>OX443563.1:99517894-101917894 GCA_949372485.1 Cheilosia soror
TTGCAACACAATAGGCGTTTTTCTTTTTTAGTTCAGAACTGCGCTCTGAATAGAGCTCGAGCATTTTGAGCGTGCTTTGAACCGATCGTGCTCAGATCGTTCTGATTTGTTAATGAAACACACTTGGGCACATAGTTGTCATATCGTTATTTATTCATTTTGTTTACCTTCTGTGCCAGAACAACAAGGTTCGTCCGCCATTTCAACTATTTTTTTTTTTTATTTTGTGAAATGTGACTGCAAGCGCGCGATTAGTTTTTTACTACGCCTGCTCAGTCAATTTAAGCTAATAAGAGAAACACGAACTTTTTTCCTGCTCTGAACTGAAAAAGAAAAACACCTATTAATGACATTGATTGTAATTTCAGTTTTCAAATTACATCAATGATCTGCAAAGTCCCTAGTACTGTAGAACTTACAAAGTTAATAGTTAGCGAGCTTTGCACAGCCCCAGGATTGCAGCTCTCCTGAACTCAAAATATTAATACTTCCCTATGCCGATCTTTTTGACTCGGCGCCCGGTTTAACTATTCCCATCAGATTGTTTCAAATATCGAAATCGTGGAAAGATGTTGATAAAAATCGGTCTGTTTTCAAAACAGGTTTACCTTTTACCTATTCATTCATATCTCGAAAACGGTTTTACGATTTTTGTGAAATTTTTCATAGAAATATAGGGTTCCAACTGAGTTTTCAAAACTCAGTAGATTTAAGAAAATTTTCAAAAACAGAGCATATCTAAAATACCTTCAAAAACGCTGAACAGGCACATGATGGAATAAGTATAAGTTGGTCTCGTCGGAAAAAAGTAGTCCCTTAACTATACTAGTAATAAGTGCGTGTGAAAGGGTTCAGCGTAGTAAGTGTAAGTGAAACGACAATAGAGTGTGCAGAGAGAGTATGTTCATGAGTATGTTGATTAACCTTTAAGTGGAGTGGAATTGGTTTGAAGTTGCCTATTATAATAAAAAAAAACATTTTTTTTTGCACAAGGGTTCACGTTTTGCAAACAAATTCGTCCGCACACAACCTTTCGCTTCAACAAGCAAACGCTCACTGAACGTTAAGGCAAGGGACCAAAAAACGAACGATTCGGCAGCCGACGAGACCACCTTATACTTATTCCATCATGAACAGGCACACCTAGTTTTTGACTAGAAAATATATATTTTGAAAATTTCTTTAGGTTTATTGAGAGAAATAAACCATCACTCAGTAATGCTGTGCTGGGTTCCTGGACATGTTGGTGTAGCAGGGAACGAGGCAGCAAATAAACTGGCCAGATGCGGCTCTGAAATGGACGTACTATTATAAGCTCACAGACAAGTATTACCAGCTTTCAACGCAGCTAAGGGCGCCATTGACAATGTCACATTAAACATGGCTAAAGAACGATGGAACAAAACTTCGCGTTGTACCATAACTAAAAAAAAAAAAAATAGGTGGCGCAACAGGCGGGTGACACTCAAGGCCTAGCTTCTCCCAACCATTCGTTTTGTGTGAGTTTCTATTTTTGGAACGAATGGGGGTAGGTCCAATTTTATGCCGAGTCTGAACGGCTGAATTGAGAAGCTTTTTCGTGACAGTCATACAGATAGATGTTTGTCGGACGTTTGCGAGAGGTGGCGCAGTAGAAAAAATGTTAAGATGTTATTTGTGTTTTCCCGGGTATCGAACCTGGGATCCCTCGCACAGTAGTCCAGCACACTAACCACTGCGGTACTGCGTTTACTGCAGCTCGTAATATCTTTTGATAGAAACCAAATGCGACTGCTTGTCGGAGAAATAAGCGGAAACATAGCCAAAAGAGTAAGTATCCTTGCAAATGACTTCTGCAGAAGTTTTGCGGAGATGAAGAGGAAATAGAATCTGTGGAACATAGCCGCCCAGCCCTCTAAGAACGCCGCTACTCTCGTATAGGAGCACAGTTCCTTGATAGCTTGCAGGATCTAGCAAGGATACCTCTATGAGATTTTATAAGATTCATCAACAGATCTGAATGATTTTGTTAGTTGCATCTTGCATGACCTATCATGTGCTATAAAAGAGTAATCACAATGGGCCTCAATGGTCCATATATTGCAAACTGTCTCTCTAAACTATAAAAATATTTTATATTTAAGCTCTGGTCATAGAACCTCTTCTATCGAGTTGTATAAAAATGCTACAGTGTGTACAAATATGAGGAAATTTCCAAAAAAAACTGCAAAAATCCATTTAACTCAATGCTCAACTTTTTAATTTAATCCTCAAATACTCATAAGTTAATAAAACTTAACACATAGCTTTAAATACCGCCTGCCGTCGATGGCAGATATTTGAATATATCGTTAAATAAAATTCGACCAAAAACAACATTCATTCCATCAACTCTTGCATGCATTATCCGGCTGAACTTCCCCAAAATCAATTTAAACTTTTGCCCTCCAAGGCATATATCTGCCTTTGAAGTGCCATCATAAGTTTCAGCCTACCACAACAGATAGAAAAAAAAATAAAATCTGTCTGGATGCATTATATTTTCGGTTTTCCTTTCCTGAACTCTATTCGTAATCTATCATCACTAAAATTCAATCTAAACTGCACGGCCGATGCCGTACCAATACAGCATCACATCACAGACGTATGTATGTAGCTTTTCTGGCAAAACAGGTTTGCAAGCATTTGCTGGAACTCCCCTCCCTTTACAATTGATTTCACATAAAACACTACATCCTGGTTTAGGGTTGCAAAGATAGACCACATTTACAAATAAATCCATGGGCACCCACCCTCCAAACATATCTAGTTGTGTCGACGTCACAGGGCGGCAACTTAATTCTCCCAGGAATATGGATGGTAAGACATACACATAGAATATGCGGTTGCCGGCGTCCCGGAATGGGTACGTTTATAATTCTGACCATCTGCCTGCGTCCACTTTTTTAACAAATAATAGAAATTCAATGGAGATGAAGAGGAAAAAAGGATTAAAATGCATTTTCCGCTTGATCAGAATGCTCAAAGAGAGGGATTTCCGATGCTCATTTTCTTTGCCGGGATTTGTTTTTCCTCCATGTTTTTTTTTCCAAAACAGAGAGCAATTGCGAGATGAATTTTCGATTTACCCAGGACTCGCTGGGGAATTCTTTGGAAAGAGATTTGCGTAATGAATGCAATTCGATTATGCACGTTTCAATGGGGAAGTAGATTATTTGTATCCGGGAGACGTGAGGTATACTCAGAATGAGAACAGAAATTAATAATTAAAATGGTTTGCAAAGTACCCTGAGTAGGGAAGTAATGAGTTTCGATTGTTTATGGTCATATCATTATCCTGGTGGATAAAGCGTCGATTATCTCGGTATTGCTTCAGTTCTGTTTCCGTGATATCCTGTCAACAAGGAGTAGATAATGGATTGATATCGCTGCTCGATATTGCAAGTGACATTTATATAAAACACGTAAGAACAATGGTTGAGATAGCTTGAACATTTTTGTGATATTTCAAGGACAGCACTCGGAGGTGCGCTTAAACAGTCCGCACGCAAATAGATTGCTGACGCAAAAGACAATGATGGCTGACAGCAGTTTTATAGTCAGGGTCGATTTAGAAGATAAACTCTGAAATTGTTGGTTGGGTCGCAGTGCCACACTGCCACTCATGCATCTATTTATATAAAGACAGACGCAGACTTTTACGGCTACATAAAGTGGGAAGGTTTATAAAAATGCTTAACGAAATGTGTTCAATTGGAAAGTATTGATTGTTAAAGAGAAAGTGGATCGAGTTTCAGACGAGCCAATAATACCATCCCTTGACGAGGGCCGGACACGACTGGGTAGATATCATTATTGACATTTTGATCGAAAAGGGTGTTATTTCTTGTCCATTGGAACCCTGTTTATGAGTAATGCTACTGTCTTGCTACACACCTTCTCGTAGACTTGATGAAGTTCATTAACTTTTCTTTTGGTCTGCTAAACAGTTTGTCCATGACGGAGAAGTATGTATTTTGGGCACCTCCAAAATATGTATGTATTTCTGGTATATTGGCAAAGAAACTGGGTTTTGGTTGCGATTTTATCCACAGAATCTCCACAGGAACTCTCTCATTTATATTTTTCGCATGTGGGTAAGATCTTCTATATTTCCGCACAAGCCTCGCGGTACTGGCTGTGTTGGAGCATGAACAGCGTTTCTTCTAAAAGCTTCTCTCCGTTCTTCAAGCTGTAGCTCAAACAGCTGCCGAACTTTTACTGCTAATTGCTCCAGTTTATAATTCACTCGAGTGCCTTCATGTACAGGGACCTAACAGAGCGATACTTTTCGAGAGGTTCTGTAGAAAGGAAGGTACAGTGACTATAGTGTTTTCCCTTTTGTAAACAAAACTCGTGCAAAAACATTACGGGGTGTAAAAAAGAAATTATTACAATTAAACCCAGCAATTGGAAGGTGAAACTCTACGAGGCCCTCGAAGATGGATTTGTCCAAAATGAATAGTCTGGACCTGATACAAATGGGCCATTGAAAGTTTTAGGACAATATTTATAGCCTGCAGCAGAGCGTTAGCGTCGGTTGTTGATATCGTCTGTGTCGTCGCCGGAAGATTTGTGATTTTTGAACTTTGCGTGATAAACTTAGGTAAGCCGGTGGTGGCCAGTACTTCGAGCGTGTTTAGACTTTTCCCATTTATAAGCTATATTCTTCATCTCTGCAGTTCACTTGTAACTATAAAGTCTAATCATCCACCATTACGACAGCAGTAGTGTAGTTTAGTTGAGTATAGAACACGAATAGGTTTGCCAGGCTTCGGGGATTCTCCGCTCGGCTGGAATCAAGTTAAGCCTCAAGCCGTTCCAGGCATCACCTATCTATCTCAGCGACGCACTCATATTGAGGACCATCTGTGTTCTGAATCTCTTTTTTAACTTCAGGCGATTCAAAACAGATAAAAGTTCTGCCTTGGCTTGCAATCAGAAGATCGAGCACCATCTGCGAAAGTTTGGACTCAATTGCACCACAAGTCCTTAAAATAGATTTGCCATTCGGAGATAGCTCATCTGTTTGAGTACCTTGGCAATTGCCTCTGACTACTACCCTAAAAGTGCATGTGAAAATGACAGCGCTGCTGCTACAAGAACATTAAGCCCTTGACAGCATTTTCACAGACTTCGGTTTTATTTCTTCCACAATTACTTCATAATTTCATATAAATGTGATACCACCCCCTAGTGCTGCTCACCGGCTGCTATTGTCACTGTAAATCATCCGACATTTTGACAGTGAATCGCAGAAGATGACTGATCCTACACCAGTGTCTTATTTTGATCAGTGTTTATATACGGCGGAGGATTGAGTGTTGTAGGTACATGGTCACTTTTTCCATGCAGGCAAAACGCGTTTGAGAAAGGTCGCTTGAAGTCTTTATACACTTGGCGTGATGTAGGCGAATTTATCCGTATAGGATGCGTTAAATTCATAGTTTACTGATTGAGTAATAGGCAGGAGACTAATGCAGATGCCGATGACTGTCTAGCGAGAGAAGATAGAGGACAGTCTCACAGTCTTCAAAAAAGGATTTAGACAAGGCGATGCGCTGTCATGTGACTTCTGCAACATCGTTCTTGAAAGAATAGTGCAAAACTCAAACGCTAACACCAGAGGAACTATCTTTCAAAAGTCCGTCCATCTACTCGCCTATGCCGACGACACCGATATAATCGGGAGAACGCAGCGTGATGTCACTGGCGCGTTCGTGGGTATTGAGACGGAGGCGGCGAAGATGGGTTTGGCGGTCAATGAGGGCAAGGAAAAGTATATACTGTCATCAAGAAAGGACACCCAACACCGACGTCTTGGACAGATTGTCACTATAGACAGAGATAGAACTTTGAGGTGGTAAAGGACTTTGCCTACCTAGGCTCCGCTATGAACTCAGGCAATGACACCAGCGCTGAGATTAAGCGAAGAATAACTCTTGATAATCGCTGTTTCTTTGGACTAAGAAAGCAATTGAGTAGCAAAGCCCTCTCTCGAACAACTAAAGTGACCCTTTATAAGACCTTAATCATCCCAGTCCTTCTCTATGCGGTGCAGAGGCATGGACTCTATCAAAAGCGGATGAGCTTACTCTTGATTGAAAATTCTTCGAGTAATTTTCCGTCCCGTCTGCATAGACGGTGAATGGAGGAGGAGATACAACGACGAACTGTACGGGGTTTACAGCGACATCGACCTAGCCAGAAGAGTGAAGGTCCAACGACTGCGGTGGCTGGGTCATGTAGAGCGAATGGACGTGAATGCTCCGGCCCGGAAGATCTTCGAATCCACACCCGAGGAACGGCGCAGTAGAGGAAGACCGCGAATCAAGTGGCGCACGCAAGTGGAAGCGGACCTTAACAAACTTAGCGTGCGAAACTGGAGACAGCTGGCCAAAGATCGTGATGGCTGGAGACGCTTGTTGGTTGAGGCCCAGGTCCACCCCGGACTGTAGCGCCACCTTAAGTAAGTAAGTAAGTAACCTAAGTCCCCAAGTCGACTACCGACAACAATACGGCACCACTGTTGATCAGTAATAGTCCTGTAGTATACATCTACAGTTATGTCAATGGGTTCGAGCTCGAAATAGTACCTTCATCAAAAAAAAACCTTCTTAAATGCATCAATGCATATACAACGCCCTTGGCCAAACAAACTTCGAATAGACAGTTGGTTTATGTTCCAGGTGAGGGACATACATTCATCCATGAACTGGTTTACACAATGTCCCTTAATATACCCTATACCAATAGCTCGTCAGGTGTTGCAACGATTATTGTGTCGCTGAACTAAAAATAACGTTGAAAAACAACTGCAAGTTCATAGTCAAGGACCCTACCAAAACAAACTTTCTTTTCCTCTTTCTCCCATTGGGATCACTTCCGTTGAAAAACAAACAAATCATTCGCTGCTGATTACAGGTAGAACGAAAGCTAGAGCCGGACCAGCTTGCCCAGTCGCAAGGATAACCGGCAAATAAAACTCACAAAAAGAAAATTCTTTAAATTAAAGTTCCCATAAATTTTCCACCAACATAAATCAGCCCTAGGGATAGTCAGAGTCGCATATACAAACAGACAAACACCCCAGGCTTGGATAAGCGCCCAAAAGGGAATAACTACGTGTAGGTATACATAGTATGAATGTCGCTGTGCATCTTTTGGATGCAGAATGCATTTGCTTACCTTGTGTCCTTAGCATTAATATAAGAAAGGAGAAATTGAGAATTTGCAGGACTTCCATGTTTTCTCAGAGGTTTCCCTTCCCCGTGCTTACAGTCTCCGTTCTATCTCCCAATCTCGCGTGCGTCTTTGCTGCCAGCTGCCACACTCCACTCACAAGAAAGCTGGTGCTGCTGGTTTTCCTTCAACTTGATGTTGCATTCGAATGAAATATTACTGTGACGTTCGATATGCTGGTGGAATACATCTAAATGCAGGCTGTCAAAATTCCAAATCGAGATGATGCATCAGAAAATGCATTGGGTGTTGCCTTTTGATGGTTGACGGCAGCGGCGGGGGCGGCGGCTAACGGGTGGTTAACGTTTGCAGACCGTTGAGAGTCGATTCGTTCTTTTTGGAAAAAAGTCCTTCAATTTCATCATTTTCGTTTTGTTCTCTGATTTCGTTTATGTTTGATCCAGGTGGTTGGTTGGTGGTTTGGTTTGTCTATCGATTCGAGCTATTTGAACAATGTCCGGGTACGGGTTGGGAGGCAGGAGCTGAAATTAAATAGAAAAGAGAGAAAATCGATATGAAATATGGAAATTTCTTTGGTTACTTTGGTGAAATTGAATTTTTGGGAAGTGTGTTGCTTTGCTAGTCAGGAGGAGGGAGGCAAATTGAAGTGGGTACAAGTACATTTGCAACTTTTTCTCCTAAATATTGCGAGTTTATATCGAATGTCAGTCTTTGGGAAATTCCATACAACGTGAGGGTGTAATATTTGACCAGAGGTTACAAGTTTTCAGTTGCAAGTAGGTGAGATGTAATGTTGGTTAGATTACTTATGAATACATATTTGCTGGGTATTACTGAAGTGTATTGCATATATCAATTGCGACTTTTGAGAATTCAATCAAAAATGTACGTTAAAAAATGAGTTAAGAGTTTAAGGGAAAAAAAAAATTTATGGATGAAATGGTGTTTGATGTATCTATTACTGCTGGTAAGTAAATTTAATATTTACGTTTGCTGTTGGCCATGTGGTAAGTCTTAAATAATTCCAATTCAATGACTAGAATATTGTTAGGGATAATCGCAAGAAAAACAGTTCGACTTTCGATGTTTCAGTTTATTTCGGCAACTGACTCTTAAATCTATTGTAGGTACATAGTTATATTACATTTGTTTCAGTTCCAATAAATTCATTTAGTCCAATACATTAACATATACTCAAATATGTGAGTGTTACCAATGTGAGCAATATTAACTAGAATAGTACCTACATATTAAAAGTATAGATTTGGATAATATATATATTTCAACACAACTCCTCAAATGTATACTTTCATAATATATTGTTTTAAATCTCAAAGAATAATTATAGTAAACCTAACTTTCGAGACAATGCGGTATGTTTGTTTTTATTAAGATTTTTCGTTAGTATATCCGCAATCATCTCTCCAGTTGGTACATAAGTTAATTTAATTAAATTAAGATTAAATACTTCACGTATATAATGGATTCGTATATCAATATGCTTACTTCTTGCATGGTAAATAGGGTTCTTAACTAATTGTTGCGCACTCAAGTTATCGCCATTTAGTTCAGTGGGTCCTCGTATAAGTTTTGAAAAACCAAGCTCCTCTATGAATTTTCTCAAATAGACAGCTTCCTTCGATGCGGATGAGAGCGCCATATATTCAGCTTCAGTGCTGCTAAGTGCCACGGACGGTTGCTTTCGAGACTCCCACGTAATTGGTCCACCAGCAATGAAAAATACAAAGCCTGTATATGACTTCCGATCATCGCAGCTTCCGGCCCAATCAGCATCAGCAAACCCAGTTAAGCATTCATTGGTTTTTCTGAAAGATATATTAAAACTTAAAGTATTTGCCAAGTACCTAAGAACATGCTTCGCGGCCGCCATGTGTTCTATATGCGGGTTCGTATTGTACTGCGCCAATTTGCTTATAGAGTGCAAAATATCAGGTCGGGTTGAAATTCCCAGGTACATCAACGAGCCAATTAACGATTGGTACAACTTCGGGTCCACTTTAGAGCAACTCGAACAATCTGCACACTTCTTTAGCTTGTATCCGGGGTCCAAAGGTGTGCTGCATTTTCTTGTCTCCGACATGTTATAAGTTTGTAGCAGATCACGAACAAATTGTTGTTGGGATATGTTAATCGTCTTCTCTTTTTCATCTCTGGTTATCTCCATCCCTAGAAAATAGTCGATTGGGCCTTTATCGACTACATCGAATTCTAGACCGATGAAATACTTAATTTGATTTAAGTTTTGGTAGCTGGAACACGCAATTAAAATATCATCCACATAAACAGCTATGATATTAATGTCACTTCCTCGATTCATAATGTAGACACAGGTATCCGAAGTGCACCTGTTAAATCCAATACTGCTTAACACTTTGTCCAACTTCGCATTCCACTCTCGCCCCGCTTGCTTTAGCCCGTACAACGACTTCTTAAGTTTACATACCTTATCCGGATTATTGGGGTCAATAAACTTCTCTGGTATGTACACATCCTCTTTTAAATCGCCGTTTAGGTATGCAGCGGCAACATCCATTTGATGTACGATTAAGTCATATTCAACTGCTATTGCCAGTAACAACCGAATTGATGAATAACGTACCACTGGTGAAAACGTCTCGTTGTAGTCAATACCAAATTTTTGACTACATCCTTTTGCTACCAATCTGGATTTGTAGCGTTCAATGGCTCCAGTTTTTCCACGCTTGATATTGAAGACCCACTTTGATTTGATGGCCTTACGATTTTTCGGTAAATTTACGAGATCCCAGGTATTGTTTTCTAACAATGTGTTGTATTCCAATTGCATAGATTGCAACCACTTGTCACCATCATGTCGATTCAAGGCTTCCTCAACAGTAACTGGATTCGTAAGGATCTCATCGGAGTTTATGAAGAAATTTGTGGAACCTAATTTTTCCCTGCGCGGGCGTAATTTCATTGACCACTTACTTGTACAAGGTTCTGGTACAGGGACTTCATCACCACCATCAGTATTCTTCAGAGCACCTTCTTCCTGTTGGCAAGGGGTGACATCAGCATCAGTATCAGCAAAATCGCCACCGGGTAAATCATTTTCAACACTTCCATCAGCTTCAGCAAAAACGTCATTATTGCTCGAACTCAGATCACTTCCGTTGGACTCTTCTATTTCGAATGCGTCGTTGAATAAACTTTCTGCACTAGAACTTAGGCTATCGCTTTGTTTGATAACAATGCCTTTCATATCTTCCTTCAGATCACGGGTTGTTTCGTTCGTTTCTAAAATAGAATTAATCCCTTTACATTGTGTATTCTCACCTACATGTTCCAAAAATCTAACGTCCCGGCTTTTGAATATTTTCTGTGATTTTGGCTCGAACACACGATAAGCTTTAGACTCAGACGAGTAGCCTACCATGAAATACTCCATCGCTCTTGCTCCCAGCTTCGGCTTTCCTGGACGTTTATCCAGCATAAAGGCTTTACACCCGAAAATCTTTAGATGAGACACACTTGGTTTTTGGCCACTCCAAGCTTCATATGGCGTTATATTATCTAAGCACTTGGTTGGAGACCGGTTACGTAAATATGTCGCCGTATTAATTGCTTCCGCCCAAACCGAATTTGGAAGATCTGAACTCAGAAGCATGCACCTCGCCATTTCCACTAAGGTTCTATTGGCTCGCTCTGCAATCCCATTTTGCTGAGGTGTATACGGAACTGTCAGCTGCCTTTTTATGCCCGCACTTTCCAAAAAGCGATTAAATGCTCCACTCACATATTCTCCGCCATTATCAGTCCGCAGTGTTTTTATCTTTTTAGATGTTTCAAGTTCGACTGACGCCTTGAATGATTTAAACGCATGTAAAATGTCGCTCTTACTTTGTAAGAAATACACAAATATCTTTCGACTGAAGTCGTCGATAAAGAGTGCGAAATACCGAGCACCTCCAATAGATTTTGTGCGCATAGGACCACAAATGTCACTATGTATTAGTTCCAACACCTCCCTACTGCGACCCAATGATTTGTTTGGAAACGATTTGGCACACATTTTACCCTTCAAACAGGTTTCACATTCAACGGAATCAAATACATTTTTTATATCGAGACCTCTGACCATATTTTGTTTCACTAAAGAACTTAAACTTTTTGCATTTAAATGGCCATAACGCTCATGCCATCTCACAAACTGGCTGTCAGGGGTTTTCGTGGACAACCCGAACAACTGATGATTTCCAACTCTAAACAAAAACAAGTTGCCGACTTTATCGGCATGCAAAACTGTTTCTCCTTTCATATTGCGGATGAATGCGCTTCTTTCGTTGAAAACTACTGTGTGTTTTTTATCCGTGACTTTACTCATAGACAGGAAGTTAGACTTCAAACCTGGAACAAATAAAACGTTGTATAATTGAATATTATAGTTATCTGTTTCAATCAAAACTGTGCCAATCCCTTCTGATTCGATGAAATTATCAGCTGCAAGCTCAACTCGTTCTTTATGTTCGTTCATTTGTGTAAACAGTGAACTGTCACAGCACATGTGACAGGTTGACCCGCTGTCAAGTACCCATGTTTCTCTATTTAACGTTGGTAAGTTCGCAGCATTCAACATTGCATATGATGACGTGGGCTTATTGTTTCCTGATGCACTTGTTGCAGCAACATTTGTAGCTCGACAGTCTGACGCATAATGGCCTTTCCTATTGCATTTATAACATTTTCCACGGAATGTTTTTTTATGTTGCTTGTTCCGTTGATGCTGTGCTTCATGCCGTTGTTTTGAGAAGAACGCTGCTTCACCGTTTTCGTCTCGTTCCTTCTTCGATTAACTTCGTTTTTAATGCGGACGAAGATGGCAATGCGTCTCTAGACTCAATTGCAATTATGAAATTTTCATAACTTTTTGGCAGACTTGATAACATTATTATGGCTAGAAATTCGTCCTGCATTTTAATGTCGAGCTCTGTCAATTTTTCAAACAGATCAAAAAATGTATTTAGATGATTCGACATGGATGCATTTTCTGCCATTTTTAAGTTTATCAACTGCTTGAAAAGTGTTACTTTTCTTGCTGGTCCACTTGGGCGGTGAACTTCTTGAAGTTTTTTCCATGCTTCAGAAGAGAATTTGCAATTTTTGACATGGAGAAGCTGCGATGATTTTACACAAAGTAAAATTGTTGCCAATGCCTTTTCGTCTTTTCGCCTCCAAGCCGTTCTTGCTGCTGTTTCTTCGGTGCCCGCAGGCAAAGGCGTCTCGCCAGAAACATAACTCCAAACTTCACTATGAATGAGAACTGATCTCATCTGCACGGCCCATCCGTCGTAGTTGTCTCAGACAGTTTATCAATTTGATATAAACCCGAACTCATCGCTCTTAATCGAACAAAAAAAATCTTTACCGCGTAATAACTGGGCCCATAACCTTTGTTAGGGATAATCGCAAGAAAAACAGTTCGACTTTCGATGTTTCAGTTTATTTCGGCAACTGACTCTTAAATCTATTGTAGGTACATAGTTATATTACATTTGTTTCAGTTCCAATAAATTCATTTAGTCCAATACATTAACATATACTCAAATATGTGAGTGTTACCAATGTGAGCAATATTAACTAGAATAGTACCTACATATTAAAAGTATAGATTTGGATAATATAAATATTTCAACAAATATAATGCTCCAGCCGCAAATAGAAATATAGGTCATCGTTTGCAAGTCTTGAAATTGAATTTATTCATATGTAGGTATTCTTTATTTTATGGCAAACTAAAAACGTATAAATTTTTTTTTAAGTTGTGACAATTTATATTTTGATAGAGCATTTTTTCGAAAACGCAGGTACCAGCCATGAACGGTGATCGGTGTTTTTGGAATTCGCTTTTAGCTCACCATCTTAAAGCTAAGTCTGCTCTGCATACCAGAAAAAGTAGTCTGATTAAAGAATATCCACTAGTACCTACTAAAATGTAGATTATTCCAGCTTTTAAAGGAAGCTAAAAATATTGGAGTCGTCCTGGATTCTAAGCTTATCATTGGACTGTAGTATCTTGAAATACTGTATTAATTGTCAGAATTTTAGTGTATGCTCACACTGTATAAAATGTCAGATTTAATAAAATAAAACTCACTTTATACGAGACTACAGTACAAGACTGATGTCATTTATCTAGGATACTACATGGACCACAAATTTTGTTTCAAAGAAATGTAAGGTCTGGCAATACACGTCTGGAAACCGAAAAAGGTCTTAGGAAACCAAAACTCAATAGCTAGACTAACTCTTACATATGGATCAATGGTTAGTTTAATCAGCTCTTATGGTTGCAAGATCAGTTTGTTTTTAAGTTTTATGGAAGTCGGCAGTAATTGATTTCATTCCACGTAAAGTTGATTCGGTCTGATAATCAGATATCTACACTAGGCATCTTTATTAAAACTATTTTAAAGACCTGACTTAATTATTAAAATTTATCTAAAACCAGCAATCACACCTTCACTGAATTTTCTTTGTATGATGGTCCGACATAAATCTTATAAGTTATTTTCTTTTCCGTGTATTATGATTGTTATAAGTTTCTCTTTTCCTAATTTTGGAAAATGCTGAGATACATTTTTCATCCTTAGTGTTGTAGAGAAGTAGTAATAAGTTTCCAGTAAATCCGACAAAAAAAATAAAATGTTTCTAAGTGCAAAGTTTTAAGTTAAACTACGCTGCTCGAGCTAAATTTTAGCTTTCTTTAAAAATTAGCTGAGCTAAATTTAAGCGAAAAAATCGCTTTAGACGATCGGTACGCAGCTCTAGATAATAAAATCAAACTTTTATATCAGACTGTACTTCAAAAGTGAGTCAACATTGATTCTGTTTTCATTTGTCCTTGGAGTTAAAAAACAACATATTTCAATAAATATCTATAAAGTCGAAATTAAAATGTTTACAGATGGTTGGTTTTTTTAGACATATTCCAAGATATTAAAGAAAACTTAAAAAAAACATTGGTGTTAACTCACTTCTGACGCTCACTGTACCTACCTACATATACCTATCTATCTGTCAAAATTGGGGAAGCGCTGAAAAATTGCTGGCTCGGGCACATTTTTTCAAAGAACAGCTGTTTTCAGTGACACTTAGACACAACGCACTCAATGTCAAAATTTAGCTGTGATTTTTAATTTTTGGAGAGCAGCTCAAATTTAGTCTATGTGTCGAGCTGCATACTTTACTTAGCTTTAATTTCGAATTTTTTTAAAAAATTATAATTTTCCAAAGTAGCTCCCATTGTTCTAGCCGTTCAGGCTTAAAGCCTCAGAAGCGGATCATCAGACTAGCGAATAGACGGACAATCATCATAATATAAGATTTGATTAACATTTCGAGTTTGAAATTTTGAACGAAAGCTGTATCCTTCTTTTACTACACTGACACACTTATAAAACTTTACTTAAACCTTTATAGGGTACAAACCACAAACCACTAAAAATAGACCGCCGACTTCCCGTACACCTACCCGATTCCTCCCGGAAAGAATTTCCCTGTCTGTGAATACGTGTAAATGTCAAAATTAATGGCGGCAATGTTTTTCTATGCAATACCATGCGACCAGGATTTTTCAAGTATGCGTGCGTTAATGGCGCCCCTTTGATTTTGTACAGCACCAATACATGAAAAATCCTGGTCTCGCCGGCAGCTTGTAGGCCAAGTCCGTTATGTGGGAGGAGTCGACGGTCTATTCTTACTGGTTTGTGGTATAAACTCTAAAATACTCTTAATTCAGTCACCAAGTGAAGTTTATTGGTCTCGCTTGAGTTTCAGCCCGGGTTTCAGCCTTCCAAATCACACCAGAAAAGAAAAACTTGTACAGAGTTTTGTCGAAACAAAAACTAGTGTTGAGCCAGCCGGCATAAATTTGACGATCCGCAAAAAATCCAGGGGTTCCCAAACTTTTCCATACTGCGACTCCCTATACAGGTTATAATATTATTGCGACGCCCTTCTAAAAGCACACCACGGAACAAAGCACAGATATGTGAATATAATCTTAGCTTACTGAAGATTCACTAAAGGGGTTTTTAATGTGGATTGGTCAACATTGGAATGGAATAAAACAAAGCTGTGTGCAAGGTATTAACGAATCCCATGCATGTCACTATTATATGGAATATAACAACAGGCCCAAATGTCCACCGCAGCTTCTCACGTTGTCACGGATTCGAGTGGTCTAATCTGCCGCATAGATCCGGCTTAATTTGAGCGATGGCATTGGTTATGTTGGGTTTAAGGACATCGGTCGATTGCGGTTTATTCGCATTGAGATGCGACTTCAGGCAACGCTAGGGTAAATCGCACGATCTTGGTGGCCAATTCACGACACCTCTGATAGAGATCAGATAACCATACCCTGCAGCTGAGTGACACATATCCACCACTTGCTGGAACCACATATTAGCAGCATCGTCCTGTATTACTCGCCGTTGATGGTATTGGCATAAAAAAGTACGGACCGCCAGTCTAAAATGCGCTTTTTATGGATGCATTGCCACCTCGTGTTGGTTGGCGTCATCCCATATATGGCAATTTGGCCATTCATCCAAAAATGCGGCCCGTCGCTAAAGATGATTTTTCTATGGTCATTCATTACATTATCATTAACTTTGAGCTCCTGGGTCAGTTGGATCTTGAACGGGTATAAGCCCAAGTCTCGACGCAAAATTCGCCAAGTTGAAGTCTGCAAAATTCGTATACTTCTTGTGCACGGCAAAACACAATGGCCAACATCGAACGAACCCGACCCGACATTTTTTTTCAAATCGAGTTCAAGCTGATGTAACGTCGTGTGCAGGCAACCTGTGCGAATCGTCTTGCGACGCCCCTATGATAGCCCCACGACGCCCCAGGGCGTCGCGACGCACAGTTAGGGAACTCCTGCTGTAGTCAATGAATATTTAAATGGGTAGTAGCGCTAACAAAAGGATATGGGAGTTTCGGATATCATTTAAAGAAACTGGGATGATACCTCACAACTGTGCCTGAAAATTATGGAGACAACAACAAATATACTGCTTGGTATGTAAAAACAACACCGATTAGGAGATTTATCTCATTTATATCCCTCAATTTCATTAAAAAGGCAGTCAACAGTCAATCAGTGCAAATGAGATCCGTAAAAACTGATTAATTACTTTTTATTAAATTAGAGGTCTCACATCAAAGCAACTAAATATCGCTCGAACGCAAAATCTTGCTGATTGTTTATTGGCAGTTGCTATAGTAACTATAGTTGCTTATTGCTTGTTGCCTCAATCTGAGAGCGGCCTAATTCAATTTGTCGTGTCGCACGATCGCAAAAGTATAAAAATCCATTTATAGCAAAGTATATGTGTATGTATAGATATATTTTCACTTCAAAAAATACATTTTGGCTAAAAACTGTTCCTAAGGACGTGGCTATCAACGACATAGCCTATAGCAGTCTGAAGGAACATTTTAAAAAAAGTTTCATCGAAATCTGTTCAGTACTTTTCGAATTTTTAGCTGACAACGAAAATTCCTACAGTTTTTTTATATGTATAGATAATGTAAGAAGGATTGTGGCAGATAGTTGTTCATGCGCCGTCTATAGTTTTATTTATAGATGTCGCAAAGATAAGTTGCTTACTTAGCTTAGATTTAGGTAGATTTAGATACTGTAGATTTGACAACTTTCCTACTTCTAATTTACTACGAGTACTTTAATATTAAATATTCCTTCCTAAAATTTCGAAGAAGAGAAAAGAAAAAAGTAAAACTTTCGTATATCTATACTCAAAAACAAATCGATATCAAAGGCATGAATTTTGATTAGCTATAAAAAAAAGTTCCTGCATTTGGGAAAAAAAAGTTAGTTTGGAAAAATATATTGTAGGTACTGCCGAAGTTATCCTGAACCTGATAACCTTTAAAATTGACGTGCGTTATTTTGAGCGCCATGGGTATCGGTATGCAAATAAGTTAAATATTAGTGTTTTTATTTTTATTTTAACATTCATTGGAAACATAATTTATAAGTTCAAAAGTAAACAAGACTTTGTCTTTGACTTTTTCTCTCTCAGGCGGAAATAAATATCCATTTTCGTAGGTTTCTAATATAGAAATATTTTGATTGGATTGGAATATGGTAGATACAGATACAAGTTGGAGTATTCGTATTTTCTTGAATAAGTTATTTCAAACTTAAATGACTTTTAGATGCAGTACTACTTGCATGACTATGTGACTTGACATTTATTTTGCAAAGAGTCTGCATTGCGTTTCATGGTCAGCTACAGCAAACAGTTTGAGTTATTTACAAAGCACATGTCATGGTACCCGTATGTTGACCAATGTTTTCAAAGAGGCATTTTTTCTTTCCTGTGCTCACAGATATGTATCTTTTGAGAAGAAAATCAAAGCAAACATATGGCTAAAGCTCAAGGCTACGTTTTTTTATTTGAAGTAGGATTAATAAATGGCTAGAAAATTTATTTTTTTCATTTCAAAGTATATCCAAGCAAACTCGATGTGCCATGCCTGAAGCTCGGAAGTATAGAAATAAAGGACCTTTTCATAATTATTTCTCGTTTTCACTTTACAAATATTGTTTAATATAGTATTTGTTTTGATGTGAGCTTGTACGGGATAGGTATAACCGGTCCAGTTTCTTAATGATAATAATGTGTTTCTCTATGGTTCATAAATGCTCATGAACGACTGTCTGAAAAAACTAAAAAGCGTGGAAACAAACTAAACTGGTAGAAACAAATGGTTAAAACATTACATGAGGTATGATTTACAGTCACTTGTTGATTGAAAAATCATATATTCTCGGTGAAAATCGAGCAAACAGTAGACGCAGATGTGGTGGTCGTCTACTGTTGAGCCCACCCACCACATCGGGGCGAAATGCATTACTGGAGTCGAGGTCAACACAAATTGTGATGACAATCGTACACTAAAACGTTATTCAATTCATAAATATGTTTATGATTGAAAGTAGTTTGATGAAAACATTTTCGGCTGAAAGGAAATTATTTTCATCCTTTAATTTGTTCATATTCATCTGTTAGTTTTTGTCAGCTTTTTTTAAATATTCGTCTGAAAAACTTGATATTTCGTCTGAAAATCTGAATAAATCAGCATTATTTTTGTCTGAACAAAAAATATAATTTTGCCAGAAAAAAAATTTTAATTGGCAGCTATATTTTTTATTTTAATTTCGTCAAAGACAATTACAACTAAAATGTTCGATATTCACCACATGTCAATACCCCGCGATACCCCTTCAATTAAACTATATTATATTTTAAAGAATTAAAGACCGCAACGCCGGTTCTCGAATATTCATCTATGAATATTCCCTTTTAGGTACTTAAACTTATGATAATACCAGATGATTTTGATTTTTACCTGAGGATATTATCATTTTTTCAGATGAACAATTTATTTTTTCTGTTTATTTTTGTCCTTTTTTCAGACATATTTTTTTTATTATTTTTTCAAACAGGTTTTTAATGTTTTAAACGATTTTTATATTTTTCAGACGATTACTGTTTGTTTTCAGACGTTTTAAAAATTGTTTCAGACGTATCCAATATCTAATTTCTGATGATTTATATTTATTTTCAGACGATTTCTATTAAATTTCAGAAGTTTTTTCGATTTTTTCCGACGTTTCCTATTTTTTTCTAAAAAATACTATTTATTTGTAGACGAAAAAATCGTAGTCGAAACAAATAAGGCAGAACTGATTATTTACTATCGGCTGTCAAAGAATACTGTAGGAAGGAATTCCAAGACAAAATGCCTCAATTTGCTACGATGTTTGTTCGCAGCACATGTACTCGAGGGCACTAAATATTCAATGGTGTTCAATTATGACAACGAAGGTATTCCAATTCCAATTCCGAAATACATTTTTTAAGAGGTTATCGAATTTATTGATTCACATAATCTCAGCTAAATAATTCTTCTCGACTGGAAGTTAGTTAGTGGTAGTTGTGTGCGAGGTGCATTTTATATCAGACTTAAAGTCAATACGCTATCATTGCGGAAAATTGGGTAAAGTACTTCAACTATGTCCTAAAAAATGTTCCAATGTTAGGGATGTCAATAATGACTTATTGATATCTTCGAAAATGGAGTTCAAAAGTTTATGTATCCTAGACTAATAAAATATCTATACATATAATAAAACTGTAGGAATTTTCTTTGGCTGTTAAAAACTCGAAAACTACTAAACAGATTTCGATGAAACTTTTTTTTAAATGTTCCTTAAGACTGTGAGACTGCTATAGGCTATGTCGTTCATAGCCACATCCTTAGGAACAGTTTTTAGCCAAAATGTATTTTTTGAATTGACAAACAAAAACAAAACAACACTAGCAAACGTATACTTATACACGCATTCGAAAAGGGGTGATGTATGACGATTATGATGTATATGTCGGATGGAGATGGGGTGCGTGCTGGAGTGGGCATGGGTTATATTAATAATTTTCATAAGAGAAAACAAGTTTCATTTCAGAATTTCATTCGATATATTGTGGTATGATAACAGTGTAGGATTGGGCTACAAAATAAGTTGTTTGGATTCCATAGGAAGAGGGAAACAAAGGAAAGGAAAGGAAATGCAGTATTATAATCAAGTGGCAAGATCATGGAGAGGGAGGGCGATGCAGAAGGTGCACATTCATTAAATATC
The DNA here is from genome assembly GCA_949372485.1 of Cheilosia soror. Classification (NCBI taxonomy): domain Eukaryota; kingdom Metazoa; phylum Arthropoda; class Insecta; order Diptera; family Syrphidae; genus Cheilosia; species Cheilosia soror. Next base: position 99,537,837 of record OX443563.1, read on the forward strand.
CAATACATTACAAAGGCGAGCGGCGTAAGTCGAGCACGGGTCAGCTTATTTTATATGAGTGTACAAATTTTCAACTATAATTTGATAACTAATCGCAACAAAAACGTGAACCAATCTCCTAATAATTTGACAGATTTTGGCAACAGCATTGGTGGTTTTAAAATTTTATTCTGAATGGGCAAATGGCCCAAAGATGTGTGATACCTTTGTTATTAGCTTTATGAACAATACTCCCAATCTAAACTGCTGCAAGCTCCACCACCACCACTGATGATAGAACGATCAATATCCCCCTAAGCTCCAAGAATGCAAGGCCAAGCTTCTCGCAACAATTCCATTGTTGCGTCTGTTTTTTGGGACTAATAAGAGAGACCTACAATCTTATATTGGTTAGTATACGTATAAAATCTACCACGCAAATTCAATACAGTTTTTGTTCAGTGAACCCACAAAATGTTTCTCATTATTTTCCCAGCATCCACTAAATTTTATTATTTACTAGTTCTTTACTTGCACTGAATTTATGCATGACAAACATTTAAAAATAATGAATATTCAAAATTCAAATGGAGCTTGATATGATAGACATACTCTTGACTTTTGAGCCTTGAGCATGCAAAATGGGATTAGGAAAGGGATGGGAGCAAGAGCCTTGGGAAAAATGCCAAACTGGATTTCGTGAATGTGGAGAATATTCTAAAATTTCTATTACGTTAATCGGTTCAGTATTTGCTGAGATTACCACGGACAAAGTTATTTGGTATTTTGTCTGTATTTAATATTAATGATTAAAAGTTGGTACAGATTTTAAAAAATAGCATTATGATATTAAAGCGAAGGCAAAGCATGGAATGTGTTGACAGAGGGTAAGGGTGGTAGAATGAATAATCAACAAAGTATTTGGGCCTATTATTAGGAGATATATCGGTTCCTGATCGTGATACTGTAGTTTTTAGACTGTAGTTTAGAAATGATTCAAAATACTTCTAAATATCGAGGTCAATTGTGGGTGTCCACCAGAGAATTTTCAGTGCGAATTGGAGCAACCGGGTACCACATTCTAAACAAAGCCGTAGTGAACATTTGAACGATATCTTGTTCCGACCATAACTGTTTTGTTCAAGCTTCAAAAAAAAAAAAAAAAATCCAAAATATATTTTACATTATTAACAATTTTTTTTTTCAATCGACTGAAAACTGCCAAATATTATCTTTTTAAAAAGTTTTCCAAAATAAAGTACTAAGGAACACAGTCAATACACCTTGGTACATACGCAACGCTGATCTACATAGAGATCTTAACATTGAAATGGTTGAGGAAGAAGTTAAAAAAGTTGCCCGAAGGCATACCTAGAAGTCGACTTCTTAACCATGTTAACATAGAACTAACAGAACTTTTAAATACTGACAATGTAATCAGGAGATTAAGGCAGGTAAAACCTCTTGATCTTACCTAAGACCAAGAAAGTAGGTAATACTTTCAACTAAAAAAGTATAGAAATTCAGCAAACGTCAGATTTATCCTCTAAATTTTTTAAAATGAAACAAAAATAAATTGGGATGACGAAAGTCAGTCCCCTTGGGAGTTTTTTTTTTATCGGGTTAAAGTTCCTCACTATTGCAGAAGCATCCCTCGCGCAATAGCTCTGCAATGTCTTTCGATGATTTTTCCTCCCAGCGAATTCCCATTATGTACAAAAAAAATCCATTTAACGGATGAGATTAAAAATGTTTCCGGAAATGAAGGGCAATCTGAACATTTGTATATAGTTTACTCTTAAATTTTAAGCTAATCCAAAGCACATGGTATATAAGTAGTCCAGCGAACATTGTGTCGTACGTAAATATCGTTGTAAAATTAGACATGTCCGGTTTCGCCACGTCCATGGGTCTGTTAGCAGACAATTAAAATCAAAATGAAATTAAGACAAATAGATGCGTAGAGATATTTTCGATTAAATACATCTTTATAAAGGGCGAAAGTGATCTTTCGTGTTAATTAAATTTATAGGAAAGAATAGAGACTTTTGTCATATCTATTTTTGAAACAATATTCCATATTTGTATATGTTTTTAATATTTTCCCTGCAATCACTCTACACACAGCACCACAACCACAAGAGTAAGACGATGAAGTATTTTAACAAAAGTTCAAATTTATCGCCAGATTTGATTACCACTGTGATGCAATAAATTGGTGTCCAAAGAATGACCAGCCAAATGTTTTAAATTAGAATAACTTTTGATATGTTCTCCTCTCCTTTCTTAAGTCCAAAACAAAAATCGTTTGTACTATATATACAAGTATTTAAGACTAAAAATTTTATGACAAGAATTATTTTGGCTGGGATCATAATTCTGTAAACAAAATTCAGTTTTTTTTCTAAATCTGTTTCATTATATTCTGATTTTCTAAAGTGCGCACTTTTTTACATTAATCAAAACAATTTTTAAAATTATTTACTGAATTTTTTAACTATAAATTCAAAGAAAAATATTATGGGACTATTCTCTAAAAATGATGACACCCTGTTTATAAGTGTGTTTGTAGAGCACATACATTATGTTAGAATGGTATATATTCTATTTTCTTTACAGACGAAAATTAAAACAAGTTTTGAAACTACCCCAAGTAATGGTTTGAAAATGTACCTTATTTTTTTCTCAGTGAGAAATGCAATTATTGCAAAATTGACACGTGTTTTCGGAGCAGGTACTCTTACATTTCCATAATAGAACGACGACATTCCCCCAAGGACCCAAAATGGTGTGAAAGCATGGGCATCATCGTTAGAAAATATTTGCAGGGCTAAGTGATATCTGTGTTTATAAATTAATACACGATTTAAGGAAAGACATGATTATTGCGAGAGCACAAGTGGAATTAGGTTATATTTATGTTTTATGGTATTTTTGATAGCGAATAATAATATGTAAGATAATTTGTTATATGGTTTGAAAAAACATGGAAACTATTTAAACTGTTATTAATTAAAAAGTTACAAACTGTGAAGAATTTGAAAACATAGGTAACTATCAGAATTAAAAAAAAATCTATTTTACTCATACAGAATCTATGAGACATTTACAAAAGTTTGTTCATGCCGAATAACGTTCCGTTCCCGACTTATTTTCCCTCGCACCATAAGTACCAAAAGGCTCTAAATATTCCACAAATTATTACAATTTCTCATTAAAATCAATTTACGTAGAGGGAATACATGGTATTAGGTAATTATTCGCTCGTCCTTGAGATTCCTGCACCTCACCATACTTAACGAGTACATGCCAACAGCGCATCATACGAAATGCAAAATGCGGCCTTTAAACAGAAACGAACATAAGTCAGAAACACCTACCCCTTCAAGATTGAAATACCTCCTTTGTGGATTTTCTAAATTCATTGGATTCCACTCCATGCATGGGTGGCCGAATGTTTTGCAGAGAATGCCCCCACGAAACACACAACCATCTCTTCGATAATTTACGTTGGTAATAAAAAAAAAAGGACCAACAAACGTCAGTACAAAGTCGCTGTCATTTAAATTCTGATTTACCCGCCCATTTTTCAAACGAAAACAACAAATTATTTATTCCACAATATTAACGAGCCATAAAATAATACAACCCAAGCTAGCCAGCCGAAGGACGAATAATGGCTTTAAAATTGTCATCCTAGACCCTAATTAAAATCATTTTTACTATCATCAAGGAATTAGGGTTCGTTGATGAGTATTCCGATATTACATTTTAATTAAACAACCCGTCCTTGGAGTCATGGGTATTAATAATGCGACTGCCGTCATACCTGTGCTTGGCCTTTCTATGCATCCATGTGGCAGGAAGCTGTGACTTCATTTAGAACCATACTTTTTGATTTGACTAACGTGACCCGTAAACTCGAACACTCACTTTTCATTTGCTGGGTGTACGCGATGCACTTCAGCATAGGTGGGTGGTTCTGCTACCACAACCCTCTGCAGGGTGAACAAAAACATACAAAAAAGGCGCATCTCAGTTGAACTCTGAATGCAACTCAAAGGATATCCGCTCGTTCGGTACTTTTTTTTTTTTACTCCTCACACACGGTTTATACACTGAAAACCTCGAGCGTGTGGAATTATATTTCCATTGCTTGGCGCTTAAGGCGCAAACACATCGTTATCAAACGCGGCGCGGCAAGGATATGATGTTTGGAGAGGCTGAGGCACAAATGAAAACAATAACGAATGAATTTTAAATTCATTAAGAGTCCTTCGTGTGAGAAACCGAGAAAGCCGAAAAACAAGTGAATGGCACGAGTGGGGGCGTGAAGTTTCCAGACGCAATTAAGACCACGTTGTGTGCATTGTATGCTGTTGGTTTTTTAGTCGACAAGACGAGGGAGGGTTGACTAGACCGAGGATTCAATTTTGGTAAGGGTTTTCATAATACATTTTGTATTAGAGGGATTTTTGAGAAATTTTATGAGCGTGAACTTCACTTTACTACATCACATTAACCGCACTCGGACACTGACACTAGCAGATGGGTATGAATTATCACTGAAAGAAGGATATGCGTACGCCCGTGCACGACCAACAGCCAAGTACTACTGAAAGTATATGGAACATTGCAAAATGTTTACCTCAATTTGGAATTTCAATTCAGAAAGGAGTGAGATTCGTAGAATTTCAGTCTGCGCAGGACGGAGAGCAGACCAAAGTTCACTCTAGGGAAGGAGTAGAATTTTGGTGAAAAACAGATTTGGGTGAACTGACAGTGAATTTTAGTACTAAATGGGAGGACAGGGAAAATGCTCTCTTGACTTTAAGGATTTGTGTGAATCAGGCAATCTCCTCCAGCAACACGTGGGTAAACAAAGGAAAATAAACAGAGCCGGAATAAGGTAAACAGCTGACAGACGATTGATATACACTGAGAAGCGTTATATGTTTAGAGCGTACCTTGAACATGACTCTTGGGTATTCAACTTCGAAGCTTTCCCTGAATCAGTGTATTTATGTAAGTTATTGGTTTAAATTTACCACTGAATGTAACGTAATTAGTCAGACACCGGTGACTGTGGCGTATACGTAACATTTTTGTTTGGGAATATTGTTTGACTATTTCTTTATTTTTAGCACCAAAAGGCGATATTCAATGTGTTATCAGGGTATAACAGGTTACTTCAAAGACGATCCCATAGCTCCAGCAAGTTACCTTATTGCCAAGAAGAGTGTATGAGAGAACGCAAAAAGCCGAACTTTCTATGATCACTGTCAGTTTTTGTACCGACTTCTAAATAATGAAAACGAGGCATATATCTAGTTCTGGCGTCATTGTCAAAGTCATCAGGTTGTGCAGAATGAGGATAGAGAAAACTTGCTGCTAAACAGCTGAAACTTTGAGAAAGTTAGGGACTTCATCTAAACCTCGACTCCGCTATAAACTATGAAAATAACATCTCCTCATAAATTAAACGAAGTATTAAGATTGCCAATTGCAGTTTTTTTTAACTAGGAAAGCAACAATTTTTGTCAGCAAACAATAAATAAAATTTGAATAAGACCCTCACCATCCCAGTGCTGTTATATGAACATAAGGGAAGCCGGATAAAGTTACGCTTATGGTCGTTTTGACTGCAAAATTTTCGGGCCATTTGCGTTGGCTGGATTTGAAGAAGGAGATTCAGTGATAAACTATATGAACTGTGCACTGTACAGCGATATTGAATTGGTTTGAAAAGTGTCGTCTATGCTTCGATGGTTTGGTCATGTTAAGCGAATGTCTCCAACCCAGCAGAGTAAAACCTCATCTTAGGTGCCGCGCAAGTGGAAGCGCACCTCAGTCAATTTTTAGTGGACATCTGGAGACATTTTGTCAAAGATTGATCTAATTCCAGAGGCGTATTGCTGCGAGCCAGTTTCATCACAACGGTTCTCATTAATTTTCATTCATTCATTTTCAATGATCCGCTTGTCTATTAAGTAGGTCGCGGGTGTTGGTTGCTCAAGTGGACCCTCCATAGCTCTTGGTTCTCCGCCATCGACTCTAAATCATCAAGGGCAATCCCCATACGGGTATAGGAGAGATTATGGACTTGATCTAACCATCTGATCCTTGGTCTACCTAGAGGACGCCTTCCTGATGGCGAGGATTATTGTTCTTTTTTTTTAGGATTATTAGAAACAATGCCACTGCTTTGTAAATCCTTTTACACTTTGAAAACCACTTTGCACTCATAAACCAATAACCTTTAAAAAAAAAACATCAAAAATAAAATCAAAACGCAAATCCAACCAGCGAAATAGAAAAAGAAATCAAATTAAATCAATATCCCTTATCAAATATTGTAGCAAGAAATTATTTGCTTCTTCGCACGGCATATGCTCTCCCTGCATGAACATGAAGTCAGTTTTCACTCAATCGAGTGGAAAATCCTACTCCTTGCTCATGTGTGTACACAGCGACAAAACATACATCAATCCCTTAATAGACCTTGAAAACGAAAACCCCCGACGACGAGTAAGAATTTTCTATAATTCCTTGTAAGTAGATTTTATTTGTGCCGGCAATTTTTGGCGCCTTACGCGTCTGTTGACTTTTTCCACTTGATATCCTTTTTTTTTTTGGGTTCCGGATGTAGGAACATAAAAAGGAAACATTGCCAAAGAAAAAACGGGGGTGAATACCAGTCACAAGAGAAGAAGTCTTAAATTTCAGGAACTCAGCGTGGGGTGAGTTCCTGATGTTTATTGAATGGTTTAGCATAACGAATTAGACGAAAGAGCAGGTTGTAATTTGGTTCGCATGGGAATTTCATTGAAAAATTATGATGTATTGATGGGTTAATACGCAGCACAATTACTGAGAGGAAGTAAGTTAATGTTGTCAATAAAAAATAAAAATTTACCAGTCATTATTTGCCTTTGTATAGAAGTTAGTTAGTTTTAAGATTTTTTTTATATTTCAAGTCTTAAACCGTAATAGGTGGAGACCATGAAGAAAGCATTGGAATGTATAGAGATTTCTAGCTGGATCCGTGCTCGCCTTGCCCGCTCGCACAAAATTATATTTGGTTGATTTAAAATTACACTTTGAGTGTTTCATTGAAATCTGTCCAGTAGTTTTCGCGCTTTTAGGAGAAAGCGATAATTCCTCCCTCTCCTAGACCTTGCTACTTATTTGTAATACTGCATTTCCTTACCTTTGTTTCCCTCTTCCAATGGAATCCAAGCAACTACCTACCCCAACCCTACACTGTTACCTTACCTGTGGTATATCGAATGGAATTCTGAAATGTTTTGTATTATACATCTCTTCTCTTATGAAAATAAAAATTATTAATATACCCCATGCCATACTGCAGCACGCACCCCACCCTCATCCTGCATCGGACATACGATCATAATATACAGTAGTTTTCGAGTTTTTAGCTGACAACGAAAATTGCTACTGTTTTATTATATGTACATATATATAAAACGATCCACCGTATTAAAAACACCAAACAATTAATAAGCGTGCACTCGCTTTCTTATACAGAGTAATATTAATTTATGAATGTAACAAAATATGATAACTCAACAATGCATCAAGAAATTTGAATCATTTTCGGGTATCTTATTATTTGGGTAGTGAGACAAACTGATTCGATTTTGGGATTTACTTACTTACTTAGATGGCGCTACAGTCCGGGGTGGACCTGGGCCTCAACCAACACGCCTCTCCAGTTAGCACGATCTTTGTCTAACTGCCTCCAGTTGCGCACTCCAAGTTGGTTGAGGTCCCCTTCCACTTGTGCGCGCCACCTAAGGCGAGGTCTTCCTCTACTGCGTTGTCCCTCCGGGTTGGAATCGAAGACTATTCGGGCCGGAGCGTTGGTGTTCGTTCGCTCTACATGTCCTAGCCATCTTAGTCGACTGATGAGTACTTTTCCGACAAGGTCGATGCCGCTGTACAGCTCGTAGAGTTCGCTGTTAAATCTCCTCCTCCAAAGCCCGTCAACGCAAACGGGACCGAAAATCACTCGAAGAATTTTGGTTCGAAGCGACCAAGGAGATCTTCATCCGCTTTTGACAACGTCCATGATTCTGCGCCATAAAGCAGGACTGGGATGATGAGTGTCTTATATAGAGTCTCCTTGGTGTTTATCGACAAGGCTTTACTAATCAATTGCCTTCTTAGGCCAAAGTAACAGCGGTTGGCAAGTATAATTCTTCGCCTGATTTCTGATGTGATGTCATTTTCAGAATTAATAGCGGAGCCGAGGTAGACAAAGTCCCGAACTACCTCAAAGTTATAGCTGTCTATTGTGACGTTCTGTCCGATTCGTCGATGTTGTGTGTCCCTTCTTGTTGACAGCATGTACTTTGTTTTACCCTCATTCACCACTAAACCCATTTTTGCCGCCTCTGTACTGATACTTACAAACCCACCAGTGACAGCTCTCTGTGTTCTGCCAATGAAGTCGATGTCGTCAGCGTATGCAAGTAGTTGCACATACTTTTGGAAAATTGTGCCCCTGGTGTTGGCTTGCGAGTTTCGCACAATTTTCTCAAGAATGATGTTGAAAAAGTCACATGACAGCGCATCACCTTGTCTAAATCCTTTTTTGACATCAAAGGTCTCGGTGAGACTGTTTCCGACCTTTACGGAGCAGCGAGCGTTCTCCATCGTCATTCTGCACAATCTGACAAGTTTGGAAGGGATGCCAAAACTAGACACGGCTCTGTATAGCTCGTCTCTATAAATGCTGTCATCTGTGGCTTTAAAATCGATGAATAGGTGATGAGTATCGATTTGGACTTCTTGGGTTTTCTCCAGGATCTGCCGTAGTGTGAATATTTGGTCGGTTGTGGACTTACCGGACCTAAAACCGCACTGATAGGGTCCAATCAGTTCGTTGACAAATGGTTTTAGGCGTTCACACAGTACGGCAGACAGAATTTTGTAAGCGATGTTAAGGAGACTGATGCCTCTATAGTTGGCGCAGTTTAGAGGGTCTCCTTTCTTATGGATCGGGCAAACAATGCTGAGGCTCCAATCATCAGGCATACTTTCCGCTGACCAAATTTTGGAAACGAGTTGGTTGATGCCTTCTACCAAGTCATCTCCCACTGACTTGAAAAGCTCGGCCGATAAACCGCCCGGTCCTGCGGCTTTGTTGGACTTTAGCTTGGATATTGCTATCCTTACCTCATTTTGGTCAGGTGGACGGAAGTCTTGGCTTTCATCGCCCATGTTGAATTGCTCATTCTTCCTGACAGCGGAATTTGTGTCGTCTTCGCCGTTTAGCAGTCTGCAGAAATGGTTTTTCCATGTCCTCAACACTGACTGTGACTCTACTACAAGGTTTCCTTGTTCGTCTCTACAGGTCTCTGTTCGGGTTTTGTTCCCGTGACACGTTCTTTTTACCTCTTGGTAAAACTTCCGAACATTGGTCCTGGAGTAGCACCTCTCTATTTCCTCGATCGCGCGCTTCTCGTGCTCTTTCTTTTTCCTCCGGAGAAGCCGGTGTTCTTCGCTCCTTTTTTGCTCGTAGAGCTCACGAGCTGCTCTCTTCCTTCTCTGCAGCGCCGCTATGTAGGCCAGTTGCTTTGCTGCATGTGCTTGCCGGCACTCTTCATCAAACCAGGGGTTTCGCAGTGGTGGTCGGGTGAAACCCGGCTTTTCTGATGGCCGCTGGTCTTCATCACTTGATGCTGGCTGCACAGGACTTCTCGAGAGGTTGAGGGAGACGCGATCGGCAAAATTTCTGGCGGTTTGTTGCGTTTGTAGTCGTTCAACGTTGAATCTCCTCGCAGTATTTCCTCGTTGTTGTGGTGTCTGGGATATCCGCATACGTACCTTGGCTGCAACAAGGTAGTGATCCGAGTCTATGTTGGCCGCTCGAAAAGTTCGGACATCTAGAATACTGGAGGAGTGCCTTGCGTCGATCGCAACATGGTCAATTTGATTGACCGTTTGATGGTCTGGTGACCGCCATGTTCCTTTGTGAATGTTGAGGTGTGGAAACCGTGTGCTTGCTATAGTAGCATTACGTCCCGCAGCAAAGTCAATTAGCCTAAGTCCGTTTCCAGCCGTGGTGTTGTGTAGGCTGTGCTTTCCGATTGTGCTACCAAAGATGTTCTCCTTCACTATTTTGGCGTTAAAATCACCTAAGACGATTTTAACGTCGTATTTAGGACATTGCTCATATGTTTTGTCGAGGAGCTCATAGAAACATTCTTTGGTAGCACCGTCTTTAACTTCTGTGAGGGCGTGAGCGCATATCAGGCTGATGTTGGCGAATTTAGCCTTGATGCGGATAGTTGTTGATAATGTGTGGCATAATGATCCAGATATGGTGGGTGGGCTCATCGGTAGACGAACCACCATATGTCCACATCTGCCTAGACGCACTGTCTGATAAATAATAATTTTTAACTTTTTCATATAAATAGTTAAAGTGGTTAGTGTGCTGGACTACAGTGCGAGGGATCCCAGAATGCCAGAATTCGATCCCCGGAAAAACACAAATTACATCTTGAGGTTTTTTCTACTGCGCCAATTTATTTCAAATCTCCCAGTATGACCAACAGTAGCTGGGAATATTTCATAATGTCGAAATCTGATTAAGCATTGTCATCCCCAAGCTACAATGTCATTTTTAAGCCCACATTTCACCAACTGTAAGTTGAAATAAACTTAAGCTAGTCTTTATCCACACAAGCTCCGTATGCTCAGAAACAAAAAAAGCCAGGGTAAGAATAATTTCCATCTAAAAAAAATTCTAACATCAATATAAAGCTTTAGTACCTACGAAATTTTGTAGATTTTCCTGCTTCCTTTGAGGGAATTTTTGTTTCAATTTTCCAATCTCTGTGAGTCATTTAATCCCATATGAATTTATCCCAGATTATCTGTTCCGTTCAGTCTCTTATGGTTATGCTCCATATACAGCATACACCTACACCAAACACCAGATGCGACACAGTAACTGCCATAAAGCAAAATTGGATAATATGCCAAGGCATGGTACAGCATGACATCCTTAATGTTAAATTAAATACGAAATAACGATCAAAAGCGATAAAACAATAAAACAGATACAAAGCACACATGTCACATAAAGGCATTGCTCAATTATTTTCCATGTGTGTTAGTATTAAATGAGCTGTGCGCCTTAGGAGCGGCTGTTTCCTTTGAGCTCGTTGTGGCAGTGTCTTTCAAATAATCCTTTTTAATAATTGACATTTGGCAACACACGGTTTGTGCGTAAATTTTAATTGAATATTGTTTATGACGGGCTTGGGGGATATGTTGTTTGCGTGGAAAATGATAGCTTATCTGTATTAACGACAACCATGTAGCTACATGATTTAATCCGAACGCAAATATTTAATTAGGATATCTACGGCCGCAAAAGTAAGTCCTTTGCTAGGTGGGTGCGGGCTGGAATTTGTGTGTATAAGATTAGTGCGTGCGGGGTAGGCGGACGGGGTTTAAAATATTTCTGGGTGTTGATGTGAAGAATTTCATGAGGAGTGCCACAAAGATTACCAAATTAGAAAACCAAATCTAGTTTAATAGACTCTTGCTGTCTTCTATCGCGGAAGAGTGAGCTGAGATGAACCTCAAGGCAAACACATTTTCCTGTAGCTGGTGTATAAGAGAACCGCAGAGCAAATTTTAACAGGATAATCACACATACCCACGTTGAATCGCGTCGAGCCCATTAGCATTATATGAAAGTAGGTACTCATATCTTGTTTAGGGGAGAGTACGATAACTTAGGCGCCAAAAATTGATAACGGTATTTTGTAGACGGGTTAAATACAAGCATTTTCTATGGAAGGAGGGGGGGTCTAACTCGCTTCTTTTATGCGAGAGGGGTAATTTAAGAAAAATAATACTTAAAATGAAAAAATATACATAAAAAAGCAATGGCAACACCCAACTAACATTTCAACTTCCTTAAGGCACAAATGTTTCAGATCCGACAGGTCAAGGCTTCTTTAGAGCTTCTGTAAAGCTTCTAGCAGAAGCTAAATCTTTACCGAAGTCTTGACTTCTATAACAACTTCATTAAGGCCTTTTAGAAAAATAAGATGAAGCTTTAAAGAGCAATTAAATTCATAGCTTCGTTTATTGTAGTTATCGAAAGAAGAGGAACTTACAGTTTCTATAAAGCTTCGATTAAATATTATTACACAAGCTTCTATAAGTAAACTTGTATAAAACTTCCAAGAGTCATTAATCGAAACTTTACAGAAGACTTCTTTGTGGCTTGCATTATTTTACTAGCGAAGCTTTATAGATATGAAGGGAGGAAGAATAAAACATCGTAGGCAAACATTTCTTCAGTTTGGTTAAAGGTCCGAAGATAAATATGTAATGCTTCCGAAGGTAAATATGTAATGCGAATGGAACTCTTAACAAAGCTTGTTTTGATAATAGAGAAAAGTTTGAACTGGTTAAGTTTTAAGTTTGTAAAATGCATATTACAGGTAGCGCATATGATGAGTAGGATACTTCTGATACTTAGAAGTCGGGGTTCGAATCCCGCGGTAGTTCGGGTTTTTTTCTTTCGTTCTATAAATTTGTTACCACTTTTCATGTTTCATTCCAGGCCTAAAAGAATCCCAAAGAGAGAGAATAAATAAAACAATACAGAATAACAACTACCCACCGCCACCCATTCATTCATAGTTAATACTACTTTACTATAATTACCAAATAAATGAAAAAATAAATAAAACGAATGGAAATGAAACATCTTTTTTTTTTACAAATTCGTAGTTTCGGTAAAGCTTCGATTATTGAGCTATTAGAGTCCTAATAGAAATCGTTTTAGAGGCTTTATAGATAAAATGCTTTCGATAAGTGTTCGCCTTTCGGACCTTACCGAAGTTTTATAGGATTCTTTTGGAAACTAAAAGTAATCCTCTATTGAAGCTTATCGAAGCTGAAATGTTAGTTGGGCACTTACAACAAAAAATGTTGGCATTTTTGAAAGCCAGGAATCTGTTCTTTCATATTATTTTTAAATCAAGTTATAACTGTTAATAGTTTTTGAAAAAAATACTTACAAACTTAAAAACAAAGATACATATTGTTTTCGTACAAAATTTCGAACTCGAGATTTTGATCAATTCTGATATTACGATGATAGGGGAACTCAAAAAAGTGGGTCTCGCAATTCTGTCTGTCTATCCCACCCCTGGGGAATCTAAACGATTGGACGGATTTGTTTCAAACTTCGTATTTAGAGTTTGTGGGCTTTTTTTTTATGCTAGCCCTAATATTAACGGTACCTTCCACATAAAAATTTTACGAAATATTACGAAATATGTCATTAAAGTGGCCTGGGAATGCGGCGAAACTCCCAGCGATTGGCAGATTGGGGTAATTATGCCTCTTTTCAAGAAAGGGGATAAAAGGGATTGCTCCAATTGCCACTTTCTCCCCGGAAAAGTATTTGCCAAGGTGCTGGAAACGCGTTGCAGAGCTGTGGTCGAGGCACGATTAGGAGGTGAGCAGTGCGGCTTTCGTCCCGGCAGAAGCACAACCGACCAGTTATTCACTCTTAGAATGGTACTTGAGAAGGCTTGGGAGTATGCTACACCTGTTTACGCTTGCTTCATAGATTTGGAGAACGCATACGACCGAGTCCCTCGATGGAAATTGGAGAATGGAATTGATGGTTCTCTCTTGAGGGCCATTCAATCTCTTTACACAAACTGTAAAAGCTGTGTTCAGGTAAACGGCGTTAAATCAAAACCTTTCACTGTGGGCGTTGGACTTCGCTAGGGGTGCGTCTTGTCGCCTCTCCTTTTCATTACTTATATGGACTGGATGTTACAGCGCAGTCTTGGCGAGGAACGTTTCGAATTGGGAGATCTGAGGATAAGTCATTTGCTCTTCGCTGATGACTTGGTCATCCTTGGGTTCTCTCAGACTGAACTTCAGCGCGCACTCGACCGTTTGTGTTGAAGCTGAGATGAAAGTAAATGTGAACAAATCTGAAGTGATGGTCATCTCCAGAACGCCTGTTCAATGCACTCTGCATGTTAGTGGAGTCCCATTGAAACAGGTGGAGAAGTTTAAGTATCTCGGGGTCTTATTCACGAGTGATGGAAGGAGCAATGCTGAGTTTTCCTGTAGGATTGGTCAGGCTGGATCGATTTTAAGACAGCTTGGTTATTCTGTTATCAGGAGGACTGAACTTGGTGTCAAGGCTAAGTTGTCAGTCTTTAATTCGGTGTTTGTTCCAACTCTTACCTATGGTCATGAGATTTGGGTAATGACTGAAAGAATAAGATCGCGAATACAAGCTGCCGAAATGAGATTTCTCCGTTGTATTTCTGGTGTGACCCGTAGAGATCGCATCAGAAATACCAGAATACGTGAGGAACTCAATGTCGAGCAGCTACTTCTCCGGACGGAGCGGTCCATGCTTCGGTGGTTTTTTCATATTAAACGCATGTCCCCGACCAGGATCCAAAGACGTGCGATGGAATCCGTACCATCGGGCAGGCGTCCCCTAGGTAGACCCAGGATGAGATGGTTAGATCAAATTCATAATCTCTCCTCTACCCGCATGGGGATTGCCCTTGATGATTTGGAGTCGATGCCGGAGGATCGAGTGCTATGGAGGGTCCACTTGAGCAACCTACACCCGCGACCCACTTAATGGATAAGCGGCATATTGAAAATGAATGAATGAATGAATGAATTTAGATTTTTTCGAAAACGGCTCTAACGATTAGAACCAAAATTGATCATTGAGTTAATGTAGGCATGCTTAACATGACTGCATACCAAATTTTTCGCTAAAAAGTCTAGCAACGGCAGTTTTGAAAATTTGTTTTTTCTCGAAAACGGTAAAAACTATATTTTAAAAAAAATATTTTTAAGGTACTATTGTCATTCTTAACTTGATAGTAAACTTAGTTTTTCTCTAAAAAGACTGCACATTTTTAAGGATTTTTTGCTGTATTAACTTTCCGATTCAAGCCACAGCTCCATGACGGGCAAGCTACATCAAAAAATGATTGATCGATTTTTGGGAGCTTGTGTGGTGATTCCTGGAACAAAATCCTCAATTTCTCGATAAAAAAAAATTGGTTAGATAACATACCTCGATAGGGCTCTCCATTAACTGTGGCGTTCCTTCCATTGTTGTCTTGCGAGAAAAATGGGCCAATAATGCCGCTACTTATCGTTGAGCATGCAGGGCTAACAGACTCACGATCCTTCTTCACAAATTTGCACAAACTACCATTGGTACATTATTTCGACCTAAATTTCTATTCAAAATTCAGGGTCAACATGGGATCAGACTTTTATAATAACAACTATCGTGAAGTAGTTTATAGAAAACAGTCATCAGACCCATTCTCAAAAATTAAATGCTAGCGAAGCCTAATCTACGATACAATATTTGTGGATTGGAAATTACATGGATTTGGGACACATCGGGCTAGACAGTTTTGTACCAACTAAGCGGATTTGTCCCGATTATTCGGTGTCCCAATAAAGCGGAGTCCACTGTAGTTATAAATTCCATAAATGGTAAAAGTTTCTCCCAACAAGAGGTACGGGTACGGTAGGCACTTGATCACGAAAGCTGATTTTAAAACTTGAATGCAGAGCTTATGGTGCTATACATCGCCAATTCGGATTCAGTTCGTTCCAAATTCAATCCATTGAACACCAATTTACTGAAGGCATTACATTTTATATAAAATACTTTACAACTGATTTCAGTCAAAGTCAAAGAGCATTATCCGCAATGCAAATGCAACGACCGCCTCTAGGGTTATAGAGACTCAACAATCCCTTTGTGGGTATGTCCCCTATACTTGCTAAAATATTCCATGTTCACTTATCCCAATACTAACGACTTATTTATTTTTATGTTATTTCCATGGTTCGCAAAATGGCGGAGCAAACTCCTTCACTTTGCTGATAAATGTCAATGAACCACTTGTTAGGGAAACAGCAACAACAACATGAATTTGCACTTCGGTTAATAGCTCGTAAAATATGATGCGCTGCAAATGCAAAAAAATAACGAGACCCAGTAGCGTGGCAAAATAAACAAAGAGCCACCCGTGAAACAACACCAAACAGTTGCATTATACCACAGTGTACAGTACATGTATACACAGTCCCTAGTCGGTGTTCATCCTCCCAGGCTCAGAGGCACATACAAATACATACTCTCATTCATAGGAAGAATGTTCATTTTCATTCCTGGACGACTGCCCAAGAATGAGGAATGCATCTCGCAGTATACCCACAAACATTCGCCAGCCATGAGCCAGTACCATCAACAGTAAAATTCACTTTTCAAAAGCACTCCGAGTGTGTGGTTAACTTTGCCATAAATAGAGTCCTTGGCGTAAGCGTAGAGTAAAAAAATTTGTTTTATTTTTCGCGAAAACGTTCCTTAAAGTCTTTCAATACTTGGTATTCTAGCCCAGAGGATTTCATTCATTTCGTGTACCGCGCGCCGTTTCCTTTGCATTATTCTCTCCGACTCCGACGCTATAACTGACTATGGACGATTTGCCCATTTCCCAAGGGAGTCATTCCATTTTGCATGCTTTTTTGTGGTAAACTTTTCAATACAAGCAATTTCAGGGAATATATGCCGATTTTCCTTCTGTGTGCATTTGTTCACGAGAGTAGGCCACTGGCATGGTAGTTCATAATTAAAAAAGACCAAGAGTGAATGGAGTTTCAATTTTTCAATAACTGCAATAAATCAGGCACCATGGCCGACATGGGAGTACCCATAAATTACTTTCCCGTTCCATGACAGCAGCGGGAGCCTGTCTGTCTCTGTATACCATTCAACACTTCAGCGATATCTACTCGTAAACAAGCGAAATGTATGGTTAATTCTGGTTGTCAGAAATGGGCCAGCGTTTAAAAATAACAACTGAAGTGCGTCACGATTCTGACTAACAGTAGTTAACTGCTAGTTCCACTCTGATGGTTGCCATGTAAACAAAATATGTCCCGGAAATTCAAGGATTCGAAAATGCAATTCACAACTAAGCCCTCAGGAGTTGTAAATGTAATGCAACTTAAAGGCATTACCTGATGGTATAGGTACAATAAAATAGTGAGTAATAAAAATAACTAAATGCAAATTCCAGGTAAGGGGCTTAACGTCGGAAAAGGATTAAACGACGACAGAGTTGGTGTCAGCTTAATTAATTTTTACATACAGTTTTTCGGTAGCTACTACATTTCCGATTTTGACCCGTGGCCAGTGGAGGCCAGTAAGTTGGTAGTAATGTGTAAGTAGAGTGAGTACCTAATTTTCATCATTAAATTATTCTACATGGACAAAACGGACATAAAAGCAAAGTCATCAAATAATCGGAACGGAGAATTCTCCGCAACGCATATTCCGTTGGGGACTCAAATTACATTCGAGGTATCCGCCTTCGGAAAGAATAATTAAAATGCGACGACGACAACGCATTGATTTGACATGATGTTGTTTCGTGGTCATTTAAGCTACAATTCGTCATTGAAAAAATGGCGATCACACGAAATGACTATCATCGTCATTTGTGTCCTAAAATCAAATGACGGACACTGCGAGTCATTTAGAATTTTCCGTTGGGATGCCATTGTCCTAGGCGTCATTGAAGAGCGATCACACGGCCAATTTTTTCCGCCATTTAAATGGCACTTAATTCATGTCATTTGGTGCGCCATTTTCCTAGTCATTTAAATGACGCTGCCAAAAATGGCGATCACACAGAACGACATTTAAATGACTGCTTTGTGACGGGATTTTTACGTCAGAGCGCCATTTAAATGACTAGAAAAATGGCCGAGTAATCGTAGCTTAATTCAATATCGAAAAATCGGTTATTATAGGGACTTATTTTTTAAATTTAAGGCTAAGTAAAAAAAAAAACAGACTTCCAACATAAAATGCAAAGTTGATATTTCAACTCCAGATAATTATAGTGTTTTAGCCAAATCGAAGTAAAAATATTCTTGTAATACAGACAAATACAGACATGCACTATACTCATTTACATTACGATTACCGTCTTGAAAATTGTGAACGCTTTTCGAACTTCGCCTGTCACTATTAACGCTTTGTAAAGAATCAGTCTTCCACACATGATTGTCAATATTTAAAGAACTAACCGTCCAAATGGTTTCAATATACCAATTGTCGAAACTAAATACGCCTTTGGTCATAATTTGGTTAAAAAGGAGATTTTTCATAAAAACACAATTTACACTCGTCGAAAATAAATCTTTACAATCGTACAAGTTTTGTTTTGTATCCTAAGTACTTTATATCTACTATATACTCCTAGTTCAGCGAACTGAATCCCAGATTGCCGGCAATCCTCTTAAGGGTAAATAAAAATAAAAATAATAATAATAAGAAGGAAAAGCCAATAAAGGTAAGGAACGTATGTAGCTAATGCTGTCGTAGTCGTAGCTCCTAAATACGGCATCATGTCGAAGTCGAACCCCAATGCCCCGAGGGTGTCATGAACGTTTATAGAAAAACATTTTGCAAAACGTGATGAGAATTTATCGATATGAAAATAAAATGAAAACAAATATATGTCAGCTCGAAGGAAGTGTGTAACTGGAAGAGTACATAGTAAAAATTAAGGGGCAGAATGGGTACCTCCCCACTCGTCGTTAAAGTTTGAGTACACAGAAGCGATAATGATCCCCATAGGGCAGAGTGCCTTCCCAGTGCTGTTGTTGCTTCTCATGGTGGTCTTTGAGGGAGTTATTGTGATGGAAAAACGATATATACAAGGATATTGACTGTCTGTTTATGGGGATTTGCACGTTGTTCTATTTTTTTTCTTTGTTGCTGCCTTCCGCCTTTGTTGTCACAATATGACGATATCTCAAATTCAATTGAAAATATGTTAAGTAAATATGGGAATTGTTTCTGGCTTTGGGATATGATTTTAACGAATTGTTATGCCATTCGAACATGGCATGATGGAAGGGAGTTTCATGTTATAATTCGTATCATAAGTGTCTGGTGTTTTGCAAATAGATAATTTGTAATTTACATGTCATCCAGAAGAGTATTAGCGTGACAATATTGGGATCTAGGGAATCTGAATATAATTCATTTCGTTACAAAAATTACAATCATAAGTGTGGAATATAATTAATCGGCAACCATCTCGTAACTATTTGTTACCCACAAAAAGGGTATAAAGTTATTTGATAGATCGAAAACCAAGAGTTACATTCAGAGTAGCGATATCGTTGGAAAGCAGTTGCCCTTAAGGGTACACTGTTGCAACAGATGTCCACACATTTTGTCTGTATGGACAATAGACATTAAAAAATAATCCACCTTAGTTAGTTTACCCTTGATGACAGCTGAACGTGAAAACAAAAGGACAAAAATGTGGAAGGACAAGAAACAGAACCTTCTCAGAACCTTTTATTTGATTGAGTTTTACTGGCATTAAACTCTCCGTATATATGTTTAGATGCCTGGAAGTCAAACACGCGTCTAATGATGATCAAGTATCCAAGTCCATAATAATTGTGTAAATTAAAAGACAAGCTAAGATGGTTGGGCCACGTGGAGCGTATGGACAACAAAGCATCAGCCCAACGAGTCTTTGAGTCCACCCCCGAGGAACAACGAAACAAAGGAAGACCACACCTCAGGTGGCGCGCACAATTGGAGAGTGACCTCAACTGACTTTGTGTGCGTGACTGGAGGCAGCTAGCTAGGGACCGAGCTGGCAGGAAGGGCTTGTTGGTTTAGGCCGGGGTCCACCCCGGATTGTGAGCGCCATCTAAAGTAAGTAAGTAAAATACAAGCTGTATGATGACAGAGGAAATACATTTGCAAATAAGCCCAATGGACAAATTCAATAATATTAATAATATTTAACACGTTACGAAACGTGTCAATTTTTGACATGCTAAAGTCATAATATTTAAGCCAACAAGCCGTCATGTACGTGTGTGTCAACGCCGATTTACGATGATACAGTGTCAATTGTGCATACATACGCATGCAATTGTGTCCCAAACTCCATGACATTGTGTGGCAGAGCTGATTGACAGAAGTGACGGACCGGGCGGCGCGTGCGTGATAGGCGATTACATAGCGTGGCATAGTAACAAGATTGACACGATTCTATCTTATACGTTCCTACCTTCTGGTGACATGCAGGATATTTGCACGGAAGTTGGTCGCAGTTCTTTTTTAACTTGGTCGTAAAGAGAGGCGAGTGTAATTCAAGATTTCTACCAACCCTATATTTATAATACGGGTCGGCTTCGTACTCTTATATAACCGAAAGAGCGGTCATTAGCAAACCAACATGCGTAGAACACTGTTAATCTGTGACTAGATGTCAAAAAAAGGGCGCTAGGTCTCTTATCGCCCAAAACCATAACGGCCAAATTGAAAAATGTCATAACGCCCAAAACATTGCTACGCAATTTGTTGTTGTAAAATTCACGTAAATTTTTATTTTTGCTAACACCCAAAAAAATTCATAACGCTTAAAAACAAACAACAAAATGGAAATAAAGGCAAAAAAGAATTTGCAACCCCCCTGCTTGGGGTTACTGTCGGATTTGGGGTATGTATATGCGAAATTGGATATATTGAAGGTTTTTTTCAGCAGTACAAACTCCCACCTACTTCAAAATACGGCAGAAAATCCAAGCAGGGGGTTTGCAGGGGGGGCAGCATGTCCCCCATACATATTCCACTATTGACATTTTTGGATTTGGTGTTACGACATCATATAATTACTTTGGGCGATATGTCATTTTATTTGGGCTTTGCGACACGACGCTTTATTCCTTCAAATTTTGGGCGATATGGTGGTTTTCGGGCCCTATGACATTTTTAAATTTCGGCATTATGGTTTTGGGCGACCTTACTAACGCCCAAAAATAGTCCTTCATCAAGTCCCAAAAGCATCGACAAGGCGATCACCTCGTCATTGAAATTAGTCATCATTTGGTCGTTACATTAAGTGGCGTGACAAGTGATTACACAGAATGACCACTTTAGGACAAATTCGAAGTCAACATGTCAGAACAGAATGACAGAATTCGTGACAATTCGAAATAGCTTTTGTTTAACACCTGAATAGAATTAAAAAAGAAATTAATACATAGGTGGAGCAACCTACAATCGCGACTCACTTAATGGACAAGCGGACCATTGAAAATGATGATGATGATGATGGTGGCGCAACAGGCGCCTAGCTAGGCCTAGCTTCTCGCAACCATTCATTTGTGTGAGTTTCTATTTTTGAGACGAATGGAAGGGACCTACAATTTTATGCCGAGTCGCAACGGCTGAATTGAGAAGCTTTTTCGTGACAGTCATACAGATAGATGTTTGTCGGACGTTCGTGAGAGGTGGCGCAGTAGAAAAGATTTTAAGATGTTATTTGTGTTTTTCCGGGGATCGAACCTGGGATGCCGCACAGTAGTCCAGCATACTAAATGCGCCCACTAAGAATTGTCAGCATTAATATACCCGCTGTCAAAATAAAACACAAAATATTTTGAACATGTGAGAATGGAATTTAATTACCTTCTATGCGCCCTATGCGGCAATGTAATTGATACGCGCGCCTCGCAAAATCAATCAAATTTCAATATTGGTTTGAAATTCTACGCATAATTCGAACCGGAATTCAATTAACTTGCCTGCCAGCAATTAGTTTTGTATACCCACTGTGCTGTAATATACCTACCAACAATTATACCTGCTTTTTGCAATAGTTTCGTGCGGTGGCATATTGTTTCAATGAAATTATTTGACCACTTAGCTAGCGCTCGCATTCCGACCGAGCATTAGTAATTTGATTGCTAAAACAGTAATTCCTATGAGGTGTGTATGACCATTTAGGAGTTTGGTGCAGAAAAACAAATAGATATCAAAATAAATGTCAAAATAGTACTTCAAAATCAGTATTGTCCTGTCGCCTGGCTATTATGCTTAATCAAATTGTTTGTTAAGTAATTTAACTGTTTAGCAGATAATAAATAAAATATAATTTATGTTAATAAAATAATCTGATACGTTGTTTTTTAAGGCCAATTTAGTTGTTTAATGTTTTTGAAATAATAAATGCATGTACGAAGTAGTAGGACATTATTATTATGTGTCATGTAATGTTCCATTTGTGACAGCTGTCATTTTGTTATCAGGAGGACCGAACTTGTAGGCAAAGCTAAATTCGCGATTTTTAATTGTAATGAAAATTTAGTACTGACCGAAATAATAACTTCAAGCCTAGCTGTCTTGTACAAAAAAAAATAGAGAGGTGCTACTCCAGGACAGCGGCTTGTAGAGACGAACAAGGAAACCTTGTAGTGGAGTCACAGTCGGTGCTGAGGACATGGATAAATCATTTCTGCAGACAGTTAAACGGCGACGACGACACTAATTCCGCTGTCAGGCAGAATGAACAATTCAACATGGGCGATGAAAGCCAAGACTTCCGTCCACCTGACCAAAATGAGGTAAGGATAGCAATATCCAAGCTGAAGTCCAACAAAGCTGTAGGACCGGACGGTTTATCGGCCGAGCTTTTCAAGTCAGTGGGAGATGACTTGGTAGAAGGCATCAACCAACTCGTTTCCAAAATTTGGTCAGCGGAAAGTATGCCTGATGATTGGAGCTTCTGCATCGTTTGCCCGATCTACAAGAAAGGTGACCCTCTATACTGCGCCAACTATAGAGGTCTCCTCAACATCGCCTATAAGATCATATCTGCTGTACTGTGTGAGCGCCTGAAACCATTCATCAACGAGCTGATTGTCCCTATGAGTGAGGTTTTAGGACCGGTAAGTCCACAACCGACCAAATATTCACACTACGGCAGATCCTGGAGAAAACCCAAGAAGATACTCATCACTTATTTTTCAATTTTAAAGCCGCATATGACAGCATTTAAAGAGACGAGCTATACAGAGCCATGTCTAGTTTTGGCATCCCTGCCAAACTTGTCAGATTGTGCAGAATGACGATGGAGAACGCTCGCTGCTCCGTAAAGGTCGGAAACAGTCTCACCGAGAACTTTGATGTCAAAAAAGGATTTAGACAAGGTGATGCGCTGTGACTTTTTTAACATCATTCTTGAGAAAATTGTGCGAAACTCGCAAGGGGCACAATTTTCCAAAAGTCTGCAACTACTTGCATACGCTGACGACATTGACATTACTGGCAGAACGCACCGAGCTGTTACTGGTGCGTTTGCAAGTATTAGCACAGAAATGGCAAAAATGGGTTTGGTGGTGAATAAGGTTAAAACAAAGTACATGCTGTCAACAAGAAGGGACACACAACATCGATGAATTAGACAGAACGTCACGATAGACAGCTTAAACTTTGAGGTGGTTATTGACTTTGTCTACCTCGGCTCCGCTATAAACTCTGATAATGACACCACAGCAGAAATCAAACGAAGAGTTACACTTGCCAACCGCTGTTTTGTTGGTCTAAGAAAGCAACTGACTAGTAAGGCCTTGTCAAGAAATACTAAGGAGACTCCATATAAGACCCTCATCATCCCAGCCCTACTCTATAGCGCAGAAGCATGGACGTTAACAAAGGCGGATAAAGATCTTCTTGGTCGTTTCGAACGCAAAATTCTTCGAGTGATATGCGGTCCCGTTTGCGTTGACGGGATTTGGAAGAGAAGATTTAACAGCGAACTCTACGAGCTGTCCAGCGACATCGATCTGATCAGAAAAGTACGTATCACTCGACTAAGATGGCTAGGACATGTAGAGCGAATGCTCCAGCCCGAAGAGTCTTCGATTCCAACCCGGAGGAACAAAGCAGTAGAGGAAGACCTCGACAACACGATTTCCAAGACGTGCTACTTATGCATTATGTGCCATCAGATTGGGGTCTTCTAGGTAGACTGAGTCTGAGTCGTAAGGGTGTTTGGATCAAATCCGATATAGCTTCTCTATCCATATGAATATTGCCATTGGTTATTTAAAGCCGAAACGTAGTTTCTGGAAAGTTTGGTCAACATTGGACAAAGGGGCGTGCTATTGAAAACCGTGGCATGGCACGACCCATACAAAAAAGTTATTTAAAACACCATATCTTCACACAGTGCGTCCAATATTGACGATTGCAATGAACTGGAGTAGGAAGGTGACATAATCGCTTGTGAAGAGTTACAAATAAATCAATTTTAGATGGCGCGAACAATAAAACAACGATCCAACTTAAAACACGCTATTGTGTCTCAATTGGGCAGATACGTCTTTTTTACAAATAAAAGTTTCAGAAGAACACCTGAACATCATCTCCCTTTCGACAGATTGTTTTTTTTTTTAAATACTACTCCCGGGAAAGGCGAACCTATAACGCTTCATCAGCGCACCGAAATGCTTGCAGATGTATGTTAGTTCTGTCAGGTAAGTTAAGTGAATGTTTTGTGGCCCAGTTCCATATATGACACTAATATTCCAGACTTGTTCTAACCTGTTCCTTGTAGAGAAGCAAGAGAAGTTGCTTGGGGCTGAAATACCTCTTTGCTCTAAATAGGTAGCTCAACTTAGCGGACGCCGATCTTGCGATATGGAATATGTGGTCCTGCCATGTGATTGCTGAATTGACTGTGACTCGTACAAGGCGCATTGAGTTCTTGGGATGGATTGGATGGTCTTCCATTTGGATCTGAGGAACTGATGATGCATTTTTCTTAGAAAATGTTATGAGCTGTGTCTTGTTTGAATTAAATACAACCAACAACATATATGCGCAATTTATATGTCTTCACTGGGACACTGGCATACTACAAGTCTTGGTGTACAAAAGTAAGAAGATAGCATGTCGACATATACGCATTTGTTTGCCTACACAATTATACTCACTCTTGCGGAATTAGGCTTACACAATCTACTTCGAAAGTTTCCTTAAAATGATCCTGACTATATGTATACCCTTGACATTTGTAGACCATTTCTTTTTCAAAATATAATATCGGCATCACTATCATAATTACTAGACCATCATTTAGTAGAGTATCTATGTGATACTTACACGTGATTATGAGGTTATATGCAGATCACCTTCAATTTAAATACATGTTCTGTTCTGCAATGTCAAAAACACAATTTACCGTCACACTGTTCACGCAAGCGATGCAAATGTTTGTCTCACTCAGCAAACGCCATATACGCTGGCTGATATCTAACCTTTCCGAGCAATTTAACTCGACAGGAGCAAGTGGCAGATAATCAATTTGGCGTGGCGCCTGTCTAATGTGTGTATACACATATGTGTCATATCGCTTCATATCACAAGTGACATACACGAAGCGCATTAATATCAATTAGAGTGATAAGGACGAGGTGTAGTTCAGAAACCGCAAGTGCCTTTACATATAATTAAATAGAACTGACTTGCGAAGTCATAGGTCAGGCGTTAACACACATACACACGATATAAGAATGAATATATTCTTCATTAATTAGGAAAGCAATTTAAAATCAAAGTCAAATCCTTGGAACGACATTCTATTTTCAGATCATTTATTTTTGTACACGGACTTGAATGCCATCGAAGAGATTTTGCACTCGTGTGAGAAGTAAGCCTAGCATTAGGTTTGGTGTTGTGCTTTGGCTGTGCTAACAGATTTCGGTGCTGCTGCTTCGTAAGAGGATATTGCCAGAAGATTAAGGGATGACGACTGTGTATGGTAAAGCACGTGTGAACAGTTCAAATGGCTTTCTGAATGAGCACAAAAAGTGAGTGTATGAAAATGTTAATATGAAGAACAAATAAGGTTTACATAGATGTACCTAATCAGATATAAACGGAAAGACTGCTCGTATTTGGTATGAAATTTCAAGCTACATTGATTTCACAAGCGGGCTTAGCCCTAGGTACCTACCTATACCTACCTATTCGTGAGTTTCAAAAAGCACGGTTGTTATCAATGAATAACTGCGAATGTTAGGAATTTCATGTGTGTATAGAACTTGTCAAGTCTACATTTAACCCTAGAAAGGTAAATCATATTTTTTAGTACATTAACCCCCAATTTCACAGTGGATGTTTTAACTAAAGTTTAACTGAACCTGAACTTGAGTTTTAATTTGAAGTTGAACGAGACAAGTGCCGCCGTGATAACGAGATAAAAGTGCCGCCCTGTTTGCTTGAGAAAACACAAGTGGCAACCTCAGGTACATACTTTTCAATGAAAATGGCCTCGCTTCCCACTTAGAGAGTAAATGCCATCGGTGTCTTGGGCGAGATTTTTCCAATTTTCCGAAATGGGCCATTGTGCATTGCTGCATGCATTTCCTTTGATTAGAAATTATTTAACAACTCCCGCTAGACTCGATCGAAAAATGTTGCTGATTGCGGCAATAAATTTACGCAAGCAATACACAGCGCATGTTGAAAAGCAACCCTGCTTCGTGGTAGCAATATTTGTCATTAGTGACACGTCGCTAAAAGTTTGCGAATACTATACGTTTTATTAATTGTTTAAAAATATGTTGGGCAATGCTGTTTTTAATACAAAGTTCGTAGAAATAGTGCAAAAATATCCCTGATAGCAAGAAATTTCTGGCAATACTGTTGCTTCGGTGTGAGAGTAGGTTAAAATAAAGCTGCTTATAGCTTGTTGCCTCAATATGAGAGCCGACTAAAGTACAAAAATAAAAAAATATCGCAAAAAAAAAAAGACAAACTAATTTTGAGCATTTGCTGCAAATCTCAACTTCATTCTTTATGTTCCCAGCATTATGCTTCCTTTTACGTATAGCACGGTTACTTGGTCATGCGCCATTTTGTTTAATGACAGTAATGTACAAATTTCCCCTTTCTTTACATTTATTGCATACTAGCTGGACCCGTGCTCGCCTTGACCGCTCGGACAAAATTATATTTGGGTCATTTAAAATTACACTTTGAATGTTTCATTAAAATTTGTGTAGTAGTTTTCGCGCTTTTAGGAGACAGAGAAAATTCCTACAGTGTTATTGTAAGTATGTATAGGTATAGATTTAATGTCCACCCTCTGCATCGTCCTCCCTCTCCATGATCTTGCTACTTGTACTTGTTTATAATACTGCATTTCCTGTTTAAGTCTCTTTTCTAATGAAAATGAAGATTATTAATATACGGCACCACAATAGGTGTCATTACTGGACACTGCCTGATAGGCAAACATGCCGCAAGGCTGGGCCTTTTCTCAAACGACTTTTGTAGAAGCTGCATGGATGAGGAAGAAGAGGAAACTATGCCTCACCTTCTTCGTTCCTGCCCAGCTCTCTCCCGCAGAAGGAAGCTTCACTTAGGGGCCTTCCATTACAACGACTTGGATGATCTGACAAGCATAGACATCAGAAGCCTCTTACGCTTTATAAAGAGCTCAAAATGGTTCAACTAGTAGGGAGATCTTAGATCCTTATTCGTAGAATCACAATGGACCTATACTGGTCTAAGTGCGTTGGCGTTTTTAGCTGATGGCCACTTTCAACCAACCAACCAACCAACCAACCAACCAATATACCCCATGCCATACTGCCGCACGATCGCAAAAGTATAAACATCCATTTGTAGCAAGGTATATGCGTATATATATATATTTTCACTTCAAAAAATACATTTTGGCTAAAAACTGTTCCTAAGGACGTGGCTATCAACGACATAGCCTACAGCAGTCTCACAGTCCTAAGGAACATTTTAAAAAAAGTTTTATCGAAATCTGTGCAGTGGTTTTCGAGTTTTTAACGCCCAAAAAAAATGCTACAGTTTTATTATATGTATAGATAAGATACATTGTCCTCTCTTATTTGTTCGTTGCTATTGGTGGTATTTTTAACACGACTATTATTGTGTACCTACCCTCGACAGAAATGTAGGTATATTATCTTGGTAATTTAATTTGTAACGACAAGGAGGAGTCACTCCCAAAAAGTACTATATATTCTGAATCAGAATCAAATTCTGAATCCGTTTAGCCATATGCCCGTCTGTCTATCGTAAAAACGATAGCGTCAAAATGAATGAAATTTTGTGAGAGGACATTTTTTACCGTACTTCGCGTCGTCAAGTTGGTATTGGTCAGTTCTGGTACTTCCCATACAAAACCACTACTTGACTCATGTATGCGTACTTACTCACATTCTTAACATTTTGCGTGACTTATATACATTAGAGTTTAGAGGGTATAGAAATTTACTTGCTTTTTCGAATAAATATAGTGACGATGTCAATGACGAGACGGTTTATTAGACGTTACACGTGTCGGCTCTTTTTAATTGCTTCTAAGAAATTAAATCAACGACTGTAATATTGTTGCTGATCATATTTAATTCTCGGAATCAGCATCTACGAATGCACGGAAGGGAAGTGCATTTGCAGATAATTTTGCGATGACGTACGTGTATGCTCAAGCATGAAAGATACCGACATTGTTATCGTTTCACTGTTAATATTTTAATGCATTTTCTCAAAAGTACTGCTGTTGCGCTGATTTGAAGCGTTGTTAATGAACTCACTACTAACCGATTTCCGTTTGGAATCAGTTCATTGACGGTTCTAATTCAAAATTTAAGCAAATTTAATTTATTTAAGCAAACACTTAAATAAGTCAAGACTTACGGAAATGATTTTGAAGAGCTTACCAGAGCTGACCAAAGTCTACCAGCCCTTTCTGTGAATGTATACTTGATATAGGGTCTTCATCGTTGTTGGGTTATAGATTTTTTGTTACACTACTAAAGTAAGGGGTAGAGTCCTTATTGACAGCTCCTATAACAAAAAACTAAATAAATATTTGACGCATTTGTTGGTGTGGGTTTTTGTAATTTTAAAGACCTACAATTTTATAAAGAATCCGAACATCTGAATTGAGAAAACATAACATTATCTATATTGCTCCTTCCTGGTTGCAAGGCATTGTGACATTTTGACACTTCTTTCCCATAGCTGCACGAATTAGTGAATTTTTGTACCATCTACAGCATAAGGTATATTTACTTTGCCATTACATTTGTAACACCAAGAAGAAGTCATCAGAGAATCGATTTAGCCATGTCCATCCGTCCGTCTGTCTGTCTGAAACACGATACCGTTCAAACGAATCGACCTAGGGGAATGGAATGGAAGAGGACTTCTTTTTATCGCCGTACGGTTGGTATTGAAAATGGGCTATATCGGTCCAGTAGTTCTGGTACCTCCCTCCCATAGAAAACAAATATTAGACCCATGTATGTACAGTACCTCTACCTACACTGTACAACTCACACGGCAAACATTTAGCGTGACTTGCATGCACTGTATGCAGTGGAGGGTATCAAAGCATCGCGCCAGGCCGATGATAATGCTTTTACTTACTTACTTACTTATCCTGCTCCCGACCCGTGAAGAGACCCTGCCTGAGACAATGCAGCCTTCCATCCTCTACGATCCCGGGCACGCTGCTTCCAATTGGCCAGACCAAGCGCTCTGGCATCCGCGATGGCTTGGTCTTCGAAACGGAGGTTCGGTCTTCCTTGTCTTCTCGAACCTGGGGGCTGGGATTCGAAGATCCTCTTAGCTGGAGCATTATTGTCCATTCGCTCGATGTGGCCGAGCCAATGTATAGTCGACGTGTTTTGGCTTTTTTAAGTACATCCACATCTTGGTACAGCTCATAGAGTTCGCGGTTGTATCTTCTCCTCCATTCGCCCTCCTCGCACACAGGACTAAAAATCCGCCGAAGTATTTTTCTTTCGAAGGAGTTAGGGTTAGGAGTTTTGAACCCAATTGTTTTGCCAAACCGAAGTAGCAACGGTTTCCTAGGGTAATTCTTAGCCGGAACTCTACAGGGGTGTCATTCGTGGAGTTTACGTTTACTTCGAGGTAGGTGAACTCCTTAACTACCACGAATAGTGACGTTTTGTCCTAGGCGGTGGACAGATGATTGTTTGTTTGTTGATAGCATGTAAAGGGTTCGCCATCTAACGTTTTTTTTTTTTTTTCAACTAGTGCTTATTTCGCGAATGGTGACACTTAGCTCATGTCTGATTTGACAGATAATTAGTTTTATCCTTCCACTGAACGAATATGGTTGTGTATACGCTTGAACAACGCTGGGAAATATTGCGACATTACTTTGAAAATCATGGTAATGTTGCAGAATGTGTGCGAAAATTGCGTACGGATTTTGGACGAAGAGAAGCACCGTCAGCTCCGTATGTTCGTTATCTTGCAAAAAAAAGTGAAAGAAACTGGCATCCTCATCGATAAACCGAAGCGTGAAAAGCCAAAAACAGTGCGTACACCCGAGAAAATTGCTGCTGGGGCAGAAAGTGTGCGTGAGGCATAATTGGGCCATTTTTCTTCGAAAATGAGCAAGGAGTGGCCGTTACAGTCAATGGCGATCGTTATCGGGCCAGCCGAAGCTACCCTCGATGTTTTGCGCCCTGTTTTTGACGATCGCATATTATCAGCCGCAGAGCTGATGTCGTTTGGCCACCGCGGAGCTGCGATTTGACACCGTTGGACTATTATTTGTGGGGTGCCGTAAAAGATAGGTGTTACGCCGACATGCCAGAGACAATTGACACTTTAAAGGACAATATTCGTGAAGCCATTGGTGAAATAGGTACAACTGCACACAATCGATAATGTGCTTAAAAATTGGACCGATCGTGTAGGCTACTGCATGGCCAGCCGAGGCAGCCATTTGAATGAAATTATTTTCCATTATTAACCGGAAGGATTGTACTTTCAAATAAAAAAAGAAATTTGAGAAAATATTCAGTAGTTTTTTTTTATAGCATTTTCAAAAAAAAAAGTTATTTGGAGGACCCTTTACTCAACGCTTTTACTTGTTTTTAAATATTTTTCTCGCAAGAGGTGAACCAGTTACAGGCATAGGAGTCAGTTCTTCACCTACATTGTTGTAAATAGTAGTCCTCTGGAAATATATATCTCCATAAAGTGAGTTTCAATGTTTAAATGCAATTCGGGGTCTATTCCCATTGTTTATATGGAGCAATTTATTTCTTAGAACAATGTCTAGACGATAAAGAAATTATTCTTAAAAATCTATGGGGATTTCTATATCTAACTTCCCAGTTTTATACGGTCAAGGATCAAGAATGCTTTGGTTATTCTTCTCATGCAAAACGTATATTTAAAAGCTTAATCTGATACGAGCAAAATAATGTGCAAGGACATCTTCAAGAAACAATATTGTGTTAGCTCGATGAGATTCTTGAGCCATTCATGAAGCAGGGAAACGATGTAAACTGCTCCTCCATTACCCAGTGAATAAATGTTAAGTGCACATTGTCGGAGTCAAGTTGAATACATGCGGATGCACTTAAGTCATCATTTGTTGCTGACACTTGGACACGTTTTAGAATGCTTGACAGTGTTAGCTATAGCTACATAGGTACGAGTTTATTTGCCAACATGATGTAAATACTGTTTTGTACATTAATTTAGATTGCTTACATTCTGTAATTGAATTTGACTTTCTGGTATCTTGTTGATTGTGGAAAATTTTGCATTGGGCGTTCAACAGGGATTATAATAATGCCCCTGTAAAACCAGATTCTCCAATCATTGGTGCAAGTGCAACACAAATATACACCCGGCATATCACGAACTGATGTGAAAATTACCCATATTTGCTGTAGACAGTAAATGTACACACCACCATCCACAAGAATACAAGTGTTCGCAATCATTACATTTGCAAGCGGGCTTCTCCTTCACAAGCACATACCGGGTTACAGTCACAGTTCAATTAGATTAAAGCCCCCGTATGATTGTGTTCCTTGCATGAGGTCGGTGGCCAAGTGGACTCGTGAGGCAGTCACATAATGACATGACATTAATTATCCTTTTGCTTCGGTACACCTATTCGGTGATTATGGGATATACCCGAAAACAAAACGATGCTAACTCCACACACAGACCGGTTCGAGAAAGGACATTGTCACCTGTAAACTGTGTTGCCCTAAGGTTAATTTTCCTTAGGGTTTTTACCTGCAACAGGTCTGTGAAAGAAAACCCACCCTCCATGCACACATTGACACCATTTCACCGACCGTATATTAGTATTCTGACCTCAAGGCTACCTTTTATTCAGTCCGCACTACAGACCTTAAGGACACCTCTGGTGTATGTGTTTATATTGATAATTCGATTATAATTTCCAAGGTGTGTCGAAGGTTGCTACTATAAACGGGGACAGGCAACAATGGGACTCTTGACCAAAGTCGCTGTGAGATGTTCATTTTTCACAAGTCACCCCCTATATACGTACAGCAGGAGGGTCGCCGGAAGCTAAGGTGACATAAGTTTGCCATAAAACTCTGTGTTTGGCATTATGTTGTGCGTTATAAATCACTGAGATGGGCAGTAAATTTTCTATGTGGGCGGACAGGAGCACACCTTAAATTTGGCACGCCATGATTTGGTATTGATTTTCTGCTTTTCATGGTTTGACTCAGTGAAAGCTCTTAGCCCATGACAAGGTTAAATTCGCCAGGAATCACAAAGTAAATAGCCCCAACATATTGTTGACAGATCGATATCCCTTGACCCTGGGTATTATTTGTTCGGGGAAGCTGACATGTGTATCATCCGGCGACATAATATGAACAGGAAGGCAATTCAAACATCACCATATCATCCATCTAATTGATGATGAACAGTTTCTTCCGCAAACATTTCACAAGTGCGGGGAGCGTCAAATTAAGTCAACCCTTTTCGAGTTTACACTCGTTTAGTGATGACAGATAAGGGGTGACAGCAGACGAGTTGCTGGCTTTCTACTATATTTTTGTTCGCCTTTTACAAAGTCGACAAGATAACAATGGCAATGGCAAGTTATGTGGGGTGGTATTTAAAATGGTAACGAACGCGACAGGATGTTGTTTCTTTATTGTTCTTCTTTGATCTATAGGGCGGAAGTGAGTTGTATTCAAATATTGAGACAGAAATATAAATATTTGATTTGAATTATTCTAGTTACTTTTTAGTATTTGAGTTTAGGTAACTGAAGAGGGTGGGGTATGTATTTTGACAAATTTTGTTGAGAACTAATCGCAAATTGTTGTTTACCGTTGAAATATAATTATGAGGTTTTGAGTTAATTAATTTAAGATTTATTCTGTCAATAATATTGACACGCTCTTTTTGGAAATAAATATCTCCTGCGATAATAATGGAAAGCAGAATCGTTTGTAATAATTTATTTCGTATCTATTCACACAATTCATTAGGATGTCAAATTGCAAATAAGCAGATAAGAATGTCATAACTATTTCCTTTACCAAAAAAGCCACCAGATAGCGCGACCTTAGGCAAACTGTCTCCAATTCGGCCGGCACTACAAATTGGTTAAGGTACACTTTCACTTGTGCACCCTGCATCCCTAAGGCGATGTCTTCCTCCAACCTCTACAGTCTACACTACGTCGTCCCTCTATGAGATGGAATCGGCATTAAAGTAGATTCATAGTATACAGTCGTCGGCATAATTATTTAGACAAAAGTAAAGATAATTCTACTAATAAATTTGAACTTACTTCATGTAAATTTTGGCATCAATGGAAAGGTAAATAATACAAAACTTTCCTTAACACATTAATGCCCAGTTGCATAGTGCAGAGTTCGGTGTAACTTAAGTTTGAGTAGAGATGAACAGATAAGTGTCACTCATGCATATTTTGCGTTTCACAGTCGATTCACAATACTCACCTCAAACGGTACAAAAAACTTGGCAGCACTTAGAAAAATTGTTGTTTTGCAATAGGTATTTAATAATTTATTCGATTTTCCAAATGGTTTGTTGATGACAAAAAACCCCTAACTTTAGCTAGAAAAATAATTATTTGGTATAATTGAACTTGTCAAATCGTTGACAGCTGAATAGCTTGCCACCTGTCTCGTCCAATATCGGACACTTAAGTTTTACAATCAAATATGACGCTATGAAACAGAAATCGGATCTTGAGTGGAATTTGAGGGAGAATGAATACTTAAGTGCAACTGGACATAAGTACCCATTGAAAATTTAGAACTTTTGTAAAAGTCTACTTTTTTTACTTTTTTCCTCGGTTTTCAAAAAAAAAAAGTTTTGACGCAAAAAGTTTCTCCAAACAATTCTAATAGTGACTGCAAAAAAAAATTTCAAAAATCTCTTCGCTAATATTTTTTAAGTTTTTTTGAAAACTGCTCAAAATGACTAACACTTTTTCCTCCTTGTCATACAACATTTTTCTGAGATCATCCCATTCGAAAAATCTTAAAAAATATTAGCAGAGATTTTACAAATTTTTTTTTTTCGCAGTCACTATTAGAAATAATTGTTTGAAGAAACTTTTTGCATCAAAACATTTTTTTTTATGAGACTGAGGAGTCAAAAAGTTGACTTTTATAAAAGTTATACATTTTTAATGTGTTAAAGAAAGTTTTGTACCATTCAAACGGAATTTAGATTATCTTTCCATTGATGCCAAAATTTCCATGAAGTAAGTTCAAATTTATAATTTGAATTATCTTTACTTTTGTCTAATTAATTATGCCGACGACCTGGATTTTCCATTTTTATCCCAGTCATCTGATCGGTTTTCTAACTCGCTCAGTGTTCGCCTTCTCTATCTTTTCAAATGGAACCGAAAAGCACTATTAGGCCTAAAACACACATGCGATTTCAATCGCGCGACTGTTTAGTCGCAAAAAATGAAACAATGTGAATGCGCGCACATAATTTAGGATTTTATGTGCGCGCATTCATATTGAAATATGTGTGCTTCATTTTTTGCGACTAAACAGTCGCGCGATTGAAATCGCATGTGTGTTTCGGGCCTTAGTATAGGTATTGCGTTCAAAATGGCTGCCGCTGGCGCTAGTTTAAAAACTTCTGCCCCAATAGACCAGAACTATGATGAGAAATTCTTATATAAAGTCTCAATGGTAAAGACGTTGATATGCTTTACTCCAGACAATGTGTGTCAGGTTCAACCTCCGGGGAAACAAAAATTGGGGTTGTTTTTTTATAACATACATAGCTGTAAAGAAAAAGCTTCCCAAAACTTGTAGGTCCCCATCATTCGTCCCAAAAATAAAAGCTCACACAAACGACTGAATCGCTAAATCTACACTATGACTTATGCTGGGTTTCCACTTGCCGATTTGAAATTGACATTTGACGTATTTTTATGCCAATTAAAAAATTGGCAAGTGGAAATAGCGAAAAATTGCTTACCAATGGCCGCGTTCCATTGACCGCTAGTCATCTAGCACATAATATCCCTAATGGAGGAACGCTAGCGCTAGTAATCTAGCGGCAGCGGCAAAGTGATATTAAAACCAATTTCAATTCGTATTATTTCATCTTCATGAGAGTCAAAAATGTATTTTGTGCCATCATGCCGCATATTTATTAATGCACTATAATTTAAATAAACAAATACAATGTATATTAATTAAATATATAGAAACTTGAATTCCCATTTTACACCAAATTGAAAATATTTTACTTCTGCACTTTCACTTTTGTTTTGACAGTTCGTTATTTTTTTTCAATCTAGCAGTTCATTTTGTGCTAGATTGAAAAATTTCCCAGAAAAGGATATTTCACAAAATGTGCTAGAGCTCTAGCGCAAATGCTGAAATGTCAGTTTTTTTTATATGAAGTTTGGCATGCCGCTAGTCATCTAGCGGTCAATGGAACGCGGCCAATGAATTGACTAACAGCGTTTGTCAAAAACTGACAAAGAAACCACTGGACAAGTGAAAATAGCTGAATTGTCAAGAAAAATGTCACTCTGTCTATAATGGAGAGAGAAAATTTAATTGCCATCGAGTGCATAAGTTGGTCAATCGACTGACAAACGATTTTTTGCCAATAATTGGCATAAGTGGAAATGAACTGACGTTGTTGTCGTTCAACGACATAAACGCGAGAGCTGTCAAACTTTGTCAATCAACCGACATGTGGAAACCCACCTTTACTCATCACGAAGTGTCACTTTGATTTGACGTGATCTCGCTATCTGTCACCGGGATTATCAGGGTACCTAGATTTTTAAAATTTCTGTTTCAGCTGTCAGAGACTTCTGCCGAAAAGGAATAAGAGATAAAAATAAATGTTTGCTTAAGATTTTCATCAGCTAAGATGATGCTAAAACTATTTTTGCATCAACATTAGTCATCCTCATCCATCATCACAATTTGCGCACTGAAATGCAAAAAAAAAAAAAATGAAATTCATTATCACATTCTGAGTCGCAGAAAAATTAAATAAAAATAGCATTTTGGTATTTATATCATCAACCGCAGACTATTATAAAAGTGTTCACTTCCTTGAAGTTCAGTGACTTAATTGCTATTCAGTTACTCAAGAAGGTTTTTTTCTTGTCTAACTGACGTCTCGGTCGTTTACGTCTTATCATCTTGAACTTTCCGACATTAATGTACAGCAATCGTAATTTAATTTTTAACTCGAGTAACATAAAAATGGACATGGACAACAGCATCATCAAGTTTCGTCAAGTATCAAATCCACACAACGAAAGCCCATGATATGTATGTGAATAGAAGCTGAAGATGTACTACCTATTTTTTAGAACTACTCGTAGGTACATACTTGTTAGTGTTAAATACAAACTTCTAATTTTTTCCCAGGTTTTTCGTTATATTTCTAATTCAATAAAAAGTATTGAGAAAATTGGAGCCATTTTGTTTTATTTAAAGAGCTTTGTGGCAGATAAATATACAGTCTACGAAGCAAGTCTATTTGTATGTGGATAATGCGCCCATCGCGTCGCACGGTTAGGAAACCCCGGGTTTAAACTATTTTGTCATGATTTTGTTAATGCTGTTTTAAGTGTTTGTAAGAAGAATATTTTATTTGTCAAAGATTTTATTTACAGTATTGTTATAGTGCAAACTTGTTATTTTTAACAAATTCCCCAGTACTAGATTCGAAAATATATTAGACTAGCTCAGGGGTTTCCAAAGTGTGCGCCGCGGCGGCGCCCTGGTCCACCGTAAAAAGTAAAGAGGGGCGCCGCGCCGTGAGTTATTCACAAAAATACAAACTTATTGAAGCTTCCTGCTGCTTTGCACGTGCTTAATACATTTGGCCCGTTGTAACATTGAACTGTTATTGCAGTAACTTTTTTGCCAAAATTAGTCGTATTTTGTATTTTTCAAATCTCAATTCTCAACACACTTGCTCCCTCAGCTCCGTGAGTGAATGATAAAGGGTATTTTTTTTTAGCGGTATAGAACTTAAAGTTGGCAACACTATTTTAACTGTCAGCTATTTTGTCAGCTGTGAAATGATTTATTTTTTTTAATTTGGTTTGGCATTTCAACATGAATAGACTGACGCCTGAACAACGCTTCCAAATTGTGCAAATTTATGTTGAAAATCAAGGTTCTGTTCGAAATCATAAATCGTCAACATCGCCTCAAAATAAACTTCTCACTTTTGGTTCAATGGGTATGGATACGTCAATAAACAAAACTGCCGCATTTGGAGTGATGATAATCCTCAAGTGTATGTTGAGACACCGTTTCATCCACAAAAACTGACTGTTTGGTGTGCTTTATGGGTTGGTGGAATAATTGGTCCGCACTTCTTTAAAAACATGATTACTGATTTATTGCCCATATACGGCCACAAATGTTGGAAAAAGTCTCCTAAAATTGGACCTTCAGATTAGACTACGTCTGAGCCAGCCGTGGCGGTCATACACCAAAAATTATATTTAAATTACAATTCCAGAAGATTATCTTTCGAATAAAGTAAATTTCATGACAATTTAAAAAAATCATCTTATTTTATTCTATTTCAAAGTTCTGTACCTCTAAAAAAAACACACTTCACATATAAATATTCTCCAAAAAAGCCGAAGACAAATGGGTTATTTCCGTGCTTAAGAAGGCGTTTGTTGAACAAAGAGGTATATCTAGAAATTGTATAAATATCCGGCATTTAATAAACTGGTTGTCTCACAAGACCTGATGGCCCTTTTCACTGAACGCCTTTCGAAACTCATGGCATGGTTTTAAAAATAGGTACATACTTTGCAGATGATGATGTCGAAAAGTTTGCGTGTATGTAAGTTCCATTTCATGCACAACCTATATAGCGGAATTTACATCACAAGAGGAGAAGAGTGTCATTGAACTTTGTTGCGACACAGCCTTAAAACTAGATTCACCAGTTCCGATTTGGTGGAGTTTTGGTTATCGATTCAAAATGAATATCTAAATTTAAGTTCAAAAGCCTTAAGAATTTTTATTCCGTTTGTAACATCGTATACGTGAAGCTGGATTTTCAACTGTAGCTGTAATCAAGAGCAAATATCGCTCAAGGATCAATGTGGAGCAAGAAATGAGAGTAGCAGTGTCAAGCCTTATTCTCCGCTTTAAAAAACTGTGTGGAGATCACCAGGCTCACCCGTCATATTGATTTGACTGAGTAGCTATTGTATTTTATTTTTGGTTTTTTTTAAGTCTCTCTTGTTGTTTCTATTTCAACTCTAAATTCTTATAAATATAATAAAAACAAACTCAGTTTCATACTGTGGATGTTTTAATTTTTGTGACTATCTATCTATTATTTCATTGGACTGTTTCTTTTTCAAATAGCTATAGTATGTTTTTTGTATAGGAGGTATCAGGTATACGATTTGAATGTTTTTTTTTTTTTGTATGGTCCGTGCCACGCCCCTTTGTCCGCTTTTGACCAAACTTCACAGGACAAATCCAGGGATTTAGTGGTTTTCGAGACATACGATTTTGAATGTTTTTTTGTATAGGCGGTGCCAGGCCCCTTTGTTTATTCACCTTTTAAACCTTATCTGGACTTCCACAAATAATTCAAGATCAAAATTAGCCAAATCGGTCCAGCCGTTCTCGAGTTTTAGCGAGACTTACGAACAGCAATACATTTTTATTTTTATTATATAGATAGAAGAGAAGAAGATAGATTTGTTCAACTCATCCATGGTTCCTATAACAATACAACTCATCTATGACAAAACTTAACTTCACTCCAACTAATTTATTTATACCAATACTATCACATCGTTTTAGGGACTTGTAAGATATTTAGACCTGCATTTTTGAGGACTGTAAGGGGTTTTTTTTTAAGTTTTTCAAATTGATCTGTTATATAACTTCAAAACTACAGACAAAAGAAACGTAATTTATATTAAGTCCAGGTAAACCCTTTAAATGATTGCCTGACAAATTGTGCCACCAATTTTAGGAAAGTAATATTTTTGCATATGTAATTGTTGGTAAAACCATATTCAGTGATGAATGCTTTAAATAAATGGTTCAAATAAAATTAGCATTGGGAAATATCTCGATTACAATGCATTGTTTTCTTGCCACCACGCCTACTCATAGTGGCACATAATATCTTCAAGTATACGTCACTTATGGAAATTTTGTCTCGCGGAAAAGTATTGACGTCAATTCTTTATAATTACTATATCCAAACACGAACTTTCCCAGAGACATGTACTGCGCTGGCGCTGGTATGCACCATTTATGACTCTTTTTCAGTGACGACAGCAGCTCGTTTGCATGAGCTCATAAAAAACAAATCACATGATTTCGATATCAAGAACTGGTGGAGTATAAATAGGCGCCAACTTGCGGTAAGCAATTCATACATAGTTTACAATTTGAGAAACAATCACCATCAGCTACTAATATTCAAGATGAATCTACGGTCAATCGTCATTTTGTTGCTAGTCCTAGTTTCTATACTATATTCGGCCTCTTCAGCTCCATCGAGAATTAGGTGCAAGAAGGTAGATCATCGTGGGAGATGTCGACATCTGCATAGATTACAGGTAAGAGCGGTCTTAGAGATTTTTGTTTGCGTCCTTAACTCATTGTGTTTTAAAGTGTTGCGACAAACTTTGATTTCAAAGTAGATTAGTAAAAGATTTTTAATTTCGTAATAATCGAAATTCATTGGGCTTATACCCAAAAGAGCGGCGGATCGCTTTTTATGGTCGATTTGTATTTTTGTATTTCCAAAAGTGATTTGCTCCATTCAAAGGCAATAGCTGTTTAGGTGCGACGAATTACTGATGGCGAATTGTTTGTGGATACAAAATAAACCAAATTCGTGTCAAAAACGTGTCAAAGTTCTGAAAAAAAAATAAATTGAGAACTGCAACTTAGAGTGTAGTGTAGAAAACTGAAAATATTTTCGCCCTCGCTGGCATTTGAGAATAACCAAAAGCGAAGACGGCCGAAATTGAGGTATCGCTTTCAATACGATCCGCCGCGCATTTGGGAATTACCCCTCAGTCAGTGTCATTATGTTGTTTAAAAAAAATTATCGACCGAATTTTAATAATGATAATGAGTTACTTTCTAAAACGCATGTCCTATTTCTCTTACTTGGTCTTGCGACCTCTACATTGTGGCCAACGACATTAGGTTAATAACATCAGTCTAGTTGATTCAATTATGCTAAAAAAAATTTTTTTTTATTTCTTTCAGCACGATGACTATGAAGAATATGTTCAAGAATTTTCGCCGAAATAAGCTCTGCTTATTTTACACAGCTACAAATTTATACAAGTTAATTTATTACCTCATTGCATATAGTGAATACATGCTATAATATTTAATTATTTTTTTAAGTACAAAGTAGTATACATAATAATTTATTGTCAATAATACTAATTGTTATTTTTAAAAATATATACGTTTAAAATAAAATCGAGTGTTGTTAATTTAATGAAATTTTAATTTTTATTCAAATTTTATTTATTTATTTACTGTTTATTTACTGGATGCGTTGCAATATTCTGACTTCTACTGGTTTTTTATTTGTGGAACTACTGAACTACTGCGGTTCTTATAAGATAATATCTATAAGATTACAATAAGAACGATAGTGCAAAACATGGAACCATCCACAATGCAGGGTTGTCAGATGTGGCGATTTATCGCCACACAGGCGATTTGAAATTTAATTTGGCGACACCCAAAAAAAGGCGATATTTTTAGACTTTGGCGATTTAATTTTTTTTAACCAAAACCCTCATATTTTTCCTTTTTATTCAAACCTTACCTGTGATGACTGTGACGAAATATTAAAATTAGTAAAGAATGAAGACAAATTTAATGCTGGGAAAGATATTGATTTAGGGTCCTATTTTGTAAGAATTGCGATAGAAAACAGTGGCATGTGAATGAAGTTAAGGAGCAAGTAAACTATTTAATTCTTGTTTTACTACGACAAATGCGAAAACGATTGTCTGACCGCAACACACGTTTTGTTTCTTTAAGATATTTTTAGCCAGGCGTTTGCTTAAGCCAACGGCGACAATGTTTTAAAAGTCTGTTTGTAAGCTTGATTCCACCCCAGAGCTTAATGGGAAAAAATAATTTCTGTCAATAAGCCAAATGGATAAAATCAAAATGAATTTCATCTATCTAGAAAGTTCCCGAAGAAGACGTTTTGAAGTTTTGGAACAAGATGTACAAAATGACAATAGGACAGCCAGAGTTTCAGAAGCTTGGGGAATTTGCATTAAGTTTCTTTTTACGTAAAAATTACGAGTTGCATTAATTCATTTGATTTTTATGGTTTTTGAATTTGTAGATTGGAAACTTTTGAAATTTGGCGATTTTTTGGCGTTTTATATTTAACTTTTAGCGATTCCGGTTTTTAAAACCTGATAACCCTGGCTAGTGAGTAGGGAAGATTATAGAATATTGAAATAATTACGATAATTCATTGAAGAGTAAGAGTAAGTTTATTTTATGGAACATCTCTCTCAGCAAAGCAAAGCTAGCTTTTCTGAACCAGAGGCAATCGGCCTAAAAGCCTGCAAGCATTTGTGATAAAATTAATTTTCTTTGCTGTACATTTTCGTTTTATCGTGTGCATAGTATTTGAATATTTGAAGAAATATTATTAAGATTGTGGGGTGAAATGTGGTATAGTGGAATACTCTTGAAGTTAAGGCTTTCGCGAACCGATGTGACTTGTTCCTTGTAAATGACATGCGCTTTGCGCCGGCACTTGCATGTTTGACACGTTTTTTGTGGACCTATTTAGATGTCCTCCATTAAGAGCTCGTCCTTAACACCGCAGTTCATTAAGGCGGTCAGCTGACAACTATATCCGCTGCTACCAGGTAGAATTTACATAGGTAACGCTGATGTGTTTTAAGTTAGGCAATTGCAGCCCCATACTGACTTTTCTATGTCCTCTTTTGCTTCTCAACTTCCAGTAGTACCTCACTTCCTTTACTTTATTTTAAAGGGTTTTCTAATAAGAGGTGATATTTTGGTATTCAAAGAAAAATTTCATTTTTTGAGATAAATGATCGGATGTTTATTATTCATAATAAAGAGGAAGGTATGCCGTTAATAATGAAAAACAATATCAGCCAAATGGCCACCACGAGCACGCCATAGCCTTTTCATGAACTTTTCCATAACCAAATCGAAAAGTGGCTGCCCTATGTCCTCGATAGCGTCATTTTTCGATGGAATTGCGGATCATTTTCATGCATTTCAAGGACCCAATCAGCAAATACACGACGTTTTTGATGATCGGCCGGCTTGAGTTCTTGTGTTAACTGAACTTTATAAGCCTTAAGACCCAAGTTTTTATGCAAAATACGGTGTAATGACGTTTTGTGGAATGCCTAATTCACAAGAACGACGAGGAATGGACAAACCTGGGTTTTCTTCAACATTTTGGACTACAGCAGCAATATTCTTAGTTGTTCTTGAGCGACGTGCACGGGTTTTTTTCTTCACATCACCAACTTGTCCCAACAGCTCGAATTTTTCAACCAACTTGTATTGCGGTCCGACAAGATGCTTCACGACGACCAAAAAATGCTTTAGTTTTGCGAACTGTGACTGCAAGATTTTCACCATTTTTGTTGTGAATTTTAAAAATTGCAATGCGTTGTAGAAGCGTTTATCGTTCCATTTTTAGTAATGGCGTAGTTTCTACTTGTCAAATGTCAAAGAATAAAAGCTTCAAAAGTGACAGCTACCAAAATAGCGGGCCATTCATAATAACACCTCTCATTGGAAAACCCTTTATTACATTAACTAGTATATCTCCACAAATTACTTGCGTTTTCTTTACAAAAATGAAAAAAAAATTGTTTCTTAAAGAAAGCTTCTTTAAAGTAGCAACTCTTTAATCTGATGGTTAACCAAGAAGGGACTTCCAGGTTTCTGTCATCATTTGAAGTCGCTCGGCTCTTTCTTTCATTCGCTGATATTTGGCTGGAGTTAGATGACATTCTGCAATCGATATCTTCATGTGCCACCCACCGTAACCGCATCCAACTACCCCCACGCTTATACAAATAAGTGAACTGAATAGTCGTTTGGTG
Source organism: Cheilosia soror (assembly GCA_949372485.1). NCBI lineage: Eukaryota > Metazoa > Arthropoda > Insecta > Diptera > Syrphidae > Cheilosia > Cheilosia soror. The sequence goes on from OX443563.1 coordinate 99,581,216, forward strand.
CTTCTAAAATAGCTGACTTCATGTCCATATCTGTAACGAGTACTTCATTATCGGAACAAATTCTTTGGATGTCGCTCTTGCTTCCAAGCTTTTAGAAACTCCGAAACTCATAGGTTTCCATAGGAAAGGTTCCTGGCTTTCCTGGTGGTGCCTATGAGGTTGATGTCTTAATTATTGTCGAAGAGGATGGGTTTGTGGTAGGCTGCTTTATAAGCATTTCTCATTATCACATAATGATCGATGATTGCGTTATGGAATGTGTCATATTGATATGACATTTCTTTTCAATAAAGCCCGTAATCATAACTAGCAATAACAATTTCAGGTTTTCTACTCTGTGATTTTTTGAATCTCCTTAAATCTGGGGAAATGAGAACGTCTTCTGTCTGGGAGTCGATAGATGGAACGTTAATGTAGATTGGTGGGAGAAAACGTCCTGCAGCATATTCGTTCAGAAGAAAGTCGGAAAGTCTTCGACAGAGTGGTAGCTTCCTGGGTGTCACTATTTTCCGCCTGACTAATTTTCGGACGAGGCGAATGGATTTTTACTTGCGTGCGATTTACTTGAAGTAAAAATGCTTTTTTTTTGTTCTTACATGTTTTGATTTAGTAAGTTCAGGTAAATGTAACACTCAAGAATGAATTCATGAGAATCGCCACACCTATGAGCGTTTTAGCTCCTCCAGTTCCAGTCACACCTCAACGATCAAAACATTCACTTAGTGGATTCTGATATCACTACAACGTCACACAGTTATAATCTAAATCTAAAAGTTGACTCATTTAGCAAATACAACAAACCTAAGATTGAAATGAGTCGCCACTAATAAGTAACGATTCCTTTTGGAATTGAAAAATGCATCACACCTATAGCCGTTGTTTTTACTGAATCACACTCATGACAAATTGCATTCATTTATGTGGTTGACTGAAGCCAACGAAAGCAATTTATGTCGTATTGCCAGAAAAACCTATTTTGATTCCCTTCATCGACTCCATATAAATAAGCCCAGCTCCTAATAAGATGCATTAATAATTTGACGTTCATAGAATTACTATACCAACAGTTAAAGATGTACTTTGGATACTTCATTGTAGCGTTATTGTTTGCATCATCAAACGCAAATGACTTCTTCGATAACGCTGACTATATTTATCCTGAAGATATACCACAAGATCTATCAATACTAGAAAGCCGATCAGGATGTGACCTCGATTATACTGGAAGATGCGGACCATACCCTGAGTACGTTCAGCAAGACCCTTTAACAGTCGAAGACCATAAAGCGCGCGAAAACCTTCCTGTGTATTATTCAATCTTCGGAACTGATGCACGATGTAAATTAGATCATACTAATAAATGCAGAACAAGTAAGTGATTCCGGGAAATGTATGTTATAGCAAATTTAAGATACAAGTTTTCTGGTGGTCACAAATAAAGTCATATTAATTTTAAATAAAATAAATTCAACTGCATGGTCAAAAATAATTTTATAACAAAAATTTTGACTCGAGTGATTTATCCTCGTCAAACACTTTGCCTTCATATTGGGGCATTCTGACGACGACGGTTAAAAAAAGTCCTCTCACAAAATTTCATTCACCTAGGTCAATTCCTTTGAACGCTATCGTGCTTTCAACAGACAGACAGACAGACAGACGGACATGGCTAAATCGATTCAGAATGTGATCCTGATGCAGAATATATATACTTTATAATATGGTCTCCGGTGAATCCTTCTTGGTGTTACAAACGTAATGGCAAAGTGAATATACCTTCCTGTGGAGGGTATAATAAATAGGTGGCGCAACAGGCGGGTAGAAATAGACATACTAGGCCTAATTTTTCGCAACCATCCATTTGTGTGAGTTTATATTTTTGGCGAACTTACAATTTTATGCCGAGTTCGAACGGCTGAATTGAGAAGCTTTTTCAGGACATCATCGAATGAGGGCTTGCATAATGATAGCCTTAGTGCGGTATTCCTTTGTCCGAAAAAACCCCTGGTTCACTAGTGAGGTTACAAATGCCATGAAGGTTCGTAACAAGCTATATTAAAGGTGGAAGCAAAGACCAACAATTCCTAATTGGTAAGTTTTTTTGACGTGCTCGTAATTACCCCACTTTTATTACACGGAGAGCTAAAAGGACATAATTTCCTTTCCAAATTGAACACTGACCTACCATCGAAAAAGCTTTGGACCAACTTACGTTCCATTGGTGTTGGGAAGAGAGCTAGTGCTAATAGCATCCCTGATGTTACTGTACTTAATAATGCTTTCTTAACCAGTGAAAATAATAGTTCTTGTTTCACTCCCAAAGATGAACTGCTTTTTATACCCGGTACCACACTGTGGCGAGGGTATATTCACTTTGACATTCCATTTGTAACGCACATAAGGAGGCGTTATAGGTATGACAAACTATATATATTATTGATCAGCATCACTTTCTTAGTCGATCTAGCGATGTCCGCCTGTCTGTCCGTCTGTCCGTCTGTCCGTCCGCACGATTACGGCCGTAATTTAAGAGCTATCGACTTGAAATTTGGTACGTAAGCTTTTATCCACCAAACAGAGGCTAAGTTCGAAGATGAGCAAGATCGGGTGAAAACTACTACTACCTCCCATACAAAATATATAGCTATTTTATGTTAAAAATTATATTTAAATAGCTACATTCAAGATAGCAAGTTTAAACTTTGCACATATTGTTTTAATAATATTTAAAAAAATTTGACAAAAAAATGAGCTTGGTTGAATTAAAACTACCCATACCTCCCACACAAATATATAATTTGTTAATACTTAAATATTTTTTTTATTTTTACAATAATACAGTACCGGGTATCTGAGCTTCGGCATAGTCGAAGATAATTGTCTTACTGGTTTTGGCTGATTTTGACTTCGAAACTGTTAATTAATTAATTAACGTCATTAATGTTATTCGTTCGTTCAAATCAAACGCTATAGGTGAAGATGTTATACCTCTTCGGTTCATTAAGATAAGCCTACCCCATATAATAAGCTGTCTTACACATATTGTCAATTTTTGTACCTCATCATCAATTTTTCTGATAGTTGAAAGTTAGCTAAAATTATTTCTGTACCAAAGAAATCTCACCCATCTCTGGCAACTGATTTTCACCCTATCAGTATCTTGTGAACTCTATCAAAAATCTTGGAGATGGTCCTTGTTAGGCAAATGTCAGGTTATGTGGATCAGCATAGTTTAATGTCAGTTTCGAGCTGTGCTTCAGCTGTGACAAAAATTCCGGATGACATTAGGGTTAACTATGATATGGATCACTTGACGGTGCTTTGCTTGCTTGACTTCTCCAAGGCTTTTAATAAAGTGAACCATGAAGTGTTGTGTCAGAAGCTGAGAGTGTATTTTGGATTTAGTGAAAGATCAGTGCGACTTATAAGTAGTTACTTGTGTAATCGTTACCAAAGAGTTGTACATGATGGAAAATCGTCCGAATTTAAAGCGTTACGATCGGGGGTACCTCAGGGATCAATATTAGGACCTTTATTATTTTGTTTATATATAAATGATCTTCCCAATGTTTGCTCGAATGCCTCTTTACACCTTTATATCTGACGATGCCCAGCTTTACTTGTCACGACCAATCGGACTGGTGGAGGACCTTATTGTTAAAATAAACGAGGATCTTTCGAACATTTATAACTATGGTCGATAAACAATGGGTTAAACCTCAATCCAGGTAAATCTCAATTGATTTTAATATCAAAAAAATATTGTGATACAAGTAAACTGCCAACCGTGTTATTAAACAATACACAAATCAAGTTTGTCGATATTGTCACGAATCTTGGTTTCAAGATAAATCGCTCGCTTTCCGCTGTAGACCAAACAAATTACGTAGTTGGTAGAATATATGCCGGTTTGCGAAAACTTTGGAAGTCTTCTAGCTTCACCCCAGTAGATACAAAGCTGAAGCTTGCCAAAACGTTATTCGTTCCAATTATTGGCTATTCAACTATTGTATACTGCAAACTCGACCCACTCTCTACACAAATTGCTTGTTGCGTTCAATGATTGTAGAGGCTTATGGAGGGTCCGAAATAAAAACTATTGGATATGTCAGGATGGATTGTTGGGTAAGAAATAGAAAAGCGAATTTAAAATTTTATATTGTCAATGTAGGTACAATACCAATACTTGGTTTAAAAAGTTGTATTGAGCTAGGTCTTCTTAAACGGATGGACAACATAGAAAAGTGCAAAACAGAAGATCTGTTGGAAAAATATGCAGTGTTATTTGAGGGATTGGGTTGTTTTTGCGAAGATTTTAATATTGAGCTTAAAACCAATGCAGTACCAGTAGCTAGACCGGCAAGAAGAATTCCATTGTCGTTGCGAACGCCACTAAAAGAAAGGTTAAGAGCATTATGCAAAAAGGATATAATAGAAAAAGTGTCTCAGCCGGCAGAGTGGGTTTCAAATATAGTTTTGGTAGAAAAACCCAACAAACAACTACGAATTTGCTTGGACCCAAAAGTGTTGAATGAGTCTATTCAAGACCATTTGTATGAAATTCCATCTTTTGGAGATATTAAATCAAAATTTGTTAATAAAAAGTTGTTTTCGGTCTTTGACCTTAAAGATGGGTACTGGCAAATAAAGCTTAATGCCAAATCTAAAAAACTGTGTACGTTCAGTACTCCCTTTGGATGTTACTGTTTTAAAAGATTACCTTTTGGGATAAGAATTGCTCCAGAAGCATATCAAATGCTAATGGAAAAGGTTTTTAGTGGTATTAATGGGCTGATAATTTATATAGATGACTTGTTAGTAGTTGCAGAGAATGAAGAAGAGCACGATGAAATTGTAGAACAGGTGATGAAAAGGGCTCTAGAAAAAGGAATAAAATTTAACAAAGAGAAAATTCAATATAAGCAAAAAAGCGTTTCATTTTTAGGTCATGTAATAGATGAGGAAGGGATAAGTTTCGACAGTTCCAGAATGGAAGCTATAGACAAGTTAGGTATTCCAAAAAATAAAAATGAATTACAGAAACTGCTTGGGCTTGTAAATTATGTGAGAGATTACATACCAAACCTAGCGGAGATATCGAACCCCTTGAGGGAGTTGCTCTCAAAAGATGTTATTTTTCAATGGTTAGATACGCACTCCAAATGTCTGAAAACAATTAAAAAATGCATTGTGAATGCACCCACATTGCGGGCATTTGATTGCAAGGAGAGTATTTCAATACAAACTGATGCATCGCAGAATGGACTAGGATGTTGCCTTATGCAAAAAGGTAGACCTGTGTGTTTCGGGTCCCGGAGTTTGTCAAGTGCAGAAGTGCAATACGCACAGATTGAAAAAGAATTTTTAGCGGTAGTATTTGCATGCCAAAAATTTCATTCGTATATATATGGCAGACACTGTGAAATTATTACCGACCACAAACCACTTTTGGGTATTATGCGTAAAGACTACCATAAAATTCCATCTGCAAGGCTTCAAAGAATGAAATTAAGACTGCAAAAGTATAGTTTAAGTTTTAAGTATTTGCCTGGCAAGTTTTTATACATTGCAGATCTACTATCACGAAACTTTGGCAATGATCAAAGTACGGGTGAAATAAAAGGTTTAAATGAAATGGTACACTCTATCAATATTAATGAGGAAAAAAAAGCTATATATGAGGCAGAAACTGAAAAAGATAACATTTTAAGAGATTTGAAGAGGTATATCAAAGAAGGTTGGCCAGATGCCAAGTCAAAAGTAGCTGAACATATAAGATATTTTTGGAAGTATAAGCAAGATTTATTTGTTACTGATAATTTAATATTTATGGAGGATCGAATTTTTGTTCCTACAGCGTTGAGGGGTGAGGTTTTAAATAATCTTCATAGAGCGCATCTTGGAATTGAGAAGACAAAAGCCCGCGCTCGGACATTAGTTTATTGGCCGTCTCTCAGTGATGACATAGATGAAATGGTACAAAAATGTAAGATATGTCAGAAGTATAGACCAAATTGTAAAAGAGAACCAATGATATCGCATGATATGCCAGACATACCATTTCATAAAATAGGAATGGATTTTATGGAGGTAGATGGAAAAAACTATTTGATTATAGCTGATTATTATACAAAGTATTTAGAAATTGTGCCAGCGCAAAAGAAAACCAGCCAGACTGTTATACAGAAACTACTTCCCTTATTTGCAACGCACGGCATACCCAGAATAATAATTGCAGACAATGTACCCTTCGGTTCTTTTGAATTTGAACAATTTTGTAATAGTTTCGATATTGCAATTATAACATCAAGCCCTAGGTACCCAAGGTCTAATGGGTTCGCAGAACGCATGGTACAGGTAGCTAAAAACTTAATTTTGAAATGCAAGGAAGATAAGAGTAGTTTTTGGATGGCATTACTTGAATATAGAAATACTCCTCTTAAAAACTCATCACTTTCTCCAACTGAGTTGCTAATGGGAAGGAAAACACGAACACAAATCCCTGGGAAAACAGATTTGTTTAAAAATGAACGGCTTAGCCAATTAATAAAACCAGTTTTATTAAAAAATAATAAACAAAATAAGATTAATTATGACAAGAGTACAGAGATGAAAAATGAGTTTGAAAAAGGGGATGCAATTTGGGTAAAGGAGGATAAAATTTGGGTACCAGGAAAAATTAAATACAAGCATTTGAAGTCGCCGCGATCGTATTGGATTGAACTTGTAGACGGGCGTACTCTCCGAAGAAATTCATTTTTTCTAAAACCGCGTAAATAAATAAAAGTAATTTAAAGTAAAGTTACTGTTATTAGTAGATTAATGTATTGTCACTGTTGGCCACTTCTAAAAAAAAAAAAAATAGATCAATTTAAGTTGGGAATAAAACTTTTAGCAAGTGCAAGTAACATCATATAAAAAATAGGGAATCATAAAGAAATAAATATATGTACCTAACATACATAGAAGTCTTACATAAGTTTACGAGAATTTTATAATTGTAAAAAAAAAAATACGTATACCTACCTATACATATCTATCTATAGTTTTATATGAAATTGATTTTGGAATACTGAACTTCGTTGAAATGGAAGATGTAGAGATGTATAAGTATTCTCTATAGTCTATACTCTCCACTCTATCCCTCATTATTATTACATTATTATTAGATATAAGTTATATTATGTATTTATCTATATAATTTTATTTGAAATCGATTTTGGAATATTGAACTTATGTAGTTAAAAGGGAAGATGTAGAGATATGTAAAGGTACACCCTATAGTCTCCACTCTCTCCCTCAACATTATTACATCTAAGTTTGCCTCATTGGTATTTAGCATTAAGCACATCATCAGTATCATTAAAGTTGTCATAGAAAGCAGAACAGAGTCTTTCATTTGAAGTCCCTCTCAGCATATACACATACAAGTATAATACAATGATGCCATTAGGTATGTATATGGTTTGCGTCGATACGATCATATATCGCACTACCATAAACAAGTACTTGGTTGTACGTTTCAGCAATTTTTGGATCTCAGGTGTTGCCAGTTGATGCACGGTCTGATTAAAGGTGCTAGTACACGATATGTAGCACGCCTCATATATATGTAGCACTGACGTCAAAATGAATGGTCCCAATGGGTACAAGCTCTCTTTGTACACTCTCTGTTGACGTCAGAGCCACATATATATGAGGCGTGCTACATATCGTGTACTGGCACCTTAACAATGGATCTCCTGCATATATCTTCGAGAAACTTCAATTCGCTCAATCCACCAGGACAGTATTACTCTCTCATTGACGCTATACCCATTTCAGTTCATTTGTTCCAATATTTAAAAATGCGCCAGTTACATACATTCACCTCGCTATATTCCTGTCCACGTAATGGTTGAACGATGAGCGATTTTCGTAAGCCAGTTGCTCTCGCTCTATAAATGGCTTTAGTCTTAGGGCTTAGCCTAAACTTAAATGTTCTCCTCTATTTTGTTCATATGTTTTACAATAAATTTGTGAAAAAAGCCTCAAGATATATTATATAGTTTGTTTATTTTTTGGAGACCTCTCGCTTAGTAGTCCAGCAAACTAACCATTAAGCTACTGTGCTCTATTATGGAATTGTTTATTGCAGTTGTACTTAACGTCGCAAATTCTTGCTTTTCATCATTCTTCATCCTGCTCAGTGCTCATATCCATCGTATCTCCTAATTTGGGGCATTATTCTATCTTGCATCGCCTGAGGACATATTCAAGTTTTTGAATAGCACCCATGGAGAGCGCCCGTACAACGCAATCACTGTATATTTTAAAGCTTCATAGGAACCATAATTGAAGGCCAACATTAAATTGTTGAGATTTTCAAAACATTTAAAGAGGTGCTGTCATTTATTTGACGGGAAAAATGTCTACAAGCGAGACAAAAACAGAAAGAAGTCATTTCAATAGGTATATACTACATACCAAGCAGAGTAGGTATATCCAAAGGCACGAGAACAGCTTTTGTCCTGTCACTTTAAGTGGATTTTATTGTAAGTTTTAATTTCATGAGTAAATAACACAAACAATAGATGGATAGCGAACAACTTTGTCATTATGCCGGCAGTGGTAAGATTGCCTTCGATGGGTAGGTATATAATACAGTACATGGAAATGAAAGAAATTCCCTAAGATGTTTAAATAAAAAATATTCTTCCAGAGAGTTATATCCTGTTGTATAGCAGAGTCGTAGAGTATTGTCTTATGATTGACATTCGTCTTACTTTATGAAGGAAAACAAATATTAATTTTTTTTTTGTTGTATGTGAGACTAAGTTTGATAAAAGCAAGATGTTAGGAATATTTGATTTAAAATTTTGTAAGAATGCTTTAATGATATTACAAAGTTCATTTGATAATGTTTGGAATTTATTGCATTCCATATTAGGTGATGCTATATTAAAATTAAATCAATTTTAACCTTAGATCGCTAAAGTCGCGAGAGTCTATGTTAATTATAACCCTTGCTAAAAAAAATTTTTTTGTTGAACGTATTCTGTTGAACGTATAACTGAATTTAATAGATTTGACGATTAAAATTCTTGGATAGCATCTAATATGGTTTCCAATGGACACATTCGAACTTAATTTCAGATCTTAGATTTTTTAAATGAAATTGATCTGCTTTTGACAGATCCAGCAGCAGTGTCCCAACTATAGTTGTGTATACAAATATGTACATTGTACATAATATAGGTAGGTAATTGGGTGCTCTTGTGGCGGTTACCATAGCTTCACATAGACCATCCGTTGGGTCCATTGTGTCCAGTCACGGGAACCTTCCATTTCATACCTGTTGGAGACAAAGGATTTACAGCTTTATTTGAGTCCCCAATCAAGCTTTTCTGCTCAGTACCAGTCTCTGTCGTGTGGACTGATTGTCAAAGGAAAATAAAAGGGAGACAGACTGCTACGGTTGCCCCCATCCTTTTTCCAACAGAGAATCCATCCACTGACTTTTGGTCAAGCAGCTAAGCAGATTAGTTGAATCGGCCACCTCGGCTACGCACCAGTCTCCCTTCCTAGTGATGGCCGCGTCAGAGGCAATAGGCATGGGACAGACTGCTACGGTCGCCCTCCACCTTGACCCGAAGACTAAGCCGCAATGAGCCGCACAGAATTCCTAAGGTAACGTCCGGCACAAAGAACTATTTAGGCCACTTTCCCCCCCCCCCCATCACGTGGTATCACAATGGACCAAAATTATGGTCTAAGTGCGTCCCCTTCAGAATAGCCACCTTACCTAACCTAACCTAATCTTGAGTCACCTAGATTTAGTAATAATAGAGGTATTCCTAGCTCTTGCATCCAGATTCCCAGTTTGTTCTAAGAGTAACCGAAGGGTTTGGAGTTTGTTTACCTACTGAATCTACCCAGATATAAGTATGAATCTCAGGAGTTCCTAAAGATCAACATTCTCCAGATCTTCTGGTTCATCGAAGAAAAAGCTGTTGAGAATGCTCTATCTACTGTTTTTAAGGGCTGGGCATTCACGAAACAGATCGCGAACAGATTCTATTTCTTCAACGTCTCTGCAGCTTCTGCAAAAGGCATTATTCAGTATGCCCTGCTCAGCCTTTCCGCGTGTACGCCTATCGCACAGTGTCCAGTAATGACCCCCGCGAGTATGCGAATATCCTTGCGGTTCAGTCCGATCATGAATTTATTATATTTATTTATTGTAACATTTAGTTGTAGTCTCTACAATGCTTTCTAAAGGACTAAATTGAAAAACAGAAAAACATATAAATCTAATATAAAAACTAAAAACTACTCGATCGTTAACTTTAAAGTAACATTTAGTTAGTTTTACTTCAATACTTTCCCTTGTTACTTTAAAGGATAACGTCACGTAATACAAAAACAGTAATTAAACCTAGTCTATGAAAGACCCATTCGATCACACAAAATTTTTAAACGAATTCGAGGTAGTGGCTTTGTCATAACATCGGCGACTTGTTCCTCTGTTGAAATTTGTTCAATTCCAAGATTGCCTTCGATTATCTTCTCTCGAATAAAAAAGTGTTTAATAGAGATGTGTTTTGTTCTTCGATGAAACTCTGGATTCTGAGCCAGTCGTACTGCCGCAGAGTTATCCACTTGAAGAACAGGCACATGATTTAAAACCACTAATTTTTCAAATAATCTTCTTAACCAAATGGCTTCTTTCGCTGCTTCATTTGCCGCAACGATTTCCGCTTCTGTTGTTGAAGTTGCCACCATCGATTGCCTTTGACTTAGCCAGGAAATAGCTCCGCCAGCATACGTGACAACTACTCCGGAAGTCGATCGACCTGTTTTTGTGCATCCTCCAAAATCCGCATCGCTGAAGCACTCTAGAATACCTTTTCTAAAATTTTGATGGTATGTTATTCCTGTATCAAGAGTCCCCGCAATGTATCTGAAAACTCTTTTGACTTTCGCAACATCTTCTTCAGATGGATTTTCCAGATATCTTGAAAGATAACCTACACTATAGGCTAGATCTGGCCTTGTGCCAAGCATTAAATACATTAAAGCACCTACTGCTTGCCTGTATGGAAAGTTATGCTTCTTAATATTGTCTTTCCCTGTTTTTGAAATTCCAGAACACTTTAACATTGGAGTTGAAATCGGCTTGCACTCTAAGAAATTAAAGCGTTCAAGAATCCTTCTTGCATGTGCTTTTTGACTTATCTTGATCTTCTTTTCTTCGTGTGCAATTTCAAGTCCCAAGAAATAGTCAGCTTTCTTTGACACAATTTTGAATTCAGATTTTAGCTTTTCTAAAAATATTTCCAAATCTCTTGAATCAGTAGCTGCAACCAAACCATCATCAACGTACAAAACTATTATAAGCATCTTTCCTTCTTCTTTCCGAATATACATACATGAATCAGCTTCACTTGCTCTTAATCCCAATTTTAATAAAAAATGTCCAAAACGTTTATTCCAGCATCTTGGCGCCTGCTTCAATCCATATAAACTTCTCTTCAGTTCGCAAACCTTATCCGTGCCGTCATTATATCCTTCTGGCTGTTTCATGTAAATGAGTTCTTCCAGCTCTCCATATAAGAACGCTGTTGCCACGTCGAACTGTGCAAGGTGTAACTTCTCGCTTGCAGCAATACTTAAAATTGATCGAATTGTTGACATCTTTGCTACCGGACTATAAGTTTGGCTGTAGTCTATTCCTTTTCGCTGCGTGAATCCCTTGGCAACCAATCTTGCCTTGTATTTATCAATGCTGCCATCAGGATTCGTCTTCAATCGATAAACCCACTTACAAGGTATCGCCTTTGCTCCTTTGGGTAATACTGTCAGCTTCCAAGTCTTATTTTCATTTAATGAGATAATTTCTCTGTCCATGGCTTTTATCCACTCTACACTTTGTTTGCTTCTGGTGGCTTCTTGGTAAGTCTCAGGATTTTCCGTGAAGTTAACGAACTCCTCTGCTGTCAAAACAAAATCGTCAAATCTTTGTGGTCTTCTTAATGTTGATCGGTCTCTAAGATTTTGTCTTGATGAGAATAGCAAATTCGGTTCTTCAACTTCAAAATCCGTATCAGTGTCAGCTCCAGTTTCATATTCGTCATTGCTACTTCCTGTTTCGACTCTTGTGTCTTCATTGTTTTCTTCAATTTGTTCTTCATTTCCTTGTTCTTTTTCTTCTTCTTCTTCTAGATTTTCCTCTATATTTTCTTTTTGGAGTTCTATGTCTCGGAATGGTAACTTTACTTTTTCTTCACATTTTGTCTTACTGGGCATTTCCAAAAACTGAACATCTCTTGACAAAATAACTTTATGCTCTTCTTTCAAATAAATTCTGTAGCGCTCATCACCATCATATCCAACAATATAACCTTTTATTGCTTTCTCGTCCATCTTTCTTCTCTTTTGTTTTGGAACGTGTACATAGCAAATCGATCCGATAATACGTAGATGTCTAATTCTTGGTTTCTTATTCATCCAAAGCTCGTACGGACTTATTCCTTTTTCTGATGATTTACCTGTTCTGTTCAAAACATATACGGCAGAGTTCACTAGCTCTGCCCAAATAGCTTCTGGAAATCGAATGTCTGGATTAGAATATTTGAAAGTTCTTGCCATTTCAATGATTGTTCTATTCTCTCGTTCACTACCACCATTTTGCTCTGGGGTGTACGGCGCTGTCAGTCGTTGGGTAATTCCACTATTTTGAAGAATTGTCCTTACTTCTGAATTGTCAAATTCTCCACCATTATCACTTAGTAATTCCTTTATGGAATGTCCTTGTATTTTCGCATGTGCGAGCATCTGCTTTAACACGTCCTTTACTTCAGATTTTTCCTTAATTGTGAAACCGTATCGAAATTTAGTGTAACTGTCCTTAAATACAACTAAATATCGTTTCTTCTGAAAAGATTCGTGAAATGGACCACATACATCTGTCGACATTAGTTCACCAGGTCTCGTTGATTTCTTCCTCGTACCAAATGGCAAACGATGAGCTTTGCCATAAATGCACGGCTCGCAAAATTCTTTATCTAAATTGACTTTTATGCCTAACTCTCTCTCAAGCATCTCTTTGACATGTCGTTTATCTTGATGACCCCACCTCTCGTGATATAACTGTAACATTGAACAATCTGCTACAGCTAAATTTAGTTTTACCTCATGCTCTGATAAAATGGGTTTGATGGAGGCCTTGTACAATGATCCACATACCTCTCGATCTCCACAAAGCACTGTCCTCCCATTCACCTTTAGATAGCACTTAGTAGCTATCGACTTAAACTCACTATTTGAATTTCTGTCTTGAGCTGCTAAAACAGAAAATAAATTTCTTGATATATTTGGAACATACCACACATCCTCCAATGTAATCTTTAGGTTTTGACCATTGACAGTTGACAACATTCGAATTGTTCCTCTCCCTAGTGCTTCAAGAGTTTCTTTTCCAGCTGCCTTTATGTTGCACGAGCTTCCAAACTCCTCAAACTCGATATACAGATTTGGACAATTTGTAACATGTCTTGTTGCACCGTTGTCAATCCACCAATCTGTTGAGTTTGTCTCTGCCGCACAAACTTCATTGGAAATGGAAACTAACGACACATTGGTGTCAACTGCATTGCTTTCGCCACTATATTTTGCTTTATTTTTAGATGGTCGTCCGTCAGCTACCCACTTCCTGCAATCCCGTACCCAATGTCCTTTCCTGTTGCAGTAATTACAGCTGTCTTGATTTCTCGACCATTTATTATTTGTCCTTAATCTTCCTTCTTGTTTACTGGTATCTGTTTTTACTACAAGTGCGTCTTGAACAAACTTCTCATTGTTAACTTCCCTTGTAGAATTTCTTTCATACAAACAAAGTTGCATTGTTAATTCATCAAACGTTTTTTCTTCATCCTTGGTCAATAGCATCCAACTAGACCGAAACGTTTCAAATTTGCTGGGTAGAATGTTCAAAGTCTTACAGACTAAAATCAAATCCGGCAAACGATTCTCTCCTTTGCCAACAAGACCATTGTTTAATTCATTCCACAAGCTTTTTAACTTAGCAATGTGTGTGGAAACATCTTCTCCTGCCGTCCAATTGAACTTGAATAAATCAGTACAGATCTTGAATAGCTGATCCTTGGACGTTGCTTCAAACTGCTGATTTAACGCCTCCCATGCATCTTGCGCTGTCTCTTTGTCCATTATTTTCTGGTATACTCCATCAGTAACCGAACTAGTAATCATGGACTTGGCGTAGCTATTTGCCTTTCGATACAAATCACACTTCTCTTTGTGGTGTTTCCTTTGAGCTTCCGTGGCATTTTCTTCTAAAGAATCTGGCTTCATCAACTTCTTGTCTATGACATCCAATGCTCCTTCATGGTAGTCGAGTAAATCTCTTATCTTTCGCTTCCAGATGGGCCAATCCAATTCTCCAGTTAATGGTCTTAAATGTTTTGCAAAATCCATTTTTCTAAATTGTTCTGCAGAAATTCTCTTTATTATTCCTTACGCAATATTTCTGAGCTCGTGTCTGGAACCCATAACCTATTATATTTATTTATTGTAACATTTAGTTGTAGTCTCTACAATGCTTTCTAAAGGACTAAATTGAAAAACAGAAAAACATATAAATCTAATATAAAAACTAAAAACTACTCGATCGTTAACTTTAAAGTAACATTTAGTTAGTTTTACTTCAATAGAATTCGGATCTCATTGCACGGTACCATGAAATAAAGTCTTATGCAAAAAGATCCAAAACGTAATTTTATTGACCAAAAATCGTTTTGGACTTTATTGCAATTTCAGAAGTGCAATAAAGTCCAAAATTACGTTTTGGACCATTTTGCATTAGACTTTTTTTCATGACACCTGGTACATACATACGAGTGGGCCATTTTTTATGGCGGTATGCAAACATTGAATAACTTTGACATTAATTATCAACCGATTGACATGTTTTCGAAATGTCAATTCATTAGAATTTTAACCATTAATAACTTCATACCTAAACAACGCGCCAAAATAGTGAAAATATTCATTTCGTCGTGTTAGCTTAACGTTGCATATGTCAAAAATATGGTTAAAAAAACGGCGACATTCAGATTCAGATCTGACTCCTCTTCACTTCGATTTGTGGAGTTATTTGAGAAGCAAAGTCTACGCCAGCAGGCCTCAGACCTTTGACGAGCTCAAGGCCACATTTGTGACAAAATCATCACTATACCGACCGAGATTAAAAGTAATGGAAACACACACACATTTTGCTTTGGACAATAAAAGCGGACACATGATTACTATTCACCCCTATTCCCGCTGCCGTTTGACGTAAACGACTCGTATTTCACTTCGTTTTTTAGTCGGTGTTTTTTAACTTTTTTGAGACAAATGAATTGAAATGATGGTGAACACACGTACATAGAAAAAGAAATAAAATTGTTAACAAAAGTTAAAAAAAAAAAATCTGAACATCGTTTTACAACGCCACGAAACATAAGTCGTATACGAATACGACAAACGCCAACAGAAATAGGGGTGATTGTATTTGAAAACTAGTCCAAATAAATTGTAAAGGACCAAATTAAATGAAAACATTTACCTAGTAGCCCTCTCACATATGAAAATTGATTTTTTTTAAGTTATTCAATAGATATTCACATACCGACATAAAAGATGACGCACCCGTCACCCATCATTATTTAGTTTTAAAAGATGGGTCTTGGAAAGTTCCAATTTCGGCAATTGTTGCGCTGCTGGCTTATTATCTTATCAGAGACTTAACATTACCCCAAATAAACAAAGAATCACCAGGAATAGAAACAGAATCCCATACATTAGAAACGGAAACGGAATAATTGCCAGCTGGCTCATTGTTTATTGTTTCTGTTTCTGTTTCTACAAGTGAAAGAAATGTCAATTTATAGCTTTACGATAAATTTTGTATTTGAATTTTTTTTTAATCTGTCATCTAACTACAAATTCGATGGTAGACGATGAAACATATTTTCAGTGGACATTATTTTGTGATTATCGCGTTTCACAGGGGGCCAACTATGTAATTCGATTCTACAATCAAAATGTTCGAATTCGGAAGATAAGTACTCTGCACTGCAACTCTATACTATAGCATGCGCTCATATTCGAAAATCGAACGGACCTCGAATTGTCTATTTTTTTTGGTACTACCTAATCCTAAAGTAAATGCCAAAACCCTTCGAATTCGCAAATAATCACTCTAATGCAAATGTGTTTGCGAACAGGGGTCTAATCGCGTAAGGCTAAAACGATCGAACGACGTCGTCTCGACGATACTTCTACTTCATATAACAAACAAACAACGATAATCGTCGAATCGATAGGACGATCATCGCTTTTTATTGCTTCACGTAAACAATTATACTGTCAAATGGCGTCGTCGAAACGATTCGATTGAACGATGGCTATTTTGCAATCGTTTCATCGTTTTTGGTGTATTTTGTTTATGTTTAGGTTTTTTAAAAGTAAAATAAATATTAAAGGAAACATTTTCCAATCAAAAGCATACATAATGTTCACAAAGGACACTGCATTAGCATTAGTGTGATGAAATGTGAAAATATAGGACAAAAATCCATTTTCTTCATACTTGTTAAAAGACAGTTCGAACCCTAGCTGTGTTCTCTTTTGAGGATGCAATCATAGAATTGCATTCACTAAATGCTTGGCTGTAAATGATGACAAAACAAAATATACTGTCAACGAGAAAGGAGTCTCAGCATCGAGATATTAGGTATATAAGACACTAATCATCCCGGTCCTGCTGTATGGTGCAGAAGCATGGACTCTGTCAAAATCGGAAGAATACCTCCTTGGATGTTTTAAGAGAAAGAATCTTCGGACGATATTCGGTCCAGTTTGTATCAAAAAGCTGAAGATACAACGGCTGATATGGCTGGGGCACGTGGAGCGTGTATGGACAGCAACGCATCAGCCCGACGAGTCTTTGAGTCCACCCCTGAGGGTGAGGGTCGACGTAGCAGAGGAAGACCCAACCTTAGGTGGAGCGCTTAATTGGACGGCGACCTCAACGAACTTGGTGAGCGTAACTGGATGCAGCTAGCTAGAGGCCGTTGTCCACCCCGGATTGTAAGCGCCCCCCAAAAGCAAAGTTAGTAAATGCTTTAAGCAAAATGCATGCACAAATCCTCTTCTTCCTCTTCTTTTTCTTCCTTTACAAACCTTATCGATATAATTTCTCGTGCGCCTATGCTTATTTTCCAACGTATACATGCATTTTCACATAAACGAGAACAAAACAAACAAAATAATATACCAATTTTATTAGTTTTCAGTTGTCACAGTTTGTTTACAGTCCTGCTCAAACTGTTCAAAATGAAAACGATGAACGATTCGATTGATCGACGTGATTGTGATGTTATATGAAGCAAACTTAAAACGAGGTCGTTTTATACAATCGTCTCAACGATGATAGTCTGATAAATTACGCGATTAGAGCCCAGGCTGTGTAGATGGCAGAAATCTCAAAAAATGTGAGTAAGAAATTTGTTCATAACTTATTAAATATTATTAAGAGTATTAAAATATACTTTATGCATAGGGAATCATCTAAATGTGCAAACACAAAGACATCTCAATTTGAGATTCTTGTTCAATACATGACAATACATCCCGACTTATCTAAAGGATTAATCCCGAATTCGCCTTGGCTCAATTTGATCATTGCAATCCTCATTTTCTTCGGCAAAAAATCAAATTGCGACACTGTCCATGTTGATTTAGCACCTATTCACGAATCACAACAAATGATTATTTCGTTTTATTCAAATGTCTGTCAAACACAATGCGAGACTCGTTCGAAAGTCGGAAATTGTTTGGGAAAAAGTTGGCATTACTTACATTCGATTCTAATTTCATACATAGTTCCGTTTGAAAGTAGAATCGGAACCAACTTTCGAATAGAATCGAAAGTAGAATCGAATTACATAGTTGGCCCCCAGAATAGACAAGACAGCAGCAATTTGTCACTTGGTGGTTTAAGGGCGTCAAATCGTACCTATAGGTACCAAAATTGCGCCTGAAATTTGGCCGAAATTGGTATTTTTTTCCAACTGCTCCAGAACTGTAAGCCCAAATCTTTTCACAAAGTTTTCCAGTTTTCGAGGATCGAGGTGGTGAAAGGTCAAACTCAGAGATCTGGAACCAGCGTTACCGATGGATAATTTGAAAATGTCGCCAAAAAAGGTCGCCCGAGCCCAAAAATGCGTCCCAAACAATATAAAATTTAAATTTCCATTTTTTATAGGAATATACACCACCAATAATCGCAAAACTCGAAAACCACCATGAACTCAAATTTCGGGAGACTCTTTATAATTGAGTTGAAGGAGTTTCTGTGAAGTTTGGTCAAAATTGGACACACAAAAAATTCTTAAAAATCTTATATCTCGAAAACCGCAAAATAGATCGAGCGCCATTTCTAAAAAAATCTTTCGACATCGTATATCTCAAAAACCACAGAGTGAATTGAGCTCACATATTGAGAAAATCTTTACTATTAGCTCGAAGGTGTTTCGGCGAGATTTCATAAAAATTGGATAAAGGGACATGGCACCTCGCTCCCATACCAAAAAATTATGCATTTCAAAAGTTGTAAGATTGTTAACATTGATGTGCATTGAATAAGGTGGGATTCTAACTCGGGGAATGGCGCGACATAAAAGTAATTTAAAACACCATAGTTTTAGCTTTGAAATTTGGTAGTTAAATTGATTTACATTTTTATATGTAGAATAAATAAAAGACATTGAATTCATTTGAATTATAGGAACGAGTTTCATTTAATCACCAAACGAAACTTAAACTGTGGAGTTGGAAGGTTGATTGGGACTCATAATCGCTTATAAAGAGTTATAAATAAATAAATAAATTTTAGGTGGTACGAACTTCACCGGGTCATTTAGTATGTAAAGACTTGCTGGCATTGTGTCGACGTTTGGAATGGAAAGTGTTACGCTGTATTCCGTTTGGTACCTACTACATCTGTTCAACAAACATGCGAAGATTTATTAAAGCAGAAAAAACACGCAAATGTTTATGTATGCTTCAAAATGTTTGGGTGTTATTTGAGAAATAAATTGAAGCTTTGAAAATGCGTCCCAATGTCGCCAGTATTTGTGAAAGGGGTCCCAAAAACGCTTATTTCGAAATGTGGTCGCCACGCGTCCCGACAGTAGAAAAGTCGCCATTTGGCGACATATGTCGCCCATCGGTAACACTGTCTGGAACCAATGAACCACTTTCCTCAATTTTTTTTATAGCTCGGAAGGACACTCATTATGATAAAAAATTAAAGGATGCACACGCACAGTCCACGCTCCGCAAACAGAACTCTAATGTTGATAGGGTCTACCCCGATATGTAGAAAAATATAATACATACAGAAAACAATAATTTAGAAAAATAATAGGTAAATCGAAAAAAAAAGATTAATCAAAAAAAATTTCGAAAGCAAAAATTTAGAATTAAAAAATCTCGAAAGCAAAAATTTAGAATTAAAAAATCTCGAAAGCAAAAATCTAGAATTAATATTCACCCCAATTATGGAATCCGCCGGAGGGAATTGTTCGCGGAAAAGAATATTTTGGTATCGTCGAATCCGAAAAGTGAACAGAAATCTGGAAAAAACCACACCCTACCAATAGTATGTGTTAATATTATGTATATACCTACCTATATGACATAAGAACCGTTCAATTTGCGGATTCGACGATACCAAAATATTCTTTTCCGCGAACAATTCCCTCCGGCGGATTCCATGATTGGGGTGAATTATTCAAGATTTACTAATAATGGAAAACTATTTGATTGTATGTTTTCTGTATGAGACAACAATTTGATTTACTATTTGCGCAAACAAATGTGTCAGCTAAAAAAACAATATGGGCCTATTACGCGACATATCGACAGGCCTTACAGATCAGCATTGAACTTGTAACTTTGTGTTACAGAAAAGTGTAACAGATTGTAGAAATTCACTTCTTCTGCAAGTACTCCCCGCGTTGTGTTCTAGGTCCCAGGCCTTAGCTTAGCTCCGACACTATATATTGACAAACAGTCTAAGAGTGGAGCAAAAGAAAATTAACCAAATTAAAATAAAAAAATAAAAAAAAATAAATAGGTGGCGCAACAGGCGGGTGACACCCAAGGCCTAGCTTCTCGCAACCATTCGTTTTGTGTGAGTTTATATTTTTGGGACGAATGGAAGGGACCTACAATTTTATGCCGAGTCCGAACGGCTGAATTGAGAAGCTTTTTCATGACAGTCATACTCTCGGATGTTTGTCAGACGATCGCGAGAGGTGGCGCAGTAGAAAAAACTTTAAGATGTAATTTGTGTTTTCCGGGGATCGAACCTGGGATCCCTCGCACAGTAGTCCAGCACACTAACCACTGCGCTACTGCGCCTTAAAAAAAATAGTATTTATTGTGTATATCTGTATGTATCTATATGTACATATGTTATATCAGACGCTACTTGTGCGTCCCCAAAAGATAAATGCAACATAATATCAAGCAAACAAACGCTTGACTTCAGATTCAACTGAATCAATACAAATCTAATCTACAGATATGCTGCATAAGCAAAAAAACACTATATAAAGGGTCCATCTGACCATAGACCACTCAGTTCTGTATCACACTTCTTTGAAGCCCAAGATTTCCCCCCACCAGTGGTAAGGGATCTGAAGCTTAATAAAAATATTAAAAATTAAAAAGTTGTTTCATTTAAAAGTTGATTTCTGTTCGTTAAGAACAGAAAGAAATACATTTTTTGTGCTCAAAAAGAAATACAAATAAAAGTCATATGTATAGCTATGCACTTCTGAACGTATACATATTTTGTATTTAAAAATAAGTTTGCTTACGTTTGGACAAACACCCAAAATCCATCTTAATTGTAAACTTATTTTCTGTTAAATAGTTATAGTTATAAATTTGAAATAATGTGTTTTGTTATGAGATGATTATTTGCTAAAAATTTATTATTTTCAATTAAAAAATTTACAGAATATTCATTTTGGACATGTTTTCATTACTTTCGGAGTAAATTTAAGGAATTATAAAAAATCTTGAAAGCAGTTTTATTTTCTAGATTTTCGACATAATAGTCTTTCGAGATTTTAGTACTTTCTAAATTATGTCCTATTTGTTCGAGTACCAATTTAAATGAAACGAGTACGACGTTTATTGTGGGGAAAATATATTCAAAAACCCCTCATTTATTTAATCTCCCGTTTACTTGAAACTCGAGCTCTCTCTTGCTCCACAGACGGACCAAGACTGACTCATACAATTTATTTTACATTAATATACTCGAATGGTGATTGTTGCCATTCGTAACACCATTCGAGATTTATCAAATTCATTTTCGAGATTTTGTCCATTCTATATTTCTAGATGTTAGTCATTCTGAAAGTATTGGTTCGTTGGTTGACGAAAAAATTATACTTTTGATGACTATATTAAGGCAACGAAGGTCTGTATCACGTTGTAAAGTAAAATAAAGTACAAGTACAACACAGACAATCGTAGTTTTGTCTGCATTCCTAAATCCCTTGGAGTGCTAGTTTGTCATCCGTAGCGCAATTTGGCTAAGGACCAGAAATGTGATTCTGATGACATAACGTAACCTGGGTATAGAGATCTATTGATCCATCCAGGTAAGTTCTACCAAGTGCTGTATGAGACAAACAGGTAAACAACTTATCGCAATATGCCATATTATGGAACATAGCATAGCATATAGCATACGTAACGTAACCTAACTTAATATTTGTTCTCCATAAAGAGCAAAGCCCCACGCGTGTAACAATTAGGTATTCATCAAGTATAACAGTGTTTGCTTAGTCTTTGCGGAACTAAACTTTTGCAATAAGAAATCTCTTCTCGAGCAAAATGACAGTACCAGCTGAAGAAGTGAAACTTCTCCACCGGATATTACTCACTGGAAAACAACTGGCAACTTGATGTGGCTCAGTGGCAGGGCTGGGTTCGTCAACATTTCCAACCATTGGAAACACGCTTACATACAAAATCTCTGAAACTTATTACCACCATTGCTATTGCTGTGTGAAAATCCCCAACTAATTTCACCGCATTAACGAAGACCATTCCACCGCACACAAAAGCAGCTATAAACGGGTGGGGTAGGCAGTACCCACTCGTAAAAACCACCAAGGATACGATGAGAGAGCAACTTGTAGGACAATATATTCGTACTCGCGTCGTGCCATCTTTCATCCTCCTTCTGCTAAAGTATTTGCAATGGTTTTGTTGCGGCTTTGGAAGGTGTTTTTCGACAGGACGAAGAAAGTTTCTTTTGTTTTATTTTTTTTTTCTGCAAACAAAAGATTCTGACGAAAGTTTTGAGGACACTTGCGGCCATTGGGTCAATATTGGTGTTTAAGTGTGGAGATTCTAATTTACTTTTACTCGATAACGTGAGAAGTATATCAATGAGGCGAACGTTAAGAGTATCTATGAATCTATTGTTTTGGTCAGTAGTACTATGTATGTATTTGGAAACAAGTTTTCAAGGTGAGACGTTGAAAAAATTCAACGGACAATGCATAAAACCAAATTTATGCATTGTACTTAACACAATTAAAGTACTTTCTCGATACAATTTTTATGGCAATGTATATCGGAACGACTACTGTCGGGAATGGTAATGCCAACGCCAAGCCAGTCATCACCGAATCCACTTGTTAAACAAACATCAACATAAATTTCCACTTCAATTAATGTTTCGTGAAATACTATAGCAGAGAGTAGGTACACACTGAGGGAGGGTTGCGTTGCGTTCTCGTCCCGAGAACAGGACCTGCGAAGCAGCAGTGTTGCATTGTTCCGTTCTGTGGATAGTGTTCGTTTTGTGAAGTGATGCTTCATGACGCTATTTTCGTGTTTTTTTTATTGTTTTGTTTTGTATCCCTTCAGGGAGGATAACAGAGGAGCTGTAGCTGCAGGAACAGTTTTGAGGTCATTCGCTGACCGTACTTGCACGTTGAATAATAAAACTGCACAAAGTATTTGATAGTAAAAATGTTTGTAGTATTATTTAGCACAAGTTGCATTCTTTAAAGCGCCCCCCTGATCATGAGCGCTGCTAGTTTATCTTAAGTGAAAAAAAAGAAACGAAGCGTAGCCATTCCGGAACGCATGAGGTTTTTGTGTTAGTTTTGCTATGGAATGTGGTTGATGGGCTGCCATCCCTGGGGTGCAATTTTGAACAGTTTGCTTGGATGAGACAATGAAGGAGGGATGCCGTTTTGTGTGCCTAAGAGGAAAATGAATGGTTTCGCTATAATTAAAAGCCGTAGTCACACATTTTTTTCAATAACTCCTATAAATCAGGCAAAACAGATGACAAGGCAAGTGCAATAAATTACAATTTCACAGGACGACTGGACTGGACGGGACAGTGGTTAAGAGCTCGCAGTTATGATGATTTGCGATTGTTTTATGGTCCCAAATGAGAGCCGCTGTTGCTGTCAGTTTTGACGGAGTTATTGTTCGACGACTGCGGTTTGGGAGTGTGCTTTTGATGTTTGTGAGTTGCCATGAGGTGTCTTTGTGTGCCACACTTTTAGGTGATTGTATATTGGATTTGGATTGAATTTGATTTGTATAGAAGACAGAAGACAGAAGACAGAAGACAGAAGACAGAAGACAGAAGACAGAAGACTGAAGACTGAAAACATAAGACAGAAGACAGAAGACAGAAGACAGATGACAGAAGACAGAAGACAGAAGACAGAAGACAGAAGACAGAAGACAGAAGACAGAAGACAGAAGACAAAAGACAAAAGACAGAAGACAAAAGACAGAAGACAGAAGACAGAAGACAGAAGACAGAAGACAGAAGACAGAAGACAGAAGACAGAAGACAGAAGACAGAAGACAGAAGACAGAAGACAGAAGACAGAAGACAGAAGACAGAAGACAGAAGACAGAAGACAGAAGACAGAAGACAGAAGACAGAAGACAGAAGACAGAAGACAGAAGACAGAAGACAAAAGACAAAAGACAGAAGACAGAAGACAGAAGACAGAAGACAGAAGACAGAAGACAGAAGACAGAAGACAGAAGACAGAAGACAGAAGACAGAAGACAGAAGACAGAAGACAGAAGACAGAAGACAGAAGACAGAAGACAGAAGACAGAAGACAGAAGACAGAAGACAGAAGACAGAAGACAGAAGACAGAAGACAGAAGACAGAAGACAGAAGACAGAAAACATAAGACAGAAGACAGAAGACAGAAGACAGATGACAGAAGACAGAAGACAGAAGACAAAAGACAGAAGACAGAAGACAGAAGACAGAAGACAGAAGACAGAATAATGCTAACCCCTTCTTTAGCATTGTTCTGCATCAAACTCTAATTATGCCATCACACTGTTTCAGTCGAGGAGAAGAGCAACTTGTCACGTGAGTCCCTTGTCCATCTGTCAATTGCATATTTCAAAGTCAATAAATCGGAAAAGGACCAATCATATATCAATCCCTTTATCCCCTGCCTCGATAAGAATAATGAATACCTGCGCCATTGTCCATCGAATACCTACACTCAAATAAGTATGCTGATAATGGGAACACAAAAAGGGACATTGCAAGAAAATGTCCCA
Organism: Cheilosia soror; assembly: GCA_949372485.1. Taxonomy (NCBI): domain Eukaryota; kingdom Metazoa; phylum Arthropoda; class Insecta; order Diptera; family Syrphidae; genus Cheilosia; species Cheilosia soror. The sequence goes on from OX443563.1 coordinate 99,605,913, forward strand.
AATCCTACTTAACTTGCTAAGGTCAAGAGTGTGTCTGCTAAGTGACAAGAAGCGAAAACGATAGCGACATTATCATTGACATTGATTGCCAGTCCTTAAAGGTGAAAGGTGTCATTTTGCCAGGGCAAATAAGGACTCCCATTTTGTAATATTTATTTGTTGATGGGATGTATTTGTGTTGACATCAAAAATGAGGTGAAACTGTTTGCTTTTCTTCGAAATGCGGGATAATCAAGATTGAGGCATTTTCCTTAGGGAGTGTACAGGTACAGTATCTATCCTGTCGGATGCAATAAATTGATGTCGTCTGTCAGTGGAAAAAATCGAATTCTTCCATCAAAAGACCTAGATTGTGGATGCTTTACGTGTTGCGAAGCATTTTTTTATTTCCTCTACCGGTTCTCTGTATTTTGACCTACAGAGGCAATAAATTAAATGAGCTTAGGAGGAAAACAAAGAAATTAATTTCCCTTTAGGAGCGGAAGCAATATAATAGCGATGCTAATAATACTAATCTTTTTACGATTATTCGTATGCACTGTCGGATAAAGGAAAATGTTTTTTTCAATCTATTAGTAGCTACGGGATTGAAGGTCGTTTTCAAAATCGATGGAGTGAAATTAAAGTGCTCAGTGGAGAAAACATTTATAGCGAGTTGGATATCCACTTGCGTTCGTCTACAAGCTGAATAGGATTGCAACAAACTGCTACTGCGAATTCTTTCGCTTTTTTTGTAGGTACCCAATTCGTTTTGTGGCCATTGAAGTCCCCGATAATAATAACTTCGGCGGTCGGATGGTGAATCTATAGGGTTTACCACGATATCTAGAAAAAAATTTTCGAAAGCAAAGATCTCAAATGTAAAAATCTAAAAAAAAAATTTAAAAAGCATAATCTCGAATAACAAAAATCTCGAAAAAAAAAATCTAGAATTAATATTAATTTTTGAGACAATGGTAACAATTTGCACGCTTGTGGCCACTGTAGGATTTGGAGTCTGTGTAAGGTTGGGTATATGCAAAGTTTATATTATGGGATCTCAAAAATTATCTCGAATTTACTTTTTAGTTTCGTGATTTTTTTCTGCTTAGCTCTTCGGGTTGGGTACGTTTCCAAAAGTCCGTATATTACAAAAGTTCGTACATCAAATGCCCGTAAAACAAAAGGTTGAGTATATCATAATATACAAAGCGACTTTTCACCTAAAACGTTTCTAATTCTTCATTGTTTACAAAAATTCCCCCTGACAAATGAAAAAACAGGTAAAAAATACGAGCTTTTTGAAAATATTCATTTACGCGCTTCTGTGAATTCGGGTTGAAGTTTTACGGTCAAACGTATCGTTCCGTAGCTATTCATTTTAAATTTCATGTTCACTTTCCACATCAGCTATTTGTCAACAAAAATTAAATAATTGGTCATTCATGCCTTTAGTACAAAATGTCTGCCACGCCCAATTTTTAGGGGCGTTTTAGTCTTGCAATACGTTTTTTTTTAATTTGTACGTACCTACTTAACCAAAGTTACACCATCTCTTCTCTATAATAAAACAAAGTGGAAAAAACTGTTTCCCTCTGTCGCCCGTAATTTTCAACCGATTTTGTTGATTTTTTTTTAAATGTCGATAATTACGGTGATTGGGTGATAGGCTAAACAAATTCAAAATCGGACAAAGGGGCGTGGCACCGCCCATCCAAAAAAAAACATTCAAAATCGTATATTTCGAAAACCGCTTAATCGATTGAGATCAAACTTACAGATAATCTTAGGTATTAGCCGTAGAGTGCTCCTGTAAGGATAGGTCAACATTAGACAAAGGGGCGTGGCACCGTTCATAAAAAAGCTTTCAAAGTCGTATATATCGAAAACCACCAAATTGATTAAGCTCAAACTTACAGGTAATCTTGCGTATTGGCCCTAAAGTACTTCTGTGAAAATTTGTCAAAGTTGGATAAAGGGGCGTGGCACCTCCAATATAAAAAAATAAAACATTGTCGCCCGAAAATAAATAAAATAAAATAAAAAAATTAAAAAAACCAACAAAAGGCCTGGTTCAGCTAGTGTCATTATAAATTAACTGAGCGAACAGCTGATATTCGCTTTTAAATTTCAAAAATGCAATTTTCTGACAGTTTTTCTTAGTAAAGACAAATTCAAGTGGAATTTGGAGCGGGTTTTGAAAAAAGATTTATTTATTTTTGCTGATAGGATTTTATTTAGTATGACTTTATTTTATTCGACTTTGCAGACATCATTTGGATACACCTCGACGTTAAATTAAATACAGGATTAAAGTGAGGACTTCAAAAGTATAACATAATATACAGGTATGCAGGTATCCGTTATCTGTTTCTTATTTATACATTTACCCTAGCAACCGTTTATCAAGAGCTTGCTATCCTCATAACCCTCTCTTAACAATATATAATTCTGTCATTATCAACTTAAAACTGCATCCATTAGTTTTCAAATTATAATCCCAGCATACACAAATCCAACGAGTAGTTTATCCAACTCCAGCAAATAAGCAAAAGGCAAACCAAACTATACTATGAGACACGTCGTTCTGTTGGAGGGATAATAAAACAAATTTTCTTGCGCGTGACAAGGATGCTAATGCCAACAAAATAAATAGGTAAGCCATGATACTCTTTGTGTAAATCTTTTGAAGGTAATCAGTTTTTTTTATTCAATATATAACCGAGACATGCAGACGAAAATAATTCCATGAACGTTGGAGTATCTGTGCTGAAATCGTTCGAATTTTGGGTCATTGCCAGATTAGGAGGAGGAATTATTTGTCTGTGTATTGATCTGTTGTCTAAGTGGCAGGTAGGGGTATATCACGCCATGGTGTCCTTTGAGTTTTTGTTAATCTGATTTTGAAAAGGATTTGTTATTCATATTTGTATAGACAGTTGTACGTGAAGGCTTATAAATAACTGCGTGTCGCAAAAATGTTAAGGCACCCAAAAAATAATTACAATCACGACTAGACAACTCAACAAAATTCATTCAGATTTAAACCACTAAAAAGCTAGACAAAACAAAAAACCTCCTGGATATCCTTTTTTTATCTGTCATTTCGAGATCTTAATCTGGATGAATTGTCTGTTAACAAGTTCCAACGATGAGAGGGGGAGCGCTAGCTATCGCAAATTCCTTCCGGCATTTGGGTGTTGTGTCATTCTGTCGACAGTTTTATTGTTTCATTTTGACAGAGAAGTATATTAAAGAGACTCCGTTTATCCTTTACGAACAATGCTGGTGTTTTTCTTTTGTCCTTGCTCCTTTTTAGATTGCATAATGGGGCAGACGGAAGTTAACTCGTCTGCTTGATTGAAATCTGATTGAAAGGCAATTGTGGTTGTGGTCACTTTGATTGGAAAATTTCTGTATCGAATTGAATTTGTTATTATTGAATTTAATTCAAATGCTTTTTGAATGTGTATACTGTATATGATGCTATGAGAACTGACTAGAAAAAAGACGCCACTTGTTTTTCTTCACTTTTTGTCATGAGGTAGAGATGGTTGAGATGTGAGAGTCGCTCTATTTTGTCGATCGTTAAAAAAATACTAACCACAGTATGCAACCTTTTGGGACTCCACCTTGACATTTGAAATTCGTTCGACAGCTTTTCTCTAGATACATACAAATTATAATTGGATTATGGGATACACCTATAATCAGATACACAACAAGATCAGATAAGCCAAAGGAAATCTCTCCATTGACAGTATCGAACGACTTTTCCAGGACGGATGAACAGCAGGTAAAAAGGTGATACAAAACGAACTTCTACCGCAGATAATTATATGTACATACAAAAATTGGCACCGCCATAAAAAAAAATCAATCCGGTGGAACTAATTTGTCAAACGTACTCTAACCACGCTTCCTTACAGATACAGAATACTGCTCCAGAACTGTCCTTCGGCTCTCTAGACCGGACAAGCAAGGCTATAATATTACATTATGTGTTGGTTTAATGCGGCAGAGATCTTAGAATCATCTGCCTTTTAGTTGGGCTTAGTCCATTATTCTGAAGAAGAATAATGTTATGTTGAACAAGTAAATGTCAATAACATTTTTCAATATCTTCAGGAACAATTGTGTCAAATTTATATGACGGTACGATTTAGGTGTAACTTTGACCTCCCTCTTTGCGTGTGGTGAGTATGTAATATCAGTTGAATATTGAAACTGACCCATAAGTTAGGAAGAATGTGCTTAACTAATCTTTTTGATGATGGGACTGAGAAAATAAGAAAATACCTCCCGCACTCATTTATTACAAAATTTCTACGGTATATTGCGATTTTTTATTTATTTTAAATAAGCTGGCGTTTTACACATTAAACCGAAGCTTGCGTTTATTCTGAAACTTTTCGCCTGCATTTCCCAGTATCGTTAGGTTCACATCTCGGTTGTTACTCTGCTTCGATAAGGATGTAATCTACATCTTCCCAGGTGATCTAAGGGGCATCTCGGTTGAATTTCTAACACTTTATGGTGGTGAGATGGTTTGAGTCTTTCTGCAGAAGAGAGCACAGTACGTTTAGAATAGTCGGTGTTGTCGAATGAATTGGCTGTAACTGATACAGCAAATACTAATGTTACAATTAGCAGTCCTAGGTTCATCTTAAACTTTTGGTAAAATGCAACGCGTACTAAAAGAATTTCAAAATATGAATGCGTCTTATTAGAACAAAACAGGCTTATTTATATGAAGTCGGTGATGGAAAGCATATCAGATTTTTCTGGAAACGTTTTTGGGTTTTAGTGGACCACATAAGTAATTATAGTTAGTCATGAGTGCTTGGAATGATGCATGTTGATATACCAATAAATTTTCATATACAGTAAAACCTGTCGAGTTGGCCACCTGCCGAAGTTGGCCAGTATATAGTGGCACCAAGAAAAGTGCATACAAATATTCCACCAAATACCTCCTTATGTTGGCCACCTGTCTAACTTGGAACTTGGCCACACATTTATATATTTCAGTTTAACTTTCTACAAAAGTTGGCTTGGCGTTCGCACTTTTTCAAGTGGGTGTTTAAAAATGCACAGAACAAAATGTACAGACAATGGCCGCGTTCAATGTGGTTAAGCACCTAAATATTCAGGTGACAGTTTATCATAAAAATCAGGCAGAAAATCTTGCCCAACACACGAAACTTGACTAGATTTGAAGGCAAATCAACCAATCAAAGGCTAGCTAGGCAAAAGCTTATCTAATCGAACGCGGCCATTGCTAGAGGTAAAATAACGAAATGTTGGTTCGTGTTAGATCTTCTTGGAATAGATTTGACTGAATTTCTACAGTTTGTGAATAACTTCCGTGTTACTTTTATGAACTAATTCTTTTCGTAGGTATGTATTGATTAAAAAAAAACTGTTCTTTTGTGAATTTTTGTCTGTTTTTAATAAACTAATAATATGGATAAAAGGCGCCGTTTTTTTTTTTGAATACATATTAAAAGAAAATATGTACCTACCCTTATAAGTTGGCCAAAAATATTTGCACCACAGGTGGCCAACTTACTCAGGTTTCACTGTACTTAATAACGGGGTATCATTTTACTAGCAGGGTTTTTGAAATGAGTCAGCAGTGCTGACAAAAATATGAATATTAAGTTGGCTCTTACATTGAGGCAACAATCAATAAGCAACTGGCAATAGGAAACACGCAATAATTATCGCTCACAATTATTTTACTTTGAATTAAATTAGAGGTCTCACATCAAAGCAACTCAGTATCGCTCGAGTGAAAAATGTTGCTGATTGCGGCAATATTTATCACTAGCGATACCCAGCAATAAAATTTGAAAAAAGTAGCAATATTTGTAACTATTCAACGTTCTGTAAAGTTTTGAAAAATATGTCGGACGATACTATTTTCAACACAATATTCGTAGAAGTTGTGGAAAAATATCCCTGATAGCAAAGAATTTCATGCAATAGCTACTATTGCTTCGATGTGAGAATATGTTAAAATTATTGACAGTTGCTGGTTGCCTAGTTGCTTGTTGCTTGTTGCCTCAATCTGAAAACCGCCTAATAAAGAAATACTGCCTGACCCCTCTTAAGGCTTAGGGATTTTAGATCCTTTCACGTCAGACCCTCTATAAAGAACGTGACATTTATCATGCTATGCTGCCTTAGGGTTTCCGCATACGACTCGTATTATAGTAATTGTATTGTCACATCATGAATTTGCCGTGCAGCTACGATAACGATACGCGTATTACACCACATACGACGCAATTCCTAATCGTCAAAATGCAAAGCGTAGAAATGTTGCCTGACTTTTTTTTTTAAATAAAATAGGTACGTAGGTATTGAAAAATGTAAACGAACTCCAAGCGTACTCGTACAAATACGATAAGCGGCAGACACTACTTGACGATATTCGTCATGTAGCATGCATGCTGCGACGATAACGCATAGCAGACGAGTCGTGTGCGGTTCTCCATTTAAATACAACTGCATCTCTCAGCTATAGCGCAGAACAGGCATACAATTCTCGCACTGCTATTTGATCGCAAATATAGGTGTCCTATTCAAGCAAAATTATACAGTTTTCCATTTTGAATGAGTTTAGATGTCCCTTAGGTCCTCCCGCTCCCAGATGAAGTCGAAATGTTTGACTTGTGAGTTTGACCAAATCCTTCAGTATGAAATCTCGATTTATATCTATTAAACATATAACACATTTTTGCGTCGTTCTTCGGGGCATTTTTTAGGCCAATTTTCGGGACGTGTGGTGTGGTTTTCATACTCCCTCCCTATCAACTTCAGCAGGCAGAATGAAAATTAAACAAATATTAAAGCGTTTTCCAAACTTCCCTATACCTAACAACTTTTAACCAACTGCATTGACTTGACTTTTTCTTCTTTAGTTTGCCTCGATATATACCTAAACTAAACAGTGTAGCAACTCTGAGGGAACAGTGCTTCGCATAAACTTGGCACGTTTTTAAATCCGAAACACTTGCACGTGATACAATGCATGCTTCCTTAGCCGAACTGTATATAAAACAAAATGTGAATTCGGGGGAGAAGTTTTCTGAAACAGTTGAAAACTTATTTTGCTTCGTGTGAATTATTCAAGTGGGTCGAGTTTATTTTGAACACTTTATTTTAAGAAATTATTTACAGATATTTAGAAGATTTGTGACATTAAAGCAGAGGGTTGATATGATTTAACGACAATTATCCTGTAATATGGTAGTATAGGTAGTTAGTAACGAAAGTAAAATACTCCCCGTTTCCACTGATAGTTAACTATTAGCAAAAAGATCCGAGATAACCTTTAACAAATCTAAGTACATTACCCTCGCAATCAATTGTATAGTCTGAATACAATGGCCACTGGCCAATGGCTAGTGGCCAGCCTCTTTGTTCAGTATCACATGTAAAACTCAATTCATGTTTATATAAAGGACGGACTAATGTCCGACAGGGAAAAAAATATTCCTACCAAGTTAAAACAAAAGCAAAGGGTACTAGTTCTACCTTTCGCCAAGTATAACAGAGAACTTTTAATTCAAAACACAAAAAACTGAAGTAGTAATAATGAAAGTTTTCTTTCTTCTCTACCCCTTTCGTTTAGAAAGAAAGAACTTATTAAAAGCTAAACGCTATGTGGTGGTGGGTATAGTTATTACTCTTGGTTGCGATTTTAATTAAAGAACCAGGGGAGCGCTGACTTATGGATTGAGATTAGTTTCCGATTGAAATTAATATCGAAGGATACTTTCAATTAGAAAACTTCTTTTATTTTTGCTTTATGGTTTAAATTAAGTCATATCGATCCGTTTTATCTGCGGCATTAATTAAAACGAAATAATAAAGTGCCATTATTCTAGTTGGCCTTGCCTTAAAACCAAAGTTATTAAAACCTAATATCCGCTTAATAATGTATTTTAACTTGTAATATAGAACTGTTTTAATTTAAAATAAACTAGCTGTACCTGCCCGGTTTTTCCGGTTCCCAGGAGTTGTATTGTATTGTTTCTTGTCAATCAGGTCAATGCGCATCAAATCAATGTTCTAAATTTTACAACATGAATTCCTATGAGTGACGAGAAATTGCATTCGCAGTGTTTTTTTTCTAATGGTAAGTGTCAAGTGCCCCTTCGCCCGATCCCGCCCAAATTCTATTAAATACTTTCAACTGGCAATAAACGGTTTTTTTTACCAAATTTCAATTCTAAGCTGCTATAAATCTAGAGATATTTCAGATAAAGATATCTGAGATTTGGGTATTCCGTGCTATCAATAGAAAAACTTGAAAACTTTAGAGTTACGTGAACTTCTTATACTTATATGAAACTCATATGAAATATATTGCGTTTTATTTCATCTCAATCGACGACAGACTACTTTTCGAACTGTCGGGAAAATGCGTTTGCAATATTTTCTTTGAACTTGGTCTAACTAATCTCTTCTCTACCCGTATGGGTAATGATGCCAATTGCCAACTATACTGAATTTTCCAGTACCATATACTTGATTCAAGGCCCAGATACTGGATAAATTTCCATACTGGATTTTATGCTAGAAGTTCATAAATTTTGTCAGTATTTTATGAATGCGCACTACGAATATTTACCCTTATTCTGAGTGTCATTTACGAGGACTTAAAATTTGTTCGTCCTTGAGCTTGAACTCCAGTTCTCGTTAAAGTCCTTGTGGGAGGAACGTCATGTAAGACATATCGCAGACATTCTTTAATGTCGTTTTCCATTGGGAAGATCAGATTTTTCGTGGCGAATGGAACACGATAGCAGATTGATCTGCTTTTGTAGATGTATTAGTGGGTTATTAGACAGTACATCAGCTGTGAACATTTTTTTCGTTTGTCGATGAAAACATACGAACTTCATGTGGGTAATGATATCGACGAATAATCGAAATCCATCCACAGGTTGACGCTAAAACCAAATGGGACTTATGTAGTTATAACCCTGCCTAGACCACCACCAAGAGGTAGAAAAGGTTGGCAGAAAGTTTTTGTTAGCATCACTTTAAAGCATTTGAATGTTGGTTGTGGTAGTCCTTAATTAAAATGCTTTTCTACACCCGTCTAGCTACCTTCAGCCAAGAATCGCACAGCAATTAATATCATATCGCCGGTACTGACGGCGATCTTTTATATCGTCCAATGGAGATTTCATAAGACATTTTAAAAACATTTTGAATCTGCTATTTTAGATCGCATGTGAAATGGGAACTACTTTAACGCACTCTTTCAACACACACAAAATGTTAAATAAAGCTGTCAAATAAGATCAAACATACATTTTTGCGTTTTTGTTAACGTTTTGTACTCCCAATTTTCAACGGTTTAATTCAATTCAATAAAATGGTACCAAAACGTGAAAGGTTAAATTCGGAATTAAAAAAAAATTAGCTCGTAAATCGTACATCGAAAAACATTTGACCTCTTTGGAACACAAGAAGGTATAAACGGTAGCATCGTGGGTAGGCATGTAGGGCATTTTAATTAAAAAAAACCGTTTATATACTGGATTTTATCCAGCAAGAGTTGGTATCATTACGTATGGGTATTGCCCTTGATGATTTAGACTAGCACTAGAGCAGAAACCATAGATTGGTGGTCTGGTTTGTGATTTAGAGGCGATGGCGGAGAATCAAGAGCTATGGATCGCGATCTGGTGATTAGAACAGTGGAGAAGACCAACCTCAGTGCGTTGTTGTTGCTATACGAGGTGTTTTTGTTTATTGCCGTTCTCTCGGGTTTCTTTGCCTTCTTCCTAGTTTAGTTGTACCAAAGAAATCTATTTTAAAAAGTACTTAGACTTACACATCAATAGCTGTGTTTTTATGAAACCTTCCCAGCCAGCGGCTGCCAGTAGGTGCCAGTAGTTGCCAGTTGAGGCACATTTCACATGCTAATATTAAAACAACAGCCTGCTGGCAAAATTTATCAAATATTTGATATTTCTACCAAATGCATAATTTTATAGTAAAACTGGTAAAACTCGGCTGGCTGGCTTCATCTTGCTGGCAATTGTCTTGTCCGAATGGTCGAGGCGAGGTCTCAAAAAAACATGCCTAATATAGAAAATATACATTTAGATGCTGCTGTTAAAAACAAAAAAGTTTCTTCAACTGTGAAGTAAATGTGATCATAAAAGTAGATATACAATTTTAAGTATTGCTTCTTAGACGTTAGCGAAGACGAAGAAAATGTTTTCGATTTTTGAAAGGCGAAAAGTTTTTCGTTTTTTACAAAATCCCTGTTTTTAAAATTCTTAGATTTTGGCATTTCTTTTGAGTAAAAGCGATTGCTACTTTTTTTACGATTCATTATAATATTTCTTACATTATTCTCTTGCCTCGTTAGCCCTTTGCTTTTCCTTTTGAAGTTCCAAATTTGCTCTAACTTACGATCCATTGCCCACATACATATGGTTTATTTTCATTTAAAAAAAACAACAACCACTCGTATGTACTTGAAATACCAACAGCTGAAGCTAGTGCAATATTTTTTTAACCGCAAATTCAAATCCAGGACTACTGGACAGGACATAGCCTTGTATTTTGTTTGACTTTGCCTGAATAAATGTCATGATGTACAGTTGGATGATTTTTGTCTGTCTCTTGTTTGGCCACCGCAAAATTGTTTTGTGATTTTTTTTTTTTTTTTTTTAAAGGTGGCTCAATTTTGTAACTTTTTTTCTGCTATTCTACGGCTGGATATATTTTTTTAGAATTTTAATTAAAACGAGATTTGTTGGTGAATTTATTCTCGGATGTAGTTTATCCAGTGTTGCTTTGATTTCTGATTGAATGCAGGTGACCTGTGACCATTCTGTTATATATTTTTAAAGGCAACCCCAACCGTTTTAAATTTCCCTTTAGGTCAAACACACCTTTAATCGACTCCCCTTTGGTTTGAGGAAAAATTAAAACCACACACTGTCATTCACTACGCAAATGAGTACCCGGCGTATTAGCATATCGATCTAATCTTTGAAAATATGACACCTCAAAATGATAAATCACCCACGAGGTGCTGCTAAACAAATTACTTGTCCTCCGATAGTGTCTGTGGTCATCGATAATATTGTGGCGTGAGAAAGAAGCATATGGTATGGAAAAAAGAAAATATTCAAACAAATCTCTTCCAAGTCAAAACATATCCACTTATAAATAAAAAAAAACGCATTTAACTTGTCTCGAGGGGAAACGATTTGATGTCATTGTTTGATTGATAGATGTCCTTCGGGTGGTCAATTTGCTTCTGGTTGATTTGTCAAAAAGGTTTCCAGTCCAGTGAACACTTTACCCTGTACGTGATGGATATCTCTTTTGACTTGACCAAAATAATTTTGTGGTCCATGACCGCTTTGGCAATGTATACTCGTAATAACTGCAACTGAATTTGGTATTTCCACATAACCACGATGTGCATTGGTGAAATCCAATTAACATCACAATTTGGCCACAAAGTTGCAATAATTAGATGCAAACAATTGGATTGCTATGGAATTTTGCTAACTCAATGATAATAATGTTATTACCATTAGTGGTGGAGGCATATCTTTGTGCGGTTGGCATGCACCACACAGAGCTTTGATGCCATTAGATGGACAAATGTAATTAGAGGTCTATACTTTCGTAGCCGTTCTATGTGTCGCTAATCGCATTTTTTTACTGATAGTAATGGGAATACATTTTTGTAAGTCCTGTGAAAAATTGATTCCAAAAGAACAAGTGGACTTAGTTCGGAAACATTCATTGCAAGCAGGGCATCTGGACATATTGTGTTCTGTCGTCTCCTCCCTCTCTCCGCCGAGTCAGAAGGAATCGTCGTGGGATAGTCCTATTTTCTTACGATGATACCTAAGTGTCTAATAAAAAGACAATTAAGACCCCCAGGTCCTCTTTGTTGAACTCAAGTACATTTGCGTGGTTTTGCTACGAGCTTAGCTTATGAATCTCTAAGCCAACCTTTGGCCCATGGGTTTAATCCAGTATTAAGCATCAACTTTCCATTCAGGAAGGATCTTTGAAATTGAAATGTACTCTCAGAATAGCATTGACCGGATCGAATACGATTTAATGGCCTTATAAGAGCTGATCGGCAGACCCGAAAGGCCTCCTTCGAGTCTTCACAAAGCTTGCTCTTAGAACTTCCAGTGTACAAAATATGTGATCCTGGTGGTATTGTAAAATTGTTGGTTCTCCAAGTTTGCCGGTCAGTTATGACTATAACTTGAATTTTATATAGAGAAGCTGATTTTTTAAACCATTGTGGCTGATACTGTGAACACATAGAATCAATCATCTTGGAACATTTGTAACATCTTGAGATGTCCTGAAATGTTGCTTACTTTGATGTTTAATAATATATATATGTAATTCCTTAGGGTTGAAACTCGATGGCGTATTTTGCTGATTTTCACGATTGTTTCCCAAAGTATGCTCCGCCATGAAAATCCAAGTGCTCCGCGGAAGGGTGGGACAAAATATAAAAATGCCATCAGACCAGCTAATTTTGTGCTTCTGAAACTTTGTCATTTTGTTCCTAGCAATAGAATTTGTGAATTAATTACACACTACAATGGAAACGAATCAATGGCGTTGACAAGTTTCTAAGAGGACCGGAAGTTTTGAGAACCGCAAAAGAAAGGAGATTGGACGCAAAACTAGTGCAAAGAAAGATTTACCGGACAAGTAGAGCCAATCCATTTTTTATGTCCATACAAATTAGGGAGATTGTTGCACCTAAACTCCATCAAGAAGGCACGGTTAGGGCTGTTGGTATAGAACAAAATTCTCCTCGATGCATATTTCACAAAAAAACTAATTATGCCAACAAAAACCTAAGGAAGTGCTGGAATTTCGAAGACTCCGCTTACAAAAAAAATTGAAATTTTGGAAAAAAGTTCTTTGGAGTAGATCCCAAATCCAAGTTCAAATTATTTGGATCCAATGGAAAAGTTTATGTTAAGACCTCTTCCAAACAAAGTAAACGCTTCAGACCATTAAGCATGGAGGAGAAGCGTTGCATTCTCCTGGTTCGGTGTTGGTCCATTAGTTTGTATAAGGGTCGATCCTGATTTCTAACACCACAACGATCCTTAGCAGTTAACAAAATTAAAGGTTTGGATTGACCCTTGCAAAGTTCCGACCTGAACCCAATTGAAATCTTGTGGGCCGACAAAGAAAGAGCATTAAAAGCCAAAAAAATCAAGAAATGCTGAAGAGCTTTTCGAAAACATTAAGGTAGTCCTGAACTATATTCCGATGCCGGATGGACGCAGTAGCTCAGTGGTCAGTGTGCTGGAATACTCTGCGAGGGGTCCCAGGTTCGATCGCAAACGTCTGACAAATATCCGAGAGTATATAAATGTCCTGAACGAATTTCTCAAATCAGCCGTTCGGATTCGGCATAAAATTGTAGGTCCCTTCCATTGGTCCCAAAAATAAAAACTCACAAAACAGATGTTTTTGAGAAGCTAATCCTAGGGTGCCTATACGGACCTGTTGTGCCAAATATTATTTTACTTATAAGATGCCGGATTTTAAGGGAAAGTCTTCAGAAAAGATTGACTGCTGATTTAAAAAAATAAAAGATAATAGTTTTTATAAGTTTTGGAACCTGGAATTTTAAAGTTTTATTTTATATCGGAAAAAAGTAATTGCGTTTTCCATAACTACAAAAAATGGGATACCTACTTACGGACAACTAAGTGCTCCGCGAGGTATTTCTCTCTAGAAAAGTGCTCCGCGACCAAAAAAGATTGGGAAACGCTGGTTTAAGCAACCGTTGCGGGGAAAACCGACCCATAAGATCCGAGTCCATAGCTATTATAAAAATATAAATATTTTCTTAAATTTATTTTATTCGGTTTTGGACACCATGCTATCGCTGCATATGTGATCATCGGCTTGATGGTCGTGTTGTATGGCAAATTTGCATTGCCTTTGTGGCATTCCTGATGGTAGCTTGATCAAGGTAAAAATTGCAAGTCAGGGTCTTATTTAAGACTAGCTGACCCGTGCTCGCCTTGCGTCGCTCGCCTTTAGCAAACAAATAAATTTATATATCGTTCATTTAAAATTACACTTTGAGTGACAACACGAACTTTAAAAAAGTTTCAAGTTTTCAATGAAATGAAAAGACAGAATTTCGATGATTAGGCATTTGGACAATTGCCAGCTAGAGCCTAAACGTAGGTATACCAGCATTTCGTATAAAATTATGCATTTGGTAGAAATTTTTTGATAAATTCTGACATTTTCATCTGTAATGTTGTGTGCATGAAATAAGAACAAAAGAACGTCATTAAATTACACGCAGTATGAGATTTATTTTTGACGGAAATTTGTTATTTATATTTGGAAAACACTGATTTTTTGTTCAACTAAAAATCAACAAAATTATAAATCAATAATTATAGGATATTCAGTAACGAAAAAATAGTTTTCTAAGCCACTTGTTGTTGTTGTTGTTGTGAATTGAATTTAGCCAGCTGCCAGCCAGCAGCTCTCCTACTGGGAAGAAGAGTTGTTGCCAGCAGTTACCAGTAGGTAGTAGGCCTGCCAGACGTCCCGATTTTGGCGGGACAATCCCGATATTTGAACCCTGTCCCGATTTCTGTCCCGATTTACAAAATGTCCCGATTTTGTCCCGATTTTATTACTTTTATTCTACATTGTTTGAAAACGATCGAAAATAACAAATAAATCAATATTAACATGTGTTACAAACCTTAACGACTATAGGAAATTGCAATTGTTGCTGTGAATGCATTCATCCATATAGAAATATGAAACAATAAGCTGTCAAGTGCAAGTCGACAGAACCCATATATAAATATGTATGTACTTTTAAATTCAAACAAACTGTGGCGGCAGTATTATTGTATGTGGCGGCTGGTATTTTCGATTATAATAAGGAGTATTGCTTTAAAGTATGTTGACCAAATGAACATTACCTGTAGCATTTTTATCCGAAGCTTCGCTTTCGTCGCAGAAGTACCTAATGCGCTTTGCTAAGTGCTCGATAGGATAAAAGAAAATGTTCTCCATACAAACTAAACCCCCATTGGGCCCAAACAAAATTTCCAAAATTGGTGAAATTGGTTTACGATATTTCTTCTTATACTAACCGAGTTTGATCGAATGAAATATACGCGCATCAAAGCGGAGGACACAAACCAGTAAGAATAGACCGCCGACTTCCCGTACACCTACCCGATTCCCCCCGGAAAGAATTTCCCTGTCTGTGAATACGTGTAAATGTCAAAATTAATGGCGGCAATGTTTTTCTGTGCAATACCATGCGACCAGGATTTTTCAAGTATGCGTGCGTTAATGGCGCCCCTTTGATTTTGTACAGCACAAATACATGAAAAATCCTGGTCTCGCCGGCAGCTTGTAGGCAAAGTCCGTTATGTGGGAGGAGTCGACGGTCTATTCTTACTGGTTTGTGGCGGAGGAGCGGCGACCGACGCGACGTGGCATTTTTCAGGTGGCATTATGCCAGTTTGGTGCCTTTGCCTTCGAACGAGTTTAATTTTCGAGTGGCAAGCGGGTGGTGAGGACGTGGTTTTTGGCATTACAACTGAGTAGAATTTTAGAAGAAACTAAAAAAAATGCGAAATGACCAAGCATAGCATTCAATATAAGATGGCATTTTAAGAACTGGTGAATCGGTGGCGCCATACGTTGTTTGTTTTATATATGAGAAGATGTCCTTAATAATTGTTATTGTTATATTGTATTTATCAGATATGACTTCTTCTAATTAACCAGTCACCCTCAAAAGATTGGTTTGCTACAAAAACATATAGAAAATGTACCCGTGGCTAAGAAGGTTACTTTTATTAAAATGAATTGCAAATATAGTTGTAAAGATGTTTGCATAGGTTTTTTAAGGAAGATCTAATTGGTCAAATAATTATTTATAAAATATGTTATGTTATGGTTATGTACCCGTACCTATCGGTTAGACTGAATATTGAAAGTCCCTGAATTATTATTATTAATTTGTTATTTTTAACGTATGTTTATGTATAGGTAGCGTTAAAAAACCTTTAGCTTTCCATAAGACGTGTATAAAAATCTATGCTTTTTTTAATGTCCCGATTTGTCCCGATTTTTGAACCTTGGTGTCCCGATTTTAATACAATTTTATCTGGCAGCCCTAGTAGGTAGGTTGTTGTTTTAATTAGCATATGAAATGTGCTTCAACTGGCAACTACTGGCAACCACTGGTTTCGGAGGTTTCATAAAAACACAACTAATTATCCAAATGAACGGCTGGTTGGCGAGGTTTCAAAAAACATGCCTCCTTTTCGAATGCGAGATATACGTATGCTAGTGTGGTTTTGTTTGTCGTGTCGCACGATTGCAAAAGTATAAATAAAACATCCATCTGTAGCAAGGTATTATGTGTATGTATATATTTTCACTTCAAAAAATGCATTTTGGCTAAAACCTGTTCCTAAGGACGTTGCTATAATTGACATAGTCTATAGCTGTCTCACAGTCTTAAGGAACATTTTAAAAAAAGTTTCAGCGAAATCTGTCCAGTAGTTTTCGAGTTTTTAGCTGACAATGAAAATTCCTACAGTTTTATTATTTGTATAGATTATACCTTCATATAATATGATACCTATCATGCTATGTCGACGACTCGATGGTTAATGTGACATTCTGTCCGATTCACCAATTTGCTATGCCTCTACATGTCAAGACTTGAGAGCATTATAATAGGCCTTTCAATCATTCACAACCAAACCCATTTTCGACACTACCATATGCAAGCGCACCACTGCCGGCTGTGAAATTGAATAGTAATAGCGTAGTTTAACGCAAAGCG
This sequence comes from Cheilosia soror, assembly GCA_949372485.1. Classification (NCBI taxonomy): domain Eukaryota; kingdom Metazoa; phylum Arthropoda; class Insecta; order Diptera; family Syrphidae; genus Cheilosia; species Cheilosia soror. The sequence goes on from OX443563.1 coordinate 99,622,786, forward strand.
ATTGTGGCGTCAATATAGACACTAGACAGTTATCAGGTAGATATCGATCCGGACGATATCTATGAAGCTTAGGTAAAGATATTGTAGAACAAGATTTTAAGTTAATTAACTGTAATGAAGATAGCGACCACTAACCGTACGCCTCTGATTGTCCTGAACCACACTCAAATTTCCACCTAGTCGCTGGCATTAAAATGAAATAATGAAGCTGATGATGCTCTCTTAACATTTGAGTCCTGCTCAGTTTAATTTCAAAATAAATATCAAAGGACAACCAGACGACGAGACAGTAGAACAATAAGGCACACATACACTAAAAAGTGCAAACTTTCTACAAGAGATAACAAATCTCTTTGTTAGATACTTTTTTTTTTTGAAATTCGCATTATCGTCTTTGACAGCGAAATTGTACACCCGGCTACACATGGTCCTTCTGAATTCACAGCAATCTCGTTATAAGCGATTACCAAACCGCATGCGTTTAAAAATGATTTAAAAACTAAAATTAATTACCATGATCCTAAAAGCCTAAGACAACATACTAGCTAGCTATTTGGGCAATATTTTGCACGTGTATAAATGAAATTAACCCGCAGAAGGGCGTTGATGTGTAACTCACTTAACCGCAAATATTTGCACAACAAAGTCCTAAATGAAATTTAATAGACACGCAAAAAGGTAACTCAGCCTGTTCCATATGGGGGAGGGGAAGGGTGCACGCTGTACGTACACCATGTAGTACCTGTCTAATTTATTCTAAATTAAATTTCCCTAAAAGGACGTGATTTTTTGTTTGCCCTTTTTCATACATAATTTGTTTGTTGGGTTAACCCACGTGGGTACTCATGTTCTCATGTGTTTTAAAGCACAAACAGAATGCCATCATTGAACTACAACATGTGAGGGTTAACATGCCGTATATACGCGATTAAAATGTTTTATACGCTGACGATGGAAAATCCAGTTCAGTTCGGTTGGGGGTGCATCTGGCTCGACCGACCGACGACGCGGCAGGGATCATCCGGAGTAGAGAATGAGTAAGAGGGTGCCTTGGACTTTATTCGCTCGATTCATTTTTATGGCGGTTTTTTGTTTGCTCCAGTTACTCGTCGTGTTGTGCCGAACTTAATGAAACTTGAAAGTGGATTTGGGATGCAAAAAAGGGATGATCGGGTAATTCACGGGGTAGCAAGTTTTATTCTTTTAATGGAATTTAAGTGTTGAATGTAGTAGTGGAGATTATGGAAAATATCTACAATAGGTAGTCGTCCTTGGTCCTAGGATATTCTATAACCAATAATTGATATTTATTGGGTTCTAGGAAATGGCTGCTTGCTTCCGACTTGTAATTTTTCCGCATATTATAATACAGGATACGATTTTGTATGATAAAGGCAGACTCGTATGTGCCTCTAAAGTAAGTAGAGTACAGAGGATTTTTTCGGACGAGCATTACGGATCGTGCAAGTAAACAGAACTAAAACTTATAAGCAGATCCAGTACTTGACTTTCGAATACGGTTTTCTGAGTTCATATGATTGATAGACGGATGTTTGGGTACCTGGTCTTTGGCAATGTCAATCTTGGCTAAGTGAATTCTTATTTGCATTAGTCTAGTCACGTCTTCGTACTGTGTTGTACTTCCATATAATATGCAAGAAGATTTATCTCTTCATTTACCCCAACGGAATGAAAGATATCTACTAGGCTTGTGTAGTTCGTGAACGAACTAAGTTCACACACTTAGTTCACTAGTTCATTTAATTCACGGTTATTATTTTCAATGATTTTCATACAAACGGAATAAATTAAAGAAAACAATCCATATTTTTTTTAAATATGTGTGTCGGTGTCCCTGCAAAATAAACAGATTACGGATACAGAAGCCAATCATATCATTCACTTATGTACCTCCTACCTCCCATGCACTTGAATAGGGACAATAACTGGAAACAACGATCAATAACAAAACGTAATTCGGTTGAAATTCATTTCTTTATGTCTAAGTTTATTAGGTGGGTGTAGCCGCATTTGTTGGAAATAACTTCATAAATACCGTTTGGAAGCGAGTTAAACAGAGATTGTATGTAGCTCTAGGAAATGTCGCTCCATGCGTTTACCGGACTCGTATACTTTCCGTGACAATCATCCCCAAACAGTGTCAATTATATTGAGAACAGGGGAATAAGGTGGTCACTCCAGTATAGGCACGTTTTGGGTACGGATACATTCTTTTACCACGCGTGCGGTTTAAAAGGGGGTGTTATCCGGCTGGAAAGTCCATTGCACGGGTCCAAATACATTAGATATCGTAGTAAGGATGAGCCTTCTGCAGTACGCCTTTGTAGTTATTCGCGTTCATTCTTGATAACGGAAACTGTAATTAACATTGGCCATAATAAGAGATCGCACAACATACCATTACACCCTTTTCACGGCTATGGTGACGAGACAGATAGTGTTTTATTTTGCGTATGTCATGAAATTAATAATTTAACCATGAGGGCCATCTAAATTGAATCGGGTTTCGTCAGAAAAAACTATTTGATGCCACTAGCTATTCCATGTTATGCAATTCCGAGCAAAAACCATGAGAATCTTCTTCCGAGTAGCGGTGAGAGGCGGTTTTTATTTAATTTAATTTTTTTTAGATATCTAGCTATGCGAATTACTCGTCTTACGGTGTTAGCTCTACCAATGATTCTTAAATTTGATCCGATCTGGGAGGCAGAACAGTGAGAATTTGATGCTTCTCCAACAATCCGTCTATTTTCAGTAGATGTAGTAGCTGTTTTGGTCCTCCCTTCATGTTGTTTCCATAGTTGCACTCATTTTTAAGAAAATTCCAAACCACTGACTTGCTTATTTCAAATTTGTTTATGGCAATATCGCTGTAGGTGAGACTAACACTCCTTCTAGCCAAGTATTTTGCATTTCTCTTTTGAAGTTACGACTTCTTCCATTTGATTGAAAAACGATTAAAATATACGCGAAATAAAAATAAAAATACCTTAAGCTTCAATAAATTGATCCACAGCAAAGCAATTGCCTCTGTCCCTATTCAAGCGATGCAAAAAGAGTTCAGCTATTCACTTTTTTTGCACGGTCAAAGAAAAACCAAAATAACGTATTAGGTATGACTGTAAAATTGTGAGAATTTAGTTTCGCTCCTAAAAGTCGCCTATGACCATATACTAAATAAAAGCATAAAGTAAATACCCATATTTAGGAATGATAAAGAGAAACACAACATGAAATGATTAAAAAATCTTGTCCCCATTCACGTGTATGGAAGTGTATCTTTTTTTATATTTTCCATGGCAAAGTTTTTTTTTTTTTTATTTTTTGTGAATTTAACTAAAATGAACTAAATTGAACTAAAATGAGCGAACTAGTTCAGTAGCGTGATTTGAACTAAATTGATCGATCACTCAAATGAACTAAATTGCCCAACTCTAATATCTACGAATTATTTTACTTTTAAGCTTTTTGAATCCACTGATTTATTTTGAAACAATTTGAGTCGTTCCACTTTTCGTACCTACCTATTTTTATTGTTCGTTATATACGACTAGCCGTGCAGTACCTACCTTTAAATTGACGTTTAGAATCCGCCTCATCAACAGCAGTCGCGGTTTAGCCGAAATCATTTCTGAGACCAAAAAATCAAAATTTATTTAGATATTTATTTATTATTTCATTAATATTGACGAGTAGGTATGCAGGTAGTACTAATACATTGATTAGGTATATTCAACAAATTTTATTCTCCATTTTTTAGGGTTCTCTCTTTTTGGTTTTTGTGCATATCCATTGCAATTTGAAAACATTGCTTATATTCTGTTCATCAAAATCTGAAAATAAAATAAATATTTGTTAGAATATCTTAAAATAAATAAATAAGCATTTAAGTAAATAAAGAAATGTTTAAACATAAAATCAATAAAATAATTCCAGACTTTACCTACAAGAACTATACCGTTTTCAAAGTTTATTCAAGGGTTTCTTAAATCAACATAGACGTCCAATCGCTTACAACAGTAATTTCTAAAGACGACGTAACATAAGGCTAAAGGACATAAATAAAAAAATTTTAAAATTTGGTTTTATTAGTGTAAATAAAGCTACCCCGCGTTGTATTATTTAAAATTCTACAGCAATACATAAAGCTACAACTGATATTCTTTCTTACCATCAAAACATAAGTTTTCATATTGTTTCCTAGACAACCATGCCAAATTACAATACAATACAATACAATACATCTTTTTTTTCAAGATTTTTAAGCTCCGAAGTATGTGCAAGACTTTTTACCTAAATTCATTGAATTTCAAGATTTTGGATATGGAACTATAATTTCTATGTCTAACAATTTAAAACAAAAATTTTCTATGGAAGAAAGTGGTTTTCTATTCCAATATTAGGCGTATTTTTTTGGGAATCTATAGCTAGCTCACTTTTACTTTTACATGCAAAACCAAAAGTGGGTATAAAATTGGCTATAATTAACGCAGTAATAAAGTGGAGATAGGAAAATTGCTTTGTTATTTGTAACTAATATGGGTTGTGTTCATTGATTGTTGTCTGAATTGGTAAATATTTTGCAATTCTCGTATTGGTTCAAATGTATTTATACTTTTTAATACTTTATGTTCTTACATAATATTTTGAATACAAGGGAAATTGCTACATAAATATTGTTGTAAAATGGATGTTAATATGTACTTACTGCAATTTGTTGTATTCAAGGTAACAAAATGCAACGTGAACATTTATGAATGTAATAGACGCGATTCCTTTGTAAATATTTTAAAGATAATCACGCCTGTGCTGAATTCCGACCGACATTGAATTCGTGCGAATTTCGAATTTTCTGTTTGATCAGTTCTCTTTATATTTAGTTTTTTACTAATGCTGACTTGATTTGTTTGAATTAAGAAATATGAAATTAGAAAACAGAAAACAGAAGTCAATGCGAATTAAGGTCATTAAAAATGCATATTTGGTACACCGAAAATTCGAAATCCGCACGAATTCAATCTTACCCGGAATTGAGCACAGGGGTGAATGTATGCACATAATTTTACCGCATTTTGATGTTCATATTGGATCAAAAAAAAAGAAAATTTTCAAGCAATTTTTGTTTTGTTTTATTCCACCTTGAAACAAGATATTTTTTTAAAAGTATAAGTAGGTACATATTTTAATTTCATAAGATGATAGAATTTGCTGTTTTAAAATGTGAACCGGATATATCTACGATGTTTGGTCAAAAAGACATAAGTCCATTTTTTGTGAAATTGAGTTGAGTATGCAGAATTATTCAAAAAAAAATCTATTTTCGTTTGGTATTAACAGCATAAGTTTCAGCAAACCGAATCCAGAGTTATTGAGTGGTCCTAAAAACACATTAAAAGTATTTTAAACATTGTGTTTGGTCAAAATGACATTACTCCACATGTGTTGTTTTGACCCAGTAGTGGCTTTAAATTTTTCAAATAATTGTGTTTGATCAAAATGACATTACTCCACATGTGCTGTTTTGGCCGAACAGACATTTGAAATTTTTTAAATAATAACGTGGTCAAAACAACATATAACTCAACTGTTACTTCGTTCTCACACGTTTATCGTACACAATTATTTCGCTTTTCTGTATTAATATTGTTGTTTTAACAAAGTAGATAATCGTGACAATTATTGTGCATATTATTTCGCAGTATTTGGGGAAACCCATACATTATCAATTTTTCTTTTGATTTAGTTGTTCAATTTAAGTAAATGCCTTCGGTTTTAACAATTTTATTACAATTTTTATTAAATTTATTTCCAATCTGAATCTTACCTCAATCGGTTGGAAAAAAATCAAAATATCGTTTGGTCAAAACAACATATCTCCACTAAAACACCTTTTTGTTATAATTTTTCAAATTTTAGTAATTGATTATTGTACATCTAATAATTTATATTATTATTGCACTGGAATATTACTTTAATACATAAAACTGGATTTAGAATAAATTGTTGAACTTTAAAACGCGTTTATCTCAAAACTTGTATTTTGGACTTGTGTCGTTTTGATCATACTCCATAGATGTATGTATATATCTTGGCCAGCAATAAAACATCTGCACCATCACCATTGATTAGGGGTCGTAAAACTAATTAAGGATTATCGTTACTGGCTACTACATGTGGGGTAAAAACCAGCGAAAAATAATACTTACGATCAGCATGCATTTGCATGTATTCCTGAACTCTAAAAGCAGTATGAATACGGCTGGAATTTCGAAATACAGTTCATTCAGTTGTTAACGAACGTTTGCAGTCGATACAATTAAAGAACGATTTTCAATTTCTCGAATAAGTATACATTTTTTGAACATATTCTTTTCCAACTACTGTCAAGAAGCAACAAAAAAAACATGGCGAAAAGGTAATTATCAGACGAAAGTAAATATCCTTAAAAGGTCGAAATGGTCGTCTGCGTTTATACAGACGACCATCTAGACTAAATGAACTAAAGAATTAAATTGAATTATGTATCATATTTCATATTATTTCATCTCGAGACTCTCTAAAGACCCTCAGCATCCAAGTGCTGCTCAACGGCGCAGATACAGGTACGTTATCGAAGAAGAGTATCCTTGGTCCATATTCTTACAAAATTACTGACGTATTAAAACCGAAAATATTATTTATGTTCGAAGAGTCACAATATTTTGAATACATGTAATTAAATAAAACCAACTACGAATAACACTATGACTGCAATTCGAAAAGCCATTATTACCTTCATTACAACACTTGTAAAATCAACTTCAGCACCTTTTCCACATACGCCTTGTCTCATTTCGAAGATTTCCAAATTTATGATATACAAACACTTAAAAGACCCCAACAAACGGACTCAGTCTGCCACTGCAGCCAAAAATGCTTGCGACTATTTCGAATCAGGGACTGTCACTGTAGTCCGGTCATTAATTTGTAGCTCAAAACTGGACATTGGTTTTGTTACTCTGTGGTCAAGTGCATGTCTGTTGCAAATTGAAACCGCACACTCGCATCCATTGCAACAGCAGTCATTCATGCAGCTTTTGTGCATATACCCAATGGATGGCTGTTAATGAAAAAACCATTCCGTCATCCCTACGAGGACTCACAGCACAGCCTTGCTTGGTGACTAAACAAACAAACTACATTCACTACGTCTCTTTCCAGCTCAATGATGAAACGACTCTATTATGCGGTTACCCGCATACAGATGGGAATTTTGGGAGTTTTTGATGGTTCGTAATATTTTGCCATTTCATTGCATTTCACTAACCACTTTATATAACAAATTCAGTCATTTTGTTAAATTTAATTCCTTTGCTCCTGTCATGGCATTCCAATATATTAAAGGATTTGCCAGTCCATCTTGTATTATCGGCTATTGTATACTAATAAATTAAATTCAATCAAAGTTTCACTTCAAATATTCGTTTAGTCCTACCGTAAGTTGACATCTTTGGCTTTTCAGAACACATTTCGTAATCCTTCACAGGAGGAGTGCTATGTAACACAATCTACTGGTGAATTTCTTAGAGTCTGGGGTAGCAAATCATCGTCCAAACTTTGCATGTTTAATCCTATTATCCTTTCTGATAGCTGCTAGTGTTCAATAACCCTGGCAACTGGTATTAATTCGTTTCAAGAAGAAAGTGAGAACATAAAGTATACATTGCTGTAACACAACAGGTATTCATGTTCGAGTAAATCAAGTTACGAGTTAAATTGGAGAATGACAAGGTGGGCCAGTGTGGCCTCTGGAGATATGACTTGTCCGGCGGAGAATGTATGTTTTGATTTCAAGAAATGTGTGAGGCTCCCAGCAGTTCAAATTATATTCAATTAAGGAGGTTTAACATTGTATTAAGGTGTGTGTATGGGGACTTGTCATAATAGTTCCTTCCTTGGTATGATGGATATTTGTGGATCTGTTTAAACTTAGTATAAGATATCCCACTGTATGGATGAGGAAAGAGCCCAAATTTGGCCTCGAAATCTGGCTAAAGTATATATAGTCACAATTCCCATAGGTCTTTAAGCAACACACCTAACTCAAAATTCATAAATGGAAAGGTAATAAACTTGATGAGTGATGAACCAAATCCAAGTACCTACCTATGTTCTTCAGACATATATGTAGACATATCTTGTGTAAGAAAGCCAAAATGTTATGTGAGTTCTTCAAAGAAGAGCTAATTAGCTATAGAGGTAACTTATAAAGAGTTTTCCAATTCAGATTTTCGAACTTTGGCATATGCTATATTGTTGAAGTTAAAAGGGTGATTTTTTAGCAGTTTGGTTTTTCAGTCTGATTTTTTTGACAGTCACGGGTGATTCGTGACACGTGTCAAGTTAAAAAAATACTCAATTAGCATTGCCATTTTACCATGGATAGACTAACACCCGACAAACGTTTGCAAATTATTGAATTTTGTTAATAAAATTCGTGCTTAAAAAAATGCGTTTAGAGCACTTCGTCCATTTTATGGTCGTCGTAATCGTCCTACTGAGCTATGTTAATAATTAAAATTGCCATATATGGTCTCAATCAATCAAACAGTAGTATTTCAAGATCTGCCAGTGCCAATGCATCCACAAAAAAGTGCCGTTTAGTATAGTTTATGGGCTGGTGGCATCATTGGGCCGTATTTCTTCAAAGATGATGCTGGTAACAACGTTATGGTCAATGGTATGTTCGATGATGTCAGTCAACTTGTTTCCAAAGTAAAGGTCATATGCTACGTGGCCCTTATAAGGCCGATCATCGCTTATGGCTGTCCCATTTGGTTTAATATAGCGCCTTCCTATATGGAAAAGATTCGGGTGTTTGAGAGACAGTGTCTCAGGACCTGCCTAGGGTTGTTTAGAACTCCCGAGTCTTAGTACATAAAATATTATCCCAACAAGACCCTATACGATGGGGCTCGATTGAACAGGATTGACAATTTCCTAATTAAGGTGATTCGAAGGCACGTTGCAAGGCCGATGGCCAACGCTAACAATCTGATCTCGGGTGGTTATTACCCGAATTTAATGTACCACGAGAGTACGCTCCGGCCTGGCTTTGTCGCGCCTGAGGCATTTCTTCATGCAGACATTAAAGGGTTAGTCTACAATAAAGATGGTGTGCCGGTATTGTACCACAGCCACCGCGGCGCGAGGGATAAGCGGCTCATCCACGACGGGTACGCCGCCAATGCTCAGGAGCTCCTCCGTTTTAATACCGCAATTGCGGATAGGGACACGGTTGATACCTTAAAGCAGTTCACCGAATTTTGGTGGCTTGAGGAAGAGGTGAGGGCAGACACGATCTCCCGGGTCGGTGCGTTACCTATGTAACATCCTCCATAGTTTTAAGCTAGTTTGTAAGTTAGTTAGGTGTATTTTAGGGGGTTTTTGGGAGGAGCCGGGATCGTCAACATGAATGAGTGCTACCGAGACTTGACCGACGCTTATGGCCTCGCTCGAGTCCCGGCGGCGCGTGTGCTGCGTGTTGTCCACTACAAGGCGCCCATCGGCGCAATCGGGATGGTGACCAATCGAGAGATTGCTCATCACCCTGATTATAGGTAATTTAAGTTAAGTAGCTTAGGTAGTTTAAGTACTTTTAGGTAGTTTTAAGAAAAATAAAATAATAAAGCATCCAAGTTTTAGCCAGTTTTTTTGGAAATTAAAAAACAGTGCAATAGATATAAAATAGATAGATTTAAGGCCGAAAAGCAATAGTTATAAGAATATAGTTAAGTTTAAGTGCTCGTTAAGAACCAGTGCTAGATTAAGATACATGTTAGGTTTAAATTAGATTTAGTCATTTTTGTCTAGTCTAGTTTAAATAATGAATTAATAAAAAAGTTAAAAAAAGGTGTGTTCGATGATTTCGACTTTTTTTTACCAAAATAGAAGAGCTGGGTTTGGTCGACATGTGGTTTCAACAGGAAGTCGCGAAATGCCACATAGCACGCGAATCTATGGACATATTGCGAGGTGAATTTAGTGAGTAATTCATCTCACATTTTAGACCTGTGAATTGGCCGCCTAGATCGTGCGGTTTGACGCGCTGGACTATTTTTTTGTGGGTATATGTGAAATATCTCTCGTCTATACGGAAAAGCCCTACTTGGAAGACAACATAACAGTCGATATGTTAGGAAAAGTATGCCAAAATTGGACATTCAGGATGGACCACTTGAGACGTAGTCGAAATCAACATTTACACGAAATAATATTCAAAAAGTAAATGGTACGAATTGATTTCTCGACTCCACTTCACTCAATTTTGCAAATTATCGTTGTTTTTTTTTTCTTGACGTTTCGGATGCGTGTCATTCATAATGGCATACAAAAAAATTCAATGATATCTTAATCACAGTTTGTTTTATTTATATTTAATAAATAGAAAACGCTTTTTCATTAAAATCCTTTACACAGACTTGTATAAAACTTATACATATGTGAAAACAAAAGAAGAGATAGATACAATATGTCTATTGGTGACGTTCAATTCCCTCTTTAACATTCCCTCATGCAATAAACTACTCTTCATTTATTTTGTAAAACGCCAGCAACTTGCTCGCTCATATAGAAAAGACCCCCTCAAGTTTCCTTCGTCGAATTACCACTTCAGCGTTAAAAATTGCGTTCACAAAGTACTCCAATTTGAATCCAATCACGATAATATGAACTCCTACAACAACTCTATCACTTTCAACCGCGAACACGAATTAATCATTTACCTAGTGGCAATCATCGAAACTTAATTTCCATTTACATTCATACTTCCGCAAACGTTGTGAAACACAAAAGCACTCCCCCAAGGTATACCAACTCCAGTACGTGTATATTTATAGCCCATAAAGACCAATTACCCCCCAAACTCACACCCCTTCAACATGAAAATGCAAATAGACGTGCTTATTGACAAAGCTTTGGTTGCTAATGCGAGCCTGATAAGTTTCCAACCTTTGTGCACGTAATGTAGCTGCTCCTCAGCGCACTCATTAATCAAAGCAGATAGTTTACATCCAATCCAGCAGGCAGTAAACAAACACGCGAATTATCCACCCCACTCGCGAAAATTATCCGCAAAATATCCACCCCATTGATTGCATTGTGATTGCGGAGCTCGCACTCATTTCTCGCGAATTTATGCGTTCGCGGTAATCAAAGCCAATGTGCAGGATGCACATTAAAACAAATCAAATGCACTCTGTATATGGCATATAGCACAATCGATTCCCGTGGAACCCAAAACCGCATCACCATCACCAACCCATATACAAAAAAAAGAAAAACAAAAGTTGCCAGAAACAACAGCAACAAAAAAAAAAAAAAAAAGATGAGAACGGCAAATCCAATTGAAGATTGATTGGAACGTTGGCTGTATGCGCGGTTGAACTTGGATCCGTGCACGCGCGTAGTGTAAAGGTAGATATTTAATTAATTCCGTGCAATGCATCCTTCAGCCTGCCGGGGTACCAGTGTGCGCGCCCTGCTCCAATTGGCAATAGTCTCGTGTTGCGAAAAATTCACTTGTAGTACAACTCTTGTATCCATCCAACAGTTGTTGTACCAACCAACCAGTCTCGCTATAGTCACAATATCGCTTGACACATGTATGGTTGGTACGTGAGCGCTTCTTTTCGCAATCCGTATATATATGCATAACTGTGCACGGGGATGAAATACATAAAATGAAATTACCTTAACCACCGACGTATCTGAAATGAAATAAAAATTTCACTGAGGTGGCATTCGGCACGCTGCTTCTCCATAGCTAGAGCCCCGAAAGGATTTCGGGTGGATTGGCCGGAAATCTAATTTCGTTATGGATAAAAGCCCACGCCGTCGCCGCCGTCTCAAAATATTTTATTAAGCCATAAAGTTTTATTACCGCAACTAAATGTTAAAGTTGGGCGAATGTACTGTGAATAACCGTTTGGCAATTACATGACCAAAAAAAGAAATTTGCAAATAGTTTTGTGACTGTGTTGTCGAGAACTCGGATCACGATGAGCGCAAAGAAGAAGACGATGCAGGGGTTGCAGCAGGGGAGACTTGAAGGGATGCTTCAATCTATTTTATCGGTTTTATGCATTTTGGTTATTATTTCCGCCATGTGGGAAGGTTTGGCTATGGCAGAATAGTCTAAGTATTAAGTGCAATGAAACGGTTAGCTAAGAGATCACGGGTCTAAATTTTGGCTCGTGGCTGCCATAATATGTGTACTCTTCCCCGGCGAAAGACATCCGTTTTTAGTGATAAAGACTGTCTAGTAAGGTGAAAGGGAAATGAACCTCCGCCAGCTCGATTCACATAATTTTGGTGTCCATTTCTATTTCCACTATCTAGTATCTGTGTGGGCACCTAATACAATTGTTATTTTTAATGACCGCGTGTATTTCAAAAACTGAAAGAAATTCGTTCTGAAAATGCATTTAAATTCCTAAACCAGTAGTGGTTATGTTTATTTATATATCTCATTAAATTTGACGTCAATAAAAAATCTAAAGTCACGTAAAACATGCGTCAAAAAACCCGTAATGCAAAACCGAACTAATACAAAAAAATTCTAGGATAAATTTAATTTTCTGCATGGTGCAATGAATTTATTACTTGGTGTGGGTATACCCGGTCAGCTTTGACAGTGCACATCAATTGTTATGCTTAGATATATATTCTGGTCTATCAGGACAATGCACATGAATGTTCCAAATTGTACAACTTAAGCTCCCGTGAGTAGCGAGAAATAGCCTTTCAATTTTGTTGTCCAAATTGTCTTGTCAATACCAAAGATTCCCTGTAAATTTGAGCTCAATCGGTTGGAAGGTTTCGGAATCCACTCCATATAGAAAAATAAATTTTTACATAATTGCATTTTAGTTAAAAAACAATTGATTAATTAACTGATATCAGACAATGACCCTAATTAGAGGCTCATAATACTTTCAATATGCATTGCATATTATTCTGGCGATAGGTAACCGAATGTGGTAAAAATCCAGCGAGCGTCAAAAAGCAGTGCAATCTCATCCGTCATTTTGACATTTCAGTGTGGAAAACTAGTTGCGTAAGAAGCCGTAAAGTTTTTAAAGACTTTGTGCATTAGGCTTTAACCTTACCGAAGTGAAACGTTTGTTTGGGCAGTAGATTAGAATCAACAAACAACTACGAAAAACCTAAAATCAACAAAAAGAAACTCTGCGATTTAAATTTAATTTTTTTTTTGTATATTTCGATATCTACAAAAAAGTGACACTCACACAGTCACACTGTATCATTGGACTCATTCTCCATATACGAGAGTCCATAAATGGAGAACTCGTATAATTGCGCCGAAGTTCTGCAGATGAGATGGAGGTGGAGTAGATCCAATATCAAATCTGACACTGTCCCAATCATGACACCTAGGCTTTCTGATCTCGGAACTCTAGAACTTCATTAGAAATACCAACTAGTTCCCAAGCAAATAGAGCAGTATTACTAATAACTTGATGGGTTTTGGTTTGTTCCATAATTTTATACCGTCCACAGGAAGGTATAGATATTCACTGTAACGCCAAGAAGGAGTCACCGGAGACCCCATAAAGAATATACATATATTCTGGATGAGGATCACATTCTGAGTCGGTTTAGCCATGTCCGTCTGTCTGTCTTTATATCTGTCTGTTAAAAGCACGATAGCGTCAAAACGAATCGACCTAGTTGAATGAAATTTTGTGAGAGGACTTTCTTTTATCGTCAGGTTAGTATTGAAAATAAGCTAATCTCGGCCAAGTTGTTCTGGTACCTCCCATACAAACCAAATATTAGACTCATGCGGGTGTATACTAACTTACTTGGCAAACATTTTCCATGACTTATATGCAGCCAGGCTTGTTTTGTCTAACTCTTAACAGGGGACTCAAAATGGTATCCGAGTGGATGTGATGAGTTTTCTTCCAACACACACCACAACATTACCTAATCTAGCCTAACCTTGAATCGACTAGGTATCCAATCCAAGTGGACAGAAGTTTGATTTCGATTTGTAATGTAGGTACTGATAAAGCTTACTTAAAAAAATCACGCCAATCACAGCAACCAACCGCATTTTATTATCTCTGAATGAAGAGCATCACTGAATTGCCGGCACAATATCTTTTCGCTGGGCAAGTACAGTGAGTCAAAAAATTATATGATCCTAGCGGACCCGGCAAACGTTGTTTTGCCCGCTCGTACATTTTCATCTCATTTTCCGTCAATAGATATTTCCTCAGACGTGTGCTCTCGAATTGTACTGTTTAGATATATTTTTTTTCCAATGACTGTCGAAGAATAGCGTTTCAAATATATTTTTTTGTTATGAGAGGTGTCACCAGTGCCTACTTTAGGGGGCGCCGGCACCTGGAGGGCGCTGAAGTGTTCACGCGCCATTTAACTTCACTGAATTTGAATAACTATCTCTCCAGTTAGTCCGGTCCTTAGCTAACTGCCCCCAGTTGCGCACTCCTATAGTTGGTTGAGGTCGCCTTCGACTTGTGCGCGCCACTAAGGCGAGGTCTTTCTCTACTGTGTTGTCTCTCCGGGTTAGACTCGAAGACTTTACGGGCCAGAGCATTTGTTTCCATCCGATCTACATATCCTAGCCATCTTAAACGACTTACTCACAGTTTTTTGACCATTTTTTTTTCATTAAATATTTTGTGACTAACTGACAAACCTTTCCATTAATTCAATAATAAATATGGTACACAATTGAAAATACGTTTTTTATACCCTCCATTGGAAGGTATAATCTTTTTGGGCCTTACCAATAATCATTTTTCATCTTCAGCTTAAATATTTTGATGGTCACAGTGGATAATTGTAAATGGACATTTTCGCCATTGTGACTTCGTAAAAGTTAGCCTGGACATTAAAAATGATTATTAGTACCGCGGTTTACCTATGCATTTGTAACGCCAAGAAGGAGTCACCGGAGACCCCATAAATGGGAGTCAGAATCACATTCTGAATCGATTTAGTCATGTCTGTCTGTCTGTCTGTTGAAAACGCGATAGCGTATAAACGAATCGATTAATTCGAATGAAATTTTGTGAGAGGACTTCTTTTACCGTCGGTCGTCAGGTTGGTATTGAAAATTGGCTAGGTCAGTCAAGTAGTTCTGGTACCTCCTAGACAAAATCAATATTAGAACCATGCGAGTACATATACTTTCACACATGGAAAACATTTGGCATGTAGTGGAGGGTATCAAATGATAACACCTTTACTTGTTTTAAATTTTAATGAAATCTAAAATGGCGCCAAGTGCATGACTCGCCCGGGGCGCCGAGATCGTTAAGGCCGGCCCTGGGTGTCACGCCCTTTTGTCTACTCCCGCCAGGTTTTGTAAAATGCTTCAATCAGGCAATGTTCAGATATAGTGATTTAAATAACTTTTTTGTAAGTTTTCATCATTTCATCAAAATCGTTCCAGCCGTTTAGGAGAAGTTCTTTTAGAACACGATAATATTTTTAAAATTCATTTTACAAATAAAAGTAAAAAAATTTAATAAAAGTATAATACAAAAGTATATACTAAAATGCAAAAACCAACAATAGGGTAATAATATCTTAAAACGGGTACTAGTACTACCTCCAGTAGTAAAATTGAAGTTCATAATAGAAACACCAGGCCTATACAAATTAACCTGATAATTGAATTGCTGAATAACATTATTAGACGAAGTTTTTAATCAAATTCTAAATTGCACTTAAACTTACCACTTAAAACCGTCGGGAACGTGTTCTACATCTACCCCTGTGGTCAAGTCTGCCGCTACATCTCTCTGGTGTGAAGAATACACTTTTACTAACATTTTGGTCCACTGCAGCTACTGGTATAATATTATTTTGAATTAAGCCATGCGACTGTGCTGCGGCACAAACAATACAGGAAAATGCCAAAAACAAAAGAGCAGCCGTACGCGATAACATTTTAGAGATACTGATGAAATGATGCTGCTTGAAAAGTTGAACAGCTAGCAGATTGTCTTGTAATTGGTTATCAACAATACATACAAAAAAGCAATATAAATATTATATTATATTATTAACTGCGTATGCATTAGGAGATAGTGCGTTTTACATTTATACTCCGCTATCTTTAGCGACCAGCTAGACAACTGCTGGACTATTATTGTTTTGCTTACGGTCCAAGGGTTGAAATTATTTTATTTTGCTAAATTCGTTATCAATAAGATGATGGCTGGTAAATATAGAAATTCACATTTAGCGGGTGAATTTAAAAAAAATATTAAAACGATGATCACCCCTTACACCCACCCACTAAGCCATTAACGTAGGTTGCAAATGACTGCAACTACATGCATACATTTTGACATTTTAATTCAGACTTACCAATCTCTCATTATAAAATATGTGTATGATTTCTATTTCTACATCTTCCTCTGTGATCTTGCCGACACCTTCTTGGAGAGATGAATATGCTTTGTGTAACAATTCGTCTGCCATTTACATCCTTACTTGTATTCGAATAATGTGGATGCGCTAAAACGCAACCGAGACAAGAAAACACAAACACTAACGCCAACACGACCGTATTCAATAACATTTTAATATTGACTAACAAAAGAACTGAACGATTATTTCTGAAAGTCAGAATATGTTCTCTATACTTATCATTGAGCAATAAACACTGAGTACACTTTATAAAATAATACGTAGTTCTAACATATAATTTTGAGAAGAATTTTTACCGATAAGATGTGGGAAATCCCCCAGCATTTCATGATTATGACGAGGCACTTGATAGATCTTGGGTTATTCAATCAAATGTGGGTGTGCTCTGACCGATGACGGCCTAGAGCTGTACAATAATACTCAACATTTTGGTATGGAATTAAGTGTTACCGGTTATATGCCTGTTTTCGAAAACAAACTCGTTTTTGAGAACACATATTTTTATCAAACATACAAACTTTGTAGAAACTATTCAGTAGATGGATCCCATGTCTGTGTAAACATTTTTTTAATTTGATTTTTATTTTTTTCCGTGTAACTCTATGAAAATCATTAAAAGACATCGCACTCGAGCTTTGCGATAGTGTGGGACTTGACTCACCCACTAAAAAGACCCGAGGGAAGCATGGTGTTACCATCCTTCCAATAATCGCACCTAGTCGTTAAAATAATCAGCAATTTGTTTCAAATGCTTATACATCTATGCTATAAGGTAATAGCGTTGGTCTATTACCTTCTGTGTCTAGGTACCTAGAGTTTTTTTGCTTCGAAGGTCTGTACATCAAAAAATTAAAATAGGCTTCATTACTCATAGATAGGGTAGCGTTCTATTTAAGAGAGAATTTTTGGAATGGGATCAGCAGTAGTAGAAAGATCACACCCCACATAGAAACATTACCTCATTAAAATAAATGTAATGTAGATAAGGCCAAAGATTGTTTTTTTTTTTTTTTGTATTCTATTTATTTTGACTACATATTATCAAATCGGTTGTAATTAAATTTATATGGCTACACCTATCTTCTATTTATATAATTATCCTTTGGGGTGAAGTTCGATGACGGTCTAACCCGATCACCGCTGGGCCGATTTTCATGATTCTTTTTTTGTTTTGTTTGTATTGCTGTTTAGGTTTAGGATAATTATACCAATATTATTGCTGGATAAAATATATTTAGTATAAACGTTTTTTTTATCAAAATCCAAAATAATTCAAGTATATTCAGTTTAACTACTTTTTTACTACTGTATTTAAAAAGAGAACCTATACCTATATTTTTTTATTAATCTAAGTCTGTGCTAAATTTAGCGAACTGCATTGACATTAGATTAACATCAGCTGACTGACGATTTTTTGAAAGCATACTTGCCCTCAAATTTTTTTCCTTTTGCGACGACAGAAAACTGTGGTTCGCCTTTATGACGTGGTACATATGCCCGCATGCCTTCGCCCGCAGCTACGTTGTTATCGGTTGTTGATGCAAAAAATTGGGTCAAAGTGTGCGATGTTGATACCACAGTGATTGCCTTCTTGTGTTCCAAAGACGCCAAAAGTTTTTTTGATGTCCGATTTACCAGCTACACATTTTTCGAAATTCCGAATTTAACACACACTTTCCACGCTTTGGTACCATTTTATTGAATCGAGTTAAACCGTTGAAAATTGGACGACCACAAAACGATGACATAAACGCACAAATGTTTGTTTAACAAACACATTTGACAGATTTATTTGACATCTTGTGTGCGTTGAACGATAACGTTGAAGTAGTTCCGATTCCACCTGCGATCTAAAGAAGCGAAATAAAGAATAAGCTGGTGGAAAGTACATGATCGCCGGCGATATATTACTTGCTGTGCGATTCTTGGCTACAGAAAGGGTGTAGGAAAGCATTTTAATTAATGACTACCACAGCCAACATTAAAAAAATGCTTTAAAGTGATACTAGCAAAAGCTCTACCAACCTTGGTCTAGGCTGGGTTATAGCCCCATTCGATCTTAGTGTCAACATTTCAGACTCTGCTTTTCAAATACTTTTGCCAATGAAATCCTTTTTTTTTCTATCAATTCCTTTAAATTGTTTCTGGTTTGTTAATTTTAACCCTTGAAAAGAATCTAATTTAATTTATTTATCTGAATAACTTAACAATTCAAGGAGAGTTACATTTTCAGTAATTTTCATTACTCGGCGATCACTAATTTGTTAACGACAAAAGTCGTCGTTTTTCTGTCGTTTTGTGGCCTTCAACACCTCAACGAATGTCTGCGAAATTTCTCACATGACGTTCCTCGTACACTAATGGGACGCACAAGGCGTTTAATGACAACTGGCGTTCAATTCTATATTAAAATCGGAGTATTTTAAGTCGTCATAAACGCCACTCAGAGTAATATTCGTAATGGGTATCTACGAATTCATAAAATACTGATAAAATTTATGAAAATCCAGTATAGAAATTTATCCATACCTTCCATACAAAAAACATTCAAAATCATATAGCTCCAACACCACCCAACCGATTGAGCTCAAATTTGGAGAAAGTTTTTGTTATTGGCACAAAAGCTCTTGGTCGAAATTGGATAAAGGGCACCTAACATATATTAAAAAAAAACAGTCAAAATCATATAGGTATCTCGAAAACCGCATACTCGATTGAGTTTATATTACATTCACAGACAATCTTAGGTATTGGCACAGAAGTGTTCTTGTTAAGATTGGTCGGAATTATACAAAACGGGAGTGACGCCTCCCATACAAAAACATCTTCTATTAGGGGGTGAAATTCGTTAACGTTATAACTCGAAAACCGCTGGGCCAATTTTTATGATTCTTTTTTTTTTATTTGGTTCCTATTACTGTGTCAAGTTTAGGACACAAGCAAAAAAAAATTGACGAAGAGGCGTATCATCTCTCATACAAAAAACATCTTTTATACATATTTTTTGTTTTGTTCGTATTGCTATATTTTAGGTTTAAGCAGAAAGAAAATCCTTTTATTCTAATTTTCGCATTTTACAAAAGAACATTATTATCTAAGACAATTATTATCTAGCAATAAAATTCCCGGGCAAAGCCGGGCGGGTACAGCTATTATATTATAAAAAACTAAATTTATAACAAACTTAAGGGTCATTCATTTTGTGGTTTCAAGTTGGTAGCGCTGGCAACTCGCATTTTACAAAAGAACATTATTATCTAAGACTTAGCAATAAAATTCCCGGGCAAAGCCGGGCGGGTACAGCTATTATATTATAAAAAACTAAATTTATAACAAACTTAAGGGTCATTCATTTTGTGGTTTCAAGTTGGTAGCGCTGGCATTTGAAACCTGTCAAACTCAGCTCTCATTTGAAGTGTCTCACTCGGTGGGTATGTGAACAAACAAAATGACCGCATATGGGGCTCAGAAAACCCACAAGTGATCGAAGAGGTACCGATGCATCCAAACAAAGTTTGGCTGGTGACTGTTTGGTGCGCTCTCTAGTCGAAAGGTGTCATTGGTCTAGTATTGAAAAATATTGCATGCTTTTTAGTCGATGTGTTGGCCCATATTTTTAATAATAGCATCTTTTCGGGAGTATTCCCTGATGCGCTGAAATGTGCCGATATACAACCTCTGTTTAAGAAAGGATCTGCTGATGAATTGAGTAATTATAGACCTATCTCACTTCTATCTTCTATTAGTAAAATTTTTGAAAAAGTTATGAAAAACAGGATTGTGAGTTTTTTGGATAAAATAAACTTCTTCAGTTCAGTTCAGTTCGGATTCCAGAAATGTAGATCTACAGAAGACGCTCTTCTTCGTTTTTGTTCGCAGATATTTGAGAACCTGGATAAAAAGAAATGTACAGCCGGATTGTTTGTTGACATAACTAAAACATTTGACATGGTTCAGCATGACATTCTGCTCCGCAAGATTGAAAATGCTGGATTTCGTGGTTTTATTTATGAGTGGTTTAAGTCATACCTCAGAAATATGTCGCAAAGAGTTAAGATTGATGACATTAGGAGCGATGTAAAGTTTCTTAATATTGGGGTTCCTCAGGGTTCTGTTTTGGGACCATTACTGTTCTTAATTTATATTAATTCGTTGTTTTATTTGCCGTTTAAGGGACTACCGACAGCATTTGCGGATGATGTGGGCTTTGCTTATGGTTCAGATAGTGCCTTAAATCTTATCTCGGACATTAACTTTGATCTTCATCTCTTAAGAATCTGATTTGCGGAGCATAAACTGATTATCAGCTCAAAAACTAAAATTATGTTTTTCAGTTTTTCAGCAAAATAATATTGAAGCTGATTTATACTTTCATGCAACTGATTGCCTAAGATTTCAACTATCTTATTGCACTTGTAATCCAAGTCTGTCTGCTTGTGATTTTCATAGTAGTCTCAGCTGCAGCAATAAATGTTTTAAGATTGAAAGTGTTTCTGAATTTAAATACTTAGGCCTAACAATTGACTCAAGGATGAGCTTTAATAACCACACGCAAAATTTAAGAAATTATTTTCGTGGTGCTCTCAGGCATTTTTACTCTTTGCAAAGGATTTGCTGTACTCAACTTTTGCTAAAAATCTATTATGGAATCTTTCATTCTAGATTGCAGTATGGTATTACCTGCTGGGGAGGTATACCATAAATAAAATTCAGCCTCTTTTACCAATTCAAAAGCATACTTTAAAGAAAATCTGTCGAAAACCCCGCTTACACCCTAGTTTTCCATTGTTCAGAGATTTGAGAGTTCTTCCGGTCCGTCACTTGTACTGCTATAAAGTGCTTAAGATGTTCTTTACGAGATCAGGGAATCTTAATTTCAGACTCGTCAACAATTATAGTTTACGTGTTAACTCCTTAAATCAAGTATCTGTACCTGCTTTTCGTACAACCGCGTTTCGTAATTTTTATTGTGTTGTTTCATACCGTTTATTTAACCAACTTCCACCTTTTGTAAGAGGACTTATACATCATCATGCATTTGTTAAACAAGTAAAAAATTGGCTTTTTGGCCTTGATCTTAAAAATATAGAATCTTTGTTCCATGTTCTTCGTTGATATTTTGGTGAAAAATTTTAGCTGAATTTCGTAATGTTATTTTCATCGTAATAGTACTTACTTGAATTAAAAATATGTTGAGAAATTTTTTATTGGGTCACCCCACCCATCTTTTCAATTTAAGTTTCATTTTGTATGGCCTAAGTGGCATTATCTCTATTTTTTTTTTAAATATGTATGTCACTATTATTTCTTTTTGAAGCTATAGCATGCAAACATTGTAAATAAAATATTGTAATACATTTTAAGAAATAATAAATAATAATAACATGACCCATTATGGCTTTTTTTTCGTGAGAAATTTCCTCGTCGCGTAATTTTACGTTTTGGCGACGTCAATTGGCTACCAAGATCATGCGATTTGACACCGTTGGATTTTTTCTGTGGGGCTACGCAAAAGTCCGTGTTTATGCGAATAATTCCTGAACTCTAGACGTATTAAAAACCAACATATCTCAAGTTATGGCCGAGATATCGCTCGAAATGTGGGAAAAAATGCTTAAAAATTACCTCAAAAGAATAGCATGATGCGAATCTACCCTGAGCGGCCATTTGAATGACATTGTTTTTCACGCTTAAAAGCGAAGTCCAAACTGTATAATGAAATAAAATTTTCATCAAAAATGCATCGCTGTTTGTATTATTTAGCTTTACTTTCGAAACCGGAAAATGAATGACCCTTTATCATGTTCTCTTCTATTCTGCGAGAATAGTTAGTTATAAGGCATATTGCATATTAAAAAGGCCATCGAATCTACTTAATTAATAGACTAACCGCAAGGTACCAATAAGCTATTAGCAATAAGAGTCAAGAGATCAATAAATAGTTCTTTCAAATTTCAATTTGAAGAAAAGTCGAAGCACAACAGACGGGGTACAGAATGAGAAATTATGTAGCCATAGTGTGGTGTGGACAGCCCTGAAAAGATCAGAGATCAGACTCCTATCAAGAATTTGCGACGCCAATATATTTATGTGGGCCCAGTAGCGCAGTGGTTAGTGTGCTGGACTACTGTGCGAGGGGTCCCAGGTTCGATCCCCGGAAAAACACAAATTACATCTTAAAGTTTTTTCTACTGCCCCACCTCTCGCGAACGTCTGACAAATATCCAAGAGTATTAATGTCCTGAAAAAGCTTCTCAATTCAGCCGTTCGGACTCGGCATTAAATCGTAGGTCCCTTCCATTCGTCCCAATAATAGAAACTCCACAAACGAATGGTTGAGAGAAGCTAGGCCTAGGGTCTAGGAAGTCTACCGCCTGTTGCGCCACCTATTTAATTATTTATTTAATAATTTATAGTCAGATATCTTTAAGTGATTTTTGGAATATTTTGAATTCGGACAGTTAATTGTGTGTATTTATCTCCTCGTAACAATATTTCAGTATTCTATCCGACAGAAAGGGCGTAGTAGCGCAGTGGTTAGTGTGTTGGACTACTGTGCGAGGGATCCCAGGTTCGATCCCCGGAAAAACCCAAATTACATCTTAAAGTTTTTTCTACTGCGCCACCTCTCGCGAACGTCTGACAAACATCCGAGAGTATGACTGTCATGAAAAAGCTTCTCAATTGAGCCGTTCGGACTCGGCATAAAATTGTAGGTCCCTTCCATTCGTCCCAAAAATAGAAACTCACACAAAACGAATGGTTGCGAGAAGCTAGGCCCTGGGTGTCACCCGCCTGTTGCGCCATCTATTTATTTTTTATTTTTATCCGACAGAAAGTGAACCAAAATTATAAAGTTACATAAACCTTAATTACTGCTAATGATAACATGACCAATAATTTACTATGACTTACTCTGAGTCAGCCTGAGAGTATGCACTCATTTATAAAAAAGTGGTATAAATTTGTATATTATGGTGAATAACTGTATATTTTGATATGTGACCGGTTTTATAACACCATTACCCTCTGTAAATTATATTACGTAGAGCAGTTTCATAAACATATGCATTACAAAAGGTATCATTATTTTATACATTTCCTCCAGTAGCGCTTAAAATTGAGTTTGCTCCTAAGACTCTTCTAAATAGTTATTCCGACGTACTTGTTCCAATTACATACTAAAGATTCTACTTCATTTTGGCTAACTGAGAAAAGTGTTAATTAAAACCGGCCTATTATCGACTGCTGATATTGTGCATGTAGAAACACCAATAGCCATGGATTTAGCCATTAAACTATGCTGATGTCCGGCTACTAAGAATTAAAAATAAAACCATTTTTTCACACTACCACTTATGCTTATTCTAGCAACAATTCGATTGACATTTTACACGAATAACCAGTCTGGTCTGACAAAAGTCGAGCCAACAATAATTTGTCATTATCCAGCCATATAAATCGTATTTTTCAAAATATTACTCATACGCCCCCGAAATATAAACTTCCAACATTTCTGTGCCGGAATATGTTTTCGTTCGTTTTAATGATTTATTGTGTGCAACCGGAAAGTTAAGTTTCCTTCGCCAACAACTTTACTTTTGGCGAACTAGGAAAATAGGGAAACTTCGGTTGGCAGTGAAAAAAAAAACAAGAAACGACCGGAAATGGTGCTATTGCTATCGCCCGCTCAATCATCAGCAACAACAGCACTATGAAGGAAATAAGTGTTTTGCCAAAGTTTTCCTATCGATGTGCTGCTATTGTGCGAAATACAGTTCCTTGCACCCATTCAAGTGCAATCAGGGGAAAACCAATTAAAGTGATAAACATATCGCTGCGAAACGCTTCTCGGCAAATAACTTTTTGCATGGAAAAATATTTGCAGGGATACAGGAATGCAGTCTCCCTCTGGAGAGTAGCGAATTCAAATCTGCCCGAGTATCTTCCTCGTTGCTCTTGAAGACACTGAGATGCTCGTAGTTGGTCCATAGTCAGAATAAGAACACATCCAACCAGAGAAGTATATGCGATTTATTTATTTTTGACCAAGTGACTGCGGGCACTCCGTGGGGAAACTTTTCAAATTATGAAATAGAGTCGTTCCGGAGCTCATCTGGTTGGCTTGGTTATTTGCTGGCAGTTGCTGGAGTCTCTTACGATTGTATTTGTTTAAGTTGCAGAGGAGTAGGTGTATTTCTGCTTAAGTGGTTATCGATTGATTGAGCAAGCAGTGTTCCGAAGTTAGTAGGCGATAAGTTCTGACCTTATATTATGCGTGGTAGGTATTGCTTTTGAACTTAGTACTAGAACCGTCCTTATTCTTAATTATTTTATGTAAATTCTTTTTACTGGTTTGCTCCCTCAAGTGTTGGCTTTACTAACTAAACAATTTTACATCCTTAAGCTCAAATGTTGTTCACATGTTATCGTCAAGCAGTTGGCACGCTTCTTTTGTAGATACTCCTAAATGCTCTCCGATTACGTACAAATGTACACCGACTCTAAAAAAAATAGCGATAATCCCCTGACTAAATAAAAATGTTATAAAATTTAACCCTATAAAATCAATCTAAACTTACGCTTATAGAAATTTTAAAATTATTTTCCAAATCGGTCTATGAGTACGTCGAATATGCGAACAAATATTTTAAATTTATTTTAAAAGTTGGGGTTCCTTTAACCAAAACCACCGATGATCAACATCTCGAACGACCAAACGCATCTCTATGCAAATGTCCTTTATGTCTTGCAGATGTTGAAAAGTTTCCCCGTTGTAAAACTTTTCCCACCCAACGAACTTTAGTGAAATTCCTAAATATGTAGACGTGTCTGTATGTGAGTATATTTACTCGCATTCCAACAAAATATTACGGTACGTATAATATGTCAACCAGAATTCCAGAATCTAGACAGGTGCCTACATTCGTACTTTAGTCACGTATGTGAAATACGTTTACCTTGCAATCGCAATGCCACTAAGTGCATACAATGTCAGAAGGAAATTCGTTCCTTAAAGGAGAAGATTAAATATTTATGTCGCTTAATACAAGCTGCAGGAGATGCCGTATTGGAAAGTATATTAAAAAAATGTTTAAAACATATTTTAAGACAACCATTTGAGGGAAGAGAATATGTATTTGCAATTTCCTGATATGCATGCGGAAGAATTTTTAGCGGTATTAAGATTAAAGGGATTTTTTCGCTTCTATGCATGGATACGAGCAATTTGGATTGGCTTTTTATTTAAGTTTCTGCGACGCTACTTCTTAATTCAATTCAATATTTTAGCGCATCAGATGTTTTTCAGGTGCAGTTCTGCGGAAAGGTATAGTAATAGGTTATGGTTATGGTTGGTTTTTAGGATTATGTAGGTTTTTGCAGAGACAGACAAAATACAAAAATATCTCCTGGCTCTACTAGCCCAGTGGAGAAGACAACCGGTCTAAACCCTTTTCTCGTTTTGACTGTAACTTCACTAATGCTAGTCACTGACCGAAGTATATCAGTGCACTGTACTGAAAAAAAAAATAAATAAACCCTAGGCTTGGCTTATCGCTTACCGTTGTTGTCTGTGAGTCTGTCTTCAGTCTTCTGTCTTCTGTCTTCTGTCTTCTGTCTTCTGTCTTCTGTCTTCTGTCGTCTGTCTTCTGTCTTCTGTCTTCTGTCTTCTGTCTTCTGTCTTCTGTCTTCTGTCTTCTGTCTTCTGTCTTCTGTCTTCTGTCTTCTGTCTTCTGTCTTCTGTCTTCTGTCTTCTGTCTTCTGTCTTCTGTCTTCTGTCTTCTGTCTTCTGTCTTCTGTCTTCTGTCTTCTGTCTTCTGCCTTCTGTCTTCTGTCTTCTGTCTTCTGTCTTCTGTCTTCTGTCTTCTGTCTTCTGTCTTCTGTCTTCTGTCTTCTGTCTTCTGTCTTCTGTCTTCTGTCTTCTGTCTTCTGTCTTCTGTCTTCTGTCTTCTGTCTTCTGTCTTCTGTCTTCTGTCTTCTGTCTTCTGTCTTCTGTCTTCTGTCTTCTGTCTTCTGTCTTCTGTCTTCTGTCTTCTGTCTTCTGTTTTCTGTCTTCTGTCTTCTGTCTTCTGTCTTCTGTCTTCTGTCTTCTGTCTTCTGTCTTCTGTCTTCTGTCTTCTGTCTTCTGTCTTCTGTCTTCTGTCTTCTGTCTTCTGTCTTCTGTCTTCTGTCTTCTGTCTTCTGTCTTCTGTCAAAACAAAACAAAACAAAATTACATTGAAACGTACCTTAAATATTGTGCTCACGAAATGGTCACTAATGAATTAGCTGATAAGGCTAAAGCTGAATTAATAAGGGTAGGTATTCACTTAAGCGCGTAAAAGCCTCATAAACTGCAGAAATCTACCACATCGTAAATAAACTGTCAGATTTTGTATGGTGAATAGTTTTATCAGACCTCATAATTTTCCGCTACCATTTAGGCTCGGAAATCAACCGCGGAAAGTTACACAAGTCACAAATGTCAAACACTCGTATGAATTGTTTCTTTGATTCCAGATTTACAGTCGATTTACGCGATTTATGCAATGACATTTCCGGGGAGTGTTCATTCAAAGCACCGCAGAAATGTATACATTTACGAGCTGCATAAATTTATCAGATCTAAGTGAATATCCTTAATATTGATATTGATACCCATTGGTAGGTGAATCCCAATCCCAGACTCATCTGAAAACCCTATTTAATGAGCTACTGTTATTTTTTAAATTAAGTATGTAGACGCTACTCCCACCCACCACAAAACAAAAATAGAAACCAGTCCCGCAATCCCACCGTACCGTGACGTTATAATAAATAAAACAGATTAAGGATTCAGTGATTTGTTAAACAAACCATCAGCCCACCACCAACTATACCACGCAGCATTTTGTGTCTTGTCTCCTTTGGCTTGCTCTAAATCAGCTGCCCTTGACAAAGAAATTACTCCGCATTCGCAGGAGCAAAATGGACAGGCTTTGTACTTACGTGTGGGAATAAGCATCAAGTGACCTGCTTTAATTTCATGCGGTAAACAATTGAACTTAATTCCACTTCCGCACCACAACAGCAATACGGTCATCAATGCGCGAAGACGAACAATATCCTTGCCCAAAGGAACACCACGGCCGCAAACAAAACACAATCGCTTACCCAAGTAGCAAGATACTTGATTATGGGACGCTGCAGATAAATTTATCTTGGCGTTGGTTTTTTTTTCTGCTGTTTCTTTGTTTATTTGTAAGATTCCTCACATCCGCCCGCTCCTCCTCGAATCATGGGAGATAGGACGAATCCTCTCATTAAAATAAATTATGTGAATTTTACAGGCTTGTTGTGGGATTTTCCATTTGTCTGGTGATTGCCAGAATTGAGGGGGAAAAAATCTTCCTTCAGCCCGAATTATTGTGGGAATATCGTCGGGTGGTTTTTATCACTTTATCTGGAATTAAAGGATCTCATTCGCCCGTGCAAATGTTTTTCGTTAAGGGAAATACTGCGAGCCAATTAGGAAGACGACGTCACACTAATCCGAGTGCGTTACGAAAAGGGGTTATATTGCTAATTGGACTGAGCAAGTATATGTGACCTGGATTGCTTCTAGGGCGAACTACGAATCGGGTCAGACGGCAGTTGGAAGTCAGGCAGCTGCAATGGTGTCAATGTGAAAGTCTTCAAGTGTGCATGCTATCTATGGCTGGAAAATATTTATTCCACAAATGTAATGCCTTAAGTCGTATTACTGAAGTGGAAGTGTTTGTTGGCTTGAAAGAGACCTTGATATCCGTGATGAAAAGTTATTCTGGGAGCAATGTCAAACAGGACCTTCCTGGAAAATAAGCATAGTAAAACTAGATTGACAACTTGATTGGACACCAAAGGTCAAATGACACAAACTTAACTTTGTCCCGATTCCGTCCCAAAATTTATCACATCAATTCATTTGTTATCGCATCAAATCCACTCACCTCAACAAAAAAGTTTTAGCGATTTTTTTTTAGTTAGGATAAAAAATGGTCGGCATTTTATGTAAATAAGTTTCCCATAGTCTTTGGCAGAAAGTTTTTAATTTCAAAACACCATACCCAATATTTGAGGCTTTTAAATTTATCGGCGGCAGCTCGAAGATACCAACAATGAATGCCTTTCATTGCATTAACACTACAAAAGAAAAAAAAAATCTTAAGACTTATTTACATTATTTCCTTTTTCGATTATTTTTTGTCAATCATTTTTATTCACCCTGCACAGGTGGGGAAATACCCGAGGAAATTATTTGCTTCTTTAGGGAAAAGATAAATAAATCCACGGCATAAACAACTTTTAGCTGGATACTTGCAAACTTTTCAAATTTTACACGTTGCGTTGGTAGCTTCAGTATTTTTATAGTTCTCGATAATATGTCCTTTTTCTATAATAAAATGCTGGCACCGGAACATCGAATTTTTTCCAACGATTTCATGTCCACCTCACAAATATGTGCGGTTTCGAACCAAACGCTCACGCATACAGAGACATACGTCCGTTCCCAGTTTCGATCCCCGGAAAACACAAATTATATTTTAAGGTTTTATCCACTGCGCCACCTCTGAACGTCTGACAAACATCCGAGAGTATAACTGTCCTGACAATGCTTCTCAATTTAGCTGTTCCGAATCGGCATAAAATTGTACGTCCCTTCCATTCGTCGCAAAAATAAAAACTCACACAAACGAATGGTTGCGAGAAGCTAGTCCAATGGTGCCTATAAACGGACGTGTTGCGTCAACTCCTATTTATTTATTTTTTTTTGTAGACGAAAACTGCACCTAAAATGACTGCACGAATCTTTCTCTGAAAGCATCCGAAAAAGTTTTCATTCGTGTAGTATCCTGATCCTGACAAGAGTAGTGTAAAACGTCAGTCTATCTCTATAGATTCGGGAAATTTCCCATGAAAGGTGACGTTAATACCATGGTTTGTAAGTATATACGGTGTTTGTAGGTGTATTGGTTCATGAGTTATAGGGGCGTGGCACCTCCCATACAAAAAATGAATTCAAAATATTATATTTCGAAAGCCACCGAATCGATTGAGTTCAAATTTACACAGAATCTTAGGTATTGGCCCAGGAGTATTCCTGTGAACATTAGTCAAAGTTGGACAAAAGGGCGTGGCACCTCCCATACAAAGAACATTCAAAATCGTATATCTCGAAAACTACCCAATCGATTGACCTTAAGCTTATAGATAATCTTAATTATTAGTCATGGAGTGCTCCTGTGAAGATTAGTCAAAATTGAACAAAGGGGCGTGGCACTGCCCATACGAAAAAACATTCAAAATCGTATATTTCGAAAACCACCGAAACGATTGAGCTCAAATTGATATAGATAATATATAAAGGGGTGTGCGCTATTTTTCGACAGTCATGGGAGCCAAAGTTTGTAAAAATTTGTAACATTGATAGTTATGCATTGTTCTGATAGACAAGAATACTTTCTAAGCAATACGATTCCTGGAAAAACCAAAAATATGTACCACGGAGCATTACAATTAAAACTGTTTATCACTGATTCAAATGAATTTGAAACAGATTTTTTTTATTTTTCTATTTTGCACTACGAAGTGTGCAGGGGTTCGCTAGTAACAGACACAGCAGAGAGCAGGCGGCATATGACAGGATGTTACAATTCGCTTTAGATAGGTTGATGCCAGTGTTGGACTTGTGGGTAGGCAAAAGGTGGTATATTGGGAAACCAAAAAGTGGTAGAAAGTGGTAGATTTTTAAAACATACCACAAATGCTGCTATCATTACCCAAAATAGGATGAATAATTTTTTGTAAACATTCAGACGCAATTTTCTTGAGCTCTATAAACGTCACTTCACAAAGCATGACCGATTTTTTATACCCGGTACCACACTGTGGCGAGGGTATATTCACTTTGACATTACATTTGTAACGCACATAAGGAGGCGTTGTAGGTATGACAAACTATATATATTATTGATCAGCATCACTTTCTAAGTCGATCTAGCGATGTCCGTCTGTCTGTCCGTCTGACTGTCCGTCCGCACGATTACGGCCGTAATTTAAGAGCTATCGACTTGAAATTTGGTACGTAAGCTTTTATCCACCAAACTGAGGCTAAGTTTGAATATGAGCAAGATCGGATGAAAACTACTACTACCTCCCATACAAAATATATAGCTATTTTATGTTAAAAATTAAATTTAAATAGCTACAATAAAGAGAGCAAGTTTAAACTTTGCACATATTGTTTTAATAATATTTAAAATTTTTTGACAAAAAATGAGCTGGGTCGAATAAAAACTACCCATACCTCCCATACAAATATATATTTTTTTAATACTAAAATATTTTTTTTTATTTTTACAATAATACAGTACCGGGTATTTGAGCTTCGGCATAGTCAAAGATAATTGTCTTTCAAAAGTTCAGTACCAGTATCTACCAATTTTTCAGTGCACAAAAATCTAAATTTATTAAACTACCTACTCGGTTCCTATTGTGTAGATGATAGAAAATAAGTCTTATAGTGCGTGGGTATTAGTTAGTATATGCGCTATTGTTCCATTTTTTTCCATCTGAAAAAGTGGTAGATTTGTATTTGAGGGTGGTAGAGTTTTGGGTTGAGCAAAAAGTGGTAGAAATACCACTTAAGTGGTACAAGTCCCATCACTGGTTCATACCCTTGCTCCATACAGCAGAACCGGGATGATTAAAGTCTTGTATAAAGCTATAAAATAAATGCACGCACTAATTCCTTGAAATCTGTAAAGCGGATAGAACCTCTCTATAGATATAGTTCGTTGGGATAACGCATTAGTAAAAATATCCACTCAAAAAGCATAACTTCCTCTTAAAATAAATTTGCAATCGCAACAACAGCTTTTATTGTCATCACAACTAGAGCATGGCTAAAGCCCTAAAGCTGTTACCTGGGAAACACTTATATTTACATCGAGCTTAGTATTGCAACTGGTACACCTGCACATTTTAAAAATTGCTCACAATTTTAAAGGATTTTCCTTGAACGCTACCAACACCAGAGAAGTCATCCATAGTTTATATCGGAACACTGTGGTACTGGGATTTGGATACCATGGCTATCGTCGGTCGTCCCTGAGGGAAATTAAAATAATTTCACATTTGTATCGATGATGACAATTTATGTGTCATGAGTGCAGGGTTGTTAAACGATTTACGGTGCGATTCTTATACCTTTGAATTATAGGTTTATGTTAAATAGGAATCCCTCATTTGCATGAGTGTGAGCAAGGGAAAGCAGTCGGTCTTGGTATCTCGAATCGATTGGGTGAAAGATATATAAAATCTAGTAGGCACACACTTCACACCTTCTTAAACGAAGACCACTTAAATAGCGTCAAAAATAAATTTCCGTTCCACGTTTTCTCCTAGGTACACCATGTTCGAACTGTCTTACGAAAACGCATCAATATCAATTAACTACAGCCAGGAAACCTGCTGGCTTAATACCTAAGTGTCCTTAAAACAAATACACCGTAACAGAATAATGAACCATAGGAAGACGTCAATGGTCAGGAATACTCTGTGATTTGTAACATCTCTCCAAGGAGCTCGAGAATACGATGAGGATATCCTGTGATTTAGTCATTTCCTTTTCCAATTCCTCGCTACTTTCCATCCCTGACTTCTGGGGTCAGAGAGAAAATTTCACCGTCAAATGAAAATGAAAAAAAAAATTGAAACAGAACACGAAAATCCATTTTGTCGTCGCAAGGTGATGGTTGCGGCGCTTACCCCATGGGAATGTTTGAAGTAATACGCAGCGAGGCGAGAAGAAGCTTCATCGACAGGAAATGAGATTTGTGAGAACAATGGCGGTACACCAATAGGATGCGCCCAAAGAACATCCTGGAGGACACTGGTGTCGCACCGCTGGAGAAAAGTTTACAGATTAGGATCCTGTTGCTGAGTGAAGAATCTGCAAATGGGATTAACTTAATGGCTGTTGATTGTTGTGCTGTGCTGTGTGCAATTAGGAAGCAGTGGCTTTAACATGGCGCGAAATTGGATTATTAATATTATTGTGAATCTGTGAGTAGTGCGTTTTTCAAAATAGCAACGCTTCATTTTCGCACTGATTTCTTTTCTGCATATTATAGACAATCGTGAAAGTGTTTTGGATTTACTTTTGACATTAACTTGTACGTTATCTATATTCATGCGATATTTTGACTGTTACCTTCTGCCTTCTGAAGTAGCTACAATGTGGACGTCACCTTTTGGACGATAGCAACCATTACGATGATCAAGTTCAATCGCAATATTGGGACAACTTCCCCGCTATGTTGTGTTTAGTGTCCTAAAATTTGTTTTCATACCGTCAACTTTTGAAATAAATTTACCAAGTACCTACACATAAATCATTCTCTAAAAAAGTATCGCACCAGTTAAACAGTTTTAACTATAAAATTAAGCACATGATCCAGAATCGTCCTTGAAGCAGTGAATTGTACCTACCTGTTAAACCCGTTACCCGTCGCCACTTTAAAGCATCAGTTGCCCCCACTTTAGAGTAGAATAATTTTAAACATTCAATTTGACACGTTGCGTTGGTAGCTTCAGTATTTCTAGTCCTCGATAATTTATACCCTAACGCTGATATAATGTCCTTTTTCTATAATAAAATGCTGGCACCGCAACATCGAATTTTTTCCACCGATTTCATGTCCACCTCACAAATATGTGCGGTTTTGAACCAAACACTCACACATACAGAGGCATACCCTCCTGCATCCGCACCTTAAACGTTTTATAATATCCCACAGTGTACTTCAATTTTATTAACCCATATAGAAGCATATTGCTGCCGCATGCATGAATATCAAGTACGGAGGTAGGTGCTCTGGCAGTCGCTAGAAGTTTGTAGCAGATGTTTCGGGAAAAAAAAAAAACACACACACACATACGCCGAACTAAATTTGTGGCGTCATTATCCCAGTCTAATGGTGTTCGAAAAATGTAAAAGGAATAATAATAGCTGCGACAACACCAACATCAAAACCGGAGCAATTCTGAAAATATTTTTAGTGGCAACAAACTGCCGCCAGATAAGTGGGGAGGAGTATCCTAGTTCTTTTGTCTTGCATATTAATGTCGCAGAGGTTATGGAATAAATATTCGGAGCACGATGCAGTGAAGTTTTCGCGTATTGTTCACTTTTTGTTTGGTGGGTTATCTCAGTTATTTTGGGGATGCAATTCCCTCGTACTATTATAGACTTGATGGGTTTATTTAGATCAAGGAATGGAATTTGTATAACCAAAGATTTTATGCAGACAAATAATGAACGAAAGGACATTGCCTTTGAGGACACTATAGTCTGGACATCAGGACTGGGAGAAAGTGCAAAATCTGTCTCCAGTATACCCTATTACTATAGCATCTTTGCAGTGCCCTCTGGATGAGACAGTATTGTAATTTCCCATTGGATAGCTGTTCGATAGCATAGCATGTTCGAGTCTACGGTTAGGGCAGCGCGCATTAGACACCAGAACAGAATAGTAACGACAATCACTTCAGATCGCTTAACTTGCTTCCATCCCAAACGTAGACGGCCACAAACCTATCGAGTGGGCGTTGAAGTTCAGCCTATAAGAGGACTCAAAGACGCAACCCTGATGAAATGGAATGCCCATGGTAAACGGCATAGACTTACCACACCTCAACAGAACTTAAAATCCAAAGAGTTATGCCTCTTTCACAATACAGGAATGATAACGAGACGAGAGCAAGGCGAGAATCGCTCTCGACACATTCTCGCTTTAACAACGTCCGGCAATTCACAATGAAACGTGGTATGTCGGCGAGTTTTTCTGGCAACGAATAGAGGGCCCGCTGAAACTACAAACCTTATTGCCAATTAAATTTTTTTTACAAAGCGGTACGTTTATTATTATTTTTTTTTTAATATTGCATCCAGTTTAAATATTTTAAGAGTAATCAATCACTACTTAGGCGTCGCGTAAAGCTATCAGTAAAATGCAACCGAAAAAAATTGTTTGTAAATGTAAAATTAAAAAAAAATTAAATAATTTAGTCATCGTGTTTCCATCTCACGTCTGGCAATGGACTTAGGCTAATTGACTTTGCTGCGGGGTGAAATATAGTTATAGCAAGCACCAGGTTTCCACATCTCAAAATCCATAAGGGGACATGGCTGTCTCCGGATCATGAAACTGTCAGCCAAATCGATCACATTGCGATTGATGCAAGACACGCCTCCAGTATTCTGGATGTCCGAACCTTCCGAGGGGCCAATATTGACTCGGATCACTACCTTGTTGTAGCTAAGGTAAGAATGCGGATATCCAACACACCCCAACAGAGAAATACTGTGAGAAAGTATGACGTCGAAAACTGCAACCGCAAGAGACGGCCATCAGAATCTTCGCCGATCACGTATCCCGATGCCTCTCTAGCAGTCCTATCGCAGCAACAGCTAGTGCAGAAGACCAGTGGCAACACTGCCAGAAAGCCATCATCAAGGCCGCGACTGATGTGCTGGGTTTCACACGACCACCACCACGAAACCCCTGGTTTGATGAACAATGTCGACTAGCAAACGCAGCAAAACAAGAAGCGTATAAAGCGGCGTTGCGAAAAAGGACTAGACCTGCTCGCGACTCGCGAGCTCTACGAGCAAAAGACACGGGAGGAATATCGGATCCTCAGAAAGAAAAAGAAAGAGCACGAAAAGCGTATGATCGAAGAAATTGAGAGATGCTACTCTAGGAACAATGTACGGAAGTTTTACCAAAATGTAAAAAGAACGTGCCAGGGCAAAAAATCCCGTACAGAAACCTGTAGAGATAATGAGGGAAACATTGTGGTAGAATCACAGTCGGTGGTGAGGATATGGAACAATTACATCTACAGAGTCTATAATGGCGACGAAGGCCAGAAGGCCGAAGGCCGCTGTTAGGCAGAACGTACCACTCAATATAGACGATGATAGACAAAACTTCCGTCCACCTGACCAAAGAGAAGTACGGGTAGCAATATCCAAGCTAAAGAACAACAAAGCTGCAGGGCCTGATGGTCTACCTGCCGAGCTTTTTAGAGCAGCTGGAGATGACCTGGTAACGAGCATGCACCAACTCATCTCCAAAATTTGGTCAGATGAATGTATGCCTGATGAATGGAATCTCCATTGCCCGGTCCACAAGAAAGGAGACCCCTTCAACTGCGCCAACTACAGAGGTCTCAGTCTCCTAAACATCGCATACAAGATCCTGTCTGCCATGTTGTGTGAACGCCTTAAACCCTTTATAAATAACCTGATTTGCCCCTATCAGAGCGGTTTTAGGCCAGGAAAGTCCACCGTCGATCAAATTTTCACACTTAGGCAGATCCTGGAAAAAACCCAAGAAATTCAAATCGATACCCACCATCTTTTCATCGATTTCAAAGCCGCGTACGACAGCATCTATAGAGACGAGCTATACAGAGCCATGTCTAGCTTTGTCATCCCTGCAAAACTCGTTCGATTGTGTAGGATGACGATGGAGAAAGCTCGCTGCTGCATCAAGGTCGTTAACGACCTCACCGAAACCTTTGATGTCAAAAGAGGATTTAGATCGTGCGACGTTTTCAACATCATACTTGAAAGAATCGTCCCGAACTCACAGGCCAACACGCAAGGCACGATCTTTCAAAAGTCCGTCCAATTACTTGCATACGCCGATGATATTGACATAATTGGTAGAACGCAGCGGGCTGTCACTGGTACGTTTGCTAGTATAGAAACGGAAGCGGCTAAAATGGGTCTAGCGGTCAACGAGGGCAAAACCAAGTATATGCTGTCAACAAGAAGGGACACCCAACATCATAGAATCGGATAAAACATCACGATCGACAGCTATAACTTTGAGGTAGTGAGGGACTTTATCTACCTCGGTTGTGCTATAAATTCTAACAACAACATCTCAGAAGAAATTAAACGAAGAATAACTCTTGCCAACCGCTGTTTCTTTGGGCTAAGAAGGCAATTGAGTAGCAGAGCCCTATCCCGAACAACTAAGGAGATTCTGTATAAGACCTTGATCATCCCAGTCCTGCTTTATGGCGCTGAAGCTTGGACTCTATCTAAAGCGGATGAAGATATCCTCGGCCGCTTCGAGAGAAAGATTCTTCGTAAAATGTTCGGTCCCGTTTGCGTTGACGGGCTTTGGAGAAGGAGATTAAACCACGAACTATACGAGCTGTACAGCGACATCGACCTGGTCAAAAAACTGCGAGTAAGTCGTTTAAGATGGCTAGGACATGTAGAGCTTATGGAAACAAATGCTCCGGCTCATAGAATCTTCGAGTCTAACCCGGAGGGACAACGCAGTAGAGGACGACCTCGCCTTAAGTGGCGCGCGCAAGTCGAAGGCGACCTCAATCGACTAGGAGTGCGCAACTGGAGCAGTTAGGTAAGGACCGGGCTAACTGGAGAGGCTTGTTAGCAGAGGCCTCGGTTCACCCCGAACTGGAGAGCCGCCTAAGTAAGTAAGTAAGTTTCCACCTCAGACAACCGTAGCCAACTTCAGCCAGATGTATAAAGCAACCACGGCCATATTTATTTTCTGTCATCCGGCATTTTAGTACTAATTTTAATACATCATTTTGTAAATGACGCCATATTACTATGATAATAAAATAAGGTTAAAATTATTTATTTTAAATGTTGTTCATATTCATCTGCTAGTTTTTGTCAGCTTTTTTTAAATATTCGTCTGAAAAACCTGAAATTTCGTCTGAAAATCTGAATAAATCAATCGTCAGCATTATTTTTGTCTGAAAAAAAAATATAACCTTGAATATTCCCTTTTACTCAAACTTTTCAATAGGTATCTATATTTAATATTTTTCAAACAATTACTATTTGTTTTCAGACATTTAAAAAATTGTTTCAGACGTTTCCAATATCTGATTTTCAGATGATTTATATTTATTTGCAGACGATTTCTATTAAATTTCAGTCGTTTTTTCCATTTTTGCGGACGTTAATAATTTTAATTTTCTGAATTTTTTTTCTGAAAAATACTATTTATTTGTAGACGATAAATTAAATGTATTCTCATTGGTTTAAATATTGCTTTTTTGGAGCACTTAAACTTAATGACTGAACTCAATCTTGATCTTAAAATGTTGCTTATGAATTATAAAGTTAGTTCATCCAAAAATAAATAAAGCAATATTGTTTTTTTTTTTTTTAATTTTTTAGAAAAGGAATTTATTAATTTTCTTGTACGCATCGCACAGCTTTTTCAGTTCAACTTTTTAGTCAATTCTACAACAGGTTCCAATGAATGCTTACTGTCTTACACCTATACTACACCTATTAGCAATTTATATATCTAACATTTTATAGTTAGTACCTAACTCTACGGATAAAATAACGCAATCTACGTCATTAATAATAACAAATGCGCAGGGGGCAACCTATTATACAGCAAATGATTTTTGAGCCTTATTTACCTCTTGTTGTTTATTTTTGGGCGTTATTTCCTTGGGCATTATTGTCTAACGCCGGCCGGCATGATTATTAGAATTTAAAAAAATATAAACGCAATTACAAGAAACGATGATTCGAATAAAGTTGGTAAATGTTTTGGGCGGTTCACATAAAATTGTATTAAATTACTACATATTTTCGCTAGAGTGTAGTAAAATTTTGGCTGCTGTACCTACATATAAAAACAACATTCAACATTTATGTTGAATTTTTGTTCGCTTATCAATGTCGCTTGACATTGTTACGCATACGATTTTTTTCCATACCGCAGTCCTTCAGTTTTCCAAAAAAAAAAACAATGAAGGACAATAAAAATCCATTTAAAATTCTACCACATACCTAACCCTCCCCCTAACCCTCTCTGATGTCCACAGTTATTAGTTGCATCATATTCAACAGTCTGGCGGATGTTCATGCCAACGTAAAACAATAAAAAAAATTTACAACCCTCCATACTCTACCGCATCTGCTAATGGACATTCGATAACCAAACTGATTTAACTGAATTTTCCAACTCAGTAATTTAGAACAATATCTGAACAGCTCACTTTGTCTGCATAGGTACCGAGCTACCGAGTGGCATTATGAACGGAACGTTGTTTTTTTTACCAAAAAGCGAATAGAAAAAAATCGATTTGCCTAATGAGCGAACCATCATTGATTAGTCTTATAACAAATATAAAATTTCAGTCTGAATGAGATGATTGCACTCCGGACTAGATGCTTTAAGGATAAGCTTTCAGTATCAACATTCACAGCGTGAATGGGAACATGGAAAATGGATTTTCTGTACACAGATATAAATTGTCTCTCGTCTCGGTATGTGTCACTTGTCCATTAGAGAACAAACTTCAACATCATCTAGTGTACATTGCACTGCAGAGAATATGGTGTGCAATGTACAGAGGAGTCTG
Organism: Cheilosia soror; assembly: GCA_949372485.1. NCBI lineage: Eukaryota > Metazoa > Arthropoda > Insecta > Diptera > Syrphidae > Cheilosia > Cheilosia soror. The sequence continues at coordinate 99,661,726 of OX443563.1, forward strand.
TGGAGTAGATACCATCAGCTCTCCGCCATAACAAGTTGCCAACACGGAATCAGGGGTTAAGTGCATCTAAACAGTGTGTACAAATGATACACACCGGATGCCATGTTAAATAGTTTACAGTTGGAATTTTGTCAGGATAAAATTGCAAAGTGGACTTGTGACTGTGAAGCACAGCAGGAGATGATATCCCTTTTCAAGTTGTGCTCAGATGCAGTATCCACAACAAATGATCGAAGGTGTATCGCGACTGTTTTTTTTTTATACTGAAAAGGATATATATCTTCGGAATTTCCTTTTCACTAAGTGTCTGCTTAAAGTGGACCTGATATAAAAACTATTCGAATCCAACGTCTCGCTGAACCTCTCAAGGGCATAATTGCGAATTAAAAACTTTCAAGTTTCTATTGCCGAGAAAGTTTATGGCCCACGTTCGCGCAATTTCAAGTTTGGCGACGGTATCTGCGGGAAAACAGAGTGCGGAGTGCAGAACAACTTGATTTATAAAAACCCAGCGAAGAAAGTTCTGCGACTTGCTCGCAAACCCAACTCCTTTCGTTCGTGTGTTTTAATTTAAATTCTACTTTTTTTGTGCCTCCCGAGATGTCCATTTATCACTTGCAAATCGGACATTAATCTATTGCCGCACAATCGGAGTTATACCAGTGGAACTTGGTTATATTTTCATAATTGTAGTCTCGGCTTTACAAAGCATTAATCCAATTACTAAACAGATGCAAGGATGTACGCACGATTTAATTGTCACAATGAATGAAATTGATTTAATGAAATTCGCTTTTTGTCCTGCACTTCCTTTTCCCAGTGGACATCCGTGGGGAGTAAATTGCCCATGAGACTCTATTCCAGTTCATCGATTTATTAGTGTCCTACCCCGGGAATGTGCAAATGGAAACCTTTATTGGACTCTTAGCATAATCAAGGGGTTGTGATGCTATCTTTAAACTTTGATAGACAACTAATAACCAAAACTCCAGAAACTGAAAAAATTACCTACGTTGTCTTGGATCTAAAATGGACTTGTTTTCTAAGAGAATGCTCCACGCCATTAAAGAATGTGCACACCCAGGCACCACCAGTGTGATGAGGACAACTCGAACCGCAGGACTTGAGGCTATCCTAAACCTGCTTCCGCTAGATATTCATGCACAACCATCGGGCGCAATTAGTGCAATGAGAATCAGCCAATCAGTAAACTGGAAACTGAACGAAGCGGGAAATTCGATGATCCTACAGAAATATTTTGGCCGTGTACCTACCATGGACTACATCACACCTCTAGCGCAGGGAAGAATTGAGAGACGGACTCGTTCCTAGCACACACACCGTAGCTGTATTTACGGACGGATCTAAAATGGACACTGGGGTAGGGTCAGGTGTCTTCTCTGAATCGCTGGGTATATCAAAATCGATACGCCTCCCCGACCATAGGAGCGGCTTCCAAGCAGAGGTCCTAGCAGTGACAACAGCAGCCCGTGAGTCAGTGGTAATGGCAATACCACTTGGGGGTAATACCTTCTTTATCGACAGCCAGGCAGCAATAAAAGCCATAACTGCACAAGAAATAAAATTGAAGCTTGTAAAGTGCTGTTGCGAATAACTCAAGGCTCTTGGTACACAGCACAAGGTATCACTCTGCTGGATTCCGGGACATGAAGGCATTTCAGGCAATGAGAAAGCAGACGAATTAGCAAGACAAAGTTCGACGGTTTTTTCAGAACAATCTGATCCCTCTGTGAACATCCCGCCCTGCACACTCAAGCTCGAAGCAGGGAGAAAAGCCACAAGAGAAGCGAACGCTAGATGGGCTACCTTAAATACTTGTAATACCACAAGAATGTTATGGCCGTCCTTCAACGAAACCAAAACCGAGAAGATAATGCGGAACGACAGGAAATCCCTGTCCACCCTCGTAGGTATCATAACTGAGCACAGCACTCTGCGGCACCATTTAAATAAAATGGGCTTAACGAACGAAGTACTCTGTAGAGGCTGCGGTGCTGAGGGAGCTCTTGAGGATACAACCCACTTTCTATGTCACTACCCAGGTCTCCAACACACCAGATAATTCCTAGGAAGTCACTTCTTCAGCGACCTAGACTAGCTTTCCAGCACATCAATAGACAATATAATGAACTTCGTCAAATCAACGTTATAATGGGTAAGGGACAACCTATTTTCCCTACAGGCATCACAATGGGTCAGTATTGACCTGAGCGTGGCACGGATAAATCCACGCCAGCCCACAAACCTAACCTATACTAGGCCAGAAAACGGAATGTGTCTTAAAAAAATGTTGCTGGTTTGCTGTATTTTTTTTAAACCCTTGACATTTACCTACCAGAAATCAGTAAAATCGGATCGACACAAAAATGTAAAGCCTATTAACATTATGATTTTGATTCGGAAACCACTGGGGGGTTATTCCCAAATGCGCGGCAGATCGGGATTATATGAAAGCGATACCTCAGTTTCGACCGTTTTCGCTTTTGGATATTTTCAAATGAGAATGAGTTCAAAAATTATATTTCCAGTGCTTTCCAGTTTTTTCCATTCCGACTTCCAAGTTTGACAGTTTATCCCTCAGGAATTTAGTTTATTTTTTATCCGGATACAATCCGTCACCTAAAAAGCATAAATGGAAAAAACGTCTGAAATTTAATAGATATCGTCTGAAAATAAATAGAAATCGTTAGAAAATCAGATATTGAAAAAAATCTGAAACAATTTTTAAAACGTCTGAAAACAAATAGTATCTAATCATCTGAAAATGTTTAAAATCGTATCCGCGGTGCGATCGTAAATATAGATACCTATTGAAAACATTATCATAAGTTTGAGTAAAAGGAATATTCATAGATGATTTTTGAGAATTGGCGTTGCGGTCTTTAAGTCTTTAAAATATGCTGACGATTTATTCAGATTTTTAGACGAAATTTCAAGTTTTTCAGACGAATATTTAAAAAAAGCTGACAAAAACTAGCAGATGAATATGAACAAATTAGAAGATGAAAATAATTTCTTTTCAGACGAAACTGTTTTAACCTTTATTAAATTAGAGGTCTCACATCAAAGCAACTAAATATCGCTCGAACGAAAAATGTTGCTGATTGTTGTCTGGCAATATTTATCGTTAACGATACACAGCGCATGTTGAAAGGCAACAAATATTGCTTCGTAGAAATACCTGGCAATGCTGTTGCTTCTATTACAAATAGATAATAGGTTAAAATTAAGCGAATTTCACACTTTTAATTGAAATGCATTGTTTAATTTCCTCTTCAACATTCTAGCAAAAGAAAACGTCCAAAAAGATAAGATAATTTATTATCCTGCTCCCGAAGCAGAATTCCATGCGTGTTATGTTGTAAATGTTCGCAGTAAATTGGTTTCTGTTTGAACTTGGGAGCGTGTTCTTAATGTATGGCAAAGTTTTATTCAAATTACCTATAGAAATCTAACTTTATTTATAGTCAGTAAAGCAATTTTATTTTTCCAGTCCAAAAAGCGTTTTCCGGTTAAAAACATTTTTCGTTCCGGTCAAAAAACGGTTAGACCGGATGTACGCGAACTTGGACGCACCCTTAAAACGAATTTGGCAGCATTGAAACAACACCTTTGACAGATAACCTAAGTGCCATCGTGCATGTTTTTCTTTTTCCTTTTTCTGTCTTAACCTTTTTTGATAATGGCGGCAAGACAAGCCTACAATATTGTACGTTGCTGAAAAATTAAAATATTAAACAAGAAAACACATATCTAATTCAAAATTTATGTAAAAACAATTAAAAAAGAAAAGAAAAAGCAAAATAACTAATAAGCTAGAACAAAAACTAACAAGCATAATTGTATCAAACTAAACGTAAGTAAAATGTAAAAAATGAAATGTAAAATTGAAGTAATAAATATCCCTAAACAGGAAAATTTAAGAGCCTGCAGAAGCAGCTCTGTAAATTTCGAAACAAAGGAAGATTAAAAAATAATAAATCAACACCGGATTTCAAAATTTTCTCCGGTCAGAGTAAATAGATTTCGGTCAGATATGACCGTAATTTGAGATTTAAGCTGAAGTCCGGAAAAATAATTTCAGCTAATCTCGAATAAGCTGATGATTTTCGTTGTCCAAAGTGAATATTTTAATAAAAACAAATTTTAATTTTTAAAAACGATTTAATTCGTAGGTACAATGTTAATAGTACGTAATGGCAAATGGTAATGTTCGTACGGTAAATCAATTCTTACAGAAAATTTTGACATAAACGCCGGGAATTGGTTTATAAGGCAAACCAATTTTTACAATGCTTAAATAACCAGTATTAAGTCAAACGCAATTCCTCTTGCTTCATTACTTATATAATGTATTTGCAAGAATTAAAAAAAAAGTTCGGCATTTTTTTTTTTAAATTAGCCTTTCGGTACATAATGCGGTTTCCCATCCCCGAATGCATATACAAATTAATTGCGTTCCTGATGCTCAATCTAAGCATCGGTACATTCAAGTTCTGAAATAAATAAGAACACTCAAGGAATGTTTTTGGCCTTAAAAGCTCTAAGAGTGTATCTCCCTGGCTTACTGAGTAGATATTATATCAGGTGCACCCTGTAGTTATTTCGAAAAAGTTCTTGCCTTAAAATTGTTTTCAAACTTTTAGCTACGACAATGCTTCGAACTTTTGAAGTGTAGGTACCTATTTATATTATGTACTTCTCCTATACATATTATAGTACTAGAATTCTTATCAAATTACAGAAGGTACACTGATGTGATGACAATAAGATTGTCTGCAGATACTTGTGATCTTATCAACAATAAACACAATTTATTGTTTCAACATGGCATCGTGAGTAGAGGTAAGTATCTCAATGTTAATGAATCACTTAGTTTGAAGTTCTCCCAAGATATAGTCGCACTTTTTTTACTGTGAAAAAATGCAATCGCAATCGGTAATAATTATTACATCGTTAGTTCTACTTTTATTATATTCTACTACTCCATTCGTGAATTGTACTTCTGAGTACTATGATGTCAAGCTGGAGAAACAAAATACAAATTCTGATTTAGACTCCCCGCCGAAAGAAGCAAGGACACTACTGCACAGTCCAGGAAGATGCAAGCTTGACCATAGAGGGCGTTGCAGGAATACAGAATCCTGAAGTTGGTAAGTTAAAGTAATGAATTAAAAACATTCTCCTAATTTGTTTATGCATTTACATAGATAAAAAACGCAATCGATGGTGATGAGGTGGTACAAAAAGGCGCATATGGTTCAGATGTACCTACTTGTAGAACCATTAAATCAATAGATATCAGTTTGATGAAATAAAATAATTATTATTTGGAAAACAAACTTGAATCTCTTAGCAACTTACCCCGAACTCTTAAAGTCTATCATGAAAAACTAACTATAAAGTATTAAAGACTGCTTAGAGAAAATTCTTTCTCGAGAAATTTAAATATTCACACTAACCTGTAGAATGTCTTTGGTGTCCTTCGCAAAACGAAGAAGCTATACCTACGCACACATACTCGTGAATGTATTCATTTCACTGCAGGGCTTCTTTCGTGTCAGCAAACTATGTGTATATTGTATATATGATCCGATTCAGTTGTTTTGTCCTTGTGCTCCATTCATGACTGAACATTTTCCCAGAAAGAAGTCCCCCCAAGGAAATACGGAAAAAATCATAAACCTTTTCCACAACAAAGGGAGAAAAAAGTTTTCATAATTTTTTTTTTTTTTCTTCGAATTGTCAGTGGAATTGTTTCAGATATCTGCCATTACCATCCGTGATTTTATTCATAAATTGTGAATGACAGTAAGCACATGTACACACTTGTAAATGTTTTATAATGGGGATTAACTTGTTGACGCAGTTTGTTAAGTACTCGTATGTATGTGTGTACTGTACGTAAATCAGTCAAACAAAATGTAATTGAAAACCGTTAAGGTATAATGATTTTACAAAAAATTACAAATCATCTGTGCATGAACAATATCAGAATATTACTGACCTCATACGATGGAAAATTAGTTGCGTTCTTTAGAACTGTTGAAAAGAGCAAAAATAAGGATATTCAGCGCGCAGGCTTTTGCTCTTATTGAAGTCGTGGTGGGTTAGATATTAGATTTCTCCATAATGTGACTCTGACTCCGATGGCGGATGAACACAGAATGAATGATTTTGTACTAAATTTGAACAAAAATGAACATCACTAAATGGGAATGAGAGTGGTTTTATTATTCTCTATATCTCTACGTGGGGACGAGTGAGTTTTGTGAGATATTGGGTTGGGAATGTCAGGAATTAGGCTAACGAAATTGTCGCAGATGTTAAAATAGCTAAATGTCTATTAGTATTAAAAAATAAGAACAGTTTTGATAGTATTAGGTCTGCCAACCTACATATTAGGATGCTTATTATTTTGCTTTTCTTTTAAGTGGATGTCAATGGCACAATTAGAATTATTTTGCTAGTTTAATTAGTGTTTGGAATGACAAATTTAAGTTTGCGTTTGCAAGTATTAGCACAGAAACGGCAAAAATTGGTTAAGTGGTGAATAAGGGCAAAACAAAGTAAATGCTGTCAACAAGAAGGGACAATTAACATCGACAAATCGGACAGAATGTCGCGATAGACAGCTATAACTTTGAGGTGGTTAGGGACTTTACCTACCTCGGCTCAGCTATAAACTCTGATAACGACACCACAGCAGAAATCAAATGAAGAGTTACACTTGCCAGCTGTTGTTTCTTTTTGGCAGAAGAAGGCAACTGACTAATAAAGCCTTGTCAAGAAACACTAAGCAGGGGGCTTATTCCCAAATGCGCGGCGGATCGCTTTTCATGGCGGATTGGTATTTTTATATTTCTAAAAGTGATTCGATCCATTCAAAAGCGATATCTATTGTGAGGATTGCTGGCAATAAATCCGCCAGCAATCCTTCACCTGAATAGCTATCGCTTTTGACAGCTTTTGGAAATACAAAGATACCAATCCGCCATGAAGAGCGATCCGCCGCGCATTTGGGAATAAGCCCCCAGACTCTATAAATGACCCTCATAGTCTCAGTCCTACTCTATAGCGCAGAAGCATGGACGGTAACAAAGGCGGATAAAGATCTTCTTGGTCAATTCGAACGCAAATTTCTTCGATTTTCGGTTCCGTTTGCGTTGACGGGCTTTGGAGGATGAGATTTCACAGCGAACTCTACAAGCTGTATAGCGACATTGACTTGGTCAGAAAAGTATACGTACCACGCGACTGGCTATAGGACATGTAGAGCGAATGAACACCAACGCTCCGGCCCGAAGAGTTTTCGATTCCAACCCGGAGGGACAACGCAATAGAGGAAGACTTCGCCTTAGGTGGCTCGCGCAAGTGGAAGGGGACCTTAACCAACTTGGACTGCGCAACTGGAAACAGTTAGCCAAATGTCGAGGACTGTAGCGCCACCTAAGATAGAGAAAGGCACGTAGCCAAAGGGGTTGACTGTTCGAAGCGTCATAAAAAAATACGAAAACAATGGATCAACAGAAAATATGAAAAGAACCCGTATTTTTTCTGATATGGAAAAACGTGATATTTTGAGAGAAGTGTAAAAAAAAAACCAAAAAAAGTGCTCCGAACCTGGCAGAACAAGTGCCAAACACTACCTACCGGTAAACATTTTAATGTGCAGACTCTTCGTAATGTTTTGCACGAATCAAAATATTACAGAAGGGTTGCGAGAAAAAAGCCATTCATTTCCGAAGTGAACAGACAAAAACGTTTGGATTTTGCCAAAAAATATATAAACAAATCCAGGGAGTTTGGGAATCGGTTATATTTTCGGATGAATCAAAGTATAATATTTTTGGGCACGATGGAAGGCAATACGTTTGGAGGAAACCTAATACCGAACTAAAAAGTCAAAATGTCGTGTCTACTGTGAGACATGGTGGAGGGATAGTGTTTTAGTTTGGGGGTGTATGGCGGCAAACGGGGTGGGCAATCTGACCATTATTAATGTACATTGATATTTTGCGAAATAATTTAGTAGACAGTGCTGAAAAACTTGGTCTTAGGAATTCGTTTGTCTTTCAATTAGACAGCGATCCTAAACACACCGCCTTACAAACTCGCGAGTGGTTGCTCTATAATGCTCCCAGACAACTTAAAGCTCATCCGCAATCTCCTGATGTTTTAATCCAATAGAGAATTTGTGGAACCATTTGGGACAAGCAGTGAGAAAACACAACATTTCATCCAAATCTGATCTAAAAATGGTAATAACGGAAGAGTGGAACAAAATATCGAGTGAAACGACAAAAATTTTGGTTTATTCGATGGGCCGAAGATTGCAAGCAATCATTGATGCCAAAGGATTACATACAAAGTACTAATATCTTGATGTCATTCTTAGTAGATCTTTGTTCTCTTTGCTAATACTTTTTTGAGCTGCAATTTTTTGTTTTTATTTATTTTTTTGTTTATATTGTAATTAAAATGAATTTAAATGCCCTCATGAAGTTTACTCCTATTATCTGGTTTCTAGGAAATTTAATTTATTTTGTAAAAAGTTGTTAAAATTGAATAAAAGTAAAAAAAAAAAAACTGTAATTGCCAATAATTTTTTTATCCACTGTATCTTCTATAACCTTCGGCTAATCACGAGTAAATTGAAAGCTTAACTGAGAGCTCAACTGAAATTGAAATGATCGTCTAAATGGGGCTTAATATAAATTCAAATATATAAAAATAAGGAGACTATCCCGGTAGGTATACAGTATTCAAACGCTAGGTATGTAGACTGTGCAAGCCATAGCTTTAAACTAGCTCTGCCATGTCAACTCCTGCAATTCGCAATTGCCTTTGTGTATTTACTGAAATAGCTAATTTCTTCCACAACAATTCAAAGGCAAATATAACTTCCAAAAATGTCATTAAAAAACACGCACCAGAGAGCCGAAAAACTCGACTTCTACGCCTTTGTAAAACGAGATTCATTGAAAGGCATGACAGTATTATTTCCTTTGAAGAGCTCTTCAATTGCATCTCAATGAGTCTTGAAAAAATAACGAGCAGAGCGTGGGCAATTTCTTCGAAAGCATCAACACTTTTGGCAGCGGTCCAAAAAAGTGATTTCCTAGTAAGCCTCATTGTATGCGAAAAACTATTTAGTTTCGTTTCTGCAATCGACCGCACAAAAGAAGTTCTGAATTCTCTTAAGAACATCACAGAAAATGACGAAGATTTTTTCAGAGAGGCTTTTCAGTCCGCATCGGCGCATCCTATCTTGCTGAGAACTTATTAATAAAACTTCATTAAAACAAACAACGCGTTCCAATCCAGAAACCTCTCCTACTGGCGGCATTTTAGAGTGTCGATACTAATTTCTTGCATAGATTCATTAATTTAAAATCTTACAGAAAGATTCTCATGGTTAACGAAGACGTTCTACCATCATTTAAAGCTCTTCTCCCAGGTTTTGCTGCAGTTCAGCGAGTGAGTGAACGAAATGGAAAAGTTAACACGTTACTTTGATAACGCATTTTCGTTGTCAGCTGTGAAAGCTGAGTACATTCTTTGGTGCGAAAAAAAATCGTCGAGTGATCCTTTTTTTGAAATGACTTGATATATGTGACAAGACTTGCTTTAGACTTATAAATTTCTTGCTTACGATTTTGGCGGCGCTTCCATTGACCACAGCTAGTGATTGAAAGAACCTTTTCAACTATAAAATGGATTAAAAGAGTGTCCCGAAGCGTTATGGAGAATGCAAGGTTAAGTTCACTTGCTATATGATATCTGTTCATTCGGATATAATTGTGGATCCCGATAAGGTTATTGATTTCATGTCAAAAAAAAATCAATACGTCTTCTGCTTTGAAAAAAATGTGTGTAAAAAAAAAGCCTGGCTACGGCACTGGATAGAGAAGAGAAGATAGTTCACATATATACAGCATCACATTAAGCAAACAAAAAAAATTAAATAATGAGATATACTGAAATCCGCAATCCATTCTGATGTTGCCGTTGGTTGCCTTAATTTCTGTCAAAAACCGCCAGCGAATTTAAGAAAGAAATTTTACGGTTTTATTGTTCAGATTCCAATACAAATTGTCATGTAATGCTTCAAAAACATTTAAGAAGACACGTTTTTTTAGGCAAAGAACTGTCAGAGAATGCCAACACTTTACACTTGGGGATCCTTCTTAAATTACAACATATTCTTGTTCTACGCCTTCAATATTATATTTTCCAAAGGCAATATGTATAAAAAACAATCTGCTAACCTATCAAAATTCTTCCAGTAAGTATATTTAGCTCACTTTCTTAGAACAGCTACCACTTGTGAGTTAATCGAGTGCAAAAATGCACCGTGATGACCTTTTAGATTTATCATACTTTAGGTCCTCTACTCTATACCTGTTATATCTTTCCACTAACCATTACAACTAACAAAAAAAAAACTCACCATAAAGTCCTCCTCATTTAATTGCCTGCTGCCCTTCCCTAAGTAGACTTGCATAAACAACACAGGACTCTGTTAAAAAAAAAGGAAATAAGAAAAATACTAAAGAACTTCATCCGAAAGTAATTTGGTGGAAACAGCAAGTCGCAACTCATGTTTATCAAGAATCTCATTACGGTTGCTTAGTTTCCGCCCAGCAACCCGGTTAGTTGTGGTGATGGGAAAAAAATTGTAATTTTTCTTTCTTTTCCAGGAATTATGGTGGTGAACTGCCACCTTACTGAACTATACAGGTCTGTTGGTGCTTCTTCAAAATGAAGCACTTAGTTACCTGCAGCAGGGTACACGTTGCAATTAATACTCTTCTTCCGCTTTATGGTTTGCAGTGGATTTATGTGCAAGTTGCTATCTTGCTCTGAAATTAATTGTTTGCACCTTTTTCTCAATTACGCCCTTTTATAATCCCCTGATGTAACTGACAGAACACTATACTGCACAAGCCGTTGCTTCAAATAGTTTTTCAACACCAAAAACTCTCGCAAAGCCTATACGCATTGAGGCACGTAATGCTATGATTTTTAAGGTTCATAGACTACTTGATGGGAAGGAAAAACGAAGGGCAAACAAAGCACTTTCTTGCGATACAATCACTCAACATAATGCCCTTCCGGTAGATTAAATCGAAAATTGTATCACACTCGGTAGAGTGCTGCTGGTAACTACAACAGACGAGTGGATAGGCAATATGATAGGCGTCCAATGAGGTGGAATAAATTCCATAAATAGATTTCTTGTAATGTCATTATCCCGAAAGTTGTTTGTAATAACATTATGGGGATATGATTTCCTTCTCTTTTTTTTTTTTAGTTAGATGGAGAGTGGTATCCTTTATAAGAGGATAATGCTTTGGTGATTTTACTGAAATAATGGCGATTTCAAGGGGGCGTTTGGCTTGTGATTTCTTCTCGGTCGGAAGATAGATAGACTTTATTTTCACAGGACTTTGTTTTTATTTAGTTCACCCACGAGCAGATGTTTCGAAGTTTGATATGTTTAAGCGCTGCAATCGGTTTACAGGGATTTTCTAACTGTGACGGCCATAAATGTGTTGTGTAGTTTGGGTTTTACATGAACTTAGAAAATGTTCAGGTGCTAGTACACGGCATGTATAGCGTGCCACATACGTATGTAGCTCTGACGTCAACAAAGAATGCACAAAAAGAGCTTGTACATGGCATGCAGCCATTGGGACCATACGCTGACGTAAAAATGTGATACATATGTACAGCTGTGTTGATCACCATCAGTCAGTTAGGATAAACTACTTTATATATGAGATGCGAAAGTAACTCTGTCTGAACTCCTGAACCAATCGTAATGTAATTTGACAAAGGGGTAGGTATAGTCTGGCACCTGAAAAAAACATAAGTGACTCGCGGAATATGGACAGGATTAGAAAAGGAGGTCGTGGCACCTCTCATGCAAATAAAACATTGCAAACTGTATTCCTGGAAGTTTCGATGACCTTGTGCGACGCAAATCCTACGACCCTAGTTGCCGTCTGATGCAATGACACCGGAACTTCGGCTGCTGTGAAAATTTAGACAGAATCTATAAGCCTGGTTTGGGGTGTAGTTTTTTCACGGATTGCTACAAAACTAGTCAAGGGCCCAGTGCTGGTGTCTTTGTAGAAATCGACAACTCTTGCGTTAGTAAAGCATGCCTCTGTTTTTCAAGCGGAGGAAATCTATGCTATCCTAATGGCAGCCAAATATGCCGATTAGCTGAAATTGGTCTTGTTGCCAGAAAACCAGCTCGAAAACCACAACTGACTGTCAGCTTGATTAAGAAGCGTCTCGACTGGGCTCATAAATACAAAAAATTCACTGTTGAAGATTGGGAAAAGGAAATACAACAAGAGAAACATGAAGGCAATTAGATCATAAAAGTAAAACTCGTTTTAAACCTTAAAATCGCTATTTGTTTTAATTTCGCAGGTTTATGAGCACAGTCGAGACGCTTCTTAATCATGCTGACAGTCAGTTATGGTTTTCGAGCTGGTTTTCTCGCAACAAGACCAATTTCACCCAATCTACGTTGCACTGTTAAACTCTTATTCCTTCATCGGAAACCTTCTTTGCCAACAGGGAAACTGGTAATTTTCGATTGGCCGTACAAATATCCCCAATTTTGCGGTCTGTTCTGGGGGTTGTGTTGCGAGGCCTACCGAAATTGCTCTTACTCTTCGGGTCTAAAGACACCCCAAGATCCATTTTTTTTTCTACATTCCTTACACAACTTCGCGATACTCCAACTACACTAGCAATATAATATTTGGAGAGGTTTATTGCCTTCAATAGACCAAAAACTTGGACGACTTTCTTCGGGGAGAGGTCTGCTAACCCTTTTCCTATCTTTCAAACGATTTAATACAAAAATTTAATTTAATTTTTAAATATTATGACTATCTGGGTGTATACTATTATGCATAAACAAAACTAAAACATTCATACTTACCGAATAACAGGACTTTTATTTGATAAAAATTACTTTTAAATGCAAATAATTTTAAGGCACTTTTCGAACTTTTTAGTCACACAACCATTCACTACTTAATAGAAATTTCAAATGTTTCAAAAAATTGCAAAGCTAAGCGAAAGCTAAAGCTGAAGGTTCTAAGCCATACGCAAAGCGAATGATGTCCATAATGAAGGCGAACATTACCGCTTCGGAAGTCCATCAAAATAAACAAAATCCTTGAATTGTGGAAATGTAAATGGTCAGAAGAAGAGGACTTTCCATTAAATAATTTATTTTTCAGCCATTCATTGTTGGAAAAGGACAGTCCGTTCAAGAGATTAAAAAATCACCTAATAAATATGACGAATTTTATCATCTTTACAAAGATTTACGAAGACATCGGAAGACATCCTCACAAAAATTGCTGAATACTTTGGAATGTCATTAAAAGTATTCGATTTTATACTCAAATCTATTGACAGCTGCGGTTTAGCTTGAATTTCTTGTTAAAAAACTGAGCAGAAGAGTTTATGCGCTTTTAGCGCCAAGTTTCGCTTAGTATATATCTTAGCATCGAATCTACTATGGCCAGTGCGATTAAAATGTATGGGCGCAGTTTATTAGCTTTGACCTGTCATACCCTAGCTTTAGCTTTCGCTTAGCTTTTCGCATGCACTCTGTCCGTAGCCTTATAGTTACCTGCGTAACGCAAAATTAGAGTTAAAAATAAAATAAGCTTTCTTCATATTTAAAAAAAAAAATTTAAAGAAAAATTTTGAATGTTTTTACTTGGGTCTAATAATATGGCAAGGTACTGTAGGTGGCGGGGTCGGAGTATCTCCGTCTGTAGCGACAGTCAGGTTTCGCTTAAGGCCTGACTCAACCCTGTTAATCGTCGCAAGGCTGAACTCTTTGAGTCTTTGTTTGCTGGAAATGAGATATCGCATGAGATTGCTAAGCAAGGCCTCAGAGGATAATTTCTCGTGATTTCCATAGACGATTGATTCTCAAACGAACACAATTTTGTATGACAAGACTCTATAGGATTTAGGCAGACTAAACGCATGCTCCCGAAAGTCAGTAAGAACTAGAAGTCTGCGGCATTTCTGCTCTCTCTGGTGACTGCAGAAAACTTGGCGTTCTTACGGGACAAGTGCTAGGCTTAAGTGATACCGACGATACTTCGGATCATTTCCTTTGTTATTGTCCTGCCTTTGCTTGGATCAGGTGGCAGATTTTTGGCGCTGATGAGGTGAGTGCTGATACTGTAAGCTTCCCATCGCTGAAGTGCATTCTATCCGCTTTCTCCAAAAATCGAAGAAATTCCAGTAAAAAGGGTAATACTGGATTATGTTTCCTAGTCGTACAATGGACCAGTTGCGTCTGTGTGCTCCAGTAAAGTGTTTCCTAAACCGAGAAAAAAAATATTCTTCGTTACATAGATATCTAACAGAAGCTAAATTAGTAACAATTGGGAACATTGATGTGCATATTGTCCCAAGAAAGCATCAGTTAGCGAAATGTGGGCTTAATTGGACACATGAAAAAATACTGCAAACCCTCTTTCTCGATACTATGGGAGTTTAAGTTGTTTCTGATAGACAAGAGCAATTGCAGGGTACGGAAAGTATTATCTATCTTTAGCAAGTCCAGCTGAAAACACTAAAATGTATTTGTACTGAGTTAAACTAATGATCTGTCCACATTCGGATCGCGAGGAAAGGTAAGATACTCATTTCAGTGTTGATTTCTTTCATCAGAAAATATGATAGCGCTGAGACGAAAAGGATGTGGTAAGATTGCTAAATTTGATATATACAACCTTCGCTTGTCCCCATAATTTACATATATGCATATATATATCCTTTTGAATCATAATTCATATAAAATATCATTAAGCTGAAAGACTTTACAACAAAAACAGATTTTCCTCCCTGTGATCACCAAAATTAGCCGCATATTTGCCTTCAGAAAATGATACAAAATATTCTTTAACTCTAGGACAATAAGGAAAATGTATGCATATAAAATAAAAAATAATGTCCCTCTCGAAATACCTAGATAGATGTTTCAGAAATATCTATTGCCGCCCCATTGCCACTGTTGCCATAAAACTCCTGCCATACGTACATGATTACTCCCAAAAAGTTACCTCATTTAATTTTCCCAAAAAGGACAGGCATTGCACTATTTTACAAAATTGGCATTCCCTATTTTACGACTCATAAACTCATTTATTCAACCATTCATTGAAAGGGACCAATTTCATAAATTCCACAAAAAACACAGGACGCACAAGGAAAACAAAATAAAAACACAAACAACACATACAGCAACAAGAAAAGATGGAATAACAACTTTAGTTAAACATGATCAAAGCTAAGGAATTTTCATATGAAAACATAACTTTCTTTACAACTATTCAGGCTGTTGTTGTTACTGGAGTATTACTCCTCTTCATTACACACTACTCATATATAGGGACGACACGACACGGTGTATGGTAGTAACGCATGCACGATTGCACGCGTCCTCTTACATATAGGCAATGTCGAAAGTGATAAAACCCTAACTTTATCCCGTTGTAATCATAAATATTTCCTGCGTCTGCCTTTCCGAACAAAAGGGAGCAAAGCGAGAACAAAACGTCCGTAAATCGGGCACGAAGAAAGCAAGAAGCTGTAATGCATACATAAAACTTGCTTATGTCCTGTTCAGCACACAACACTAACGGTAATGTCGAAGAATGGAAATTTTAGTACAAAACTCGGAAAGCGTGAAATTGAGGGAGAACGACAATGGCGAGTGTGTGTTGTGTTTCGTCCTCAATCAGTTTTGTCATTTTGTATAATGGACTTGTTACTAACATTCGGCAACAACAACCCCTGTGAGAGGGGTTCGGCCAATATACAAACTACTCGTATTTAAGTTCATTTAATCATATTCTTATTAAATTCCTTGGATCACGTATTATAGGAGTTAACCTTATTTAGGTTTATAAATCAAGTCACTGGGGAGCCGTACGTGGCTGGGTGTCCTGTCTATCTGTCTGAACAGAAGGTGTAGTCAGTAGTCCTTGATACTGGTGTTCATACTCATAAATCTCATTAAATATGAGACTTATGACAGACCTACGTGTGTTTCATTAATTAATTTAATTAATTAGCTATGTAGTTGTAGTGGAAATAACAAGAATATTAATTTGGCAATAATTACCTATAGTTGTAGTGAAATACCTTGTCAGAGATTGTTGTTTTGGTCAGATGTCGATAAGTTATGTATGTACTTTGTTACTATCCCAATTTTTAGTGGTAAGCATATTTTTATAATGCCCTGAGTTACATTTAATAAAAATCATTTCAATAGTAACGTCCTCAGAAAAAAACGAATTGGTGGCACCTCCATGAAAGCTTTTGTAAACAAATATCACACAATTGGAAAGGGACTTCATTCATCTTGGAGTGTGCAACTGGAAGAACATATTGGCTTAAACGCAGGTCCAGTCTCACCGTATCGTCACATAAGTAAGTTAACTGAGCTACTAGGGGCGGAGTGGCTCAGTATGGTTAGTGTGCTCTACTACTGAGCGAGGTGTCTCAGGTTCAAACCCCGGAAAATCAGAAATTACCCCTTAAAGTTTTTTCATTGCGCCACCAACAACTATCATCAGGAACCGAGGAGGTTACCTAAAAAAAAAAAAAAAAGAGTAATTATCGACCTGGCCGATGCTTTGATTTTTGATACCCTCCATGCACTGCATAGATATAGCCATGGGAGTTAATACGCGGATGGTCTAATAGTCTAAGAGCCCACAGCAAATTTTGGGCGTGAAAGTATAACCAAAAAGCTGATACATAAACAGAAAGGTCTCCAAAAAGTAAACTCAAATGTCGAAGTCTGGCAGCGCTTAGTTGCAGCTGAGGTTAGTAATAGTAGGTTGAAAACGTGTTTTTTTTTCCAAAATCTGAATTTTTTATATAACCACTTGAATATAGTATTAAATGAAAGAACAGACTGCCCTGATCACAAAAATATAGGTCCCAGACGTCTTACGTGCAGCCATACCCTTGCCAGACGTACTAAAAGTATGCTAAAAATCACATTTTGAAATAACTGGTATAATCAAAATTTGATTACACCAAAAAATTTGAGAGAACGCCCTGATCACAAAAATATAGGTCCCAGACGTCTTACGTGCAGCCATACCCTTGCCAGACGTACTAAAAGTATGCTAAAAGAACATTTTTTTAACAATTCTGATAACCATATTGTGATAACAGAAACTAACCATTGGTTACAAATGTTGCACTAAAGTGAGAGTGATTGACGTAGATCATGCAAAACAAGAAACCGTTTAGTACAGTTGGCTTTACAATATATTGTGTGATAGCAGAACAAGTGAGCTTACTGATAAGGCAGCAATTTTAGTTGAGTTGAGTAGTTGCATTTTTTGTCTGGGAAGTAAACATGTCTAAGAAAGTAGATAGTACATGTGTTCTTCATTCAAGTGATAGTCCGAAACAATGCGGAAATATAATTTTGTTTGATGATCAAACATTGGAAAAATTTACCCAAATTTTGACATGTCGGAAAATTCGAAATTTTAAATACTCGGATATAGATCTGTTATCAGTAAGCTCACTTGTTCTGCTATCACACAATATATTGTAAAGCCAACTGTACTAAACGGTTTCTTGTTTTGCATGATCTACGTCAATCACTCTCACTTTAGTGCAACATTTGTAACCAATGGTTAGTTTCTGTTATCACAATATGGTTATCAGAATTGTTAAAAAAATGTTCTTTTAGCATACTTTTAGTACGTCTGGCAAGGGTATGGCTGCACGTAAGACGTCTGGGACCTATATTTTTGTGATCAGGGCGTTCTCTCAAATTTTTTGGTGTAATCAAATTTTGATTATACCAGTTATTTCAAAATGTGATTTTTAGCATACTTTTAGTACGTCTGGCAAGGGTATGGCTGCACGTAAGACGTCTGGGACCTATATTTTTGTGATCAGGGCAGTCTGTTCTTTCATTTAATACTATATTCAAGTGGTTATATAAAAAATTCAGATTTTGGAAAAAAAAACACGTTTTCAACCTACTATTACTAACCTCAGCTGCAACTAAGCGCTGCCAGACTTCGACATTTGAGTTTACTTTTTGGAGACCTTTCTGTTCATGTATCAGCTTTTTGGTTATACTTTCACGCCCAAAATTTGCTGTGGGCTCTTGGTCTATAATATTGGTTTTGTATGGGAAGTACCAGAACTAGGTACTAAACGGATATAGGCCATTTTCAATACCAACCTAACGATGACGGTAAAGAGAAGTTCTCTCCATAATTTCACTTTGCTAGGTCGATTCGTTTGAACTCTATCATGTTTTCAACAGACTGACATAGGTAGATCGTTCCAGAATTTGATCCTGATTCAAAATTATATATATATACTTTCTTAGGTCTCCGGTGACTCCTTCTTCCTGTGAAGGGGATAAAAAAAGTAACACACCGGAGTTTAGTAGCAACAAGCTGAATAAAGATATGCTGGACTACTGCTTGTGCAACATGGGACACAGCCGAATAGCAGGTTTATAAGTTGAAAATGTATAGATGTCAGAAGCGACGCTTTATCACAGTGCAAAGGCAAAGAAAATGGGAGACCGCCAACTTAGCCCAGAGAGCAGAGTGCTTTAAATTGCGAAGGCGCCAGCAGAGAGTAAAGCTAAGACAATGCGACGAGATCCGAAGAGATAGGCTTACCATTCTGAAGCATAAGTAAGGAACTCCGAAAAGTCATACAAAATAGCAAATGCGACTCCTTTCAAGCTCTGATAGAAGATTAATATAACCCGTAATTAAACACCTACAAAATGCAAAACTTGAATCCACAAAAGAGATCGAAAATTCCAGAAATTATTACTCAGCCTGAGGTGTAAGGCGCAGTAGCGTAGTGGTTAGTGTGCTGGACTACTGTGCGAAGGATCCCAGGTTCGATCCCCGGAAAAACACAAATTACATCTTAAGGTTTTTTCTACTGCGCCACCTCTCGCGAACGTCTGAAAAACATCGGAGAGTATGACTGTCCTGAAAAAGCTTCTCAATTCAGCCGATCGGAATCGGCATAAAATTGTAGGTAGGTCCTTCCATTCCATTCGCCCCAAAAATGAGAAACTCACACAAACGAATGGTTGAGAGAAGCTAGGCTTTGAGTGTCTACTAGCGTTGCCGTTTTGAAATCCGCCTTCCAGTCAGATTTGACTGAAAAAAAAACAGTCAAAAATCTAAAATCCAGTCAAAAAAAAAAAACAGTCAAAGAAATTCTAACAAAAATCCAGCTAAAAATCCAGCCATGAAAGTATAAACAAAATAAAAATACATGTAAAAGTGTTATCAATGGTCTGGCCGTTGCTTTTGATATCCTCCACTGCATACATATACAATTCATGCAAAAAGTTAGCCATGTGAGTTAGTAGGTGCAGGCATGGGCATGGGTCTAATAATGGTCTGGTGTGAGAGTTACCACAACCAGAACTACTTGGCCGATATAGCCTATATTTTCAATATCAACCTGACGACGGTAAAAAGAAGTCATCTGACAGAATTTCATTCGCCTAGATCGATTTCTTTTGACGCTATTGTGTTTTCAACAGATACAGACAGACAGACGGACATGGCTGAATCGATTCAGAACTTGATCCAGGTCATAACCGGTGACTCTTTCTTGACGTTACAAACGTAATGACAAAGCGAATATTCCTTCAAGTGGAGGGTATAAAAAATATATTAACTTATAAATGAACTTTATATAGCAATCTCTCTTACCAACCAATTATTATGTTAGGTACTTTGGCCGGTATAGGAAAGTTGAACCTCACACAACAACTGATAAATTTTCAGTTTCAAATATTTGTTTCTAAGTTGGCAAAGGCAAGTAATTGTGCAAATGCAAACGCATAAATTGGTTCATTGTATGAGTGGGATATGGTTCCAAGCTCAGGGCATCAAAAAAAGTGAAATCAAAGCAATGTTTGTTCGTTTTTATACCCTCCACAGGAAGGTATATTCACTTTGCCATTACGTTTGTAACGCCAAGAAGGATTCAACGGAGACCCTATAAAGTATATATATTCTGAATCAGGATCACATTCTGAATCGATTTAGCCATGTCCGTCTGTCTGTCTGTCTGTCTGTCTGTCTGTCTGTCTGTCTGTCTGTCCGTCTGTCTGTCTGTCTGTTGAAAGCACGATAGCGTCCAAAGGAATTGACCTAGGCGAATCAAATTTTGTGAGACGACTTCTTTTTACCGTCGTCAGGTTGGTATTGAAAATGAGCTATGTCGGTCAAGTAGTTCTGGTACCTCCCATACAAAACCACTATTAGACCCACGTCTCTCTCTGTTGAAATCACGATAGCGTTCGAACGAATCGACTTAGGCAACTGAAATTGTATGAGAGATCTTATATTTATGGCCTTCAAGTTTGTATTAAAAATGGTCCATGTCGGTCCAGTAGTTCTGTTACCTCTCATATAAAACAGCTATTGTACACACGCCTCTCTCTGTCTGTTAAAGCACGATAGCGTCCAAACGACTCGACTTAGGTGAATGAAATTTTGTGAGAGGACTTTTTTTAACCGTCGTCAGGTTGGTATTGAAAATTGTCTATGTCGGTAAAGTAGTTTTGCTACCTACCATACAAAACTAATATTAGACACATACATACTAACACGCATGGCAAACATTTTGCATGCCTTTTATGCAGTGGAGGGTATCAAAGCATCGGCCAGGCCGATGATAACACTTTTACTTGTTTTTTATTCTTTTTCTATTTCCACTTTGAATTTAAAAATTTATATTGATAGAAAAGATATTACACGAAACATTTAAAAACAGTCAAACAAAATTTGTATCCAGCTAAAAAACCAGCCGGCTGGATTTTAAAAAATCTTCCAGCTAAATGCATATCAATCCAGTCAGATTTGACTGGAAAGCAGTCAAAATGGCAACGCTGGTGTCTACCCGCCTGTTGCGCCAACTATTTTTTTTATTTTTTTTTTAAGCCTAAGGTGTCTCTTTACATTTAAGTCAAAATTGGACAAAACTTGTATACAAAACTAAAACATTGTTAACGCTATTTCTCGACACTTATGGGAACTAAAGCTGTAAGATTTAAAAAATGTATGTTGTAGGGTCAAAACTCTCTCGGGTACAGCTGGTAAGATAAAGTCGGATTCCCACAGGGGTCAATTTTGAGCCCATTTTTTTATATATATATTTCACTAGTGCTGAAGGGGTTTTTGTTCCCTCAAAATACTAATGCACAGCACGAGAGGAAGGGTTAATAGGGACGATAAAGGCATTCCACATGCGTGTTATTCGACTCACAAAAGAATCTCTATACAGTACGTCCAAAGGTAGCCTTAAGGGTGAACTGATGCGCATTCGATGTGTGACGGGTGTTGCGAGAGAACTGTTGACGAGGTGGAATGCAATTAGCTATTTCATCAGAGCATTGGTGATGAAAATGGATTGGGAACACGATCCCGAAAACCAATATCCCGAAAATCCAAAATCCCGCAAAGCCAAAATCCAGAAAAAAGAATCCCGAAAAATTATATAAAATGAAAAATTTGCGTAAATTTTATATAATTTTTCGTGATTTCGTGATTTTTCGTGAAATTTGCGTAAATTTTTTATTTTATATAATTTTTCGTGATTTCGTTTTCGGGATTCTTTATTTTATTTTAAATGTAAAATAGAAAAGTTTTTTCCATTCCATTTACCGTAATAATGTTTAGTAATGTTGCGCTGCCTGCAATTCGCAATGTGCATTCAGTTGTGCGGATCTCATATAGTGTGATAGCTGACCGACTGGATTTTTGTTAGCCAGTGAACATAGTAATACAAAGTGAGTATCGTGAATGCCTTTAGAATTAAAAACTTTATATTATCAGCGATATTTTGTGTTTGAAGTCTTAAATAGAAATGAAAGTGTCCATCGTGAAGACCAACAAACAGCGTGAGAAACTGCTTATTTATGGCTATAGTTACCATCTAAACAAAATATACAAGGATAAATTTTACTAGGAGTATGAGCAGCGAAAGGAAACATTGTGCAGATCACACCTGACTACAATATCTAAGAATAACTCGCCCAATATAAAAAAAATTTCCCACAGACCATTGCCAAGCCAAGAGGAGTTATCGTACTCGAAAGCGATAGGTAACAAATTTTGGCCTTTCGGAATTTTGGATTTTCGGGATTGTGGCTTTTCGGGATTACATTTTTCGGGATTCTATCTGACTCCCCATGCCAATATATCACTCCTGTATTTTCCTACTAAAACCCAGTAATTCAATGCAGGCATTTGAGGCATTATTTAAACTCACAACTCCCTATTCAAGATTCAAAGAATTTAAAATTATTTTATGTTCATCTCCTTAACTTTACCATTACACCTTAAAACTCACCACCAAAGATCTATCTTACCAAGATTCAAAAGCTTTAATTGTTTTACACTTTGAAACACATTTGTTTACAGTGTTCTATTTATAATTTAATTTTGTGTCTGGAAGCGACTGTGCTTTTCCACACATACATACCTACGTACTTTTGCGTATTTATCAGCCTGAACAGTTGCATGTTTCGTCGTTGTGTGTGTCTTGTCTGTGTTATTCAAATACCGTTGGTAAGATTTTAGTTCTTCTTTTGTAATCGAGTAATATCCAAATGCACTAAAGGTTATTCAGAAAGTGAATTTAATTTGTAAAAATGGCAAAGACCACAAAAGGAAAGTGTGTTTTTAATGAGAAACTAAAGGCAAAATACCCATTTTTTGAGAAAACCAAATCGGATAGTGACATTATGTGCAGGCAATGTAAGGGCGTATTTTCGATAGCTTCAGGTGGAAATGCAGAACATTGTGCAACATTTAAAAACAGACAAACATCTGTCAGCGCTGTCTGCAGCATCTACAAGCAAAAGGATAAGTTCATTTTTCCCATCCACATTCGATTCCCAGATTGCTGCAATGGAAGGTACCTGGACATTTCACACAATAAAAGAAAATCACAGCTTCAAATCTTCTGATTGTGCCACAAAAATATTTCGTACGTGCTTTAAAATTAAGAAGTTTACATGCTCTCAAACTAAATGTCAAGCCATAGTTGTCAATGTTTTCGCTCCACGAATTAGAAAAATTCTTTACGAAGAATTAAAGCAGTGTCATTTCGTTTCTGTTTATGTGGACGCGTCAAATCACGGTTCAATAAAGTTGTTTCCCGTTCTCGTCAGATATTTTCTTCCGAATTTTGGTGTCTGTGTGAAAGTTTTGGAAGTGTCGTCGGAAGCCGGTGAAACATCAACAATTATCAATGAGCTCGTGCAAAGAACAGCTGAAGAATACGATTTGAAAGGAAAAATTATTGCATACTGCGCGGATAATGCCAAAGCAAATTTTGGAGGCCAAAACCGAGGCGGAAAAAACAATGTATTTTTCAGAATGAAATTGTGGCTACTACATTTAATTGGAATCGGCTGCGTGGCTCACATTGTACACAATTCTTTGAAATTTGCTTGTGATGTATTTCCATTTGATATCGAATGTATTGTCGTCAAAATATATTCATATTTTTACATTTATACAACACACGAAACAGCACTAAAAGAGTTTTGTGAAACGGCAGGTGTTAAATATTTAAAACTGTTGGGATAGCAAAGGCTCGGTTCTTAGCTCTCGGTCCCGCCATCAAACGCATTTTACATATTTTTGAACCCTTGAAAGCGCTGTTCATTGGTTTGCCGAAGGGAGAAACAATGTAAAAGGATTTTTTCAATGCTTCTATGTCCAAATTTTGGCTTCTTTTTGCTCAAGAACAAGTGTGTAAATGGAACTATTTCGTAGTCTGTCTTAAATACTTATGTTTGTTTTGTTTGCTTCATTTTCTAAGCTGAGCTGTTTGCGGAACACGTCCTTAAAATTGAAGGGGACGAAACATCGGCCATTGAAGTTGCTCATTATTTGGATGAACTGATAATGATTTTGAAAATGCGTTCCGCGGACGATTTTTTATCAGCGCAGACCTCAAATGAAAAAAAAGCCCTTATCAAAAGTGGATCAGATTCCGATGTCATGTTTGCAAAGTGCAAAGATTTTTTTGGTAATATTTTGCTAAAACTATTATTGATAATTGTAAAAAAATAATTTTCTTTTTTCTTTCAGCTGATGCCATCGAATATATCGAGTTATGGGGAGGTCCACTTGTAGAATTGAAAAAATATTCATGAACAACTTTAAATAAAATCCCAAATTGGAAAGATATTGAGGAAATAATGACACATTTGAACGAACAAAAGTTATACAACGCAAACGAAAATTCGTCTCAGTTGCAGAATTTTGCTACATCAGAAATTATTGCTCAGCAAATCAAATTACAAAATGGAAAGAAGAAAAAGTACCAATAACAAAGAGATGGGTTGAAGTTTTCAATCATTTGGACACTGAAAAGTGTGAATACTATAAGGAAATGGCGACTATTATCGAGTTTGTCTTATGTCTTCCGGGTTCGACTGCTCCTGTTGAAAGAGTTTTTTCAGCAATGAGGAGAAAACACATCTTAGGATTGAAACATTGAAAGCTATTCTTACTACAAAAATTAATTTAAAAATTAGTTGCTTGGAATATTTTAACTGGTTAAAAACACAACCAGAAATGCTTAAAAAAATCCAGTCAAGTTCAAAGTATTCCGAAGAAGTTAAAGATTAATTAATTATTTATAAAATTAAAAATAAGATATGAAAAAAATATATAAATGGAAATATAAATAAATGACATATATTTTCCAATTTATCCTGTATTTTAGCGAAACAAATATAGGAACGTTAAGTATACCCAATCGAATACGCCAATTCAATTCAGCTATTTGAACTCGGCACTAATAAATTTTATAGGTGTCTTCAATTCGTTCCAAAAAAAAGCTACTTCAATCCTGACATTCGTTCGACAGACAACATTTTTTTTTCGTAAAAGAATCTTATACCTAAGACGTAAACATAAAATCAATATAACGGTTTACGTTTTTTTTTAATTTTCTGTTTTTAATTTTAAACTCCTTTAAGACATTAATAGTTAATTCTTAAAATTCTTAATTGCATTTTTGAAACAAATTCAGATGACATTAAAAATCTCATAATAATTCACACATCTAATATTGCCTTACCTTACCTTGCCGCAACTTCTTAGTTTTAACGAAATGCATCCCTTTAATATGCATCCTTTTAAAGCTTTCACATCTTGGGGGAAAATTGGAAAATTCCATTTGACACCCTAAGACCGCCAACCTCGCGGTGATACCACTTTTATGTTACACCAACAGCAGGTTGTCAACGCTACTTGGTCCTTACCCAGGAATTTCTTGTGGAATTTTCTTTCTTAAGAATATATTGCTAGAAAGGCACACTTCCGCTGCACTCATGTAAGTTTTAAGCATATCTACATTCTTAAGAATACAAAATTAAGCTGGCCAATTTAAATTATTCCTCTTCGGGAAAAGCACCTGTGCTATGTCAATAGTTTGGCTGGGTACTGAAAATCATCATCGTCATCGTTCAACTAACTCCTCTCATCACCCAAACAGAATGCGAATCATTTCAATATTCCATCCAGAGACCAAAGTTTCCAGCTAAGCATTCGATTCCAAATAGTCATCTTCAATCAGATATCGACAGAGGAAGCACATGACACACAATCCGCGCACAAGGACTCTATGGCAATAACAGTGTATCATTTCACCGGGATCGTATCGTATTTTGCAGCGAGGTATAAGTATCAACACCGCGCCACTGTGCCATGTCTTTTTGTCCCCGTTGGGGATCATTATTTCTTGAGTTGTGCCAAAACATACCGCTTCAACGATGCAGACGTTTTATTTTCCATCAACCAGCTGGAGAAGGAGAAAATTACACATTTCCATCGATGAATTCCCAGCACGTTTGTGAAAATGTTTTCCTATAAGCGTTCATGGGACCCGTGGGCTTCTCGCGATATCATGATGTCCTCAGCACACACTCTAGAAGTTTTCCCAACGACACGACGCGCCGATGACTATGACGACGACGACGACTACGCTACGACTACGACGATGACACAACGACACTCGCATCCTTGTTGAGAGTAGCTCCCCTTCATTGTTTGTCAACTTTTCGCTTTTCGCATATACTCGCATACACTTGTATAAATCCCTGATGTTATTTCACCTTTTGTGTTGATGCTGCCTCTTCTATTTACAGTTAAGGACTTTATGGGGAATCACTGTTGTTCATTCACTGAGAGGATCAGATAAGGGGCGTTCGGGGAGTTTTCAAAGTGTGAGCAGGGATATCTTATGTGAAATTAACTAATTAAATCCTGCACACAGAAAAATCGATGTTGGCAATTGATAAGAGTCAAGAGTGTGTTGAAAGTAGCAGATTTAAAAATATTTCCAGAATTTAGTCAACTTAAAGGCATTAGGTATTCGCTTGTCTTCATGGTCGGGTATTCCTGTTCCCTGTTATAGAAAATTGTTGAAAATATGTAGGTATGTGCGAAACGGTATTTGAATTATGTTTGTAGAACCCAGAGATGAGACTTTCGCACTGACATTGAAGTTTCATTGGCGTTAAGGAATCTCAATGCAAGTAAAAATTTGTTGGCATAAGCTCAGTGAACCGGAATTATTTTTATTGGCTAAAAAAGCTAATAAAGAGAAAACTCAACAACTCGACTTTGCTGCGGGACGTAATGTTACTATACGGTTTCCACACTTTTGTGAATTATGGCGGTCACGAGACCATCAAACGGTCAACCAAATTGGCCATCTTGCGATCGACGGAAGGCACTCCTCCAGTATTCTAGATGTCCGAACTTTCCGAACGGCCAACACAGACTCGGATCAGTACCTTTTTGTAGCCAAGGTACGTATGTGATGAGATCCAACGTTGAACGGCTACAAACGCAACAAACCGCCAGAAATTTTGCCGATCGCGTCTCCCTCAACCTCTCGAGAAGTCCTATGCAGCCAGCATCAGAAAAGGCGCAACTGATGTGCTAGGTTTCACCCGACCACCACCACCAGAGTATATCCATTATAATGAGTAGGGACACTCTCGACAATTTCCTTATCAGCAAGTATTACTGTGTCACACAGACATGAGAAATAGACGGATATATAAAGTGGGTAGTGAGAGGGAGAGAAAAGAGGAGGAACATTTTTTCGGAAAATGGCACAGGGTGCTCCGTTAAAAAAAGGGAAATTTTTAACTTGTCATACATTTTTATTAAATACAAAATTATAATTACATGTGTGTTACGCTAAGATATTTATACTTGTTGTTGGTTTTTTTTTTGATTATTCTATTACATTTTTTGATAAAGTCATGCTCTCAAACACGTGCCTACATATCATTTTATAAGAAATTATTTGTTTTGATTTTTACAGCCAGTAATCAATCACATTTATTTTTTAATATGTAGGTAATACATTTTCATTTCAAGATTATTTTTTTTTATTTTGCTATAAACTTTCTAATGCATCTAAAAATTCTTTAGGCGAACGTGTTAAATGTGCACTTTCATCTTCCTTAAAAATCTGTAAATATGGAGGAAACACTATGTTGCTGACTTAGTTGCAACTCACAATTGCGTTTTTTTTAATATAGCATACAAAAAATGGCGTATTTTTTTGGGAAGTGAGTATAACAAAAACAAAAGTGAGTATAAAACTTTTGTATGTAAAAGTAAAAGTGAGCTAGCTATAGATTCTCAAAAAAATACGCCTATAATAAAACGCATTTTCACTACCGAAATCAGCAGTTTTATAGTCAGATTCAGTTTTGAAAGCGTTTATTTCAACGCCGGAAAGCTCTAAATTTTCAGTTGGCTATTTTCTCCATGTAGCTACTTTGCTGAAAAAGATCTTTTAAATTCACAAATGAATTGAAATGAAGTCAGCAACTTATTATTTCTTCCTCGATTGCTTTAAAATGGCAATTAAGTCAATTGAAATACCAATAAGACTATTTATATTCTGTTGCCATCCTTTTAGTTATATCAGGCGTATTTTTTTGAAAATCTATAGCTAGCTCACTTTTACTTTTACATGCTAACTAGTATACTCACTTTTGGTTTTGTTATACTCACTTCCCAAAAAAATACGCCTATTGGAAGACTTATCGAAAAAGGCAATACTTAAAAAATGCATTTCATAAGAAATTGATTTGCTCTTCATTTTCAAAAAATGGTCTTCTGAATTTGTTGGGGTCTTTAAATTTATATGAATTAAAGATTAATATAACTTAGGACACATTTCGACCACAAGCAATACTATTCATTTTAAAACCAAAAGGCGTATATATGTATTTTACATGTGTTCAAGCAAAACAAAAGCAAAATAAACAGCGCGTAAAAAGATTTTAATGAAAAATTACACCTCCAAAAAAGGAGTCAGAAAAGGGATAGTTTCAGGAGTTATCACTAAAAAACCAATAAAGTTAAACTTTATGACCTCCATTATCGGCACATAAAAATATTTTACACCTGCATTTACTTTTTGTTCCCGACCGCGCAGGCTAAACACTTTAAAATATGTTTTCCCATTTTTTATTTAATCCAAAAACAATTGCACTGTAGTTTGTTCGCATCGAAAACTATCACGGGTCACCCTGTATTGTGTTTATTTAATTCTTTCGCACAACTGATAAGCACTCGAGTTTACCGCCTTTAAAAACGCATTATGAAAAAACCTACCCCATTGTCACTGCAGAACCAGTGTGACCAGTTATTATAAAAACTAGCAATTATGGAATGAAATTATTTGTATTGCTACTGCGCCCAATATCGAATTGCATTATTTTTAGCGAAGTCAGAACAGAGAAGAAACATTTATTTTCATATTTTAGATTGAAATATTAATGGTAAGAGTTCAGAATTAGTTGTAATTCCTGGAAAAAATAATCATAAAAACGAAGCATGAAACCATTTTCCAAAAAGCAAAGCAGGTCACACTGCATAAAGTGAATAGGTACACACATCGAAATCCGAGTTTACCGCCTTTAAAAATGCATTATAAAAAAACACACAATCGTTCGTCATACACAGCAAACCGTATGTAGTGGTACAGGTAAAATGTGTTGTTTACCCTTTTCTTCTCAGGCATTCGTAGTATTCAGGTAAAAAGTATTCTTTCGACCTGCTTCCACTTATTGCACGATTTTTTCTGCGTTTTGCTTTGTGGTAGTATGAAATGCATATGTAGAGAGAGTGTCCCTACTCATTAATGGATATACTCTGACCACCACGAAACCCTTGGTTTGATGAAGAGTGCCGGGAAGCACATGCAGCAAAGCAACTAGCCTACAAAGCGGCGCTGCAGAGAAGGACGAGAGCAGCTCGTGAGCTCTACGAGCAAAAAAGGAGGGAAGAACGGATAAAGAAAGAGCATGCGAAGCGCGCGATCGAGGAAATAGAGAGGTGTTACTCCAGGAACAATGTTCGGAAGTTTTACCAAAAGGTAAAAAGAACGCGTCACGGGAACAAGACCCGAACAGAGACCTGTAGAGACGTACAAGGAAACCTTGTAGTGGAGTCACAGTCCTTGCTGAGGACATGCAAAAACCGTTTCTGCAGACAGCTAAACGGCGAAGACGACACAAATTCCGCTGTCAGGCAGAATGAACCATTCAACTTGGGCGATGAAAGGCAAGACTACCGCCCACCTGACCGAAATGAGGTAAGGATAGCAATATCCAAGCTGCAGGACCGGACGGTTTATCGGCCGAGCTTTTTAAGGCAGCGGCGGGGGATGACTTGGTAGAGAGTATACACCAACTCGTTTCTAAAATTTGGTCAGAGGAAAGTATGCCTGATGAATGGAGTTTCGGCATTGTTTGCCCGATCCATAAGAAAGGAGACCCTCTAAACTGCGCCAACTATAGAGGCATCAGTCTCCTTAACATCGCTTACAAAATACTGTCTGCTGTACTGTGTGAACGCCTAAAACCATTTGTCAACAAACTGATTGGACCCTATCAGTGCGGTTTTAGGCCCGGTAAGTCCACAGCCGACCTAGATAAAATCCACGAAGTCCAAATCGATACTCACCATCTATTTATCGATTTTAAAGCCGCAGATGTCACCATTTATAGAGACGAGCTATATACAGAGCCATGTCTAGTTTTAGCATCCCTGCCAAACTTGTCAGATTGTGCAGAATGACGATGGAGAACGCTCGCTGCTCCGTAAAGGTCGGAAACAATCTCACCGAAACTTTAGATGTCAAAAAAGGATATAGACAAGACGATGCGCTGTCATGTGACTTTTTCAACATCATACTTGAAAAAGTTGTGCCAAATTTACAAGCCAACACCAGGGGCACAATTTTCCACAAGTTTGTGCAACTACTTGCATACACACCCAACCACCACGACGTTGCCAAAGGCGGATAAAAATCTCCTTGGTCGCTTCGAATGCAAAATTCTTCGAGTTATTTTTGGTCCCGTTTGCGTTGACCTGATCAGAAAAGTACGCATCAGCCATCTAAGATGACTGGGACATGTAGAACGAATGGACACCAACGCTCTGTCCCGAAGAGTCTTTGCTTCTAACCCGGAGGGACAACGCAGTAGAAGAAGACCTCGCCTTAGGTGGCGCGCGCAAGTGGAATGGGACCTTAAACAACTTGGAGTGCGCAACTGGAGGCGGTTAGCCAAAGATCGTGCTTACTGGAGAGGCGTGCTGGTTGAGGCCCAGATGCACCCCAGACTGTATCGCCACCTAAGTAAATAAGTAGTGTGACAACAAGGAAATTTAAACCAAGACACACTGAAAATAGGACCGCCGCGCCACCTAGCTCTTTGTGTCATTGTGCTTCGAGAAACAGGCTTAAAGTGTTTTCATCTTAATTATTTTAACCAACCAATACTACTCCCCGGCCAACTAAAAACTTCTTCGATAGTCACAACTTGAGATGGAAAAATTGTTGGTCAATATAAATGACAAATTGAACAGTTGATCGGATGAACTCTCATCGCCATCGTGTAGATGAGTTATCCTTTCAAATGTACTCTCCAGGGGTTAGCTAAGTTGCCGTCTACAAACACAGAAAATTGTATGATGCAGCCATTGTAGTAAATGACCACCAGATGGAAAATTAATGTATTTTTCGAAAAACTTTACTTCAAGTCGCCATCCCACTGATATATCGGTAGGTACCTACTGATACACAAGATGAATCTCCTTGAAATAGGTTCCAATAAAAAAGGAATTTGTTTCTCTCCACATGGTGATTTGTTGACGGGATAAATGCTCTGACATTAAACTTGATGAAAACAAGAAAAGTTTTATTTCTCCCTCTGGATATTTTCACCCCCACTTTGGCTTTAGTAGATGTGGTAGCACAATAACAAAACCAAAACAAAGTCTCCCCCAGCCCCAGCCCCAGCCCGCCAATATTTGCGAATGAAGAAGGAGCATCCATTTAAAGCACCGGCTAATAAACACTGAGAGGCTTTCTTTATGTTGGGTTGTATTTTTCGAAGGTCCGGGAGGGAGGGAACCACAAAACTTTGGAGGCGGTGAAAACTTTTCCTCGTGACCCTTAACTGAAGGGAGAGGACTTATCTGCAGGAAGGCTACAAATTAATGGTCGAGCTTAGCTGTTGTAAGGGGTGATTTTAATGCTGATGTTTTTCGGTGATGGTTGGGGTGTGTTTCGTTTCATAGTAGTTGATGGTAGGTGTACGGAAGGTGTACATTAGGCAAAACAAAGGAGATCAAAAGATAGAAAGAAACACAACGATTTGGGTGTGGGTGGTGTTAGGTTGTTAAGGGCTCTACAGATGGTTGGTCATTTTACACGTCATTCTATGGAAACCCATCATCGTTAACATCATCATTAGGGTACCAGGTGGAATGTGCGCTTATCATGGGGAGAATTCATATATTTGACCCGTAGTAGTATAGTAGGTCTAGCAAGGTACAGGGCGTTTCGATTTTGGTTTGTGTAGTTTTTTTTTATAAAGAAATACTTGAGCCCTCATAGGGCTGTCAATTTATTTGTAACTTTATTGTTAGCGCTTTATTTCCCATCGACGGACCAATGTTATTCTTAGTGTCCTTTCCTTTTGGAAGCAACTACGTTAATTCAATTTTAGCTTTCCCATCCTAAAAAGAAGTGCACCGTCTTTGGATTTGATTGCATCGATGTGCTTACGATATTTGGTCAGAATAACTTGTTTCCAGATCTGTGGAAGTATGTGTGTTAGTGACCACCCATGAAATCTAAGACCATCTCAAATTTAAAACACTTAAATATGTAGATACTTTCATTTCAAAAAGTTTACTTGTTCATTTCATTTTATATCGTTCTCCCAAAAGCAAAGTGAATAATAATCATTCATCATAGCCTGCTCTTGCATACATACTGCAAAACTATTCCTGCGAGTCATAATAAACCCTTTCACAGACACTTGAAATAATTCACACTGTTGGACTCTAGAAAATCCTTTTTAACTAACACAACAAAATGCACTCCTTTGTGGGGGGATATAGTTGAGCAATTTATTTTCTAAATTTGCAAAAGAAATTCCCAGACAACAGGTGAAGGGATATATTGGAAGTTATTCGCAAAAGAAAATACACCAACGACACAAGGATACGCTGTAGTCCTGATGTGACCAGGTAGATACTTGTTTTTCTTTATATATACCAGTGCCAGGCGGAGACGCGACTATCCCTGTAGGGCACCAAACAAAGTAAAGTACTTTATTTGCTTTTTTGAATGAGGAAAAACTGAACTGCATCTAAATTCCAATTCGAGTGATTTAGTACATTAAAAGGATGGAATTTTGAATATTTACATAGTTTAGTTGAAAAGTTCATTATACTCACTGTATTCGGTAGTTGTGGCCACTTTATGTTGATTACGTGAAAGTGTAATGTGCGTGACCACACC
The DNA here is from genome assembly GCA_949372485.1 of Cheilosia soror. NCBI lineage: Eukaryota > Metazoa > Arthropoda > Insecta > Diptera > Syrphidae > Cheilosia > Cheilosia soror. The sequence goes on from OX443563.1 coordinate 99,694,708, forward strand.
CAATTTGATGGGCTAAGAGGGTTGCATGTTCGAGAGATTTACACCTGGTTAACAAACTGTTAAATCTCGCACTTTCTATTATTTATTGTTTAGCACTTCATTTGCACGACACAATTAGCAGTGATTGTGTTGGTACTATGATTGTGAATTGAGATAAGAAATTCTACATTTGGGGCTTTGCTTTCCATAAGCATAATTTTGGCATGTGAGTTGCAGGCCTGTGTACTTAGCAATTTCAGCAACCTTTATCTATATCCACTGAAACAAAATGTGGTACATTGTCAAAAAGTGATATTGATCATCAAAATTATTCATTCAATATTAATTCATTTTCAAATAGTCCACTTGTCCATTAAGTGGGTCGCGGGTGTAGGTTGCTCAAGTGGAACCTCCATAGGTCTCGATACTCCGCCATCGACTCCAAACTAAGGGCAATCCCCATACGGGTAGAGGAGAGACTATGGACTTGATCTAACAATCTCATCCCAAGTCTACCTAGAGGACGCCTGCCTGATGGTACGGATTCAAAATTATATCTTTAGTAAAGGTTAGCTTAAGTATTTCAGTAATTTTTACCAAAAAAAAATATTTTTATACTAGTTGTGCCCGCAATTTCGTTCGCGTCTTAAAATATAAGTTTTGCTTAGTTGGTAACTAAACCTATTATAATACTAGGCAAATTTTAGCCAACAATTGAGTGCATTAGCATAATATGCTGATCGCATGCTTCTCCTTCCAGTCTTTTTCTAAAAGACATTAACAAAGAGGAAACACCAAAATGGAGAAAACTATTACAGTTTCGATATGTTTCACACTATCAGACTTCCAGTTGTCTCATTTCATTCCTTTTAATTATAAAACATGCACCACGCAAGCTTCGATGTGCTCAAACCACCACCAAAGCAGAACCACTATCAAGAACAGTCCTGAAGATTTTTTTTCGTTTGGAAAAAGTATGCATGTATTTAAGAAAAGGCACTGAAGTCAGGCAAAAAAATACATTTCGGCTAAAAACTGTTCCTAAGCCCGTGGCTATAAACGACATATCCTATAGCAGTCTCGCAGGCTTAAGGAACATTTAAAAAAAAGTTTCATCGAAATCTGTCCAGCATTTTTCGAGTTTTTAGCTGACAACGAAAATTCCTACAGTTTTATTATATGTATTGATTTAGACTGTAGACTGTAGAGTCCGGGGTGGAAATTAGCCCCAACCAACACGCCTATCCTCCATTTAGCACGATCTTTGGCTAACCGCCTCCAGTTGCGCACTCCAAGTTGGTCCCCTTCCACTTGTGTGCGCCACATAAGGCAAAGTCTTCCTCCACTTCTTCGAAGTGACCATCCGCCTTTGAAAGCGTCCATGATTCTGTGCCATAAAACAGGACTGGGATGAAGAGGGTCTTATATAGACTCTTATTGGTGTTTATCGACAGGACCTTACTAATCATTTGCCTTCTAAAGCCGAAGTAACAGCGGCTAGCAAGTGTAATTCTTCGCTGGATTTCTGATGTGTTGTCATTTTCAGAGTAAATAGCGGAGCCGAGGTAGACGAAATCCCTAGCCATCACCTAAAAGTTGTAGATGTCTATCGTGACGCTCTGTCCGATTCATGGTGTGTCCCTTCTTGTTGATAGCTTATATTTTGTTTTTGCCTCATTCAATACTAAGCCCATTTTTGCGGCCTCTGTTTACATAGGCGAAAATAGACAATTGCTTACAGAAGTTCAGCCGGTTAGTTGTTAGTAAAGACGAATATTTCAAACTAACTTAATGACTAGGTAAATTAATAACGAATATTGCATACTTATAGGGATTGCGTAGGGTGAAATTCTTAAGGTGCTCTTATTTTTAAAACTAAGATCGAAAATACACATATTTGTCGGTCTATTTAGTCTAGGACATAACCAACCAACGTTTCAAATGTCAGTTTCCTACTATAAGTAAAGGCACTAGGTAGGTATATTTATTCATTTTGTATGTCGTTGCATTAATGTTATAATCATATTCTGAAAGTATGTACGTTAAGTATACATAACACTGAAGAGTACTGTTCCCCCATCAAGGACCCATTGTAGGGAACGGCTTAAATTCAGTGATAATTTTAGGGCAAATCATTTCATAGAACTTTTCTAAATTATACTGTATACAAATTAGTTAGCAAAATAAAATTGTGATAAAATAAAAACAGTTTGCCAAAAGTCGAAAAAATTATTTTTCATTCCTGCCGAGAGATTTAAATTGTAAAGATCTTTCTTCTTAATAATAAAAGATAAATCAAAAAACGAGATTTTGCCAAAAAAAAATATATTGTTCTCGAGAATCAAAACGGTTTATTCTTGGAGAATTCAACATTTCAAAATGTACCAACTTTAATACATAATACTGAGAAATCAAGGAGTAAATAATATCTACTTAATAAAATTTTATGAAGACAAAGAAACAAAACCAAGGAAGAAATTTATCCAAATATCATATCGCACAACATAATTTCAGTTCTATAAATAAAAAAGAACTATTTTTATTGGAGAATTTTGAGAAGAAACCATCATCAGAATAACGACACACGTCAAGCAATAGGAATGTACAAGATTGCTTATTCTTTTGCATGCAACCTATCATTCACAATTAAGAACAGCAATCAGGAGCTCGAGTGTTATCACTTATCACGTTCATCAACATTCAAAACTTTGGAGGTTTGGAAACCAAATTAAATAAGTTGTTTGAGATCTATTATAAAATATTTAATAGATTAGAGCCGAGTATTTTCTTAAATTGAATTTTATTTTTGTAAGGATTAAATTATAAATTAATTTTACTTCTAAATTTAGAATTTGAAGAGGGCGACAAAATTCAAAATTCACCACGGGCAGTGGTTGGTGTGCACATTAACTCTTCACTCCTGGAAGTTCTTGTATTCATTTAATTTAAATAAATTGGTAAGTGATACTATTCTTTCTCATAAACACATTTAATTTTGATGCGAGCGACCCAATTTTATTATTTCGAGCTGTTATTTATTTTCGTAACGTACATTCCGGTGTCACACCTGACTATTAATTTATATACATTAATTTTATAATTCATATCCTTCTAATTTTTGTTTGGTTTTTCGTGACCTCATATAATTATTCTATCTACTATTCCAGGGCTATCGTAAAAAAAATTCCCCCCGAAACATTTCCCATTTTTCAAAAATAGTTATCGGCATTGAATTTCGAAAAAGGGAAAAAGTTTCCCCCGGAATAAATTGGTATCCACCCCTATCGGAAATAATATTTCCCCCGAAATGTTTCCCTTTTTCACAAATTTTCGAAAGGGAAAATAAAAATTCCGTCGGAAAAAATAGCCTATCGTGAATGATTTCGAAATCAAACAAAAAATTCCGTCGGAAAAATAGCTATCGGGAATAAATTTCCGATGGAAATATTATCGTAATTTTCCCCGAAATATTCCGCTAGCATTTCGTCAGGGAACTTTAGCTAAAGAGCAGCAATGTAAGTGTTTTTCTGCAAAATATTTAGAAAAAATAATGCATATTGTCAGTTTTAATGAAGGTCAAACACAACAAGTACAAAACAGCTGCAGATTATTCTAAATCATATGGAAAAATATCCGGATATAGCAAATGAATTTATACAAAGAAAAAAAGCAAAGCATTTTGTAAATAGATGATTGGCCTAATCCAACTTCGTGGTCGTTTCCCTCTCCAATCTGGTAGCCGCCTTCAGCAAAGAGCGCAATCATGTGCTTAGCTTAAGTAATGTGGAAACTCCGAATGATTTTTTGGTTTGCGGCAAAGACGGGTAAAGGTCAGAGCTACAAGCGTATGTGGCTTGCTACATGCCGTGTACTAGCACCTTAAGTCTTAATCACAAATCCACATTTAGCCCCATTTAGACGATCATTTCAGTTTCAGTTTCAGTTGAGCTATCAGTTATGCTTTCAGTTAAACTTATGTCCAAATGCAAAAATTGAAGCTTCTAACTAAAACTGAAACTGAGACTGAAATTCACATAAGTTTTTAGTTCAGTTGTCAGTTTCATCTAACCTTCGGCTAATCACGAGTAAATTGAAAGCTCAACTGAATACTAAAGTGATGTCTAAATGCACTCTAACTGAACTGTTCAACTGAAAGTTTAATTGATAGCTCAACCGAAACTGAAACTAAAATGACCATGTAAATGGGGCTTTAAATTGACGACTTTCTAAATATATATCAAAGGTCTCCACTAGCTCTTCACCTATAAGATATCTGTTGCTGGTCTGTTTAAGGTCCGAAGATTCTATGTCTTCCTCTTCACTTCCTCATGCTCTTCCATCGCTAATAAAAAATGCGCACTTCTAAACATATCAAAAATATTATTTTAATTTCTTAAAAACTCTACTCTCTCTCTTGTCAAAACATTCGAACTTATTTTCGAAAGTACTTTGGTGATTCCCGGGGAAAAAAATTCCGATGGAAATTCACGATGGGTAGATTTAATTCCCGGGAACAAAAAATATTCGGGGGAAACATTTTTCCCTCGGAATTGCCGATAGGGGTGATCGTGAACAAAAATTCCCCCCGAAATTTGACTGAATTCGCCCCGGAATATTTCCTTCGTAAATTTGCAGGTGAAAATGCAAAATGTAAGCAGTTTTTATAGGAATAAATTTTAAGTCCGTAGCATTTTTTTAATTTGTTTAATTTTAACAAAGGTAATAAAAGTGGCATACATTACTCAATGTATATTTATTGAATGGAAATCGCGACATTGCCAACAGGTTCACTACGAATAGGAACAAATAAGATGTAAAAGGATGTACATACAAGTTTGAAATCTGAAGGAACGTTAGAAAGGACTTCTGCGAAGCGAATGCCGACTCTGCTAATTTAATCTCATGATTGGACTCCTGCCCGGTTACCACCTTCTGCAAGGAACCGCAAGCATGCACTTAGCATGGCGATCGATTTAATCTCCCTTCATTTTTTTCCTGTGGAGTTTGTTCCTCCGCTAGTTAGACTTCACTGAATTGAACACTTTCTGTACTTAAAAAAGGATAAATCCAATTTGCATCTTTGCAATTACTAAAATTAACTCATACCTCGATTTAACACAAATAATTTGCAAACAACTTCCAAATATGAGCTTAAATGACAACTGAATAAATCACAATTATTGACAACTGTCAATGCATTCGAACATATTTTCGAAAAATTCCGGGGGAAATAAATTCTGATGGAGATCTACGATAGGAGGAATATTTTCCAGGGAACAAAAATGTTTCGAGGGGAATTTTTTCCCTCGGAATTGCCGATAGCCCTGATTTACTTGACAATAAATGTTTTCGATAGTATAGTTTTATAAACTATTGCATAACTTCTAGGAATTGGTGGATGTGGCAAGGCTTTGGTAAGGCATAAGCCTAAAGAGTGACAATGATGGCATAAGTTAATAGGAGCTGCCATAAATATTAAAGGACCTGGTATCCATGGTGTACCACATCAGATCCATTTGGGATATCCTGAGGGAGCACAACCATCAATCACTCCCCACCATTGAAAATAAACTGAGTCTGGAGAGATATTTAGACCTATTTTTTTTTTTTTTTTAAGCTTATAAATAGAATTGGCATGTATTTGCATAACGAGCCGTCCGCTAGCAAGAACCCCCTCATTCGACGAGCTGAAGCTAGCATGCCAAGCTGTCGGGACCTGGACATGGACACCCTTCCACTTTTGCTGTCCGGACTGACTCCATGTACCTGTAAACATGGGGTCATAACGGTAGCGAGTGAAAGGTGGAAGGGAAAATAGCAAATTTCGTTACACCGTCGCCCACCCTCTCAAATAAAAACTTTGCGCGCTTCGAGAACTGTGACGGGCAAAACTTAGAGCAGATCGCGTTGTTCCTTCCCCTTCTAAAAGACTAGTGGCGATCGCAGATTTTAGATTTTTTGAGTGTATCTTAAAAGAAATGTTTTTTAGGACTGCCGGTCTTTTCAAATCTTCCATGTCATGTACCTACTCTCCTTATTTCTTATATTCACGATGCTTCCGTAAATCGTCTGCATTCCCGTTTACTCTTCACAATAAACAACAGTCACAATTATTGTAAGTGACTTCGAGTTGGCATAACATTTTTATGTCAAAGCAAAGCACCACCAGAATGCAGTTCAGCCATGTGATAAAAGTAACATGCAGTCCAAGTTCAAGGATGTTATGTAATTTAATTAACAAAACTGACGCACAGTTCAAACAAATATGTTGAGCTGCCACTTTTAACTGACTATAATATTTATTTGATGAACTTCAAACACTCAAATGATATGCACATGAAAAGTTGAATGCAAACATTTTTACTGAATATATTCATTAGAGAAAGTTCCTAAGTGCAATTGGCTCATGTTTCAAAGGACTCTACAGACTTTTTGGTTTGAATTATTTACACAAATGCTGTGGTCTGTAAATTCACTTATGCTTGACTTTTTAGTCTTCATAGTTCTAAATTAAATAAACAAGGGAGCGAAGTGTGCGACAGACATAGCCATTTGAAGCAATTTCGAGAACCTTAGGCCTCACCGCAGAGCAGATAAGCAAGAAAAATTTGGTTACCATGGTAGCCTTCAACAACGAAAAACCAAAACCCATCCCAATGCCTCCGAGAACTTAACAATAATTCCCCGATAGTTTAGAATACACGATGCAATACGCCAAATGCACCTATATTTCCCCTTTCGTTTAATTACAACTAATCCAAGCGAATGTCAGGATGGTAAAGCCTTTTTTTTAATTTCCCGCCCCAACATCTCGATTAATTGCCTATTCGCCTTTTTCCAATAAACCCCTTGAAATGATGAATAAAATGCTAGCCAGCCGCGATCATTGTTCCCTTCATCGAAAGCCAACCACCAACCAAACGTAGCTCGCGCTCGTGATTAAAAAAAACATGGCTGCTAGTAGATATTGTCTCCGGTCGAGCCTTTACAAATGAAACCTTCACCGAAGCATAGCAAAACGAACACAATACGAGGAGCATTCCGCAACCCTTTGTGGTTGTGCAAGGGAAAAAAAATCGCTGCATTACATTACCTCCTTCTATCAGCAAATGAAAACCAAAATCTCGTCCTTTTGCTTTGTTTCAGATCGATATGTGCATCAAATGAAAAACCATGCCGCGACATATAGAGCCTACCTCTGTGCCGGACAAATTAAGAAAATATACGACCCACCTATTCGCAAGGATGTAAAAATTTAATTTTTGTATTTGCACTCAGCGGCCACGTCTTTTTTTAATTAAATAAAATTTCAAATGAGATTCCACTGGAGTGGAACTAAAAGGAAACTAAGTCGCGTCCTCATTTTCTTAAGAAAGTTTCACAGTTGGCGCACATCCTTGAGGTATCGTTTCTAAACTAGAGCACGTATACATTTAACAAATGAGTTGGACATTTGGGTTCATATTTATGGCGCTAGTGTTTTTCAATAAACAACGGACCATCCTTAAATTACAAAAGGAGTATTTATTCACCACCCGTCCTGGTACATGCATTGTGCTTCCCAGTTCCGTGAGGGAATAATCCTCATTAGGAATTTTATCAATGTGAATCTTTCAACAACTTTTACCTTTAATGCGCACCTGGCGGAGGAGATACTCGTACACCTATTCCCACGGAGGAATACCGAACCGCATAGCTTAGCTGCTTAAGGAACTATTAAAATTTCCAAGGAAACGCACATTCAACGCAAAAAGGCTGATATGCTGAAAGGGGATATGCGTGTATATTGTAATCTCATCATAGCTAGAAGTGGAAATTAAAAGAGGAGCTATTGCTTGTGCTGTTTTAATGACTAGAGCTTGCCTGCAGAGAGAGTAAGCCAGAGAGTGCTGGCGCTGGCGCTGGGGCGATGGTTTTACGACCGAAAGAGGGAAATGATTAAAATTTGTGTTCTTTTGTTGATGCCATCAAAGTTAAACGTTTTAGAGATTTATAAGTTAGCGTAATGAAATTGCCTATAAGGTAGATTTAGAAAAGCGGTTGATGGCTGTGTTACAAAAGATGGTTTTGGTTTTATCATTAAACTTGGGGACTAGCTGTTCTTATACATGAAAGCTATTAAATATTTCAAGTCAAGTTTTAACTGCCAGTGGAGGAAGTTGTCCGGCCTAACATATCGATTTCTTTAGAAATGTCGGCCATCATGTAAATGATGGTTTAAAAATATAATTCCTGAGCCTACAAATTGGGTCATCGGAAATTGGAAAAAAGTGCAAATTGTCAAATACCATGAAGTAATTAATTTGAGTTTGAATGCAGTGAATCAGTGGTCAGGTCAGTGTGCTGGACTTCTGAGTGATGGGTCCCGGGTTCCACTGCGCCAACTCTGGCGAACGTCTGACAAACATCTGAGAGCACAAAAAAAGAATTTGAATTTCAAAGCAGGTTACACACGCTGAATTAGGTATATTGATATCCCCTTCACTATTTTTGAATGGCTTCCAGACAGACCAGGTTTAAGCCATTTACATGTCACCTGTATGAAAAGCCAATTTAAGTGTTAATTTTTACTCGTATACTGTCGCCCGGTGAGATACCACCACATCATGCTATAGGCTCCGTGAAGTAGTCTTGACTACGTTTCGGAGTTTGGCAGATGGGCCGGTGCAAAACGGATGGGACACAAAAGCCATGATGCAATTTGCTGAGATAAAGAATTCCGGAGGTAAACTAGTCTCCCATTCGGATCTCCGGGGGGACTATCTCAGGGGGTTCAACATGCAAATATTCACCAACAGGACTTGCAAGACGACAGACAACAACGAACACAAAGACAAAATAGACAAAACAAGGTCACTAACAGAAGAAAGCTAGCAACAGATTTCTGCAACATTCGAGGTCTAGGATTCAACAATGTCAACGTCAGCTGCGTGCACCAGCATCTACAAGAAAAAAAGCCAGACGTCCTAGTCTTAACCGAGACTCAAATAAACTCAAACACTGACTACACATATCTTCGTTGTCCAGGATACGAACTACTTCATCGTTTTCGATATAAGGGGGGACTATGTGTGTTTGCCCGAACAGATCTGGCGTGTGAAAGAAAAGAAGAGATGGAACCTGCGGATCTCGACTTAATATGGCTAAAGGTCGTCCTACAAAGTTGTACTAAATTCTTTTGCTGCCTGTACCGCTCGCCAAACGATAACGAACCATCTAAATTATTTCGTCATTTATCCGAAAAGGTAGACTGGATTCAAATTCATCATCCAACGGCTGAAGTTATTATACTTGGTGACTTCAATGCCCATAACATGGACTATTCTAACAGAACGGACGATGCAGGGAAACAAGCTGAAGACTTCGCCATTAGCTGCAATCTCACTCAGCTCGTTGATGAACCAACGCAAATTCCTATCTATGTTTCTCACAACCGAGCCAGATAATTATAAAATAAAAATATCTGCTCCCTTACGGAATTCGGATCATGCTCTAATATCTGCTATCCTCTCTTTACCGACACCAATAGGAGCGAACCAGGATCGCCATCGTCTGATTTGGAATTATAGTAAATCTAACTGGGACGAGCTGCGTAATTTCTTCGGTTCGTTGCCATGGGCTGATATGTGCTTTAGAGATACCGATGTCAATATGTCCGCAAAAGCCGTAACCGAAATGATTTTACTCGATACGGAACTTTATATTCCACATTGCATCAAAAAACCAGCTTCAAATAAACCCTGGCTTAACAAAGAATGCAAGCGAATTACCGCAGCGAAAAACAAGGCTTTCCGTGAATGGCTGTCAAACCCATCGGAGCAAAAAAGATCACAATTCATAATTCTTCGAAATAGATGCAACCTAATTATTGAATCGGCGAAGACAACTTACAACAAAAGAGTAACTAACAAAGTAATTCGATGTTCTAACGGCTCACGCGCATTCTGGTCCATGGCAATCCATGACAATCAGTTCTAACTGTAGTTGCTATTCCTTTCCACCTCTAGTAAAAGAAGATGGCACGCTAGCAACAACTCCTAAAGAAAAGGCAGACCTTTTCGCTAGCATGTTTTCACTGAACTCCACCCTAGATTCTGCACAACTAGAGCCACCAAATATCCCGAAGGTGCAAACATCGACGGCAGAAGTGATCTGGACAAAATCTTGAAGTGGGGAAAAGACAACTTGGTTGTATTTAATGCAAACAAGACACAGCTCCCAACTTTTTCTAGGAAAAATGCATCAACAGTTCCTCAGATCCAAATGGATGACCATCCAATCCATCTCAATGCACTTTGTAGGAGTCACAGTGAATTCAGGAATCACATGGCGGGACCACATATCCTATATCGCAAGATCGGCGTCCGCTACTCAGAGCAAAGAGATATACTTAAGTCCCAAGCAACTTCTCCTTCCCTACAAAGCACAGGTTAGACGAGGCCTTAACCTACTAAACACCATACAGAGATCAGCAGTTCGACTTATTGGAGATGCTACACTCACATCGAATCTACAACCGCTGGTGCACAGAAGACAAGTAGCTGACCTTTGCTTGTTCTATAGGTACTTCCATGGTATATAGGTATGTTCCGAGGAACTTAAAGACAATCTGCGTGATCAAAGAATCCGTCGTATTCGGAATTTTTCTACGAACCCCTAAAGAACTATCACAGAATCCGTTGTTGTGAAAATTTTTGCTTCCGAAATTCTGAATACTTACGACGGATTCTGTGATCACCCAGATTATCCCTCGTAATGCAACTTTTGGGCGCCCCACAAAACAGGCTGCTAATGCTAATGACCATATACAGTACACTTGACAACCGCGAGGACATCATCTTTCCAAAACTCCTTCTGTTACAGGAAAAGCAAACTTTGGAACTCGCTTCCTGTAGATATATTTCCAGAAGACTACAAATTGCAGCAATTTAAGTGAAGAACAAACATACATCTGCGAGCATCTCGGGGCGCTGGTGAAGCGTTATAGGTTTGCCTTTCCCGGCAGAAGTACATATTAACAAAAAAACTATTTATTTATTTATTTAGTTAATTTTGCGCTAGATTGAAACATTTCGCAGAAAAGGATATTTCACAATATGTGCTAGAGATCTAATGCAAATGCTGAAATGTCAGTTTTTGTGGAGTGTGGCATGCGGCATGCCGCTAGTCATCTAGCGATCAATGCAACGTGGCCATTGTAATTTTCTTTTAACATAATAAAAATGAATTAAACAATTTTTTTTTTTTTTTTTCATTTTAATGTGTCGTGGGATTTTGGTGGGAATTTGAGTTCGGTGAAAAGGGAAAAAAGGGAAAAATTACCACGTTTCGTGGGAAAAATTGAAGAGAGAGTCCAAACACCACTCCTTACATACATCAGCTATAGTTGGTGCATTATTTCGACCAAAATTTCTGTTCAAAATTCACACAGCGACACATCACTCGCTTTCAAATTTTTTCCCAGGTTGATAAACCGCTAATCCATATATTTCGTACCGCAAAATATAAAACTGGGTTTCTCTCAATTAACGCATAAGAGCTGTCATAAAATTCAAAAATAAACCAACAGATGGCTCTCTCTCCTTCTCTACTCAGTGCAAATTTTAATAGACAACAGATGTCAGATGTCTATCGATTTATGCGATATATCCCGAATTTTGTCAACGCCGCGCCGCCCATATAGAAAGCGAATATCCAACATCCAACTCATTGACTTTATGTTAGTCCCTTCCTGTGGCTTATGGCTTATCATTTTCTGTATTTATTTTCATGAAGACACACTTACGACCACTAAGTCCTAATCACGGCAAAAATTTTTGAGAACAGCACTAAATTATTCTTAGGATTTAAGGGGACACTCAGTTTGTAACAAATGGATGTATTTTCGGACTGCCAAAGTCGCATACACGCGACTTGAATTAACATTTTGGTGGCACTATACTAACCGAACCTGCTTTTTAAGTGGACCGATATCTAGGGCTCTTTTATACATATCTACAGGTAAGCAGGCGCTTTTAATTAAATAGCCATTCAAACCTTTTTACAAGCCTTTTGAGCATCCTCAACTTCACCTACATACAATGTATCCCTTATCCATTAGTGGCCCTCGCACCGCACGTTATAAAATTCCTGTTTACTTTCGCGCCAACTTTCTAAAGCCACCAAACAACCTCATTTACTTCCAACCAGCAAACCAATCGAGGGAAAAAGTTAATCACCACGTAGAACGCGTGTTCCCCGGTTGTGCTGCGCCCGGATTTTTCGTGTCGTCCCACATTGAAAGGAGTGTAATGTTGGATCCTTCGGAAAACAAAAAATAACTTTACTCCTCCAACATCGAACCACACTATCATAACAGCGGTTTACATGGCGCGATACGCGATTAAAATGTTATTCATGTTGACGTCTCTCGTAATTACTGCTGCAAACATTGTAAGCAGTCAGTGACGGTGGTGATGGTAGCGGTGATGCCAAGGAAGGCGGGTGCAATTGCAATTGGCTAAGTGCACTAAATGGAGGAGGGATGGGATTTAAAGTTATTTTCTCTCGAATTTTATTTTACTTAATTACTCGGTCGTTGAGCTTCTGTTGAATGAGGGTGAAGACCGCCTAATCCCACCATCAAAGCACACGTTAGACAACGGAGAGATTTTTGGGCCATATTCCAACCCTAAGCCCAACTTGCCCTGTGTGTGCTCGCAAAATTAATTGGAATCAAATCTACTTGGAATGCATTACTTGAGTGCATTCCAATATTAAGACTGATCGATTTCCTAATTCCCCTTTTATTGCACTCAAAATCGAATTCTGAGTACCTTCGTCCATCTAGATTCGTCTGTGCAGTGCCGAACCCAATGGTCGTCCGATTTTATACACGTTCACATGGGGAGCTGCACTTGTATGCGGTGGGTACAATCGTAATTGTGCAACAACTTTTAAGTGGTCCATTTGGCAAAGTTTTTCAACCGAAACTGCTGCTATAATGTGTGCAGGTCTGCTCTTTCAGTATACGGTTTGTATACAACTACAACGATGACGAGGCAGTTATACCAGCAAAGACCACAAACAAGTTGCACCAGTCTTCAGTGGTGGTGGCTGATACTGAACAGTTCCGGTGTCACCACCAGTGCCATTCTACTTTTACCCAAAAACCCTAGTTCTCGAATTTGTAGTAATAACAGAGGAATATAGGGAGCGACACACAGAAGGACATCATACAGTCGGGAGGCTGGTTGCTTGGCATACGAACGAATCCTTCGGGACTACGTATAATGAAAGTTTGAAATCCAAACTATGTGGTTGAAGGGATGCAAGTGCATGATAGGATGCCAAGGAGGCAGGGGGTACTGTGTCTCTTCTCATGCCAGCCAAATAAATGGATAAGTTTACTTTCATAAATCCTTGTCGAACAGATGTCTACATTGGAACGAGTCCTTTCCCTATGATTCTATATAGTGTGACTCGTCTGTGTCCTTTATGCGCTGCTTCTTCTTCTTCTGAATTTGCAGCTTTTGTTTTGGTCCCAGATGTAATAATAAAATGGATTCCACGTCATGGTGCATTATACCTCTAATGGTACGTATATCACGCAGAGACAAAAAGGGATAACTAAAGAAATGAAGTTATAAACAGACAATGAGCGACAGAATTTCTAAATGGAGAGATCTACCATTGATGGTGCTCTTTTAGGGAAAGCGAATTGAGTATTGAGGTTTTTAAGAGATCCATAATGCGAATTGTTAGGCCCTTTCAGTGAATGTATTTCTTTACCTAGGGAGTTTCCGGTATATCCGGTTCCTTATCAGATAGTCCAACAACCAATCTGAATCCAATAATCTTACCCTTATGCCGGTAAGGACTTCAAGACATAGTCCGCAGGTGTCATCCTCAAAAAGTTGAATCAGTTAAAGGTGATAAGGACCATAAATGCTGGGAGTCTCCTGACCTGTAGAGATAATGAAGGAAACCTTGTCGGTGCTGAGAATGTGGAAAAATTACTTCTGCAGAGTTTATAATGGCGACTAGGACCAGAATCCCGCTGTTAGGCAGAACGTACCATTCAATATAGAGGATGATAGACAAGACTTCCGTCCACCTAACCAAAGCGAAATACGGGTATCAATATCCAAGCTAAAGAACAACAAAGCTGCAGGGCCTGATGGTCTACCTGCCGAGCTTTTTAGAGCAGCTGGAGATGACCTGGTAACGAGCATGCACCAACTCATCTCCAAAATTTGGTCATATGAATGTATGCCTGATGAATGGAATCTCCATTGCCCGGTCCACAAACAAGGAGACCCCTGGAACTGCGCCAACTACAGAGGTATCAGTCTCCTAAACATCGCATACAAGATCCTGTCTGCCATATTGTGTGAATGCCTTAAACCGTTTATAAATAACCTGATTGGCCCCTAGCAGAGCGGTTTTAGGCCAGAAAAGTCCACCGTCGATAAAATGTTCGCACTTAGGCAGATCCTGGAAAAAACCCAAGAAGTTCAAATCGATACCCGCACCATCTTTTCATCGATTTCAAAGCCGCATACGACAGCATCTATAGAGACGAGCTATACAGAGCCATGTCTAGCTTTGGCATCCCTGCAAAACTCGTTCGATTGTGTAGGATGACGATGGAGAAAGTTCGCTGCTGCATCAAGGTCGGTAACGACCTCACCGAAACCTTTGATGTCAAAAGAGGATTTAGACAAGGTGACGCGCTGTCGTGCGAAGTTTTCAACATCATACTTGAAAGAATCGTCCGGAACTCACAGGCCAACACGTAAGGCACGATCTTTCAAAAGTCCGTCCAATTACTTGCATACGCCGAAGATATTGACATAATTTGTAGAACGCAGCGGGCTGTCACTGGTACGTTTGCTATATAGAAACGGAAGCGGCTAAAATGGGTCTAGCGGTCAACGAGGGCAAAACCAAGTATATGCTGTCAACAAGAAGGGACACCCAACATCGTTAGAATCGGACAAAACATCACGATCGACAGCTATAACTTTGAGGTAGTGAGGGACTTTATCTACCTCGGTTCTGCTATAAATTCTAACAACATCATCTCAGAAGAAATTAAACGAAGAATAACTCTTGCCAACCGCTGTTTCTTTGGGCAAAGAAGGCAATTGAGTAGCAGAGCCCTATCCCGAACAACTAAGGAGATTCTGTATAAGACCTTGATCATCCCAGTCCTGCTTTATGGCGCTGAAGCTTGGACTCTATCTAAAGCGGATGAAGATATCCTCGGCCGCTTCGAGAGAAAGATTCTTCGTAAAATGTTCGGTCCCGTTTGCGTTGACGGGCTTTGGAGAAGGAGATTAAACCACGAACTATACGAGCTGTACAGCGACATCGACCTGGTCAAAAAACTGCGAGTAAGTCGTTTAAGATGGCTAGGACATGTAGAGCTTATGGAAACAAATGCTCCGGCTCGTAGAATCTTCGAGTCTAACCCGGAGGGACAACACAGCAGAGGAAGACCTCGCCTTAAGTGGCGCAAAGTCGAAGGCGACCTCAATCGACTAGGAGTACGCAACTGGAGGCAATTAGCTAAGGACCGGGCTAACTGGAGAGGCGTGTTAGCTGAGGCCTCGGTTCACCCCGAACTGGAGAGCCGCCTAAGTAAGTAAGTAAGTTGCTCGTTTCGAGCTTAGAACTTTTCCATCGGGAGATGGTTTTATAAAACCACATTTCTCCACTTCCCGCAAGCTGATGGACACTGGTTCCACATTCACCATTTGACACGTTCGGAACCACATTTTGCCATTTTTGTCCGGCATTATATAAGTTTAACAACTGAAGGTAGGTAGTTTAGGTAGTCTTAAGTCTTAATCATAAGTACATTTCGGAATAAAAATGTACCTTCTTTTCAAAGATCGTACTTTTTTTTTTTTTTTTGAAGACCTCGGATCCAATTAGTGAAAGTGTTGTATGTATTAAATGGCTGTCACTAGCAAAGCTCTTATTATTACAATTTGATGGTCCAAGCAGTTCGTTGAGTTGGGGAAGTATAGGTGTTTCTGGCAATCACTGTATTTATAAAGGGTTTTCCTATGAGAGGTGTTATTGTGAAAGGCCCGCTATTTCGGTAGCTGTCACTTTTGAAGCTATTATTCTTTGACATTTGACAAGCAGAAACTACGCCATTACTAAAAATGGAACGATACACGCTTCAACAACGCAATGAAATTATTAAAATTCACTACAAAAATGGGGAAAATCTTGCAGTCACATTTCGCAAAACTAAAGCATTTTTTGATCGTGGTGAAGTAGTGGAAAAATTCGAGCTGTTGGGACAAGTTAGTGATGTGAAGAATAAAACCCGTGAACGTCGTTCAAGAACAACTGAGAATATTGCTTCTGTAGCCCAAAGTGTTGAAGAAAACCCAGGTTTGTCCATTTCTCGTCGTTCTTTGGAATTGGGCATTCCATAAACGTCATTACACCGTATTTTGCATAAAGACTTGGTTCTTAAGTTCAGTTAACACAAGAACTCAAGCCGGCCGATCATCAACAACGTCGTGTCGATTCAAGACCTCAAAGATAAAATTCGTGAGGCTATCGAGGACATAGGACAGCCACTTTGCGATTTGGTTATGGAAAATTTCATGAAAAGGATATGGTCCTGTAAGGGTGCTCGTGGTGGCCATTTGGCTGATGTTGTTTTTCATTATTAACGGCATACCTTCCTCTTTATTATGAAATAAACATCCGATCATTTATCTCAAAAAATGGAATTTTTCTTTGAATACCAAAATAACACCTCTTATTGGAAAACCCTTTAGCAAAGTATACCTATGATACAGCTTCTGCTATAACTTGTATTGATATGTTCAAAGTTCGAAAAACAACTTTTCATCCATTCCCAGAGTTGGTGTGGTAATCCATAAGAGGATAATTTGCAGTAGGGCTCTATGCCAGACCCGATCATAAGCCTTTGAAATGTTCATATTGTTCGATTGGTTGCATAAGAGTACCTCAAAATTTCTCTAGTAGTGATGACTTCGAAACCTGTATATTTCGACATTATTTATTGCCTTCAATAGCTTATAGCAAGCAAAGCTATTGGACAGTCGTCAAGCATTTTAATTTTTTGGGGATCGGTTGAATGCGATCGGTCTTCCAGCGAAAAGTCTTCCGGGAGTACTAAATCTGAAACAGCTCGCATAATAGATATAGACGCAAGTTCCGGTGCACAGTTTTTCAGTAGCATGACTGATATTCCGGTGAGTCCTATTGTTCTTTTAAAATGCAACTCTTCAAGGATGCGTGAAAATCCTCGGAATAGACATTTTACACCCACCATAAATTATTCAACCTTTAAACATTTAGAACGATGATACACAATGCGATTTTTTTTTTAAATAAATTTATCGTTTCAAAAGGTAATTGCAGATAAAGAAAATTGCAGATAGGTACCTACGTTGTTTTTAGCTAAACATGCGGAAAGGATTTGATTAATAGAGTCAATATTTCCATATCTTTGATCCAGGCAATTTTAGTTAGCGAGTGGACTCCTCTCTTCAGATGACTGCCACCAAATTTGTTTGGCACTTGTGACTTCTAGCGACCTTGTATCATCTACAAGTACCTACCAAAAATCGCATCATATAAACTAATCACAAAAAAAAAGAAACATGAACCAAAATACATAATGACTTCGCTCTTAAACCACGACCAATTCAAATAGCAATTATATGTTAAAAAAAATCCTACTGAATCAATTCCACGACTGCCTGCCTACCAAATTACGGTAAGCAGTTCTTAAACAACCCTCAAAACTAATTAGCAAAAATCGTACAAAAGTCAAATATAATTTTATTTTACCTACACTTATATTCCCTCGTGTATGTTGGTCCTTGGAAGCGGCAGCTAACACAAAGCGTATGGGTTGGGGTTGGGTATGCCTGTGTGGATATGCGGCTACCATTAGTTACACTTCCAAAGAGTTGAATGTAAACACTTCGGCTCATGAACAGTTTGCCATTCCACTTTAAAGTTCATATGTTCATTTTGGGACGAACGAAAAGTGCAATTGCATTTTTTGAAAGGTTCTTGAATAACGTCAAAACGTTGAACGTTGGTCAATCTGTGGAGTATATTTGCTCATGTGGCTGTAGTTTTAACTGTAAAATTCATTTTTCAAGTACTAAAAATGGTGGCCACAGTCAGTAGGATATTTGGTGTTTGTTTTCCCAAAGTGCAATGAATGAAATTAGGTACCTAAAAGCTTACAGCTTACAAGGCTAGGTTAGGTTAGGAACTTTAAGTAAATATAGCTAATTTAAATAAAGTTATTGGATATTCTTAGCGTTTTATGATTAAGATTTCCTTTAATATGAATAAAGGAGTACCTAATGTTAAATATTTCACTATATAAACTCGATGTATCGTTACCGAAAGTGGCTACAACAAACGTGAAACTTTAACACACTAATAGGCAACTGCGAATTATACTTCAACTAATACTTCGTTATGACATTTAAATGTCATATTAGCTGAAGAACAAACACCAAAATGCAAATAATTTGCTGAAAAGCCTCAGGTAGCTACCTATACATGAGCTCATTAAAAATATATAGGTATAAACGTATAAGCCTCTTAACCATAATTTGCGCTGTATCATTAAGTCCTTAAGCTTACCTTTGAGTGTGTTACCTTTATCTTCTAATTTCAACTGCTGCAGCTAGTGGTAAGAAGATTAAGGCACATATTACATCCTACCTTTCAGTCATCTATATGTAGATATATGTGAATTGTCTTTGAAGTTTACAATTTGCTGCCTTATCATTGGCAGTTATTTCATTTTGCAACGAGAAGAAGGGATAATATTGTAGACATTTGAACAAAATTACCTTCAAAATAAGTGTATAGAGTGTATAAGACAATATTAGCTGCAAGGTGAAAGAAGTTTTAGTGATTAGTTCAGTGGCGTCTAACTTAACCTCAAGGGACAGAATTAAAAGACGCAAAGATTATCTATCATTTATATTTTTATATTTTATACTTTTCATAATATACATATTTTAATTTATTTTATTTTAATTTTCTTCTTCACCCAGCCAATGCCCTTAGATAGCTGAAGTTTTGCACAGCGATTCCCTTCATGATGTATATACTGTATAAGTGTATACAGTATACAAGGATATTTCGAAATTAAACCCTTATGCCCAGTTGCACAGTCAGAGTTTAAACTCTCGTTTTGGTTTAAACCTTCGTTCAACAAATTTTAGATTTCACTGTATTCGTTTAAACCCAAAGTGTAGTTCAACTCTCGGTTTAAGTTAAACGCCGGCATTCTGCCGTTTAAACTTTCGTTTCGCATTTTGAGGTTTATTTTGACAGCTGCTATTTCATACAGAGAGATAGAGAGAGAAAACAGAAATGATAAATTGTTTGGGTGCTGCACTTCTTGAATTTATATGAGTGAAAAGTAGAGCTATGATTAGTTCCAGCAGTACTGCGGTAAACCCACTGTCATCAGAAAATTTCAATAGATTTTCAACCAATATAATGTACTTTTCAATGAAAACGCCTTTTTTCAAGTGAACATCAGGTATATCTTAGCCCAAACATAATGTAGACAAGCGTAAATTGTATTGAGGTTTTTTCAATACAAATTATTTCTTTTCGTGTGTGGAAATGACGATTATTTTTATACCCGGTACCACACTGTGGCGAGGGTATATTCACTTTGACATTCCATTTGTAACGCACATAAGGAGGCGTTGTAGGTATGACAAACTATATATATTATTGATCAGCATCACTTTCTTAGTCGATCTAGCGATGTCCGTCTGTCTGTCCGTCTGTCCGTCTGTCCGTCTGTCCGTCTGTCCGTCCGCTCGATTACGGCCGTAATTTAAGAGCTATCGACTTGAAATTTGGTACGCAAGCTTTTATCCACCAAACTGAGGCTAAGTTCGAAGATGAGCAAGATCGGATGAAAACTACTACTACCTCCCATACAAAAATATCGGATTTATATAGCTTTTTGATGTTAAAAATTAAATTTAAATAGCTACAATAAAAATAGTAAGTTTAAACTTTGCACATATTGTTTTAATAATATTTAAAATTTTTTGACAAAAAATGAGCTTGGTCGAATTAAAACTACCCATACCTCCCATACAAATATATAATTTTTTTAATACTTAAATATTTTTTTTTATTTTTACAATAATATAGTACCGGGTATTTGAGCTTCGGTATAGTCGAAGATAATTGTCTTACTGGTTTTGTAATGTACTAGTGATTTCTTTAGATTCTTCGCGAACAAAATATATTTCTATACAAACTCAAATCTTTCACATTTTGTTTTGGCTGAAACAAGACACTACCCAGTACCCACTCTATTCTTTTTACAATGCAATTTGTTTGTCCGATTTTGAACACACTTCTCAGGACAATGCCTGTTCAGTTCAAAGGTTTCGGAGTTCATACCATTTTTGTATACAGATCTGGATTACCTACATTTTTTGTTTAAAAAAAAAGTAAAACCAGAACAAGATAGCGCAGATTTTCGTAGAAACACCAGCAAAAAACTTTGCGCCTACCTATTACCAGACAATGACCCTAATTAGAGGCTCATAAAATCCTTTCAATATTTTACTGGCGACACGGGTGATTGGATGTGGTAAAAACCCAGCGAGTTACAAAGAAGCAGTACCTGTGATCGCATCCGTCTGAATGCCACATACATTTCAACAACTAGATATGTATTATTATTGAAAAAAAAAAAAAGAAATAAAAATTACTGCAATAATTAATTGGTGAAAGTAGATGACAGTTCAAACATGTGTCGAAAATAAATCAATTCACTTCGTTAATACCAAAATACACAATGTAATAATATTGCACACATTTTCTTTTATTTACAAATGGTAAAATAGATAAAGTAGAGAAAAGCAATAACAAATTACTTGGTCAAAAGTGCGCTGGTAGAAAAATATCCCCTTAGGGGAAATTGTTTTGCGCTTCCACAACTGCGTTTAGTTAACTGGCAGATTATTTTGTACTGTGAAACTGAACGAGTTAAACCAAAAGTTTAAACTCTCGGTTAGGTTTAGTTAAACTTCAGTTTAAACTCTGAATGTGCAACTGGGCAATAAAAGGGTAAAATGAAGTATCTGTGAACTGAATCCTGAGGCCTGCGCGAGCGAAGCCGAGGGTAAAAACTAGTCTTTTATAATATAAAAGCGTGAAAACTACTGGTCATATCTATCTGAGTGAGATTTTTTTTAATTTTTGAAATGTTTCTTTAGGCTGCGAAATGGTTTTAGTTATGTAGTTCATTGTCACTTCCTTTGGGACAGATTTTAAACAAAATGAATTTTCTACATACTTCACTACGTTGTCGCAATCAATGCTAAAAAAATCCTCAGGGAACCAACGCTTCCTTAAATATTTTTAATTTTAGCAATCAAATAGTTTTCTGCTTCATCGAGAAGTTAAATCAAATCGAAAAATATCAGCAATTAATGTTCTTGATCGTGGTTCTGCTTGTGGTGGTAGGTGCACATCGAAATCACATCCGGTTGATTTTAAAAATCTTTTCAACTCCATTACTCGAATTTATTTTCTTTCATTTTGAGTGTTCGACTTATTGAAGTTCCACTGTATATAAAGCTTAACGTCTTCAAAATATTTAAACGTCCCGAAAAACCCCAAAATATGCCCCAAAAAAAGGAGCTAAGAAACAACCTAAAATGCACGCCAAAAAATTCCCGAAATAAGGGGTAAAATACGGCCAAAAATCCCAAAATGCTTATTAATAAGTTGTGGAAAATATTTTGAGTTTCTTCTTCTTCCTGACTTGACTGGATATTTTGCCTAGATCAAAGGATGTTTTTTCCCTTCACCGCTGTAAATTGCAGCTTGTGATAAACTGATGAGTTTGTTTTTTGAGAATTGAGTAATTGTACTTATAGATATTTCTGCAATTAGTAGCATTGTTCAAAAAATGTGAAATATGGTACCTACTGTTCTAAAAATTTGAGATTTTGGTTAATTAGGATTTCAAGTATCAGGCTTCGGTTTGTTCAGAGTGAGCCAATTTACGTTTTGGAAGCTTTTGTGCTATCATTCTTATCGGTTTACTAAGGCAGTTTGAAAATCCTTCGGAATAGGCCTAAATATATACTTACTTTACTTTAGGTGGCGCTCACAGTCTGGGGTGGACCACGACCTCAACCAACAAGCTCCTCCAGCCAGCTCTGTCCCTAGCTAGCTGCCTCCAGTTATACGCACACGGTCTTCAATTGTGCGCGCCACCTGAGGTGGGGTCTTCCTCTGCTTCGTTGTCACTCAGGGATGGAGGTCCATGCTTCTGCACCCTACATCAGGACCAGGATAACAAAGGTCTTGTACAATACTTTCTTGGTTCTGCGAGAGAGAGCTTTACTTCTTAGCTGCCTTCTTAGCCCGAAGAAACAGCGATTGGCAAGAGTGATTCTTCGTTTGATTTCCACGCCGCGCCGATGTCTTTAACTACTACTATCTGTCCACTGTGACGTTTTGTCCGAGTCGCCGATGTTGAGAGTTCTTTGTCGAGGACAGTACACTTCGTTTAGTCCTCATTCGCCGCCTCCGTTTCAATTGCAAATGCACCATTGACATCTCGCTGAGTTTTCCCAATAATCTGCATATGCAAGTAGTTCAACGGACTTTTGAAAATTGTATCTCTGATGTTGTTTTGGTCATGTTAAATGAATGTCCCCAACCAGGATCCCATGACGTACTATCGAATCCATGCCATCGGGCATGCGTCCGGTCCTCTAGGTAGACCCATCAGAATGAGTTGGGTAGATCAAATTCATAATCTCTCCTCTATCCACATGAAGATTACACTTGATGTTTCAGAGGCGATGGCGGAGAATCGAGAGATTTGTAGGGTCCACTTGAACAACCTACCTACACCCGCGACCCACTTAATGGATAAGCGGATCATTGCACATGAATGAAAGAATGTGTGAGTGTTGGTTTGCTAGTTCCTTATAATTGCTTGCGAATGGTGTTTAAGAAGGTACATGATAGCGCGTGAACCTTTTTCGACATCAATGGATGTTTCCCACTTGACGGAGCAGCGAGATTTCTCCATCGTCATCCTGCACAGGCGGACGAGTTTTCCAGGGATGCCGAAATTTAACATGGCTTTGTAGAATGCGTCCCTACGTACGCTATCATAGTCGACCTTGAAGTCGATAAAGAGATTTGGTCGATGGTTGACCTTCCGGGCCTTAAATTGCACTTATATTGGCCGATCAAGTTATTTGCGAAAGGTTTTAAGCGTTCGAACAGTATAGCCGACAGGATCTTATACGCAACATTCAGGAAGCTTATTCCTCTGTATTTGGCGTAGTTCAGAGTATCTCCCTTTTTGTGGATGGGGTGCACGATGCTGAAATTCCATTCATCGGGCATACTTTCTTCCGAACAAATTTTGCAGATAAGTGTGCAGTGAGTGCATGCTCCTTACCAAGTCATCTCCAGCCGCTTTAAACAGCTCGACCGGTGGGCCATTTGCTTCAACAGCCTTCTTTGGACTTAAGTTTAAATATCGCAATCGTTACCTCATTTTGGTCGAGTGGACGCAAATTTCGGCTATTATCGTCTGTTGCCTATGATGTTAAAAAAAAAATTAAAAATACCAACTCTGCAATGTTTGGATGGGCAGTTTAGTGCAGAAAGCCCTCGGATAGTTTGGAAGTGACAGATGCATCCAATTTGAAAAGGTTTCTGGACTAAATAAAAGAAGGTATCTACCCATTTCTTAAAAAAAACACAAATGACATCCAACATATATTAATAGAAACACCTACCTTCTGGAAATGATACTAAATTAAAAAAAAAAATGTTAAATCTTAAAATATAACTGATTCCAAGGAAAATATCATTTCAATAAATAAACAACTAACCCACCATAAAAACCATCCACTACAAACTTTATAGCGCCTCTCTATTTCATCTTTCCATTTTAATAGAGCATTTTAAATTGACACTCTGCCACTAGCCCACTATCGTGCATCTAAGCTTCACCACATCTCACTATCCTTCTGTCTATATGCACTATATCCACCACATGCCGTTTCCAGGCCTTGCTGTCAAAGTGATGGCCCAGATAAATGCATATATGCCCCGGATTAGAGCCAACGTTAAAAAAAAAATAGGAAAAACCAAACGTTAGGTTTCTGTGGAATTTCATAACAGACTTATCTCCCCTGTAGGGCTTAAATTGTATCCGACGATGTCAATTTGGGTCCTATGACCGAAACTCCCTTCGTGCCAGCCACTAGCGAAACTGAAATTACATCGTAGAGCAGATTTAATGGGTCGTGAAGGAAAAATCTCCCAAAATGTGGATGTAGGTTTGGTCCGCTTGATTTAGCGTTGGTAAATCAGCCGCTGGGTCAAATGCATTGGGTGATATGGTTATCGCGGATATTTGGGTTTTATTTCTAGTCCGAGGTGACACTTGATATTGGGACTCTGCAAATACTATAGTGTCGACATTGGTTATTGGAGTTCGATTGCTTCATATGCCATGAGGTCGTTTGTTGAACTTTTATTTGCGTTGACTTTATTGGAAATTTTTTTTATGGAGATTAGTGAACTCGTGTTTTTTTCAATGCGAATAATTGTTGAATAGATGATCTTTTTAGATGACAATTACTTTTTGTACTTGCTTTTGGAAACACCATAAGGCGTAGAGTAGGAGAAGTCTTGGCGTCTTCTTTTATGACAATTGTAGGAGTGTTTGGCTTTTTTTGGCGTTTTAGAGACATGTTTTTTGTCATCTTTTGAAGGGTTTTGGAACGTATTTGGAGTATCTTAGGGACTTTTTAGGTGCATTTTCTTAAGCATTTTTAGGCACGTTTTGTCGCAAGGGTCCGTGGTTTCTGGTGTTTCTAAGGGAGGGTGTTTTTTCTGTACGTTTATTGGGTGTTTTTCATTGTGATGTTTGAAGCGCTTTCGGAACATTTTTCGGTGCAGTTTTCGAGACGTTTTTCTGGGGAGAACTTTGGGGTAATTTCAAAAATTTTAACTTCAACCGTTTTACTTACCAAATTCACTAATGCCCAATAGGTGTCTCTAGCAGTCTATGGAGGAATCAAAGATGGTTGTCGCATTTGCTGCGCTTCCCAATGCCATCTACTGTAAACTGTAACGCAACAGTTTGAATTTCAACCGTTTTCGGTGAAACCAACTTCCAATTCCAATTTGAAAACGATTAAGGGAACAAGAACACGCATTATAAATGAGAATGGAAAAAGGAGTGTATTTTACATGGTAATATCCACCTATTTGTGTAAATATCTTGTAAAATATTTACTTTTAGGCAAAACAGTCTTCAGCACATATATAGCTACGAATATGATCTATTATAGGAATATATGCATACGTGTTTTTTTTGTTTGTAAATCAATAAATAAACTGTTTTTTGTGCAAATAGAAATATTTTTATATTTTTATTTTTTATATAATATAATATTCGCCAAATTAATAATTACTCCAACACCAGCTAATGTATGGTTACCATTGGTATTTGTGGATGTTGTGTGCAAATTTCAGTCTTCTACGTCTATTACCTAGTTCTTAAGAGAGACATAGGTACAAAATTGGCTTAGTGGGTTCGGACAGACACCCAGACATCGTAGCAAAAACAATAAGGTTTCGTTCTGTCCCTATGGGAACGGAACCTTAAAAAATAGCTAGGAATACCTTCCAATTCATGCCAGTAGCCATTAAGAAGACAGATGATTTGCAATTCAATACTTGTGACAGAACTTGTTGCAGCTTTTCGTAGGCTAAAATATCTTTACAAAAGGTCGATGATGATCCAACTCTTTCGATGGTGTTTCAGATTTTCATTTCCACGAACACCTATCTGCCTATAAGGCCAGGTACTAAGGCTAGTGTAACGCTAATCTTTATATAATGTAATTCTTCCGTACGTGTGTTGTAATAGAACTCCTACTAAAAGGCTTGATCGATTTTGATGAAATTTTTTGTGTGTGTTTGAGTGGGTCCAAGGATGGTTTAGATTCACATTTGGTGAAAATTGGACAAAAGGGTATGGCACCTACCATACGAAAAAAAAACAAATCTTATATCTACTGATTGAACTCAAATTTTAAGAAAATATTTGTTATTCGCCCAAATGTGTTTCTGTGAAAGTTTGACAAAGGGGCGTGGTACCTCCCGTTCAAAAGAAATAACTGATATTTCTCCACACCCATGTCGAGTAGTAAAATTGTAGACATTGATGTGCATTGTCCAAACAAACAACCGCGCAAAGTGTGGGTGGGATTGAAAAACGTGTCGTGGCACCATCCTCACAACAAAGTTATTTCAATCACTATATCTGAACAATCGCTATATCCTATCCAACGTATACTGTGTGAACGTCTTACCGGTGTGACAGATGGATTATAGACCAAATTTTAACACTGAGGCAAATCTTGAAAAAGCGACTTGAAAACGAATTTCAAGTCGAAACTCACCACCTATTCATCGACTTCAAAGCCGTGTATGATAGCATACATCGTCTGGAGCTCTATATGGCGATGGCCGAATTCGGAATCCCGTCAAAACTGATTCAGCTGTGTCGCGTGACGCTTGAAATAACGCGCTTCAACGTGCAGTTTGGAAGCAGCTCTTCCGAACTTTTTCAAACATGCACCGGATTTCGGCAAGGAGACGCTCTATCATGCGACTTCTTCAATCTCGTACTGGAGCAGATAGCGCGCAGGGTAGGTGTCAACACGGATGGCACTATCTTCAACAGGTCCGTACAGCTGCGGGGCTATGCGGATGATATTGACATCATCGGTCGATCCCAGCGTGCCGTAATAGAAGCGTTCACGGCTATTGAAGAACAGGCGAAATCCGTTGGGCTTGAAGTAAATGAGGACAAGACTAAGCACATGCTATCAACAAACAAACAATCATCTGTCAACCGCCTAGGACAAAACGTCACTATTGATAGCAACAATTTCGAGGTAGTTAGGGAGTTCACCTACCTCGGAGTAAACGTAAACTCCACGAATGACACCCTTGTGGAGATCCGGCGAAGAATTACCCTAGGAAACCGTTGCTACTTCAGTTTGGCAAAACAATTGGGTTCAAAACTCCTAACTCGAAGGACGAAATGTGTGCTCTACAAAACCCTTATCCTGCCAGTTCTGCTTTATGACACCGAGTGCTGGACGATAGGCAAGAAGGGAGACATGATACTGGGCTCCTTCGAAAGAAAAATACTTCGGCGGATTTTTGGTCCTGTGTGCGAGGAGGGCGAATGGAGGAGAAGATACAACCGCGAACTCTATGAGCTGTACCAAGATGTGGATGTAGTCCAAAAAGCCAAAACACGTCGACTACATTGGCTCGGCCACATCGAGCGAATGGACAATAATGCTACAGCCAAGAGGATCTTCGAATCCCAGCCCCAGGTTCGAGAAGACAAGGAAGGCTGAACCTTTGTTTCAAAGACCAAGCCATCGCGGATGCCAGGGCGCTCGACAACTGGAAGCAACGTGCCCGGGATCGTAGAGGATGGAAGGCTGCAGTGTTTCAGGCAGAGACTCTTCACGGGTCGGGAGCCCGATAAGTAAGTAAGTAAGTATATCTGAACATTGCCTGACTGAAGCATTTTATAAAACCTGGCGGGATTGGACAAAAAAGGCGTGACACCTCTCATAACAAAAAAATACATTTCAAACGCTATTCTTCGACAGTCAAGGGAAAAAATATGTCTAGACAATACAATTCAATGGGCACACGTCTGAGGAAATATCGGTCGAAGCACACGGAGTACAGAATCAGTCCGGACACAATAGTTAAATAAAGCGGCCACAGAACAATTGACGGACAATGAAAATGTACGAGCAGATAAAACAACGTTTGCCAGGTCCGCTTCAATCTATTCAGCAGCTCTATAACTGTCTCTTCGGCCGTTTGAAAGCTAGTATCGTATTAGAACGGTCCTTAAAGAGAATAGATGTGTGTGTTGATTCGATCGCTGAGCTGGCGATACCATTATATTTATGCCTAAAAGACAGTTGCTGTTGAACGGTAAACTATCCTGGCCGTTGATAAAAATTGATTCCATCTCCGATTGGCCATCCACTACTGTGGGCGCTATAAGAATATCATTCAAACGAACATAGTTTTTATGTGAAATAATAAAAAAATGTGTTGCAACCGGCAATCATCTGGGAAAGAGTTGAGGCTGAGGTCACCTATGAATTGAACTCAATATGGCATATTTAAGGCATTAACATTTTCTGATGAATGCCTCGAACTTGCCACCGCAAAATCTAACCCAAATGGATTAGCCTCTAACCCACAAATATGCACTACAACCCTAACCTAACAACTTATTCGTTTCTGATTGATTGATTGATAGATACCTACCTATCTGGCTCTCATTCGACTGTATAATGTTTATCAACCATCTTGGTTAACCCAAAAAAAAAAACCCCCGTTACAAAAGTCAATTGGATTGTGTCAAGCTAATTTACGCCTCAAGGTTGACAATTTCCATAAGGTCTCACACAGCTGTCACCGATATTCCCATGCAAGAGGGCGTAACATTTATCACAAATCGCATTTATATTTGTCACGAAAATCGATATAAATTTGGTAAGGTATATCAATAGGATACGGATACCCCTTCGGCGCGACATGTGTATCGGGCAAGAGCATTATAAATAACGAAACAGCCAGTCTCCCTCTCCACGATTCACCAACACCCTAGCATTTTTTTTTCTCTCGTCCTGGCGACAATCGATGTCATAAAGGATATGATACCATATTATTGGATCGTGCGGTTTGAAATGGTAAGGAATGTCGGTGTCGGTGGATTCGCAAGTAGTCGTCAGGCTTCTCGGGTGTAATGCGGGACGCATCGCCTCTTAGCTATTGAATTCTATGAATTTTTATTGGCGAATTATGTTAAAGTGATTTCAATTTTGCATCGTTAGGCGGCAGTGGGTGTGTGTTTACCTGGACTCGATGGGTGTCTGCAAATTACCTAAACGCAGGTGTTCAATGGCTGCTGTTGAATTTTAAATCGCACATTTTTAGCAAGCAATATAATCTATTGAAGCCGTTGTCATAAAAAATATTATTAAAATTTAACGACAATTTGTCCAACGGGTTACGATCGGGGTGAACAAAGTATCCATCATCGTATATGGGACAGTTTTATAGTCATAATAATTGGTAATTAATGTTCCATGAATAGTGTGGTGGGGTAGGTAAAATGCTATTGCTATAGTGTGTTGTTGTCTGGAAATTAATAATGCAAACGGTTGAAGCACTCCTGTGGATTTAATTAGTTGTATAGCTCTCTAGATGAGGCCAATCGCATCAAAGTGAATATTATTTTTGAAAACAAAGAAACAAATGCTACACAAATGCTTTTTTTTTCAAAATTCTATGCGGGTTTTTAAAACTTGTCATGCTTCGTACGAAATCATGATTGGTCCTTTTAAAAATATATGTAGGTATACAATTTACTCCCTCTATATCAGTGATGAAAATCGACTTTTCTCAATTGTACTGAAAACTGAAAATAAATTGTACTGAATAGTACTCAAATTTCTTAAATGTATAAAACCAAACAAAAACATAAAAAATAAATATTTTATTAAAAAAAAAAATACTTTGATACCCTCTGCATAAGTCATGTAAAATGTTAGCCATGCGAGATGTACTGTACAGACATGGGTTTAATGTCAGTTTTGTATGAGAGGTACCAGACCAAAACTACTTGACCGAAATAGACGATTTTTAATATCCACCTGATCTATAAAAAGAAGTTCGCATAAGTCTATTCGTTTGGACTCTATGGTGTTTTCAACAGACAGGTTGACGGACGGATATACGGACTTGGCTTTATTGATTTAGAATTTCATCCTGATTTAGAATATTTATGGCTTATGGATGGAGTATAAGGTGACTTCTTTTTGGCGTTAGAAATGTAAGTACCTTTCACTGGAGGGTGTAATAAAGGGGTATTTAATTGAATCTAAAGCTTAGTACGCAGTTAGAGCGAAATTAAATTTCAGCTGCTCCCCGATTTTTCTGTCCAAATATTAACTAAAATCCTAGCGCTGTGAATATATGTAAGTGTCACAGAAAACAGCTGTTCGTTGAAAATAACTTCCTTCAAAAATTCATCGAAGCGAAAAAGTGTTATATTTTCGTTGCACTTTCTTTTTTCCTTATCTGCTATTTCTTGATCTCAAATTTATCACTTTGAAAGGATTCCTCATCGACGTATTCATTGAAAAACCTTATCCTCATTTATAAGTCTTATAGACGGATAGGCGCTTCAGCCCAAGTACGTATGTACATATTAATAGATTAAGGCTAATCTTTGTATAGTCGTGTTCAAAATCACTTGTCAAACGGTCGATTGAGCAAACTGTACATTTTGTACAGAAAACCTGCCGCTGGCCAAGTGATTTTAACACGACAGTAGGTACCACATTCAGATAACAACCTACTACGTCGACGACGGATATAAGAAACCTCTAGAATCCAAAAAAATGTTTCTTATATCCGAGTTGTTTGCGAACCTGTATTATAATAAACAAAGTCTCACGGTGTTTCCACAGGTAGCTCTGACAGCCTTAATGTTTAATGAGATTTGTAGATTCTTAGTGCAGACCATATTTACACCTGCATTCGATTATTTTGCTTTGGTTTTATTTTTTTTTATAATAGTTTTATTTTATTTACAAGGCTCATTTAAGCCCAAAAACGTATAGATATAAGTATGACATATTTCTATCCTAGTCAAATAGAGCTCTATATTAATTATTGATAATTTCAATACTTTTTGTTCACCAGGAAAAAAACCTTAAGACAAATTGGACGATTGAATTTACTTGATCGACCAAAGGGCAGTTTGTGAAAAATGTTGTAATGAGTGCAAAAAAATGTCTCCGAAATCAAATCGTTTTTTCGCATCTTCGAGGAATGCAACAAATTTCAAAAGTTAATTTTTAACGAAGTATGCATTATGAGTAATGAATGCATTCAGAATTTTAAAACAAAGGAGTGCGTTCAGCTTATTTTTGGTTGGTATATGTTTGATTGATATAAAAATAAAATTTCAAAACTTAAAAATAATACAAATAGTACTGAAAATTGAGAAGTGGTACTTGCGTACTCGGGAAAGTCAAATTGTACTGAATTCAGTACAATAGTAAGCCTTTTTGCAACTATGCTCTATATCGAATTGGGATTCTGGAAAAAATTCGAGTCAGAGGAGGGGATTAATATTATTATTATTTTTTTAAATATATTTAGCGTAAAAGGAAGGTAACAATTAATTATTAATCAATTAGGTAAATCACCAAAAAAAGTTGTGAATTTTGACTGCCACACGCAAAGTAGGTAGTCGAAGTGTTAACCCGTTTAAGAAATTATTCAATCTTGTAAAGGCAGTGGTGTATCTCATCCAATACATTTCCGGTCATTTCGAATGCAGATTGCAATATGTACTCCAATTGGGTTTTCGATTTCATTCTTTTGCCATTCTCCTTCTCAGCCCCGCTGTCACCAGCATTTGCATCAGCAGCACGAACTTGTTTTCAAAATTGTTTCGGCGTCAAGTATACTTTTGTGGCTATAATTCCGTCATTGATTTCAATATAATCTTTCAAATTCACGCATTCAACACAGTGCCAACAGATTGTGGGAAATTCCCCTTTTTGAGGGAATTTTTGTACTCGAAATGACCTAAAAGGGAAAAAGTTTTTTCCAGAACAAACAAAAGGGAATTTTTGTTCTTTGATACTTTTCTGTAATTTGATTGTTCAACTTCAGGAAGACAATTTAATTTTTACACTTGACTGCTTTTATGAACAAGTGCTTGTATTGACGCAACAAAAAAGAAGACCTGGGGCCAAATAACGTAAAATGAAAACGACCGAACGATATATTGTAATAGGCCTAATTGGAGGATATAGAGGGAACTAGGAGTAGAAAAATGACAGGAAGCAAGGATGTGGACGGGACCTTAGGATGGGATCGGAAAAGAAAGGGAAAGAGTGCCGAGTGCGAGGAGCGTGGCATGCTTGCGTAGCACGGCTCTGCTCGCCGGAATGGGGTGGTTCTTGTCCCCACAACTCGACCTAACCTACCACAAAAACACAGATCATGCCAAGACAAGGTACATATATCTTACCTTCACCAAAGCGGACGGAACTTCACCACATCGAGGGGCGCTGTTGCTGGAATTCAGCGCTGGCCATTTCCCTCCCCACCTGGAAATCCGGTGGCCATATTTTTGGATTTCCCCAAAATGCGGATGTCGTCAGCAGCTCAAACCATTTGAATCACTTCTTTCGCACCCCCTGAAAGTCAAAGTCCTACCGCGCCATCAAACGATCATGCGTTTGAATGAAACAAGTAAAATTCTTCATTCTGAGGCGTGACTCACAATTTATTCATATATATATAAATATCTAAATTCGAATTAAAATTAAACTACTTATTAACCTATCCACACTAACAAACGAAGAACAACATTAAACATATGTATATCGATAAACATATTTGCCTAACTTAAATCTGGTTTTCGAGACACAACCCCGGGTTTCCGATTTCTTTCCGTTTCCTACCTAGATGGAGCTCAATATAGGTATCTTATCGACTATTTTCGAATCTCCCGGCAACTAATCAAATTTTCGAAAACTAAATTTATCACAAACAAAGGAACTATAAATTAAATATGCATTTAACAACAATGAAAAAGTTTTAAACATGTCACGCCGAACAGAGAAAATAAAATGAATTGTATACATCATAGACCAAGACAAAATATAGTAGCTTGCATACTCTCAGGCGACTTTGATTGAATATGCATAATTGCCTTTTTTTTTTGTGTATATGTGCATATATGTGTCGCTTTTTAATCACTTATGTATTAAGATATAGGTAGGTAGATTATGCATGTACTTTATAAATAATGCTTTCACTTATCCAATAATCTATTTGTATGTATATCGATGAATGTAATTTTCATTTTATAACGTTGACATCGCAAATCGGTAGGTAGGCAATCAAAAGCGATTTTGCGGCATTAGGTTTGGGCTCCGCTCGCTCAACTATTTTTGTTTTCGTGGGTCTTCACTTGGACTTAATACCAATGATGTTCCCTGGGTACCTTTTTAGGATGGCGACCACGACCTGCACATGTACAGTCGGTGGTCGCCTAGATACACTACATGTAAAAGAAAAACCTAATTTCACAATCACTTCCCAAACGAACATATCGACAAGATTCACTCACCTTAAGGATATATAAATTAAAGTTAAATTATCCAAACAAATCTCTACTGGACTATATATTTGGTTTGGTTTATTGACTTCACACTTGAATTTAAAGTCACGCACTTCCACACTACCGACCAAGATTTGCTGGTGTTGCTTCGTTAATGAACTATTTCAATTTGCTCGAGATCGTTGCCGACAAAAAAAAATCCCGCAACATCGCATATGAATCGGAAGGCCCGTTTATCCATCATCCGATTTAGCCACTGACAAGTATTTAAATTATTTATCTTCCTCTCCTTTTGCTAAAATACATCATGTAAATGAGAGTAGGTTCTACTTCTCTCAAATGGTTCTGAACTTGGGTAACTTCCAATTGGGCTATTTCTGCTCGATGACAGACACTAAAACGGCACAGTGATACCCATAAAAACAAACTTGCTGACAGATGACCGGTGACGGACATAACTTAAATCGACATACTACACTTAACCATAAAAGTCATTTTAAGGCTGCCGTTACAAAACTCCGATCTTGTCGGATGTCCACTGACGAAATGGACGGAGGAATCGGCAGTGTTATATTCACCGTTCATTCGCCAGGTCTTAACAGACCAATCTTTTGACTTTCCATTTATACGACATTCAATTAGGGTGAGGATTTTGTTCACCAAAAACGTGGGGAAGAACCCTGAACCCTGAGATTAAGAGTCTCATGCTTTACTGACTGAGCTAGCCGGGCAACTTTCAGGTACGATTAAATTATAAAAAAATATAATGTTTGTTGTTACGGGAATACTTTTTGAACAGAGCCCTATTTTTGTTGAATTTATGCACAAACAAACGGATCTAAAATAATTAATAAATTGTGACTGGTGCTTACTCCGAATGTTATTGTGAATTGTATCAGCTGGTAGCAAATGTCAGTTCGGAGTTTCGACCAAAACAAAATTTCAACTACAGTAGCAATAACGCAACGCAACACGCTTTCTGGATCGAAATCAAATTTGGAAATTGTTAAGACGACGACCGGAATAAAATGGTAAGTTTCTCCCTCAATTACAACTACAAACATTAATTTCATTTTAGGTATTCCCACGCACCAACTTATTCATAAATACGTGACTAAATAAAAAAAGGATAATAAAATACATAAGCGAATTAGGCTGATAAGCTCATACCATATAGTTATGAACGACGTAACTAATTACTACCACCGTAACTTCGATAAACATAATAAGCATCAAAATAATAATAACAAAATAATAATATAAATAACAAAACAACCAGAACCGAACCAACGAAATAAATAACAGAAATAAATAAATAAATAGATAACAATTAATTCGATGACTATAATTATAATAAATAACAAGCAAATCAAAGTAAATAAATAATATATAATTATGATAAACCGGAACGACATGAATTAACGAATAGACGATATAAATAATAGGCAATAACCGCCGTAGCTATCAATTAATAGGTCACTGATAGGACTTAAAATAAGTGACTAATTAAATGCAAACCACATCAACTACATAACGATAAACTATACTACGATATAAATATAAATAATTATACTTAACCTAGTAAAATAAAAATAAAGAAATGCATCATTGATAACGCATATCATTATCCTGTTTATTTGAATATATAGCTAAACAACGAAACTATACTATAAACAATAACTAATCTAAGTGCATATTTACATATACTTATGGATATAGCTTATAGCATTATATCGTATTTTCGGTGTGTTAATAAATCAATATCTACTACTCGGTGTGTTAATTTTCTATACTCAGCGGCCTTGACATTAACTTACTAGACTAGACAATAACCAAAATAACAATAATTATTAAGATGGAGGATGGAAACATTTGCTTTGTGATTTGTGAAGCCATTTAGGAACTCCTACTGTTCCATTTATATCGAACACCGTGCTTCGCGAAAATATATGCCCAAGGGCAACATTGTGCAACTCGTCGGCGGTAGCCAGTATTTGTTTTGAACTAAGTCGCCTTGTCCGGAGTATGAAAATAATTGAGTGCAAGTAGATCACTTTTGGTATTTTTGGCACTCTTTTACTATTTTGATTACCACAGTGGTGATATTTTTGGCCAATTATAGTATCAATTTGGATTTGGGACCGATTTGTCACAGGGATATGTTTATCCTCATTGGATAGGACACACTTATCGCCGTGCAAATTGTCGAGTGGTTCTACTGAAGCACCAACAACATTTAGTTCCTCTAGTGGTTTTGATTGTACATGTTGGGGTATTGGCAAACGGGCTTCAGCACTAACAGACAAATTGGGAAGCGTTTGACGGGAATGACTGTCTATTTGACATGCTATTGAGTGGGTAAGTACCTGTATTTCCTTCATAAACTCTCGAAAGCTATCTTTAGCTGCATTTTTAATACCGTTGGAGATGTTTTCTCGGAGAGATGTAACATAAGAAGTGAAAGCATTGGCTATTGTTAGATTTACATAAGCTTTTACATCCTGAGGAATATTTGGGAACTCGTAATCTAAATTGATCTCTTCGTTAGTAGGGAACTGTATTAGTTCGATATCAGCTGTTTCGGTGATATGCGAAACTGGTGTGCTTAGCTCACTGTGCGCCCAAGTAATGCGAGATGAATCCCTCTCAATGTGGCCACCAGAAGATGGACAAGCGGAGCCAGTTCGGTGGCAAGGTGATGATGCGGGTGCTTGTGACATTTTAGTAAAGGGATGTCTAAATAGTGTGTGTATGTGGACGCTATTGCGACCTGTTAATATATAGATATGTATTTATGCGTGTGGTATGATTTTTTTAAAATAAATAAATAAAGAATGAGTGTGTATGAATAATATGTTTATGAAATAGTTGTTTAAATGATTCATTGTTTAACAGGGGTGCTACGGGTGACTGCTTCGGGTGTTCTTGTGTATATTAAATGGTTTGACCTGCTGACAACTTCCTGGAAAAGTATGGACTGCGGACGGACGATAG
This sequence comes from Cheilosia soror, assembly GCA_949372485.1. Lineage (NCBI taxonomy): Eukaryota > Metazoa > Arthropoda > Insecta > Diptera > Syrphidae > Cheilosia > Cheilosia soror. The sequence continues at coordinate 99,730,982 of OX443563.1, forward strand.
TTTTTTTGTTGAATACCTCGATGTGGCGAAATGGGTTAAATAAAAATGACAAGGACACACAAAATTGCTTTTCTTCCCGTTCCCGCAATTCCAGTCTGCCTCCATGGGCTTTGCTGGAAGACTTGGAACGGTTAGAGCCACAAACATAAAGTAGAAGCTTAAACTAAACTAAACTAAAGCGCAACACTGCAAACTAAAACTAAACTAAACTAACCACTTAGGGGACAGACTCATGCAACATGTTATGACGACACTCATCAAACACGGCCACTACATCTGGTAAGATTAAGACAACACAAGTGAAAATGAAAGTTGAAATTTTAGGATAGGAAAGTAAAATTGTTTAAACAATGAAAAGGTGGATAGAAGAAGAAAACTAGGACTGACAAAGTGCCAATTGTTGTCGCTGTCAACATCGAACGTTCTCGTCGCAATTCGAGATGGCATTCTAAAGAGCTATCCACTCGAAGACTTACGAGATTTCGATGTTGACAGTAAGAACAATTGTGGACAAATACAACATAAAGGACAGAAGACTAGGACAAACGAACGTTGGGCGCCATTTGTAATAGGCCTAATTGGAGGATATAGAGGGAACTAGGAGTAGAAAAATGACAGGAAGCAAGGATGTGGACGGGACCTTAGGATGGGATCGGAAAAGAAAGGGAAAGAGTGCCGAGTGCGAGGAGCGTGGCATGCTTGCGTAGCACGGCTCTGCTCGCCGGAATGGGGTGGTTCTTGTCCCCACAACTCGACCTAACCTACCACAAAAACACAGATCATGCCAAGACAAGGTACATATATCTTACCTTCACCAAAGCGGACGGAACTTCACCACATCGAGGGGCGCTGTTGCTGGAATTCAGCGCTGGCCATTTCCCTCCCCACCTGGAAATCCGGTGGCCATATTTTTGGATTTCCCCAAAATGCGGATGTCGTCAGCAGCTCAAACCATTTGAATCACTTCTTTCGCACCCCCTGAAAGTCAAAGTCCTACCGCGCCATCAAACGATCATGCGTTTGAATGAAACAAGTAAAATTCTTCATTCTGAGGCGTGACTCACAATTTATTCATATATATATAAATATCTAAATTCGAATTAAAATTAAACTACTTATTAACCTATCCACACTAACAAACGAAGAACAACATTAAACATATGTATATCGATAAACATATTTGCCTAACTTAAATCTGGTTTTCGAGACACAACCCCGGGTTTCCGATTTCTTTCCGTTTCCTACCTAGATGGAGCTCAATATAGGTATCTTATCGACTATTTTCGAATCTCCCGGCAACTAATCAAATTTTCGAAAACTAAATTTATCACAAACAAAGGAACTATAAATTAAATATGCATTTAACAACAATGAAAAAGTTTTAAACATGTCACGCCGAACAGAGAAAATAAAATGAATTGTATACATCATAGACCAAGACAAAATATAGTAGCTTGCATACTCTCAGGCGACTTTGATTGAATATGCATAATTGCCTTTTTTTTTTGTGTATATGTGCATATATGTGTCGCTTTTTAATCACTTATGTATTAAGATATAGGTAGGTAGATTATGCATGTACTTTATAAATAATGCTTTCACTTATCCAATAATCTATTTGTATGTATATCGATGAATGTAATTTTCATTTTATAACGTTGACATCGCAAATCGGTAGGTAGGCAATCAAAAGCGATTTTGCGGCATTAGGTTTGGGCTCCGCTCGCTCAACTATTTTTGTTTTCGTGGGTCTTCACTTGGACTTAATACCAATGATGTTCCCTGGGTACCTTTTTAGGATGGCGACCACGACCTGCACATGTACAGTCGGTGGTCGCCTAGATACACTACATGTAAAAGAAAAACCTAATTTCACAATCACTTCCCAAACGAACATATCGACAAGATTCACTCACCTTAAGGATATATAAATTAAAGTTAAATTATCCAAACAAATCTCTACTGGACTATATATTTGGTTTGGTTTATTGACTTCACACTTGAATTTAAAGTCACGCACTTCCACACTACCGACCAAGATTTGCTGGTGTTGCTTCGTTAATGAACTATTTCAATTTGCTCGAGATCGTTGCCGACAAAAAAAAATCCCGCAACATCGCATATGAATCGGAAGGCCCGTTTATCCATCATCCGATTTAGCCACTGACAAGTATTTAAATTATTTATCTTCCTCTCCTTTTGCTAAAATACATCATGTAAATGAGAGTAGGTTCTACTTCTCTCAAATGGTTCTGAACTTGGGTAACTTCCAATTGGGCTATTTCTGCTCGATGACAGACACTAAAACGGCACAGTGATACCCATAAAAACAAACTTGCTGACAGATGACCGGTGACGGACATAACTTAAATCGACATACTACACTTAACCATAAAAGTCATTTTAAGGCTGCCGTTACAATATCGTCTCTGTCTATTGCCACAGATATGATAGAGCCATGTTTACTGTTCAGTGAAAACGAAAGCGGTTTTCGTTTCGTAGGTTACAGAATCTCACCCCTATTTTTTGCAATAACTAATGAAGACTCGCCTTTTATCCTAGCCGATAAAAGCGGCACGTCGACGGTCGACCTGATTAAGATCTACATATTGTACCATACCTACATTAGAAAGAGCGTTTAGGCTAGGAGGTTCTCCACTTTTTTTGTAAAGTCTATGATACTGCTGTAGAGTATTTTTTCAAATCTTTCGGGTCCAGTTGATCGCTGGAGAAGGTCTTCCTTCCAAATTTGCATATAATGTTGCTTCGTCTTCTTCCATATGTAGCCTGCTCTCCGCTGAGTTGGCTGAATTTATTTAGCTTAGGTAGTATTTTAACACATGGTGCCCTATAAGGAATCCTATACAAGGTTTCTGATATCATGCCTGCTATGGGCCTTGTTAAACCTGGGATATTCTCCCAATATGAGATACATTTTGTATATGTTCCCAGCTTTTTATGGCTAGTGTTTAGCCAATTTAGGGCATATCAGAAAGGTTCCGGTCCCGTGAAACGGGTTTCGGGTTTATGGAAAAAACATAGTTTCAGAGCATTTTTTCGTTGACGAGCGTAGATTGCAGCCACAACGTGGATTTATTTGAAATTTTAGAAAACAAATTTCTACATTACATGAAAAGTAGTTGGAAAAATTTTATCATGAACACTAATAAATATTCATAATACATAAACACTATGGCAAACAGGTTGTATATAAATAATTGACCGACAAGAATCTTAAAAACTAGTATCACAGGGATTTTATTGCCACACTCCTTTATCTGTCGTATAGCGTTATGTGTCGGATAATATTATCCGAAACTTTTTCCGGCACCTTTGAAGCTGGCCTTAAGCTTTTGAAGGGTATTAAAATAGTCATAGTGTAATATTAATTTGGATCCAATGATAGGTGAGCCAAGGGCCTTTATGGCTGCTTTGCTTGACTGTCCGGGAATGTTATAGACGTGAACGGCTTTGATGTTAATTTTTTTGATGTCTGTAATTTGCCTGTAATACACTAAGGTTTTTTACCCATAGTTATTGAGACTTGTTTTTTGTTTCGTTAATTTTTTTTTTCCTTTCGTAAAATGTGTGTGGGGAAAATCTAAGGTACTTTTTCGAGTCAGGCGAGGGAAAAAAGGGATTTTTTTGCCACTTGCGTGGGAATTCTTATGACAAAACACTGACAGCACTGCGGTTCAACATTATAGTGTATTCCAAATCCTCTCGATTTCATTGGTATCTTCGATTACACGCACATTTCATTAAACTTAGCTATATTTCATCTTCATCGTCCTATGTCTGAGTGGTAAATCCGGCCTTTATAAAACAATTTTCAACTGTAAATGGAGTTACATCTTGTTTCCACGCTTTTAAAACATCGCGTACAAAGTTGAGTAGTGACATTTTGCAGCCCTAGTTCTCCTTGTTGGTTTCCTAAAGCCTCAAAATCTTACTAAGTCTATGGCGCTGGTAGTGCACTTTTAAATTTCGGATTAGACCCATATCCATCGGCTGAACTATTGAGGTCATGTCAGGACGGATGTTTAACGAACTTAAGCTTTTTCTTTACTTATTTGAGTGAGCTGGGCATCTACCTTTCGCTTAAATGTTCGGTACGAATTTTTCATTAAGTTTCCAAAGCCAACTTGACAAAAGATCTCCCGTTATTTTATTTTATTTTGGATTTTATTTTGTTAAAGTAGTCGTTTACTGCGGGCAGACTTCGGAAAAGATTATAAAACTTTCTTGATAGTCATCAAACACGTACTGATATTAGTCTTGTAATGATTGTTTTTGTTCCGAGACGACTTATTAGATGCAACCAAAAATATACTGCTCGTATTGTGCATCGTTTTATAAGGGCAATCAGAATCAATAAGCTAAGCACTCATAAAGGCTTACAAAAACTACGCTGGACATGAATCTGACATCATGTCTGAGTGGTTTCGTGCTTAGATTTCCAATTAAAATCAAATTTTTACACTGAGTACGGTTTTGTATCTAATCCAGCTCCTAATCCTTGGAGTAAAGTGAATGAAAATCTGTCTGTCTTGAAAGAGGGATTCTTCGGACAATTCGACGGACTGACTGTGGAGAAGCTATCCAAACCTGATATACGTATAGACCCGTTGTTAAAGCCTTGATGCACGCAGAATGTAAGAGCCGTAAGTGTAAGCTAAGTTTTTAAAGCGAATAAACTTCTTCTTTTTAAGAGTCAATGTATCTACAAAAAGGTACCTAACCTATGCCAACTTGTTCGCAATAAACCCAAATTCAGATAAAGCTAATCTGCATCTTCATCTACATCTATCTCAGTATACAAACAACTTTAGTCTTCGGTCGTCCCGCTTGACAAGTTGATTTGTTGTTTCTCAAACTCCAGGCCCATAACATCAAATAATAATTTTAGTTTTAAATTCTGTATACGGCAAACGAGCATATTTGCCTTTAAGCTAAGTTAAAATGACTTTGGCATAGGTACAATTAATCATTCTGTTCCAACACAAATGAGTTGAATAAACCCATTTGCATAAAAAAGTTGTACGTGTACGAGTATGTTTTAAAGTTCCACGTCCACCACTAACGGCAACAATGATCTCCTTCGTGTAATCGTTATTTTACAGAAAAGTTGTTCTGCACTCAAATTTAAGGTGATTATCCTTGTGTTAATGATACTTTTGTGAAGTGATTTCCTCAGTATAATAACTGTCACCCCTCATGGGTCATAGAATAGTGTATAATGTTTTATTAACACGGGCAGTTCTTCCTCTTTTTATTCATATACAAAATAGGAACATTTTTTAATATCATAGTAGCAATGGGGCGTTAATATTTGAAGATATGTTCTGGCCGAGTATATTGAGGTCAAGCCAATAGTTTCTCCGCAGTGAAGCTTAATACAACTCGCAGATTTTTGACGCCCTCGACGAAATTAAGTGGAGTGCCATTCAACTTGAAAGGAATTCCAGCGCAAAGCACTTGAACGTTGTGATAAACAAGACTCGATTTTGGTAGGGTTGACATGAATAAAATATCGTTGAAGCTAAGCCAATAAAATCCCACCACATGTAACGAAATTTCTTCCATCCAACCCAGAACTTCCTTTGGGAAATATCCAAGCTGGATGGAGAATATCCTTTTGGTAACTTACACAGATTTTCAGAGGGTCCTATCTCTTTGGTTAAAGATCGATTCAAAAAAAAATAAAAAACTTCCAAAAAGGACTAAACCTTTCACTTATATCACTTATGATCTCGGTGCTACAGGCTTCCCTCAGAAACCAAAAAAAAAAAAAACAAAATTTGTTCAGTTTCCAGGTGAGGGAAATGTGCACAAGTCCGGCCTGAAAATTTTGCGACGATTTGTTAAATTCTTGATCGCGGATAACTTTTTCAATTTGGTTGCTTGAGCTAAAGTGAAATAAAATCAATTTGAACAAAGACCAAACCTAAATACTTATCTTATCCAAAATACTTATCTTTTTATACTGCTAAAATTTAAAATCTTAAACTATTAGGGAGTTTTGGGAGGGATTATTTTAAGGAAGGGTATCGCCTTGGATGGCGCTCGAGACTGCTTCTTCTTCTTTTCGATGGTGAGTTGATGCGGAGGGTGTTGGCTCCTTCGTCGCTGCTGTTGCTTTTGGCGTACTGGCTGATGGCGGATGTGCTGCACGATTGATAGTCGCTGGATTGGCTCGACTATCGCCACCAGTCAAACAAAATACTTTGGGATAGAAACGATATTGGCGAGTGTTCTGATTCGCTGCCATATAAAGCTCTGTGTAGTGTGTACGAATGGTTGCTGAATACCTACTGATTTTTTATTGGAACACACTGAGGTACTTCACTTTGTGGACTGTGGTTGGATAACTTCTCAGTGAGAATCCTCGTGGCTTGCGTTTGTTGCTTAAGCTACGATTATACACGGCCATTTTTTTGAGTCATTTAAATGGCGCTGTGACGTCAGGAAAAAATGTCGCATTAGAGCGACATTTAAGCTACTATTCGTCATCATCGTCATTTGTGTCCCAAGATCAAATGACGGACACTGCGACTCATTTAGAATTTTCCGTTGGAATGCCATTGTCCTAGGCGTCATTGAAGAGCGATCACACGGCCATTTTTTTTCCGCCATTTAAATGGCACTTAATTCATGTCTTTGGTGCGCCATTTTCCTAGTCATTTAAATGACGCTGCCAAAAATGGCGATCACACAGAGCGACATTTAAATGACTGCTTTGTGACGGGATTTTTACGTCAGAGCGCCATTTAAATGACTCGAAAAAATGGCCGTGTAATCGTAGCTTTATAGACATTGAACAAACTAGTAGAGGGCTTACATGCTTTTGGTGGACTGCTACGTGACGTACAAGCGCTGAGTCTGTTTTCGGGGATTGCGACGGCGATGTGGCTGCTTCGAAATCGGGCTTCTAATGAGACAATGGATCTTTCGATAAAAATCTTCCAGTCGCTTTACGTGACGAAGATTTGACTCACAGGTGCATGAATCTCGCTGTTTTGACAGCTAAGATGGTATGAAGCTGAATCGTTGGAGTTGAGTGGTCGTAAAATTTGTCTTATGTGGCTGACAAATCGGCTGTGGCGGCTCTGGCGATGGTGGGTTTAGGATCGTGGCTATCGGCGATGACAGATCGTATTTTCGTGTGCTTTATGGTTTGTGCGGAATTTATTTTGTCACTGGCACATGGGTTAGACGCAATCGGCTATCGCTGACCAAGACGGTAAAAATCGCGCCACAATTGCATGACATAATTATTGTGCTCTTCTTATAAAGGTGTCAATTGGCCTTTAACACTCGTTTTTGTCTTCTTTTTACGATTCCGTCTTTTCATCTTGGCGAAATTCTCGAAGTGGTATCTAATATGGCCTCTCGTTTTAACAGCTTTCATTATACCCTCCACAGGAAGGTGTATTCACTTTTGCCATTACGTTTGTAACGTCAAGAAGGATTCACCGGAGACCCTATAAAGTATATATATTCTGAATCAGGATCACATTCTGAATCGATTTAGCCATGTCCGTCTGTCTGTCTGTCTGTCTGTCTGTCTGTTGAAAGCACGATAGCGTCCAAATGAATTGACCTATGCGAATAAAATTTTGTGAGACGACTTCTTTTTACCGTCGCCAAGTTGGTATTGAAAATGGGCTATGTCGGTCAAGCAGTTCTGGTACCTCCCATACAAAACCACTATTAGACCCATGTCTCTCTCTGTCTGTAAAAATCACGATAGCGTCCGAACGAATCGACTTAGGCAACTGAAATTTTACGAGAGGTCTTATATTTATGGCCTTCAAGTTTGTTTTAAAAATGGTCCATGTCGGTCAAGTAGTTCTGCTACCTACCACACAAAACTAATATTAGACACATACTAACTGGCATTAACATTTAGGATACGCTATTAAGGGTGTGGGTATGGGATATAGCGATATTGTGGGTGTCTTTTGGTAATTTTAATTAACCGGTTCGTGTTTGCTAATAAAACAATGTGTAGGTACATTCGATTGAATAAACATAGTTTTCCACATTATAGGTTTCCCACACAAATACATAACAATATTGTCATAACAGTCCTAGCTATTGTTCAGTCACGTTTCAGATACTCTTATGCATGCAGTACAAATGTTGATAAACGTATATGAATTTACCCATCGGAGGGCACGTAAAACCCTTTATAGAACTAGTTTAGGTTACAAAAGAGCTGAATCTGTCTGTACATCAGTAAGTTTGCACTCGATACAATAAGCCAACAAAGCTTTCCTAACTTCAACCCACATGCAATGAATATCAGCAATACTCTTAACATCATACAAAACTGACACCCAATTTCAAATTCTAATCGAATGAATTCAAAATTCCATATCTTCATTCAACGTATTCATTGGAATAATCCATTTTAATTAAGTCGATTCTATGAAGCGCTCGGTAGGCTGACTAAGAGGCAATTCAGAAGACAGAATCACTTTGGCCTGACTTGGAGTTTATCCCTATTATGCTGCAATTACCAAGTATGTACTGTACGCATTCACATTTAATCCTTGACGACCAGGTCTCTTCAGGAATCAAGTCGCCCCTTCGTTAGCTATTAATTAAGTTTCATCTGCAGCCATCTTGTTCGTCTATACATTGTAACACTATCTGCCTGACAGTCCTTAAATCAATTACAATCCAACGTCACCCACACACACCCGCACGCAATTTAAATGAACATAACTGGGGATACATCCTGTTGCTATATATACTGCCGATGATTGACGACGATGGCGACGACGATGACGATGATGATAACGATAATTCACAGAACATTCAACCGAAGGCACTTCATTGCTTTCCTCTTAAGACGTTCGATTTGAATCCTGCCAGACTAGGATCTATCTATTTATGTTTTGACATGAATTCCAAATTGTTGTCATATGGATGGGTTGACTCATACAATATGCAAATCCCGTCCCGAAGGATATGTCTCATTCAGAAATGTTATAAACTAATATGCCAAAATGTTGTCTGTCGCTTTGTGTAGAGAGAGCTCTTCACAACTGTTGATCCTTTAAGGACTCACCGACATGATAATTAAAATAATTCAAACAGATCAACTTCTTGCCGTTTTGTAGAAAATCAATCCAAGGATTCTATAGGTACCCCAAACAACTTGAACCATTTGATGATTCATTTTGTACTCGTGTTCTCTGCCTATTTAGTGCACTCGAAACGAGAGCCTTAATACCCGATTACAATCGTAATTGGTATCTCATTAGCACGAGGTTTTGTTTGCCAAATTAATCTGTTTTTCCTGGTTAAGCCTTCAAACACTGACGATATCAGTGGCACCACCAACAACGACTGGTGTCTGCCGACTCTGCCTCTTAATGATTTAATTGATTCAAGCTCAAGCAATTCCGCCTGTTTTTCTCTTAGTGGATGGTTAATCGGGTCTAAGAGGTTGCCAGGAGTGGGCCTAGAACTGCTAAATGCGAATGTTATCGCACAATAAAAGGCGATGCGATATTATAATAACAAGCAAAGTAATTAATGAGGGAATCACATTTCGGGTAATTTCTGTGGTTAAGTTCGGGTTGTGTGGTATAGATATTAATCAAATTAGGGTACATTTAGGTCTTAATATTAGACTTTGAATATGGGATAGAGGGAAGTGGTTTTTGTTTGAATAAATTCATGGATAAATTCGAATGAGTTACAATTAACGATACAATATGTTTGAATCGCACCGATGTGCGTGCAGCTTTCGTTGCTTTTATTGGTGACAACTTTATTTTTAGTAGAGACTATGTTACCATTCCATTTGGTATGTCGTTTGACAGACAATAACTCTCCAGCAGCAGTCGTATATCTATATACTGATCCGATTTCAAAGTCTGTAAAGATTTCACAGGCGGAGTTAAAATTATAGAAGTCTAATAACTGCTATCGCATCCTTTGTTGTGCCGTGGAAAAATGCTTGAAGCTGATTCTAGCTACCTTTGTATTTGGTATTTGTAACAGCCCATGGTACGATAAAGTCAAAACGCTCAAGGCTGAAGAAAGTATCCTCACAAAATTTTGGGAGATCGATTCCCACGATACGCCTATTCGAACGCTGTCCAACGAAGAGCGCATCTGTGAACTCCACTTCTCCGACAACTTTCGAAGAGATGAATCCGGGCGCTTCGTTGTACGCCTTCCATTCAAACCCGACCCAATTACAAATCTTGGATCTTCGCTTGAAATGTCCAAACGCCGTTTAAGCTCGATAGAGAAGAAACTTAGCAAACATGAAGAGGTTAACGAACAATATCATCAGTTCATGGATGAATATAAGCAATTGGGTCATATGTCTGAGGTTACATGCATTCCGAAAAATAATTACTTCTTACCACATCACTTCGTCCTCAAGCCAGATAGTTCCACGACCAAACTTAGGGTTGTTTTTGACGGTTCAGCAAAAACATCCTCTGGAAAATCGCTAAACGACGTTCTTCTAACAGGCCCAACTATACAGGCGGATCTATTTTCGATCATTATTCAGTTTCGTGTTCTTCGATACGTATTTACAGCTGATATCAGCAAAATGTACCGCCAAATTTTGGTGGATCCTAGGGATAGAAGATATCAAATGATAAGCTGGCGTAATTCAGCCGATACTAACCACAGTTACTACCAGCTGAATACAGTAACATACGGTCTATCGTCGGCTCCGTATTTAGCCACTAGATGCCTACAACAGCTAGCCAGAGAATCAGCTAAGTCTTTTCCGCAAGCATCGTCAATATTAGAACGTAGTACATATGTAGATGATATAATGACAGGTGCAAATGATTTGAATACTGCCATAACTCTCCAAAGTGAAATAATAACTGTGCTATCCGCAGCGAAATTTGAACTACGCAAATTCTGCGCAAACCATCCAAGGCTACTAGAATCAATTCCATTAGAGGATAGAGAAACATTTTTGTCTATTAACGAGAATGAATTTGTAAAGACACTAGGGCTAATTTGGCAACCCGCTTCTGACAGCTTCCACTACAATTTTCAAATTCCTGAACACTCAACTATAACCAAAAGGACTGTTGTATCCGATCTTGGTAAAATATTTGATCCCCTCGGTACACTTGGTCCAGTAGTAATATTAGGAAAAATCTTCGTCCAACAGCTCTGGAAGATGAAAGAGCTTTCATGGGATGATCCACTTCCACCGCCATTAAGCATGAAGTGGAAAAACTACATTGAAGGAATGGCAGAGCTAAAGTCATTTGATATTCCTAGACTCGTATCTACTTGTAGTCCTAATGAGACAGTTGAGTTGCACGCCTTTTCAGATAGCAGCGAAGTTGCATATGGCGCATGTTGCTATATACGAACAATAGATGAACAAGGTAACATCACTACACGACTTCTGTGTGGGAAATCAAGAGTGGCTCCCTTGAAAAGTATTTCAATTCCAAAGCTGGAATTATGTGCTGCTCTTCTAATGGCAGAATTAGTGGATAGAGTGAAGGAAATATTGCAAATCAACTTTACTAAAATTATATACTACACGGATTCACAAATTGTACTACAATGGCTGCAGTGTCCCTCCTACAACTGGACAACATTCGTTGCTAATAGAGTCACAAAAATAAAGGACCTTACTGCAGACGGAGTTTGGAAACATGTATCGACCAAGTCTAATCCAGCTGATATTATATCGCGCGGATCATTACTACTAGACTTACGAGACTCCACTCTGTGGTTCAACGGCCCCGAGTTCCTGCATATGCCACTCAACGATGTTGTCAATCAAGGTGACACAATCCCAATGGAATCTATGCCAGAACAACGAACAGTGAAAATGGTCTTACTGGTTTCTCATCACAGGGATTTATTAGATGGAGTTCGTCACAATCACTCACTGCTGAAATTAGAACGCATATTTGCATATGTCTATAGGTTCATCCAGAATTGCAGAACGCCAACGGGCAGAAACAAGGGTCCACTCCAGCCAAAAGAACTACAAAAAGCTCTTACGGGATTACTTCGAAATGTTCAACGTATTGCATTTAGTGAATTCTTTGAAGGATGCACGGGTGAAAAGAGTCATCTTAAATCACTTTCGCCATTCCTTGATGAGAACGACAACCTCATCCGAGTAGGCGGTCGCATTCAAAATTCAAACCAACCCTATAATACTAAACATCAAATTTTGATACCCAAAAATCATGTACTAACTCATATTTTGTTTGTCTATTTTCATGGTAAAAACATGCATGCTGGTCCTCAGGCTCTCCTTGCATCCATAAGGCAGATGTATTGGCCCTTATCTGGTAGACTTTTGGCTCGTAAAACTGTCAACAACTGTATCAGATGCTTCAGATGTAAGCCACGAGGAATCCAGCACCTTATGGGAAACCTCCCCTCCGAGCGCGTTCAACCTGGACGTCCCTTTCAAACGACAGGAGTTGATTTTTGTGGTCCATTTCGCATTTACATTCGAGTTCGAGGCAAAACTCCCGTTAAAGCCTACGTCTGCGTTTTTATCTGCTTCGCCACGAAAGCCGTCCATATGGAACTGGTGGGAGATCTTTCCACGGAGGCATTTATTGCAGCGCTACGACGATTCATGTCCAGGCGAGGTCTTTGTAGCACAATATTTTGTGACAACGCTACCAACTTCATCGGCGCAAGGAACGAGTTATCAGCGTTGGCCAATTTATTCATGTCCGAAAGTCATCAATGCTCAATTAACGAACTCTGTCTCAAGGAAAAAATAGAATGGCGACCTATTCCCCCGCGGTCGCCCCACTTCGGGGGTCTGTGGGAAGCAGCTGTTAAGGTCGCAAAATACCATCTAGTTCGAGTCGTCGCAGATGCATCACTGACTTATGAAGAACTGGCCACCATTGTTATCCAAGTTGAAGGAATATTAAACTCACGCCCATTAACTCCATTATCGTCAGATCCCAATGATCTGGAAGCACTGACGCCAGGCCACTTTCTTATTGGTCAACCAATTTCTTCGTTCCCTGAACCAAACATTTCTTCGAAAAGGTTCAGCAGTCTATCACGTTTTCGTCGTCTCCAGTTCATGCAACAGATATTCTGGCAACGCTGGTCAACAGAATATTTGCATCTGCTACAGCACCGATACAAATGGAATAGGTCTCAGCAGAATCTAGCAATCGGGACACTAGTCATCATTAAAGAAGATAACCTTCCGCCACTTAAATGGTTACTGGGTAGAATAACCAAAACATTCCCCGGCAAGGATGGAGTTGTAAGAGTCGCAGAAGTCAAAACTACCATTGGCTTGTATAAACGAGCAGTTGCTAACCTTTTTCCACTACCAATAGAAAATGAACATCCAGAGGATGTTCATGGCGGCCGGGATGTTTAACATAGCACATTTGGGTGAACATGAAATGTGCTGCTAATACTATACAGCCAATGTGTCACCCTATAACCCATTTACAATTACAACATCTTCCCAAATTGCCTCGTCGAACAGTATATTACTAATTGCAGTAAAGTGCACTGCAAAGAAAGTAACACACCTCTCTTTTGTCAGCGCTTTCGTTTGCCATGGCCAACCGCTGATCAGCATCGGTACGACACGACGCGACGATTCGATTCATCAGAAGCACACGAACCACCATCGCTAGCAGTCCAGCACCTTATTGTTTTATGTTAATTGTAATACGTAATTTCTTCTAATAAACACATATTATAACGTGGTTTAATTGCTTGCTTCTCATTATACGAAGCTTTGCTTTGTTCATCACCAACAGCGTTGTTATACGGTCGTAAATATCGTATTTGTGACGATTTTGGAAAGCAAATACGACGCTCCGATTTTTGCTTGATTTGGCCTGATTTCTACGATTTGCTGATTTTTAGTTCCGATATTTACGATTTTAGAAGCAGTCAAATACGACTTCTACAAAATTGCAAGTTACAAACCTTGTTGTAAGAACAATTACTTCCTACCAAATTTTGAAACTACGCACAAACAAATCAAACAAGAAAAATTCGAAACAGGAAAGGGGAACAGAATCTGATAAAGTGATAAGCATTAGTTTTGCACTTAATACATAATGTTGACTACAACAGTCTTCTGGAAATATGTTTTCAGGATGCTAGTTACAAAGTTTGCTTGTTTTATGTTTTATGGTTTCAGGAGAAGTGCATTAGTTGTCTTATATGTTACAATGTCTCAAAATACATATGTCGCATGTCGAGGAATAACTAAGTTCCTCAGAATATATGCCTACAGAAAGGTTAAAGGCTTGAATTAGGTCTCAATGGTCCCTAATTTGGCCGGCTCCCGTGGTTTAGTGCTAGATTATTGTCTTAAAAAAATATTCCCTGCAAAAAATATGTATATTATATATGATTATATCTACCTTTAATTGCTGAGTTATTTGTTAGATATTATAGATAACTGTTATGAGAATGATTACATTTTTTTAAAGTTTTGTTAAATTTTCGTTGGCATTTTTACCATTTTACCAACAAAAAAACTGGTTTCTGCTTTATAGGATAATGGAATGGAATTTGAGTGTTAGCGCTTCAGGAATTGGAACCCCTTTTTATTTATTTATTAATCAACTTACTGTAGCTATAAGGCATTGACTTTCGATATTGCTCATATTTTGTTGTGGTTTTCTGTATTTGTTTGGGTATGTCTTCTGTTTCCAAATTTAGACCAGTATCAAAATGTATACATATACACAACATACGTTGGACTACATTTTAAGTCCTCCGACTCTAAACGTCATAGTGTAGCGAACTTCTCTACTCATAATAAGAACTGCTTCAGGTTATTGATCATTATGTTGCAAGTTGCTGCAATTGGTGTTCTACTTCTTTATCTTTTAGCGTTTTCACATCATTACACAATTTTATTCGAAAATTCTATAAGAAGACTCTATTCAAAGAGTATCTATATTTACCATTTTACGGAAACCAGTGCGTTATCCTTTATTTTTAATCGAAAAAAGCAGCATACCTATAATGCATTACCGATTAACCAATTTACAAGCGTTTTTCATGTTTATCACTATCAGGGTTATTAACCATAGTGCAGTGTTTGTATTTTGTATCGCAGATACGACTATAAAAGAAGAAAAAAAATCGCTTGAATTCCGCTTTCTTTCACTAGTAGTAGAACTAGTCATTACCGCTTCCAAGGCATTGAAAAAACGCAGTAGCAGTACGCACCCGTGGCGGTGGGGTATAGTTCTACTAATATTTTTAGTGTCCATGTTAGATTTTACGAACTCAAAATTGCGAAATTTCCAAATATCTTTAGAATTACAGAATATATAAGGTGAGAGTTTAAAATGATTATTATTAGGGCCAAGTCCTGAAGTGTTGCATATTGTTAAACATGCTCGTAGGCGCACTCTTGAAGAAGTTATTATTAAATTGTTCTAAAAATTCACAAAAAAAGATCCTTGCTGGACATAACCGCCTTGAATGGGGGAAGTGGGATTTACCCAGTTTTTAAATTGCGTATCGAGTCCAAGAACGCTGATGACTTATTCGAATTCGATATCAAAAAATATTAATTTCGCAATTTGGGGACTAAGTTTGAACATTTAGGGCAAGTGTAGTTGCCTCAGTACTGCTACTGTAGTTGAAATTTATAAGAATACTGCATACTTTAAAAGGTTCGCGCCCAAGTAATAGAAACCAAGTTTTTAGGTAGGTACTAAAAGCTATGGTTGGTTTTAGGTGGTCTTCGACGAGGTGCGCTTAAACAAGAATAGGTCCTTGTGCTGCCATTGAAAAGTATGGGTGTTTACACTGGGTAGGGAATTTGCGAAACAAGTATTGCGAGATAAACTAAATGCGAGTCGTTAAATGCGAAATAAAATTTGCGAAATGGATTTTGTCGAAAAGACCGGCACCCGTTTACACTGCTTGCTCCTGGACTTCTGCGACTTCTGCAAAAGTGGAGGGTATACTCAGAACCAGCCTTTGGACATACCTAGCAATTGCATGTATCCGCTTATAATATTCATTAGAATTGTACATCTTTCTAAGTACCCTTATAAGTACCCTACCCTATACTAACTTATACACATTTTTAAAAAATACGATAATTACGATTTTCACAACCTCAAAGACACGATTTTCAGAAAAAGTCCATAACAACACTGATCACCAATGCCAATACCCCTCGCTCAATAGCAAAGTATAACCACTGAGACAATGTGACCAATAGCTTCTGTCAAAATTTGATTCTTCGTTTGTAAGATTAGGCTGGAGGCAAAGTCCGGGAACTAAAATAATAAAAAGCTTAAACAGATTAAAAGAAAGTACATATAGGTAGCCTCTAGGCCTAGCTGCTCACTGTTGGTTTCAATTTTTGGAACGAATAGAAGGCGCCTACAATTTTATGCCGAGTACGAACGGCGCAGTTATACTCCTGAATGTTTGTTAAACGTTCGTGAGATGCCGCAGTCGAAAAAAACGTTGAGTTGCAGTGTGTGTGACATGAACTTAACTTAATTTAAATATAATTTAAGACTTCGTCGTAGCTATTTGCGAAAATTAATTTTATAATTATTTCTCTCAAATTGTATAATTTCATTATCACATCACACTACTAAATAAGGAGGCAATGATTTTTCATAAGGAACCACTGAATTGATTTCAAAAAGTCCTTTGCTAATAGAAAGCTAAGGGATAAAGTATTTTTTAATTTTATTTCTTAATTTTTTTAAGGGGAGTCGTACCTTCCTTAAGCTACGATTACACGGCCATTTTTTTGAGTCATTTAAATGGCGCTGTGACGTCAGGAAAAATAGTCGCATTAAAGCGACATTTAAGCTACGATTCGTCATTGAAAAAATGGCGATCACACGAAATGACTATCATCGTCATTTGTGTCCCAAAATCAAATGACGGACACTGCGACTCATTTAGAATTTTCCGTTGGAATGCCATTGTCCTAGGCGTCATTGAAGAGCGATCGCGCGGCCATTTAAATGACACTTAATTCATGTCATTTGGTGCGCCATTTTCCTAGTCCTTTAAATAACGCTGCGTAAAATGGCGATCATACAGAGCGACATTTAAATGACAGCTTTGTGACGGGATTTTTACGTCAGAGCGCCATTTAAGTGACTCGAAAAAATGGCCGTGTAATCGTAGCTTTACAAAAACAAAAAACCATTAAAAATTGTATAAATATTTTGAAAATCTCAAAACCGTTTGCGCTCAAATTTGGAGACAATCTTAGGTAATGGCCCTCAATTTCTTGTGATTGATAATTAGTCCAATTGTCAGCAAGACAATTCCTGAGAACGGTCAAGACCGGGCGGCTACGCTAGGATATTTTTAACACGGATCCCACAAAACATAAAACGGATTTTAGCAAGCAAAGTTAGTAGCAATATAGTCCATATAAAGGGTGTTTTTTTAAAGAAACATATACAATTTTAATATGAAATAAGAGACTTGAAGCTAATGTTAAAGTATATAATATTATAGATCATTTTATGTCATTAATATGCTTTAAAATGACTTCGGGCAGATGCGAGTCACGGCTAGTTCGCATGAAGTGCAATCGTGAAATCCAATTTTCGAGCAACGAATGTTGACTTCCAAATCGTCCAACGTCTCTGGTTTATCGGCATAGGCTAGTGATTTCACAAACCCCCAGGGAAAGTTATCTAAATGTGTGAGATCACAGGATCGTGGATGCCAGTTCACATTCCCAGTACGCGAAATTATGAGTTCAGCAAATATTTCTCGCAATAAATTGATGGTGTCGCCGTGTGGCATGTTGCGCCATCTTGTTAAAACCAAAGTTTCAACTCTTGCACAAGTTGAATCTTATAAGCTTTTAAGCCAAGATCTTTCCGTAAAATCATCCACAAAGTGGATGGGCATAGCTCCAATTGCTGTGCACGATGGCGAATCGACTCATTCGGAGTCTCTTCAAAACTGCGCTTCACAACGGCAATAACTTTTTCTGTTCGCACTGTTCGTCGTCTATGGGGATGCGTATTATCCACTAGAGTGTATACGTGGTACGAAAACGATTCATTGTGTTCTGAATAACTTGCTCAGATGGACCGTCATAATCGGACGTAGCTCACCGCTCACGATAAGTTTGGCGAACCGAATCACGGTTTGCAAAGTATGTTTGCACAATTTGCACGCGTTGTTTTGTCGTTGATATATATTCATCGTAAAATGGCAAATCGTATTATCCACAAATCAACTTTCAACTATCAAATTGACATTCTGTAGAAACAGTGTTGCCAGTTTGAAAACCAAACCTCTAAAAAAAACACTCTTTATTATTGCATATACAAACTACTTTCTCCCCGCGGATTCGCTCGCGCAGCCCTCAGGATTTTGTACACAGTTAATTGAAGTTAGTTAAATACCGCGAAAGAAACCTTCATATGAAAGTATCTGAGGAGTAGCTAGCAGGTAGATCAGTGATCTAAAAGTATTGCTTCAAAATGGTTTCCATTTTTTTTATTGATTTAGATTCATGATTCATATTTGTTACCTACTTCTTTATTCAATGTACAATGTCTCAAATTAATACGACAAACGGTTCCTAGTTATGAAAAGGCATCAGTTTCCAAAATCGGACGAATTTATTTTCTAATATACTAATCGAGTTTGAGTCGATTGAATGAAAAATAAAAATGGCTGACAACTATTCCAAAACTCAAAAAACATCATCGCCATCGCCCCAATGGCTTACTTGATAGTGTATCCCATTACTAAGCGGAGATCCCTGATTCGGGTTGGTGCGATGAAATCTCCTTTTCCAACATGCCTTTTTTTAAATCCCCTTACTCCAAAAGACCCTAAGCGAAAATCCCCAGCGACAAAACCCCCATTTTTAGATTTAGACGCGACACCTAAAAATGGTGTTCAAAAGTGAGATACGTTACGTAGTTATGGATGCATGCTGCCCCACTGCAACCCCCCTGCTTGTGGTCACTGTAGGATTTGGAGTAGGTGGAAGGTTGGCTATATGCAAAGTTCCATATTCGGCCTTTCCATTACTCATTTTTAACTTTCAACTTAAATATTTTTAAGGTCACAATAGATAAATTTATATACCTACATATATTGAAATTTTCGGCATTGTAAGTTCATAAAATTTAAAGTGAGCACTATAAATGATAGTTTTAAATTAGATTTAATTGTTTTTGTCTATAGTATGATGGTTAAAGAAAGAAGGAATAAAAACAAAAATACATAGTCAAAATGTATCGGACTGATACAATATGTACTACCCAAATCAAATACCAATCACTTTTTTTTATAATTTTCCTAACAATACCGACAAATTTTACAATACATAATAAGAAATTGACTTTTCGCACCTAAACTTCCGTAGCAAACATGAATTCTACTTAGGATTTCTTTATATAAGTTTTATTGTATAAAGTTTTTATTATTTTCATCAAAAAACTTATGCATTGATAAATAACTGTGAAAGTTCATTATTAAAATAAAAATTAAGGCATTTATATGTATCTCTCTCGCTCGTTCTCTCTCTCTCTCTCTCTCTCTCTCTCTCTCTCTCATCGCTTTTGGTGTCAGTTGAGTTAGTTGAATAAAACGATGAGTTAATTTATTATGCGACTGCTTTGCTTGTGTAGAAGTGTCAAGACAATTACTTGGTAGGTAAACTCCACATAATCGAGCTTTTGTTTAGATTTCTGCTTTGAAATATCAACTCTGATAATAACTGCTTTGTAGAACGCCACGGTTTGAATAAAATATCGAAAGAAATTCAATATTTTTTTTCCATAATTGGCGAAAGGTTCAATCGGTTCTAAATGGATTACAAATTTGACCTGTCATCCCTTCTCCTCAAGCCGAAAATAATACACACAATTTTTACCAAAAGCAAAATCGTCCTTGGCTGAATATGCCAGCCAGATACAACTATATTTCTGCCAAATCCTCTGAACTGTTAAATTTAAATTTGAAGATATCTAAATTTAGTCGTGCAGTGTGACAGTATCATCGGCTGGCCTCTTGTCAGCCAAAGATTTGTCTTATAGAAGACGAAGCAGCTGAACAACATTATATTATGCAAACGTCCAACCCTATGCGATACTAAAAGAAAAATCTTTTTCGATGAACAACTGATTAAAAAGTGATAGGCTCGGGGTAAACTAACATTCTATGGTAGGGGCCTTGCAAGGAATGCCAATTAGAACAATACATGTATTATTTTAGGTAGCATCCTCAAATAAATAATAAATGTTCACCCATAATAGATGACGCCCGAACAATGAAAGTAGCAAAATAAACCTATAACAACGTGGGGGGAAATTGTTTTTGAATGATATAGCTTGGTCAAAACAATACCATCCACAACTCCAAAAGAATATCACCCCAACCCTTCGATATGGTTCCAAGTAAAGATATTTCAATTAAATATATCTGCACTCGAACATTTGGCATTTGGAATTCTGGTAAAAGGAAAAAAAAAAACAAATTGGCAAAATTAATTTTCGAAATTTCCCACAACCTAGACAACCACTAATAACTTTGAGGGATCTGTTGTTTATTCATTAGATTTCTGGGATTTTTTAATGATATTCATGGGCCGTAGAGCCGCCAGCACACCGCACCGCACCGTTCTGCTGCCAACTTGTGTAAACGGATGGAGTATAGTATCGAGAAAGTTTCAAAGAACGCCGGCCGGCTACCAAAAGGCCAAGGAATACTTTACTCCCCCATGGCAGCAGCCGCTACCAATGTTTTTCTCTATAAATATATAGACCCAGTTATGGCCCATTCGGGTGGAGAGAATTTAAGGTTTGTTTTGTGTAGTCATAGTCACCATCCAGGCGATGGTATTCATTTGCACATTGTTGGCGAGGACCCAACAATTTAGGTAAATTTCGAACATAACTGTTATCTGTGTTCACATTAAATTCAAAAAGTGGCATCCGGTCGGGAGGTGATCTTTGAAAGCGTGTCGGTCGACTATTAATTAGTACGTCGAATGGAGCCAGCGGATGTGGTAACAACGCGGTATGATTCATCCGGTTTAATTTTGAAATGAAATTCAATATAGAGTATTTGGTTTGGTATACATATACATACTCGACTCGTATATGAACATGTGCTCTCTCCGTCATCACAAATAAACATCGATTCGAATTAAAGGTCGTTCAAATTGGGGTTATCATTCCTGACATTTATAGCAATGTCATTGGTTAATAATGGTTTTGGTGTCGCGTTTGGCCACAGGGTTCAATGTAACACTTCACAGGACATTTTAAAGCTAGCAGAAAATATCGTGGACAAATAATCTTTAAATGTCACCAATTCAAAAAATGAAATTGATATAACTATTGTAGTCTCACACTACTTAACACTGTTTCCCGCTTAAGGAGACTCTGGGCCACTTCATCGTCAAGCCGTCCGTAGCATCGTCTCTATGCCATAAATAAATCTCTCTTAGCCATAACAAAGCAGAAAAGGAATTCGTATAATTCATTCAGTTGCTTATATCGTCCGGCACAGGATTTATGTCCTTCACGAAAATAACTTCAGCTTTGGGCCAGATGTATAATGTTTCGAGGAATGAATACGATGCGTCAGTCATGAGTCACCGCTCACAAGTGGAATGAATGTAAATAGTTTTGGGAAGGAGTGCGCAAATTCTTTTGAGTGACCATCACAGTGTGTGTGTTAATGAATACGTTTGTGTTTTGTTTCTAGTTTTGTAGAAGTCTGAATTTATATACCATGTCCGTGTTATTTATTGCCCAATTGGCTGGGCTAATATTGTTTTCTATAGCACTGAGAATTTCACTTATTTAAGAGTTGAATGGATATCCCAGCACTTTCTAAAAAATACCCTAGGCTCAGCCTAAAAATGTTTTAGCTTAAACATCTATGGCTGCTCAAGAAATGTCAAGAATGACACGAATGACAAAAATGTCAGTACCCATCAGTGCACTCCTCTACGAATTACTATCGATCTTTGGATCTTGTAAATTTTTAGACCAAGATCTTTTCGTAGAATAGCCTATTCCGCAGCTGCAATAAGAGTCAAGTGGAAGATTTTAAGGAGTTTTGAAATAGTAACGACACCTTTGTCTAAAATATGTCAAAAGCGTGCTCTCTTAATCTCTACCACTTGACAGAAGTTGCAGCAATCTGTAAATTGCTGCAACTTTTCACAATGAATGTCAAATTCAAGGCTGACGACATAAGAGGTTGCAATGATGAAAAAGTCGGCAAGGATGCACCTAAATTTATATGTCACTACCCGAGTCTTCACTGCTAGGTACTTGTTATCTCACTGTCTACTCTCTATAGGTTTCTGAGGACATTAGATAATGGCTGGAGAAGGGGCACGTTACGATGCTATAGTAACATCTATTAATGGGCATCACAATGGGTCTACGAAGTTCTATGTGTATCAATGTTGGGCTTAAAATAAATAAATAAATAGGTGGCGCAACAGGCGGGTAGACACCCTAGGCCTTGCTCGCAACCATTCGTGTGTGTGAGTTTCTATTTTTGGGACGAATGGAAGGGACCTACAATTTTATGCCGAGTCCGAACGGCTGAATTGAGAAGCTTGACAGACGTTCGCGAGAGGTGGCGCAGTAGAAAAAACATTAAGATGTAATTTGTGTTTTTCCGGGGATCGAACCTGGGATCCCTCGCGCAATTGTCCAGCACAATAACCACTGCGCTACTGCGTTGGGTTTACTCTGTCTCAGAAATACCATTAACAATTTGATGGTAATCAGCCAAACTTTGTTCCAGCTAAGAGGCTACTTAACCTATGCGTACACTGAAATACTTAGCTAACCCTCGTTAAGGGGGGGGCCTCCCCTCCCAACTCTAGCTTCTCAAAAGTCGGCAAATCAAGGAAGCTACATTCATTAACTTCAGCAACTATAAAAAAAATAGGCTAAGGGCCGGTTTGTTCACAGCTGGTTAAAGCTGTGGTTAGGTTATCATAGATTTAGTTTAACCCATGTTTAAATAACTGTGATAACCAAAAAGCGTTTGTTCACTTATTTTTCACTTTGGTCACCAAACCACAGATCTGCGACAAATCGTTCCAGTTTTCCAGATTATTTGTCAATTCAGTTGTTAGATTTAATCAATAGTTAAAATTGTCACAACCGCAGCAATGCATGCAATTTTTTCCACACTGTCTTGCATGGTATTCATCTGCCAGTTGTTGAAAATGCGTCCACAGAGCAGATACAGCAACACACTATTTTGCTATTATTATTTATTAAATTAATTTTTATTTTTGAAAGAAAGTTGTTTTGTTTTTGACTGTTACGTCAAAGTTTGAACAAACAAAATTCCAGAATTTCCTTGGTTAATGTCGTTAATCGACCAAAATCGCCTGGTTATCGATTTCTGTGATTAACTTACCAAATCATGGATTCTCTGGTTAAAATTTGACTGGACAAACAGATTCTATGATTATTATCAGCTGGAATAACCATTGATTAGAGTTAACCAAAGATGAACAAACCGGCCATAAGAACGAGCAATTTTCAAAAATTAGCTCAGAACAAAATCTTCTTCAAACTTGTAAATGTATACAAGTCGGCATTTTCAAAGGTTCCACCTTTCAGAAATGCCAATTTATATTTCTTTATCTCATCGGTATCGTTGAATTTTCCGACTGAATACCAAAAAATTTGCCAAGTTTCGATTCGATTTTAGAAAGGACGGTCGGCATCGGTAAATGTTCGGACTGAACACCTTAGAATTTGAAAACGACTGGATTCTTCCATCTGCGGATTTGTTCGTAATTGCTAAGCGAATGTTAAGGAAAAAAGAAAAGTCGAAAAATGCCCAACAGGTGGCGCTGTAGGCACACATTTCGATAACTCAAAGAACACCGACTCCATTGAGCTCAAATTTACAGGTGGCCTTAGGTATAGGCCTAGGAGTATTCCTGTTAAGATTGATCAAAATCGGCCTCCCATAAAAAAAAACTTTCAAAATCTTATACCTAGATATCTCGAAAATTACTGAACCAATTGAGCTCAAATTTTCAGGCAATCTTAGGCCCGTGATAGTTCCTGTGAAAATTGGTCAAAATTGGACTAAGGAGCGTGGCATTTCCCATGCAAAAAACATCTCCATGGGGTGGCGTCTACCTTACTCCCATTATTAGCTCGAGACCCATCAATAATATCTGCCTGAGGCGCTTTAGCCTTCCATAAAAGCACCTTCCACTGAGCGATAAGCACAATGCTACCAATTAGGATTGACATTTTTGTATCTGTCAAAGTAGGGAATTATTTAAGAAAGGTCTCCTACAAAAAGTCGTTTAAATTATAAAAAGAAACGGTCGAAAAAAAACTAGCTTATTGACAGTGCTACCAATAAACGTTGAATAGAAAGAAAGAATAAAAAAACGGTTCTTGTTTGTAGATAGGCGCCCCAAGTTCTGACAAACTTCGGTCTTTGTTATGGGATTGAACGTACTTTAGATAGAGAAAATTAAGAGCCGTCCAGTTTATATTCTGTCTTGAAAATGCCAAATACATAATATATTTGGGTGCAATCGATTTAAAACCAGGATTTGAAAACCCACGGCCATTGGTTTGCGCGTGGTAGTTCTATATCCGAAACAAATCGAATAAGCGACAATTTTATTGTCTAACAGGGAGTTTACATAAAGACTTCTCAAAATGTAAAAAATAACATTTTTTTTGGGGGGGAAATATTAACTCTTGGATTTTACAGTATGAGAAAATGTTTTACATTTCCCCAAGACAATAACGTACACAATGAAAATCGATAACACGACCTCCATCCTCCGCATTCACTTATGAAAATTTCAATTATTAATCAGTCGTACTATAGCCAAGCTCAATTTGTTTATCATTTCGAAATGAAATTGTAATTATTCCACGGCAATAGCTACCTATTCTGGCCTCAGTGGTTTCAATTGCACCCCCATTCAGTGTCTGTGTAATAAAACCCAATGGCTTAATAAAATCCACCGACTGGACGCGCGGGGTTCTCTGGCGAAATTAGATTTTCAAAAACAACCGACCAACGCACCTATCCGCCCACTTAGGATCGCAAGGATTCTGAGTTAAAATTTCATTTTATGTGAAAACGTATAGCTGTATAGGTAGGTATATATCCAAATGGACGAATAGGTAATTTTATTTAATTCTACTATGGTGCGGCGGTGTAAAATTATTCACGCAGCGTAAAACTATTCGCTAGTCCAAATGGCAATAGTCACCCTTTTTGGCATATTTGCACATATCCTTGTGCCATTTTCAACTTTGGCGGGGGTAGGGGGAATTAATTAAATAGATACCTGTGCGGACACAGGGTGGGTTGTGTGCTTTTGTGGCGGGTGGCATTTGGCATATAGGGTATCGATCAATCTTCAATTGGATTTTGATTTGCCAAATCCAAAGCCAGCAGTTATTGTGGTAGCCGCGGTATTGATTTGTGTTTTTGATTTATATGACACATGTTGGGAAGCGTATCTAAATAACGTAAGCAAACAAACAATTTACATGGTGCTACAACATGACGATTTACATGTTTGTTGTTGGCTTGTTGCGAGCCGGGTGAAGTTGTCTGCTTTGTTTAACGATAGTTGCCACAAAACAATCACAAATTTTGCTCATGGCGGGCGATGTATTGCCAAATGTTTGCATTGGCAACAGAGAAACTGTAGGTGATTACTCACGTATTTAATGTGAAGTGAAATACGAGTAGTTTTACTTTCAAATTGGGAAATGGGTTTTAGCATGAGGGATACGACGGTGGTTTATTTAGTGGACGAGGCGTTTATTGATTGTAACTGCGTGGCGTAGGCTATGTTATGATAAAAGCCTGGACCGAAGTTCTACTCAAGTTTACCACATTTCTAATCATGATCTAAAAAAATGCTAAGGTGGATATAACAATTTTTTTCAGTTCATTTGCTAAATCATCATAAAATGACTAACTCGGCAAAAATCCTTTTCTTAGCCTTCGTTCCAATATTAGAGCTCAATTCAACAATGTCACCTTTCCCTTCGGCGTTACACAATCGTTCAATTGCTCTTGCAATTCAAAACTTCATAAGCTTCTTTAATGGGCCCACCCGGACGAAACACTGGAGCCTTTCGTCCTCTGATTTAGGGAATTTTGCGCCGTCTCCACTACAAGTTCGAGCAACTGATTTAACCAGTGCAGAAGATGTGGGAAGAGTGTCACATAGCCTAAATCTAACCTACGCAAAAGGATCAGTTACGTTTCTGATAGTGTGAAACGGATAAGCTAGAGAACATGCTAGCACCAGGTGCTCAAGAAGTCTCTGACGTATTATCTCTTCGATATGCGAACGGAAATTAAGCTCGCGGTCGTACAATATGCCAAGGTCGCGAAGAGACTGTACGATGGATATAGGGTTATTATTAAGTAGGTATAGACGGGGAGGGGATTTGTTGTGCTTACGTGATAAGGTGATAGATTGGCATTTGGGAATATTGAGCTCTAAGCAGTTTTTGAGACATCAGATAGAAAAACTATCTAGGTCTTGTTGCAGCAAACAGGGGTCTTGTGATGAAGATATGTGCTTGAAAAATTTGGTATCGTCGGCATAGAGAGAGATAGAGGTGTGTTTAATGACCCTTTCAAGATCGTTTATAGTTAAGATAAAAAGAAGGTGACCTAGGTGACTGCCTTGTGGTACACCAGAGGTTGCAAGAAAAGGGGCGGATAGGATGGACCTGAAGCGAACACTATAAAAACGGTTTTCCAAATAAGATGATAACCATTTCAGCATCAGTATTGGTTCGAAGCCGAGGGTAGACAATTTGAAAAGAATTAATTTATGCGGTATCTTATCAAAAGCTTTACTAAAATCAGTTGCAATAACATCAACTTCCTTACCACTTTCCATGGCCGATAGGGCAAAGGACACGAATTCAACGAGGTTTGTGGTTGTTGATCTACCTTTAAGAAAGCCGTGTTGGTTTAGGGGAAATAAAAATTACTAACTTCGCTCTTTGATCCCTTTTTATGAATCGGTGTTATGAAAGAGGACTTCCATATCTGAGGAAAGTCTCCTTGGGAAAGCGAGAGCTGAAAGAGGTGCGAAAGGGGATAGGAGAGAACAAGTGAACACTTCTTAAGAAATATAGCGGGAATACCATCTGGGTCAGGTGAATATTCATCACTAAGTTGTTGTAATTTATTTTCAATTACAGTAGGTTCAAAAGTTTGAGAGAGGGAGGGGCCAATGGAGTAGTTGAGTAGGTAATTGAAATGAGAAGGATCTGGTACAAAGGAATTGTCGGCAAAAGATTGTTTAAAAAAGGTGGCAAAAAAGTTTGCAATGGTGCGAGGATCACTTAAAGCTGTATTTTCGTAAGAGAGGGATGGGGGTAACCGTCTGATTTTTTCTTGTAGTTAACGAATCGGAAAAAAGATTTCGCTTATAAGTTTCGCTTGCGCATTGTTTATTAACCCGCCGCCCAACCACTGCAGTAGTCCACACTTAGGTATGCAAGTTAAAACGATTGAAAAACTCTACTAAACGGAGCCACAACTTTCGTCTTAATTTGAAATAAAACGAAGAACTTCCTACTAACTTAAAACTGATTCCCATTCCGCCAATTTGAATGGCAGCAAAGCAATAGTTACACACCGTCACCATCCGCGATATTTCCTCAAACGTCCACCTACAATACCGCTGCAAAAAAAAAAAAAAGTACAATTCAATTCAATCTCTTTTGCTGAAAGTTAATTGCGAAATGGTCATTAGCATCATTACACTTTGGCGGTGTTTTGCCAACATCCGTCTGAAACGATTCATCTGGCATCCTTAGGATACGACAAAAGCCGTAGAATGTTTGCATCTCAGACGCCCGCCCATTGTTCTTAGAAAAGAGCAAAGAGTTGAAAGCCAGCCAGACTGTGCAGAGTCGAGTAGACATCGTCTTTTATCCGATTATTTGAGTACTTGAAATGAATACCAATGAGGAGGCTCCGTTTCTTTTGCGTTTTGTGCTAAGGATTGCTGATGCAAATGATGAGCGCGCGGATTCACACTTTACCCATGGATATTATAGCGGGGCTGGGGGCATGAAAATGCAAATTAATTGGTGTGAAAGCGTGCTTGTGGTTGTCGATCCTTATAGAAGAGTTGTATATGTAAAGTGTTTCTGATACGTTTGTAGTGAAAGTGAGATTGACGCCTCAGTACACAAGGAAATCTCAATAGGAACTCGAAAGCCTTTGATACATTCATTCGCAAACATTGTCCCCAAGGTGACCAACAAAACGAAACAATCCACTCTCGATGGCAAAGAAGAAAAGGCAGAACCATTTTGTCTTTAATTGTTGGCGGTGTCCTATTTAACTTGTCTCCCAGGGTGAAACTTTTAAACCAAATACAGGTGCGGCGAGCAGAGTATTTTCTCAGAGCCATTTTAATTTAAAATGCAAAATTAAAACTTTAAAATAAATAACTTTTGACGAACTCTTGCAGATAGAGAAACACAGAGACGCCAAAAGGGTTGTTTGCTAAGAAACCACAAGTAGCTGCATAACAACAGGATGATATCCTGCTGTGGGATATTGCAAATACGAAACAAAACAATAGAACGAAGAGGAACTATATAATATTCTCGCTGCTGGTTTTTGCTTTATTTGAAAAGTTTTTCATTTGCAGGAAAATAGAGCACAGAAGAGGCTAATAACCTGGGGAGGAAGAAAGGGATTAGCTATGCGGTTGTATCTGTAAGTAGGTATAGGTTTAGGTACACAAAAGTGGATAATAATTGAAAAGAACCAGAATTGCTTTTATCTGATATTGGGTACGAATTGCTATGAAATCTAAAGCGATGAGGTAGAAGAGGCCAGTTAGCCATATCGAGTTTAAACAAGCCTTCCATTGTCTATGATGCTATTCAAAGTCACCTTTAGCCAGCGATTTGGCATTTCCATATGGTTACCAGTGCCGCCAACAGAGGTATTAGGGTATTCCACAAGACCAGTTTCATATCAACAATGGACATTTTCGTACGCCTTTTGCTATACAACCTTAACCTCAACTTATTGCTAAATACGTTCTGGAGTTAATAAAATACAACAGTTGCATAAAGCGGCTAGTACCGGCCACTTGCAGAATGTGTGCGATGTATGTCAGAGACAATTGACGCTTTAAAGGACAATATTCGTGGAGCCATTGGTGAAATACAGCTGCACACAATCGATAATGTGCTTAAAAATTGGACCGATCGTGTAGGTGTACTGCATGGCCAGCCGAGGCAGCCATTTGAATGAAATTACTTTCCATTATTAACCGGAAGGATTGTACTTTCAAATGAAAAAAGAAATTTGAGAAAATATTCAGTAGTTTTTTTTTATAGCATTTTCAAAAAAAAAAAAAGTTATTTGGCGGACCCTTTAGATAGCCCTACCACCCATTTCAATGTTCCTTATCTCATGCTGAGAATTTTTCATTGGGCAAAGCAAGTCTTAGGATGTCTTCATTATTCCACGGTTGGCCATGTTCTGCAGTGATTTACCAATTGACAAGAAAGAGGTTGAGTTGATGACTGTTTTACAAGGGAGTCTGGCTTCTCTTCTGACACCTGCCCCGCAGCGCCATCCATCATCGGGCCATCTTTAAAATTTACCATTTCAAGAGTCAGTTTTTCTTGAAGTGAATCATTCATAAATAGAGTTTTTTGATTGTGATAAGTTCCCAGGATCTTCTTATGTCTATAGATGCACGATGACTGTGCTATCTATGGGTCTAATTATTATCATCGTATACATTCAGAATTGGTGAAACTATAAAGGGAACGTGTCAAAGTTGTCGCGTACGTGGACAACGTGGTGATACTAGTGTCAGGGAAGTTTCCCTATGTGTTTAGTGAAATTATGGGGGCCGCTCTAGACAAGGTAAGCACCTGGGTTGCAAATTGCGGCCTCGGTGTCAACCCGAGTAAAACTGAACTAATGCCAAAATACCCGATTTAACCCTACCCCGTTTAAATAATCAACCACTCACACAGTCGTCCAGCGCTAAGTATCTAGGTATCATACTCGATCCAAAACTTAACTGGAAACACAACATGCCTGTTGCAAAATCTTTGGAAAGAAGGGGGGACTTCAACCAAAGATGACCTTGTGAATGTACACAGCCGTGGTGTGTCCAATTCGCACATATGGATCACTGTCTACAGCCTCACGAAACTGAAAAGACTGCAAAGAACAGCCAGTATAGGCTTCGACACGGTCATATACACCGACAGATCTAAGATGAATGTGGGGGCCGGCGCGTCTACTCGGAATCCCCGCAAATATCAATTTCAGTCCGCTTACCGAATTTTGCCAGCGTCTTCCAGTCGGAATTACTGGCCATCCGAGAAGCCTGCACGCAACTTTGTGTCACCATTGCTATCCTTATAGATATACCCAAGCCGCCATCAGAGACATCGACTCGCCTACCATATCCTTCAAACTGGTGCAGGAGTGCCGGAACGAGCTTGGCTGTCTGAGCGAACGTTTCCGGGTCACACTTCTCTGGGTTGCAGGGCATAGTGACATCACAGGCAATGGGCGCGCGGATGAGCTGGCCAGGAAAGGCCTCGCCTCGCTCTCAACGGGGGTTCGCTAGGAGCGGTTAATGGACAAATACATTCATATTTTCTGCAGAAAGCCAATCTCCAATGGTCGAAATTGACAAACTGCGTCATATAAAGGAAGATATGACCTACCTACGAAAAGAACAAAGAACCTATTAAAAAGAACCCGCCCAGATATCGCCAGAATCACTACAATAACCACGGGGCATTGGCCAATTGGAGACCGTGCGGCCAAACTAAGTATCCCATACAACCCTTATTGTCGTAGTTGCGGAAATACAAATGAGAAAGAAACTCTCTTTCACTTTCCTCGGCAAATGTCCAGCTCTAGGATGAACCAAACTGTGCGCACTGAACCAAACCATTCTCTAAAGACCATAGCGATGTCTCGGGCAAAGGGATACCACACACGTTTTTATCCGTTTTCTCAATTCAACAGGTTGGTTATAAGCACCGACCGTACCATACGCTTAACAATCATCTCAATGTCGGTCACACGAGTCGTAGTAACAAAATTGCACATCCTAGTGATAATTGGGTTCAAGACATGAACCGCCACTTCTACCCGCACCTACCTATGGGTACATTCAGTATTCTAATTTCGGCGAGAGTCCCCATTTTTGTCTACACACGACCGTTTTTACCCTTTTTAGCAATGGGATTTTCTTTAACATGGTAGTTCCAAGTTAGTATAGGTACATCAGTAACCTTTTAGACACACTCTCAAATATTTAACTTCCTTGGTCGTTGCTAATTCTGAATTAAAAAAAAATTTAGAGACGTACACGATCTTGGAGGCCAATTCACAGTTCTAATCGCATTTTCTATTCACAACTCCATTAAATTATGGTCCAAATCCTTCTTATTTCAAATCCTACAGTGACCATAGGCAGAGTTGCAGAGGGGTAGCCGCCATACTGTAATACGTCAAATATTGTCAGACTGTTCTTGGGATCAATGAAGTGGTTAGGTATTATGTTACTGAGCATCATCCCCACTTCTTTGACAAATATCTAAGAATGTCTCTCATGGTTCTCCGTATATGATCTTTTCACGCGATATAGAGAAGCGAATGATATATACCTACCTACTCTTTTCTGTCAAGTTCGTGGGCGCCGACTTCCAAGCCATCAAATCCTCCTGTGCAATCCAAATTGAGCGGCCATATATTTTAGCAGTAGGTAATTTACTTTTCATACACAGCTTATGAGATCGACAGCAGCTGCATCACATCCCCGCTTCGCATACAATGACAGCAATTACATCGAAATTATCCTCAAAATAATACAAAACTTTCCGTTTCTCTCATTTTCACATGACATAAAAGACTACACAACTTCTTCAATCAAGCGGAGACAAACAATTTATTGGAGAATTTCCTAGCGCGGCATGTGCGCTTTATTTTACATCCCATCGTTCTTATTTCTCGCATTTAATTTCACATTAAGCCAAAAACTCATATCCTAGCCATCGCACAGTTTATTGCGAACAATGGAGAGCATCTGCCGCTTGGCGACATAGGTAATCCAAGAGGATAAATTCATACCCCCAGTAAGGAGCCATCAAAAAAGTCCAACAAACAGTACCTATCACTGTTTTATAGTTATTCGAGATACAAGCATATCCCTACAACTATATGTACACTGAGACCTGAGAGAGGAAAAAACGAAATCTGTGAAATTTCATACCGCAAAGCATCATATCCGGCCTCAGGCCCTAAAATAATATTCGACAATGTCAATTCCAGAGACCATGGACAATTTGCTCCTCTCGCAGAACGACTATGGTCGTAGTCGTTGGACCGAAATTGCATTGGCCCCGAACGGAGGAATTAATGGGCCGTACTGGCAAAAATGCCTGGCAAATGTGTGTTCTCGGCTCACTGTTTGAATTAACGGAACTGAGAGAAATCGCCTTCGGGGAGAAATACTGCAATTGCCAGTATACGGATACGAGTATGTGATGTGCGGGTGCTGGTGTGAGGATGTAGTAGGATCATTTCAGGCTGGTTTTCTCTATCCCCACACAAACGCCCAATACTAATATTTTATTGGGTTTGGTGCTTTCAAATGAAGTTGACAGTAAATTGGCTTTGAAATTGCAGTGCTCTATATATATATGTGTGTGTGTTGAAGTATAAACACAATAATTGGCCGAATTGGTTATTGGTGCTCTTATTTTTATTTTACTCCAGGAAAGGCAACGAAGAAATGAACTAATATCCGATATCCTTGGTGGATTCGATTTTCGAAACGGAAATAGTTTCACAAAAGTCAATTGCATTGCACGCTGCAGTTTATTGTTTCTTCAGTATATTCGTAGCATTCTGGAGTTTCTTCTCTGATTTGGAAAGCAATTTTCCTCTGAGATGATATCAATTTCGTTCAGTGAACATTACCTTAATCCGTCGAACGGAAACGACAACTACATAGATTATGTGAACTTCCAGTTCAAAAGATGCGAAGAAATTGCTGATTGCTGCTGCATAGTGTATTTGTCGTTCAATATTGGTGAATGTCTTCTCGATGAGCAATTGGTTTGCTCAAATGAGTAATATAGTGTTGATAAGAAAATAAACAAGTCTTGTGTGACCTTTGTTGGCACATAGCTATCTGCAGAGCCGCATTCGATTAGGTCAGGTTAGGTGGCAATTATCTATTACTTATGGAGCAATGCACTTAGACTAAAGTAGGTCCATTGCGATACCACATGAAGAGTCGGTTATTTTCGCTACTCTTGGAACCATTTTGAATTCTGAAGAAAGTTTCGTATTTTGCTCATATCTATTTCGGCAATACCTGCAAGCTCCCCGAAAAAGAATTCTCCTAGAATTTGCTAGACCCTCAGAGCATGATCAACCTAACGAAAACAGCATCCGAGTTCGATTACCATCTTTTTGGTCAGCAAATCCTAAGACTTGGTTCATACAAGCCGAAGCGTATTCAAAATAAATAGTCAAGAAACGAAATACTTCCTCACCATTCGCGGAAGAAAAACACACACGTGTGAATGGGTGATAGACATTCTCTCGGAACCACCCAGTAGGAATAAGTACAATGTCTTAAAAATTGTTCTTAAAGAATGACACCCGGTATCGGAAATCAAACGGTTAGAGTTCTTACTAGAAAAGGCGGATATCGGGGATAGGAAACCATCGGAAGTATTTCGGTCCATGAAGCAATTGGCCCAGGTAATTCGTTTCGCGATAAAGTGATCAAAAATTTACGGATGCCCTTTCACAGGCTATTACTATTTTCTCTGTCAGCTCGAAAAGTCTGGACAAATTAGCCACATTGGCTGACAAAATTTACGAGGCTTCCCAAAATTCGTACATTTCTAGTATTGCATTCGAGAAAAGAGACTTCTGCTTAAACTCGGCTTTCGACTGGGAGCAACGTCTTTCAAAGATCCAATCAATGATCCAATCCATTAACTCTAGGCAATTTAGTGTAGTGTACCCACAACCCACAATTAGAACAATCAAAGTAACACAAAATAAATCATATTACAATAACAGCAACGCTATCGACAAACGAAGGCGCCAAGCAAAACACAGATAACGAGTGACCTAATGGCTATGCACTTCACATTGCATAAGCATTGACTCACTCAGGTTCATGTTGTGTAAACAAACGATAATTTACGATACACAAGTGTCATGCATTTTACCTATCGCGTCGCAAGTGTGAAGGAGTAATCCGACTCTTTCAATTCGGGTCAATTATTGGTTTAGATTTGGGAATGCTAGTATATAAGTAGAACATTTTAGAAAAATAAAACAGATTCATTTTGACTTTCAAACAATTTGTTTCTCACTTTATATGGCAAACCCTATGCCGCATTTGAGCCTTGCCTTTTCTTTATTACTCTGAGTTTACTTCTGAGTTTACAGGACTATAAGATCATTTAGTTGATCACTTACATGGCGATCCTGCCACTCGAACCAAGGACCAATACAATACATTCCACAGAGTGGAACAAATGCCCCAATATACACACCAGCTCCAGTACCTATACACACCAGCCCCAGTATACACAACAGCCCCTAAACCTCTTACCATAGAGAAGTACAAAAAACGTCAATTAAAAAACAAAGAAGCCAAATTGACTGAAATTCCAACAGTCGCCACGAAACAAAAACGAAAAAGAGGAGGTCTTCAATATAGAAACAGGAAAAGATTGGCTTACCTAAGAAGCCTAATCAACGAAGAGACACCACTACCGTGGGACACTGCAAACAAAATATTCAACGAAATTGACCATATCGAGCCAACAATTAGAAAATACAAGAATGGGAAACATTAATGTTAAAGAAGACGTTGTCATCAATACCAAAGATGAACAATTTCCAACGACATCTGTAGCTGCAACTACAACAATAATTATAATAATAATCAATATAATGGTCGTCTCCAGAACGCCTGGTCAATGCACTCTGCATGTTAGTGGAGTCCCATTGAAACAGGTGGACAAGTTTAAGTATCTCGGGGTCTTATTCACGAGTAATGGAAAGAGCAATGCCGAGTTTTCCTGTAGGATTGGTCAGGCTGGATCGATTTTGAGACAGCTTGGTCATTCTGTTATAAGGATGACTGAACTTGGTGTCAAAGCTAAGTTGTCAGTCTTTAATTCGGTGTTTGTTCCCACTCTTACCTATGGTCATGAGGTTTGGGTAATGACCGAAAGAATAAGATCGCGAATACAAGCTGCCGAAATGAGATTTCTCCGTTGTATTGCTGGTGTGACCCGTAGAGATCGCATTAGAAATACTAGAATACGTGAGGAACTCAATGTCAAGCAGCTACTTCTCCGGACGGAGCGATCCATGCTTCGGTGGTTTGGGCATGTTAAACGCATGTCCCCAACCAGGATTCCACGACGTGCTATGGAATCCGTACCATCGGGCAGACGTCCCCTAGGTAGACCCAGGATGAGATGGTTAGATCAAATTCATAATCTCTCCTCTACCCGTATGGGGATTGCCCTTGATGATTTAGAGTCGATGGCGGAGGATCGAGAGCTATGGAGGGTCCACTTGAGCAACCTACACCCGCGACCCACTTAACAAGCGGACCATTGAAAATGAAATGAAATGAAAATGAAATAATCATTTTTATTCTTTATAAAATGAATGAGTATTACAAAAATTATGTTAAAACTAAAATAGCTAGGAGTAGTATAAATAATGTAGAAGAAAAATAAAAATATATATAAAAAAAAATGTATAAATAGAAAAACTATTAATGGCTAGGGAATACATAGTAGAAATGGAAAAGTACCTTAAAGAACTCAATCACATTTATATATATACGCAAGCAACGTGGTGTGCAAAACAAAAAAGAGTACAGGAAATCAAGGAAGAAGTAAAGGAAATATTAGAGGCAAAAGAAAAAGAAATCTCTGCCAATCTAATAGAAGAATTCCTCGAAAAATACAAATCCGAACCGAACGTCCGAACCCCGAAGGGCAACAGCCCCAATTCTAGATGAGTCGCTGAATCCTCCGAGAATATCGTCACACCAACATAAGACTGAAGCCATTTGAAGAAAAATTAGCACAGTGGTAATCTGAAAAACGAAGGAAATTTTTAACAGCTTTCTAATTAGCACAGTGGTAATCTGAAAAACGAAGGAAATTTTTAACAGCTTTCTAATTTAGTCAATAAGTTTCAATAGCTGCGAAATTGCTTCCTAAATCGATGTAGGAAGTACTTTACACCCTCCGACTTAGCTGCAATATACAAGGTCTTTATTCAGCCTAAGGCCTAAGCTTTGAGTACAACGCACATATCTGATTAGGTGCACCAAAATCAGATAGATTTGCACCTACTAGATAGAATTCAGAAGCGCGCGATAAAATTTATAGGTGATGGAAATATAGTGAAGTCGTTTGAACATAGCAGAAATGTTTCCTGCCTTTCTTTATTTTATCTATATTTTTACCACCAATGCTCTAATGAAATAGCTAACTGCATTCGGCCCCTTCAACAATTCTCTCGCAACACCCGTCACACAGAATGCGCATCAGTTCACTCTTAAGCCTACCTTAGGACGTACTGTAAAATATAGAGATTCTTTTGTGAGTCGAACAACACGCATGTGGAATGCATTGCCTCACACGGTTTTCCCCTCTCATTACAACCAGCAATTGTTTAAAACCAAAGTGGACCAGTACCTCTTCTAGCCTTTCTATTAACCCTTCCACTAGTGCTGTGCATTAGCATTTTAAGGGAACTAAAACACCTTGAGCACTAGTAAATTATAAAAAAAAAACAAGTCTCAATCGAAAAAAAGTTATTGCTTGCAGACGAAATTATGGGCACTAACCTCACTTTAAAGTTACTTACATCGGTTTGAGTTAACGAAAATGAATGGTTAATCGACCCACTTGTAATTTGTAAGAAACATCGCACAGAAAATAAGCAGCCCATTGATTTGAGAAACGAAATGATTTACTGTTTAATATTTATGTAGAAAAATGTTGATGTGTTTTGGCTTTATGCCAAAAATGTGTAGGTACCCCACAATCGCCTTGAAAGCTATTAAAATTCTTTTACGGCTTGCGTCTTCATAAATCTGTGAATTTGGATAGAAATCAAGTAAAAAAGGAGAGAAAGACTTTTACAAGTTGACGACGAAATGGAAGCTTTCACCTTTGAAAATCAAGCCATATCACGGATAAATTCTGCAAATAATATTCACGATTCGGTGCAACAGGTCTTGTAAAACTGAATTTTATATTTCCTTTTTAAATCGTGAACGCATCTTTTCCACTGCCTTTGTCTACCAGTCATCTGTCACGAGGACGACAAAGTGACATTAACGAAAGAACGTTGCCAGTCTCCACTCTTTTTACAACACCAACAGCCTAATATGCAAAGTAATTTACTAATCCTGCTGGTTTTTTAATAGGCTAATATACAGGCATGGCCTACTATTGCCCCATGAAATCTAACAATTCTCTCATATCACTCCAACTGCACCGCTCAAAAACCTCAATTGCCATCACTCCCTTTTCAATACAAAAACAAAACACCTATCAACCACCACCACCTATACTTGGATTAACACCGAAACTGATATTTCATTTCGCTCACAAAACCATTGGCGAAAAAGTTGCTACATTCCTTACAATTAAACCGGAAAATCCCATTAAACCATTTCCAAATGAGTTTACGGCTTTCATTAAACCCACGCCGTTATAAAAGCGAAAATAATTGTAACAAAAAGTCGTTCCGTTTACAAAACCAAAAAAATAAAAAAAAAAAGAAACAAAAAAGTACATCGCACAAAAAAAATCCTTTTCCACCTCCACGAACATTCATTCCGCTTAACCAACTGCATATCCTCGCAGTCATAGTCAGCCACCCCTATCCCCTGTTGCAGGCAATGTTGTAATTACCTGACGTCAGCAGAAATATCATTTTAATCGCGTATACGCCATGTAAGCCGCTTGCAGGCAATATATCTTGTACGATTGAGTTTACAATCCTTCGGCCGCCGCCGCCGCCACCGCTACGCGCCGCAAGGAATGAATGAGTTTCAGGGAGCTCTAGGGAGCTCCGGTAGCTTCGCGTTAGCAAATACTAGGAATCCACAACACAAGCTAAACGTGTTCATTACGCCTTTAATTAGGCTGCGGTACAAGGTGGATTACTGTGTGGTTTGTTTGAAAGTGTAACTCTTGCTACTGGTATTTGAGGTGGGTTCTGTTGGAAAAGGGTTTAGTCTGCAAATTGACTTTGGGTAGCTCCATTGATGCGAACGAGCTGCGTTCTTGATAAGAACGACTTGAGCGCTTAACACAAATTGAATTGTTAAAAGGATGACGGGCATTTGTTGGTGATAGCTTTCTTAAAGGGCATGTACATTGTACCTACATCTGAAGAATGTTCCAATAGTATATATGATCCCCTTAAAATGACTACCTTAAAGCCTTTCCAAGTGCATCCACTTGAGTCTATAAGCGGCCAATAAATTAAGGAAAAAAACTCCTCTCAAAGTTTTACAACTCAAAAGATGAAAGTTTCCGGTGAAAGGATTTGTCCCTCGGTACAATTATTCAACATTACTTTGGAGGCCATTTCCATTTATATCAATCAGAAATCATTTTCATGG
Source organism: Cheilosia soror (assembly GCA_949372485.1). Lineage (NCBI taxonomy): Eukaryota > Metazoa > Arthropoda > Insecta > Diptera > Syrphidae > Cheilosia > Cheilosia soror. The sequence goes on from OX443563.1 coordinate 99,769,698, forward strand.
CAATCACTTGTATCCTTCGATTTATTGTCGAGTTTAAGCGAAAAGGGAACGAAATCAGAAAACTCTCATTATGGGAAAAGTTGTGTTTTTTATCCAAAAAAAAAATAAAAGAACTTTAATGAGTTTTCTTTCTTGTTGAGCAGCACGGACTTTTGTAACTGTTAGTTGGTACCACTATGCAATTAATAATTTCAAATAGATGAAATAGGAAAATCGTTTTCTTCGAAGGATTTGCCATTCTATTTGGAATTACTGAATAATACGCAAGGATTTATCCAATTATTTGTTTTCAAGGAATTTTCATAAATAGACGAATGGAATGGAACTTTGGGCCTAGTTGAAATGAATTCGATATGAAATCTAATGAGATTTATATATTTTTGTGAGTTTTCAAATAGCTGAGTGCATCCTGGGACTGGTGCAGAGCATTTTCAAAATCCGAGCTGTAGGGTGGAATTATATTTTATTGAATACCCGGTGATGGAAGGAAATCTGTTTTTAATCCACCCTGAGGTTCGATATTGTAAATAGCCATTCAGTAGCCAATTCCACATGTTGACGGACGAGTTTATATTTCATCGAAAAATGTCCTTTAACAGTTCATTGAAACAAGCTCGCACTTTGTGAACTGAACGTTCTGTGGATTATACGGCGCAAATTGCATTTTTGGAATATATGGCTTTTATATGTCCCCAGTTTCGTCAGGATTGCTTTTTAAAGGAGCTTAACAAACACTTGTCTCTTCGAATTTTACATCGGTGGCCAATATTTTGCTTATATCCAGCTGCCGCTTGAAAATGTCCGAAAGGAAGAATAATACCCAATGTGAGTCGCTCATTGCTGGAAGTGGAGGTCCGAAGCTGTTTTTGCACAATGCCAACCTGAATTTAAGTTCATTTGATATCGCTGCAGTCTAGATGATTATGGAAACTATCAATTCATTTATCTGGTAAGTGTGGGTCTGCATCTGAAGTAAGCAGTTTGACACACTTGGGTATCGCGGAAATAGTCGATCTTCTTAAAGTTGAATGAGTTGCTTTTTAGGCACTAATTTGAAATCGTATGGTAGCTGCCATTTGTTGGAGGTTTCTATCTGTTCTGATATCTGCCCTCGCGTTTGTGTCTTTTTGAAAGCGTCGACTGGTTGTTTGGTAATCTCTCTAATCAACTAATTTTGTGACCTTTTGGTCAAAGAGCATGCCACTAGACTGTTTACATTATCCACAAGGCAATGGTAATATTCACAACATTGTTCTAAATATTTGAGGTCAATATCCTGTCACCATATTTTGAACAGAAAATGAGAATGGCGCTATCTTTCGAGCTAGTACCCTACCCCAAACTCGAGCGCGGTGTTGGATGGTTTTACAGAGTAGCTTAAAAAACGCTTAACAGTTTCGGAGATTTGTTTTTATGTGGTGTTCACCACCATGATAGAAGGCAGCATTGTGTTTTGGAGGCCACGGCCTAAGAGCAGGGACGTGAGTCAGGGAACGAATATGAAAAACTGAGGGTGCTATCATCAGCGAAAGAATGTATTGGATTAGAAGTAACAGACAAGAGATCATTGATGAATATTAAAAAGAGTGTCGGAGACAGCAAAACAGAGCCTTAGGGAACACCAGCATTTATATGGTGAATTGCAGACTTGAAACCGTCTAAAACAACTTGAATTGGACGGCCAGAAAGGTATTTTCTAATCCATTGAAGAAGAGACGCGTCAATCCCATATGCACGCATTTTTGACAAAAGAGCTTGGTGCCAAACTCTGTCAAATGCTTTCGAAATATCAAGCGCAACAATCTTCGTTTCACCAGAGTGGTGGAGAGATTGGTTCCACTTTTCGGTGAGATAAGTCATCAAATCACCAGTGGACCTGCTGCCACGAAAGCCGTATTGCCGGTCATTGAGAAGTTTTCGTGATTCAAGATATTTCATAAGCTGACAGTTTTTCAGCGTTTCCATGACCTTGGAAAGAATGGACGTTAGTGCAATGGGTCGGTAGTTGGTGGGTGAAGAAGAATCACCTTTTTTAGGAACGGGCTGGACAAATGCAATTTTCCATCTACTCGGAAAGAGTCCAGAAGAGTAGGACAAGTGGAAAAGCTTACGCTGGTTTTATCAGCACAGGGACTCGCAGTTTACCGGCTTCAGCTTCACAGTTTTCGAAAAATAAACTCTCGGGAAATCTGCCGAATTTCCTTAACTAGGTCAATTTGACGACACCTAATCAAGTCGTGACATTATTTCCTTTTCTAACTTTTTTCCGTTTTACTGAACATAATACATACCCACCCTTTAAATCGCTACAAAAGGACTTCATAAAATCTGAAATAAAGCTCCGAGTCTCTGGATATTCACCGAAAAGGAAGCATACCCAATACCCATGACACATTTCCCTTCATAGCAAAACAATTTCCTCTTCCTCTTCGCATTTGTCGACTTTGATTCCCCCCAGCGCAATATTTCTATGTCAATGTGAATCCTCAATGTCACGCTTTCGAAATCACATTCATGTGCATTTTCCAAACCAAGGAACCAATTCGCCGCACATTCACCCAAACCCATAGTCACGCTCAGTCAAGTTAACTCGATTATTTCCGTCAACGACTACGACCCTCAAAATCGACATAAGAGCAGCCCCACGAAACCTAGAAAAGTCTTAAATTATTCCATCTACACGCTTCGTGACATCCATGCGAGCGAGGATGTGGTGGAAACCACCAAAATTGCATATCGCAGTCGAAAATCCAATGGGAACTAACCAACTCACCCAACATCGCTGTTTAACCCTCCCCCCCGCCAGTGACTCCACACACAGTGCACTTGACTGCAAAATGTATTATGTTCGGCTGTTATACGCTGGTATGTCGGTTAGAGGTTAGAAAATCGATTCCACACTCCAAGGACTCCGGTTGTCATTCGATTCTCAGGGTTAGCGCCATAACGAAGTCCTCATTTGACTTTTTGCTGGATTGAAGAGGGCGCACAAGTCATGAACATGGATTTCGTTTGCAGTTACTTAATCGCTAAGTAGCTTTCGATACAGTCCCCCCCTCGCCCACTAGACTAATCAATCTCAATTTTGAAGCAAAATATGTGCGCTCCGTTATTTTGAAATCAAATATTAACGGCAAATAAAAAACCTTTCGCTCGAGTGATGGCTGCACTCTCGGAATCGAAATCGAATTGAATCGAAAGTTCTTAGTTCTTACACACAGCTATAGCTACTCGAGCTCTCGGTACACACCCATACAAATCGAAAATCAATAGCTGCAGGTCGTTTGCAGAGATGATTCCCACAGATAAATGTTGCTTCGCTTTGTTTTATGTTTTATCCTTTACTATCCCCTTGTAGCTGTGTGGCATAGCGGTCCTCGCTTGTTTATCTGTTCAACGAGCACTTGAAACAATAAATAAACAAACCAGCAAACAATTGGCAGGATTCAACACAGCCACACTCACAGCCAAGTACACACTCAGGACTTGTTCCTGAGTAAGTTTTCTTCGGTTTGTGTATTCACAATTGAAACCAATTTTGAAGAGCGTCTGTGGGGTATGGGCGGCAGCAGACACTAAACACATAAAACGAGCTCGGAAAAAAATTATGGGGATACGGAGTACCTACACTAAATCCGGCAAAAAGGGATATAAATGTCGACACACAATTGAGATATAAAGTTGAAAATTTCTTCGGATTTTGTTTCGGTCCTTTTTTTTATAAATATACGCTTTTTCTCATCTCTCTGTAGACAGAGTTAAGGACCAACTTTATAGCCTTAATGGAGATGATGCCCATGACAAGGTGTGAAAGGTATGACAACACTTTTGGGGGGCGGGGATCCGTTGGTATTTTATTGATTACTTTTATTTGCCAAAAGAGAAGTAAGAACATCGACATGGGGTGTTCAAATATATAAATTGACTGAGTGGTATTCTTTTGGTTGGACTATGTGGAGGTTGAATGAAGAAATTGTTTTTTTATTCTTCAGTTCAAGCCACCTTGGGATTTCATCGACAGACGATCTGTCAACAAAAACTTTATTTCGAACAAAAACATTTTAAAAATAGACTGAACTAGTGAGGGCTGTAAAAATATATTGGATCATCAGTAAATTTAAAGTCGAGGCTAGAATTGGTAATTATTATGAGTATGTAATAAGTAACGCATCACAGTTACTCTATGCTGAGGCAGCAGATAAACTTGCGAATTATAAATGCATACATCTACGGCCCTATACTGACTGGACTTACATGGAAGTTTTGATAGTAAGCCATAGGTTGACAAAATCTGCATTGGGCCTATCTCGAATTGCGTCATGTGTTCTTCAGGCAATTTTTTAGGCAGCTGTTTTTAATCCTGGGCGTATTTTTTAGCAGAGTTCTCGGTTTCGAAGCGATATTTGAACGCTTTCCGGGTCGGTGTTTATTACATTGATTTTTGTTGGGGTTTTTTTTTAGCAGATTTCGATGTTGATTTTCCGTGCGTTTTTTTTTTTTTGTATTTTTGAAACATATTTGTATGCTTAACCCCCAGTTTCACAGTGAGAGTTTAAACTACACTTTCAGTTCAATTAATTCGATTTCAGAGATTCGTTTAAATTTTGAACGGAGTTCATTCTGTAGTTCAAGTTAAACTACACCGAAAGAAAAACGTTGGTAAAATCAAGCATGAACCTTATTTGATTTTGCGTCAACCAATGGGCATTGTCATTTCAACAAATGTGACATTGTCAATTTTTTATAAAAAAACATAACGGGTATTTTTGCATAAATCTATCACGCCAATGTCAATTTCGTGTTTAAATAACCACGCATTAGGTTATTCGTAGTAAAGCAAGCACGGTAAGCGATTGATTAAGCACGATCATTGTTGATTAACAAATTCAAAATTGTACAATGGTCGTGTTTCTTTTAACAGCGTCCATACTTACTTTACCATTTTATTTCTACTCGAAGCCAGCTGAAAATACTACTAAAAACTGAAAACTAATATTAATCTACGCAAAATTACATTACATTTTTTTACATTAGTATTTATTGAACTTTCATATAACAGTTTGACTTAAGGCTAGTTAACAAAATGGTGATAAGTAATTAATATTTTAATATGTTGGCTCAACAATAGGGGCCCAACGAAGTACAATTATTATTTTATAAATAATTATATTTACCTACATAAATTGTGAGTGTTGTCTGGTACCGTATGCACCGTCGGCTGGAGTTGACTTCAGGGTATTGAAATCCGGGTGTCGAATCTAAGGAAAATTTCAAAATTATGAGTAGTAAAAGTTTACGAGAAAAAAACTTACTTTAGATGGCGCTCACAATCCGGGGTAGACCACGACCTCAACCAACAACCGCACTAAAAAACAAAACAAAAAACGTCACTATACACTACAAAGAAAAATACACTGTTGACACTCGCTCGTAACGTAATGTACCTAGTACTTGCACTTCTGACTGAATACTGAAGATTTTTTGAAGAAAAAAGATGACCGACGCCAACGAGGCAAACTGACAAGACAAATCCCGTTAATCATGTCGCGACTACGATGTTTGTGGTTGGTTTAACAAGAAAACATGTAAATTAACTACATTCGTGATAGTTCTACAATGTTTGTGTTTTTTTAGCAATGTTTATGCTTGGCTGCATTGTTATTTCAACATTTTCGTGATACATTTAACTAAAGTGTGATACTTTAACAACGTTTCTGATTGTAACACGTGACCGGTTTACAACACGTCTTGGCAAGAATGTAGGTTGTGATAATGAGAAATATTTTTATAAAAACATGTCCGTAGATACTTTTAACATGTTCATGATACTTTAATAATAGTCAATGAAATTTTACCTTGAAAACGTTTGTGTTTAATTGCACTGTAATCGTTGTACTCCAACTACGAATGTGTTTAATTTATAAGAAATATGGTTGATTTTAAATTTATTGACCACGTTTGTGTTTAATCAAAAACACTTATGGTCAAATTAATTGGAAAGTCCCTAAGTTGTAAATTGATCCTGTTTATTGTTGTTTAACAATGAAATCAACAATTAAATTGTAGGCTAACAATGTTACCATTTTTGAAACAACTACAAAAATGTTCAAACTAAACATATCTGTGATACTTACGAGCATTTTAATCAACAACGCCAAAGTAGTTGTTTCAAACATGCAGCGTTGTTTGATTTAATCACATACGTATTTGATTTGACAATTTTAAGCCCATTGTTAGCTAACAACGAAAAATTTTTGATTCAACCAATGTTTTTTCTTTCGGTGTATAGTAAACGTTTAAACCTTATATCAGGCGATTGTCAAAAACACAAATATTTGACGTTGTTTTGTGTGTTCTTGGAAAGAAAATACAATGAACGATTCTGAAAAAGTCGTATAAAAGCTAACTACTGTACAATACCGCCAAATTCTAGTCACACAATTTCGTTAAACTGAGTTCAATTGAATTGAAGTTCAGATTATATTGTGAAACCGGACGAGTTGAACTTCGAATTTAAACTCACGTTCAGGTTCAGATGAACTATAGTTTAAACTTCGAGTGTGAAACTGGGGGTAAGACAGGTTTATAAGTTTCAGAACTTCGAATTGCACGAGTATCATTTTTAGGTAGAGATAACCCTTGCTATTTAGACTCTGTGATAAACTTAATCAATGACAATGACATGAAATATCTTGAATTACGGAAACTCCTCAATGACCGGCAGTACGGTTTTCATGGCAGCAGGTTTACCGGTGATTTGATGACTTATCTCGCCGAGAAGTGGAACCAATCTCTCCATCACTTCGGTGAATCGAAGATTGTTGGGGTTGATATTTCAAAGGCATTTGACAGAGTTTGGCACCAAGCTAATTTTTTTTTTCATTTTCAATGATGCGCTTGTCCATTAAGTGGGTCGCGGATGTAGGTTGCTCAAGTGGACCCTCCATAGCTCTCGATTCTCCGCCATCGACTTTAAATCATCAAGGGCAATCCCCATACAGGTATAGGAGAGATTATGGACTTGATCTAACCATCTCATCCTTGATCTACCCAGAGGACGCCTGCCTGGTGCTAAGGATTCCATAGCACGTCGTGGGATCCTGGTTGGGGACATGCGTTTAACATGGCCAAACCACCGAAGCATGGACCGCTCCGTCCGGAGAAGTAGCTGCTCGACATTGAGTTCCTCAAGTATTTCTAATGCGATCTCTACGGGTCACACCAGCAATACTACAGAGAAATCTCATTTCGGAAGCTTGTATCCGCGATCTTTTGGTCAATACCCAAACCATAGGTAAGAGTTGGAACAAACACCGAATTAAAGACTGACAACTTAGCTTTGACACCAAGTTCACTCCTCCTGATATCAGAATGACCAAGAATGACAGAATGGCGCCAAGCTCTTTTGTCGAAAATGCGTGCTTATGGAATCGATGTTTTTCTTATTCCATGGATTAGAAACTACCTTTCTGGCCGTTCAACTCAAGTTTTTCCTTAGCTTCTCATATTCTTTCCAGGACTCACTTCCCTGCTCTTCGGCCATAGAACTAGAACGACAACGTATAAGCTCATTAAATTCCGACCTTGACAGCATTTTAAAATGGGGTTCAGCCAATAGAGTGGAATTTAATGCTTCAAAGACACAATGCTGTCTGTTGTCTCTAAAGCAAAACCCAAATTTACAGTCATTATTCATGAATGGCACTTGCATCACCGAAACCGAAAGACTTTCCATTCTCGGTATGTGCGTTCATGACAACCTTCGCTGGAATGACCATGTAAACAAAGTCGCCAAGAATGCTGCGAAATGTCTAGGTTTCCCCAAACGGTGGAAGAAATATTTTACCCCTTCTGATCTGGCTACAATATATAAGGCGTTCATTCGCCCCAAACTTGAGTACAGTTCTTATAATCTGGTCTGGTGCACCGAAAACCATAATGCACTTACTGGATAGGATCCAAAATCATGCGTTGAAACTAATCGGAGACACGAATTTAGCGAATTCTATTAATTCGCTTGAACATCGTAGAAACGTTACGTGTCTTGCACTGATGTTTTATCGCTTTTTTTAATAAACAGTGCTCAAACGAAATTGCCAACTGCATTCCTCCCCTTTAGCAATTCAACCGCAATACTCGCCATGCTAGGAATGTCTATCAGTTTACCACTCAGCCTATCTTCGGGCGTATTATGAAATATAGAGACTTTTTCATAAGTCGTACAACAAAAACTCGGAATGCCTAGCCCAGCTCTGTCTTTCGTCCTCAATACAATTTACAGACATTTAAAACCAATGTGCATCGGAATCTCCTATCTTTCCAATTTCCTTAATGCCCGCGCTGAAAGTTTGGGGGAAATTGACTTCGACACAACGTATACGAAGTACAATACCCAGAAAGGGATGACTGGCAAAAGAATGAGGTTTCGAATGATAATGAAATTTCGATTTATACGGATGGTTCCAAAACTAAGGAGGGTACAGGGTCAGGTATATACTCTAGGGATATAGACCTACTACACGTGTCATTAAGACTTCCGGATACATGCAGTGTGTTCCAGGTAAAGGTTCTGGCCGTGCTCAAAGCTGCGGATCTACTTGATATGGGGTCAATATCCAACAAGAATATCGCTATCTACATTGATAGTCAGGCTGCGCTAAAGGCGTTAGAGTCCTTCATCATCAAATCTGAACTAGTCAGGAGCTGCCGCACAATGCTCAGAGCACTATGCATGCAGAACTAGGTCAGATTGTGTTGGGTACCCGGACACTGCGATATTGAGTGTAACAAAAGAGCTGATGTTCTGGCCAAAACCGGAGCAGAGCTTGCACCTAATGAAACAATTGAGGGCATAAGACCACCAATAGCCGTGGCCAAGAGAATTATTCTCGAGAATATTAAAAACTGGGCAGATCAGAGATGGTTGAATATAGTAGGGTACAGGGTCTTAAGGGCTCTGTAGAATAAGCTAGATCGGAAAAAATCTGTAGAATTACTAAAGCTTAGCAGATCAAGTCTACGAATGGTAATTGGGATACTCTCCGGGCACTGTCACTGTAAGGAAGCATGCTATGAGATTAGATCTAACAGATACACACACATGCAGGTATTGCGAAGACTTACATTTCCTCTGTAAATGTCAAACTATTGCTCGGTACAGGAGGAAATACCTCGGTAGGTACTTCTTCGACAATTTGGAGGAGGTTGGCCTCGCAAACAAAACTGAAACAATTTTCAGGTTCTCTAGGGAAATTAATTGTTTGGGCGAAGTGGTTTACGTTATTTGACCGTTAAGGTTCCCCAGGGATGGCGATGGGTCCAATATGGTGCCTAGTCCAATGTGTTGAACTCACACCCTTCAACCTAAACCTAATCTAACCTAATGCCCGCGCTGTGTAAATCACATTACACTATAAGGGTAGTCATAACCTCTTTAGCGCGTGTTAATTATTAACAAAAAATAAATAAATAAATTAAACGAAGAATAAACGCTGTTTCTACCGGCTTAGAAGGCTGTTGAGTACAGCCAGCAGTCTTACGAAAAACTAAGCAGACGTTGTTATCATTTTCGTCCTGCTTATGGCTCAAAAGGTGCACCCTGTCAAGGGCGGATGAGAACGCATTCAGTTGCTTTCAGCAAGAAGTTATCCATGTGATCCAATTTGAATCAAAAGAACTTCATAGAGAAGGTATACAATGTAGAGCTTTAAAGGCTATACGGCGATATAGATATACTCAAGAAATTTAGAATGAATATAGAGTCTATGGACAGCACTGTTGAAGCCGGTTGAATTGCAATTTATTCCTTAGGACTTTAGGAGACCTCAATCGGCGAGGCAGCTATTACCATGAATCGATCAGGCTGTAGAATCATTTTGAAGGCGCCGAATTTTCCGTTCTGCATTTCTGCAACGCCAAATAAAAACAAAAAGCTTTTCAGGTCATTTTTGGCCGGTTTTTCTAAATTTATTTTGTATTTTTACCATTTCTTGGACCGTGTTTTTAAACGCTTTTTAGATTCCTTTTTGGCCCGTTTTTTGGGCATTTTACGGCGTTTTAGGGATAACTTTTTCTTAAGTTTTGAAGGCGTATTTAAGTGCGTTTTTGGAACTATTTTGGACGGTTTTTCGAGGATTTTTATACCCGGTACCACACTGTGGTGAGGGTATATATTTACTTTGGCATTCCATTTGTAACGCACATAAGGAGGCGTTGTAGGTATGACAAACTATATATATTATTGATCAGCATCACTTTCTTAGTCGATCTAGCGATGTCCGTCTGTCTGTCCGTCTGTCCGTCTGTCCGTCTGTCCGTCCGCACGATTACGGCCGTAATTTAAGAGCTATCGACTTGAAATTTGGTACGTAAGCTTCTATCCACCAAACTGAGGCTAAGTTCGAAGATGAGCAAGATCGGATGAAAACTACTACTACCTCCCATACAAAAATATCGGATTTATATAGCTTTTTGATGTTAAAAATTAAATTTAAATAGCTACAATAAAGATAGCAAGTTTAAACTTTGCACATATTGTTTTAATAATATTTTAAATTTTTTGAAAATGAGCTTGATCGAATAAAAACTACCCATAGGGTAAAACCCCCAGTACTGAGCCCCCTTAAGGATAGTTTTGAGTTTGCTGCTTTTGCAAAATTAATTGTTTGCATGTATCGGAACAAATATTTCATTAAATTATAATGTGATTAATTCTAATTTGATAAAACTATTTACTTTTTTGTTAGTTTTGGTAAGATTTAAATAAAAGGAAAATAATTACAAAAAGCGAAGTAGTCCAGTAATGAGCCCCCCTGTTCCTAATTTGAGCTCTTACCGTTCCAATAACGAGCCCCCATATAAAACCATTTTTTTTGCTTTTTTTTATAAAGTTATCGTTACTTTTAAAATTGTTCAAATATTTATTGCCAGTTTTATTTAAGAACATTTAATTTTATAAACTAAATAAATAAGTAAGTAGGAACTTCATAGGTAAATGTTATAAAACACAAATTATGTAGTATTAGACAAACAAATTAAAGTATTAAAAAAAAGCATAAACTAGACTATTTTGCACCTTTTGCAGCTAAAAAATTCAATATCGTTCGATATATTTTCAGCGCATTTAACATGATACTGTTTTGAGCATATGAAACATGATGTTCTGTTTTCAGCTTTTGAAATATTGCCCCACAATCAAAACAAAGCCCAGTTTCAATGTATTCTTTACATATATTTTCTTCTTTTTCAGGAACAGGTTCATAGTCTCGTTTACGTTCCTTTTCTTTAGGTTCTTAGGCGGAGGGGGATGCTCAGATAAAGATGCAACGTCTTGGAAAGCCTCTTGCATTATTTTCAAAAATCCAGTTTACAATTTGAGAATTGTCAACGGTCCTTTTTGGTTTTTAAAGGAACGTTTATGCAACCGATTTTGAAGAGTGGGACTTGGAATATTATAACATCTTGAAGCAGCATGTATTGAGAGACCATTTTCAATATCTTCTAGATCTAGATTATTTTCTCTTTACATCCATTTTAAATATTTGAAAGTTGGTAAATCTACGAGTTGGTGTAAATAAGCGATGTAACATCTCAATACCTATGGGAAAAAGCCCCAGCGTATTTCAAGCAGAGCTCCATGCCATTAAAGAATGCGCAAACCTTATATACAATTCAGGCATTAAAGGCGCCAACATCCATATATTCACAGATAGTCAAGCAGCTATAAAAGCACTTAGCTCACACATTATTGACTCCAAATCAGTACTACACTGCTTCGATTCCCTCCAAACACTCAGTTACAGGAACAAAACCAGTCTATGGTAAGCCCCGGACATAAGGGAATTGAAGGAAACGAAAAAGCCGATGAACTAGCCAGAAATGGCTCGGAAACCCCTTTCATTGGACCTGAACCATTCTGTTCGATTCCCAAATCAGCTATAAATCTGGCTATAAAAAGCTGGGAGCAAAACAAATGTACTTCGTATTGGGAGAACATCCCATCAGGCCTATAAGACAGGCCAAAAGAGCTATTCAGCCCTTCAAAGCAGATGTCAGAAAGATTATAATTCTTCGCAGGCATGATATTAAAAATCTAGTATACCTACTAACGGGTCACCACGGTCTGCGATATCACCTAAATAAAATGCATGTAGTCGACTCACCGGAGTGCAGACTATGTCTAGAAGAAGACGAAACAGCCGAACACATAATATGTGAATGCACGGCCCTTTACAGTATAAGAAGGAAATCATTTTTCAGGGAAGTAATAAGTACCGAAGAATTAAGAAATTCCTCTGCTGAATGTATGATCAGATACATTAGGAAAGTAGAAGCGCTACTAACCTAAACATATATCTGACGTCAAGCACAATAGATCTTTTAGGTCGACGTGCATCCTAGTGCTCCGGCAAGTCAGAAGTTAAAAAAAAAATAAGCGATGTGAAAAATAAAAAAAAATGTATTTCCCAATTAATAATAAGATATCTAGGATATAACATACCTACATGCTACATAATACACCCATAAAATAGGCATAATAATACATAGTGTTGTAGGTATGGTATAGGTACCTATATCGGAATAATTTTATTATTTACTAGCATTTACTCGAAGCTGCGCTTCCGTTGGAGAAGTAGCTAGTTACCTTGTGTGCTTTGATATGCGCTCGATAGATGAAAGAATATGTTCCCCATAGATATTGAATCCCCTTTTCCCGCCGCTAATTACTCGGACCCAAGCAAAATTTCCAAAATAAAATTTTAAGCTAGACTTTCTCTAAATCGGTCCTAAATGTTCAACTTGACCATAAAAAGATATTTTTGTTTCAAAATATCAGATTCCTGTGCGTTGATCACTAATGGCCATTCAGTCATCTGGACAAACTGTTTTTACCTACGTTATATGAGATAACTAAGTTTGCTGCGAAATTGATTTGATATAAAAATTGGCCTGGCTCATAAATGGAACAAGGGTTTTTGGTGTTTGCCCAATAGTGAGCCCCCCCCGGGCTCATTTTTGGATTTGCTTGTTTCAGATTCCCAATTGTGAGCCCCCACTATATTTTAATAAATAAGCATTTTTTTTTAACTTTTAATATGGAAATAAGTACAATGGAGTCTAATTGTTAATACAAACATATATTAGTTAATATAAAATATAAAGAAAATACTTAATCACTTGCTTTATGTAAAGAGTTTGTTAAGAAAACTGTTTATAAACACAATCGCACAACACACGAAGGATATGTCCGCAATTACCGAATTTTTTTCACCAATTGACGTGACATTTTATAGGAAAACAATTAACAGAATACAAGTAAAGAAGTAACGGAAGACTTTGATTAAAACAAAAATGTATTTTTAATAACAGGGGCTTAGCTTTGGAGCGAAATGCAGACAGGGGGCTCATTACTGGTGGGGGGCTCAGATTAGGGGCCTTTACCCTACCTCCCATACAAATATATATTTTTTTAGTACTAAAATATTTTTTTTTATTTTTACAATAATACAGTACCGGGTATTTGAGCTTCGGCATAGTCGAAGATAATTGTCTTACTGGTTTTACTTTTATTGGTTATCGGAGGTATATTAGTTCTAGTGTTCGTATTTTATAACCTTTAGACTTACTCTATAATCTGTACACTCTCTGTCGGTAATGGGTAAAGAACAAAAATCTTGTTTTTTAGTATGCGCTGCACAAGTGCTGTTTTCGACGTGACGCATTGAGAAAGATTTGAGACAAATACAGCACATGGACAAGTTAATATACAATTGTTTTGATAGCGTGAAAGAACATCTCTTTAGAACGATGAGAGATACAATTTGAACCAGATGATTAATTTTATATTCAGACCACAAAAATAACTCTTAATCGCTGTTTGTACGTATATCCAGGGTTGCCAGAACTTAGTTTGCTTTAAGCGCCCAAACCTTAAAAAAATGTAGCCCAATATCGTTGCCGGGAAAGAAGCCCAAAAATCGTTGAAAATAATTCGGTTCTTTATTATAAAACAGGTACATAATCATGTATTAGTATTATGTTTATTACAGTAAACAAAACTTGAACAAAAAAAACACAATAAAATAATCATTATGATACAAACACTTAGGGCCAGTTCGAAGACTAGCTAATAAACTCTCGGATAGATTATCCGGAACTTACCTATCTATCAGCTAAACTTCAACTTTTGGTTTCAAAGGTTTCGGATAGTGATATCTGACAGATATATTCTCGGATAGAGTATCATAACCGGTTCAAGTGGCTGTTAAATCCTTTTTCCAGAAGATAAGCTTAATATTTATTTGAAGTGACTGGAAAAATATAGTTTTTAAATTATTTTGAAACACTCGATGATGGACATTTCCGAATTCGATTCCGGCTTACCAAAACGGCCGAGAACGCGCCTGTGTATTCATTTTTTTTTCTAAATCTTCCTTCCACGAAGGGGCGGTCACCTTGCCGTTGCGTCTTTTTCTGGACGTTGTTGGCGTGGAGGCTTAAGTTGTTATGATTTAACAGGCTATGCTGTCATCATCACTACCCTCTGTATAAATGTCTGATGTAAATTTGCTGATCATTTCCAATATTGGTATAAAATAATTACAACAAACATTTTTAACAGTCGAATTGATGAGTATGCGCATCAAAGCATCGAGAGATTCCGTTGACAATCTGTTTCGCGGTTTGGTCTTAATTGAATTCATAAATGAAAACGCTCGTTCGACTACAGCAATGCTTATTGGAAGTGTTTGCATTTGGGTTTCAAATAAACGCAACTCCTTAAAAATTGCTTCATTGGGCCCGTTTCTTACGTTTAATAACACGTAAGCCCAAAAATGTTCTGGATTTTGTGGTATCTCAACCGGAAACACAACTTTCCAGTCAAATCATATCAATTTATTCCCCTGATCAAGGTACTATGTATTTCTCTTCGTCTGGGGAAGCATTTTGATCGGAAGTTTTCTGAATGCGGGACGCGTATAATTTAAGTTGATACTCGGACCGAAATTCCGAATTTGTCTTAAAATTTAATAATTTTCAGGAGTTAGCTTTTTTAGTTTTGTGAAAGAATAAAACAAACAAAATTAAGACAAAATTTGTAAAACGATATATCGCCCAAAATTGTGTTGGGCGCTCATGGAAGAAATTTCTATCGTTTTTTAAAGAAAAAGATAGCCCAAAATACGACAAAGCGCCCAATCTGGCAACCGTGCGTATATCATCAACTTTCCCTAACCCTCTCCCATTCAAGTGTACAAAATTCACTTCCGGTGAATTATTTGATTTTTCTACTTCTTCTGAACTTTAAAGTTTATTCAATCGACCATAAAATATTCCTTCATTTTGTCAGTCGAATAAATGGTTCAAGGTTAAAAAAAACAGGATTTGGTCTGGAGAAGCTGTGGAATAAGTTTTTATGATAAAATGTCAAATAGCAATTTAAAGTGTTTCAATTTAAGATTTAAATGGAGAAAACTATGAAAGAACTTCCAAAATTAGCAACACTCTTATGCATTACAGTGCAACTACTACAAATTCAATTGCCAGCACTCAACCTTTCCAATCTCACAAGTCATTGTTGCAAATGACATAGTCACAGGTGTCATCTCTCACAAAGATGCAACATTTTCTTAAAGTACCTTGCAGCCGCTAATAGTGCCAGGCCACCCTTTAAATAAATAATTTTGCAAACCATTTCTATAATAAGAAACATCCCGAGACAAAAATGCTCGCGCCCTGTTCCAAGGGCACCACTAAGAGAAGACCAACACCCTATAAAACTATAGTTGAGGATCCGCAGCACAGTCTGCTGCTGTTCGCCTCAGTTTGAAAGTCAAAGTGTGCACAGGTGGAACAACAGCGAAGCTAATGCAGCAAAAGAAAACGTGGATGTCAAGTGGAAGAACTCTTTAAATGCACAGATACACTTACCAGTTGCCACCCCTGCAACCCTCAATGAATGGTGAATTTCTTAGCAAGTGTTCGTTTTACAGGGAACACTTCTTGTTTTGTATTTGCACTCCCGCCAGGATATATTGCAGGAAATTAATGTAAGTTGTTGCATGCTCGGCAGTAAGTTAAAAACGGAAAAAGCTCGAAATGTTAATTGCTTTTCTGTTTAGTGAGCACAGTCGAAAGTACATATATATCTTCGGTTATGACCTCCGTAACAATGATGGAGAGTGTTCATATTTTCTTTTCTATTTTTCAACTTTAAGGTTCTAGGATCGTGTTGCTTGGAGTTGTAGATTTACTTGGCATTTTTTTTTAAATTGTTGACAGGTTGCGTGATAAATGGTGGCGTGTTATTTGATTGTGGAAATGTATAGCATTGAAAGCTAGATGGGGAACGATTGAAGATTTTCGTAGCCCAAGTTGTGCCGCAACAGGGAAGCAGCTTGAAAGTTCATTGATGTTATTCGAAGGAACACTTTTTGTAGTTAAAATTCAAAAATAAGTTGTGAGAGATACACGTAAAAGAAAGCTATTGACTGCTCAAAAATTCGTTTGAGCTGGTAGTGTAATTTCGGTGCTTAGTGACTTAGCATGGATTCAGGCAATTACCTATTCTCAATCCCAACACTTATGCCTGTCTCCAGTGGAATTTGTCATAAAATGTCTATTAATAGAAAATGTATATGGACTTAAGTTAGAGTTTCAGAGACAGCGATGACATTTACTCTCAAATGTCATTTTTAAAAAAACTATACGTGCAGTTGTCACTTACGTTTTTTAAAGCAAACAGGGTTGCGCTTAAATCGGTTTTCTTAGTAGCATTTAGTTGGATTATTCTGATATAGAAAGTCTTACTTATTGAGTAGGAAGGACCGGTTTGTTTCATTCATTATTCATTCTCGATGGCCCACTTATGCATTAAGTGGCTCGCGGGTTTGAGTTGCTCAAGTGGACCGTCCATAGGCTCTCTATTCTCCGGTTTGTTTTATTTTTAAAACTGCAAAACTTGTACAGAGTATAAATAAATTGAATTATAATACAGTTTAATTTTTAATGACATATTCGAACAATCGATTTCAATTCCGATTTAGGCTGCCTGCTGATAAGATAATACTAAAGTTATTTTGTTACTAAAGTAGGATTTTTTCCAAATTTGATTTCAGCAGGTATACCCAATTTAATTTCAAAAATTCAATTGCATACTCACTGTTTTTGATTAAAGAGCATTTGGTTGTTGAACGGCGATCCATCGACGACTAAAGTGAATCATGAACAAAACAAATTCAATGCTTTCACAGCTGTTACCTCGTTGACTGACGCTTTTATGCTATTCCCAGGCATTGAGGATGACAGATCTTTCGCCTTAAGTAGGTGTCGTAACTCGGGTTTGAAATGAAACGCACGGGTTGAGACTTAACACAAGACTAAAAGTAAGAGTAGTATATTTGGCAATGCATGTACAACAGTATAACAGTTGGTAGACATCTAACTTACATTATGTAAATAGTATACAATGATTATAGCAAAGTAAAGAATAGGGTAATGAACATGTAGTTAGGTAAAGTATTTATAATTATTAAGAATTCATAACAGTAGGACTGGAAATAGTCTCCCGGTAGTGGTATAGGTATAGTAACTTTTGCGATCAAATCACTCGCAAATCTGCCGGAGTGGATAAAATCCGGCCAGAAATGCTCAAGACCTTAGGTGAAGAGGGAGTTAAATGGCTCTCTCGTGTCATTAAAGTTGCCTGGAAATGCGGCGAAACTCCCAACGATTGGCAGATTGTATTGAGCATCTTTTCAAGAAATAGGATAAAAGGGATTGCTCCAATTACAGGGGTATATCACTTTTAAGTCTCCCCGGAAAAGTCTTTGTCAAGATGCTGGAAACGCGTTACAGAGCTGTGGTCGAGTCACGATTAGGAGATGAGCAGAGCGGCTTTCGTCCCGGCAGAATCACAATCGACCAGTTATTCACTCTCAGAATGGTACTGGAGAAGGCTTGGGGGTATATGCTACACCTGTTTATGCATGCTTCTTAGATTTGGAGAAAGCATATGAACGAGAGGTAAACTCTGAAGTGTATTACAGGAGTATGGAGTTGACGGTTCTCTCTTGAGAGCCATTCAGTCTCTTTACACAAGCTGCATTCTGGTAAACGGCGTTAAATCAATACCTTTCACCGTGGGCGTTGGACTTCGCCAGGGGTGCGTCTTGTCTCCTCTCCTTTTCATGACTTATATGGACTGGATGTTACAGTGCAGTCTTGGCGAGGAACGTTTCGAATTGGGAGATCTGAGAATAAGTTATTTGCTCTTCGCTGACGACTTGGCCATCCTTGGATCCTCTCAGACTGAACTTCAGCGCGCACTCGATCGGTTTGTAGCCGTTTGTGTTGAAACCGAGATGAAAGTAAACATGAACAAATCTAAAGTGATGGTCATCTCCCGTACGCAATTCTGAGTTTTCCTGTAGGACTGATCAGGCTGTGTCAATTTAGAGACAGCTTGGTCATTCTGTTATTATCAGGGCTGAACTTGATGTCAAAGCTAAGTTGTCAGTCTTTAATATGTATTATATTTTAAGGAAATTTTAAATACAAAAACGTATGAGAAATTTGATAAAAGTTTGAACTTCTGGGTCTCAGAATACTGTTCAAACTGAATCCAATAGTATACTTAAAAAAACAATAAGGTGCAGCTCTGTTTTCTAAAAAAAATATGTAGTTGGCATTACGACTTACAGTTTTTATTGGACCTTCTATTCCGCGTCAGAAAAACTCGCCGACGCACCACACTTCATTTTAAACTGCCGAACGATTTTAAAGCGAGAACGAAGTGACAGCTTTTCTCGCCTGCATAAGGACATTAGGACAGGCATTACACTGCTTGACTCCAAAAAAGTTACCACACAAAGTGCAATGTGGAATTATACTGTATACAACAATGGCATGCAGTCGTAGTGAGCTTATTTCCCGACATTGTACGATAAACGGATTATGACTTCCACAGTTCTGATTGTAAAAGGTGCCCATCTGTTGGTTTCTTTTTGAATCTTAAGTTATTAAACAGAAATTGGGTTACAAATAATGGATCAACTCAAGAGACGATTCAGGCACTCAAGCACAATAAAGGCGAAACCATTGGAAATGTAATGACATTTTGGGGTAACAGAATGTTTCCAAGGAAGCCGAGGCATTCATTTGAATGAAATATATTCCATAATTATTAATCGGAAGTCTAGGAGGCTCTCAGATTGAGGCAACAAGCAATAAGCAACTGGCAACTGTCAATAAACAATCAGCAACATTTTTCGTTCGAGCGATAGTTGCAACTGGCAACTGCCAATAGGAAACACACAATATTATCGCTCACAGTTATTTTACTTAGAATTAGATTATAGGTCTCACCTCAAAGCATCTCAATATCGCTCGAACGAAAAATTTTGCTCATTGCGTCAATAATTATCGCTATAGCGATACACAGCGCATATTGAAAAGCAACATTCTATAAAGTTTTGGAAAATATGTCAGTTGTGGAAAAATATCCCTGATAGCTAAAAATTTCAGGAAATAATGTTGCTTCGATGTGAGAATAGGTTAAAATAAAGTTGCGTATCGCTTATTGACAGTTGCTAGTTGCTCAGTTGCTTATTGCATTGTTGCCTCAATCTGAGAGCCGCCTTACACCTTTCAAGAAAGAAACAATCGTTGGAGTTCTCTAGCCTTTTTGAAAAGGAACCAAAAGATGGCCCACCCGATAGTACAACGCATCAACATCACACAGTCGTATGCCCCAATAGAACACTCATCTAATGAAGCGAATGCAATATTTTGTATCCTCGCAATACACGGCGCTATTTATTTATAATTACTTAAAAGGTACCTAGTATCGAATTAAAATAAAATCTGCAAAGCACAAGGTGCACCATCAATATATCGATTGGCATCATACCTTCAAGTTTCCAATAAAACCATACAAAAACTCTCCACAAATTTATAGGCAGCATTGGCCCTGAAATTGAAGTTTTCCTTTTGGGTAAAATAAAATGCCCATGTCCTTCAAAGTTTTAACAATTTTCCTCGCACCGAAATTAGATTCCACTATTACGACCAATTCAAACGAATCAATGCCTATCGCACCTCCTACCAGTTATATGAGGGCCAATTTCTAAAAATAAAACCAAACCCCAATTTGCAGTGGTAATTCTTATTTTTTTTTTTTATTTTTTTAAATAAACCGTCTCACCCCCGAGGGGCCAAGCCAACCGATGCGAGTAATTTAAATCGCAATTGGTTTTTATGGTAATTTGCTGACTTTTGTAGGAGCAGTGATGGTTATTGGCGGTGCTGGCGGCATTGACGCTCCTACACAGTTGGTTATTTAATCCGAACTAAATTTTCGAGTGCACGGACGAAACTATTCCAAATTGCATAATTGATAGGCTCGACCGACGACCGCTGCCATATGAGTAGGTATGTGCAATGGCTATTGCCATCTTCGTTTGTGTGCGTCCATCTGTCCGTATATATGCAATTTCTGGCAAATTAATTAAATACCTCGGCTGCCGTGAGTAGGATTAAATTTCAATCAATATGAAATTGGATTTACATTCCAGGTACGCATTGTATTCTTGGTATCTACACGCACACACACATGAATGTGTGTGATGATAGACGCGCAACCTCTGAATATGCGGCATTTGGGAATTTTTATGGTTGCACAATGCACCCACATCCAGAGGGAGTCCTTTGTTTGCTGATGGACGGTAAGTATGTGCGTTGGAATTATTGCATAATTAATTTCGGTCAAAGTTATTAAATTTAAGTCGCAGATAATTTATCTCGTCCGACGACGGCAGGGAGTGACCATGGTGTAATCCTTGGAGCAAATTGAATGTATTAAGTTGGGAGGCTTATTGTGTCCTGATTGAGCTGATATCTGTAAAGAATTTGTGGCTTACATTGCCTTACACTACCCGCCAGACGGTATGACTCCAGCAAAACGATAACAGTCATCATGAGGTGAAAATGCGAACACAACCCTTCCAGCAACAAACGTATTTATAACTTTGTCGTCGGAACGAGTGGACGCCTTTTTAATTACTTTTGGCCATCGGTCGTCATGGCCCTCCGCCTGTTGTCATCATCACTTGTCCATCTTCCACTGTTCATACACCATTGAACCGCAGATGGAGTTAACGTCAAGCAATCAAAACTTTTTCCATATAAAAAAGTTGGACATCCGCAGCGAGAAGAATGGCAAAAGGATACCCATCAGATAGCCTGAGCCATTCCACGGCACGACTATACATACCAACAGGAATCTCAGGAAGTTTGAAAAGAAATCAAATTGTCAGACGAAATACAGAATGGAAAACAAAAAGCGAGAGGAAAATAAATAGAATAAGAAGTGTTGATGGTGATGCCTTGGGCAGTGCTGCTCGGGCGGTGGTCTTCGGCTCAAGGATATAATATTACGGTTCGTCTTTCCGTTCTTAATCACATTCACGCCGGCCGTATCGCTATTTTTGTTGTTGTGGTTGAGAGGGAAAAAGTTACGTTTTGGCGCTAATCCTGCCACATAAATTATTGAGTGGGTGATATAGCGGATAATGGTTAGGCGTGTAGGTGTTCCTGATATTATCCTGATAGCAATTTAGGGATATGAATTTGTAAAACTTTGGTATCTACACAGCCGCATGCATACAGCTCACGTTTTTCACAGTCAATATAGTTGGGCCATTTATTACTCATCATTTATAGGATATTTTGAAAACTGTGATCACAATCCGGGAAGGATGTGACCAGACAACAGGTTAGCGTTACACTATGGTATGGATGGCAATTATATTTGGTGTTGGAGTCGGGATCTGGAGTATCCTGCTCCAAATTAAATGAGTGGGAATTGAAACATTATTTGGTAAAGAGACTGTGAGTGAGAGAACCTAAGGACTACCGACCAGAGTATATCCATTATAATGAGTAGGGACACTCTCGACAATTTCCTTATCAGCAAGTATTACTGTGTCACACAGACATGAGAAATAGACGGATATATAAAGTGGGTAGTGAGAGGGAGAGAAAAGAGGAGGAATATTTTTTCGGAAAATGACACAGGGTGCTCCGTTAAAAAAAGGGAAATTTTTAACTTGTCATACATTTTTATTAAATACAAAATTATAATTACATGTGTGTTACGCTAAGATATTTATACTTGTTGTTGGTTTTTTTTTTTTGATTATTCTATTACATTTTTTGATAAAGCCATGCTCTCAAACACGTTGTTTTGATTTTTACAGCCAGTAATCAATCACATTTATTTTTTAATATGTAGGTAATACATTTTCATTTCAAGATAATTTTTTTTTATTTTGCTATAAACTTTCTAATGCATCTAAAAATTCTTTAGGCGAACGTGTTAAATGCGCACTTTCATCTTCCTTAAAAATCTGTAAATATGGAGGAAACACTATGTTGCTGACTTAGTTGCAACTCACAATTGCGTTTTTCACGTTTTTTTTAATATAGCATACAAAAAATGGCGTATTTTTTTTGGGAAGTGAGTATAACAAAAACAAAAGTGAGTATAATAATTTTGTATGTAAAACCAAAAGTGAGTACCTATAACAAATCAAAAAGTGAGTATAAAACTTTTGTATGTAAAAGTAAAAGTGAGCTAGCTATAGATTCTCAAAAAAATACGCCTATAATAAAACGCATTTTCACTACCGAAATCAGCAGTTTTATAGTCAGATTCAGTTTTGAAAGCGTTTATTTCAACGCCGGAAAGCTCTAAATTTTCAGTTGGCCATTTTCTCCATGTAGCTACTTTGCTGAAAAAGATCTTTTAAATTCACAAATGAATTGAAATGAAGTCAGCAACTTATTATTTTTTCCTCGGTTGCTTTAAAATGGCAATTAAGTCAATTGAAATACCAATAAGACTATTTATATTCTGTTGCCATCCTTTTAATTATATCAGGCGTATTTTTTTGAAAATCTATAGCTAGCTCACTTTTACTTTTACATGCAAAACTTGTATACTCACTTTTGGTTTTGTTATACTCACTTCCCAAAAAAATACGCCTATTGGAAGACTTATCGAAAAAGGCAATACTTAAAAAATGCATTTCATAAGAAATTGATTTGCTCTTCATTTTCCAAAAATGGTCTTCTGAATTTGTTGGGGTCTTTAAATTTATATGAATTAAAGATTAATATAACTTAGGACACAAAAGGCGTATATATGTATTTTACATGTGTTCCAGCAAAACAAAAGCAAAATAAACAGCGCGTAAAAAGATTTTAATGAAAAATTACACCTCCAAAAAAGGAGTCAGAAAAGGGATAGTTTCAGGAGTTATCACTAAAAAACCAATAAAGTTAAACTTAATGACCTCCATTATCGGCACATAAAAATATTTTACAGTTGCATTTTCTTTTTGTTCCTGACCGCGCAGGCTAAACACTTGAAAATATGTTTTCCCATTTTTTATTTAATCCAAAAACAATTGCACTGTAGTTTGTTCGCACCGAAAACTATCACGGGTCACCCTGTATTGTGCTTATTTCACTTCTTTCGCACAACTGATAAGCATTCGAGTTTACCGCCTTTAAAAATGCATTATGAAAAAACCTACCCCATCGTCACTGCAGAACCAGTGTGACCAGTTATTATAAAAACTAGCAATTATGGAATGAAATCATTTGTATTGCTACTGCGCCCAATATCGAATTGCATTATTTTTAGGGAAGTCAGAACAGAGAAGAAACATTTATTTTCATATTTTAGATTGAAATATTAATGGTAAGAGTTCAGAATTAGTTGTAATTCCTGGAAAAAATAATCATAAAAACGAAGCATGAAACCATTTTCCAAAAAGCAAAGCAGGTCACACTGCATAAAGTGAATAGGTACACACATCGAAATCCGAGTTTACCGCCTTTAAAAATGCATTATGAAAAAACCCACAATCGTTCGTCATACACAGCAAACCGTATGTAGTGATACAGGTAAAATGTGTTGTTTACCCTTTTCTTCTCAGGCATTCGTCGTATTCAGGTAAAAAGTATTCTTTCGACCTGCTTCCACTTATTGCACGATTTTTTCTGCGTTTTGCTTTGTGGTAGTATGAAATGCATATGTAGAGAGAGTGTCCCTACTCATTAATGGATATACTCTGCTACCGACTACCCCTCCGTGGTGAGTTTCTTTTGAGGACGTGGGTTCATTCAATAAGGGGAATCGATTTGTCGTTCATTTCGATAAAAATGCAATACGGTCACTGGAGAGGCGAATTATACACTGAGACTGAGAGGATACAGTCGATGTAATGTCTTCTGTTATTTGAGAATGCTCGGGTGGAAAATCCTTTAAATATTCGCGCGTTTCGGTGTGGGCAACATTATTGCTTTGAATTGAATGCGTCTAAAGTAAGTTGACGTCTTCAGACTACACATCTCAAATTTTCGTTTAAGGAACTGTCCAATATATGTTTTAATATCCAATTTAACTTGCACCCTTAAGAGCACTCCCAGCTCTCAGTCCCAATCACAACCACACTAAACTATAAGTCGATGTATTGTCGTTTTTAGCATCGCTACCTATACTTCCATATTATTATAGACGTAGACTCAAGCTAAATTATTAAGACCTCAGCAGGTGGCTGCAAAAATAAATAATATGACTGAATCGCGCGAAACTTCCTCGATTATTGCAAATACCTACAATCAAGTTTTTCACCTTAAATTGGACTTTTTCCTGCGAATTGCAACGGAGTTCCAATTTCCTAACAAAATTGTTATATGTTATTGGCTGATGATGATTAAGGGAACGAGATATTACATCATGTAATAATGTTACTAGGAATATCCTTCTTGCGTTGCTGCTCCTAACAAATACATATAATAAAGAAATACATATGTGTTTTTTCTAGTACTAAAAATGTCAAGATAGGTACAGTGTTTTAAATAACTTTGTTGTATGGTAGATGCCACGCCCCATTTCACATTTTGCGAAGTACTTTTTCGGACAATGAACATCAATGTTTCAAAATTTTAAAACTTTAACTTCCACTATTGTTGAGAAATAGTTTCTTTTGATAGGAGGTACAGGTACCACGCCCTTCCTCCGATCCCGCCCACATTTTGTAAAATACGTCCAATTGCCCATATACGTCCATTTAATAACTTTTAAAGATAATGCTGTCATAAATGTTAAGATACAGTGTTTAAAACAGGTTTCTTGCATTGGAGGTGCCACGCCTCATTTTTCAGTGCCAAAAACACTTTGCGAAGTGTTGCAAGTAAATATGCAAATCTTTCATAATTCAGTAAACTATGTGGTCATTTTTTTACTCTTTCGTTAATGCCCATCATCCAATAGAGTTTTATGTGTCATGGATTTTCAGTTCCCCGAGAAACTACGATTTTGCTTATTGATGATGATCATTTTCGACACAAAATCATCCTTTTCGTCCTGACACGCGACTGACGGTCAGCAGTCATCAACTGATGAACTGTTTGCACTTTGTACGGGAACATGTGTAAGTCTTTCACTAAAATTCGCTGTAGGGGGCCGTCTGGTAATGCCCAATTGCGTGGCCCGTGTCGTCTGGTTTATGTTTCTTCGTTCTCCGCGATATCGGCAGCCACAGCCGCGATATACTAGTCCGGTAGCGGCCACGCCCTGCATGGAGTCGATGTCGAGAAGCTGAGCGCCGGAATGTTTGCCCAGTTGGGTTAGCGCGACACGATTAAAGGAAATCTACGTCGAAACTTACGCCTTGTCCAGCGTAGACACGAGAAATGCGGTGCGTGCGTTGAAGTGCGGGTAATTCGGGCAGATTACAAATTCAAACCTATGTTGGGAAATATAGATGTCCAACGTAGGCACGATTTTGCGGTAAATCCGTGCATTGCGATGTCCCCGCATCGCACACATTGTTTGAAAATCAAACTGGTTTGATTTTGCCCGCATTATCGTGCGGAAATGATTTGAAGTTTTTTTTTCATAAAAGACAGAAGGAGTGCGGAAAAGGAATGGAACAAAGTTTTCTGAAATGCAGTCGAATGTTTTTATCTGTATATAATATTGCACTAGTTATGTCGCGTTTCTTTTTTTAGATTTTTTAATATTCTTATTTTTAAGCTAATTTCTATTAAAAAAATCGTTCTTGCCGAAATAAAAGCCATTTTACACAGAATGACAGCAGTTTATTAAAGCCATCCGCATGAACGCATTATCGTGTTCTAATTGGACACTTTCCGCATTCCCCGCAAATAAATGCAGTGCGTTCAAGCAACGCACCATCCGCAAAATCGTGCCCGTGTCTACGCTGGACACGGCGTTACGCTGCGCTCGCTAAGCTAAGCGCTCCATTGCTTGTCCGTTTGTATATGTTAAAAACCGTAAGAAAATTAGAAAAAAACGACGATCCGTTTTATTATAAAAAAGTTGAGTTTTATTAGTAATCCGAACGATACAAAGATTCAAAAGGAACTGAATTCAAAAATGATTTTACGTTAACCATGAATATAAAAAAGATACAACTTATACAAGTGTGAAAAAGACAAATAGTGAATGCATGTGGTTATGTGTGATTGTGTGTGTTTACAGGTTTTATTCTTTAATTGTTTGTGTCTGAATGTTTATGTACGTATGTATTTTTTAACAGTATACCGTCGCTGTAGATCGAATACCTCGTAACCCAGAAAAGTTCACTTTTTAGGTAATGATGCACTTATATAGTAAAAAAATGTCCGGATCTAATGAAAAATACCTCGTAAGCCTAGAAACGATAATTTCAAAGCTATGCGAATAATTAAAATACATCGTATCCCCGCATACGTTTTCATTGCTGGAATACCTCGTATCCCAAGGCCAAATCTAGTAGACTGAAAGAAAATAATGCGTTTTCTCATGTTGCTATCTTTGATATTCCTGTCTTTGCCTTTGACACGAACAAATAAGTATCGAGCAAAGAAATAGAAAACTAAGAATTTCTAATTTTCTCAAGCTTGGTCTACGTTTTAGCCACACATAAAGTTAATTTTGGTAACATGATGTCTAGAGGCAAGTTAATGTTATCGCTGGTCTCTAAGCATACCATTGATATTAACTTAAACCGGGGAGTTATTAAGACTGGTTCTGTTATTAATGTTGATGACGCGATTCTGGATATTGGTATGTATACAGAATTGTTAATTTTAATTGTTGTTCTTAATATGGGAATATGCAGTTATTATTTACAATGATATCAATATAAAATTTCTTGTAGATTCTGTTCCGATTCTGATTTACGATGAGAGTATGAGGGATCAGATCTCAAATATTCCCATTGAGTACGTTGATCACTTAAACGGGCCTACATGTAGTGCAGCGATTTGTTCGCCAAATCCAGAAGGTAAATAGGATCTCAATAAAATTACTAGACTACCACCAATCTTTTGGCTACTCTGACGGACTTGTGCAACCTTTCTTACCTCTAGCTGTTGAGAGGGATCCTGACTACAATTATGAAGCTTCTGTCGATGAAAGTGATGACGATGGTCTTTCTGTTACGAGTGAAAGAGGTCTACAGAATGATGAGCTTGGAGAACAAGGTAGAAAAAAGCGCAGTAGGAAATCTGATCCAAAGAAATGGAGACACCAAGATAACAAACGTTTGAGGTCTGAAGGTAAGGCATACATGGGTTACAGACGAACACAGGCTGGACAAATCTATCACGACACACCTCGAGAAGCCCGAAAATTGGGTTCCCCATGTTTATCCAAGGAATGTGAAAGAAGAAAGAACCGCAAATGTTCGACTATAACGGAATCTCAACGGAAGGACTTCTTTGGTAGATTTTGGACGCAAAGTTCCTGGGATCAGAGAAAAACGTTTGTGGTGAATCACGTTCAGAAAATCAGCAAAGCAAAAACCTACACGGATAAAGAGGTCAGTAGGAGAAGCAATACCCTTGTTTATTCCTTAACTGTGGGTGGAGAAAAGTTAGAGGTATGCAAAAAACTCTTTTTAAGTACCACCGGTCTTGGAGAGTTCACTGTGCACTCATGGGTGAAGGCCGACGAATACAGTATTTCTGGTATTCCAAACAGTACTGAATACAAAAATTCGAAACGGAAGAAAACAGAACGCCCTGACGCAAATGCAAGCTCATCTTTTGCACGGGTCTTTTTTAACCGTTTTCCAAAACTTCCATCGCATTATGCACGGGCTTCATCTTCTAAGCTATATTTTGAGCCCTTTATTCGAAGCATGAGTCAGTTGTATAACTTATACTTAGAAGCCTGCCGGGAAGAAGGCCAAAAACCGCTATCTAGATGGTATATTAGCAATCTTTTTCATGAAATGAACTTGTCTATACATCCGATAAAAAAAGACAAGTGCGACACGTGTGTGAAACACGAGGTAGGCCAACTTTCCGACGAAGATTGGCAACTACATAGGGCACAGAAAGACCGTGCCCGGCTGGAGAAAGCGCAAGACAAAGAACTTGCTCAGCAGAAAAAGTGCGTAGTCCTTACAATGGACTTACAGGCAGTGAAAGTGAGTCCATGGGTTCAAGCGAGTGCCATTTTTTATAAGACGAAGCTTTGCTGCCACAACTTTACCATGTACAATCTTGCTACTCGTGCGGTTTGTTGTTACTGGTTCGATGAAACCGCTGCTGATATGACAGCATCCACTTTTACCAGTTGTATTTTGGAATATCTAGAGCGGTTTTTAAAAGATGTTGAGGTCCCTATTATATTCTTTAGTGATGGGTGCACCTATCAAAACAGAAATGCGATCCTATCCAACGCACTTTTATCTTTTGCGGTTGACAACAATAAGGAGATAATACAAAAATTTCTCGTTGTTGGGCACACACAAATGGAGTGTGATAGTGTCCATTCGCGAATAGAGAACGAAATAAAAGGACGCGACATTTACATTCCGCATGACTATATTAGGTTTTCAAAGGACGCCCGAAAGGATCCATTTCCATATGAAGTGAAAAAAATGGTTTTCTCTGACTTTAAAGATTACACCGTTAAGAAATATCAGAGATACTGCTCCATAAGGCCCGGCAAGGTGAGTGAAGGCTACAACAATAAAGATGGATAACAGCAATCTTATTCTATCTATTTTGTTACAGGTTGTCAATGATCCTATGGTAACCGACTTACGTGCCTTAAAGTATTTGCCGACCGGCGAAATGCAATTTAAGCTAGATTTCGATCATGATTGGTCACCTCTACCCCAAAGATCCAAGGCGGTAACAGAGAAAGCAACCTGGCCAAAAATGTATCAGGAAGAAAGGAAAATTAAAAAGGAAAAATACATGCATTTACAGGAACTAAAAAAAGTTATTCCACAGGAATATCATGCCTTCTATGATAAACTGAAATATTAGTTCGCATTTATTTATGGATTATGCATTCATTTTTAAATATGCTGTATAATGTTAACCTTACTTTTTTAATAAAATACCTACGTTATTTTGTTTTTAATCACATTACTTGTAAATATAAACCCGTACAGGAGAAATACCTCAGAGGACAGAAAATTGTAATACCTCGTAAGCCAAAGCAAAAATGCAAGCTAATACCTCGTAACCAACGACATTAACATAAAAAATTAATTTTGATAACAAGTTGTCGCGAAATATAAATCCGCATCAATTCAAATATCTGATATCAAAACCAAATCAATTCTATTGGCCCTCATTATTTATATACCAAGTTTTTTGTTCCTCCTGAAAAAGTGATATTTCTGGGTTGCGAGGTATTCGATCTACAGCGACGATACACAACACACCATAGTAGACAGTTCACAAATGTCAATCAAAATGACGTACGAAGTCATTTGCGTTCTTCTGAAAAAAAAATTTGTGAAAACCCTCCGAAAAAGTCGGAAAATTGGAAAATAATTTTTTTATGGAATTTTGTGTACCTATGCAATTGTTCCGGAATGGTTTTTCGAATGGAAAAATAGAAAATTCCGAAAAAACGCGAAAAATTACCTAATATATTTTTTGATGAAATTTTGCATTTTGGTCGTTGTAAAGCTGGAAAATTCATTGTGAAGCTTTGAAAATTTCGGATAATTGTGATAAAAGACGTTTTGCATGCATTTTTGGTGGAGAAGTTAACGAAATAAATAATAGATGGCGCCAGGTGTCCTTTTTGCATTGTCATTTTCTATTGAACAAATGTGTTATTTTTCTTACTGCAATTGATTCGAGTTTTACGTATTATTACACTGATTCCGGAAAGTCGTATATCGCGCATTACATACGCAAACGGTACAAGCATTACGATAAATTGAAATTCAATGCGATAATTATCAATTCCATAATTTTTTTCAGAAAATAGTTTGCGTATAAAAAGTGAGATGTGGCAGGAACTCCACCGCATAATTTACAGCTGAAGGTGGGATCGATCATAATCATGTTGCGGAATCTGAATCATCCAAAATTGTGCAACGGTACGCGGTTGTCCGTCAAGAAATTGATTAACAATGTTAATGTGATTCAAGCGACGATCATTAAGGGAAAATTCAAAGGGGAAAAAATCCTTATCCCATTCCGATTATTCCAACTGATCTTCCATTCCAATTCAAGCGGATTCAGTTCCCCGTAAGGACTCAGGACAAAACTGAAACATTTAACCATAGCATATCATAGGAATTCAGTGGAATACGTCGTGAAACTGGTTGAGAAGTTGAACAGAAAAAGTTATTCGTACGTAAAAATAAAGAAATACCTTTTTTAGAAAATTTAAAGATCAATTGCTTAATTTTTTTGGCGAATTAGTTTTATAATTCAAAAGCAATATTAAGATCAAGATTGAGTCAACGATTAAGTTTAAGTGCTCCAAAAAAGTGAAACAAATGTTTACGGTTGCATTTTCCTGTTTTTCTCACGATACGGTACGTTGCCTATTCGCGTGTCGCCATTCAAATAAATCACATTGAAATTTGAACTATCTGTGTTTTATTATCACTCTGGAGTCTGGAGTATATCTGAAGGCGTTAAATTGCGGCGAGACAAATTTCGCCGGGTAAGCTGGTTTTATATATTTCTTCCGTATGTGAACATAACCTATTTGATTTTATGTGGATTGATGTTTAGGCCGACGTTCGATGGTCTTCAGGGCTGTGTTAAATTGTTACAATATTACAAATCGAAACCAAGTCGAAGAATCCTTTATTTATTTTCCTATTGAAAAAATGTAGGTATGTTCGATACGAGTATTTATATAATTGTTTTTACATAAAATGTACAAATGTGAAAAAAATTTATTTTTCATTTTATAAAGGGTGATTTTTTAAGAGGTTTAGAACTTTTTTTAAAAAAATTAACTGTTCACAAAACTCGCCTCGCAATTGCGCCATTGTTTCGCGTGCTGTGTGGCATGTGGCACCGTCTTGTTGAAACCACATATCATGCAAGTCAAGAACTTCCATTTCGGGCAAAAAAATTTTCCACGTAGTGCTGTAACAAAGGCCTAACTGCTGGGAACGGCGCCGAATCGACATTTCGCGGTCTTCTGTCACACTAGCTGATACGGCCGCAATATTTTCTTCACTACGCACAGTACGTAAACGTTTTGGTGGTTTAATGTCCAACAAAGTAAATTTGGTGCGAAATTTGGTCACAATCTTCCGAATAGACT
Organism: Cheilosia soror; assembly: GCA_949372485.1. Lineage (NCBI taxonomy): Eukaryota > Metazoa > Arthropoda > Insecta > Diptera > Syrphidae > Cheilosia > Cheilosia soror. The sequence continues at coordinate 99,801,322 of OX443563.1, forward strand.
GCTCAGAAGGTCGAGAATGCCGATCATAAAATGGAAGCAGCGCGCGATGAACATTTCGAACCGAGCACGAATTTTGATAGTAAAATTCAATAATTTGCAAGCGTTGTTCATTTGTAAGACGATCCATGGTTAAATTGCAAACCAAACTGAAGCTGTTTGACAGTGACACAAGGTACTAAACACACGTCAGCTGTCAAAACCAGTGTTGCCAAAACCAAACCAGCTAAAAAATCACCCTTTATAAAGTTTCGCCTTTTTTTAATAAATTCTCCATTATTTGATAAGTAGATACAAGGATAAGGATTTTATTTGAAAGCAAGTCTGTTCCTCATTAGAGTCCCAAAAATTCATAGCAAACTTCAATGTCATAAGAATCCAACTTACGGGTACGACTCGAATAGAGCTTCTTTATTAAGAAGTCATCAAAATTAGACTACTCATTCATTATTTTAATTTAGCTAGCCACCTTGGCAGCAGAGGTAAGGGAGACTGAGATACCCATCTCGCAATCCTCTTGCCGCTGGTCCCCTCAATTTTTGCCAGGAATCCGCCATTTTGTTTTTCTATCCGTGTACGTCAATTCCTATCCGTGTAAGATTGACAAAAAAAAAATAACAAAAAAAATGAGGTGAATTTGGTTTGACAGAATTCGATTGTCATAAATGTCATAATATCGAAAACAAATTGTGAAACAAATTGTTGATTTTTGTGAAAAAGTGAAAAGAAGTAAGCATTATCAAATTTTAAGTGCTAAAATTAATAAATAAATAAATGCTCTTGCTTATCTCTTATAGTGTTCGCTTATCGCTTTGGAGTATATCCAAATTCAAGTACACTTTGCCTCCGTTTTGTATCGCCCGGCTCGGCATCGGCACATCATGCCAAATTAATTCCAAAAATTCTGTGTTAATTCATTATGTGTACATTTAGAACATTGGACTGGATCTCCTTCGTAACGTACCTACCCATATCGTGCTCAAACGCATGATACAGAAACGTGCTGTCGAAGGAACGAACTGGTGATGCCGTGTATCGAGCACTGCTCAAGAGTCTCACCCAAATGCTGTGTGGTTAGCAAAACTGTTCCAGCTCATTTGAGGATAAATTCTTAATCGGCACAAAGCAGGTATATCGAGCCGAATCAACGTAGGATGCAAGAGCTGGAAGTACTCGAATCTCTCCAAAATATTGAAAAACGTCTTGCCGAAGAAAATGAACGAGTGCTCCACTTCCAGTACAAAGTAAGTAGTCTTTACTTTGCAATGTATGGCACTACTTGGCTTAAATTATGAATCGTATTTATTATAGGAATCCATTAGTTTGCAAGGTAGAAAAGGAACTACATACTTGTGAAGCACCTTCTTAACCAGGAATGTGGCGGTGGTCTCACATCAAAACTCGAGGGAATGCTTAACGTCATGGAACTAAGCCGTGACATAAATATCGCATTGAGTATTATTCTGACAACACAGGACATGATTGTCTTCGTTTCTCGGAAGAAGCATTACCCAGCTAAACTATCTGGACCGCTTGGACAAGATCATGTGGTATTCTGCTGTTCAACAAACGTGGGATTGGGCAGAGAGACTATTCGCGATGGTAAATGAGACGTGTGTGATTTTAACCTCTACATCCACTACTTTTTTCTTGCAGTGGTAAACGATATACATGTGGATTACCAAAACACTCAAGAATCCGTTCGAGTTAACGTGACAAAGTGCAATAAGCTGATAACACTCGGCCTAAGGGCTCTCTCGGAAACCGTCACTGTAAACTTAGTCAACAGTGAGGTTATTTACAGACTACATAAGGAAGTGTTTCCATGGCCGACTTGAACGTGAAATGTAAATGCATCAACTAAAGGAGCCAAGATATTGAGGACAAAACGAAATGGTCTTTTATTTGTAAGTGATTAACAAGTGCTTACAGGGCATATAACTATATAATCCGCATACACATTTCACAGTTTCGTTTTCTTTTCTCGTTCATTCATAGCCATTGCAACGATTCTGCGCCCTCACCATGACCCTAGCAAACGAAATTTTAGTTCAAGCTGAACCTACGCATAGTGTACTGTCATTTCAGGAACAATTTCTGACATTCAAACGGAAGGACTACGGTACATTCGCAGAGAAGAACTTGAAACCTATAGTAAAACGATCTTTGGAACCGCCTTTAAAAACTTTGAAATGTGTTTACTTTTCAACATTCCAACTTTTGCAAAATAAATTAATTGTTTGAGTGAATATTTCTATTTTGCGTCCATGTGTGTAACTTATCCTTCCTTCGTTGGTTCCAAATGCTAGATATGTGGTTCCGGGGCCCCAGACCATGGAAATCACTTGTGAATCTATTTTGTTGGTGAAATTTTCAATGGAAACATTGGTGGGCGTTATTTGGGAAATGTCGATTTTTCCAATGATACGATCAGAAAATGCAATCCCTATTCTGGAAAAATGCGGGAATATTGGGGTCGAGACCGAAACAAAATGCGATGCAAACTTAAGAACGCAACTAAATACACTTTCATTGTAGTACGTAATTTAATGCTCCATAAAATTAGTGAAAAATGTGCCGGGTGTAGTTACTCAGTAGTCATAGTGACACCTCCGTAGAAGGTGCTATCACACACTAACCATGTCGGTTTCTGAAATACATATGGGTGGTTACATCCGACCATTTCTGTCTCAGCTGTGTCAGCTCCTATTAATGCTACCGGTAAGAACTAACGTTTTTGGAATAATAAAAAACTTTGGGAAAACTTTATTAGTAACAACCAGAACAACTATATAAATGATGATCGCAGAACTCAGAAGTGGTTAAGTGTTAAGATTATAATTCACTTGAGATTTGATTTTTATTAAGTGACTTCGTTCGGTTTAGATCCTGAGCTAGTAGAAGTTAGGATGGATGTTGTAGTCAGGAAAATTTTGAATTTTCCATTGGTCCGACGGCAGGAACAGATGGACACATGTCGTAGATATACTTCATGCCAACAATTAGATACGACAGTTGTAGAAAAGCATCTGATGGTCAATGTCCTCCCAAATAGGAGTGGTAGGTTAGTAGGTACCGTCCAATTGCAACAGAAAGTTGACCTTCACGTTAAAGTGCCCCTCTTGTGGGGTGTGTCTGCTAAAGAGAATCTCAAATGTGTGCATACGATAGTGCAGAAAATCCTGAAATATGGTGTTCTTAGAGAAAATGACGTGAAATACTGAAAATTAATTGAAATACCAAAAACAAAAGTTAAAGCAGGGATATTGTAGTGCCAATCTGACATTTTCCAATTTTACTGCGAACAGCTGTTTAATGTGGAAGATTGTTCAGAAATACGAAATTTTTATGATAGAGTTCAACACGAAAAGTGGTGAATAGGGATATTATCTTATATTTTTTGTTCTTGTAACATTTATTAAAGCGCCTAATTTAATAGTTAAATACAATTTATAAACAAATAAAATATTGCACTTCGTCATGCTTTCCCACTTAAAGAATTAGGTACAAATTAAGAGATTTTATCTATATAGATACAAAGACTCTAAAATACGAGATGAAACAAAATATACTAAATAGATGCCTACATAACATACGAATATTATTTTAAATATTCAATAAACTTAATAAAAATAAACAATGAACAAAAAACATAAACGAATGTAGAACAGCATATTTAATGTAGAAACATTTAAATACATAGTTGCATAATTAGCTATGTATTTTTTAAATATATTATTGTTTCTCCAGTTGCAATTTTACAAATAAAGAAAAGCATAAAGAGACTACAATCAAATATTCAAATTATCAAATTATAAAATTGTGAGAACTACTAATACTTTTATTCAATTTATCATTATAAGTAATAATCTATTGGACTTACATATTTGAAATATATTACGACATTATTTGATTGGATTTTTAGACATATGTATGAATATTTTTACATGATTTTAAACTGTCTTATAAAAGTTGACTCAAAACGCTTTTATATTACTTTAATTCTGCTGCATTGTTTATTTTTGTTAACTATTTCAAATAAATTATGCAATTATTCTTAAAATAAATAAATATTCACCTAAAATGTAGTCGTAACGAACTATTTTCAAATTTAACGTCTAAAATGTATGAACGCTGCCAGAAACTTTGCCCACAGTGAAAGGTAAAAAGATTAGGTGCGAATGTGTTGGTGGAGAGGATTTTTGACATTTGTCAATACGAATTTCTATGCAACAATACTAGCGCACCTAAACTTTTTGGGAGCGTAAAATTTAGCTTGTAGGCAAATTACTGTAAATCGGTCGAAGATGGGTATCTCAGTCTCCCTTACCTCTGCTTGGCAGTGCAAAAAGTTCACGTAGCTGTCTATTTATAACTCAATACATTCTCTGCCAACTACGACATACTCGTATCAGGAAAAAGTTTTTTGTTTATGCCTCCCAGTACCTACTCTATAGCTACCGCCTAGATTAGCGTCGGTGGCATTAATTTGCATGCATCAAACACAGTCACACCGACAAACAAATACGACATCCATCGCACCCAATTGTGTGGGGTGGGTGGATAAAGTTTTACTAATTTGGGATCATTTGAAAAGTTTTTCTTGTTTGTAGAAGAGAAAACATACATCCGACATATCCAACATACCGCAGCCATACCTCGGCTTTGGTGGAGGCAATTAGTTTCATTTTAATAAACAACTTTAGTGTTTGTGTCTTGCCGTTGATATAGAAGTCGATGTTGTTGATGACGATGAGTTGTACGTGCTTCTTTTCTAATGGATTTCGATTTGTACTTTTCAACTCAATTTATGAAAATAAAGTAATCCCGCTCGAAGGACCATTTTGGATTAATTGCCATATTTAAATGTCGGAGCAGTAAATAAAAAAGTTTTACGTTAATGCGATGGAAATGATTTCTTTTATTGAATAGTAATAGTATAATAATCTTTTATAGCTGGGTAGTTAAACATTCGACGTCATATGGCGTTAATGAAAATTGGAATTTAATTGTGCTGAAAGTTGCACATAAAACTGTTTTTATTGTTGTAACCAGAACCCTTCCCTATAGCTGGCGCACTCGTTAACAGGAGTTACATTGATGTAAGGCTAATATTAATGAGGCGTAATTCATAATTGTTTAAATTGTGAATTAAATATTTATTGTGTGTTAATGCATCACAACACAAGTGGTTGTCGAAAAATTACAAAACGGAGTTATTAAAGAATTAAGTCAATTTGTGCGATTATATGAAAGTTGTATATGATCTGATTATAATAGGATTTTGAACCGAGAGCTGCCCGAGGCCCACATGTTATGTTTGACTCTGGTATATCTAACCAAGTCATTGAAAATCCTGATAAGTTAGTATCTGCATAGATACATCTTTTTAGATTTCTGTAGAGTTTAATATCTGGTATAGAAAGGCGTTGACAGTGACAGATTGTCTCCATTAAGGATCGATCCCATCGAGACTTGTCAGAAAAGTATTTAGACAACGTGAAGCTATGTCATGTGAAACTTCTTCAGCATCATACTTTAGAACATTATTTAAAAGCCTGTACAATTACTCCACTCGCTGATAATATTGACAATATTTTCAGAACTCTACAAGCTATAATAGGTAGTATAATGGAAATCAAGTGAAGAATAAATTACACTTGCCAATCGGTGTTTAGTTGGTCAAGATACGCTGACGAAACTTTATTATGGCCCCCATTATATAATAGTCCTTCTATATAACTCAGGGACATAGCGTTAGATTTAGAGGATGAAATAAGGTACCCTTGGTCTTTTTTGATGCAATATTCTTCGAATGATTTTCGATCCCTTTTGCATTGATGAGATTTGGAGAAGAAGATTTAACTACCAACTTTACGAGTTGTATTATATTCGTAACATTTAAAACTATTTTGGAGTGTTTTCTCAAACCGGAGTACCTAGAATTAACGGATGAAGAAAAAAGTGCCACCGATGATCAAGATTTAGCACTACAAAATAAAATCATAAATTTTGATTTTGAATGCGAAACATATCATCTCGAATTATCAGATATTTATTTGGGTGGCAACGTTGCGGTTGTAATTGAATCGAAAAAACACAGTATTTGTATCGATACTCTCAGACAATTTCGGATGAAATGTCTAGAGTTTTATATAGAAGGCGCGAAGCAAATTAAATATAGATTTCCATTTGAAGAGAGGCAGCAGTTGAAAGGTCTTAAGTTTTTGAATCCAGAGACACTTTTGAACTCCACTTCGAAAAGAAACTTACCGTCTATTGCACATTTGTGTCTGCTATTTCCAGGTAATTAAAGTTTATATTGTGTCATTCATTTTTTTTTTGTATTTGTACTTTTATATTTTGTAGAACTTGCACCTAAAAATGTGACTGAATTCGATCGAGAATGGAGACTATTGAGGAATATAGCATTACCATTTTCTTCAGAGAATCATGTGCAAGTGGAAGATTTTTGGAGATATATTTCCAATTTGAAAAAAGGTGATGAAACTGCCTTATTCCCATTACTCTCGGAATTTGCACAAATTCTATTGTGTTTGCCTCATAGCAGTGCAAATGTTGAGCGCCTGTTTTCGGCAATAAATTTAATGAAGACTAAACTAAGAAACAAGCTTAAAACGAAAACTTTAACAGGGTTGTTGTTTACAAAAGGTGCACTGTTAACCCCGTGTTATGAGGTACAACTCTCTGAAGAATACAGAAAAATGTTTAACATCAATATGTATGATTTCAAAAACAAGGCCAGCACTTCGACGAGTATTATCGATTCCAGCGATACCAGCGGTTAATAAAAACTATATACTTGTACAAAATTATTACATATAATTAAAGACTGGTGTTTTATGCCATCCAAAACTTACATTTTAAACTCTTTTAGTATGTTAAAAAAAGTCTGGATTTCTATAGAATTTCGTCAAGCATAAATACAGAATTCTGCAGAATTTTTATCTTTCATCTACAGACTTTTGAAAATTAGGGTTGGCATCACTGGCTAGAGGTGACGCAGTGGAAAAGGTGCAATTTGTATTTTTCAAGGGTTGAACCTGAGTCCCTTCGCTGAGTACTCCAGCGCACGAACTAGTGAGCCATACGCCCACCACCAATTTGGACATGTGTAAAACCTACCGTCTGTAGGGTTGGTCTAGACAAAGGTTAAATTACTTTGAGGAGATTGCCAGTTAAAACTATCACGAAAAGTCAAAAAATCTCTCTACAACACACAATTCTACCAAATAAATTGTTAAAACAAAATAGGAACGTGGCGGCGATCGACAATATTTTAGAATTGTGACTTTCAAGTTGGGTGTCTTACTATATCTAGCGCTGGTCTTTAGTTCTATATGTAAAGAAGGACCTCTTACAAAGTTGGTTCACGTTGTAAGCAAATATTACGATTTTCCAAATCGGTATTGTTACATTCGGCTGGGATTCAAAAAGATAAAACACTATTCTGCTCTTTGCACTTTAATAAATCACTTTTATTACAATACCAATATCACTTGAAATAAACTTATTAAAATCTTTTCACTTATTATCACTACCGATACTCTTTCAAACTTTACTTCACACGGTTTAAAAATAAGCTGCGCTCTTGTCCGATTTCGCAACCCCGCATATATACTCCCAACTAAAGTTTCTCGAAGATTCTATACTCCAACCGGAACAATCGAGAATGTTCTATTCACCATTCGTTGAGTTTCGAAGTTTTCGAACTTCCGTTGAATAAGTTCATCCACTCTCCATTAGATGGCGCTGCGGTCAATAAGCAGTACTTTTCAATCCACGCTACAGTATCTTAAAATTATATTTGAAGTAGAATGCCGTAAAAGCTGTTAAAAACTGTGCCTTCAACTGCTGGCTTCACAATAATAGATTCAAAAGTATATATTTCTCTTAGCGCTGTCAATTACTCTATACATGTATGTATCGGTCTTCGGCAGCTGCACAGCACAAGTACCAATATATTAACAATACCTATCATTGTCACAGGTACATAACCGAAACCATTTCTCACTCCAGTACAGAGAAACTGTCTCTTAAAGTACAATCCCCAGGACTCGGCACTGCAAATATACATAAATGATTTATAGCCTTGGCCAATGCACTGGCCGTTCTCTCAACTTCTGTAATTTCCTCTGTTGAGAATTGAAAACCACAATTCATTCATTTCCCTATCTGAAGCGAAGTTGTAAATTTCATCCGCATTGTCCTCTTTTGCACACCGACAACGCGACGATGTCGGCCGGCGGCAGACAAATAAGCAACAAATCGAATTGTGGCCTACAAATGGGTGTCCTATCACCCGTCAATTTGAAAGCTAACAACCCTTCCCATTTGCAATGACACCGGCCGGACAGCTCGATACAAAGAAAGGCCTCATTCTTCTTGCACTATACAAAGGTCAGCCTTGCAACAACCTCTTCTAACCATCAGATTTGTGTACGTGGCACGCCTGTTAAAAGGTCACACTACTAGCCCGATTCGTTGCTGTTCGTGTGCACAAACTTAACCCGCCAGCATTTTGTCAAGGTTTTCGTGTCATCGCATGTCATGTTAAGGTATACACATGGCACGGAAGTAGCTTTATCGCACAATATTCATGTCACTGTCAGACATGCACAACGATGATGGACTTGATTTGATGATAGCTCTTTCTTCTTTCTAATTTTAATGGAGTCCTTCGACTTTAAGGCAATCTTCAATTCAATGAATTGTATCCCCATCCCTATACCGACTTGACTTGGTCCGATATCGATCCAACCCTCATTACGATGCGGACGCATTGATTTCTCCCCAAATTCTATTTAATTAATTATGGGTTAAATTAGAGGATTAAAAGGAGGAAATTGCTTGTCATTAGGAATTCGTTTTGGCCTCTGAGAGGAATTCCTTTTGTGGGGTAATCGTTTTATCCGCACCACAGTTTTGCTGAGTTGGATTGTTATCTTGGCGAACAAATTGCTTTTTTGTATCCGGTGACATGGATAGTGGACGATAAGTCGCTCTTGTTTTTCTCGAGGATGTTCAATTAATTTGCTCCTCAAAATACGACGACGTTTAATCATGGTATCCTGTGGTGAAAGTTTTGACTTGAATTGCTGTTCTGCAATTTGATTTCTATAGCTGCCTTGTCATGGTAAGAATACCGCGGGAGGTGAAAAAGGTTGATGTGAGTACGAGTATTGGGGTGAACAATAAATTAGTTTGCCTGCAATGCAACCCAGATTTCTCTGAATGGTTTTTGTGTTTGCCGTAGGGTGGCTCTTCGTACTGGTTAAAAGGTGAAGTTGTTGAAGGTGAGTGAAGCACCAGAGCTAGTGGAGCACATAACACGCAAGAGCGCAGTACCAGCTGAGCACAGATTACATTAAAACGCATTTATAAAGGAGTATTAGAGGAGAATAGAAAACGTCCAAGTGGCAAAAAGGGTTAAGTATATTATATATTATAAGAACCACACACCATCGACATCGAATAGGCAGGTCTAGAGATAAACTCGGTCAAGCAAAATGTTAAATATCAATTTTTGTTTCTTTGGCCGAAGAAAGCTTGTGTAGGACAGCCTTACCTAAAGACACTCGAAAGACTGGTTAGAATCTCGTAATCACTGCCCTGCAAAACTGCCGTTTAAGCTTTGAGTTCAATTAAAAACCGCAAGTCGACTGACAGACAGTTACCATAAGCAATCAACTCAATGTAGTCTCTTCCACAGTCCCGCGTTAAATACAATCCACATGACACAGCAGGGCCTTATATTACCCAAAATCATGTTTCCTTTCAAATGTCACACATCTTCCGCACAAGTCATGAATGGAAGTTTCCACAATCGATTTCATTGCTCAATCCATGGTCAGAATCTATTCATGTGTGTCCCTAATTGTTGTTCAATTGGAATGGTTCAAGTGCAATCGATTTCCTAATCGCACAGGATATTTATTGCCAACTTGCAATCCCCACTATCCCCACACAAAATCCTCACAGATTTGTCAAAATGTTTGAAAGCAGTACAACCGAGAGAGTACAGTCAGGATTTGAGGATGGCTTGTGCCTCCTTTCATTATGCTTGGCACACTACCAACAAATCGAGGCAATTTGCAGGACAATTAATTTGTACGTTGTTTGCTTGTGAATTGTGGATAGAAGGCGACCAATAGTATCCTTTATGAACGGAGCCACACAGACGAAAGTGTTATGTTGGCTATTTACTACACTCACACATATTGTACCAATAAATATTATCCCTTAATCCTGTGCACACACAGACGAAACGGCCCGGCACATGGTAGGTAGCAGAGAAACTCACTCACGAACAGAGCACATTCATACCGCATGTTCCACAATTATGAGGTCCTTTGTACGAGAGCTTCAGCAAAATACACAAGCTTCCTGAATGAGGTTGATATAACCAAGAGACCTCTGTACGAAGCTCTTCAATCAGCGAAGTTATGATGTGCGTGTAGGGATGTATGAGCATTGCTTATTGTCTGAAACCGCACTACTGCCAATAGTGTGAAACGCTTTAAAGGGTCCAAATGTGTCTTTTTGTCATACTACATTGTAGCTAATGGAGTCTCACGTATTTTCGACTCTTGATACACACCAACCCGAGACATAACCTCGAGATTATGTCTCAGAGGACTTTCATTTCCACTTAAAATTCAACCTCCCAACCAGACACACTTTTTCACTTTTAAAATTTAAATTAGAAAAGGATAAGGTTCAGGGATAACTGCATTCATAACTTGGCATCTTAAGAAATTCAAATTTCCAAACAAAACCCTTTTCTCAATCAAATTCAAACCCCCTTTACCACCTAGACCGCTTTCACCGTAAATGCATTGCGTAACATTCACCGTAATGTATGCACATAAAACATCCCCGCCTAGATTTGCATGCCAAGAGTTGAGCGTTGAAACACCTGTTGCTAGAACGCAGAGGGTTGCGGACGAATTCAGGAAAAAAACAAAAAAAAAATCAACTACACCATCTCCATTACACGATAAATTGAGAAAGTTATGACCTCGAAAACTGGGAAAACTGAGAAGCAATTTGTTTCATATCCCTGCGAACTTGAGCAGAAAATTGCAGAGCATAAAACATGAGATTCATAAGACAAAGTTTCCGTTGCCAGATTGCGTGAATGCAAATCGTCGGGTAGATGAGGCTGCAGGGATCAAAAAAAAAAAATTTCGAAACGAGAAACGTTGACATTGAACTGAAATGGGAAAGTGGAAATGGAAATAGTTTAAGTTCCACTGGTGGAGAATTAAGGAAGAAAAGAATGTGACACCGGAGGTTGTTTTATACATCAAATGAGGGACATATCGTTTTAAGGACATCCAAGGGGTTTGTAAAATCTACACAGGTATTGCGACTTAGAATTTCAAATCCACTTAACTGATTTGAATGTAGGGTTTCAATTGATTGATGTTTTTCAAATAATTGCTACAGCTCCTTGGAAAGAAAAAGTTTTGTAGGAGGTGTCCCTTGGAGTGATTGCATTTTATTTTTTGTGGGTGGTAAGAATTTATATCACCCCTTTTCCTTCTACATTCTATACATTGAAGCCAGCGGATAATAAGCTTCGAACAAATTGCCGCTTTTCGATATTAGGCAAATAATAACATTGGCTTTCTTAGGAATGGGTATGGCGTCGAGTATATAATACCCAACATCCAACGGATGAACAACAATACTCCATCATAGAGGATCTCCAAATTCTACAATTAGCTTCGAAACGACAAAGAATATCGGGTTGGAAGCCGGGACCCGTGAAATATTTGTCAAACTTAAGAAAACGAAAAACTGATCTTATGTTATGGAACCATGGACCAATTGAGGCTGTGAAAAAAAGATCCATCTGTCTCTATTCAACTAGGGATATACGCAGCAAGGCTTAAGGCCCCGACCCATACAATCCGTCACATCCGTTGCGGCAACGTATTCGACTGACCCATAAGCAACGCACGATGCCAGATGCGACGGATAAAGTAAGTTTATTTTCTACTTCTCTGACAGTCGCATCCGTTGACAGATGGCACAGCGTGAGAGCAAGCACTTTCATTGGTGGAAATACTGAGATAAAGAGAGAAACTGTCAAATGCTGCAGAAAATATCGTATGCTGTCAACGTATGCGACGGATTCTATGATGGTTCGGGGCCTTTAACTATAGTTTGGGCTTCATTATAAAGGATTTCGAAACCTGACCAGCAAACGTTTTCATACAAAACTTAAGTGCGCTATAATTTTTTTAACCTACGATCCTTTTAAATATAAGGCAAGGTCTTCATTGGAATTATGTCATCAGAGCTGGCAGTTCCACCCACAACCACTTACTTTCTTTTTGTTATCTAGACGCGGATTTCAACTGTTTTTCACTTTTCTAAGTTAGGCTTACTGACGTCAGATTTGGAATAGTTCAACACCACAGTGGTGAAAGTTTCTGAACTTTTTCACTTCATGACAGTATCTGCCACACTTTTACTCTTACTCTTAGAGTCGAATACAACATTATCTTGATACAAGAACTATGATTTTAAAAGATCTAAAATTAAATAACTAAATAGGTGGCGCAACAGGCGGGTATAGACACCCAAGGCCTAGCTTCTCGCAACCATTCGTTTTGTGTGAGTTTCTATTTTTGGGACGAATGGAAGGGACCTACAATTTTATGCCGAGTCCAAACGGCTAAATTGAGAAACTTTTTCATGACAGTCTCTCGGATGTTTGTCAGACGTTTGCGAGATGTAATTTGTGTTTTTCCGGGGATCGAACCTGGGATCCCTAGCATAGTAGTCCAGCACACTAACCACTGCGCTACTGCGAAGTCTAATTATTTGCATCAAGTCGTGTGTCCTTGTGAGGAAGCATCTTAAGATGCACACAAATAGCTTCCATTAAGTCGAAATAACTAGACCAAAAGGCTTTAAGAAACTGCGAGAAAAGTATTGGTGTCTGTGTATAAGCCGAGACGAGACCATAATTCCCTATTCTGTACCAAAGAAAAATAAAGAAACTTAACTAAATTGCGAAAATCCTCACCAATGCTCTTCACAATTCCATGGCAGTGATCTATTCTCTCCGTTAATCGAAAAAAAAAACTATAAACAATGATCTAACAAAGCTAAAACTTCCACAGAAGCTCAAGTAATCAGACTTCTGAACTGAATACTCATTTTGCTGGTCTCTACTTAGTTGCAGATTACAAGTAACAAGACAACCTTCATAAGGTTCGATCCGCCTTAGTTGCAACTTACTATCCCCATAATACTTCTCGCGGGAAAGGCGAATCTAACGCTTCATCAGCGCCCCGAGATGCTCGCAAATGTATGTTTGTTCTGCACTTAAATTGCTGCAAATTGTAGTCTTCTGGAAATATATCCCCAGGAAGCGAGTTGCAAAGTTTTTTTGTCCTGTAACAGAAGGAGTTTTGGAAAGTTGATGTCCTCGCGGTTGTCAAGTGTGCTGTATGGACATTGGCATTACCTGCCTGTCTTGTGGGGCGCCCAAAAGTCGCATTTCGAGGGATAATGTATTTGAGTTCCTCGGAACATCTACCATGGAAGTACCTATAGAACAAGCAAAGGTCAGCTCCATATGGGACCAATATTCCAGGCCTGGTCTAACCTGTGCTTTGTAGAGAAGGAGAAGTTGCTTGGGGCTAAAGTACCTCTTTGCTCTAAATAGATAGATAAACTTAGCGGACGCCAATTTTGCGATAGAGGATACGTGCGACTGCCAAGTGATTCCTGAATTGACTGTGACTCCTAGAAGGTTCATTGAGTCCTTGGGATGGATTGGATGGTCATCCATTTGGATCTGAGTAACAGAAAATGTTGTGAGCTGTGTCTTGTCTGCATTAAATACAACCAAGTTGTCTTTTCCCCACTTCAAGATTTTGTCCAGTTCACCATAGAGAACTAATTTGTTCACATCTCTGACTGTGTGATGTAGCCGCACTCACAAGCCCACTGTTTGAGATGGAGGATATAAGAGTGCTGTCATCAGCAAAGCTGTAGATATTATTATTTGTCGATCAAAGCAAATCGTTGATGTGGAGAAATAGAGTTGGAGAAAGAATAGAATAGAATAGAATAGACTTGCAACTACAACCCTTATAAGCTGCGACTTGTAAAGCAACCTTAACGATTCGTAGCTTCAAAGTTTTCTAGTTATATGGAGCTGCCGACATAATTCCTTAAATTCAAAAAACTCAAATTCGTCGTTAGTAAGGTGATTACTCGAAATGGATACACTTGAAAAATGTTCACACTTTAACCCAAAATATCTTTGATCTATAAGTACATCATCCATCATTCTTGCTTTCTTGCTTAAAAAGTGTTAACTCTCTAACATCAATACGAAATTATTGTCAGTCCCTACATGCATATCTACTGCAAATATACAGGACGTAGGGATAAGACTGTCTTGCATTTCCTTGTATGTACCTTTCAATTATTGAGAGGGATCTGTTGGTAAAATCCTCTCTTAATAGGCTAATAAGAAACCTCTTACGTGTAGATCGATCAGCGTCAAACTGGCTGCTGCATCGAATCGAATTCATTAATTCATGGAGTTTTATCAATGCTGTAAATTACAGCTTTCTGCATGCTATAAGCAAGCTTCTAAATAGTCTCCATTGGTCGTTTATATGGTCTATGCGAAATCTTTCAAATGTACCAGCTAGTACCATTGTACTGTTTGGCATATTTACATATTTGTACTTTGGTGTCAGTCGCCAAATGCTCAGATAACAAACGTTTGCCACAAGCAAACATGGCGACTGCACCGCATAGTTCAGTTGACAGGTAAACTAAAATGTCAAATGTTTGCTATTTCATCGTACAATCTTATCTAGTTGAAGTTAAACATCCACCGCACGGTCTGGGGTGTGCTGTGCCCGAGGTCATTACAGCTCTGCACATCTCCTCGATTCAAAACGCAATTTCGTTTTTACTGTCCCTTTGCAGCTAAATTGAAACCAACTCACTCACTCAACCACTCGCCAGGATCAAAATTGAAATGAAATTCTGCTTTAGCCTCTATCACTAAGAGTAGGTACACATCGCACCCCAAATGAAGCTGAAACTTTTCCACATCCAATACTAATTGCAATATTCCCGGCCACTAGACCTACTCTCTAAGCCAGCCACAGACCATCATGTGAAAGCCACGAGTTGAATTAAAATTCAATTTGACCTGGTGTCGAGCTAAGTTACCAACGCCCAATGCATCAATATGGACTGACATTTTCGGATTTTCGCGCTCCCCCAGCGCGTGTATATGCCAACGCGATTCACACTAATTAACAAGCGACCTGTGCACGCTATCGGGGCGCTTGCTAAAAATTCGAGTAACGGATCAGATGTCCCACTCGAGGTGCCAAGCGCTAACATTTACTAATCAAAAGTTCATCCGGAACTGCTGCACTGGAAAGTGCGCTCTATACAGCAGCATGTTTCACATTTGATTCCACTGTGGTGATGGTCGATGTGTGTAACTCACCGCCAACCACCCCCAAATGACTCTGTCGTGTACACCAATGTTTACACCTGGCTTAAGCTCGAATGGGAACACCTGAGGCGGACCTCGTTTTTTCTATGATTATTTGGATTTCGAGTCGATTCACCTGGCCCGATACACTATATGCATATACACTCGCCCTTCTCGCACCAGGGATGTTATATTTGTGCCACGAACGACTCTAATGGAATCGAACCCCCAAGGGGTTGACATCGGTTCATCGTTCGACCCCCGCACATAGGAAATTGAAATAAGTTCAAGTTTGTTTTGTATTTATGGAAATTTATGCTTTGTTTGAGAGTGTGTGTATCTCTGTGTATTGTGGAGTTTGTTTGTGGTCAAATGATTTACGATCTGATTTTCAGTTAGCCTGGCCCAAAGGGTGGCGGTTTGCTGGTTGCGGATGTTTGTCTGTGATTTATTGTTCATAAATTCAAGTGGATGGTTAGGAAATTACTACAACGGGCTATATGTATCGACCAGACAGACTCTAATCACGCTATTCCACCGCCTGGAGAGCGGCCCAATTGCAATCAAAGACTGAGCCTTTGTGGCATAAATCATGTTCGGGGTTAATTGAAAAAAGAAAGGTGTTGTCCGCCTATGAGCCATTAAAATGTGGCAGCCAGCGTCACGCGTATAAGCTTTCGTTGTTCACTAAGTGCCGTAGGGAGAATTACACGATAAAACCGCACTCTAAGTCATTTTATGGACTTCGTCAAAATACGCCATCGCCGCCCTCCACCTCCACACTTCGAACGCATGTGAAACTACTATGTCAACCGAGAGACATTTAATGTCTTCCGGATGTCAGAGGTGGAATGGAAAAGATACACATCCTTGATTTAGAATTTTTCCCTATTCCACACAATCCACCTTCTCGGCGGCCATCACAGAAAGAGAAGAGGGTGAGATTTATTGTGAAATAAAAGGTCAACAGGGAAATCCATTTCGACATTAATAGCGTTCGTCCTTATGGGCCGACAGAATCTCAACCGTTGACAGTAAAATGGAATCTTAGTGACAATAATTTCGTCACGTGGCTTTTATGCGGTCCTTTTCTTTGTTGCGTCGGACAAACGGAGATTTAACTTAATCGCCTGCTGGCGTTTATAGTGTCAATTAAAGGTAACTTAGTGGATTATGGGCCTGAGGTGAAAACGTTTCCAGATTTGTTGGTTGCTTAAGCTTGGGATGGCTTAACAAAGACTATAATTTGATAAAGACCTTAAAGAGTGAAAATGATCAAATCAAAGTTGTTGGTACAGCAAATCTTTTCTATGTCTTAAATGGTAAAGCGCGTTGAAATAATTATGAAGCTACCATAAGTAACAACAACTTTCCAAGGTACCTACATCCAGGCCTGGTGAAGAAAACCGTTGCTGGTATAGAAACTTCTATCTGCGTTTTTCTGTCTATCGTTATGCAAATAGAATAATCCCTAACTGTGGAACTATGGACTTCATCCCAGTTATAGGAAATAGTTTCTTCATATTTCAAGCACCGATTGTATTGTAATTCCTCATATTTCAGGCACCGATTGTAATTCTACTACAAGCTTTCTTCCGTATCGCTATAGATTTTCAGGATTTGTTGTCCTGTTAATTTCCAATTAAAAAATAGCTGGCGCAACAGGCGTGTAGCTGTAGACACCCTAGGCCTAGCTTCTTACAACAATTCATTTGTATGAGTTTTATTTTTGGGACGGAATGGAAGGGACCTACAATTTTATGCCGAGTCCGAACGGCTGAATTGAGAAGCTTTTTCAGGGCAGTTATACTCTAAGATGTTTGTCAGACGTTCACGAGAGGTGGCGCAGTGGAAAAAACCTTAAGATGTAATATTTGTTTTTCCGGGGTTCGAACCTGGGACCTGGGACTCCTCGCACAGTAGTCCAGCACACTATCCGTACTGCGCCACTGCGCCCACTTTCCAATTACCCTTTGATAAAACATTAGTGAATTGTTCAGGGAGTAGCAACCTCATTTTGTGTTTAGGACAAGACATGGCTCGTAGGTCTAATCGAGGAGCTCGTGGGAACGATCTTTAATAGCCTCGTTCATTTACTCTATCTGGACCTGAGTGGATAATGTTTATGCGGATTGTCATAACTAGTGTTCCGAAAGCTCAAGAGTAATTCTGCTGCTTCATCCTAATTGGCGCCACAGTTGCCAGATTGGGCGCTTTGTCGTATTTTGGGCTATCTTTTTACTTAAAAAGCGGAGCAATTTTATAATTTTATTAAATTAAAGAAATAAGTAACGTGTTGTGACTTTTAGCATTTTTTTAAATATTTAAACTAGTAGATATTAAAAATAAAAAAAATTCAGAAACATTTTTAACTCATTTTCAAGTTGGCCACAGAAAAACAAAGACTAATAAAAATTACCAATATTTACTGGAATAGCCTTTATTTTTTTAAAAGGGCAGAAACATATTTGGCGCAACAGGTCATATAGGCACCCCAGGCCAAGCTTCTCCCAACCATTTGTTTTTTTTAAGTTTTTTTAATTTTTAGGCCGAGTCCGAATGGCTGATTTAAAAAGTTTTTTAGGACAGTTTCAGTACATAGAGTTTCGGATGTTTGTCGGACGTTCACGAGAGGTGCCGCAGTGGAAAAACCTTAAGAAGTAATTTGTGTTTTTCCGGGGATTGAACCTGTGACCTCTCGCACAGTAGTCGGATCCAAATAAATTAAACTTGGATTTTGCACTCCAAAGAACTTTTTTCCAAAATTGCAAATGTTTTTTTTTAAGTGGAGTCTTTCGATATTCCGGGACTTGCTTAGGTTTTTGTTGACATAATGTGTGTTTTTTGTGGAATATGCTTCCACGAAGATTTTGTTCTACGACACAACGCCGTGAGTTTTTGATGGAGTTTAGGTGCAACAATCTCCTTAATTTTAATGGACATTAAAAATGGATTGGCTCTATTTGTCCGGCAAATCTTTTTTTTAGAGTAGTTTTGCGTTCAATCTAATTTCTTTTGCGGTTCTCAAAACTTCCTGTCTTCTTAGAAACTTGTTTTCCCCAAAAACAAGCTTTGTAAAAAAACAAATCTTTTCGCTATCAACGCCATTGAATCGTTTCCATTTTGATAGTTAGAAAGTTCTGGAGTATACGATTTATTTTGACCCATTTCTGTACTGTGTAGTGTGTAATCAATACATTGTTGGGAACAAAATTCCAAGGTTCCAGAATCACAAAATTAGCTAGTCTGCTGAAATTTTCATATTTTGCGCTTATTTTTATGGCGGAGCACCAAGTGTTCCGCGGAGCACATTTTGGAAAACTCGGCTGTAGAAGAAAGAGCGTTTTCATGAATTTAATTAAGACCAAACCGCGAAAACGATTATCAACGTAATCTCACGATATGCTTGATGCGCATACTCATACATGTGTCCTTGTTTTATAATAAAATACAAGAACCGAATTATTTTCAACGATTTTTGGGCTTCTTTCTGGGCAACGATATTGGGCTACATTTCTTTAAGTTTTGGGCGCTTAAAGCAAACAAAGTTCTGGCAACCCTGATTGGCGCTACCCACCTCATGTCGCTCATGGCTCCATAGACGAAATGAACGACGCAGCCAGGGATATTTTTACGAGATCCTCGAAAAAACAGAGAGAAGATCCAAAGGTCGTTTTTCTCATTTCGTTTTCCTGGTTGTCAAACCCTCACTTTTTCAATGGCTTATAGTTTTTTGAGAAAGTTGCCCACCATTATACCGTCAACCTGGAAAACTGACTATAGAAACCCACTTCCGGATATGAGTGCTGGCTTTTGCCCAATATTCAGGCTTAGTATTCAAGATCCCTATAGACTAGGGTTCGGTTAAGCTACCATTTACCATTTGGTCAAGTTTTTCCTGTGAAAATCAATAATGAATGTATTATTAGTTAAATGTATGACACTCAGGTTATAACGAGTGAAATTAGTGAGCTATGAAATTCTGATAATGTTTTGACACCAGCGTGACCGTTGTGAGACTTAAGTTGCAATTTGGCACTTTTTTTACCACATTGGCACAATGATACCACTTTTCTAAAATTTAATGATTTTGGCCCTTCCTTTTCACAATTTGGAAAAACAAAAATATTGAATTTTCAATCTTTTAAGAAAATTCATTGCGCTGCAATGGCTCAATTGATACCAACCACACCAAAAACATTAATGTAAAAAACAGCCAATTTCTGTTATTTAAAAAAAAAAGTGTGTAACTAGTCAGCCACGAAAAGTAATGAGATCTAAATGTACGCCAAGTTCTTAGTTTAAGAGGTTAAATGTAAAAAACATGGAATGAAGGGAAAATCTCAACTTTTGGACTTTTCCCAGTGTATGCACCACGACCACAGGATCTGCCAAATTTCATAATTCTAGGGTGGCTGGAAGTGCTTCATAATTTTGATGATCATCATCTAAGTGAGTGAGTGAGTCAGTCAGTCAGTTACGGTTTTTGCGATTTTTGACGTCCTGTATGTTGAAAACCACTAATGCTATAGAGATGGAATTTGGTGAGGTGGACCTTTTTAATGAGCTTGGTAAACTTTTCAAGTTTGAAGTTTTTTGGATTAGAACTTGCACCGCTTAATGAATTGATTTGTTATGTTATTAAATTGATTTTACATTCAATGTTTTTTTTTATGGTATGTTTTATTCCACTGAATTGTTATAGTTTTAAAAAATAGAATATTACCAGTACAATATCTTGTTTGTTTGTTCTGTTTACTTTTGTTTTAAAGTCATTACATTAAATGGCCATTTTTTTCTCCATGGCCCTTTTTCTTGCGACTTTTCTAAATTTATCAACGGTAACGCTGTTTGACACTATTCGATCCGTATTCAAAAGTAGTTCTATGGTCTTTAACCAACGTCAATTAGTAAATTCGCAAGTTCCACATAAAAGGTATATGTCCCTACATTATGTCGGTAATGGAGTAAATTTGAAAATTATTTTAACCACTTGTTTTTATTTCAATAATTAAAGCAACTTGATTTGGCTTCTACATTATCCACCTCGATTGTTTAAAATGTATTTTGTTTTCACAATTTATTTATTTTATTTTGCAGATTCATTTTTTAGTTGACAACGATAAAATAAAATCGATAATACAGCTCAAAACTAGTTGGGTTGGTGTACTATTTCGAGTACTTGTTGAACTGTTTGAATGTGAATCGAACTGGTGAATCAAATTGAGTGCTCACGCGAGTACTGGAATAGTCCTGATTTGTTAATCAGTGACATCATTTGTTTTTTTATTTCAATTGCATGTAATAGCAGTAATAACGTGTATGGCTACAATGTGGAGGACTGTTTTCCCATCTAAGTCATAGGGTTCATTGTTTCTGTCTGCTGTGTGTTACTGTTAATTAAAATGTATGTTGTTAATAAAGTATATTGTGCTGCACATGTCAGGACAGAATTTACGACCAACAATTTAAATTACGTTAATCATATATATATTTACCCTTACTGATTCTGTAACGCTCCTTACTTTTCTTATTTTTCTTATTTTAAATAAAAGTAGGCGGTGGGTATTTGAATAAATTTTCAATGTTTGTGTCTTCTCATTATTCAAATACGCACCGCCTATTTTTCATATATTTTAATTTTCTTCAAGGTTCAAACTCTACTATAGTAATGCTCGGCAAGTGTTTTCAAAAGGAAATTGCCAAATAAAACCAACCCTTCTTAGGGGTCAAAGTTTGTACGGGAACATTTTTATTTTTCATCCGATCGACTTCAAACTCGGTTTGTGTACTCTATAAGAAATATTTAGGTATTTTGCTTTGGGCTCGAGTTATTGGCAATGATTTTAATGAGAACGTTTTCATAACTCACGAAGGAGTTTGTCGTATCAATATGAAACTTTATACATTGATAATAAAGAAGTAAAAAGAAGTAAAATATTATTTATACTCATAAATCTAAATTCTAAATCAATAGATACAAAAAAAATAGAAACCGTTTTTAGGCAATATGTACTTTGCTACGAATTTTAAGATCACTGATTTACTAACTGCTCCTCAGGTAGTTTAATAGGAAATTTTATTTCGCGATATTTAAATATAAAAGAGAAAACTAACCGATCGTGAAGGAATCTCTGTGGACAGAATCCTGAGGGCTATTAAAATATGAGTCTTCTCATTATTGCAAAATTGCCGCGGGTAGCAGAAATGTATGAAGACGACGTTGTTGAAATTCCCACGGAAATTATATTAACAGGAGACTTAATTAAGACAATTTTTGGCGATCTGCTGAAAAAGTCAATGCAGGAACTTTCAGAACGAGTCATTGCCGCGCTGACAAATGTGCAGACATTAGAAATGAATAGGAGCGATTCTGTTATCAGTGAAGACTGAAGATCCAAATGATGCACCAAATTTCCCTGTTGAATTCCTCAATCAGCAAACTCCATCCAGCAAGCCACCTCATGTGCTGTACTTAAGCAAGGTGTCATCATCATGTTGCTGAAAAACTTGAACCCTAAAAAAGGACTGCAATGGAACTCGATTGATTGTGGAAGAGCCTGCACGAAATTTGATAAGAGCATGAATTATCACAATGATTCCATTTCCGATAAATTCTAGCATACGCTATAATAATAAACAAGGCTCAAGACCAGTCATTTGATGACGTTGGCATGCATTTGAAGACCGGAGTATTTTCACACGGCCAACTGTATGTGGCTTTATCACAATCAAGAGTTGCAAGACAAAAGAAGGTGTATATTGAATCTAATCCACAGCAAGGAAGATTATTAATTAACCAGAGACAATTTACACGCAATGTAGTTTTCAAAGAAGTTCTTTAAATAAAATCAATTTGTTTATCAAATATTACTTTGCATACCCAGCGAAGCGGGTACAACCAACTAGTTAGCTATATGATGCGAAATATTCATTCAGGTTAGTCGTTGGTGGGTAGTTGTGGGTGTATGTGTTGCTCTGCAGTTTTCTCTACTGCTTGTGTTGCTTGTCCTCATAGTCATAAAGCCTTTTTTTTTCGTGTAGAATGTTGAATAGGTTGATGACATTTTCCATACCTAAGTAGCTAAGTTGAAAAACTGGTGTGACATGTAAAATGGACAGCATCATGAAATAAATCCACACCAGATGCATGTTTGAATCATTCTTCATCTATATAAAAAATGAAGTTTACTCACTGATCATCAACGCACAGCCCAAACCCTTTGCTCTAGAAAGCTGAAATTTTGCACAGAGGTTCCCTTTATGATGTACACAAGGAATACGGGAGGATATTTTGAAATGGTGGGAGCAGTAGCGCAGTGGTTAGTGTGCTGGACTACTGTGCGAGGGATCCCAGGTTCGATACCCGGAAAAACACAAATTACATCTTAAAGTTTTTGCTACTGCGCCAACTCTCGCAAACGTCTGACAAACATCCGAGAGAAAAAGCTTCTCAATTTAGCCGTTCGGACTCGGCATAAAATTGTAGGTCCCTTCCATTCGTCCCAAAAATAGAAACTCACACAAAACGAATGGTTGCGAGAAGCTAGGCCTTGGGTGTCTACCCGCCTGTTGCGCAACCTATTTATTCATTTTTATTTTTGAAATTTTACCCCTAAAGTGGTAATAGGGGGGCCAAACTTTTGTATTGCCAAATTTTTATTTTTATTCCGATTAACTTCAAACCGATTTTGGAAATTCAATCCTTAAAGGTTTGTGTACTTTCTATGAGAAATAAAGAAAATGCATTTTTCCGATTTTGGAAATTCAGCCTTTAAAGGAGTAAAAAGGGGGGGTTAAAATTTGTATTGGCAAATTTGCATTTTTATCCGATTGATTTCAAACTCGGTTTGTGTAGTCTATCATAAAAAATAAAGATAATCAATTTTTCCTATTTTGAAAATTCAGATTGGCCCGAGTTATTAGTGATGACCCCTTTTAAAGGGGCCCTTTTCTTAACTCATGAACCGTTCGTCGATCTTTCCGGTTGCATATGTTGCACAGTATAGGAAGATCTGGGCGGTATGTGATATAATTAAAAGGTAAGGTAATATAGGATTAGGATATATACCATCTGTGTATAGCAACGGACCTGTAATTGGTCTTCGAGTAAGTCTGTTGGCAGCCATTTCAACCTTATATTCCTTACCCGCTGCGGGCCCGCAAAAAACCCAAGTGTGAACCGGCACTAACGCTTAATTTATGACGGACTGCTCGTACTATTTACTGCCGTGTTTTATGTAGGAACTTTTTTATTGGATGCTGTTTTTGTCGCATTTGTTTGCGGGCTTTTGTTTTTTTTTTTCTATTTTTTGGTGAATTCTGCCGCAATTTGTTGCAAGTTTATTTTGTAATTTGGTTATGATTTTTCAGTGGGGTTTTGGAAGTTTTCGGTACATTTTTGTCACCCATTTGACTGGTTATCTGTTTTTTTATAAAGCATTTTGAACAGTTTTTCTGTGATTTTTTTGACGCGTTATTCAGGCAGTTTATGTCGTATCTCTTGATGGTTCTTCTTGACGCATTTCTCTTCGCAGTGCTTCGTTTGGGGTTTCTTACGCTTGTGATGATGCTTCTTGCCGCCGCCGATGCAGTGCAGTATTTGTCGAGGCTTCTTTGGCGCGATTGTTTTCGCTTTTATTACTTTTATTAAATTTATTGATTCGTGTTCTTTTTGACATTATTTCGGTGAATTTTTATAACAATCTTTTTTTGTGCGTTTATTGGCATGATTTTGATGATATTGGAATGATTTTTATTAACCGCTTTTCGGTACATCTCATCTTTTGGTGAGATTTGTAAAGCTTTTTGGTGAGTGTTTGGGCTTATTTTTGTTGCGTTTTTCATTCATTTTTGCTTCACCAACAAAATAATATTGATCATATATATTTTTTGAACTGTTTTCTCCAATAGGGCACTAGACATATTTTTCAGAGATACTTATTAGTTCTTAAGTAGGTATTTTCTTAGGAAGGTTTCCTGCACGATATATAAATATAAAAGAAGCAACTAACTGACTGTGAAGAAATATCGGTGTCCAAATCCTGAGGACTGCGCGAGCGAAGCCGCGGACAAAAGCTACTTTATTTATAGAAAGGAATGACATTTTTATAAAAATTAGAAGAAATTGTAGGATTACTAGGGAAAAGATTCCGAAAAAACAAGAAAAACTCTCTAGAATGATGAAAAAAAAAACGTTTCGTTTCCCAAGTCTTTGCCGCTTGAGGAACATAACACTTAAAAGCCACTACTTCCTTGGGATAAAAGAACTTTGTGATGTCTCACTATCTAATCTTTACCTACAGATTTTTGAGGATGGCTGGGCAGAGTCGGGTAACTACAAGAACATATGAAAACACCAACGGCTAAAATGGCATCTCAAAGGGTCCACAAGGACCTATAACAGGGCTCACTCTGATCTACCTACCCGCAAACTGGGTAGGGGTCATCTCGCGGGTTATTTTTGGCAATTTATCATTTCGCCATAATCATTTCGCAATTTGTTGTTTTGCTATTTAATTATTTCGCATTTCATCAAATCGCAATTTTTGTTAGGCAATCTTTCATTTCGCTTTGTAATCGTATCGCAAAAACATCATTCATCTTGTAAATGTTTATCTTGCGTTGTGATTTGTTCGCATTTTGCTATTTCGCATTATATTAGTTCGCGAAATGTTTTGTTTTGCGATAAATGCGAAATAAAATTTGCGAAATGAATTTTGTCGATAAGACCGGCACCCCCGCAAACCTTACATAACTTAGTGTGCTGGACCTTTACACCCGACTAAAAACGAAGTGATCAAGATGAAATCTTTACTGGCTTTAGGCAATAACGCCCAAGGAAATAGCGCCCAAATGATTTGCGAATAACGCCCAAAAAAATACGTAGCGCCCAAAAAAACACGCCCTGGAAATGAAATAACACCCAAAATGACGAAAAATATTGCAACACAAAATTCTACGAGTTTTTTTAGGGCGTTATATCCAAATTGATTTGGCTTTATTTCCTTGGGCGTTATTGCCTAACGCCATCTTTACTGTCCGTGTCTGTGCTGAAGCCCAAGAACATGGAATGATTGTAGATATGTACTACAAGAAAACTATTTTGCATTCGTTCTTAGAACGAATTTTTGAGAGGGGTTCACCCCTTGCATCCCAGCCAACTAACCACTAAACTGAACCACTGCGTTAAGTGCGAAAGTCTCCTTGGAACCAGACAATGAAAAGACTCGAACTTGCCTCTTTCATCGGAATATCTCTAACATCCAATTTGAAATTTTATTATCGCACCAGTTACCTTCCATTCAGTAAGAAATGACCAATGTAAGAATGTCTGGCCAAAAATACACTTTAAGTTCAGTCATTAATCCTATTGAACCAGACAAGAGCATACAAATCTGGTGGTCTACCAAACCCGGTTACAAATTGCATTTCTGTCACCACTTTGTCCCTCAGATAATGTGAGAACACTACGACACAACAAACTCTACAAACAATGTACGACTAAGGTCGGTACTCTCAACGCCCCACGTTCATATAGTCATACACGCGTTCCACATAAATAACAGCGAAAAAATAAAATGTAAAATTAAAATCCCATTGTCCCTCTGGGCCATTGTTCGCATAGGCCCTTCTCTTCAATGCAACTCCTTGTGCCATTACAACCGTGCCGGCCGTCTGATGGTATTCTTGTTACCAAGTTTATTTATGGCAGCACTCTCCTTCTCGCTTTGACTCAATGAGGTTAAATGCAGATTTATGCATTTTTATGCACTCAACGAATTGGTTCATTGACTTTTCGCCCCATTGGCGCAATAACGAATAACCATGTCGTAAGGATATTTATTATGAAAAAAAAAAAAACGCCACAAATATGGGTAAATGAGCACAAAGCTAACGGAAAAAATGCATTCCCTCTGCTGCAAGAAAACCAATTTATTCATATTTTGCCCAATTTCCCGGTTTTTTGTTCGCCTTCTGTTGTGCCCACCCCTATACCCGAGGGGAAACGCATAAAAATGATGATCATGACTGTGAGTACAAGAATCTAATTTCCCCCCGCAGTCCTTCGAGCGAAAGTAAACTTTCAGGAAGTTGTTCAAAACTACGAACAACAGTGCCAAGGAAAACTATAAAAATACAACGAAAACAGGAAAATTATGCGAAAAGTTTTGTGTAGCAGTGTGCACTGAATTCGTAAAAAAGTAACCTGCGCCGCGACATTATTATGCAAAAAAATGCCAGAGGATATCTTGCATCTATTATGGGGCTACCTCGAAACCCTTTATTTCAGGCATTTCAGGGTGTGACCCCTCCGCCGAATATAATACATGAGGGATGCACAATTTGTTTCGTTTATTTTGTTGTGGGTTTGCGAATAGTTTTTTCTACCAAAACCGCATTAGGTTTGGATAATGACACCACGAACTCAATTTTTTTGTTTCAGTTTTCAGATACATCTGTGGCACCGAACTGTAGTTTTCCTGGAGTGCTTTCATAAGGTGAAATAAAACTGAAAAGCACATACTTTTAACATACTCACGAGAGGATATTAAAAATCGTTTAAGGTAGGATGTGTTGAAAGAGAGTTGCACTGTGAAATGTATCTTTCGGACGATGAAAACCGCAAATATCTCTTGGTATAATTATTAAATTTAATTATAAACCTTTCATTCAGTTGCTTGCGCGAGTGTATGAATGGGATGTGGATTAAAAATATCCTTCCATTGAATAAATATACTGAATGTTGTGTCCGTATACACTGAGAAATGAAATGAGAAAAGAGTAATTATTAAGGATTTTGCAACTGCATACAATTTCAGGACGAATTCGGTCATAGCGTGTGGATGCAATGACAGATGATAGCTGGAAGAGATTTGGAATGTGCGAATTTTCGCCCATTGAAAGCGAGGATTTAAGATTTAAAAGATATTATTAGTCAGTGACAATTATGGAACTTCTAAGGGAAAGGAACTCTTTGAAATATTTATATAAATTGATAAAGATATGTTTTCCAAAAGTGTATTTAAAAAAAAAAAGTGCATTATTAAAGCCCCAAAAAAAGGATAAAAATTGCGATAAATATGTTAGAAAATTACCCAAAAGGTAAGCTATGCAAAAATGAATGAAAAACGCAACAAAAATAAGCCCAAGCACTCACCAAGAGGCTTTACAAATCTCACCAAGAGATGAGATGTACCGAAAAGCGGTTAATAAAAATCATTTCAATATCATAAAAATCCCGCCAATAAACGCACAAAAAAATTGTTCACCGAGATAATGTCAAAAAGAAGCGAAACACGAATCAACAAATTTAATAAAAATAAATAAAAGCGAAAACAATCGCACCAAAGAAGCCTCGACAAACACTGCATCGGCGGCAAGAGGCATCATCACAAGTTTTAAGAAACCCCAAATGAAACACTGCGAAGAGAAATGCGTCGAAAAGAACCATCAAGAGATGCGACATAAACTGCCTGAATAACGCGTCAAAAAAATCACAGAAAAACTGTTCCAAATGCTTTATAAAAAACAGACAAAAACCAGTCAAATGGGTAACAAAAATGCACCGAAAACATGGCTAGAACGTACCGAAAACTCCCAAAACCCCACTGAAAATTCATCACCAAATTAATTACATAGGTAATAAACTTGCCACAAATTGCGGCAGCATTCACCAAAAAATATAAAAAAACAAAGCCAGCAAACAAATGCAACAAAAATGGCATCCAATAAAAATGTTACTCCATAAAACACTGCAGTAAATAGTACGAACAGACCGTTAAAAAATTAAGCGTTATAGTACGTTTACACGGCACCTAAATTCATCATTTCGGCTAAATTCAGTGTTTCAGGCCAAATGTTCATCATTTCGCCATATATTTTCCAACATTTCGAAATGTTGGATTTCAGCGAAATGTTGAATTTCATCGCTGCATTTGTAAGTTTGTCAAATCGAACAAACCTAATTCTGATCACTTTTGAGCTCACTGACAAAAAAAAACCGCTGTAAAGCTATATTGCAAAAGCTAAAAAAGTAGGAAGTAGGAAAAATATGTCTGAATAGTGAATTGTCACTACTTGTATTCATTGTATTCACCTAAAATAACTAAACTAAACGAAGCTAACTAAAAAATGAATTCTTTAGGTACAAACCACTTCTGATTTCGAAACACAAAAAACATCTGTAGGTAAGCAATTCTGATACTAGCTGACATTTGAAATTTTGAAGTTTTAGTGGGAACGCAAAATTGGTTTCATTTTCTGAGAGAGAGCAGGACAGGTGCAGAGACCAAAGAAGGTGAAGTGTCTCCTCCTCCTCCTGCACATCTCTGCAGTTTCAACAAAAATCGTTTGTGAGTACACCAAGCCTAGTCTATATTATATCAAAATTGAACCCTAAAATGTTTGTCGTCGATTCACGCCTTAACGCATTTACCGATTTTAACTAAACTTTCACACATCTTTGGTATTGGTCCATATACGGTTTCTGTGAAGTTCAAAATCGTATATCTAGAAAACCACCAAATCGATTGAGCTCAAAATTACAGATGATCTTAGTTTTTGGCCCTAGAGTGGTCCTGTGAAGTTTGGCAGTGGCACCGCCCATACAATAAAAACATTCAAAATCGTATATCTCGAAAACCAAACTTACAGATGATCTTAGTTATTGGCCCTGGAATGCTCCTGTGAAGATTGGTTAAATTTGGTCAAAGAGGAGCGGCTCTTCACATACAAAAAAAATATTCAAAATCTTATATCTACCTCCTATTCAAAAAATTTTAGTTATTGGCATCAAGATATAACGTCATCTAACTCGATGACGTTATATCTCGATAACCGCTGGGCCGATTTTCATTATTCTTTTTTTTGTTTTGTTCGTACTGCTGTATTTCAGGTTTAGGCAGAAAGAAAATTCCACCGAGTCGATTTATTATCTTTTCTCGCATTTTATGTAAGAACACTACGAGAAATTTTTGTATAGAAGAACGAGCCGAAAATCCGCAAACCGACCGGAAAAGACATTAGAAGATTCACCAAAAAAATGCGCCAAAAAACACTTAGACTTAGAACGTAACCGAAAAACCTAAACACACGTACAAAAAATACTTCCAAATGCAATAAACATGCACAGAAAAAAGTTTTGGAAGTGATTGGGCCTTCGCACACGAGATTAATTCTGCCCATTATTCGAAAAACACAAAAATTTAACACTGAAAACTGCATAATACCTAACAAGTAGGTAAAAGTGTACTAAAAGATATATTGAAAAAACGATTACAAAACTCTAAAAACATAGATCTACGACAAATAACGCATTGAAAAACGAGTCAAATTATAATCAAAAATCTTAGTTTTTGCCTTTCAGCGGATATATTAGTCCAAATGTACCCATCATCTTACAGTCTTCTAAGGAAGGAAATCAGTGGCACAAGCTTCTAAAACTACGTTCCTAAAGTGATTAACATCTTAATACCTTAAATATATGTATGCATGTATCTAAAAAATTGGAATTACATTTTAGCCAAAAATCTCTGCTGTCAGGCAGAGTATTGGAGTGGATTCCGTTAGGAGGGAGAGTTGCGATCTTAAAGCTTAAGCTTGAAAGATCAACTCTGGCTCTAGTGCAGGTGTATGCACCGAATCTGGAGTCAGGGTACGCAGCTTTCTTAGATGAAGTTGATGCAGCCCTTGAAAAGGTTGCAGATATGGATTCTTATATCCTGATGGGTGATTTCAATGCTCACGTGGGTGCGGATTTCTCGACATGGGGCAGCGCGATTGGGAAACACGGTGACCCCGATCAGAACGCGAACGGAGAGAAGTTGTTGGACTTTTGTTTGTTCAAATGGAATGTCCATTATGAACACTTTCTTTCCACACAAAGATATCCATAAATACACATGGTACCGTCGAAGTCTTCAGCAGAAATCGCTGATAGATTTCTTTGTGGTACCATCGTGTATTAAAAGGATGGTTTGTGATGTTCGTGTGTTGAGAGGGGCTGAACTGTCAACTGATCACCACCTGGTGTTGTGCAAATTGTATCTCAACGATCAAATACCTATCCTGCCAAAGCGTAAACCAAAAATGGTTACGCGCATACGGTGGGAGGGGCTGCAGAACGATGAGATACGGGAGGAATTTGCACGGCAGGTATCTGCAAGGTTTGAACAAATTCCAAATGTTCCATTGAATGTAGAGGAAGAATGGCAGCTGTTTTCAACAGCAGTTATTGCCTCTGCAGAACATGTTTGCGGAGTGAAGCGGCTCGGTGTGGCGGCTGGTGGTGAGAAAAGAACTGCGTGGTTTAAAACGCCCGGAGTTCAAGAAGCTATCAGAGAGAAGAAGAAGGCTTTCAAGGTGTGGATTCACTTGGGGGACTCTCCTTCTCGAAACCGGTACATTGAGGCGCGAAGAACTTGCAAATTGGCTGTTAAAGCAGCCAAAGAACAGTCTTGGAAGGAGTTCGGCGAAAAATTGGACCGTGATCACAGATCTGCAAGCAAGGTGTTCTGGCAGACCATCCGCCCAGAGTATATCCATTAATGAGTAGGGACACTCTCGACAATTTCCTTATCAGCAAGTATTACTGTGTCACACAGACATGAGAAATAGACGGATATATGAAGTGGGTAGTGAGAGAGAGAAAAAAGAGGAGGAGTATTTTTTCGGAAAATGGCACAGGGTGCTCCGTTAAAAAAGGAACATTTTTAACTTGTCATACATTTTTATTAAATACAAAATTATAATTACATGTGTGTTACGCTAAGATATTTATGCTTGTTGTTGGTTTTTTTGATTATTCTATTAAATTTTTTGATAAAGTCATGCTCTCAAACACGTGCCTACATATAATTTTTACAGTAATCAATCACATTTATTTTTTAATATATGGCTAATACATTTTCATTTCAAAATTATATTTTTTTTATTTTGCTATAAACTTTCTAATGCATCTAAAAATTCTTTAGGCGAACGTGTGAAATGCGCACTTTCATCTTCCTTAAAAATCTGTAAATATGGAGGAAACACTATGTTGCTGACTTAGTTCCAACTCACACTTGCGTTTTTGACTTTTTTTTAATATAGCATGCAAAATAATAAAACGCATTTTCACTACAGAAATCAGCAGTTTTATAGTTTTGAAAGCGTTTATTTCAACGCCGGAAAGCTCTAAATTTGCAGTTGGCTCGCAACTATATTCTCCATGTAGCTACTTTGCTGAAAAAGATCTGTTAAATTCACAAATGAATTGAAATGGAGTCAGCTAAACTTATTATTTCTTCCTCGGTTGCGTTAAAATGGCAATTAGGTGAATTGAAACTATTTATATTCTGCTGCCATCCTTTTAGTTATATTGGCAGACTTATCGAAAAAAAGCAATACATAAAAAATGCATTTCATAAGAAATTGATTTGCTCTTCATTTTCCAAAAAATGGTCTTCTGAATTTGTTGGGGTCTTTAAATTTATATGAATTAAAGATTAATATAACTTAGGGCACATTTCGACCACAAGCAATACTATTTATTTTAAAACCAAAAGGCGTAGATATGTATTTTAAATGTGTTCAAGCAAAACAAAAGCAAAATAAACAGCCCGTAAAAAAATTGTAATGAAAAATTACACCCCCAAAAAAGGAGTCAGAAAAGGGAGAGTTTCAGGAGTTATCACTAAAAAACCAATAAAGTTAAACTTTGCCCTCCATTATCGGCACATAAAAATGTTTTACACCTGCATTTACTTTTTGTTCCCGACCGCGCAGGCTAAACACTTCAAAATATGTTTTCCCATTTCCTATTTAAATTTCTATTTAATCCAAAAACAATTGCGCTGTAGTTTGTTCGCACCGAAAACTATCACGGGTCACCCTGTATTGTGTTTATTTCACTTCTTTCGCACAACTGATAAGCATTCGAGTTTACCGCCTTTAAAAATGCTTTATGAAAAAACCTACCCCATATCACTGCAGAACCAGTGTGACCAGTTATTATAAAAACTAGCAATTATGGAATGAAATCATTTGTATTGCTACTGCGCCCAATATCGAATTGCATTATTTTTAGCGAAGTCAGAACAGAGAAGAAACATTTATTTTCATATTTTAGATTGAAATATTAATGGTAAGAGTTCAGAATTAGTTGTAATTCCTGGAAAAAATAATCATAAAAACGAAGCATGAAACCATTTTCCAAAAAGCAAAGCAGGTCACACTGCATAAAGTGAATAGGTACACACATCGAAATCCGAGTTTACCGCCTTTAAGAATGCATTATTAAAAAACCCACAATCGTTCGTCGTACGCAGCACGCCGTTTGTAGTGGTACAGGTAAAATGTGTTGTTTACCCTTTTCTTCTCAGGCATTCGTCGTATTCAGGTAAAAAGTATTCTTTTGACCTGCTTCCACTTATTGCACGATTTTTTCTGCGTTTTGCTTTGTGGTAGTATGAAATGCATATGTAGAGAGAGTGTCCCTACTCATTAATGGATATACTCTGCATCCGCCGTCTTAGAGGAAGGAAGTGGAACATTATCGAAGGAGTCAAATCCAAAGATGGTACACTTCTTTCTAATGAGGAGGACATCTTGCGCAGATGGAGCGAGCACTTTTCCGAATTGCTCAATCCAATCCAGGGCATTGAGGATGACACATCCATCGCCTTAAGCAGGGCGGAAAATAGTCCCACGGTAGAGGAAGTCACTTTTGCGATCAAATCGTTAAAAGCTGGCAAATCTGCAGGAGTGGATGAAATCCGGCCAGAAATGCTAAAGGCCTTAGGTGAAGAGGGAGTCAAATGGCTCGCTCGTGTCATTAAAGTGGCCTGGGAATGCGGCGAAACTCCCAGCGATTGGCAGATTGGGGTGATTGTGCCCCTTTTCAAGAAAGGGGATAAAAGGGATTGCTCCAATTACAGGGGTATATCACTTTTAAGTCTCCCCGGAAAAGTCTTTGCCAAGGTGCTGGAAACGCGTTGCAGAGCTGTGGTCGAGGCACGATTAGGAGATGAGCAGTGCGGCTTTCGTCCCGGCAGAAGCACAACCGACCAGTTATTCACTCTCAGAATGGTACTTGAGAAGGCTTGGGAGTATGCTACACCTGTTTACGCTTGCTTCGTAGATTTGGAGAAAGCATATGACCGAGTCCCTCGAGGGAAACTCTGGAGTGTATTACAGGAGTATGGAATTGATGGTTCTCTCTTGAGAGCCATTCAATCTCTTTACACAAACTGTAAAAGCTGTGTTCGGATAAACGGCGTTAAATCAATACCTTTCACCGTGGGCGTTGGACTTCGTCAGGGGTGCGTCTTGTCTCCTCTCCTTTTCATTACTTATATGGACTGGATGTTACAGCGCAGTCTTGGCGAGGAACGTTTCGAATTGGGAGATCTGAGGATAAGTCATTTGCTCTTCGCTGATGACTTGGTCATCCTTGGGTCCTCTCAGACTGAACTTCAGCGCGCACTCGATCGGTTTGTAGCCGTTTGTGTTGAAGCTGAGATGAAGGTAAACGTGAACAAATCTGAAGTGATGGTCGTCTCCAGAACGCCTGTTCAATGCACTCTGCATGTTAGTGGAGTCCCATTGAAACAGGTGGAGAAGTTTAAGTATCTCGGGGTCTTATTCACGAGTGATGGAAGGAGCAATGCCGAGTTTTCCTGTAGGATTGGTCAGGCTGGGTCAATTTTGAGACAGCTTGGTCATTCTGTTATCAGGAGGACTGAACTTGGTGTCAAAGCTAAGTTGTCAGTCTTTAATTCGGTGTTTGTTCCAACTCTCACCTATGGTCATGAGGTTTGGGTAATGACCGAAAGAATAAGATCGCGGATACAAGCTGCCGAAATGAGATTTCTCCGTAGTATTGCTGGTGTGACCCGTCGAGATCGCATTAGAAATACTAGAATACGTGAGGAACTCAATGTCGAGCAGCTACTTCTCCGGACGGAGCGATCCATGCTTCGGTGGTTTGGTCATGTTAAACGCATGTCCGCGACCAGGATTCCACGACGTGCTATGGAATCCGTACCATCGGGTAGGCGTCCTCTAGGTAGACCAAGGATGAGATGGTTAGATCAAGTCCATAATCTCTCCTATAACCGTATGGGGATTGCCCTTGATGATTTAGAGTCGATGGCGGAGGATCGAGAGCTATGGAGGGTCCACTTGAGCAACCTACACCCGCGACCCACTTAATGGACAAGCGGACCATTGAAAATGAATGAATGAATGAATGAATGTTTAAATCTCTCTCACGTCCACAACTAAATTGTTTACTAATTTGAACCACCTCAACAGCCCCCTCTGTCGTATAGTACCTCGGTTCTTAAACTGTGTTCCGCGGAACCCTGGGGTTCCGCGGAGAAGTTTTATGGGTTCCGCGACTTTCTTGAATTACGAATAGTAAAACACAAAAATAATTTTTGTAAGTATACAATTAAAAACATTTTGCGCAAAAAAATGTTTGACGTTTAAATTTTTGTTTTATTGAAGTGTGAGCTACCCATAATTCAAAAAAAAGCTAACAAATATGGTACAGAAACTACACTTTCCAAAGAAAATTACGAGCAACAATACATGAAGTATGCATGCGTATGCGTGTGAGTATAGTTCGCGCATAGCTTTTAATATGAGATACTGCACACTATCTTACAAATAATTAACTTGACACAAAAATGCATGCGTGTGGGTATCGTTCATGCACATCTTTTGTAAAGTTCCTGCATAATATCTCACAAAGAATGAAAATATCTATATGTACCTAGTCAGAATGAAATTGGAATAAACTTTCAATTTTGCGTCTTGTGTTTATGTTTATTTCCACATTGCTCGTGACTGCCTAAATTTACTTAAATATTTTTTTCAAAATACATAATATTAACAAGCTGCCGTGAAAGTGAAATATTTTTGATTGATATACATTTATCTAAATGTAAGTACATTGTGTTTTTCGAATACAATATTAAAAACAAAATAATTAACTGTGCACTAATTACTTCTGTTTTCGTTTTGTCAGACTCCTAAAACTTAAATTATTATGGATAACTGGCTTAGGACAGGACGCCTTTCGCAACAAGCCTTATAATACCAAAAACAGTGGCTGATGATGGAGGAACGGCAAAGCTTCCAGAAAATATAGAAAACGTATTTGCTGATTGTTCAGTGAGTAAAAAGTCTATTTGAAAACTGGCGATTATGACTTTTTTAATAGCGTTATGGAAGATTAATCCATATGCAACAAGTTATGTTAGAGCCATGTTATTTTTATTTTTGTGAGTTTGCTGTGTATTGTTGTGTGGTTGTGACTTGTTTTGAATTTTCAATTTGAGTTTTTATTTAAGCTTTTTATTCTATTAATTTTTTTTTTACTTTTGAAGTGCGTTCTATGGATGCTTCACCCGTACCATCCTATGTCACAAATATTAAAGGTACCTACTTTAATTTTAAATCAATTTAACTTTAAAAATCCTTACCAGAAGATAAGTATCGACTCCACCACAATTGGGCAAGCATTTGGAATATTGCTACATTTTTTTTCCGGAAGCGGACAAGGGGTAGCCGTGTTATACAAATTTTGCCGCTATTTTCTTATAATTTTCTTATAATTTTTGCATAACATTATTTTGCGTCTAATAGCCAATTTATATGTATATGTATCTACGTACATACATATATCATTGGAAATAATTATTCAATCAACTGTTTTCTTCATTATTAAATTTTAGGATGTAGAAAACGCGGCATCAAGTTCAACAAAAGATAAACAAGTAAATGAAGAAAAACTTCACTCAAAAAAACGGCGATACGATGACTCTTATTTGTCTTTTGGATTTATACCTGTTGGAAGTTCCGAAGAACCTGATGCATTATGCCTTGTTTGCAAAAAAGTTTTAGTTAATAGTTCTCTCGCACCAGCAAAACTAAAACGACATTTCGATACAGTTCACGAAAATTTAAAGGAGAAAAACATCAGTTTTTTTCAAAAACAAAAAGACATGCATGAATCCACAGTGTCCAGTTTGACTACATTTGCAAAAACTGACAACGAAAATGCAACTGAAGCATCTTTCCTCCTAAGCTACAGGATAGCTCGATCTGGAAAGCCACACACTATTGCAGAGTCTTTAATAAAACCCTGTATGTTAGAAACAATCCGTTGCGTACTCGGAGAAGCTGCGGCAAAAAAAGTTGCAGCAGTTCAATGTTCAAACAGCACTGTGTCCGATCGGATTCACAAAATATCTGACCACATTGAAGATGAACTCGTTCGCAGATTGAATGCTTGTGATATGTTTGCAATGCAACTCGATGAAAGCACGGATGTTGCTGGCCTTTCAATACTTCTTGTATTCGTGAGGTATCCCTTCGACACATCTATTCAAGAAGATTTGCTCATCTGCACACCTTTGGAAACTAATACTACTGGTGAAGAAATATTCAAGGCCATAAATTGTTTTATGAATAAACACAGCATTAATTGGGAAAAATGTATTGACGTATGTAGCGACGGAGCCGCAGCAATGGTAGGAAAGGTTAAAGGGGTCGTGTCAAAAATTAAAAATCTTGCGCCAGGATGTAACAGCAGTCATTGTATTTTGCATCGTTATGCACTTGTGGTAAGAAGAATGCCAGCTGATTTGAAAAAAGTTCTTGATGAAGCTGTAAAGATTATAAATTTTGTAAAAAGTCGTCCTTTCCAATCGAGATTGTTCAAAAAAGTGTGCAAAGATATGGGAAGTCAGTACGAATCCCTTCTTTTGCACACGGAAATAAGATGGCTTTCCAGAGGAAAAGCTTTATTTAGATTATTTCAACTTCGTGATGAGTTGAAAGTTTTCCAACTGGACAAAAATATGTCTTCATCTGCAAGCCTTTTTGATGTATTGCATGATGAGCAATGGATAACAAAATTAGCTTATCTTGCAGACATTTTTGAAAAGTTCAACGAAACTGCTACTGCTTTGCAGGGAAAATCCATAACAGTATTTTTTGCGAGGGACAAACCAGTGATGAAAAACGAGCTTTTCGAATTGTACTGAAAACTAAGTACAAATTGTACTAAAATGGGTTCAATTGTACTTTTTTCCTTTGGCTGGTTAATATATCGACATACATTAAATGCAATGATTTATACTGTGTATAGAATTAAAGACTTACCTAATTTTTTTTTTTTTTATTAAACCAAAACTATACCTACATAACAAAAAACTGAAAAAAAAACAAAAATCACAAAGTAATCACATTGGTAATTCATAAATACTTAATTATATCTCTACATACTAAATAGGAACATAAATATTGCAATATAAATAAGTTTGTGTTTTTAGTCCAAAAGTTCATCTTCAAGAAGATCAGCATTTTGTAAATTTTGTTCAATAAGGTCCTTGCTTATTGTAAAGTTATGACAGGATACGTTTCGTAGTAAGTTTTTAGTCTGTATTAAAGAGGAACAAGTTTCAATTTGTAAGCGATTGCGGCACTTCGTTTTAATAATATTTTGAAACGAAAATATCCTTTCTACGCATGCCGATGAGTGGGGAATTGAAAGCAAACCTTGAGCTATTCGATATATATTTCTAAATATATATTCATTGTTTTCGTTTTTGAGAAAACTAATCTCAGTCCAAAAAGCGGATATTGATTTATTTTTAAATTGTTTGATGTGTTCGAAGTCGGCTAATGCCCGAAACTCATTGTTAATAACATCAATTTGCAATTTTTCCTCCTCAGGAAAAAAGTGTAGTATTAAGTTCGTAATGGAATTCATTTCACCCGATATAACAGCGTTTGGGGAAAAGTTTGTAATGTAATTTAAACATTCGTCTCGAAAGTCTATCCTTTTCAGGAGGTCTTCACAAAAACCGATATAAAAATTTTTTGCATTTAGTTTAAATTCAAATATTTCGTTTTGATTGATATTATGCGAAGCACAAAAAAGTTCGCTAGCTGTGCCACAATACACATCTTGTAAAGGAAGATGATTTAACTTTAGATCAAGAGATATAATGTCTGTCGCATCCAAGACATTCTTTTTTATAAAATTGCGACAAAGCTGTTTAATTAAGTATCTCATACGGGGCAATAACACATGTACCCTTACTTCTTCCGACTGCATCTCCAAATTAATGTCGTTAATCATTTTTAAAACATAAGACAAGAATAAAAAATACAATTTCATTAGCTCACTGCTTAAGGAACGTGAAATAAAGTTAATATTTTCGTTTCCGAAATCTGCGTCAAAGTCATCCAATCCAAAATAATATGTCAATGAATCCCACTGCTCAATAATACGGTCAATCGCTGCCTGAAATCACAAAAAAAAAAAACAAGTAGGTACATTTTATTAATAAGAAAATATTTAGTTTTTTTATACTTTACCTGGCGCGAGAGCCATCTTGTTGTGCTGTACTTTAAAATTGTATGCACTCCTGTTCCAAAATATTCTTGAAATTTTACGAAGTCCTCTTTCCTCACCGAACTATTACAAAAATGGTGATTAATGTCACGTATCAATTTATCAATTGAATCTGGGAGTTGTGCTGCTGCGACTTTGGAAGCCAGGTTTAGTTTGTGACAAACACAACCATTAACAACGAGCCTAGGAGCTATTTCCTTTAATTTAGCTTGAACTCCATTTTTCCTACCCATCATAACAGAGCAGTTATCCGCAGTAAAACCGATTAAATTTTTTAATGGAATATTATTTTCCTTAAGAATTTTAGTTAATACTTCGAAAATTCCGGAAGCCGAGCAATCTCTGATTTCTTTTAGAGTCAGGAACATGTCACGACACTCTTTATCGAACACCCGAACGATGACTGCGAGATTCTTTTTTGTTGTACTGTCTGTACTTTCGTCAATTAGAATCGAGTAGTACTGACGATTTGTAATTAATGAAATGTTTGATGAATTTTTTGGACCTAATATATTTTTTATAATATTTTGCCCTTTTTGCCGATTTATAAGCATTTTTTGTACAGTGTTTGAGTCATTGATATTGCTTTTTAGCAGCAAATTTAAGTGGTCAAGACACGCAAATGGCAAATTGTGCTCCGCCACAAAACAACTTAGAGATATTTCTAGCCGTTTAGCTTTTTCTGCTATTCGCATACTTTCTTTATTTGTCTGCAGCAGGGTGTCGAGTTTTAAGCTCTTATTTGCTGACTCTAAAGTTCTCTTGTGCAAATCGCTGGAGGAATGTCTTTGGATGTGTGTTTTGCCTCCAACAATTGGGGTATTACATACGACGCACTTCTTACCTTGCTTAGTTGACTCGGCCTTTAACCAAGGATATTTTTGACGCCATTCCTCGCGAAATGCGTTGAAATTTCTTTTCTTTTTCAAACTTGAACTCGAAGAACTTGGTAGCCTATAAATTTACAATATTTTATATACATATATTTAACAGGATCAACGCGCTTACTCAATATTTTGAATCATTTCTTCCCCGCACTGTTCTTCTGATGAATTAAGGGAATCGAAATCGTGGGACAACGATGTTCCTTCGCCTTCCACTGATTTCAATAGCCACCTTTGAATATAAGATTTATGCATTACAATATAAATCAAATGAAGCTAAATAAAATGAAATTATATACTTGTCCATTTTTTGTTTATTGCTGTAAAAACAAAATAAAGATGACGCAGCACAGAAAAAATTCAAACCAGCCAGTAACGCGCGTGTTTTCGTTTGATTTGACATTTCACAGTTTCACACTTCTTTATGACTACACTACAAATACACACTACACTACACATACGCTGTGGCTGTACACACTGAACTGATACTAAATGCATAAAGTTGAAGTTGTTTCTTGCAAGCAGAGAGTAATAGAATAAATGTCATCTTTAAGGCTAATGTAGAATGGAATTTGGATTTGGATGCATTCGTATTTCGTAAATGATGTGAAATTAGAAATAGAGTAGGTGTTAGGTGAGTAATGAATGTACTAAATTCGGAAGAATTGTAATTATGTATTTTCCTAAGTAAAATATTTTTCGTCTGAGTGTACTAAATTTGGGAGAATTGTACTTGCGTATTTTCTGAAATCGATTGTATCGAAAAAAGTACAATTGTAAGTCATTTTTCAACCCTGGGACAAACTGGCAGCCTTAAAAAGAAAAATTAATTTCTGGCTCATCTGTGTACAGAAGAACAATGTTGAATGTTTTCCAGTTTTACATGAATTCTTGCAAGAAAACATGCTAGAGCTCAGAAAAGATATTAGCAATATGATCGCTGGACATTTGGTTAATCTAGAAAGATCGTTATTAGATTACTTTCCAGATACGAAAACTGATATCGAGTGGGTACAAAATCCATTTCTAATGAAAACCCAGCCTACGACACTAAGCATTCCGGAAAACGAGTCTCTCATAGATCTGCAGAGTTCTTCTTCATTAAAACATGTATTTGATTCTGTATCATTAAATGAATTTTGGGTTGGTATTAGGAGTGAATACCCGGAACTTGCCAAACAGGCTATATTAAATTTGCTCCCTTTTGTCACAACTTATCGCTGTGAAGCAGAACAAACAGTTTCATTCTTCACACTAACAAAAAAAATATTTTAAATAAAAAAAATTGATTTTGAAATTGTGTTGTTTTTCATTTTTTATATCGTAAAGAGTTGGGGTTCCGCAATATATTTGGACCTTGTTTAGAGTTCCACAGCTTGAATAGTTTGAGAACCGCTGGTATAGTATACATATACACAACAACTCCCGATCTGCATCCCGTCGTGTGCATACGCTCCTAACATCGCTCCCTTCCCTACAATAAATTGTGCAGTGGCCAAACGAATACAATTAAAAAACAATAACAATAATAAATTACAAACAAAAATAGATCACGTCACCACCCACAGTTAATTCAATTCAGCATTAAATATACAAATAATCAAAAATATCGAAAAAAAATCAAATTTCTCCGCCGCGACCAATAATTATTCAGTGAATATTATGCAGTGTACATGTCCAGTGCAGTGAAAGAGAGGCCAAAAGAAAGGCAAAAAAAAAAAAAAAGCAATCGTGTAGTGCAGTTACAGCATACCACAGCGTTGGCTTATCCCTCTTTCCTTTCCATATTCGTTTGCTGGTGCACTGTCGCGATCATTGCAATTCGTGGCCGTATGAACGATTCTGTTTGTACATGCGAGCGACTGCAATGAGTGGGTGAGAGCATCATCTGGCGGATAGCGGGTTGTGCGTAAAGATTTTGTTGGTGGACCAAAACAAATTGTCATACGGGCATAACACCTATGACGGCTTGATTTGGAAAGCTAACAGTGGATCTTTATTTCACAACTATGCTTAGTAGCAACGTCGGAGTTGTGTTTTTTTGTGTCTGTTTTTTGTTCTGATGAGGAATTTTAGGGTTGACATGTGCAACATTCGTGGGCTTCGATCGAATCTCTTTTCGGCGTACGCCCATATTTCCAAATACAAACCAGCTGTTTTGGCACTGTGCGAGACCCAGGTGGGTAGAAAATCTGGTAAATCAGAATTTGATCTGCCTGGGTATCGCTTAGTGCCATTATTCTTTCTACATCGCGGTCTCGCCATTTATGTACGTAATGACGTAGCCTACCAAGTTCCAAAAGATTATGGCCATTGTTCCAATCCGGAATTTAATTTCAAATGGCTTAAGTTCCATGTCCGTAGGCAAATAATCCATTACTGTTTTATTTATAGAAGCCCCAACTTTGACAGCAACTCGACTTGTAACGAGTTCGATGAGCTGTCTGACTCCATAACAAGAATTGTGTCCCTGTACCCTCACACAGAAATCGTCATTGCGGGCGATTTCAATATCCACAATTCTGACTGGCTTCAACATTCTGGACAGACAACACCCGAAGGAATTTATGCGCAGATCTTTGCTGAGGTAAATCAACTAACCCAGCTTGTAAATGAGCCAACACGCGTTCCAGACATTGACGGTCAAAACGCCAATACCCTGGACTTGTTTCTTACCTCTCACCCTAATAAATACTCTATTGAAGTATTATCACCTCTAGGCTCGTCTGACCACTGCACCATATCAGCTAATTTCTCGTACTCCGACCACACAGTTAAAGAAAAAACTCCAAAAAGAACCGTATGGCAATACGAGAAAGCCAACTGGGGCGGACTTAATAGCTTCTTTAGGAGTTTTAACTGGTCGTTATGCTTCCTCGATAACGACGTGGATACCGCCGCTGATATGGTGTCAAATGTAATCACCTTAGGAATGAAATCCTTTATCCCCAACAGGATAAAGAGTATCAAACCAAAAGAAAACGCGTGGTATGACTTGAGCTGTAAAGAGGCTATTAGAGTAAAGGAGTTAAGTTTTCGGACTTATAAAGCCAACCCTTCTGAGGAAAACCGAAGTAAGTTTAAACGAGCCAGAAATGACTGCAATGTCCTTATTAAGCGTGTTAAATTCTTACATGACCAAAAGCTGAGGCAAAAAATACTCCAATGTCCCAAAGGTAGTAAAAACTTTTGGTCATTTGTAAAAAATGTTAAGAATTCGGCCTCACCATCGATCCCCACTCTCATTTACAATGACACTCCAGCTGTCAGCTCTTTAGACAAAGCTAATCTGTTTGCTGCACACTTTGCAGCCAGCTCGTTGCTCCCAGATTGCGCTTTGTCCCCACCTGTGCTCGAGAGCGTCGAATTTACCATGGGACCAATCCATTTTCGCACTCGCACAGTCGCAAGAGTACTATATGATCTCAACATAAATAAATCCGCTGGCCCAGATTGTATCTCCCCCATCGTTCTGAAGAGGTGTTCTTCCACCCTGGCAAAACCACTGCGCAAGCTTTTTCATCTCTCCTATTCTTCTGGACTCTTCCCGAGAAGGTGGAAAACAGCATTTGTCCAGCCCGTCCCTAAAAAAGGCGAATCTTCTTCTCCCACCAATTACCGACCCATAGCACTTACGTCCATTCTTTCTAAGG
Organism: Cheilosia soror; assembly: GCA_949372485.1. Taxonomy (NCBI): domain Eukaryota; kingdom Metazoa; phylum Arthropoda; class Insecta; order Diptera; family Syrphidae; genus Cheilosia; species Cheilosia soror. Next base: position 99,844,783 of record OX443563.1, read on the forward strand.
TCATGGAAACGCTGATAAATCGTCAGCTTATGAAATATCTTGAATCGCGGAAACTCCTCAATGACCGGCAGTATGGTTTTCGTGGCAACAGATCCACTGGTGATTTGATGACTTATCTCACCGAGAAGTGGAACCAATCTCTCCATCACTTCGGTGAATCGAAGATTGTTGCGCTTGATATTTCAAAGGCATTTGACAGAGTTTGGCATCAAGCTCTTTTGTCGAAAATGCGTGCTTATGGGATCGATGCGTCTCTTATTCAATGGATTAGAAACTACCTTTCTGACCGTTCAATTCAAGTTGTTTTGGATGGTTTCAAGTCTGAAACTCACCATATAAATGCTGGTGTTCCCCAGGGCTCTGTTCTGTCTCCGACTCTCTTTCTCATATTTATAAATGATCTCTTGTCTGCAACTTCTAATCCAATCCATTCCTTCGCTGATGACAGCACTCTTAGCTTCTCATATTCTTTCCAGGACTCACGTCCCTGCTCTTCGGCCGTAGAACTGGAACGGCAACGTATGTTAAGCTCATTAAATTCCGACCTTGACAGCATTTTAAAATGGGGTTTAGCCAATAGAGTGGAATTTAATGCTTCAAAAACACAATGCTGTCAGCTGTCTCTTAAGCGAAACCCGAACCTACAGCCATTATCCATGAATGGCACTTGCATCACCGAAACCGAAAGACTTTCCATTCTCGGTATGTGTGTTCATGACAACCTTCGTTGGAATGACCATATACACGAAGTCGCCAAGAATGCAGCGAAATGTCTAGGTTTTCTCAAACGGTGCAAGAAATATTTTACCCCTTCTGATCTGGCTACAATATATAAGGCGTTCATTCGCCCCAAACTTGAGTACAATTCCCATATCTGGTCTGGTGCGCCGAAAACCATATTGCACTTACTGGATAGGATCCAAAATCGTGCGTTAAAACTTATCGGAGACTCGAATATCGCGAATTCTATTCATTCGCTTGAACATCGCAGAAACGTTACGTGTCTCTCGCTGTTTTATCGCTTTTTTAACAAACAGTGCTCAAACGAAATTGCCAGCTGCATTCCGCCCCTTCAGAAATTCAACCGCAATACTCGCCTTGCTAGGAATGCCCATCAGTTTACCATCCAGCCTATCTTCGGCCGTACTTTGAAATATAGAGATTCTTTCATAAGCCGTACAACACGAATGTGGAATGCCTTGCCCGGCTCTGTCTTTCCTCCTCAGTATAATTTACAGACATTTAAAACCAATGTGCATCGGAATCTCCTATCTTCTCTATCCCATTTTCCTTAACGCCCGCGCTGTGTAAATCACACTACACCATAAGAGTAGTCATAAACTCTTTAGCGCGTGTGAATTATAAAAAAAAAAAAAAACTCATTTATTGACCTTCAAAATAATATTATATTTTGTTTCAAAAATCCGTAGCCCCATAAAATATGTAATTATCCACATTAACCTTCCCGAAACACATCCGAACTGTGTCAATGGCTGCCACGGTACAACACATCCCTTTTGTATCCTTTCATGTAACCACTGAGCATTATTGAGTGGAACTGTGTGTGGTTAACATTTTAATATTACCATGTAATTGCAAATTGTTATGCTAATTGCCTGCGGCAGAAGCAAATCCCAAAACAAAAGCAGATGCTAATCGACATGAGCGTTTGGCGTGCCGGTGCCACCCTCCTTAAACGCATTGTTTTTGATGGAAATTTAAGTAGCCTTTATTTGGTACTAAACAGTAGGCATCACCATCAGGCACTGTATATTGTTTTAGAGGACATACGCACAATTGCTATACATAACAGGGCATAAAGTGAGATAAAAAAAAAACACTGGGAACATGAATAAAATGGGTTTGCGTGCTTTTTGCACACATTTTTGTATGCTATGCGGTTTTATTAGACGTTACAATGAAAAGTAGTCATTGTAATGAAACTAAAGTACGTGCTTCAATGGTGCTGAATTAAGACACTGGCTGAAGTTTGATACAAACCGAAACCCAATTGAGAAACTTGTAGATGAAAAATGTAGTTGAGATAGATACTTCCTGGATGTTATATTGTACTCACTTTAAAGTCTTTTTTTTTGTCTTCTCCTTAGTAGAGAAAATCGTGCTGATTTTGAATCCAGATGGGTTGTTGCTGACGTTTCTTTCTGTGAAACACATTTGCTACATTGTTATAACTTACACAAATATAAATTAGGGGTCCCAACCAGTTTAACTATAATATGTATCTTTAAGCTCCAACAAGCTAACTATCAAAAGTATTGACTGGACACGTTCTCAGATATTTTGCTCCTTGTTTGCCTAAAGTGGGTATAGAACTGAGTTAGTGAGTTGCATTGCGTAGGTCACCATAGATCATTTTATATGAAAAATGTCGCCTTTGTAAATTCATAACATTCACCCCTATTGCTGTTGGCGTTTGTCGTATATACGACTTATGTTTCGTGTCGTTGTACAACAATGTTCAGATTTTTTGTTTTAACTTTTGTTAACAATTTTATTTCCTTTTCTATGTGTTCACCATCATTTCAATTCATTTGTCTCAAAAGAGTTAAAAAAGCGACTAAAACACGAAGCGAAATACGAGTCGTTTACGACAAACGCCAACGGCAATAGGGGTGATTTAAAAGTCTTTGTTAGTACCGGGAAAAGAATTGAGTTCAACGTCTGATAAAAATATAAAAGTAGAAGAATCTTTCACAAATAGTCTCATATAGAACTCTATTTTAAAACTAAGTGCAAAGCCGACAAAACTAACTGTTTAGGTAGATATAGTACATAATTATGTAAGGCAAGCACATCCCATAAATTGCTGAAGAACCTCATAAATATTTGATATCATCATCAGGGCATATCCGACTAAAACGATTTTCACATTTCTCATTTCAAATTGTATCTGAAAAAATTTTGTCATGCAACACCTTCTCATGTTCCACTAGAAGTAACATTTTCCCAAACTCCCAGAGCAACACTCCAAAACGAAACGAAAGTGTTTACGATAATCGTACAATGAACTCGGGTAACCCAGTGGATGTATTATCATCAGCCATTTGGGTAGGAAAATGGTGGAGACAACAACAACTCCCTATGCAGTGTACGTGATTTGCTTGAACAAAAACGATGGTGATATATTAAGAAAATACCCCAACAGGATTCATTTTATTTTACGACTCATTATGTCAACTGGTTTTGTGTATCCAGCAATTTTCAGCATTGAAAGCTTGTTCGACAGATATAAACAGTATTTAAACACGTACCTACTGAGGATGAATTTATGACGTATAAATGAATTTACAAGGTTCGTTGGTACTCTAGCGACGCGATGGGGGGTGAGTGAGGTTGATTTGGTAGAGAAGCTGCCGGAAGCTCGTTTAATACTATTGTTTTATTTCAATTTTAAATTTACAAACTGAATAACTTACTTGTTTACTTAGGCCTCTCCAGTTAGCTCGGTTTTTGACCAATTGCCTTTAGTTGGTTGAAGTCCCCTTCCACTAAGGCGAGGTCTGCCTTTACTGGGTTGAAATCGAAGACTCTTCGGACCTAGTGTTCATTCACGCAACATGTCTCAACCATATTAAACGCCTTATACGCAATTTTTCGACTAGGTCGAGGTCGCTGTACAGCTCGTCGTTGAATCTCCTCCTCTAAAGCCCGTCAATGTAAACGGGACTGAATATCACTCGAATAATTTTACATTGAAAATGACCAAGGATCGGCGTCGCTAAGGTCCATGCTTCTGCATCATATAGCAAGAAGGTCTTATATAAAGTTTTCTTAGTGTTTTTTTCAAGGCCTTACTAAATTGCCTTCATTTCGCCTGATTTATAATTAGAAGTCATTTTCAGAATAGCACTCTTACCTTAAAATTATTTCCAATATGTCATTCTAGTTGCAGTTGTATCTGCAGTTGTATAGTTGTACCTCGTTGAAGCTGTAGTTAGAGATGAATCTGCAATATTAGTTGCACTACTGTTTGTATCAAAATCTTAATTAGAACGTCCATTCAGATCAGTTTCTCTGCAACATGAATTTATTGTCATAAACTATTTCAACTCAAATAGTCCTATTTACGACCCATATGCAAGGTCACCAACTACATTCTTATCATTAAGAAATGCGTTTGCATTAAAATGTTTAGGTATATCAAGGCGCGAACAAAAAAAATAAAACTCCCACAAATACGTACTTGAGCAGACAATAAAATCTCACTTAACCTTCAAGGACTCTCTTCTACGAGAGGTTACACAATCGTCGAGTGCTCCATTGAGCAGGGAAAATTTCTTCCATTGTAGGAGCATGTGTCATTCTAAAGAATACGAGGAATAGTTTACAAAGCGAGAATTCCACTTGCGGTGGGTTGTCATAAGAGATCCTTCGACTTTAAGGATTACATTTCTTTCATTCTTTTAATATTTTAGTATTTTCTTCGATTTCAATTCACATTGCGTATATATGGGGCATTTTTTCGAAAGAAAATATTTTCCCAAGAACTGAGAATGAAGTGTAAAGAATCCACTGGATCAGTGGATTTGGACTTTATGGACTGCGACTGCGATGGACACTAAAGGAGAATTTATGTCCACAGTTTCTAGTGGTTTAACTCAGTACCAGCTGCAACTATATTGTCATGTAATGTGGATTATGTCAAGTTATAAATTAAGCCAGATCTTATGAAGACCAAATTTCAAGGCAATGTATGTCTAACCCTTGGATCAATGTAGATCCGCGTTGATGCCCTAGGAATACCCCTTTCTTGCCAGCTCATCAGCTTTTTCATTTTCAGATACACCTCTATGCCCTTGAAGCTAGCATAGACAGTCACTTGACTGTCTATGAAAAAGGTAATACATATCTGCATAAGGTATTGCCAGCCATCATTGTAACCTCTTTAGCAGCACTGTTGTCACTGCCAGTACCTCAGCTTGGAAGTCTGATTGAACTGGATCAGTTATATCTGAGTAAAAATGCGCGCCAACGAACGCCGGCCTCCATCTTTGATTCATCCGTATGGTTGATCCTATATGGATATCGGTTGATCTTCTTCCCTGCTGGGGAAACACGTGATAAAAGATCTTGTGAAATCTAACCGGGGAGTAGTGTAGTCCGTGTATATGTATACATTATTTTTTCAGGATTTGTGCATGACCTATCAAGGTCAGGTGTTTCGAGCATTTAGTCTGGCTTAGCCAAAGGACGCCGTTTGCAGCAGATTCCGTACGAGGGTGTCACATAATTCACGCAAAATTTGAATTTTGCGCCATATAATAGTACAGTGATGCCTACGGAAAAAAAGATAACAATTTGACAGCTGACTGTTCTGACTATACGAAAAAACAACGCAATATTTTAAAAATATTGAAGGTTTGTCAGCTAAACAGTCAGCAATTTTCGAACAAAATATGGCCGTCCTAGTAATTTAAAACCATCAACTGTGAGGAGAACAATTGAAAAATTCAGGGAGACTGGATCAATTCTTAAACACTGTGGGTGTCCTGTCACAAGTCGTTCAACAGAAAACATCGATGAAGTTCGCGACAGTATTGCTGACAGTCCAGGACCAACAATTGGGCACCGTAGTCGAGAAGCTCCCTACAGCGAGTTCTCATGAAAGACTTGAAACTTCATGCTTACAAAGTTAATTTGACTTAAGAACTGAAGACTACTGACCATGCAGCGCGAATGGATTTTGGAACAACAACAAGTGGATACTGATTTTTCGAACAAAATCATCTTGAGCGATGAAGCTCATTTTCATCTTGATGGCATCGTTAATCGTCAAAATTGTCGCATTTAGGGTTCAAAAAACCCAAAAGTATTTGTTGAGAAACAAATGCATCCACACATCCGCGTGACTGTTTGGTGCGAATTTTGGGCTGGAGCTGGAGACATTATCGGACCATTCTTCTTCGAAAATGCGTATGGTAAGGGAGTAACAATTAATGGTGTTCGTTATTGTGACAGTATAACCCAGATTTTAGTGCCTAAATTACAAGATATGGATGTGACCAACATGTGGTTTCAACAAGACGGTTCCACATGTCATACAGCCAGAGAAACAATTCAATTGCTGAATGAGTCATTTCGTGTAATCGGCCGTTTTTGCGATCAGAATTGGCCAGATCTTGCGATTTAACGCCATTGGATTTTTTTCTTTGGAGCTTTTTGAAGTCAAAGGTCTATGTAAACAAGCCCATGACCAACAACGTCTGGTCATTCAGCCACATTTATGCGAAAGGGTCAAAGAAAATTTCAATAAAAGAGTACGTACTTGCCAGCAAAGCCGTGGCGGCCATTTATCCGATGTGCTAGTCCATACATAACCCCAATCTGTATACTCTATGAATCAATAAAAAATTAAAGCTTTCTAAAATCTGCATTACATTTTGCGTGAATTATGGGACACCCTTTATAAATACATTCCATACCCCACTACCTCTTCGGAATAGCATTCATCTAGCAAATCGAGATCCCTTCAAAAGCATATAAACACATTCTCATAATAATGACTTGTCTGCCAAAGAAGCGGAGAATTGATTTACACTTGCGACCAATTACTCTGGCTCTGGATGCCTGTCAGTCAAAGTAGTTGTTCCATAAATCAAAACCATTTCTCATTTCTATTTTCATTTATCTATGCCCTTTCTAGGGGAAATCTGTTGAAAGAACTAAAGGGCAAATGACGAACAAAAAATAAAATCCTCAAAGACGTCGAAAAAGAAAACGTCATCATGAATTTATTACGAAATGCGTTCACAGATTGAATTCTAGTCAGAAGCATTCGTCAATAAATCATGTTGGTTCAATTGGAAATGATTTTTCGAGCGAAGACGATTGGCGTTGAGATTTCCATTTTTTTTTTCAACCTGGATGGATCTCTTCTGTTCATTTTACCCTCTAGGATGAGGTTAACGTATGTAGTTTTCTAAGGGAATAATTTGTTACCAAAGCAAGGTGATGATAATGCAGTTTAATACACTTTTTTGGTAGGTATGTTATGCTTTTTCAGCCATTGCAGTAGTTGACTTGAATTGATGATCTCTGAAAATAACAGGTGGTGTGATTATGGGCTTTGAAAGATTAGAGCATATCATAATATCTTGATTGCCAATATTTTGTGAAGGAAAGTGGATGAGTTGCCAAATATGCTGGCAATCTAGAAATAATTTAAGCCAATGAATGTTGTACCGTCGGTAACAGACGCAACCATTGTTAAAACAGCTTCTGATAGGTAACTTTGGATGAATTTGTGACCGTCAAAAGTAAGAACATGTTTTCTCGTTTGGAAGTTGATGAATCTTTCCTTCAAGTGTGTCCTGCTGAATGGGAAAATAATAGTTCATACTTGGAAGCGAAACAAAAAGTTGTTCAATTGAGAGCTGTGAACGATACAGCAGAAAGGGCCGTCAAGCTGGTACAAGACTTTCAAGGACTAATCACAGCAGAGGAAGAACAGAAGCAATTTCTATTACGTTATGTGCAGGAACATAGGAAATTGTATCCTGACTGCAAAAAGGAAACATTAAAGAGGAAATATCCGCAATAATTTAAATGTTTAATAATATTTACTCAATAATTATAATTCTATATTTCTTTATGGCTTTTGAATTAAAAAAAATTAAAAACAAAAATACTTCATATAAATTTTCCTGTTTAACTTTGAAGTCCTGTCGGGTAGGGTTTCCATCAGCCTAGGAAGATAAAATTTTGCGTATGAATAGTTTTAAGCAATATAAATAAAAGGAAAGGGTGTGCGATACTAATTAAAATAAAAATTGCCAATATAAGGGACACCCTAGTAACCATATACCCACCTTAGAAAAAAAATTTCGTTGAATTTATTTAAGAAAACACATTATGTCGGTTTTGAAATGCTAAAGCCTCAGTTGAATAAAAAAACAAGAGAATTGTGTGCCAATAGAAAGTCTAGAGTATTTGAGGACGGGTAAATGTATCATGCCCTTTCCCAAGTTACAAAGTTGTTAAGCGGTTACGGTTTTGCTGACGTTCTGAAAAGTGACAAAACAAAAGGCCACAAAGTTTTCTTGTGTTTATGTAAAATTGCTTTTATTGTTGATTATCTACCCTAAGTTTTCCATTTTTATGTCTGTGGCACTTTTTACTCTCAGGTAGCCATTTGCATACCTATTTAAACACTTTTTATTTTGATTTTAGTTTTACTGAACAATTTAAAAATGCTGACAAATACAGGATTTTTTTTTGATGCTATTTGCATGTCAATCTAACGAAAAATACTCCCAAAAAGTGGGTGATTGCGGTTTTAAGCCTTTAATATTAACATAACCTTTCTATACCTTTCTTTCGCCTCGTCTGAAATTATCCCCTGAAACTTTTTAAATGTCATTCTTATTCACCCACATTCTAAGAAGAACAATTCTGCTCCAATTCCGCACTTTATTTTCAAGCACGACGCATTCGACTTCTCAAACCAAAGCTAAGTGTTTAAAAGTTAAAAAAAAAAACTCTTTCAAAGCCATGATGATTTTTCAGTTTGTGTTTGAATTATAAGTTCATCTTCCTAGATAATCTCTTGAATATCGAGATTAAGAGTTCTGAATTTCACCATCAAATCCGTTTCTGGTCTGTTTTGTGTGTTTCCTTATTTTACACACTCAATTTCCAACTCCCTGGATTTCCTTTTAATATTTTTCTTTGTAAAAACTCAAAACCACAGAAATAAAAATCAAACCACGTCCTTTGACAATTACCTATAGGTACAACCAAAAAAATATTGGACATCAAATGTCATTAAAAAGTGACATAAAAATATTTCTTCATTTTGACACATTTCAGTAAAAAGCATTTGCATGGGCAAAAAAAATACAATTTAGATTGAATCAAATTGAACAATAAATTATTTAAATTGAAAACTTTATAAACAATTATTAATTTACTCTAACAGGTCTCTGCCAATTTATTCGCTGCAGACGTTAAACAGTTTGCAATGTTACCATGTCTGTCGAATTATTGATAGCCGCTGCTTTCACTAAAAGTTGGCCTTATTAATCCACCAGAAGGTTCGTTTTGACGTGTCTGTTTCTGTTCTGCGGATCATCCTGCGGCGATGAATTAAAAGTAAACCGCTTAACAAACTTTGGGAGGCACGGTCTAGAACCATCACAACCCCTCACAATGTTTCTTCTCTTTCTTTGTCGGAGGTTGCTACTATCCGATGGAGCACTCAGACACAACTACTGGTAAATCGCACTACCAATCAGACACTTTACTTTACTGTAGTACTTAGTTTTCCCGTCTTTCGAAGAAAGATGAGAAGGAGCTTCAGTAATGAAGAACTTAGATATTAGGCACTCACCACGTCAGCCCCAAAGATCCACACATGATGCGAGCAAAGGCAGGACAACTGCAGAGGAAGTGTTCCGCTGTATCGTGGTCCTCTCCACAAGCAGCACAGATGGTGGTGTCGCTCAAGTGTTTGGCAAAAGCTTGGTGTCCCTAAAGGACGCCCACAAGCAGTCTGCAGTCGATTCTCCTAAAAGACAGAAGGAAAGACGCGGACCTTTTGCAGATGTCCAGACGCAGTCGTTTGGTCTGTCTACCCAGTACAGTCACGACACCGACACTTGTGTTCACGAGAAACCCAAGTATCAATGGATGACCTAACCACAGATGCAGGCAGACCCAACGCAGGTTCAGGTCATGAGAGAGCTTCTTCTGAACCCATCCTGTCAAGCTCATCAGCGATCTCATTTCCCTGGATACCAGTGTGACCTGGGACCCAAACCGACCGACAAACCTTCCGACCAAGTTCAGAGAAAGCTTGCGTTCGAGCAGCGCTTTTAGTGCAAATCACTGCAAATGCATATGCTTCTAGCACTCCACCCACCTGTTTGTCACAATATAGCGCATAGCCATAAGCATAGCGAAGCTAGGAAGACAGACGCATGGTTACCTAAGTGGCAAACTTTATTTTTGATCTTGATTTTATTAGAATGTCTCGAATTTTGGCTATGATATGTGTGTCATTTCTAGGGTTCACGATGCCATGCAGTACTGACAAGCTATCAGAGCAAGTCGCCCATTTGCCTGCTGCTTGTGGACTTTTGTTTGCGGCTTCAAGTATAGCTAGTGCTGCAGTGGTGTACATGGAAGCAATATTTGGCAGAACTCCTTACGTTATAATAGAACCAGCTTCAGTTACAACGGCAAAAGCTGTGTTTGTTTTTGAACCGCCAGTATAAATAAAGTTCCAGCCTTTATCCAGCCTGCTTTATAAGCTGTATTACTCGTAACTTCCTTTCGCAACTCTCGTAGATCAAAGAGCACTGAGTCTTTATAAAGTGACCCGACCACGGTTGGAGTGAATTTAGATGTTGTATTCCAAGGTAAGCTTAGCATTATACCAGAGTCCAGGACCCTGTGTATAGCGAAGGGTATTCTTCTGTTGCGTTTGTGATTAAAAATGTGGAACGCTTCACGATTTTGCGTGTCATCCTAGCGCAGGCCATGCTAATCTTCTCTGTCTCTGCCGAAGCCAAGAACATCTCTTACAAATTAAAAGATAGTTTCTTTTGGATTTTTACGGCTATTTTCATGAGATATCAAAAAAATTATATTTGGTAAATATTTTAACTAACAAAATATTTTTCTTATTTTATACATTGATTTCAATTTTCCAATAGAAATGTCAAACGGGCAGGATTCGATTTTAAGTGTAAATTATTACGTCAGATTCAAGAAAAATTCTATTCTATGGACTTAAAGCAGTGTCAAATATGGACAAAGATCAACGCTTGACCTTAATCTTTAGTGGTCACTTTATAAAATCTGATGTCATCGTACATTGGCTTAAACTTGGTTACAACCACCACAATGTTAATCCCTTTAACAAATAAAATAAATAGTTGACGCAATAAATCCATAAAAGCACCCTCGACCTATAGCTTCTACCAACCATTCGTTTGTGTGACTTTTTATATTGGGGATTCTCACTATAAGGCTCTGTAATTTTTATTGACCTCCCTAATATGACGCATTAGCATGTAATACATAAGTATGCATAGTAACTATATAGTTGTGAAGGCTCCTCCATTAAAATCGGGCTTGTATCATTATAACTCTTAATACCAGTGCTCTGGAGGGGATCGAATTATAACAATAAAAACTTTTTGATGACTAACTTTCAGCAAAATTTAACTGCAGTTTTCATTAACGCCGAATATTTAATTATCCACAACCGACTATTTGACTTTATTATTCAATAAAAGTAATTATTTCCCTGTCACGTTGGCATAAAACTCTTTATATACTGCCCCCGATATTAGATTTTATTATTTATCCAAATGGTCCTTCGAGCTGGATTACTTTACTTTTATAAATAAAGTTGAAAAGAAAATATCGAAATTCATTAGAAAAGAAGTACGATTTCAGATCGGAAAAAATCCCTCCTTTTCAGAAAAACACCATCACAGACAATTTTTCAAACTCCAATCATTAAATTCAATGACAAGTTTCAACATCTAACTTAATGGCTACATCAGACAATATTCAATCGGTTTCACACACTTTGATGGCCATTATTTATAACCACCTCTCACCTATGTAGACTAACTACAACCCATCTCAATACATTTCCAGAAAATTTATGGATATCAATATGACAAATCTGTATCTTGGGATTGATAAATGGTTAGCCAATCGAGGAGAAAATATATTGATGGCATCTGGTATGCTATTTTTAGGAAATGTATCCTCAGCTCCCATACTCATCTACCATTTTGCGACGACACTCTGACATCCACATCGTACCGAAGATTGCAAAGTCAAACCGATATTGAGTGTCATCTAACCCCAATCGAATATTATGTTTATCAATCACAATGATACACTCTTCGATTGGATTTATCCGGTTTTTCTATACCTCCGCTCGTACCTTATCAGAGGGAATGAACGACAAGGTGTCTCATTTTTCGACACAAGTAAGTCGTCACTCATACGTTCCGCAACGGATTTGTGGAAGTCAAATGGTGAATGGTGGGCGGGTATGTTGCTGATGTCTACTGCCGCCACCACAAACAGAAGGGGCTGACACACCTTGAGGGTAATTTGTCAATGTGAAGTGTCATATGCGAAAAAGATTAGGTAGGTGTGCAATGGAATGGAGCGTTTAATATACTCTAACGCCCACCTTATTGTGAGTCGGGCTGAGGTGGTAAATCGAGTGACTTATCGACCAAAGGTTCTTGGAATCTTTTAAAGATATATTTACGTCATTGGTGAGATTTTATATGAAGTATATTCGTATTTTCTTTCGCCACCCTCGACAATGGAAAATTGTAACACCATACCGTCCGTCCCCCTTTGTCCGAACTACCGTACTCGATTAGTGTGAAATTTACTGGCAACATTTCATATGAACTGGAAAAAATGAACTCATGTAACCAGGGCCTATACTCCGGGTAGAACGACATCTGGTTGCTGAACTCTTTTCCCTCTCAGTACTGTACACATATAGATAATTTAATATCGTTCTAAGCCATGCGATGGTGTTGCTCATCTTTCCCTCTACTTTTTGTTGTAACTTACACCCTTACACCCATCTAAATGGTGTCCTCGGTTGTTCGTCTGCCAAAAAGGAAAAAAAAAAGGAACGAAATTTAATATGAAATGGTGTACCTACTTGTAACAGCCGTGTGACTACCAAACTATGACATTATAAGATTATTATAAAGTGAAACGCGTTTGTAACAACAGTTGACGTTGATGATGTCAATTTTTGAGTGAAATTACTTTGCATATGAGGATATAAAACACGACTAGATGCACCCTATGCCGCCTGAAATTGTCTTCACTTTAAGCTGAAATCCGCTTTATAATTTATTTAAGGCTAAAAAAAATAACAATTTATGTCGGTAGAGCTAGAGAAGCTACACATTTTCGCATCCGAGACAATACCACGAAATGATTTCCATGCATAAAATAAATAAAAAGTCCAGCCAAAGCCTTGCGATAAGTTGCGTTGATTTTGTAAACAAATTCTGGGAATTTAAGGGTGTCTTCTAATAGGGGTGACAGAAGAGAGAGTATAGAGCTGGTGCAGTGTTTCAATAGCTTTAAAATATTGCCAACATTTAAGATAAAATGTACGTGTTCAATCTTTGATCAGGAAATGTGAAAAATATCGCAGCTGCACCAGTAAGATGCCATTGCTGATGAGCCGAATTTGTCGATCGAAGACGAACGCAACTATTGGTGCTTTCTCAGATGTCGATTTAGGTCTATATTCCTACAACGTGGTGTTGACTTAAGCCAAGCAATTCATTGATGACAAATTGTGGAGAAACGTTGCTGATTGGGCCCTTGAGCATTTGAAAGATGATCCGAGTTTCGGGAAAAATCGTCTTTTTAAATAAGGGCCTCCACAATGGGCCTCCTCTGACCTAAGTGTGGCGGCACTTGTCGCGGCCTTCCGCCCTAATCTAACCTAAGCTAGGGTTGGTAGGTAGGTAATTGGGTGCTCTGGTGGTGGCTGCCACAGCTTCACGTAGACCAGTTGGGTCCATTGTGTCCAGTCACGGGAACCTTCCATTTCATACATTTCATGCAGACAAAGAATAAACCGCTTTTATTTGAGTCGCCTAGATTTAGTAGGTATTAATCACAGGCATTCACAAGCTCTTGTATCCAGCTTGTCCTTAGAGTAACTAAAGGGATGTGGAGTTTGTTGACCTACTGGAACCACCCCGATTTGAGTATGAATCTCAGGAGTTCCTTAAGATCAGCATTCAGATCTTCTAGTTCATCGAAGAAAACGCTGTTGAGAATCCTCTGTCTACTGTTTTTAAGGGCTGCGCATTGGCAAAGCCAGATGACGAACAGATTATATTTCTTCAACGTCTCCGCAGCTTCTCTAAAAGTCATTATGCAGTATGCCCATCGCCGCGTGTACCCCTATCGCACAGTGTCCAGTAATGACCCCCATCAGTATTCGGATATCCTTGCGGCTAGATTGTAGATTGTAGAGGGGAGGTGGTATAGTAAATCCCAGATCACTGCGGCCACAAGTGGGCCTATTGTGATGTCCTCCATTTATAGCTCATCCATGATGCCGCAGTTTGTAATAAAGGCGGCTAGCTCTTTGGGTGTGCTGGCAGCTATGTCTGCTGCTTCGAGGTAGAATTTACCTAGATAACGTTGACGTGTTTTGGTTAAACAGTTGCAGTCCAATAATATGTGTTCCGCTGTTTCTGCGTCCTCGTTGCATAGTCTACAAGTGTTGTCTTGTGTTATGCCCATTGTCATCAGGTGTTTTTTGACTCTGCAGTGTCCTGTGAGAAAGCCTGTGACCAATCGAATCTGACTTCTACTTAATTGTAGTAGTTGTTTCGTTTTTTTGTGGGAACTGTTTGGCATGCTTGCGGCTAAGTCCGATCATGAATTTGGATACCTAACCTAAACAAGGCTCATTTTTTACATAAAATGACATTGAAACCCGAAAATATCCCTGTGTGGTTCTGTATGTCTGTCTGTTTATTACATTTTAGCAACAAAACCTCTGAATCAATCGTTATAACTTTGGCAAACAAATAGTCTGAGATCTGAAGAAGGACTTGGGGTACTTAATATTTACGAGAAAAAAGAGCGGAGCATTCCAACCGGTCCGCTTGTGGGGTTCGCTGATTAGAGCTCAGAAAGTATCTGCGTAGCGTAGACCTCTCGGTTTCGGATCGCTTCATCACTGAAGCCAATCAAATGCTGCTGTTTTCATTTGTGCGTTCCAGAAGTTTGCCTCTCTTCCGCGCTTGTATAGGAAAGGAACGTTGATTGACATTGCCTTTTTGATAAGGTTTGTATGATCCCTCACTTGAACATGTCAATACCAACCGGCCGATCGTGCTCCAAGTTTTTCGATACGGGTTCTTTGACGTGAATGATCTTCGAACTTCTTATTCGATAAACCTTTGTTACTTCTGCTGCCATGGGAAGCATCTTCATCTCAGTTGGCTTAAATTTGCTCTCATACATTTTGTACTTTGTCCTGCATTGCGAACAGTATATAAGCGCTGGACGAGCAACTGCGGTGCAGACTGCCTTATGGAGCTAAAGTTGTAAAATTGATATGCATTGTCCGAACGAAGCATTTCGCGAACATAAAACCAACACTACAAACTCTATTTTCTTATTTCGCAATTTGTAAAATTTAATGCATAGACAAGAGCATTTAATCAAAATAATTCATGGGCTCGGTCAAAGCCGGCTGAATTATTTAGATATATGTTGCCAAAGCACAAGTCTATCGTAACAATCGAAAGTTGTATATCATTTGAAAGAAAAGAATTTGTCAAGCTATCGCCGGCATAAAGCCTTACGCAAATGTTTGGACAAGGTGATCAAAAATTGGAGCGATCGGGTGCATCAGTGCAAACAAGTCCGTTGGGGACACATTTTATACCGAAAATAATAGCAAGCTTCAAAATAATGTAGAAATTGTATAGCTTTGTCGAAGCATTATTGTTTTATTTAAAACTAGCTGTACCTGCCCGGCTTTGCCCGTGCACAGGAATTTTATTGCAACATGTAGATAATAATGTTCTTTCGTAAAATGCGAAAAATGAGAATAAATCGATTTTCTGGAAAACACAAGAAGAATCATAAAAATCGTTCCAGCGGTTATCAAGTTATAACGTCATCGAGATTCACCCCAGAGAAGATGTTTTTTGTATGGGAGGTGCCACGCCCCTTAGTCCAATTTTGACCAATCTTCATAGATGCACTCATGGGCTAATACCTAAGATTATCTGTAAATTTTAACTCAATTGTTTTGTAGGTTCTCGAGATACATATAAGATTTTTTTTTTTTTTTTTTATGTCGGTGCCACGCCCCTTTGCCCAATTTTGAACAATCTTCGCGAGAGCCCTCCCGGGCCAATACCTAAGATTGTGTGTAAATTTAAACTAACTCAATTGAGATACATTTTTTTTCGCCCTTACATGGGAACTAAGTCCACTTTCCAAAAGTCGTTTTATTTCCCACTAGGTGGGAACCAAGTCCCTCAGTGGACTTAGTTCCCGGGGACTTATTTCCCTGCACCACATTGCAGAGCTATTACGCGAGGGATGCTTCTGCAATAGTGAGGGACTTTAACCCGATCTAAAAAAGAACTCCCAAGGGGACTGACTTTCGTCATCCCGAATTGATTGTACCTAGTCGTTCGACTAATCGGCAATTTATTTTTGATTCATTTTAAAAAATTTAGAGGATAAATCCGACGTTTGCCGAATTTCTATACTTTTTTAGTTGAAAGTATTACCTACTTTCTTGGTCTTAGCTAAGATCAAGAGGTTTTACCCGCCTTAATCTCCTGATTACATTGTCAGTATTTAAAAGTTCTGTTAGTTCTATGTTAACATGGTTAAGAAGTATACTTCTAGGTATGCCTTCGGGCAACTTTTTTAACTTCTTCCTCAACCATTTCAATGTTAAGATCTCTGTGTAGATCAGCGTTGCGTATGTACCAAGGTGCATTGACTATGTTCCTTAGTACTTTATTTTGGAAAACCTGAATTTTTAGCAAATTTGTTTGGCATGTACATGCCCACAACTGGATCCCGTAGGTCCATACTGGTTTTAGGACTTGCTTGTATAGCAATAACTTATTGAAATTTGACAGAGATGAATATCTCCCAATAAGCCAATACATTTTGCTGTATCGCATGTTCAACTCGTCTCTTTTTTTTCTTTACATGCGCTTTCCAACGCAGTTTAGCATCTAGAGTCATGCCTAGATATTTGGCTGTATTTGAGTATTCCACTACATTGTTGTTTATGTATACTGGAATATATGGTACGTTTTTATACGTAAAATTAATATGGACTGACTTAAGGTCATTTAATCTAATCTGCCATTTTTTTGTCCAATCAGAGATATTGTCTATTGCCCTTTGAAGCTTTTTGTTGCTACTTCGACAGTTGATCCCACAGCAAGGACAGCTGTGTCATCTGCAAAAGTAGCTATAGTGGTTTCCCCACTTTCAGGCAAATTGCTAGTGAATAGAAGGTATAAAACTGGACCTAGCACGCTGCCTTGTGGTACACAAGCTTTAATTTCTCTTTAAATTGAGATACATATAAGATTTTGAATGTTTTTTGTATGGGCGGTGCCACGGCCCTTAGCCCAATTTTGAACAATCTTCATACGTGCACTCCTGGGCCAATACCGGAGACTATCTGTAAATTTGAGCTCAATTGAGTCGGTGCTTTTCAAGTTTTAAGTAGGCGAACACAAATCACGATTAAATTGATACAGCGACGACGATGACTCAGCGGAGCATTTATTTCTGTCATGTTTGTGGTAAACTCCAGACCACTAATGTCTTAACTGATCTGAACATCATGAGCTCCTCATTACTCAAAACGCCTTTTGGTTTTATTAAACACAATCACCACGTATCTCAATGAAGGACTATTTTTAGTCTGAGTGATCCAACGGATATTCAAACTTAGAATCACAAACTTTCCACTCCTCCATTGATGATATTATAAAGCCCTCAGATCACTCATCAGCTCCTATAACCCAACCCACTGCTTGTAATTATTATTTGCCTGCATCCTCCTTACTACACAAGTTAATGGGGTACTTTCGCTTCCTGCTCAGGATGCACCCAATTTACATAAAAGGTTTCCGGGGGAAAATTATTTTATATAGAAAAGCAATCAATTCCACTGATGAGAACACGGCTGAGGAGCTATCGATTTTACACAATCTCCACTTAACCCGTATAGGAGACTTATACCTTCGCCCGTCAGCCTCTACACTTTGTGTACTCTACATTTGTGGCACGTAATTATATTCAATTTATTTATGACTAGCACTCATTTTCAATGCTCTGCTATGTGAACAAATTCGAGGGGGTATTTACAAAATTTATTAAGTTGCACTTGAGCTGCACTGATGGGCACGAAGAACCACCCTTCAAGGTGGTTATTGAACCATCATTCGATTCAGATACATCCCACTCTGTCGGCGTCGCTTCGAGATAGGTGACAAAGTGCAGCCAATTTTTGCTGCCGTATTTTGAAAATAAATTAAATCGACCAAATGGGACACATAACAATCATTTGCATATATTTAACACTCGATTTGACATTAAATAGAGCTGTGTCCAGTTGAGAATTTTGTATTCAAAATTCATGAGCTGCGTGTGTGGGCAAATACATTTGAATGGGAATTTTTTTTTTTTTTAAGAATTTATGCATCCCACATGTCATCAGCAAAATATTTTCTAACAATGGAGAGGTTTTGGAAAATATAAATAAGAGAAGGACAACGGACTTCAGTTTGGTTATAAATCCTCTAACGCCATCGTTTGTTTTTTTGAGGACGGTTTGGGTCTTATTTTTTGCGAGGATCCTACTCCACAATTGTGGTACTTAGATTTATGGTTTGGCCAAGTCTGACATTCCCTATGCGAAGTGAGTGAGTACGATGGGGAATTGATAAAAAATCGTTTTCTCTCACACCGACTGAGTGGGCAACAAAAGCTGCGATGGAGTGCAATGAAGACCTTTGGTTAGATTCAATTGGCACTTTGATTTGTTGGTAAAAATAATTCGAAGCGAAGGTCTGTGTTACGAATAATAGAAGAATAGTGCTGTTGTCTTTATTTGATGGGATTTTGGAAGTAAATTAATTGGCGGAGCAGTGTGGTATTTTGTGCGGCTAATGTTGGCCTGCTTTTGTAGTATAGAGCCACATTTTGTTGCCTATAACTTTTATGTAATACTATAGCTATTGACCCACAAATTTTAATGATACGTTCCTATAGACGGGCAACAAATAATTGAAAGTACTTAATATGCATCACCATAGCTGGTTCCCACAGGAAATGGTAAGACAACAATCAACTATATTGATAGAAATTTCCGCAGTCTCTTTCCTTCTGTTGTTGTTTGTTATCAATAGGCTTGCCATACGTCCCAGTTTGATCGGGACAGTCCCGGTTCGAGGCTGCTTTCTCGGCGGCGTCCCGGGTCCCGGTCGGTTTGGCGTTTGGACCCGGTTTTTAATTTTTTCATCAAAATGTATTTTGAAGTAAAAAAAAATGCCAAACAGTCTGGAACTTGACCATGCGTCTAGATTTTTAGATTGGAGTTTGGCGAAATTCTCTTTCAACACTTTCATGAGTTTAGTGTTAGAAAACTAAAAAAATAAATAAATAGGTGGCGCAACAGGCGTGTAGACACCATAGGCCTAGCTTCTCGCAACCATTCGTTTGTGTAAGTTTCTATTTTTGGGACGAATGGAAGGGATCCACAATTTTATGCCGAGTCCGAACGGCTGAATTGAGAAGCTTTTTCAGGACAGTCATACTCTCGGATGTTTGTCAGACGTTCGCGAGAGGTGCCGCAGTAGAAAAAACTTTAGATGCAATTTGTGTTTTTCCGGAGATCGAACCTGGGATCGAACCACTGCGCTACTGCGCCCAGAAAACCATCCAAAGATAAATTCTTTAGGCAAATAGACTCTCGGCCTTAGTAGGTATATAACAAGTTGTTCTGTACTATTTCGGAAGTATCTTAATCTTGGATCTATATGACTTATGTACCTAGTATATTCCAAGAAAAATAAAGCGGAAAAACCTTACGAAGGTTTGAATGAGTATAATTTTCCTTCCTGGAACTTTGTCCTGTCCTCATCAAAAACTTTTTTTATGATGAGCGGTGCGAAATCTACATGTGGCTAGCTTTCACTGTTCAACAAAGCTGTGCGTTCAATGGAGAAGGACAAATCTAGTGCAACTGATGTTGCGAGTGCCCTTCAAAATTAAAAAAACAATCCTTGAAGAGATGAGGGACAAAACAAAAAGTTCCTCCGCAATGGTGCAAAAATACTATTAAAAACTCTTGCCAAAATAGTTGAAACTGAAGACAGCTTGTCCAAAATAAGCGAAGATTTTAGAAAATCTTACGACAGGTAAGTTTTATTGAAAAAAATTTTACAATTACTGCTGCAATAACTAGGTATTTTTTAAGAAAATTAATAATTGTCTCCTTTTTTACAGGTGCGTGTCATACATAGAACTTTAGAAAAATAGTTTCGGAGGTTCATATGATTTTCAATCGATAAACCATACCTCTTTTGAACGGAAAGATGTAGAGAAGACTGCTGATTAAATAAATGAGAGCCTGGGAAAAGAAGCTGTGAACACAGATGAACTATTATTGATGAGCTTGTCGTTGCAAAGAAGGTCTGGTAAACTCTTATTGAACAGAATAATACGTACCCAAAGCAGTGGTCAAAGGTCTTCTGTCACTGCAAGGAAAATGACACTCCTCTTCCTAATCTCAAACTTATTCTGGAGTATAATATTCTGTCTGCCAGGAACTTTAGCTTCAGACCTTCAGTTGAGTTTTCTCTCTCATGAACAACACATATATAGATTCATTTTGCAGTATTATGTATTAAGATATTTTTACTTCCTATACCTGATGAAGTAATCAATTATTGGCACACACAGTTTTTCTAAATACAACAAATCACACGCCCAACGATGGTTGGTTCCAACAACTGATTGTAGTCGCTGTTCACTAAAACCACTTAGACCTAGAAAAACAATTCCAAAGTGATTTCATATAAAAGTCAATTCTCCTTAACTGTCACCTTTTCACGTCTTAATTTATCTTCTAATCTCTTTAAGTTATTCAATCTTAAAGACTCCTGCTTCTCAAATGAATAAAAAAAAAAAAACAATTAACTTCCTGACTAGAAGCTGCCAAATGAACATCGCTGACAAATACACATACCTACCTATACAATACTCCTATATCGAGAAAAACATCTCACCAAGGATCTACGATGACAGCGGCAAGGAAATCGCCAATTAATTTGCATTTTATACCCCTAGCGGCGGCGTGACGGCGCGCTGTGAAATGCCATGATTTTCATTATTTGCATCCAACAATGGTGTTGAGAGAAGGCCCGAAAAATACTCCACCACCATTGAAATGATGTCTCATTGTTATTCATTCACTGGAGGACTCACATAATCGGATGAAAGACGCCTGCGGAATAACAGTCACTTTTAGATCCAATCTTTGCGCCTTTCATAGACGCGTGACAGAGCCTGATGACACACAACGGTAGGGGGCAGCACTTCTTTGACTTTTTATCGTTTAAAATGAGGTGACAGATGAAGGCGTTGAAGTTTCCATCACTGAAATAAAGAGAATTCGCCGAAGTGTGATGGCACTAATGACCATTTCGCAATTAACTTTTCCATCTCGACAAAAAAGGACATTGAATTCAATGATGGTGGGTGTACTCTCGCTCTGATTGTGGATGTGGGCTTGAGAATCTTCCAGGTGCCAGATTTTTGGCACTTTGCATTTCATTTGAATTGCAATGCGGTTTTTTTTTATTTTTTTGTTCACCGCAATCAAGGAAGTGTTGGTTCTTTTTGAATTTCCAGGTGAAAGGATATTTAAGGGAAAGAGCTATTAATTTGGTTGTTCCGATGGGTTGTGCCAAACTTTTGGGAGGCTTACAGTTGAAATAATTAAATAGGAAAGGGTAAAAGATATTGAAAAGAGACAATGAATTCCATCATAGTTTTCCCATCACTTCACCAAAAAAGGGAGGTTTCTGCTTGGTAGTACAATGGACCGGGATTGGATTGAGTGCTCCAGGATTTGGAATCAACAAGAAAAAGACCTTTTGACGAAATAGTCGCCGTTATGTTCTTTGGACCATTGTGTTATTTCAGATATAAGTTCTCCTACAATAAGTACATAATGAATATTTAAAGAACCAGTTGAGAAAGAATAATGGCCGCTACCGCAATAAGAGATATTTGAAATATGACAGCTACAAACAAAAGAGGTGAGTCGCGTTTTGATGTATGTGTCAGAAAAAAACACATCAATGTTCGAAACGTTAGAGCTTTAGCTCCCATAAGAGTCGAGAGGCCAAGAAAACATCTCCAGAACGCCCTAAAATGCACTAAAATCGAGACAAAAACACTTCCAAAAATGCCACCAAGCGCCAAGGAAAAAAACGCACTAAAGCACGCACAAAAAATTACCACAAAACGGCGCGTGCCAACAACGCAACCAAAAGAAAGAACGTCCCCAACAAGAAACACCAAGAAGTCGTGGATGCCAGGCGCTACTTTTAATTCCAAAGCCACAAATTCAACTACATTCTGCAACTACGCTGGGCGGCGTCCAACTAGTTGAAAACCTCCGAGAAATCTATACGGATTGGCTGAGTAGCTTTAACGTGATGCCACAAGACGTAAGATATAGATATAGAGATAGAGATAGAGACTTTTTATTTACTACTTTTTTCTATTTAAAGCCATACTCACAGAATAAAGAAATGCAAGATGCTCTAATAAGGCAATTTATCGGTTAGTCATCAAGACAGAACTCAAGCGCTCCCCTTTGGACCTAAAATCTAATTCTGAATAGTTTCTTAAATATATAACCTTGTCCCGTGAAAGCAGATGTGCGAGAAACCCCGAAGAGTTATGTTGCATGGTTGAGCAAACACCTTTAAGCCTTCAAACGTACCTACAGCGAGAACATTTTTTGGAAGAGTTCAAAATTTAGCAAATCCGAACTAGACACTTGAAAAAGGACCAAAGAAAGTCTAACAAGAACGCAATATTTATTGAAGTAAAACCGTGACCAATGGCCTAAACCAGGGGTTCCTAAACTTTTCCATACTGCGACTCAGGTAATACTATTTTTGCGACGCCCGGAACTTCTAAAAACACACAACGGAACAAAGCACAGATATGTGAATATAAGCTGAGATTACTGAAGATTCACAAAAGGCCCAAATGTTCGCCGCAGCTTCTCACGTTGTCACGGATTCGAGGGGTCCAATTTGCCGCATAGATCCGGCTTAATTTGATCGTTGAGCTGCGACTTCAGGCAACGCCGCAAGAAAAATTTAGCGAAGTTGAATCGCACAATTTTGGTGGCCAATTTACGTCACCTCTGTTAGAGATCAGATAAATATACCCTGCAGCTGAGTGACACATAGCCATACCTCTTGCTGGAACCACATCTTAGCAGCATCGTTCTGTAGTACTCGCCGTTGATGGTATTGGTTGGCCTTACCAACGTCATGAAAAAGTACGGAGCAATGACGCCACCGACAGTCTAAAATGCGCACCAAACAGCTTTTTATGGATGCATTGCCACCTCGTGTTGGTTGGCGTCATCATCCAAAACTGCGGCCCGTCACTAAAGATGGTTTTTCTGTGGTCATTACATTATCATTAACTTCGAGCTCCTGGGTCAGTTGGATCTTGAACGGGTATAGGCCTAAGTCTTGACGCAAAATTCGCCAAGTTGAAGTCTGTAAAATTCTTATACTTCTTGTGCACGGCAAAACACAATAGCCAACATCAAACGAAACCGACCCGACATTTTTTCTAAATCAGGCTCAAGCTGATGGAACATCGTGTGCAGGCGACCTGTGCGTATCGTCTTGCGACGCCCCTAGGATAGGGGACGCCCTGGGACGCCCAACATCAAAGATGTTGGCAAACGAAAGACCAACAGGTAGCACTTATGACTAAAGAGAAAAAGAGTCCGTACTAATTCGTGTAACGCTTTGTAACGTGCGTCGCTAAAAATAAATAGCAAATTAGTAACCTAAGTGAAACAATCAAATGTGTAATCCAAATATAAACCCAGGTGTCTTTTAAACGGCTTTGCAGACTATTATTTAGAACAAACGAGAATATTAGAGTAACGATTCGTTACATTGTCAACAACCACCACGAAATTGGTGAAATAACGGGGTAGCAAACTATAATCTAAAACGATTATAGATGTTTTAAAGACAACCACCTGACGGTCGGTTTAAAAAGTATGATTAGATTAAAGTAACGCGTAACATAAATATTTACTTTACTTCATTGGTAAAAAATAACGGCGCTCAGTTTTAATATCACCAGAGGGTGCTGGCATTTCATCCAGGACAAAATTGCAGACTATAGTAGAACACTACCGCACCCATTTCACTAATTCCTTTGAATTGACCAATTTATCTAAGACTGGAGACATTATAACACAAGTCAAGTATTCCCCTGTTCTTGTTGACTTTTCAAAGTGATACATGTTCCTCACATTCCAAGAAACCACAAAGACTTTCTCAACAACCCCACTACATCACAATAAGCATAAAGACTGGCAAGTTATGCCTCCTCAGTGTTTGCGCATAAAAGTGTAAACTTACAATAAAATTCACTTAAAGTGACAAGCCCGCTTCCCGTTTATATTTCTTCCATAACCACAATGATTCGTTTTATAGTCAACAGTGCAGCAAGGCGGCACACTGCATAGTTTCGCAGTTTTACTGTTTGTGGCTTGGCATGTGCAATTGCAATGTGCTGTGCCAAGAAAAGAAACCAGGACATGACCAAACTCAAATAACATTCCTATTCCCGGTGCAATTGTAATTTTTTACTCACTTTTATGCTACCCCAGTGGTCGACTGTACGAGAAGCAGGACAAACTTCAAGTGTCGTTAATGATATTAAGAAATATCCTTGGTGCCTTTTCGCTTCTCTTCCTCCTCCTGGAACAGGCATCGGCATCGGTAATGTGACTGTTCTCTCTAGGTATTGGTGTGAGTGAGTTTTAAAGAAGCTTAATTTAGTGTATATACCTACATTTGATGTGGCACTAATCGCCACCACCCCCAGTGGACACTTTATAAGCTAAGATACACTTTGTAAGGGGTTTCTTTTCTGAAAAGGCTTAGTGTCCATTGAATAAACCATCAACAATGCCTGCCTCCCTCCCTGAAGCGATTAAAATGGAATTTCAACTGACATTAAATGCATTTCCACTTCTATTGAGGACCATAGCAATCGCCTCCGACTCCGCATAGAACACTCTGGCGCTGGTACTCATTCAAGAGGAATATAAAGACCTAAACGCTCTTGGCCAAGAAATTGAGTGGCAACTTCGTCACACATGCAAGGAGCTCTTATCTTCGAGTGCTTACACAATCCTAAAGGAGGTTGGTCGGTTAGGTTACCATTGTGTTTGAAGTCCATTGTGGGTGTGTCACAGCGAATTGTATGGAGAATAATAGTTTTTTCTATTGCTTTAAATTTCATTTTATGACCAAAACAAAATTCCAGTTTCGTCCTTAGGTTTCCTGGGTTTGACTTTTTTTTATAAATTTTTGTTTCTTGTTTTCTCGTAAATTTTTATGAATGTGACAGGTTTTTCATTTATAGTTGTTTTCAACTTGAAATTAATTACCTGGCGGATCATGATAAGTGGTTTGGGCTTGAGGTGACTTAAGATTTTTTGTTGTTCTTGTTAGCCATAGTTAGCAGTTAAGCCGTCTACTGTGTGCAGTACTGTGTGAATGCCTGAAACCATTTGTCAACGAACTAATTGGGCCCAACAAAATATATGCTGTCATCAGGAAGGACCACACAACATCGACGAATGGGACAGAATGTCACATAACTTTGAGATAGTTCAGGACTTTGTCTACCTCGGCTCCGCTATTAACTCTGAAAATGACACCATATCAGAAATCAAGCGAAGACAATTGATTAGTAAGGCTCTATAAGACCGTCATCATCCCAGTCCTGTTTTAAGGCTCAGAATCATGGACGTTATCAATAGCGGATGAAGATCTCCTTGGGAAGCGACCAAAGGAGATCAAAGCAAAATTCTTCGAGTGATTTTCGGTCTCATTTGCGTTGACGGGCTTTGGAGGAGGAGATTTAACAGCGAACTCTACGAGTTGTACAGCGACATCAACCTGGGACATGTTGAGCGAATGGACACCAACGCTCCAGCCCGAAGAGTTTTCGATTCGAACCGTGAGGGACAACGCAGTAGAGGAAGACCTCGCCTTAAGTGCGCACAAGTGGAAGGGGACATCAACCAACTTGGAGTGCACAACTGGAGGCGGTCAGCCAAAGATCATGCTAACTGAAGAGGCATGTTGGTTAAGGATCAGGTCCACCCCGGACTGTAGCGCCATATAATTAAGTAAGTACATGGTTTTACCTACTTTAGCTATAATTACCACCTTTACCTCAGACCAGGCACTAGATCTGAGAATACAGGACAGGTTCCATCTTTTCAAACGTCATCTTCAGTTGGGCGGGAAAATGTTGAGTGGTCCAGGGGATTTAAACGGTTTGAAACGGTCAATCGTACGCTTAAGTTGTTCATGATTTGCTACTGACTATACGATTAGATATGGAGACCTACTCTGTTGATAGTTGCAGAGGAGAAGACGAAATACACAAAACGAACATAAACGGCCAATTATTGGCATTTCGAATTAAAATGGTGAAACACCTGTTTATTTACAAATTGCTGTTGTTGTATCATAATGTTTGCAACAAGAAAGTGTTGGTGGGGAGCAGGAGTCTCGCAAATCAGTCACAAGACAAAACTATGAGGGACACCAGGCAGACTAAATGTATCTACCTTTATTCATAGCCGAGTCTATCTGTCTGATAACTTTGATCTGATAAGGTTAATCTGACAGTTTTTGCTAAAAACTTCGAAAATTTAGTCGTTTCTATGAGGCTGTGGTCGTTGATTACCAAAACCACCCAAAAATTAGAAGCTTTGGGAAAATCGTGCCTAAGTTCAAAAAATAAATCAATCCTCAGCACACCCGAAACTTGTCTTTACTATGCTAACAAAATATAGTAACAAAGACAACACAAAGGACATTCGCACGTAATTTATTCTAAATAAATTCCTATTTGTCCAACGGATCATAACTTTGCACTGGGCGGTGCCACCTTCAAGAAATAAATCCCCAAAACACTTCATTTGCTTCGATATCTGTCCATTCAGTGTCCCTCCCTTGCCTTTGTCTAATATTGCGGCAATCGAAAACACTGTTCTCGAGAGTAACCATTTAGGCGAGAGTTGAAATGATGCCTCTTCTTCGTTCGTCCGCCCAAGTGCAGATAAATAACACATTTTATGTCCTTTCTACGCCAACAATACCTCTTGTCCGTGAGGTTTTTCCAAATGGCCGGCTAATAAATATTGCTGATGGGGATTTCCAGGATTCCAGATTTGAGTTGAATAAACGAGTACCTACCTAGAGCCCTTTCCGCCGTTTTACCCTGTCTACGGTTGTTGGATTTGGGCACTTGAAGTAAATGAGGGCTAATTTTGGTACAACTGACCCCCTCATCTCAAAAGTTTAACATCTCCCCATACAATGTAAAGACGCCTTAGGATATGTGTGTGCAAGGAGGGCATCCTTTGTCTTTTGGTTTTCTTCGCCTTCTTCATTGGGAATGTATTTGATTTTGGGACGTAACGGACAAATTTATCTTGGTGTTTTGCCACAGCATCCCCTTTTGGTTTATTTTTGGTAAACCAGCAATACCAGTAAAGCACAAGAAGCGGTTGAGGCGTGAAGCCTCATTAAAATAAATTACAGAAGATTCCTTACTTCGGAGGTGCTTGCTTTCGGGGCGAATTTACGTTCTCTCTTGAGGAAGTTCTTCGGGAGTTATTGTGGGAATTCTGTCGGCTGGTGCTGTTATCACTTCATCTCGTATTAGGCGGTGATCGTCTTCCTTTTTGCGGTGCTTTTCTTTTTCGTTTTTCCTCGCTTGTTTGGACTGAAATATTTGAAAAGATTCGAAAGGAAAGGAGACGAAGAAGACACCTTGTTTTAATTTAGTTGATTTAAAACGGTGATTTGTGGTGATATCTCAGTTATGCATGGTACGGCAAAGTGGAAGCGCTTCGTTTGTATGGCATTATTTAAAATAGGCCTGCGTGGAAAAAGGTTTCCCAGCGATGGTTGATTCTGTAAATCGAGAGTGAGCAATTGATGAGCATTTTACTGACATGATGTGAGTATTAATCAAATCAAGGCTGCATTGATGAGGATACAGATGGTAAACATATTATGGGACTTATGCATGATAGAGGGGATGGTTTGGGCTGGTATTCACTGTATCTTGTGAGTTCAAAATCCATTAAATCACGTAATTTCATGCTGTAGGTTGTGTTTGTAGTTTGTGTCTTGTGTAAAGACAATGGTTTTTTACTTGTGGTGCACCACCTAATCCTTTCTCAAAGAAATACGCACCCAGTCTCAATCTCAACCCAGCAATGATGCGACCATTCATCGCTACCTGCCAATTATGGCATGTTTTGTGATTTTCCACCCTGTTTAAATAATGGATAATAAAGTGCTGCTGACTAACAGGGAATGACGAAGTCCATCTTTAAATGGAGGCTTCGAAATAGCATTTCTGTCAATGAAGGTCAATAGGTCAATAGGTAGAAAATGATATCTAGAGCTTCATGTTTATGAACAACTGATTTTCACCCCTTCTTCCATAGCAAAGACGTTTCATTCTCATTATGCTTGCTGCTTAGTATTCCACTGCACACTTTCAAGTGACATTCAAAGAAACACATCGTTCATCTTACATCCCCAAGTGTGAACCCCTCTCTCACAGAAAAACAGAATCTTATCTCCGATATAACACATCTTGAAATCCTTTAAACCTTCACTCTTCCATTGTTCCCCCCTATTTCAAGTTCAAAGTTCCCAAGATCGCTATCTTATCCACATTCCCTTCCATTCGGCCAAAATCCGTACGACGATGGTATAAGTCACGTAGCGCACTTCTGAAACTCCTTGCTTCCCCTTGAGAGCGATATCCCAATAAGTTTCTTGCTCTGCTCTTTAGGACAAACAAACTCCTGACAGACAGCCATTAGTTATGTATCCCAAGTCAAGTTAAATCACATAAAATGATGCCCCATGAATAAACTATTCAACCCTAAAGTTTACTCAATCATTACTTTGACCAGAGGCAAACAGAAAACCGGCATTCGGAAAAACTTCGAAAGGAAATTGCTTTCACGAACCTGACCGCATAGTTCTCGATACCGGGCCTAGAAGTTCTTCCGGTCATTCGGGAATGTGTACCAGTGTACGTTAAAGAAAAAGACCCACTGGAGGCCAGATCTATTGGGGAATTTAAACTTAATTTTGGATGCTGTTTTTTTTTTTTTATTGAAAGCAGAACAAGAAACCTATAACATATCATATGCGATCCAGTCGCTCGTCGGTCTTTCTATTCCTTTGCAAGGAAATTATAGAAAATTGCATTTTCCAACGGTGCACAGAACTGCTAGCACACGATTTCCATATTAAAATTTTTGGAATGTTGTCATTGCTTCATTTTCTTTCGTTTTTCCGTTTACGATGCCGTGCAGTTATGCTTTCCTTCATATTCCCCATATTCCCATGATAGGCGACAGTTTTTTTAGTTTTTTTTTTCCTTCTTGTTGTCCTATGGGGATGGATATCTCTGTTATGAGAGAGATTAACGTGTGAAAGGAGAACACTTTAAAAAAAGAAAAGAAACGAAGAGATGAAAATGGAAAATGAATTTAAACGCCAAGGGCCACATTTAATTATTTTCATGGCGAAAAAAGAAATGAGGTAAAGTCACATGTTGGTGTTGAAAGGAACGGTTTTATTTTGATTCAGAACATTTTTCTTACAGAATACATAAGCAGGTGTGCTTGAGTGTTCTTTTAATAGTTGTATTTTATTCACATTTTTTTTTTGAAACACTGTCTTTGAAGACAGAGGAATGAGGGAGTTTCAAACTATGGCTTCCATAAAATTTCATATAGAGGAAGGCAATGTAACAAAATGTTACAGTTTGTTCCTTTTGCATAGGATTATTGCGACATGGGATAGCTATATACACTCCGCACGACTTGAATAGCACACCCTCTAGGGTCGGTTTTCTATCGCCCACTGGTCCCAAACCAAGAATGCTAGAGACCTATTTTTTTTAAAATTAAAGTTCATTAAATTTTTGTGATTTGACCGGGAGAAAGATTTAAAACTAAAGCTTCATTCATTCATTCATTCTCAATATCCCGCTTATCCATTAAGTGGGTCGCGGGTGTAGGTTGCTCAAGTGGACCCTCCATAGCAATCGATCCTCCGCCATCGACTCCAAATCATCAAGGGCAATCCCCATACGGGTAGAGGAGAGATTATGAATTTGATCTAACCATCTCATCCTGGGTCTACCTAGGGGACGCCTGCCCGATGGTACGGATTCCATAGCACGCCTTGGGATCCTGGTCGGGGACATACGTTTAATATGACCAAAATACCGAAGCATGGATCGCTCCGTCCGGAGAAGAAACTAAAGCTTTAAGTTTTAAAATTTTAAGCTCTCTTTTATTGAAATTTTCTATAAACGTTTCGCATAAATGTGGTTGAATTTCATTAATACACCTCCCAATTTCCTCTTTCAAGCGATGGGCTTGTTTGCGTAGACCTTTGACTTCAAAAAACCCAAAAGAAAAAAGTCCAATGGCGCGTTAAATCGGAAGATCAGTAATTGAATTGTTGCTCTGGCTGTATGGCATGTGGCACCGTCTTGTTGAAACCACATGTTGGTCACATCCATATCTTCATCACTAAAAACGGGGTTATCATGTGACGATAATGAACACCATTAATTGTTACTGCCTGTCGCATTTTCGGAGAAGAATGGTCCGATAATGCCTCCAGCTCAAAATCCGCACCCACCAAACAGTCACGCGTTGTGGATGCATTTGTTTCTAAACAGTTACTCGTGGATTTCTGAACCCCAAATGCCCAAAGTATGACTTTTAACGAAGCCATCAAGATGAAAATTATCTACATCTCTGAAGATGATTTTGTTCGAAAATTGCGGACTTTAGCTGACAAACCTTCATTATTTTTAAAATATTGCTCGACAATGAAAATGCGTCGTCCTTTCGTATAGCGCTCCATTTTTACTAACCCCGAACGATCAGCTTTCACATTGTTATTTTTTTTCTGTTGGCATCACTGTACTATTAAATGGCGCAAAATTCAAATTTTGCGGAAATTATGGGATACCCTTTACATGGAATTCACTATACACTATGTGTTGCAAGAATTGTAACTCTTTGTTTGGATAAAACGTTTTCTTATCCTTAAAGTAATTGGGTTAGCTTATTTAGATGTTAAAAATAGCCGTAAATGGAACTTACCTTTTGAAGTACTTAATCAAATTAAATGGAAAATGTCAATCAAAAAGTTGTCGTTAATTTTCTTCCGCACGAAACGAAAATGTCTTTCGTTTTCGAGGTTACATGAACGAAAACGATTGAACCTTAACATAATCGAACATGCTTTAGATTTATCTATAGAGAAAGTTTTAAGTAAGTTTCAAGTAAAAGATCGAGGGATAGAGGAGCTAATAAACATTTTTTTGTTTCACAAAAGTTGTGTACAAATATTTTCTTGCTGAGCTAAGGCCCTTATTGTGATTGTCAATCAAAGATCGTCACGACAATTATCGATTGCGTCGATTGATTTTAGCTATTCGTATGAACAACATTTTTTCACTTCCAAGAGAAAGTATCGACCAGACATTGACTACAAGCGACTGTCAAATGGAAAAATATCCATCGCAATCGACAATCACAGTTGTCGATCAACGATCAACTATCGACACTCACAATAGGGGCCTAAGTTTTTGCCGATTCTATAGTCTGGTTGCATCTATTTCTTAGACTTCCATAGTAAGATTTTTTTGAATCCAATGAGTGTGATCGGCATTCATTAAAAGCCTTAATCTTCGCTGCGATCGGTAGCTTACCTGCCACAGAATTTTCTCGAAGCTAATTTTTGGTGCAATGAGGGATATCAAGTTCACGACCTAGCAAACAGTCTTCTTTAAATAAGTACATAGAGCTCATGTCAATGATACAAATACATTACATCCCTATGAGAGCTGTAGTTCGAAAATCGCCTGTAGCTGTGGAGATTGCCTTTAATTGGTGTCGGGATACAGAATGGATAGCCAAGCCAATATTAGAAAATGATCCGATTTTCACAAGGAAGTAGAGATATTTTTCATAATTTTCTGGTTCTGTTGGAAGAAAGAGATCGAGAATTTTTTGGATTGTCTGGAACAAGTTGTGTACGATTGCATCAAATGCCAAAGTCGTACCCATTGAATATTATCGACTTGAAGTCGCCGAAAATCATAAATTTAGTGATCGGATGGTGACACTATAAATGCAATAAAATGAACAAAAGTTTTTTCCATGTATTATGGCTTTATTAGTAAGAGAAAGCATTCCCATTAAGTAGGTATAGGATACAACGTCGTTCAAGTGGCTGCCTCGGCTGGCTTCGCAGTAGCACATTTTGTCACTCCAATTTTTCAAGACCTTGTTGATGGTTTCGGGTTGTAGCTCACGGATTGCTTAGATGATTTGGCCTTAAGTGCTCGAATCTTTTCGGATTGTTGGCATAATATCGGTCCTTCACGGTTCCCTACAAAAAAAAAGTCCAAGGGGGTCAAATCCCAGCTCCGAGGCGGCCAATTGACATCGCCAAGACGCAGACGGCTGAAAACACTATTTGGGAATTTGGTGCGCAAAAGTTCGATTGTGGCATGGGATGTGTGGCATGGCGCATCGTCCTGTATGAACCACAGGTCATCCATAAATACATGCCTTCAATTTCATAAAAAAAAGTCGGTTAACATGGCTGAATAATGCCCACCATTGACCGAAACGTTGTTCCCAGCCTCATTTTCGAAGAAAAATGGTCCAATGATGCAGCCACATTCTCGTCTGTGTACGACGACGGGGACCATGAGTGTTGTCCATTACCATACCAGTCTAACGAACTTTTTGCACGAACTTGCGTAGGTACAGCAGGCGCGGTCGGTGCTTCATTTCGGCCAAAACTTCTTTTCAAAAAACGCACTGTTTGGGCTACACAGCACTCACGTTGGAAATAAATTTTCAATATTTCCCAACGTTGTTCAAGCGTAAAGCGACTCATTTCGTTCCGCGGCTTTTGTAGTATCTCGAAATAATATATAAATTGTTTAAAGTTTAGTTTATGCTAACTTTGTATAAAATGTCAGTTTTAATAAAATAAAACTTTACTTATACGAAACTATAGAACTGGACGGATGTCGTTTGTTCAAGATATAACAACTTTCTGTCAATATTTCTAGCGGGAAACAGCTGTCAGTGTCAAAAAAGAAACCACTATATAGATGGCCCACCCTGTATAAGTAGCGTCATCCCGTCATCGGTAATAATGGAATGGGACCGTTAATCACTCTAAGAATTTAGTGTTTCTAAAGGTCAAGATAGCCTTATCCGCCTTCACTGACGTCGAAGCTTTTTGCCTCAGAGTTTTCCTTCACAATTCGCCTAACTATTCAAAGTAAATAGTCCCTGAGCAGCCAGCGATGGAAAAAAGGTCCGCAGCAGTTTTTCATTAAGGCTATGGAGTTTCAAGTTCTAGCCAACCAATAAACAATTCAAAGTGAAATAAATGATCAGAATTAAAATATTACTGAAAAGAAGAAGAAGAGATTATGAATTCTTCTTATATAAACAGCTATTCTCGAATAACGGGCTTTTAAAATCGACAAAACTTATATTGCCAATTTTTATATTTTTCCAATCTCGTCAATAAAAGTTTATCACTTAATCACTTCTAAAATCACATTTCCACGCCCTTATACGTCCAATAAAATAGACTTCTTTATTAAAAATGAGAAATCCTTGTGCGGAGACTTGAAAAATATTATTTATTATTTTATGAGTTCGAACTTTTCCATAAAGGTATACAAGTTTGAGTACGTCTTTATATCATACTTCTTCAAGAGTATTTTCTCATTTTCACACTTTTCCCCACCCCCCGTGTAGCACTACCACCTTTGTCAGAATAAAAATATTTGTCTATGTTTCTGAAAGTTATCAAGCACGTACGGCTATACGTTTGTTTATAATTGTTTGCCTTCATCCCTTATGAAGTGGTATAACAAAACAAAACAAAAAACAAAAGCAAAACAGACAAACAAGAAACTTTCAGAGGAGGCCAATATAAATCATGAGCTCTTTCTGAATTTTCGTTGTCTTTTCTTTTTCTGTCCATGGATTTTTTTTTCCCCCGTATTTTTTTTTTTCTTTTTTTTTGAAACTTATTGGCTTGGTCCAGGGATTAGAATTGACCGTTTAATACTTTCTCATAGGTATCGAGAGAAATGTATTTATTTTGTTAACGCAAACAGAGGTAATCGAAAGGAAGTGGTAAAGTATCCTTTAAGAATTGATTTATTTTTTCTGTCCTGTGGGCGTAGACGTAGAGCATTAGAAGTTATTTCTACATCATCAGTTAAGTGGAATTAAAAACATAACACCCTCTAGGCCCTGAAATCTGATTTTGAATTCAAAAACAGTCTTATGTGTCTCAGTTAGTTAATTAGGCATTGCTTTGAACTTCAAAGGACTTTCATATCAAGACGTATAGGTGGAAATCTCTTAAATAACCCCTCTAAACGTTTAGGTAGAGGTGATATACATATTTAAGGGTATAGGTTGGTATACACATTGTCCACACCAAACCGAATGATAGATACCAACTGGATAACTTACTTCCACCTCTTCATTAAGAGACAAATTATTAATTGCGAGAAGTAATCAAAGTTTTTCCTAGGATGAACAAAGTTCAGGTTGGTACTCGCGCATAAGGCGGAGGGCCTTTCACATAAGTCACATAGAGCGGAAAGATAAACAATTTTAATCCTGCTAAGAAGTATCCAGGATCTAAAGTTTTTCTATTATTTCTACAATTTTCAAATGAAAAAGGAGAACTCAAAACTAATGATGATGTCTGATACAGTCGGGAATTGTGTGGTGATGTGACACTAAGGATTTATTTTGACTGCGGATACTCATAGAGGATTAGGTAATTAATTAGAAGGAGGACTGAAATATGTAGAAATAATTAGGCAGAAAGGTGTTGAATGAGTTGAAGTAATCGACCGACTATAACAAGATTAAAGTTTGCATGGAACCTATTCATTTAGTTTTAGTAATGATAAGTCTACCTATGTGGAACGGCTATGGACAATCAGATTAGGTTAGGTTAGTGGGTTAGCAAGACAGAAGAAATCAGTACGTGACACTCTTAGATCAATGTAGATCTGTTATGTGATGACCTAGGGGTCTATGACTCCTACACATTGAAAACCTATGGAAAACCTACGAATTGGTAAACCAACCCGATTTATTTACAATTTTAAGTAGATCATTAATGAACCTGTCTGAAAGTTCTTCTAAATCCTCGAAGAAGTAACTACTAAAGGTGCTAGTACACGATATGTAGCACGCCTCATATATATGTGGCTCTGACGTCAACAGAGAGTGCACAAAGAGAGCTTGTACACGGCATGTACCCATTGGGACCATTCGCTGACGTCAAAATGACGTCAGTGCTACATATATATGAGGCGTGCTACATATCGTGTACTAGCACCTTAAGGATTTAATTTCTTATGTGGCAGAGCGCTGGGCAGTGACAAAGAAAGTGAGGCGCGTACTCATGCACCTTCTCATAACCGCATCCTCTGCACAGGGCATCTGTATTGATTTTCATTTTTTTGGTATGGTATTTCAGCATATTGTGTCCGGTTATAATACCCACAATTGCGGACAATGATTTTTTGTTCAATTATAGGTTTTTTTCCGTTTTCTGTTTGTAGTAGATTGGAAACATTTTCCTGGCTATGCGCTCGACTCCTGTGGCATAGCCATTGCGCCATTTTTCATTTGTCGCGGGGCTCTGCGAAATTAGGCCTTAATGAAATAAGGCCCAAAAAAAAAATAAAATAAGAGCCCAAGAAATTATACAGGAAACAACAACAACGATTTTGAATAAAATTTGGGATGTTATTTCCTTTTTGGTGCCTTATTTCCCCAAAAAAATTGTTATTTCAAGAAATGAAATAAGACCCCAAACGAAAAACGAAAACGCATGCTGCCCCCCTGCAACCCCCCTGCTTGGGTTTACTGTCAGATTTGGGGCCTTGTTTCATTTTTTTTTTTTGGGAGCCTTATTTCAAAACAGAGGGGCCTTATTTCATATTTAAAATTTTTTTTTTCTCTTTTGGTGCCTTATTTCCTGCAATCAATCATTACTGTGGTGTCGGCCTGGTTTAGTTCCAGGGAGGACCCTATTCTTGCCAGCTCATCAGCTTTTTCATTTCCCGACACACCTCTGTACCCGGGAGCCCAGCATAGTCTTAGGTTTCATTCCATCTTTGATGCATCCGTGTAGATAGGTATGGTTGATCCGATAGATGTTTAGATGTTTATCTTCGTACCATTCGTCCCTGCTGGGAAAACACGTGGTAAATGGTCTTGTGAAATCTGGCCGGGGAGTAGTGTAGTCCGTGCATATATTATTGCTCGTGTATTTGTTCAGAATTTTCAATTTTTGGTCTGGCCTAACCGGAGGGCGCTGTTTGCAGCAGATTCCTGTACAAAGAAGTCTAGGAGTTTAAGATTGAGTACAGCCTCTAGCCCCGCTGTGGGGCTGGTTCTCATTGCCCCCATGGTGCCAATACAGATCATTCTTTGAATTTTTGGAGGAGTCTGAATGGCTAAGGCCATTGCATTCTGTGAGCGCAGTGGCTAAGTGGCTGGGTTCAATCCGGACAGTAAACACCATCTCTTTATATATAAACGAAGTTTCCCTCTGTCGCCCATAATTTTCAACCGATTTTGTTGATTTTTTTTGTAAAATGTCGGTAATTACGGTGATTGGGTGATAGGCTAAACAAATTCAAAATCGGACAAAGGGGCGTGGCACCTCCCATACAAAAAAAAAAACATTCAAAATCTTATATCTCGAAAACCACAGAATCGATTGAGATCAAACTTACAGATAATCTTAGGTATTGGCCGTATAGTGCTCTTGTGAAGATTGGTCAGAATCAGACAAAGGGGCGTGGCACCGTTCATAAAAAAACATTCAAAGTCGTATATCTCGAAAACCACCAAATTGATTGAGCTCAAACTTACACGTAATCTTGCGTTTTGGCCGTGGAGTGCTCCTCTGAAGATTGGTCAAAATTGGACGAAGGGGCGTGGCGCCTCCAATACAAAAAAAAAACATTCAAAATCGTATATTTCGAAAACCACCGAATAGATTGAGATCGAACTTACAGATAATCTTAGGTATTAGCCGCAGAGTGCTCCTGTAAGGATAGGTCAAAATCAGATAAAGGGGCGTGGCACCGTTCATAAAAAAAACATTCAAAGTCGTATATCTCGAAAACCTCCAAATCACAGGTAATCTTGCGTGGCCCTAAAGTGCTTCTGTGAAGATTTGTCAAAGTTGGATAAAGGGGCGTGGCACCTCCAATATAAAAAAATTAAAACATTGTCGCCCGAAAATAAATAGAATAAAGTTAAAAATAAAAAAAAAACCAACAAAAGGCCTGGCGAAGCTGGCGGGGGTTCAGCTAGTCTAAAATAAAGCGAGGACGCTATTTTAGAGATGGGTATATATGATTGTCATTATGTTGATATGTTCTACAGAGGAGAATTCAGATCAGGAACCTGCTAGTACTACATCGTACATTTATGTATCTCTCAGATGCTCCTTTATAATCATAGCAACTTCCAAGTCAGTCCACCACAGGGTGTTGAAAATGCTAAATTTTCAAAAAGACATATATAGGTTTACTCACAGCCTAATATGAATGTCTGATCAACCCGCCATTCTGCAATCTTATAGAATGAGTGATAGCCAATGACGGGTGGAAATCGTTAACAAGCTATTGCATCTCTCAGAAGCTCTGGCCAGAGTATAATAAGAGCCAAACCAACAAAATATTGCAGTATGACAGAGCGTCATAACCTCCTAGCAAATGAAACTAAATCTCAAAGATGACTACATCTGTAGGGAGGGTGTGCGGTCATAAAGAGCCCAATGAAGATACCCTTTTATTTGATCAGTCACTGAACGAGTCTAGTTGACTCTACTTCCCACAACCACAATAACCCTCTGAGTGTTCGCTCATTTCAAATCTTTACCGATATCTGAGGATACCAGTATGGCAAATAAATACTTAGTCGTTAGTAGACTTTTGGTTCGAATGACTAGTGTTTACTTAAAATCGAAACGCGTGTCAAAAAAAAACATAATTTCACTTGACTTCCTGCCGTAAGAAAATGTGTAACATGGCAATGAAAATATTTACAAAACGCAACCGCCACCTTGACTTGGATTTGATGTTTGGATTTGGATTGGGCAAATGCACTCACACAATGCAGTTGCCAAGACCGCTCTCTCGTAGCCTACCATATGTGTAAACACACTGTAAACACTCTCATGTCACAGTAACGCTCTTGAACTATCATCAATTCGTTCTAAATATATACGTACTCGACTGAAAGTTAGTCGAACTCAGTTCAAATGATGGGGCGGTTCATGCTGCTGATACTCTTCGCCTCCACGGCGGCGTCGGCACACTCAACAATCCGGAGCCGTGACTGGGCACGAACATTCAGTATCGTTCGCTACTTACAAGCAACTGCTCTTGATAGTCGCATCTCAGCAGCATCCATTGGCAACGACATCCTGTTCTATTGCAAGGCAGTGTATGTGGAAATCGTTAAAACTATACAACTCAATTCGAACTCCTTCCTCTTTCAGTACTGGCGATAGTATTTTCACCATCCACCCGAAGGACACCGACGGATTCAGAAGACTCGATGTGGGCGGCAAACTGGGTTTCTTTATCCACGGCTGGGAGATCCGTAGCCGCAGCAACATCTGGATGCTGGATATATTGAAAAGTGAGTGATACTTTGACAGCTAATCTAATTTTCTCACACTCGTGCAAATGTGACTAGCATGGGCCGGTTACGAGCAGATCAACGTGTGCGTTGTGGATTGGAGTAGCCGTTCGCAAAGGGGTTACATGAGTGCAGCGCTGAATGTATACGATGTTGGCTTTACTGTAGCGTCGGTAATCGAATCGCTGGAAATGGCCGGACTCTTTCACCGCAGCAGAATTACTCTCGCTGGGTATAGCTTGGGTGCTCATGCTGCCGGATTCACTGGCCAACGGCTGCGGGGTGAAGTTGACCATATAATTGGATTGGATCCGGCCGGGCCAATGTTTACAGTGCCAACCGACATTGGTACCCAGTACCGCCTAGATCAGAGTGATGGCAAATTTGTCCAGGTCATTCACACCTCTGGCGGGATACTGGGAGTGTCGGCCAAATCTGGACATGCAGACTTCTATCCAAACGGAGGAGGGTCACCGCAAACTAATTGTGCTGCTCCTTTTCATGAAACGACTTCAAGTGAGTATTCGGATTGATAAACGAGGAGTGATGGTCAATTTGATGCCAGCACATGAACTTTTGTGTGTGCAGGTCGGATTGTTTGTAGCCATGCGGCCGCAGTCAAATATTTTACCTACTCCATGAACAGCGAGTATCCCTATGTGGGCTATGACTGCAGCAACTATGGGATGTTCATTTTCGGGATGTGTCGTTGGAATTCATTGGGACGTTTTGGTATACACACAAATCGGGTGGCGGGCAACTTCTACCTAATTACAACGCGGAGTGCACCGTACGTGGGGACTCAACGTGCAGAGTAATGAACAAATTTGACAACACGTGACGTGTAGTATGTGTAAGCCTTACTGTGATCTGAAGTGTTTCAAACCCATTAAAGTATTTCGAGTTTTTTTTTTTAATAGTTTTGGTATTTGGTTGCGCTTATGAGTGGCCCACATCTGCTTGAATAGCAACATCGCACAACCGAAAGTTTGTGTTACGAAGGCAAACATTAGCCGTATAAAATATCGTTTGCGAAATTAACAATTCCATATGTGCTCCTTCACACAGAGTTCCATAAACGCGTTGTTTCCCCCCCTGGCACGTACCCAATGTCTGAAAGCATAAATCTCAACCAATGTCTGTGTCTGCAAACACGTAACCAACAAAATGGTCATCTTGAGCAAAAGATTATCCATCGGTCAACTAAACATGATTTATTGTATCGACGTGTCACCATTCCCAATGAGCTTTAATTATTTCCGCAACTCAATGGGGGTGAGTCCTTCGAATAAATACGGTAAATGACTATTGATTTTGGATAGTACAAGGACTTGAGTAAACATTTATCGCTCTAAGACGGGCGTTTTGTCCAGATATTGATACTTGTGCGTCAACAACATGTAGGCGGTACCATCAACGTTATCAAATGCAGTCACTGGCAACAATGGCCAGATCAAGAGATTGCCATTGCAGTCGTAAAATCTAGAGATCGACTGATGGCAACTATCGCTTGGTTCTGGTGGATTGTGCATTTAATGCTCTTCCATATAATCTTCCGGAGGGTTTGTCTACCACTTGTCGTAAAAATGAACTGCTCCTGAATGTTGAGTGCCATCATGGCATGGTTGTCACATCGTTCAAAGGAAATGATCCAATTGGAAGGACGTTTATGCCGAGAAATAGTATCGAGAAATATTTGCTTTTCATTCCAGGGTATAAAGTCGAAACAGCCTCTTAACGAAATCACTTGATTATGCCACTAAATATGGTTAACGAGTCCCTGCGCCATAAATATCCCCCTAACCTCCCAAGCTAAGTATATACAAATTCCCATATTACATTACAAGTAACTCTAACCAATTATTAAAATTATGGCAGCACGAAAGTTAACGACTTCTCCTCCAGACATACATATAATTAAAACAACGAGGGGGTGCCAGAGAAAAAAAAGGCTTTCGAATTTATCCTCCGGCAACATGCGGCACTAATAGGGAATGAAATCCACCCACAATGAAAACCGAAAAAAAAAAATACCTTTTGTCCTGCTAGTACTTTTTCTTCGCCGCCATACGCTGGTAGACATTAAAAACTAGGTGGCTATTAATTTGCTGCAAGAACACTTGCAACGCAATTCCTCTCGCGTCTCGAGCATACTTCGTCTCGTCCTTAGACAGTTTGAGGAAAACAAGTCCTCATTGTATGAGAACAAAAGATTCTCAGAGTACTTCTATCCGGTATTAGCATTCTTGGCCAACAAATGAATTACCTCGGGGGGCGAGGATCGAAACTAGGTAACTCGAGAGTAGTGGTCGCTTTCATGTAGGGAGGCGATGCCAAGCAGTGGTCGGCAAACTAAACACGCTGCCTTCTGCGATTATAGCAACACTTCTCTCGTCTCAGGAGCTTATGCATTAACGCAAAAGGAAATTGCATTTTTAAAAAGCCCTTCGGTGGATGACTTCCTTTTTCTAACCCGCACTGCTCTTGACGCCCTCGTATATGACTGCAGTCTTGGGTGCAACTTAACTCAACGGAAGTAGGTGTTTTTATAAACATGAGATGTTATGTTATCCCCAAAGGCAAGTTGCCACGAGGAGTTTGAACGGATGTAGTGTTTTTTTTACCTCAAGCTGGTATGTTCGGCGAAAAGTATCTGAAGACGTGATTCGGTAATTTATTGAGCTGCTTATGAGGTGGTTGGAAAATTGAAACATGGCGCGATAAAGAAACCAACGATTTTGTAGAGAGAGGAGTCCTATACACTGAATTTTTATGCGGCTTTTTGGGAGAGTTGCCGTATTAATAAGTCCTGCTTTTCAACTACATATATGTAGTTACACAACAGTTCCGTCCAAGTAGAAATCGTTGGTTAAAGTTCTAGCGCTGATACCACTATTCAGAAAGTTTTCCATTATGGCCAAAATGTGTTTCATTTATCAAAGGTGCAAATCGTGTCTCGTATATAGGACGGAATCGTGATCAAGTGGGGAATTAGTTTAATTTACTTTTATGACCGTTCTGTATATAAACAGTACAAAGGTTGTATCTGCAAAAAATGTCAAACTGTTTCCATATTCATACTCATAGTAATGCTTTTAACAAAAACAAAGTCAAATACACCGTATGGCGACTATAACTTCAAATAAATGGACATCAAAGTTACAAATTTCTACTTGGTCGAAACCATGGTATTTGACATCTACTAGCTGTCTAACATTTGGAAATTAGTTTAACAACACTAGGTGGTTAATATTATGTGTCTTCCACTAGTAAAACTGTTGGACTCTGAACATATTTGCAAGACCGAAAACTTTACACCTGTCGACACTATTTCGCAACCAATATTGTACTTAAGTGCAACAACCAAATAAAGTCTAACTGCGTCAAATCGTAGCCCCGCTATAGCCAAATAACGCCACTAAAACAGCCCATTCGATCAATCTCACGAACGAACTTGCGCTCAGTTTCTTTTCAAAACTTGTACCTCTGTAGTATCTTGAAATACTGTATAAATTGTCAGAATTTTAGTGTATGCTCACACTATATAAAATGTCAGATTTAATAAAATAAAACTCTCCTTAATACGAGACTACAGAACCAGACAGATGTCATTTGTTCAGGATACTACAGTACCTACTTTTTCTGCAAAATCTATCCCAATTTAAAAATAAGTTTGCAATATTTCGAAACGTAGTTAAAGCCTTAAGCAATCCATTTTAATTAATTGCATATTTTTCGAGTAGGTACAAAATAAATTTAACGAAATATGTACATAAATTTCAAACTGTTCAGAACATTTATTGCAGATTTGTGAACACGCCAGCCCAATAGAAAAGAGTGACATCCTGCCAGATATTTATGAAAAGAATCCAAATGTACTGATTCGAACGAATTTGTTATTATGTACTTTTGTAATTAACTTAAATAAGATATTGCTATACAAGCAAGTTTTGAAACCAGTCTGGACCTACGGGCTCCAGTTATGGACATGCCAAACAAATTTACAAAAAAAGAAAAAATTAAGTACCTACTAGGGAACATAGTTAATGCACCTTGGTACATACACAACGCTGAATAGAGATCTGAATATTGAAATGGTTAAAGATAAAGTCAAAGTTACTCAGAGGCACATAGAAGTAAACTTCTTAAACACGTTAACTTAGAACTTTTTTAGTCGCAATGAGAACAATAGATTAAGGCGGGTAAAACCTCTTGATCTATAAGAGTTTGTTAAGACCAAGAGAGTAGGTAATCTTTTCGAACAAAAAAGTATAGAAATCCGATAAACGGTAATATTTTTTAAACGAATCAAAAACAACTTGCCGATTAGTTCGGGGGAATACTATTCGGATTCGGAATGACGAATGTCAGTCCTCCCGGGTTTCTAGATGGTGTGCAGTGCCTTTTCATGGTTTTTACTTCCAGAAACATACAAAAAGAAAAAAAATGTCTACTTCAATTTGTTCAAATCTTTTAGGTGCAAGTAAAGGGTGTCCCATAATTCACGCAAAATGTAATTTTGATAGAAAATACAAATTTTTAAGAAAGCTTACATTTTGTATTGATTCATTAATTAAACAGATTGGGGTTATGTATGAAATAGCACATTGGATAAATGGGCATACACATGGGCTTTGCTGGAAAGTACGTATTCTTTTATTGAACTTTCTATGACCGTTTCGCATAAATGTGGCTGAATTTCATTAATACACCTCCCAATTTCCTCTTTCACGCCATGGTGGCCGTGGGCTTGTTTTCATAGACCTTTGACTTCAAAAAACCCAAAAGAAAAAAGTCCAATGACATGACGTTAAATCGCAAGATCTGGATGGTCAATTCTGATCGCAAAAACGGCCGATTACACGAAATGACTCATGCAGCAATTGAATTGTTTCTCTGGAGGGATATGGCATGTGGCACCGTCTTGTTGAAACCACATGTTGGTCACATCCATATCTTCATCACTAAAAACGAGGTTATCATGTGACGATAATGAACACCATTAATTGTTACTGCCTGTCGCATTTTCGAAGAAGAATGGTCCGATAATGCCTCCAGCTCAAAATCCGCACCCACCAAACAGTCACGCGTTGTGGTTGTGGATGCATTTGTTTCTAAACAATTACTCGTGGATTTCTGAACCCCAAATGCGACAAGTATGACTATTTACGAAGCCATCAAGATGAAAATGAGCTACATCACTGAAGATGATTTTATTCGAAAACTGACAAACCTTCATTATTTTTAAAATATTGCTCGGCAATGAAAATGCGTCGTTCTTTCGTATAGCGCTCCATTTATACTAATCCCGAACTGCCAGCTGTCACATTGTTATATTTTTTTTTACTTTGGCA
Source organism: Cheilosia soror (assembly GCA_949372485.1). Taxonomy (NCBI): domain Eukaryota; kingdom Metazoa; phylum Arthropoda; class Insecta; order Diptera; family Syrphidae; genus Cheilosia; species Cheilosia soror. Next base: position 99,888,838 of record OX443563.1, read on the forward strand.
TCACTGTTCTATATTAAATGGCGCAAAACTCAAATTTTGCGTGAATTATGGGACATCCTTTACCTACTATACATATATTTATACTAGCTGAATATCCCAAACCATTCATATATATATTTACCCTTACTGACAGGGTTGCCAGAACTTTGTTTGCTTTAAGCGCCCAAACCTTAAAAAAACGTAGCCCAATATCGTTGCCGGGAAAGAAGCCCAAAAATCGTTGAAAATAATTCGGTTCTTGTATTTTATTATAAAAAAGGTACACAATCATGTGACTGAAAAAAATATAGTGTTCAAATTATTTTGAAACACTCGATGATGAACATTTAAGAATTCGATTCTGGCTTACCAAAACGGCCGAGAACGCGCCTGTGTGTTCATTTTTTTCCTAAATCTTCCTACCACGAAGGGGCGGTCACCTTGCCGTTGCGTCCTTTTCTGGACGTTGTTGGAGTGGAGGCTTAAGTTCTTATGATTTAACAGGCTATGCTGTAGGCGGCTTTAGTCGCCAGTAGGGTCACCTATAACAGACAGGTTGTTTTGATGGACAACGAACTAAGAACTGCCTAAAAACTTAATTAGAGTGCTCGATAAGCCGGGAGAGCGTATCTACGTCCCCCTTTTTTTTCTACTCCTACCCACAAGTCTTCTAACTACTCTTATCCTTTACCCCTTTCCCCTGTGCTGGACGAAGGTGTCATACGACACGTACCGATAGTCAGCCTAGTTGGGGCCCAGTTTAAAAAATAGCTCAGCCGAAAACCGAGTATCCGCGGATACCTGCTCATGTTCCTCTGTTAAAAATATTTTTTTTATTTTTGCTGCTTCAATTTTTTCTTTCGATAATCTATCAACGGTCTTTTTTCTCTTGGCTTTCCGAACATAACAAAAAATATTAGAAAACACGAAATAAACAAAGGCAACAAATTTATATGTGAATCGAAACAAACTTAGTGGCTGATAAATTTTTCCGCAAGTTAGTTCATCAGAAACTTTGACGATGAAATGGAAAAAAAAAATATCAGCAGCTTTTATCTGGTGGTTAGCGTAATGTGTCGGCTAACTATCCGAAACTTTATCCGGAACCTTTGAAACATTTATTGCTTTCTTCAGTTATAAAATATTCACTGTCAATGTTGGTATAAAATAATTAAAACAAACATTTTTAACAGTCGAATTGATGTATATGCGCATCAAAGCATCGAGAGATTGCGTTGACAATCTGTTTCGCGGTTTGGTCTTAATTGAATTCATAAATGAAAACACTCGTTCTACTACAGTAATGCGTATTGGAAGTGTTGGCATTTGGGCAAAAAAAACCCAACTCCTTAAAAATTGCTTCATTTGGGTCCATTTCTTACGTTTGATAACACGATACTCGGACCGAAATTCCGAATTTGTCTTAAAATTTAATAATTTTCAGCAGTTAGCTTTTTTAGTTTTGTGAAAGAATAAAACAAACAAAATTAAGACAAAATTTGTAAAACGATATACCTATAGCCCAAAATTGTGTTGGGCGCTCATGGAAGAAATTTCTATCGTTTTTTAAGGAAAAAGATAGCCCAAAATACGACAAAGCGCCCAATCTGGCAACCGTGCTTACTGATTCTGTAACGCTCCTTACTTTTCTTATTTTTCTTATTTTAAATAAAAGTAGGCGGTGGGTATTTGAATAAATTTTCAATGTTTGTGTTTTCTCATTATTCAAATACGCACCGCCTATTTTTCATATATTTTAATTTTCTTCAAAGTTCAAACTCTACTATAGTAATGCTCGGCAAGTGTTTTCAAAAGGAAATTGCCAAATAAAACCAACCCTTCTTAGGGGGTCAAAGTTTGTACGGGAACATTTTTATTTTTCATCCGATCGACTTCAAACTCGGTTTGTGTACTCTATATAAGAGATATTTAGGTATTTTGCTTTGGGCTCGAGTTATTGGCAATGATTTTAATGATAACTTTTTCATAACTCACGAAGGAGTTTGTCGTATCAATATGAAACTTTGTACATTAATAATAAAGAAGTAAAAAGAAGTAAAATATTATTTATACTCTACTCATAAATCTAAATTCTAAATCAATAGATACAAAAAAAAACAGAAACCGTTTTTAAGGTGCCGTCACAACAAGCAATGAAAGTGATTGCAGCAATCATTCCGAGAAATCGAATTTTGAAATTTCCTGCAATTGATTGCAGAGAGCAGTCACACCATGCAAGCAATATGATTGCTGCGAGCGACTTTTTCCGTACACGCAATCACTTTCTGCAATCACTTGCTGCAATCATTTTCGGGTCGTCACAACAGGCAATCGAAATCGATTGCTGAAAGTGATTGCAGCAATGAAAATGATTGCAGCAATCGCTTTTTGCAAATAATTTGCGACTGTGAGGGAGTTCAGTTTCATTTCATATTTCATCGAAAATTGACGCAAAAAAAAAATAATAAAATGGATAATATTGCATTTGAAGAAGAAGCTGCATATTTGGAAGCGAGGCAGCTAATTATAGTGGAGATAGCAGCACGAATATTTCAGCATGTGAGGCAACAAAATAGAGCTCATCGAAGAGCAATTTGGACGCGACCGTTTTGGGACCGTGGTGCGGAAAATCCCTACTACGTTAAACTTATGAGAGATTTGCGGGCAGAGGGAGACGAATTTTTCAGAAACTTTGCGAACTATCTCCCAAACATATGAACTAAATCCCACTGCATATTTGGTGGGACTCATTTGGCTAGTGGGAGTTAGTTCCAGTTAGTTAGTAGTTAGTTAGTTCGAAAAACAGCGTTTGATTGCACGCAATCGAAAATATTGCAGATGTAGAACGTGCAATCGGCAATCGATTGCCGCAATTGATTTGAAGTAATTTGATTGCAAGCAATCGCTTGCACGAACTAGTCACACCATGCAATCGTTTCTCCTGCAATCGATTGCTCGCAATCATTTTTACTTGCTGCAATCACTTGCGGCAATCACTTTTCAGGTCGTCACACCGTGCAATATTTAATTGCAGCAATCATTTTAATTGCTGCGAGCACTTTCATTGCATGGTGTGACGGCACCTTTAGGCAATATGTACTTTGCTACGAATTTTAAGATCACTGATTTACTAACTGCTCCTCAGGTACTTTAATAGGAAATTTTATTTCGCGATATTTAAATATAAAAGAGAAAACTAACTGATCGTGAAGGAATCTCTGTGGACAAAATCCTGAGGGCTATTAAAATATGAGTCTTCTCATTATTGCAAAATTGCCGCGGGTAGCAGAAATGTATGAAGACGACGTTGTTGAAAGTCCCACGGAAATTATATTAACAGGAGACTTAATTAAGACAATTTTTGGCGATCTGCTGCAAAAGTCAATGCAGGAACTTTCAGAACGAGTCATTGCCGCGCTGACAAATGTGCAGACATTAGAAATGAATAGGAGCGATTCTGTTATCTGTGAAGACTGAAGATCCAAATGATGCACCAAATTTCCCTGTTGAATTCCTCAATCAGCAAACTGCATACAGCAAGCCACCTCATGTGCTGTACTTAAGCAAGGTGTCATCATCATGTTGCTGAAAAACTTGAACCCTAAAAAAGGACTGCAATGGAACTCGATTGATTGTGGAAGAGCCTGGACGAAATTTGATAAGAGCATGAATTATCACAATGATTCCATTTCCGATAAATTCTAGCATACGCTATAATGATAAACAAGGCTCAAGACCAGTCATTTGATGACGTTGGCATGCATTTGAAGACCGGAGTATTTTCACACGGCCAACTGTATGTGGCTTTATCACAATCAAGAGTTGCAAGACAAAAGAAGGTGTATATTGAATCTAATCCGCAGCAAGGAAGATTATTAATTAACCAGAGACAATTTACACGCAATGTAGTTTTCAAAGAAGTTCTTTAAATAAATTCAATTTGTTTATCAAATATTACTTTGCATACCCAGCGAAGCGGGTACAACCAACTAGTTTGCTGATTTTATGAGTTGATGCGGTATAATTGTTTTATTTAGGGGTACATAAGGCTCTTAAATATATTTAAAAAAAATCATACCAAATTCCTTGAACCACTTAGCGATTTCTTATAGAGGCGGCTAAAATAAGGATTATCAATTTCGAAATCTTGAAAACAGGTTCACTAGCTGTTAAAAATATTTATATTTAAGGCAGATCAAGTCCCTGTAAGTTGGCGTTTAAAATGAATGTCAAGAGATTTGTTTATGTCTCGGCTGGTAGTATTATGGCCCACCAACGTTGATAATAAGCATCATAACAAAAAAAAAATAAACACCAACAAGGGTGGCGGGGACAATTGAAAAAAGTACCTACTTAACTCAACTTTTATTAAAATCAATAATTTTACACAGTTTACGATGGTATTTTCGAAAGCGGGATTTACCGATTTGTCGTTAGTTGGTTAGTGTTAGTTTTGCATTTTGGTCATTTGCTCCTGACCTGCATATGCGTTTGTCGTCGGCATTATGACTTGATCGTAAGATGATGAGTTAATTTGGATTTGGGATTTGCCTATGGAAGGTGCTATGCAGGTAGTGGGTGGTGGTGGCTTGCGATGATTGATGCTGCGATTGCGATGGTTTGTTGTACTGCAACATGTAGCGTTTGGAGAAATTGTTTCCAGAATTGGGTGAAAAGTGAATTAATAGCGATGTCGTACTTTGAAAAATAATCTCGTTAAGTTCCTTAAAATATCTGCCATGGAAGTGACTTGTGTCCGTAAACTTTGGACCTTTTGTTATTTGTTTGAAAAGTGATTTCACACTGGAACTCAAGGTTTGAACTTCATTTTCTATAAATTCTTTCATGAGTTACGTCAGAGTCGGACACGCAATTTCCCCTCAAATCTAACTTTTTGCATTGCATTTTCCTTTGCATGGACGGGGATGTGCAAATCACTAACTAAAATTATTTATTTGTTCAAGAAGAGATTACAACGCAATTTATTTTCCTCTTTTTGTAATTGTTTCCGTAGGCACTCATCCAGTAGGTACTCTAGATGTCCGAACTTTCCGAGCGGCCAACATTACTCGGACCACTACCTTGTTGTAGATAAGGTTAGAATGCGGATAACTCCGACACCACCTGAAGACATGGAAAACCCATTTCTGCAGACTGTTAAACGGCATATACGGCATATACAAACTCGTCTCCAAGATATGGTCAGAGGAAATTATGCCTGATGAAGGAGACCCTCTATCTGACGTACTGCGTGAACGCCTAAAACTCAGCGAAGGCCTTTAATGTCATAAAATGATTTAGACAAGGTGATGCGCTGTCATAGTGTCATGTGACTTTTTCAACATCATACTTGATGTTGAGTTGTGCCAAACTCGCAATCCAACACCAGGGGCACAATTTTCCAAAAGTCTGTGCAACTACTTGCGTACTGACGACATCGACACGACATTATTCGCAGAACACAGCAAGTTGTCACTGGTGTGTTTGCAAGTACAAAGGCGGCAAAATTGGGATAGTTGGTGAATGAGGGCAAAACGAAATATTTGCTGTCAACAAGAAGGGACACACAGCATCGACGAATCGAACAGAACGTCACGATAGACAGCTATAACTTTGAGATAGTTCGGGACTTTGTCTACCTCTGCTCCGCTATAAAATCTGATAATGACACCACAGCAGAAATCAAACTAGATAGATAAAGATGCACTGCATAACCGACCTGAATAGTGTTGTGCGTGCATCATACCGGATACACAAAAAAAGTTGTAATTGTACTCACCAAAGCAGGTACATCAACTAACTTACCTATACTATACAATTAATTAAAGTACATACACCTTATCTGAATAAAATTGTAACTCTGCTTTAATTTGCAATTGAAAGCCACGTTTTTACATCCTTTTAAGACTCAGCACATGGATGACAGGTATAGTATGCTTATACATCGATTTGTCATCCCCTCAGTCAGTCCGAATTTCGAACCGAATTATCTTGAAATTCCCAACAAAACCAATTCCCATATGTTATAAGTAACCCAAAATATCTCTTTAACTGACTTCATTTATCTGGTCCAACTTGCGTCCTTCCTATACCGCAAGCACACAAACAATACGAAACCAAACTAAACAATATCTCTTATACCGTCCCATTGAACCGGTGTTATGTCCTTCCACTTCATCAATCCCAATGAATCGAGTTAAGAACGAACAATGTGTTCCCTCCCTCTTGGGGAGGTGTGAGAAATTGGAAATATCTCTCCTAACAAGCAATCTCTATTTCCGATGACATTCTTTTCAAAACCCAACTCCATACACACGCAAGGAGTAAAAACAAAAACTCATAATGACAAAATGGGAATAACGAGAAAAACGTTTGTATTCCGATTATCCCTTTGGGATTGTTGGCCGCATTCTTGCCAACACCACACTTACCTTCACAATCACAATCGAGTTATATCATTCTTTGGTTACAAATGTTTGACATTTGCAAAGTGTTTCCCTTTGAATGTAATGACAGAGATGTTCTTCCTTTTGCGTCTAATTTAAAAGGACCCAGCAAATAATAATTTGGCTAAAGTCCAAAAATATCTGGACACGGATGAGTTGTCGGCTTTGCAGCTCCTCAACACAAGAACATTTTAATTAATTTTGCATTCTTAGTTTTCATTTGAACTTAAGTTGTTTTGCGATGTCGATGAGCGAGTGGTGGGCGTAGTTGTTGTTGTTGTTGTTTTTGTTATAGACATCCCCATAAAATATTCTCACTCTTGATGAGATATGGTCGGTTGTCGAAGTTAACCCTTTTTGGAGGAGAAATTTTCAAATGACGGTCTAAGTCGACAAAAACGATGAGAGATTCGATGGAAATGGCTTTTTTTTTTGTAAGCGCTTTTGGGGATCTTTCTATGTCGGTCGGTGTGTTATTAATTTTGGGAGATTGGATGTTTTTGTTAAGGGATCCACAGAACCGGATCTTGTGGCAGAGATTCTAATAATGGGGATATTATATTCTCGCCGCAATATGGGTAGGGCTTGGGCTTTTTGTGGGCTTTGTCGAAAGGATTAATTATACAGGAGAGCTAAGCTGCTATATAAAACTGTAAATAGAATAAAAGGGGACGAATATTTGAAAATAGTTTTGCATATATTTTTGTTGGAAAGTTTGGAGGGTCATATTTCCTTTGCGTAGATCTCATTGAAAGGAAGCGCAATAGAATGCGAAAGTAGTTGAATTAATGAGTTTGGGACTATTATCAAAGGTCAAGTAATGCTAGTACAGTTACAGTAGTGGTTTCTGGTTTAAAGGTAGGCAAAAAGTCATACATTCGAAGAACATTTTCGTAAACAGGGAAAACATTTTTTTTTTGTAATGGGAATTCGCTGGAAGGAAAAATTATCGAAAGACATAAAGACATTGCAGTGCTATTACGCGAGGGATGCTTCTGCAATAGTGAGGGACTTTAACCCGATCTAAAAAAAACTCCCAAGGGGACTGACTTTTGTCATCCCGAATGGATTGCACATAGTCGTTCGACTAATCGGCAATTTATTTTTGATTCATTTTGAAAAAAATTAGAGGATAAATCCGACGTTTGCCGAATTTCTTTACTTTTTAAGTTGAAAGTATTACCTACTTTCTTGGTCTTAGCTAAGATCAAGAGGTTTTACCCGCCTTAATCTCCTGGTTACATTGTCAGTGTTTAAAAGTTCTGTTATTTCTATGTTAACATGGTTAAGAAGTCTACTTCTATGCCTTCGGGCAACTTTTTTAACTTCTTCCTCAACCATTTCAATGTTAAGATCTCTGTGTAGATCAGCGTTGCGTATGTACCAAGGTGCATTGACTATGTTCCTTAGTACTTTATTTTGGAAAACCTGAATTTTTAGCAAATTTGTTTGGCATGTACATGCCCACAACTGGATCCCGTAGGTCCATACTGGTTTTAGGACTTGCTTGTATAGCAATAACTTATTGAAATTTGACAGAGATGAATATCTCCCAATAAGCCAATACATTTTGCTGTATCGCATGTTCAACTCGTCTCTTTTTTTTCTTTACATGCGCTTTCCAACGCAGTTTAGCATCTAGAGTCATGCCTAGATATTTGGCTGTATTGGAGTATTCCACTACATTGTTGTTTATGTATACTGGAATATATGGTACGTTTTTATACGTAAAATTAATATGGACTGACTTAAGGTCATTTAATCTAATCTGCCATTTTTTTGTCCAATCAGAGATATTGTCTATTGCCCTTTGAAGCTTTTTGTTGCTACTTCGACAGTTGATCCCACAGAAAGGACAGCTGTGTCATCTGCAAAAGTAGCTATAGTGGTTTCCCCACTTTCAGGCAAATCGCTAGTGAATAGTAGGTATAAAACTGGACCTAGCACGCTGCCTTGCGGTACACCAGCTTTAATTTCTCTTAATGTTGAGTACTCTGTCTCTTGTTTAATTCTGAAGAATCGATCTGATATATATGACTCCAGAATTGTCGAATATTGTTTTGGCAGTTGCCTTTGTAGTTTGTGGATCAAACCTTTGTGCCAGACTTTATCGAAAGCTGGTGCTATATCAAAAAATATTGTAGAGCATACTTTTTTCTCTTCGAATGCTTTTTCGATTTTATCTGCGATTCTATGCACCTGATCGATTGTAGAGTGCTTATTTCTAAATCCAAATTGGTGATTTGGGACTAGAGATTTTTCGTCAATTATTTTTTGCAGGCGTTTAACCATAATTTTTTCGAGTAACTTTGACAACATTGGTAGTAGATATTGGGCGATATGAGGTTACCTCGTTAGGTGGCTTGCCTGGTTTTGGTATCATTATTACCTCAGCGACTTTCCACATGCTTGGGACATATCTCAACTTAAATGCAGCATTTATAATCTGCGCTAGTTTTTTCAGACATTTTCGTGGAAATTGTTTCAAAATTTCTCCTGTAATCAAATCAAGCTTGTTATTTAAGTTGTTCAGTGTACTCTTGTCGCGTGGCGCCCTTGTCTGTTGCCAGCGTTTTCTAGCTTTCCTCTTTTCCGTAATAATTTCACATATTTCGCGAGGATAAGAGTTTTGTTTGATCTTATTTGTTGTTTAAGGAGTTGCAGCCCACGCAGCTTTTTGTATATTCAATGTTAATATTTGGACTGCTTTTTCTAGTTGATCTTCTGTTTGAATAGATGTTGACAGTTGAAAACTTTCTTCCAACTTCTGTCTGAAATAGTTCCAGTCAGTCAGCCTATTAACTAGTTTTGGGCTATGTTCTTTTATTATAATTTTATCGCCAAGTGTAAGAAGTATAGAGGAATGATCTGATTGAAGATCTGGCCCTTCTTCTACACTTATTTTATTCGAACATATATTCTTAGATATAAAGAAGTCGACAAGATCTGGGGTTTTCCCGTTGAGTGATATTTGCCGCCATCTTCTTTAAATGCTTCGAATAATTCTCTGCCTCTAGAATTTGTTAATCTAGATCCCCAATATTTATTCTTGGCATTAAAATCTCCTCCTGGGAAAACATAAATGACGTGTCGCTTACCATTGGCGAGCGCAACTCAAAATGTGGTAATTGTTACTTAAATTTGGTTCAAATATTTTTATAAGAAAACGCCCCCAATATGAGGGCGTGTCATGGAATCTTGTAGGAACAAAATGCAGAGAGAGTTAATAAATAAACAAACTCACATTTTATCCTAGGCCATAATCATTCGTTTGCGTTAGCTGTTATTTCTGAGACGAATGGATGGAAGATGGAACCTAAAGCTAAATTGAAAAACGTTCTCAAAACAGTTTTGCTCTCGGTTGTTTGTGAAGCGTTTACGAGAAGTGGCGCAGTTTAAAAAGCCTTAAGGTGTGACTCGTGGATTTCAGCAACGACTAACAACTGCTACCACAGTTGAGACAGTTATTGTATGAATAACCAATTTTTTTTTTAGAAAACTGTTGAGGAATCTGCATTTAACAATATTAAAGCGACGCTTTACCTTTATTAAATTAAACGAAAAGATTCTATCTCAGGTGCTCACAAGCTTTGTTCAAGTATGAAATGATCTTAAATAAAGTCCGTCGCTAGGTGTCTAAGATATTTTCATTCATCAAAAGGTGCGGTGAGATTAAAAGCTAACACGTTGTGTCCTGACGTTCTGAGTATTTTCTTGTGGTGGGCTTTCCTTGTTTAAAACCGCACTAATATTAGGTTGTTGACGATTGGCTAACACAGTTTATTGCAAACAGAATCTTTTATGCGATTTTGGGGAGACTGACAAAGATCAAATAAGGACATCATCGATTCCTCAGGATCATGCAAACGATTCAGATATTCCATACAGCAGCAGATAGGAGTACGACTTTAAAATTGCTTTTTACCAATTCTATTTCAAGAAGGAGCAGGTAAACATTCCCCAACTTCATCATTTTCAATGGCCTGACTATCTACTTTCAGGGTCGCAGGTGTAGGTGCACTATCTATAAGTTTCGTTCTTCCGGCACTGACTCTAAGCCATAAGTGGCAATCCTCAAACGAGTAAAGGAGAGATGTCGGACTTAATTCAGCCATCTAATCCTGGGCCTGCCCAGAGGCCGCCTACACGGAATGCATGGCACATCCTAGAAGTCGGGTTGGAGACTTGTGAATAATATTTAATAGGAAAAACCCCTCTTGCGATGTAATAAGAATTTACAAGAATCTCCAACGCGGATGCGAAAAAATTAAAATTGGTATAGAAAGTTGCAACAATGACATGAAAAGGTACACTTCATGTTCCTGCATATGTGATACCAGGAAACTTCATGTACTTAAACTAAGATCTAAGGACGACCATTTGGATGACGCGCATGTTGCTGAATTTAATTAGGGATCAGGAACGTACAACAGCTAAGCTAATGCGAGATTATGTCCTCCATAAAAATGCAGCTGGTGTAAAATAACTCATGCTGCTTGTTATGAGTTCATACACCTTTTAGAAAATGTCCTTCTCGTAGACCCACATTGACCGCATTATCTCATCCACATGATGATAACTTGCTTTCGGAGATGCTCAAGCGGAATATTTTAACAAAATTTACCCATTTCAAGTTGCATCACTCCACAGGATGTTTATGTTTAACTTTTCAGGAACTTACTCATCTTCTGCTTCTCAATTCAAACGTTGAACTGCGTCTTCTTAGATAAACAAACTTCAGTAAATCGTCTCATGCCTCAGCATCCGCAAGCTTAAATATTTACCAGTACACCTCAGTTGGTACTGAGGTATGAATCCTTGTGCTTGTTTTTATTTGCCAAACATTTAATTTCGTAATACTTAGTTGTAAATCACATAGAATGCAAACCTAAACTATGCATACTGCACATACATAGTTGTGGAGTTAATTGAGCACTTTTTCGGGTGTACTTTAGGCGGCATAATCCAACGTCTCCTTCTCATTCTGTACAGCAGCGGCTGTGTCTAGTTAAAGTCATCTCCTCCACTCTAATAGTGTTATGAATATCCTGTTGTGTATTGCACGAGAGAAGGATGCCATTAGAATTAAGTGAAAGCCATCAATAAAGTCACCGCCATTCCCCTGCATCCTCGTCTATTCACCCCGATTGCATTGGCATTCACTAACATACACACAGCGGGGCAATGGCAAGCGGATGCAGAAATTCGATTATGTGCATGAATCCTTCTTAAAACCATTCCCAACGGATTGCTTTCTGTGGACTACATCCAGGTTATACCATCCAGCCGTTAATACATGTCGTTTCAAGAGACGAGTGCCTGCCAGGTATGGGGTTGAGTTGAAGTTCCGTAGATAGCGGTTCGGTGAAATGAGTTGAACAGGAGTTGTTTCAATTTAATTACTGTCTGCCATTCGGACGATACCAACGGCAAAATCAGATGAGATGTAGCAAGTTACTTCTGACAAAGTTAGTTAGATATCTTGTTTGGTGGGTGGTTGAAATTTTAAGGAAACCCTATCACAAATTCAGTGGTTATTGCCTCGTGGTTATATTCGTATGTTTCAGCCGAAAACAATTTCTAAAATTTGACAAGTAAGCTAATAGCTTTTGTTGAAGCCAGAGTTAATTGGAGTTAGGCCAAACCGCTTTTGCAGTGAGTGGCAGTTTGACATTTCATAAAGTTTTCAGAGGTTAAGTTATTTAGATTTTTAAGCGAATTTGCAAACGCACCTAATATTATTGAAGTATTTCTAAGAAATGGTGCGAAAGCGTAGGCGAACTGTGTTAAATTAAAAAAATATATTAAGAACTGACATTTACGTGCTTGTACATTTTACACTTTTGTATTATTGTTACTATAGGTCTGGGGTACCTATAGTAAAAGTGTAAAAGTGTAGCAAGTATATTTTGTTGTTATAAGAGTAAGAAAACTTCACACTTTCACAACGATATTATAGACATTATACAAATATAGAGGACGCCCTAATGTCCTCTGGAAAAAAACCTATATCTCTGCCAAAAATGGCAACAATAAAAAATGACCCCCGGTCAAATTATTGGAGCCCTTTGCAGTGTTTGCCAGATAGCGACAACGAGAGTGAAACTATGGACGAAATTCTATCGCCAAATAAATCCCCTAAAATAGTTGTTCCCCCTATAAAACTTATACAAAAAAAAATGTGAATATGTACACAGTTCATTAAAATCACTTAATATATCTGATTATGCCATTAAAAAAATGTCTATCAAAATAAAAATTATGTGTGACACTATGGAGTCATATAATGCAGTTCTTAAGAAGTTAAAAGAGGACGACTGCCAATATTTTACTCACGATGTGCCAAGTGAAAAAGCTTTTAAATCTGTGCTATATGGCTTAGGCCAAATTGACACAATAGCATTAAAAAATGAATTAATAAGACTCGGTCAAGTGTAAAGACATAAAAATGCTAAATAAAAAATACGATCACTATGAAGATACATTCTATATAGTTTTTCTCGAAAGTGGCAGTGTTAAGCTAAACGAACTTAAAAAAAACATTCGCTCTATTTTTCATACTCATGTGCAGTGGAGTTATTACGGAAAGCAAAAAAATCGTCTAACGCAATGCCGTAACTGCCAAATGTTCGGTCATGGTGAAAGAAACTGCCACATTAAAACATACTGTGCTATCTGCGCCGGTCCACACAAGACTGAGGTATGCAATGCTAGCAAAGCAACTCGTTTGTCAAATGTGCAAACTGCAAGGGGGATCGTAAATCCACTGACAGCGCATGCGTAAGCAGAAGCAAATACCTCGAGATGAGGGAAAAATTTGCAGTGAAGACTAACCGTTCGCCCAAGCCCAACACCAACAATTTCAACAAGTTGAAACCTATGCAGAACTACAACAACAATGAAGTCATTTGTCTCCATTCAATGAATGATTTCCCAGCTCTCCCAAATCAAGCAAATCAAGCTGCTGTGAAGCGTCGTATGAATACAGAGAGCAGCAACGTTTCTCGACCAAAAGCTTGGGAACAAGCGACACCGGCGATTTCGCCATCTACCAGCAGCAACAACAATGCTTCCACTACCAACCGTGAGTTGTTCTCAATGGAGGAACTGAACTCACTCGTAATGGAAATGATAAATAAGTTAGGTTCTTGTACAACTAGAGAGGAACAATTTAATGCCATCGCTCAATTAGCAACTAAGTTTTTGTATTCTAATGTCAAGTAATTTAGTACATAGTAACATAAATATTGTAACATGGAATGCTAGAGGTATTAGAAAGAAACATGTTGAATTCATAAACTTTTTAAACGCTAATAGTATTGACATAGCACTAGTTACAGAAACTTGGCTCAATTCTACAATTCGATATACATCGAATACAATACAAATCTCAACCTCCGATTTTAAATGCTATCGAGTTGATAGAAGACATAGAAGAGGAGGGGGAGTAGCAATTCTTATAAGGAGGTCAATTCAACATACTATTCTGAGAAATGTACAAACGCAGTTTGTTGAAAATCTAGGTGTAGAAGTCAGACTAAGAAATGGTAAAATGATAAAAATATTTTGTGTGTATTTTCCTGGTGGAACTTCCAGATTAGTAAGCAGAGTCGGCTTGAAATCTGACTTGAGAAAATTGTTTAGCATTAATGGTGAATTTCTAATTGGGGGTGACCTCAATTGTAGACACAGGGATTGGGGTTGCATCAGAGCAAATTCTTGGGGAAATGTCTTGTCTAACCTTATTTCTATGTTGCCGATTCGTGTTCTATTTCCGTCCAGTCCTACGTATTTTCCAGCTGGTTCTCGTGGTCGTCCTTCTGTGATTGATTTATTTTTTACAAATATGTCTAGTCATATTTCGCAACCAGTATCCATTCACGATCTGTCCTCAGATCACAACCCAGTCCTTTGTCAACTTCCGTGGTCAGGACAAAAAATAGTGCAATACATTCAGGACTTTAAAAACGCAAATTGGGCAGTTTTTCGTTCTGAAATTAAAAATAAACTTCGAAACGTACCTGTCAGACTTGAAAATATACGTTGTCAGGAAGATGTTGACAGCATTGTCCATCAATTCTCCGAACATATATTAAGTTCTGTTGAATGTAGTGTACCAAAAATCGAAAAAAAATATTTTTGTATGAAGCTCCCAGGCCACATTCTGGAACTCATAAGGCTGAGAAATATGCATAGGCGAAACTGGCAAAGGTATAGGCAACCTATTTCTCAATGCCAAGTAAAGTACCTTAACAAACAAATAACCAAATTTATTCAGGATAAACGAAGCGAAGAATGGAACTCCAAACTTAATTCACTTGATAAGGCATCTAAACCCTTTTGGAATATAGTGAAAGTAGTTAAAAATAAAAATAGGCAAATTCCATGCCTTGAGTATACCGGTAGCACATATTATGCAGACTCTGACAAAGCTAATATACTCAGCGAGAAATTTGCGTTAAATCATTTGGTTGCTCAACACCTTGGAGATGCAAATACAGATTTGCTTGTGCGCAATTCGCTACAAATGTTAAACTCTACGATAATGGAAACACCGATGAGTGAGTTAGTGAACGAAGCAGAAATTAAACATATTACAGATAGCTTAGTAATAAGAAAAACTGGTGGTTTGGACAAGGTAAGGAACATTTATTTAAAAAAATTACCCAAAATTGGTATTACATTTTTAGCATTTATTATTAATGCCTGTTTGAAAATGCAATATTTCCCAACTGCCTGGAAGGAAGCTAAAATAGTTCCTATCCCAAAAGCAGGAAAACCTCTCAACAGACCGGAAAGCTACAGACCTATAAGTCTGCTAAGTAGCTTAAGTAAAATTTATGAAAGAGTGATTAAGGGAAAGTTGTTGGAGTTTATAGATGGCCAAAATATTTTTCCAAATGAACAGTTCGGTTTTAGACGCCACCATAGTACTTGCCATCAAATTCTGAGAATTTGCAACAGAATAAAAACCAATCGTGCTGTTGGGAAGTCGACGGGAATGATACTCCTAGATATAGAGAAGGCATTTGACACAGTTTGGCACAACGGCCTTTTATTTAAAATGCTGGAATTTAATTTCCCAATATTTCATTGTAAAATTGTGCAAAGTTTCTTGTCAAGTCGTTGTTACAGAGTGTACGTAATGGTAGTCCGTCCAACTTGTTACCTATTACAGCAGGTGTTCCCCAGGGCTCAGTACTTGGGCCAATATTATACAACTTATACACAGCAGATGTCCCGAATTTACCGGAATTGCTGTGTACGCTGATGATACTGCTGTATTTTCCTCGCATGAAATTGGTCTCAACATTGAGACCAATCTTCAAAATGCGGCTGAAATTTTAGGTACATTTTATAATAAATGGAAAATAGAAGTAAATTCGGACAAGATTCAAGCTATCTTTTTTACAAGAAAAAGAAAGTCTTGTTTCTTGCCGTCTAATCAGTTGATGATAAATGGACATCAAATAAATTGGGAACCATTTGTTAAATATTTAGGAGTTTATATGGACCAAAAATTAAACTTTAAGGAACATATTGCAAGGACACTACACAATACAGGTATTGCTATTAAGATGCTATATCCTTTTGTAAATAGGAATTCTTTATTGTCAAATGAAAATAAAATACTTATGCACAAAGTCATATTCCAGTCCATTTTATTGTACGGTTGTCAAGTGTGGGGTGAATGTGCAGACTGTCACATCAAAAAACTACAAATACAACAAAATAAACTTTTAAAAATGATGCTAAACCTCCCTTGGCACCACTCTACCCTAGATTTGCATAACAGAGCTAATGTTGAGTTGATCTCCGAGAGAATCAGGAAACTAAACCAAGTTTTTTTGACTAGATGTAACTTCGCTGAGAACCCCCTAATAAATGACTTGAATATTACTCACCTAAGACTAAACTGATCTCGTGTTTTTTTCTGTGATTACATATTATAATGCGTTAACTATTATTAACAACTTTGTATTTTGTAATTAATCTTTTTGTTATTTTTTGATATATTTATTTATTTATTAATGTATTTATATATTCATTTATTTATATTTTATTTATTTACTTGTTTATTATTTATTTATTTATTTATTTATTTATTTATCTATTTATTTATTTATTTATTTATTTATTTATTTATTTATTTATGTATTTATTTATTTATTTATTTATTTATTTATTTATTTATTTATTTATTTATTTATTTATTTATTTATTTATTTATTTATTTATTTATTTATTTATTTATTTATTTATTTATTTATTTATTTATTTATTTATTTATTTATTTATTTATTTATTTATTTATTTATTTATTTATTTATTTATTTATTTATTTATTTATTTATTTATTTATTTATTTATTTATTTATTTATTTATTTATTTATTTATTTATTTATTTATTTATTTATTTATTTATTTATTTATTTATTTATTTATTTATTTATTTATTTATTTGTTATTTATTTGATTATTTATTTATTAATTTATTACGTTTTTATGTGTTATTTATTTATTTAGTTATACATATGTGTATAATATATTTCACATATATATAATATATATTATATATATATATATATATATATATATATTTTTTTTTTTTTTTGTCAAATGGATGTTTTTTTCTCGTTGTTTTCCTCCAAAATAAATATAAATTTAATTAAGAAATATATATTAAATAGATGTTAAATATTTCAGCTGAAAGATATAAATGTAGTCCTATATCATATCTCTGTACTGTAAATTGTGCGGTGGCTAGCCTTTGTAAATTTTTTGTAACGAAATAAATTCTATTCTATTCTTACTTACTTACTTAAGGTGGCGCTATAGTCCGGGGTGGACCTGGGCCTCAACCAACAAGCGTCTCCAACCAGCACGATCTTTGGCCAGCTGCCTCCAGTTTCGCACGCTAAGTTGGTTGAGGTCCCCTTCCACTTGCGTGCGCCACCTGAGTCGCGGTCTTCCTCTACTGCGCCGTCCCTCGGGTGTGGATTCGAAGATCTTCCGGGCTGGAGCATTCACGTCCATTCGCTCTACATGACCCAGCCACCGCAGTCGTTGGACCTTCACTCTTCTGGCTAGGTCAATGTCGCTGTACAGCCCGTACAGTTCGTCGTTGTATCTCCTCCTCCATTCACCGTCTATGCAGACGGGACCGAAAATTACTCGAAGAATTTTCCTCTCGAAGCAACCAAGAGTAAGCTCATCCGCTTTTGATAGAGTCCATGCCTCTGCACCATAAACTAGGACTGGGATGATTAAGGTCTTATAAAGGGTCACTTTAGTTGTTCGAGAGAGGGCTTTGCTACTCAATTGCTTTCTTAGCCCAAAGAAACAGCGATTGGCAAGAGTTATTCTTCGCTTAATCTCAGCGCTGGTGTCATTGTCTGAGTTAATAGCGGAGCCTAGGTAGACAAAGTCCTTTACCACCTCAAAGTTATATCTGTCTATAGTGACATTCTGTCCAAGACGTCGGTGTTGGGTGTCCTTTCTCGATGACAGCATATACTTTGTCTTGCCCTCATTGACCGCCAAACCCATCTTTGCCGCCTCCGTCTCAATGCTCACGAACGCGCCAGTGACATCACGCTGCGTTCTCCCGATTATGTCGATATCGTCGGCGTAGGCGAGTAGATGGACGGACTTTTGAAAGATAGTGCCTCTGGTGTTAGCGTTTGAGTTTTGCACTATTCTTTCAAGAACGATGTTGAAGAAGTCACATGACAGCGCATCGCCTTGTCTAAATCCTTTTTTGACATCGAAGGTCTCGGTGAGCTTCTTTACCGACCTTGATGGAGCAGCGTGCATTCTCCATTGTCATCCTACACAAACAGACGAGTTTGGCAGGGATGCCAAAACTATACATGACTCTGTATAGCTCGTCTCTATAAATGCTGTCATAGGCGGCCTTAAAATCGATGAAAAGGTGGTGGGTATCGATTTGAACTTCCTGGGTTTTCTCCAAGATCTGCCGCAGTGTGAATATTTGGTCGATGGTAGACTTTCCTGGCCTGAAGCCACACTGATAGGGACCAATCAGGTTGTTGACGAAAGGCTTCAGGCGTTCACACAACACGGCAGATAAGATCTTGTAGGCGATGTTAAGAAGACTAATACCTCTGTAGTTGGCGCAGTTCAGAGGATCTCCTTTCTTGAGGATCGGGCAAACAATGCTGAGGTTCCATTCATCGGGCATACTTTCCTCCGACCATATTTTACAGATGAGTTGGTGCATGCTCCTAACCAAGTCATCGCCTGCCGCTTTGAATAGCTCGGCGGTTAGGCCATCTGCCCCAGCGGCTTTGTTAGACTTAAGCTTAGATATGGCTATCTTCACTTCGTCCAGGTCGGGTGGACGGAATTGTTGGTCTTCATCGTCCAGGTTGAATGGTTCATTCTGCCTGACAGCGGGATTTAGTTCGTCATCGCCGTTAAACAGTCTGTCTAAACAGTCTGGATTTATTTGTAATATGTGCTTGATATTGTGGTTAGCCCTTAAACTATTACATATTGATTCCATCAAATTGAAGCCCATTCCATTACACAAAATATATGGTTGTGATTAGAAAGACGTAGTGTCAAAATGGACCGGATATGTTGCGCCATCTATGTATTTTTATTCCTATTTTCTGACAAATGCGTACATTTTTATTACGTCTACAAATTTATGTATTTCCTTACAGAAATAACAGATGAAAGTCAAGTCATGCATAGTCACAGCTCGTTTTGCAAACTCGAAAACTATTGTTCAAATTAAAACTAAAAAATGTACACGACTGGGTCGCACGAAACTTTCTCGTTTATTGGGAATCTCGCAGAATCTCAAAGTAATTTCAGCAAATTTTACGTTCAAAATCATATCCACTTAACATGTACACAGGTGTAGTAACTAAATCCTTGTTAATTAAAAAAGTAATACCTACATACATATAGCCATACGTAAATAATTAACTACAACACTTTATTACTTACTTTCAAATTTCACCACCGAACTGACACTTGAAGGAGGCAAGTGGGCGATGAATTTCGAATACGGTTTTTTGTAAAATTATGCTGACAAATGTTACAATTTGGATTCGAAAAGCACTGTTATTAAACTGTTCAGCTGAAAACTGAGTACGACGTATTCTTCAGGATATAAAAACTACCTAGCAGTTACGTTTTCATCCAAATCGATAGTAAAGTTTTCGAGATATGAGCAGTTTTTAAAATACCATTTTTAGCAATTGGGGTGGAAATCGAAGGACATAATAATATTAAGGGACAGCTGTCCTTTTTTCGGCTTTTTTGGTCAAATATGTATGGAAATGAAACAAATTAGTTCATTTGTTTTCCCATCCGACGTTTCGACAGAGGTTTCTGTCGTCCTCAGGGATCTTTATTGGAGAACATTACATATAGTTTACAAATGTGTTTGAACATGGATTTTAAACTATTACTTACATTCAAAAG
Source organism: Cheilosia soror (assembly GCA_949372485.1). Taxonomy (NCBI): domain Eukaryota; kingdom Metazoa; phylum Arthropoda; class Insecta; order Diptera; family Syrphidae; genus Cheilosia; species Cheilosia soror. The sequence continues at coordinate 99,908,725 of OX443563.1, forward strand.
TACTACAGTATTACAATAGTATAACAAACGAAAAAACAATGTGAAACATTGGGAGCATTTACGTTAAACTGAAATGAAGACAGAAATTAAAAACGAAATATAAAACCAAAAAAAGCAAAAAAAAAAAAAACAAAAAACAAAGAAAACACGAACAACTTGGATAGAAGTTTAGTCTGTTGTATGTTTTTTAGTTTAGAGTTGAAACTTGAAACCTCTTTGTGGAGGCGAGAGAGCTATAGGCCGATGATACGTTGTGTGTGTCTTGCTTTCTGTTCATGTTGTTGCTATTGTTAAGTATATGTAGGGTCTCTAGGGTGTATCGTTTATATTTGTGTTTTTCGGTTTGGAGTACTTTAACATTGTCAAAGTCTGGTTTGTGACCACTTTCGATGACATGAAGGGCGAGTGCTGTTTTTCCGGAATTTTTGGATTTTATATCGGAGCGATGGTTTGAAATTCGGTTGGCTAGAAACTGGCCTGTTGTTCCTATATAGCACAGATTGCAGGCTACGTCATTGTTTCCTTGACAGTCAATTTTGTAGACCACATCTGTCTGTTTGTTTTTCTCCGGTTTTGTTTTTAATTTGGAGAACATGGACCCTACAGTTTTGTTGGATTTATATATTTTATATATATTTTGAGTAGATATCAAACGACGCAGTCTTTTTAGATAAAAACTGAGTTTGCTATGAAGTTAAGAATGACAATAGTAGGTATCTTAAAAATACGTTTTTGTCAAATTCGTTTGTACCATTTTCGAGAAAAAGCCAAATTTCAAAAATGCCGTTGCAGGACTTTTTAGCGAAAAACTGGGTATACTGCATGCCTACATTAACTCAACTATCAATTTGGGCTCAAATTGTTAGAGCCGTTTTCGAAAAAATCTAAATTGGGTAATGAGGCGGCGAAGATGGGTCTGGCTGTTAATGAGGACAAAACGAAGTATATGCTGTCATCGAGAAAGGATTCTCAACATCGGCGACTCGGACAAAACGTCACGGTTGACAGATATAACTTCGAAGTAGTTAAAGACTTTGTCTAGGCTCTACAATTACCTCGCAAAACAACATCGGCGTAGAAATCAAACGAAGAATCACTCTTGCCAATCGCTGTTTCTTCGGGCTAACTAGGCATCTAAGAAGTAAAGCCCTCTCTCGCAGAACCAAGGAGATATTGTACAAGACCTTAATCATCCCGGTCCTGTTGTATGGTGCAGAAGCATGGACCTTATCCAAAGCTGATGAAAACCTCTTGGTACGCTTTGAGAGAAAGATTCTTCGAGTGATTTTCGGTCCAGTTTGTATCGACGGAGTGTGGAGGAGGAGATTCAACGACGAACTTTACCGGCTATATAGCGACGTTGACCTAGTCAAAAAGCTCAAAATACAGCGGCTGAGATGGCTGGGTCACGTGGAGCATATGGACAACAACGCACCAGCCCGACGAGTCTTTGAGTCCACCCCTGAGGGACAACGAAGCAGAGGCAGACCCCACCTCATGTGGCGCGCACAATTGGAGAGCGACCTCAACCAACTTGGTGTGCGTAACTGGAGGTAGCTAGCTAGGGACCGAGCTGGCTGGAGGGGCTTGTTGGTTGAGGCCGTGGTCCACCCCGGACTGTGAGCGCCATCTAAAGTAAGGGTAATACATATTTCGTAAAATTTGTATATGGGAAGCACTGTTAGTATTAGGGCTAGAATAAAACAAAAAAAACGCCTCCTAGCGGAAAGCTCACAAACTCTAAATACGAAGTTTGAAACAATTCCGTTCAAGCGTTTAGATTCCCCAGGGGTAGAGGGGTGGAACAGACAAACATACGGACGGAGAGAATTGCGAGACCCACTTTTTTGAGTTCCTTTATCATCGTAATATCGTGTGCAAATCTCAGCCTTCTACCTCAATTGGTTTTTGAAATAGACCTGGTACAAAATAGACTTAGTGGGTTCTCTTTTCTCCCTTTGGCTACGGAACCTTAAAAATCAAAAGACAGTTCGTTCGAACTCATTCATTGTCATTACAATCAACAATTTGTTCATCAATAGCGACGGGTAATTTTTCTTTTAGTTATTTTTAGACTTGTGAAACTTTACAAACTCTATCGTCCTCTTAAAAAAATTAACAACAAAAAAAGCAAGTATTCGACACAGTGTCTATCCAAACTGAATTTGCATTGACAACATACCTCTAGCAAACTGACGACACTCAGTTCACTCGCGCTGATCCTTGTTAACTATAAATTGCGTGCAAAGGAAACAATTTTCCAACGAAAACAATAAATTTACCTTAAATTTCCGGTGAAAAGTGATTACAAACAACAACATTGCCGGCTGGAGCCGCTATTGTGTTGCCGCCACACCACAGCCAGCGCAGCGCACCGTTACGTGTTCGCACCTAGTACATACACACAGTTCTTTCGCATTCGAAAATTGGTATTTTTCGACGCAAAAACTCAATGATGGCCAAAAGCACTTTCACAGTAGTAGCTGGTAGGTATAGTTTCTCTTCACACGACTGTAGTAAGGGAAGGTGGAAGCAACTCCGCACAAAAATGTAGAAAACTGGAAAACTCATTCCAACTAAAAGCGGCGCTTCTTCTTCGCTTGTTGAACGTTTGTTATTTTATTTTTATTTGTACTTTTCTTTTTTTTTTTGTAGGAAGATTTTTCAATTTGCTTAGTTCCTTGGTACCGGTCGGTCGCCGCCCTTCAATTGGTCAAAGGAATACAAGCTTCCATGACTGGGAGTCGACAAAAAGCCAGGATGTTGAAATATGAGTTTGGAAAGTTTCCAAACGGCTTTTCTGCTCTTTCGAAACTGATACTTGGATGTTTCGCTCCATCCCCATCCCCCTTGTTCGGTGTTTAAATCCAATGCGAGTGCAGTATAGCAGGAAGCCCAGTCCAATATAGATAGAGAGGAAAGGATGAGAAATGTTCTCACACCAATACCAGATGATTGAAGACTTTTTTAGTTATTTGCTTGCTTGCGGTTTTTCTTTGCACTCAGCCGAAGGAGGACATAAGGGCTTAGCAAGAATGAGGGTTAAACTCCTTGTGGCTTATGTTTTACAAGTTGTTAACTGTTAAAGGATTTCTTTTGGTATAAGGTTACGTTGCGTTTTTCGTTTCGGCTTACACTTGAGCATCTGACAGCACAAATTACTTGTGTTTAATTATTTAATTTTTTAGTTCTCATTTTGTGGTGCGTTTGGATACATTTCTCATTGAAGAAAAGTGGCCAGAATGGTGATGTGTGAGTTTGGTCGGCTTTTTTGTTTAAGTAAAACTTTCCTGAAACATCCTGCAAGAGTTTCAAAGTAACGAGGTTCTTTTTTTTTTTTTTTTGATTAAAAAGTGTCTGGTTCTGGTTGCTGTGGATTTTAGTTAAGGAAATAGTTTTCTGCTTAAGAAATAAGCTATAAACAAAGTTTATGAAGACTATATTTGAAAGGGAAGTAGCTGTTTGTTAAGTGTTGATGATTTGGTACATCGAAAATAAAAGGATTATACAGAATCCTCAAATATATTTGGAAAAGTAAATACGCAATCATCTTGTATCATTTAGACAGATATATGTAAAGGGTTTTCCAATAAGAGGTGTATTCTAAGGTATTCTAAGAGAAAATGCCATTTTTTGAGATGAATGATCGGATGTTTATTTCACAATAAAGAGGAAGGTATGCCGTTAATAATGAAAAACAACATTAGCCAAATGTCCACCACGAGCACGCTATAGCCTCATTTTTCGATAGAATTCCGGATCATTTTCATGCATTTCAAGGACCCAATCAGCAAAGACACGACGTTGTTGATGATCGGCCGGCTTGAGTTCTTGTGTTAACTGAACTTTATAAGCCTTAAGACCCAAGTCTTTATGCATCAAAATACGGTGTAATGACGTTTGTGGAATGCCCAATTCCAAAGAACAACAAGGAATGGACAAACCTGGGTTTTCTTCAACACTTTGGGCTACAGCAGCTATATTCTCAGTTGGTCTTGAGCGACGACGTGCACGGGTTTTATTCTTCACATCACTAACTTGTCACAAAAGCTCGAATTTTTCCACCAATTTCTGTATTGCGGTCCGACAAAGTGCTTCACCACGATCAAAAAATGCTTTAGTTTTGCGAACTGTGACTGCAAGATTTTCACCATTTTTGTAGTGAATTTTAATAATTTCAATGCGTTGTTGAAGCGTGTATAGTTCCATTTTTAGTAATGGCGTAGTTTCGTCTTGTCAAATGTCAAAGAATAAAAGCTTCAAAAGTGACAGCTACCGAAATAGCGGGCCATTCACAATAACACCTCTCATTGGAAAACCCTTTATTATTATTAAAATATTGAATATTAATTTTTAGAGTGTCTTCCTTATTAATGGAAATTCTTCTTTATTTGGGTTTTATTGTACCAAATGTCTTCCAAAAAACGAAATTATTCTTTGAAATAGAGGCGCACCGCACGAAACATTTTTTTATAAATGAAGTGTTTTATAAGTTTGAAAAAAATGCGTTTTGGAACCTCTGGAATTTGAATTTGGAAACTCTAACAAATGCACTTTTTGGGCAATTGGCAATACTAGAAATATTACTGAGTTGCTCAAGAACGAAGTCACTGAAATGGGATTTTCAAGAAACGGACTGTTTTTTGGGGGGATTTATATTTTCCGAACTACTGATTTTATCGTAAATTTGCATTTTAGCCAAAATCACTAGAAGCATTTTCGTGAAATAATAAATATTTAGAACTAGTTTCATATTATCAGTAAAACCCGACTACGCAGTCATGTAGCAGTAGCACTCATCTAATTTTTTCGTGAGAACCGTTTTCATGGAAACTTTTTTGTATCTTTTTGTAACCATAGATCCCTTATATCTCTATAATATAAAAAATAGGTAATAGAACTCAATTATTACAAAACAAAACATTAGCTAAAATGTAAAATTGCAATATTGTTAGTAGGTACTTTTCCATCGAATTCTAAATTTAAAACTCGAATTAGGTACCTCAAAGGAATAAAATCTATCTTAATGAGTTTTCGCAATAAACCAATGATATGTAACATGAAAAGAATGAAAATCGTTTTTAAGTTCAAATTAGTTTTCTTTTATAGCCGGTTTTACAGTGCAATTTTAAACTCCGTTTAGCCAGATATCAGGTTTAAACCGACGTTTAATACAAAAAGGTGTATTACAGTACTAGTTTAAACTTAATCGAGAGTTTAAACCGAGTTTAACTTAACCGGCCTTGGATGGGGGTTTAAACTGAGTTTATTTTCCGGAATTGCGTAGTACGATCTCCCTCCCGGCTTATGACGGCGCTCCAGAGTCGAATCACTCCCAGTCAGGCGTGTCAGTTTGGCTTGAATTGGTCCTATGTTGATCATGTTACCACTTCGCTCTTCCCGATTTGTGCTTATCGTCATGAGGATGAGGTCCTATAGAGAAATCCAGCCTTTATACCTATGGTGACATCGAATTGCGGCTAGCCGATGAGTAGTTTTAGTTTGCCCGACTTGTAGCGAACTAGTTTGCCTATTTGACCCTCGACCATTTCCTTGAGGGGATTCTTCTTCTCCACCGGTTCAGGCTGAAAATTGTTTAGAATTGGTCAGAACATGTAATACTATAATCGGTCTTTATGTTATCTTACCTGACTATGTCACTTTTTTTAAATTGCCAAAATAATGATAAACACATGCGTTCTACCAATATGATAAATTTCCTCAAACCGAAGAGGAACGCAATACCGAAGTATAATGACTTTTATTTATTTTATTTACTTCAATTTTTTTATTTCACTTTTTTAAATTGCCAAACTGACATCAGAATAAACAAAACTGATAGACATTTCAAATACAGTGGCGTACAAAACAGACGAGAAAAGTTTACCCGAAAATTAACTAAACGTTCGTTCCAATTTCACTGTAATACACTCACGGTTTACGTACTTGGTTTAAACTTGCTTGCGAGTTTAACTAAACCTGAGTTTAAACTCGCACTGTAAAACCGGCTATTAGCCGGTTTTACAGTGAAAGTTTAAACTCCGTTTAACCAGATATCAAGTTTAAACCGACACGACGTTTAAGACGAAAAGGTGTATTACAGTGCTAGTTGAAACTTAATCGAGAGTTTAAACCGAGTTTAACTTAACCGGCCATTGATGGGGGTTTAAACTAACTTTATTTTCCGGAATTTCGGCAGTACCTACGATCTCCCTCCCGGTTTATGACAAAGCATAAAGCAACATTGCATCATTATTGTTTTTATGCAATTAGTTCGCAAGAGTGCAACCCTTTATCTTTGATTGTGCTCTACTAGTTTCTAGAAATGCTTGTATGTATACCGTCTAATACTCTAATACAATAGATCGGTGTAGCAAAACCGATTCCTGCCGGTACTCGTCAACTTTGAGGTATAATAAAAAAAAGTACAACACAAAATGCGCCATTTCTATTTCACAAGTACAACGACCTAATGTTAGACTTCGGAAATGTACCACCGTACCTGGCGGCGCTTCAGAATCGAAATCGAAACAACCACAGGTAGAGCTGCTGGAAGCTGCAAATTAGTTTAGATGTGCAAATACACACAACACAAAGCATTGTCGACTTAGTTCGTGTTCTTCATTTATACAAAAGAAATAGAAATCTAGCTTAAATCAACAGTTTAACAAATATTCTATTACTAGCTGGACCCGTGCTCGCCTGCCCGCTCGCACAAAATTATATTTGGTTCATTTAAAATTACACTTTGAGTGTTTCATTGAAATCTGTCCAGTAGTTTTCGCGCTTTTAGGAGAAAAAGAAAATTCCTCCCTCTCTTAGATCTTGCTACTTATTTGTAATACTGCATTTCCTTTCCTTTGTTTTGTTCCTAAGGAGGTGGCTATAAACGACATAGCCTATAGCAGTCTCACAGTCTTAAGGAACATTTTAAAAAAAGTTTCTTCGAAATCTGTCCAGTAGTTTTCGAGTTTTTAACGGCCAAAGAAAATTCCTACAGTTTTTATGTATAGATAATCAGGTGTGTACCTATATACAAAACATTGAACGATAGGTGATGAGTTATACCTCGGCAAAATTGAACGGCCCTTGGCATCACTCCCAGTCAATCAGTCGTGAACTAGTTTGTCTATATTTGACCCTCGACCATTTCCATGAGGGGATTCTTCTTCTCCACCGTTTCAGGCTGAAATTTGTTTACATTACTTACTTTACAGGTTAAAAACTGGTGTTGCAACTCACCACTGAGCGCTGTTGGCTGATGGCTTTGCTGGTGCTTGGCGGCAGGTTCAGGGTCGATGCAGGGTAACATATCTGGCAACTAAATGGTAACGGTCAGAACACATAATATGGTGAACGATCTTTATGTTGTCTTACCTGGCTATGTCACTTTTTTGAAATTGCCAAACTGACACAATAAACAAAACTGATGGAAATTTCAAATACACATGAGTTCTACTACGTTTACAGTGGCGTACAAAACAGACGAGAAAAGTAAAACCAAAGTTTAACCAAACGTTGGTTCAAATTCCACTGTAATACACTCACGGTTTAAGTACATGGTTTAAACTTGCTTGTGAGTTTAACTAAACCGGAGTTTAAACTCGCACGTGCGGTGCGTATCGATTAAAGAGCGCTGTCATATTTTAAGTGAGAGGCTAAATTTCTTATTCTAGATCTGCCGATAGATGGCGGATAGGTATATACTCATCTTAAGCACAAATTACATTCAGTATCTTATAGATTTTTATCTTAAATCGTATATAAATTTTATTACACTTAAAAAATACATCCATCTACATATCATATTGTGCTAACGCCTATTTGCCATTGCAAAAATAAAATTCAAATATTACACACTACCGAGTGCACAACACTAATGGCTAACAGTCTTTAGAAGCACATTTAAGTATCCATTTAATGGTTTTAACATTGCGATCAACTTTTAGCCATTCAACACACTGCAACTGACCACACACATACCACACACATTTAGAAATGCTCCTCCTTAACCACATTTGCCTAACAAATGACTTTATAATGGTAGGATAATAGCTGTTTGTTAGATGCCCTAGGGAAGATAAGAACGACGTGAAAGAAAAAAAAATTGAATATCTCAGCACACTTCAGCCAAAACGAAAATGCGCTAAGAATGAAAAGAATATGTACCTTCGGGTAGAATGTGCTAAAAATGCAATTTTCTCATTATAAATTCCTTTTAGGGCATCGAGAACCTTTCATTCTCATCCTGCTATTATTATCGAAGACAAAGGAGACCTCCCTCTCTCTACCGAAGATAGTGATAGAAATCCCCTCTAAGCTATTTTGAGTAAATTGTCTAAATTCTCCGAAACGTGTTTGCTTAAAGCGGGATTATAGGTAATAATATCCTTCAAGTTGATGTTGAAAAGGTTCTGCATCAGGAAGTGGCGAATTATTTACATTAATGTGTCCTGATTTTTAATTCTCCTGGGTCTCTAGATACTGTAACCTTTATTTACTGGGATTGTTAAAATGATTCCAAGGTACGCATCTGCGTAATAATTTTAAAATCCTTTCAATCCCAATAAAGTAGAATACCATTATGCCGGAAGTTTATCGAATATCCTTTTCTGCATATAAATAAAATAAAGTTGTGTTTGTATGATATTGGGATGACTCTTTGCAAATTTTTTGGAAGGGGTTTATCAAAACTTAGTGCGTTTGTGTAAAAAATTTGCGAGATTATGAATTCAAATTGGAGAATCAATCAACAGAGAAGCGTTTAAAATTTTTATTGCCTTACTATGTTACTGATAGATAGATGAGAGAAAATACATTTCACAGAGAGAAAAAATCCCAATTACAATCTAATGAATTTCCTCCTGGATCTCCTCCTCGTCGTTATCGTCATCAGTCGTCTCCGTTTTTCGCCGGCCCGAGTCCCAAATTACATTGAAATCTAAATTGCATTCATCGGCGAGCTTCTCCACTGTAGCGCGCTCTATTAGGCCTCTGCTGCTCCATGTGGGATCTTTCAAAGCCAACTCTCGCAGTGCTCCTACAGCCTCGACGTATTGCTTAGAATTGGCCAACGCCTTGACCAGCATAGCCAAAATGTCTGCATGTCGAATTGGAGGGATTTCCGGTTTTACTAAAGAAAAAATTTATTTAGCTCATAAACATTCTATAAATCGCCAACTTACTTAGCATATTCCTACATCCAGCTACAACTGACTGATTCTCGCCGTTCTCCAGAGCTCCTTGGATGTCCAACACATACTTCACCTCCACAATAGTTTTCTGCAAGTTATCAGAAGCCCGCTGAGAATGCGGAACCTTAACCAAACACTTTGCAGCCTCATGCATTGCCTTGAGAGCCTTCTCATAGTCTCTAAACTCATCGATCTCTACCTGAGCACAAGTGGCATAGAAATTGGCCAATGAATCAAATGCTTGCCCCTTCGAATAGAATGTGACAATGTTCTTGAGAACCTTCTGATCTTGCTGCCAATTGAGGGCTTGCAGGTAGTTGGCCGCCATAATGTACACCTCCCTCTGGCGTGACATGTTTGCAAAGAAAACGATCTTGTCTGTATCACCCGATTTGAGCAAACTCTTCATTGCGCGGACCTTATCTCCAGCTTGTGTAAACTTCTTGGTCGCCGAATGGTAGTCACCCTGTTCCTGTAGCAATTCACCCAACTGTGTGAGTATTCGGGCTCGTGTTTCATCGTCTAGCTCGTTTTTTGCCGGCGTCAACATCTCGGCTAGGGTTTCGGTAATGGGGACTCCCTTTTCATGGCAAATGCGTATCGCTCGCTCTAACTGTTTGGTTTTAGCCAGCAACTGTACAGCCTTTTGGTGCTGTTCAATGCTTGTAAAGAACTCTGCACATCGATTAATCAGCTCTGGATCGGACTCAGAAGTGAGCTCAGAAGCAATAACTTGCAAAATATCTGGTTGCTCAGAGGCAAAGGCCATCTCAAGTGCTTTGTGTAACATGCCCGAGCGGTGATATAGCTCGACGGATCTTTTATACGATCCGACTTCTTCGAAATATGCTGCTGCGGTGGCTTTCTCTCGCTGACGAGCTGAGCTAGCTACAGTCCACAGCTCGTCTTGCATGTCGTTCTCTTTACATATACGGATGGCATTGCTGTAAGTTTGAGCCCGAGTGTAAAACTGAATAGCATCTTGATGTTTGCCGATGTTTTCGTAATGCCGTGCTAAATGATAGCAAGCGGCCCGATCTCCGGATTGGCGAGCTATGACGTCCGCTTTGGAGATTTGACCCAAATAGCAGAGAATTTTTACCTACGGTAGGGAGAGTGTTGTAAGTTGTGTGTGCCTATAAGCTGAGACATTTACCTGGGAAAACCAATCCTCTGCCTTTTGATAGACACTGAATGCACCGTCCATATCGCCAGTGCTCTCGATGTACTGGCCCCACCATTTCAGCATTTTTGGGTCCTTTGATGTTTGCATGTATTTCTAGGAAGTATATTGAAAGGGATTAGTTTCCAAATTTAGCAACTACAAAAACCACAAATGCACTTTCTGGATCTACAGCGACAGGGATATGGATAGCGATGGGTTTAAGGAACAAGGGATGTATAATAAGAGTTAATTAGGTGGATCCAACTCGATCTTAGTTCAACCTAGCTGAGTTTGGGTAGCATCAGTATCACATTGACGTTATACCCAATATTGTCAAGTGACTACTGGTAGCTTTCAACACTCAATAATAAATAGATCTCATTCTGTGTCTCATGTGAACCTACCTTCATTACCGCTGGATGATCCAGGAGCATCTGTGTGACATTTTGCACCGGATTCTGGCTTTTCTCGTAGAACTCAATGGCCGCATTAATCTCGCCCTTCTCCTTGAGCTGTTCACCCTTCTGAAAGTATGTGTTCTTCAGATGAACCCTATCTCCCTTCTCTGCAACTTCCAAAGCCTACAAAAGAAATCTCCTATTGATAATAATTTGACAATACAACTCCCACTGACTGACCTCATCAATAGATCCGCAACTCTGCAATAACTTGTTCAACAAATCAAATCGACCGCATCTCTTGTACAACTCTTGTGCCTCTTCAATCATTCCCAGTTCAACTGCCAGCACCGCCACCTTTGCATCTTGCTCCAAGTCGTCATCGTCCATAGCCTGTCGTATCGCTCTCACCGACCGAGCTTTCTTCAAATGACCCAAACACACCTTGGCAACGTCCATCCGACCCGTTTGAACACACATCTTTGCCAGATTAGTCCAAACAACTTCCGATTGTATCGAACGGATGCATCTAGAGGAGTGCCTATCACAGTCACAAGCACAAACACAGGACAATTATAAAGTGCTTACCGATAGGCCAGGTCCATGTTGCCCTCGGCCACATTTAGACTAAAATTCAAAACCATTTTGCGTGTATTCTCGTCGCAGTTCTCCAGACCGATAAAGTCCTGCAGGGACCGCTTCTTCACCACACTAATATCTAGAGTTATCTAGGAGACACAGAGGAGGGACAATATATGTGATTAATCTTCTTTTCAGACAGATACGGTCGCCAAAGAAAATAAATGTGCCCTACACACATGCAGGCACACAAAGCATTACCACATTCGGTGCACATAAATTGACTAATTGCTCTCCAGATGCTAGATTAACCAGCTCCAGCAATTTAAGGGTGCATTTATCTGCAGCGTGGAACATAACAATTGCTTGCGTCTCACAGTAGTCCACTGCGTTGGCTGTCCTTGGTTGTGATGATGATAGTAATGGTCCCACTGAACCATTCGATTCGACATTTCCTACCCCACCTCCTGGTGCAGGAGATGTTTGTTGTTGAAGCTCCTTCCTGCGTTGATGATGCTGTGCTTTCTGTGCAATTGAACGTGCTTCGATAGCCAACAAACGACTATCATCGGTATCCCAAAAGAAGATGATTGGTAATCTGAACGAGTGCGAAAGGAGCAAATCGAAATATATATATATATGTGAGGTGGGAGCTGGAAGGGCAGGGATAATTCTCACCTTGGTACAGACGCCCCATCGGTGTCATTCATGAAATCGTAATGTCTCATTATATCCCTCTCGAAATCCCAGCAGTACAATCGACCATCGGGCATGAGACTTTCGTTGGCAATCACGACGGCCAGGTGACTGCCCACGGCATTGCATTTTGCTAAGATTACCTCGCCAAAGTTCTCGAATAAATCATAGCCAGACTTTGGGTGGATCAGTGGTTTGGGGTCATGGCGTGTCACATCGAATACCTTGATGTAGCCATTCATTGTAAAGACTGTCAGGTAATGGCTAGTTAAGTCACAACCGATTATTTTGCCTGTGATATAGGAAATGACCATGTAATGACGTGATTAATTGACGTAATGGAGAGTCTATTGATATGTTGCTTCAACCTCAACAATTAATTGCCCATAAAGGATGGTTATCCAGATTAGAGATAGAATATAGTGCACGTAGTGGTTGACTTTAAGATAAGGGACACTCTTTAAAGCTATGCAGAGTTTTGTTGAACTTTATGACAGGACGACGACAAGAATCGTTACAATCTCATTATATATGCACATTATGAAATTAAGGTCATTTGAATGTTCCTGGCTGCTGACGTGAAATAAGGCCCAAAAATGGAAATAAGGGCAAATTTGTTTTATTTCCACTTTTAAGCTAAATAAGGCCAAATTTGATTTAGAAATAAGGCCAAATTTCAAATATATACACCGTGAAATATAAATGGGGGGAATGCCGCCCCGTCCTTCTTGTGGTCATTGTTAGATTTTTAGTGGGATAAGTACGAGGGGCGCATGGATTTAGAGAAACTTTAAATATATCCCTGTTTGCAGGGGACTAGCCTGCTCCCATACACATTTCACGTCACTTTTTATGCGGGATTGGATTAAGGGCGATACCGATACTCGTGGGAAATAAGATGCAAAATTTGTATGAGCATGTGCGTTGTCCTGATAGACAAAAACAGTTCCTGGGCACGGGCAAAACCGGATGCAGCTAGTTATTGCTAAAACACGAGAGAGAAAATCATGCTGGCCGACAATGTAATTTTTTTGTATTTTAAGGTGCCACGCCCCTTTATCCAACTTTGACAAATCTTCACAAAAGGTCTCTAGGGCCAATACCTAAGATTATCTGTAAGTTTGATCTCAATCGATTCGGTGGTTTTCGAAATATACGATTTCAAATGTTTTTGTGTATGGGAGGTGCCACGCCCCTTTGTCCGATTTTGACCTATCTTCACAGGAACACTCCGCGACCAATACCTAAGATTATCTGTAAGTTTGATCTCAATCGATTCAGTGGTTCTCGAAAAATACGATTTTGAATGTTTTTTTCTATATGAGAGGTGCCACGCCCCTTTGTCCGATTTTGACCTATCTTCACAGGAACACTCCGCGACCAATACCTAAGATTATCTGTAAGTTTAACCTCAATCGATTCTGTGGTTTTCGAGATATAAGATTTTGAATGTTTTTTTTTTGTATGGGCGGTGCCACGCCCCTTAGTCCGATTTTTAATTTGTTTAGCCTATCACCCAATCACCGTAATTACCGACATTTAAAAAAAATTCAACAAAATCGGTTGAAAATTACAGGCGGCAGAGGGAAACAGTTTTTTCCACTTTGTTTTATATATATAGAGAAGAAGAGATAGAGAAGAGAAGAGATAAATAAAATGAAAATAAATAAATAAAACTGTGGTATTTTATACTAAACTCATCATCTGGTCTTGAAAAAGTTGTAGAAGGAGCTCAAAACACCAATACGTAATCAAAAGTTTTCGAAATTTCAAAAGATTTAGCATGAATTCACATGAAGATGTCGCTAATTGTATTCGAATCGGATCATTGCGGATATTGTTAAAATGTGACGCTACTGTATGATCAGGGCCACACATGCCTTCCCATGAAAGTCGTGTCAGGCGAGACAGGTAGATTTTTAAGTTAGTTGAGAAAAGAAGGGTTCCTTCTCTTTTCTACTCACGACTTTCATGGGAAGGCATGTTTTGCGTTGTCGTTGAAAATGTTGCGAACAAATGTTTTGCAATGTGACAAGTGTGGAGATAAAGTCGTCTTAATAGATATAGATACAGATGCCCTTAGCCAAATAAATCATTCAATTAAATGCACGACTGGGCGCACTGAAATAGGGAAATTGAATGAGCGCACCTACCTTCGCTATCATTCGATTGAATCTCATTCAAAATCACTCCCCCAATCGAGTAGATTTTCACATCACTCGATGTTAGGCAAAATATGTTCTGGTCATGCATGTAGAGCGCCAAACAATCGCAATTGAACGTCTGCATCAATCGTATGGTTAGTCCATTTCCCGAATCCAATGTCGGCGTTGTATTAGCAACGCTATAATCAGTTGAAGACGATGTTTCTAGTACAATTTTTCCAATTCTATACGCAACAATAGTTCGACCATTACTCATAACCAAGTGCTCTTCAGACAATGCCAGCGTTGTGATTGAGATTTCAGCATGTACCACCGTCGATTTGCCGGTCGAGTGCTCCACATAGATCTGATTAGCACTCCGTTGAACCGCCCAAATGTCACGTGTATGGCATGAAATCAAGGGTTGTTCCTAGTAACATAAAAGAAAGTCTTAACGCTATTTTCCAATTTATCTGATCCTATCACACATTCTCACCTTCAACACGTAGACATTTGATATGCAATTAATCATGATGCACGGTTTGGCCATCTCGTTTACGCCCCAAAAGCACTGCTTGATTGCACCCCGTACCGTTGATATATTGTTCAATTGCCACGAATTTTCCGGTGCATTGACAAAGTAATTAACAGTTCGCTTCCAGGTGTACAAGTTACCTTGATTGGTGCCGGCGCACAGTGTCTGATTGTCCGGACAGTAGGCGATGCATGTGAATACTTCGTTTACGGATTGGCTTTGGTGGCGTTGATGTTGGTGGTGATGGGGTTTCTGGTATTTTTGTACGTAGCTGGAAGTGGCGGATGTGGATTCACCACCTGCTGCCATTGCACCTGTTGATGATGAGGTTGACCCCGGCGAAGTGACTGTTGATCTGTCTGTTCAATATATGATGTCAGTGCGAAAAGTGGTTTAAGTAACATTTTCACAGATGAATGATGACGCAAATTGAAGTGCAACCGATGCGTAATTAAAGCAGGATGTTGTTGAGTGAATGTTGTGGAAAGATAATGAAGATTATCTTACCTGAAGTGGGGAGGTCCATTTTTAATAAGAAGTTGTCACTGGTGTCAATGTCCCAAACGCGGATAGAAAAGTCACCTTAAAATGTAAGAAAATATAAAAAATGTAGGTAAACTGAAGATTTAACGATAACAGTATAGACAGAGCACTGTAACTACGAACTTATGTAGGTACTAGATTATTTGGAGGTGTGAACGCGGTCTTTTGATTATAAATAGGTATCTACTCGTAACAAAAATTCCCTCACCTGTTATAATGGCCAAACAGCTACCGGCCCACGAGATGGCGCCATTATTGCCAGGTATTTTCCCGCTCAGCTTAACTCGATCCAGCTCTGTAAGAGTTCCCGTCGATTCGGCAAGAAAATGAGTCACCGTCATGTCCTCCATCAAACAAACAATAGCATCCCTGAAAAATGTAAACCCTAATTATTCTGAAATATTGCACATGTAAACACACCTCTTTGGATGCCATAGCACCTGTGTAACCGGCACCGTATTGTTCTTCAACACCTCCGAACAAGTCCCGCCTTGATTCAAGTAGTAAATAATGCCCGATTGAGTGCCAATGTAGAAGCAGTGATTATCCTTTACACCAGAATGAGTTAAATTCCTTGCCGCGGTTCGTGGTCTCCAATTAGTCAGAGTATCCAAAGCATTCTCATCGCCAGCTACAGCTGCCTTTGCAAGGTTAGTCAGTTCCGTTCTTACGGGACTATCTACTGACTTGCGAAAAGTTATATTCAAAAGAGCGTCTCGTAGATCATGAGAGAACATCGTCAGAAACTGATACTGTCCATCACAGCGCCAGCCAGTCAACAAACCCATTGAATCCGCAGTGACCATACGACCGCCCTTTTCGCTAAATTCCAACAGTATAATAGGAGCCTTATGTGGACCCTGTACACTAGCAAACTCACGATGTCCATCAAACCACACATGAAGCTCACCATTCTCCCAACCTGTAGCCAGAAGCCGCTTCTCTGGATGCCAGCCAAGGGCTGTAGCCTGAGAGATTGGATGAACTGGATATGATACCTCGCGGAGGGGTTCTCCCTGGTTTTAAACAAAAAAAAAAAAAACATTCAACATAGAAAGCTCGCACAGATGCAACTTACAGAATCGTCAAAAATTGTCACCGAACCGCCACGATCCTGGCTGTAGGACGCAACTGCAAATACGGCTTCATTGGGATGCCATCTTCCGATTGTGCTCACAGCATCGGAGTCTAGGAATTGTACTTTTGAATCGAAATATAATGTCATCCTGGAATAACTACGTTTTTCTCTCAAATACTGACAATGGCAAACTAGTCTATATTTTCCTTATGTTGATTTATGTAAACACAACAAACGGTTGCTATGGGCTCACACTGTCGATACCGGATGTACACATTTAAATATTGCTTGCCATTGGCAACGCCGGAGCAGCATGTCGTCGGAAATGTGGTGCTAATTGGTAGTTGCATGAACTAAATTGAACTATGTCTCGGGAAATGGTGCTGCCACTTATAATGTTAAATCGAAAGACTGCACAAAGTGGGAAGGTACCTATTGCCCAAAACCCATAAAAATTGGCTAGCTCAGAAATAGAGCTAGAATAGATTCGATTTTTTTTCAATTTAACTTAAGATATAGCATTTCTCCAGGTAGTAGGTATCACAAGTTTCATGTTCGTATCGCTTGTAGCATAATTAAATTTTTCATTTTACAAAGCACTTCGTCAAATGATTGTTCGGCCATACTGAAATAATTGAAGAATTCTTCGGAAAATTCCTTCAATTTTGAATGCTTTCAATAGAAATGACTGGTAAAATGTATCTCACAGTTTAGTTGTTGTAGCCAAAATAGCAATTATGTTTTTTTTTTTCTTTTATAAGCTGTAGTGGAACTAAAACAAGGTAGGTGCTGACAAAAAATGCTGCCTTAGCTTAGCACAATTAATATGGACACATTCACTAAAAAAGAAATGTATTTTCTTTGAAATATGTATACAAAAAGATAAAAACAGTAGGTAAAATGTATGTCAAGTTGTTACTTTTTAAAAAATTTAATTTTAATATCTCACAACCGAACAATTTTTGTTCATACACAAAGGCCACGCGCTTTTTGTTGTTGGCAACACTTCCACCTTCCAACTGTCACTTTAGTTATTGCAAAAAAAAATACATGACGACAGAGGGTAGGTACACAAAACAGAAAAACGAGATAAAAACTAAAAACCACCGATACTGCCTCTGTGAATACTATAAATAAAAAAAAAAACAAGTGAAAACCATAATCTAGCTACATAGCAGATAAAAGTAATAAAATCAGACAATTGCAACAATCGCCGTTTATATCGCAAACAAAGTTAAGGGTGTTATCAGTGCAAAACAACAACACGCAAGATGACCTCTGAATTCTTGAAAGTTGCCGGTGCAATACTTTTGCCCAATATTGGAGGTTTCGTGAATGGCCAAATCACAAGGAAGCACATTCACAGTTGGTATCGTCACCTGAAATTCCCATCGTTTCGTCCACCAAATTGGATTTTTGCTCCGATGTGGACGTCACTGTACTCTGGAATGGGTTATGCTTCATACTTGGTATGGAGAGATGGTGGTGGTTTTGGAGGCGATGCTAAATTACCACTTCTTGCTTATGGAACTCAATTGGCTCTCAACTGGGCATGGACACCGATTTTCTTCGGCAAGCAGAATATTATTGGGGTAAAAAACAAAAGTAGAAAGAGTAGGTGATTCGGGCTAGTCTCTAATTGTGTGTTCTATCTCTATTTCAGGGCTTAATTGATTTGATTGCATTGACAGCTACGTCTTCCCTCTGTGGTGTATTGTTTTACAAAATCAACAATGTCGCAGGCTGCCTATTTATTCCTTATGTGGCTTGGTTAAGCTTTGCTTCTGTGCTCAATTATTCGGTATACAAGCTGAATGCAGGTGATACAAAGAAGGCAATTGAAGAGCCCACTTCGAAGGAGGAATAAAATTTGTTATTTGATTCGCCTTGTCTAAATTTAAAGGCTGCATTTGTATTTAGGTGGTGCACCACATACCTGTATTTTCCAAAGCTCCCTTGTTATGTCTGCTTAACCGCGTTATTATGTATATTCCAAGCAAAACAAAAACAAAAACACCTTGTACCTTTTTAAAGAAACATACAAATAAAATGATGAAATGATTATTTGTAGTAGGTATGTATTAATTTTTACTTTCTCAAAAGGTAAGGTAATCGACCGTAAGGAAAACAAGCGAATGATAAAACAGATATGGCCGGCATTGCAACTTCTACAGAAATCGTGTTTTTTGAATAAGTAGGTATATTTTCTACTACATACACAAAATAACTACAGCGATGAATTTTTTATAAATATGCTGCATCTGAAATGTGCCAATGACTTTCATTATGTAAAAAAGGCAATCGTTTTCTAAAGCTCTCCAGGTGTTTGAGGTGACCACTGGGGCGCTCGAGTTCAGCACTGATTTGACGCTAGGTAATAGGTTTGTTTGACGTAGACCATAGTGCGCACTGGGTTAACTAGTTTGATTCATCTTGATATGGCGGTGAAGGCGTGTTCGGCATGAATAACGTTAGCCAAGTCTAAGCAAGCTAGTTGGGTAAGTTGCATTCAAATCCTTGACACTGAGCACGGATAAAGTAAATTTCTTTATTGTATATGCGATTATAGGAACCTCTTTGTTTTTCGCGATAATAGCAAAGCAGAACACCGCGTAAAAGAAAGGTATTTGTTTAAATTTTTTGTTTATTCTTGCTGATCTCATAGATTCTACTGTTCCTTTCCCAGGTCCTCGGTTGTATGGCATTTGTACAACAATCAAGAGCTATTGCGTGGAACCAAACCACGCGAGTTGCTGATTGATTCCAATGGTCTGATACGAATCGTTGTAGGTTTTGCGAATGTGTCTTCTCGACGGTCTGCCCGTCGTCGGCGTTTGTCGTAAACGCCTAATATTTCATTTCGGGTTCAAGTCAGTGTTTGTAACTTTTTTAAGAAAAACTTTTTGAAATTATAGTGAACACATAGAAAAACAAGTAAAAGTGTTATCATCGGCCTGGCCGATGCTTTGATACCCTCCACTGCATAAAAGTCATGCAAAATGTTTGCCATGCGAGTAAGTATGTGTCTAATATTAGTTTTGTATGGTAGGTAGCAGAACTACTTGACCGACATAGGCCATTTTCAATACCAACCTGACGACGGTTAAAAAAAGTTCTCCCACAAAATTTCATTTACCTAAGTCGATTCGTTTGGACGCTATCGTGCTTTCAACAGACAGAGATATATGGGTCAAATATTGGCTTTGTATGGGAGGTAACAGAACTACTTGACCGACATGGACCATTTTTAATACAAACTTGAAGGCCATAAATATAAGACCTCTCTTAAAATTTCAGTTGCCTAAGTCGATTCGTTCGGACGCTATCGTGATTTCAACAGACAGAGAGAGACGTGGGTCTAATAGTGATTTTGTATGGGAGGTACCAGAACTACTTGACCGACATAGCCCATTTTCAATACCAACCTGGCGACGGTAAAAAGAAGTCGTCTCACAAAATTTCATTCGCCTAGGTCAATTCGTTTGGACGCTATCGTGCTTTCAACAGACAGACAGACAGACAGACAGACAGACAGACGGACTGTGATCCTGATTCAGAATATATATACTTTATAGGGTCTCCGGTGAATCCTTCTTGGCGTTACAAACGTAATGGCAAAGTGAATATACCTTCCTGTGGAGGGTATAAAAAGCAAAATCGTTTACAAAAGTTCAAACAAAAATCTGAATATCGTTGTTACAACAACTCCACACATGATATTTAAGTATACGACAAACGCCGACGGGAATAGGGCGTATCTCCATATAACATAAAACTTGCTTGTTAAGGTATTTATAACAACCATTCTTTCATGATTTTGCAACGAATGAAACTGAGCCACTGAGCCCACAAGGTCTCAACAGCAAGACTAACGTTTTTGGACATCGTGCGGTATGTCATTTTATACTCTAGCGACGATATTATTCAGCGATATGTCACGAAGCAACCAATCTCTTCAATCGTAAGAACTGCAACTGCCAAATTATGATCACAGTGTTGATAAGATCCATCAGAGCAAATGCTTCTGATATGTTCCTGACATGGTTCCTGGCATGCTGAGCAGCGGCAACTAAAGAAGAGTTGCAGAGTTCTCATTATATTTCGCTAAGACCGTATAGAATGGTGCTTAGACATAGACGAGGCATTATGCCCACAAGAGAATACCAGATATTGGAGACTTAGAAGACTGCTGGTTTTGGTGTCTCGACAGGCTTAGCTGTCTCTTTTGGTTTAGGTTGTTCAATTGTCATAGAAGGTTCAACTGACTTGGTTGCTTCAACAGATGTTGGTAGTTCTGTTGGCTTCGCTGTCTTTGGGGGTTCTGCAGTCTTCACCAATGCTTCTACTGGTTTCGAGGGTTCTGCTGCCTTCGGTAACTCAACTTGTTCTGGAGATTCTGCTGGTTTTGGAGATTCAACCGGCTTCTGTGCCTCTACATTATGCCCACAAGAGAATGCCAGACATGAGCAAAGTTAGTAACAAGTTGTTTGCTTATAAAATCAACCGGGTGTATATCATCTTGCGGAAGAACTACTTACCGTCAGGAATAGTAAATTTGCCGCAACAAATCCAGCATCTGACGTCTTGATGTAGATTTCTGGTTACAAGTAGATGCCATAAAGGTTTGAGTTTTCATCACAAAGTTTTCATTTCGTTTTGTCACTTCATATCCTAGGAACATGCATATAAAGATAAGTATTACCTCTTAGACAGTTATTTTTCGTCCTTTTTGAAAGCCCAGAACAGAAGCAGAGTCTCGGCGACTACTAAATGTCCCTTACCAATATGTGGCCATCATACGATGATCCTTCAACATCACATGTCCCTGGAAAAGGTCTCATAAAAACAATACACAATCTTGCAAGCATTAATATATAATATTTTTATTGATTTCAAAAAGAAAAACCAAAAACGAAAAACCACTTCTTAAAGAAGATAAAAAACTCTGTTTACAAAGTCTATGTCCGTAAAAAGTTTACTATTCATTTTTTTTTTATAATTTTATTAACAGTCAATTTGTTTCAAGTAGATAACATCTTGTAGATGCAGTTATTCTTGTATTGTCCAAAACATATCAACGTTTGTATTCCAATCACTGAAGCCAATAGAAACGAAAGTTGAGATGATTTCTTCTGGTTTTTCGCAAAAGTGTTGGCGGTGTAAAGAAACAAAGGTTTACTAGGCTAACCTAAAAGAAGAGTCGCATGTCTGTGCAGGATTCTAAAAAGTGATTCGAACAGGAAATAAAAACCTAAAACCAACTAAAATCGAAAAATTCGTTGTAAATCAAGAGAGAAAATGCGTATTGTACCACGCGTGTGTGTATGTTTGTGTCTTACTAAATCTAAAAAAAGAGAAGAAAAATCTCCGAGAAAAAACAAAAACCGTAAACTCAAACAAAGACAAAACAAATCGCGCCTTGTTAGGGAGTAAATCCTAAGATGAATAAAAATGCAAAGAGAAAGCAAAGGATGCCGAAATGATATGAAATTAAATCGAGGGATGGTGGGGTATTGTTTTGAGCATTAATATTGAGCAAAGAACACTTCCTGGGCTGTGTGGGTGGACCACTCTGCGGCACTTGGTAAGCAACGTCAATTAGAAGCTTAAGGAACTTGGTGTGTAACAATACTTTCGAGTAGGACTAGATTAGTGTGTATGGCGAAGCAGGTAAGCGCCTACGGTAAGGAACATTAGTCGTTGTGATGTAAGTAAGTGTTTGTTGGTGTTTTTGGAGATGGGATTTCTGTTCAACGCTCGAGGTTTGTTTACTAGTTTTTCTTTGCGGGCTGCGTTTGCGTCTTTGGTGACTGCTGCTGGCCGGCATTAGGTTGTGGTTTCTGTTGCTGATTTGGTTGTGGCGACTTGGCCTTTGATTTTTGCTGCTGTGGCTTTGGAGATGGCTGTTTCTGCTGCTGCTGTTGCTTTGGTTGAGGCGGCTCCAGTTTCACGGGCGACACTGGAACTGCTGGCGATGCTGGCTCTTGTTTGATGGGAGATGATGGCTCTGACTTTTGTTGCTTTGGCTGGGCCTGAGGCTGAGGCTTTGGAGCGGCGCCTGGCCTTGGGGACGGTTGCTTTTGCTGTTGTGGCCTTGGAGACGATTGTTTGTCCTGTGGCTTTGGTACGTTTTGCTTCTGCTGTTGCGGTTGTTTTACTGGGCTCCCCTGCTTTGGTTTGGGAGCCGGCGACTGCTGCTTGGTGGTCTTTTGTTGCTGGTCAGTCTTTTTGGAGTCGGGTGCAGGCTTCGGTTCGACGATTTTCGGCGATTCGGGTTGCTTTTGTTGTTGCTCGGCGACTGGTTTGGGTGCATCTGGCGATTTCGGTGGCTCTGCGGGTGATGCCGGACCTTCGACAGCTGTTGGCTTTGGCACTTGGTCTGATGGTTGAGTAGGCTCTTGAGCTTTGAGTACCTGAGCGAGTGTTAGTGGTTTTACTTCGGGCGTTTGCGGTTTGGCAACAGGTGTTTTAAGCGCTTCAGTTTTTGCGACTTCAGGTGTTTTGGGCACTTCTGGGCTCTCAGTTGGTTTTGCTAATTCAATCGGTTTTGGTTGTTCTGCAGACTTTGCTGTGACTTCTGGTAATTTAACTGCTTCTACCTTGGACTCTGGAGTTTTCTGAACAATTTCCGGTAGTTTCGCTCCAGGCGTAGTGGGTGTTTGTACAGTTTGCTGCGGATCTACTGCCTTAGGAGCGATCACGAGTTTGAGTTGCTCGGCAGATTTTTCTCGGGTTCCGGCTTTCGTGGCCTCCACTGGCTGCGCGATTACTGTGTCCGCTGGCTTGGGTGATTCAACAGGTTTGGCAATTTCGACGGGTTTTGGCGCCACTTCAATCTTAGGAGACTCTGCTGGTTTTGGTGTCTCCTTTGGTTTAGATTGTTCAATAGTCATAGACGGCTCAACTGGCTTGGTTGCATCAACAGATGTTGGTAGTTCTGTTGGCTTCGCTGTCTTTGGGAGTTCTGCAGTCTTCACCAATGCTTCTACTGGTTTCGAGGGTTCTGCTGCCTTCGGTAACTCAACTTGTTTTGGAGATTCTGCTGGTTTTGGAGATTCAACCGGCTTCTGTGCCTCTACTGGTTTTAGAGCTTCCACAGGCTTCGGAGGTTCTACTGGCTTCTGAGCCTCAACGGGCTTTTGGGTTTCTACTGGCTTTTGGGTTTCTACTGGCTTCTGTGCCTCAACTGGCTTTGTTGTCTTTGGCGCTTCTACAGGTTTTGGATGTTTTGCTTGCTTTTGTGGCTCCACAGGCTTAGGACGTTCTTCTGGTTTTGGCGACACTATCGGTTTCGGTGCCTCCACAGAGACTGGCTTTGGGGTTTCCACAGCTGATGGTGCTTCTGCTGGTTTCGGTCCCTCCACAAGCTTTGCAGATTCAGTTGACTTTGGGGCCTCCACTGGTTTTGGAGATTCAGTTGGCTTTGGTGCCTCCACTGGTTTGGGAGATTCAGTTGGCTTTGGTGCCTCCACTGGTTTTGCAGTTTCAGACTGCTTAAGTGTATCCACGGTTTTTGCAGATTCAGATGACTTTGGTATCTCCACAGGTTTTACAGATTGTATTGGCTTTGGTGCCTCTACTGGTTTTGAAGATTCTGCAGAGTTAGATGCCTCCAAAGGCGTTTTAACCTCTGCTGGTTTAGCCTCTGATTTTGGAGAAGCAGATGGCTTAGGAGCTTTCATCGGTTTTGGAGATTCTGCTGGCTTTGGTGCATCCACCGGTTTTGCAGGTTCTAATGGTTTGGGCGCCCCTGAAGATTTTAAAGACTCTGCTGCCGTTGGTGTCTCTACATTCTTAGGAGTCTCTGCTGACTTTGATTCTGCGGATTTTTGAGATTCTGGAAGCTTAGGGGACTCCACGATCTTGTTTTGTGTCTCCTTGGGTATTGTACCAGTTTTTTTTGGCACTCCTTGCTTTTCCTCGGCTGGCGATTTTTGAACTTCTGCTGTCTCAGCTGTCTCTGATTTTTTAAGTTGTTCGGGTAGTTTTTCTACAGCTTCCGGTGTCTTTTTTGGTTCTGTTTCTTTCTGAGGAAGATCCGCTATCTTGATTTCGTCTGCGGGTTTCTTTTGCTCACTTTGTTTTGGGAGTTCTACAGGCTTCTTTCCGTCGTTTGGTTTTTTAGCAGCCTGCTCCGTTGCTCCTGCATTCTTGTTCTTCTGAGTTTCAGGCAATTTTCCATTTGCATCGCCTTTGCCCTTCTTTCCACTTTTGCCCTTGTCGCCGGCCTTTTGTTCTTTTTTATCCGCTGTGTGTTTATCCTCCTTCTGTATGCCATCAGTTACATTATTCTCGGTGGTCGATAGTTCGTTCTGTTTCACGGATACTTCCTTCTTTGTACTCTCATTGGCGGGCTTGTTCTTGTTCTCGCCTTTTTTTCCGCCGTCCTTGCCCTTCTGTTCTCTCTTTTTGCCATCGGTTTGCTTTGGCTCTGACTTTTTCTCCTCCTTGACTATTTTTTCTTCTACTTTTAAAGTGTCCTCAGATGTAACTTGACGTTGATCAATTAGCTCTAGTTCCTTTTGCTCTTTGACGATCTCCTGAAGTTCCTTGATTTCATCAGCCAGTGGGACAATTACCGGGTTTACTTCATATTTCGATGCTTCCTCAAAATCGCCAACCAAGGTGGGTACATCATCCTCCTCTGCCACACTGCTAAGGTTTTTATGAGCAGCATTTATATTACTAGCGAATCGCCTCAACTGCACGACCGTCTCCTGACCGAGTTGTGGCAAAATTTCTGGTAACATCTCTACGATTTTCTTGTTCTCACCATGTCCAGTTATTGCGAAAGTATTGGCTGATAACGATGCCTGCGCCTTGGGATTGTTGAAGTGAATCACACTCAAATCATCCTTAATGATGTTAACTTCTTCGATGCCCGGAATCGTGCTTACTGATAGTTTTTTCAATGAACTTTGTAACTTCTTATCGTCTGTAGCAGCAGTCTGATGGACCACCTTCTTCTTGCGACGTGGGGTACCCTTGCCACCGATACGTACCTGAGATTGCAAGCGTTTTAACTTTTCAGCATTCATTTCGCAACCGAATCACAGTTTTTCCTGCTCAAAATTCTATTCACACAGCGGGGGGGAAATGGTGTTATAATGCACCTGCACCCGGCTGAAAAAATAGTTTTTTTGTGTAAACTAAAACGCCTTTCCTAGCGAAAACTGCGTTTTTCGGTTATCTGCAAGGAAATGTTATTAATTTCACTTCTTTTGTGGGGTGTCCTTACTTACTTTCAGAGAAAATCGGTTTCACAAGAAATTTTCACTTGCAATAGGTATAATAATTTTCGCCAAAATGGCCGAGTAAAAGGAATTTTCATTCAACGATGGCACAAGCAGCAACGACGATGCGGCGAAGAAGACGATGAGATTTTTTTTTTGTCACAAGGGGAACACAAATAGAATTTCCCAGTCAAAGAAGAATTTTCTCAACGAAACGTTCACCGACGTGCACACATGTAGAGAATTTTCCTCTCCTTGGCGGGCGGATTTAAATTCAAATGCATACTGTTTGGTTACTTAATCTATTTTTGTCGCAAAATATTTACAAATTTAATTTGTCCAGCGTCGACAGCACACTGTTGACCACCTGCCGCGTATTTTGTATATTTATGGCTGTGAATGTTTCCTGTACTAATTGGAATACCTTCAATTCCTCTCGGATTACACCCTGAATTTCGGTGTATTTGCTGTTTTCTGCCTCAATAGCCGATGTCATCACTGAATTCTGCAAGGGTATCCCGTGAACCCAACTTCTACATCATTTATCTATATTGTACTTGCCTCTAGGAATTGCTTTTTCAGATTTTCCACCTCATTTTCAAGCTTTTCCTCGTCGTCTTTTGTATACGCTTTCATGTGTCCGAAGTCCTGATGAAGGAGAACATTTTCCGGTATAGAAAAGTACTTTTCATCCAGCTTCTCTATTTCTTCAAGAGTTTGTGTAAATGAGGAAAACATTTTTTCAGCAACTTCTTTCTGGATTTCAATAACTTTATTCGAAGTTTCTTTTGAAACGCTGCATTTCTTCACTAATGAGTCCACCAAATGCTTAAGAAGCGATGAGAGGTGTTGTTTGATTACATGACGCCCTTAAAAGATTGCTTATTTAGTGCGATGATCAATTGTGAACGATTTGTACTCACTTTCCAATTTCATTTGTTCAACGGAGAACCCAAAATGTTGAATTTCATATTCGGCCTTTTCCATTTTATTGGAAATTCGTAACCTTTTTCAGTATTCAAATTTGTAATTAAACAAGGTGCCAAAAGCGGGCGCGTCGTTGAGTTTTGACAGAAGGATCATATTTCCCCACAGAGAACTTTTTTTTAAAATATGGGTGAATTCAGAGCGAAATTCCCTTTTATTGATAGGTAGGTAGGTAGGTACTGTTTTATTGGCAATAGGACTGTTTTATTGGCAATCCATTTCAGGGAAGTAAAGTAAAGTAAAATTTTTAACACGGAATTACAACAACTACATAGAGTCTCGAAAGTGTCAAACAGTTTGTAGTTTTTGTAATTGCGTGTTAAAAATTCTACTTTACTTTACTTCACTGAAATGGATTGCCAATAAAACAGACCTAATATATCAAGGTCAAGTAGAGTAAAGTAGAATCTTCAGAAAGCAAGTACAACAACTAAAGGCCTCTTTTATTGGCAATGTAAAGTAAAGTAGAATCGTTGACACGTAATTACAACAGCTACACACTGCTTGACACTTTGGAGAATCTTTGGAGACTAGACTATATAATCACACCCCTTCTTTTCGTTTGGTTTCGTTTTGGATGTAAATTCAGTGTGTTAAACAATTCACCAAAAAGAAAAAATCTCCCCCCTCCCCCTTTTAATACATATAATAATAGAGACTCGAAAGTGTCGAACAGTGTGTAGGTGTTGTAATTGCTTATTAAAGATTCTACTTTCCTTTACTTACTGTCTAAAATTAAAAAGAAACAGAGCTGCATTTGACATTTACGTCATTGCTGAGTAAAAGAAAAAAAATTGTTTTTTTTTTTCTGTACCTAACCTAATAGCGACTGCTTGCCAATGCAATTATGCAAATGTTAAAACGTTCATCCATATTAGTTTTGAGGACAAAATGATGCGGTAATAATATTTTTAGATTACTGCCACTCGTATTTTGTTTTTACCTTTCAATCCGTCATTTGTCACACTTTTCGATTTGACAGCTGATGACGACATCTGGTGAAACGTCAAACTAATCTCTCTTATTGTTAGTGGAAACACTTCAGGATTAATTTTAAACCTCTTGCACACTTGGGATTAGCGTCCGGTGGAAGCGTAGCATTATCAAAATGCCAGATTAAATGAGTATTTGGTAACAGCAAACAAAATCGACTCTAGCGAGGTATCCGTCGGAACGGAGAATTCTCCGCAACGCATATTCCGTCGGAGACTCAAATTACATTCGAGGTATCCGCCTTTCGGAAAGAATAATAAAAATGCGACGACGCATTGATTTGACATGATGTTGTTTCGTGGTACATCGGGGTTTTCCAATTTAAGCCTAGTATCCTGCTCGCGCTTAATTTTAGCGAGCGCTTTTCTCTCCACAGCACAGATAAATGCTCGCTAAATTCGTTGTACAGGATATAGATAGGACACACACCAAAATTTGTTTGCCACATGTATTTTGATTTTTGTTATTTTTTCACTTTTTTCCTACTCACTTACATCGATTATCAAGTATTCAAAGAAATATTCAATTAAAAAATTGTTTTGTTTGGAAAATGTCAAAATTTATCGCCGATTTAATGTACCAGGCAATTCTTTCGCGAGCTAAATCAGTGGAGACATTTTCTTGGCCGAGTATAACAAAATTGTACGTAGTACGTATAACACACAATATTGTTATATCGGACTGACATTAAGTGTGTCCCATCTATATGAAAGTAAGAATTTAGCGTGCGGAACAGGATACTGCTTTGCTAAACTGCCTCGCTAAATTTTATCTCTGTAGACATTTTTGTATGGGAGATAAAATTTAGCGCGAGCAGGATACTGGGCTTAAGTGCTTGTTTTTTCGTTTGTTTTTGCGCTGGAAACACACATTTAAGCAACAAAGTAACAATTAACAAAATAATTGCAGTCCACTGCAAATCGTAAAAAAAACTCCGCGACCAATTCCTATCGGAGCATATCGGAAGAAAATTCGTATGAAGCTGTCAAAAATATCAGTAAAAACGCACTTATCGCACTGAAACGCAAAACGCCAGTGTGCGTTGCATATTTGTCGGAAAAAAGTTCCGAAAAGGTCTTCCGAAGTATACCTCGAAGCAAAAATCCTGTGAAATCGTATGAAATCGGAGAATTTTCCGTTCCGACGGATACCTCGCTAGGGCCGAATAATTATTCATTCAGCTTGTGAATTAATTCATAAAAACAAATTTTAATTTAACATAAAATGCACTATAAAAAGAGTGTACTCATTTTTCCGTAGGAAATTCATTTTCCCAACAAATTCTTCAATCAATTCAAATTCAAATCATTACGTTGAATGCGATCCATGGCTCCATTAAAACAAATTATGCTTTGAATGTACCCATTTCACATTGGCACGTTTCTTGTTGTTTACCTAATCGAAATTTGAAAGTAATTTTGACAACTACCTAAAGCACGCTTCAAAATACAAGTTCACAAAATTGTTTTATATTCAAAATGTATCAAAATTTGTTTAAGAAGCCAAGAATATCCGACACTAAAGTCGAGGATAAAACACCATCCGGACCACATACTGTACAAGCGCGACTTATATCAGACACGGGTGAAGAGGCAGGACCTCCGATAGATCTTCCCTCGGGTATCACAGTCGAACAGCTCGGGCTCATCTGTAATGCACTTCTTAAAAATGAAGATCCAACGCCATACCTGTTCTTTGTCAATGATGATGAAATCAAGCAGTCACTCGACACAACCCTCGATCTGAAAACAATCGACACAGAAAATGTCATCGACATAGTTTACCAACCACAAGCAGTGTTCAAGGTGCGCCCGGTTACTAGATGTACGAGTTCTATGCCCGGGCATGCAGAAGCAGTAGTTTCGATCAGTTTTAGTCCAGACGGTCAGCATTTGGCTAGTGGTTCTGGTGACACAACGGTGCGATTGTGGGATCTAAGTACAGAGACACCACACTTCACATGTTCTGGTCACAAGCAATGGGTCTTGTGTGTTTCATGGTCGCCTGATGGTAAAAAATTGGCAAGTGCGTGCAAAGCTGGAACTATTCTCATTTGGGATCCAGAAAGTGGCAAACAGCTGGGAAAACCCCTTACTGGGCACAAGAAATGGATAAACGGCTTGTGTTGGGAGCCATATCATCAGAATCCCGATTGTCGTAAGCTGGCCAGCGCTGGTTCGGATGGAGATGTTAGGATTTGGGATACTGTTCTTGGGCATTGTCTTATGGTTATAGCTGGTAAGTTGTCTTTATTTTTATTGTGACATGTGAAATAAACCAAAATTTCTCCTTTTATAGGACACGGAATGTCGGTAAGCTCAGTGCGATGGGGTGGTTGCGGGTTGATATACTCTTCGTCAAAGGATCGTACTGTAAAGATGTGGCGTGCCGCAGATGGTGTTCTTTGCAGAACCTTTACCGGGCATGCTCACTGGGTAAATTACATTACGTTAAATACAGATTATGTTCTCCGCACGGGCCCATTTCATCCAGTCATGGACAAGAAAAAGACGTATGCAGAAATTCCAGGTAATTTTCCACTCCTTATCCTTGCAAACATGCGCTGAACCATTTCCCGTTTTAGAGAAAGAATTGAAGGATATGGCTCAACAGCGCTACGACAAAGTCTGTCCCGATGGCGTCGAGTCATTTGTCTCGTGCTCAGATGACTTCACGCTCTACCTCTGGAAATCGAATCAGAGCAAGTGTATCGAACGCATGACTGGCCATCAGAATGTCGTCAACGACGTCAAGTACTCCCCAGATGTAAAATTTATTGCTTCTGCATCGTTTGACAAATCAGTGCGTCTGTGGCGCGCCCAGGATGGAGCATTCATCGCAACATTCCGTGGACATGTTCAGGCGGTGTATACTTTAGCCTGGTCTGCTGATTCACGGCTTATTGTGAGCGGAAGCAAAGACTCAACGCTGAAAGGTAAATTGTTACAGGTCGGGCAAATTATTCAAACTAATTACTGTTTTTTTTTTTTTTTTAGTTTGGAGTGTGCAGACCAAGAAAATGGCGCAAGAGCTTCCCGGTCACGCTGACGAAGTTTTTGGCGTCGACTGGGCACCAGATGGGGCTAGAGTTGCTTCCGGAGGAAAGGACAAGGTCGTTAAACTGTAAGTGTACACAAATTTTCTTGATGTCTCAATTTACGATTACGAGTTTGTCTTCCAGGTGGCAGTACTAAGATGGAAAAAAAAGCAAAAGCCATAAGGTTTTTTTTTTTAGAAAATGAAAACTTTTTGTTTACGTCTAAATAAAGCAATTTACACCAATTTTAACCTATTTATAGTTCTTCCCATTTGGGGGTGTCTAGTGAAGGCTCCTTGTCAAAGTACTCCCTCGGAACGGCACCGTCTGTCTGCAGAGCCTTGTTGGCAGCAAATAGCCCCAGAGCAACGCATTCTTCTTCAGATTTGCCCTTCAACATGCTTGCAATGAATCCACTAGAAAAGCTATCACCAGCTCCAGAGACGTTGACTAGTTTTGTTACTTTTTCTATCCGATAGAATCGAATAGAACGTTTGGCAGGTTTCTCGTAGTCATCCGGCAGGAGGTGCGACTTTCTCCGATCTACAACGACACCGTGCTCACCCAGAGTCAGTAAAATGCAATGGAAATGGTCGTGAACCGATTGGAGGACGGTTTTCACAAACGGAAGGAGCATTTCTTTGTCAGGAACATGAAACTGCTTCCCTGTCAGAGCTCTCGAAATCTCCACTAGCTCATAGATGTTTGGGGAAATGAATTTAATTTGATTTCGCAGGGCCTCGGGCAGACTGAATGGTTTCGCAGCGATTCTCATGTCTGTTGGCTCGAAGAAGACCGGCCTTCGGTGTTTTTGAGCGATCTGTAGAACAGTTTCCATGGATTTAAGCGGAAGATTTGCGTCCATAACGATTAGAGGAGCCAGCGCTAACGCGTCCTGGTAGTGTGCAATGAGATCCGGACTGATGGATCGATGAACTTCCATGTTTCCAAGAACCAGCTGGCAGTCTCCGCGTCTGTCGAAGATTACCGAGCAGAGGGATGTCGACTGTCGGGGGTCTCGGTATATCCTGTCAGTTAGTTGCTTTGGTATAAGACTCAGTAAACTCCTGCCCAACTCATCAGTGCCAATGGCTGAAATAAAATTAGCCGAACCGTAGAGTTTGTAAATTCCTTCTGCAAGATTTCTACCGACTCCACCGGCAGTTTGCTTTGCTGTTGTCTCATACGTAGCTCCATTCAGTTGGAAGTCGTCCTGCACTTTCAGCGAAAGGTCTAGAATCGACCCTCCTATAACAACAGGGGTAGTTTTCGTAGTACTGTTCTCTTTAACAGGGCTGTAATACGCTCGCGCAATCTTTGAGGCAACTTTTGCATTATTTCTTATTAACGCCATGTTTGCAGCCAAGCTTTTCCCTTTAGTTAAACCTGAAATGGCTGCCAAAAGAAATGGAGTCACAGCCTTTCCACTAATTTGCTTCGCTTTAGCATCGGCAATAGCCTTCTGAATAGCATCATCAACTAATACCTTATCGATAGCATGCTCCTCGGGCACTGGAACAGCAATCAACATTCCAGACTCCAGCCCCAAATCAACTGAAGTCCTTATAAGCCTGGCCGCCTCTTCGGGTGTCTCTAGATTGTAAGGAACCTTACTACCACTATTTGGAGTGTAAAAATCGGGAAATAACCCACCAGGACTGTTATAGGTACTAACACAGACGCCATGTGTTTCAAGGAATTCCAGAGTTCTGGGAATATCTAGAATAGATTTAACCCCACTCGACACAACACATACCGGCGTTCGCCCGAGTTCGACTAGATCCGCCGATACATCCATGGTATCCTCACCCTCTCGATGGACTCCACCTATGCCACCGGTTGCGAAAATTCGAATGCCAACCATATTGGCAATAATCATGGTGCCTGCAACTGTTGTTCCGCCAGAGAGGTGATTACCCATTACAAAGGCCAAATCTCGGCGGGAACACTTGATGACATTTTTGGAATCGGTTGAGGCTAGCTCTTTCAGGTCTTTGGCATTTAATCCGACTTTTATACGTCCATTCAAAATTGCAATAGTCGCAGGGATAGAACCTTCAGCGCGAACGATTTCCTCTACCTCAAGTGCTGTTTCCAAATTCTGTGGATATGGCATTCCGTGGGTAATGATGGTAGATTCCAATGCAACAATGGGTTTGTTTTTCGACAGAGCATCTTGGACAGTAGGATGGACATCGATAAGGTTTTTTCGGCATGCGAATGTCCGGTGAATTTGCTTGATAGAGAATTTCAATGGCCGGTAGAGCGAACCCATCCTGAAAGTGGTGAGAAAGCCGAATTTATATTGCCTAGTGCTGTAGTCTTTTAAGGGGCTGTACTTACCTGAATTTATGTGAAGTAAAATAATGTAAACTAATATTAAACAAACTAAAAATGAAATTAATAAAATAGGCAAAACAAAATGCAAGGTCAAGGCAACTAAACGTGAACGTGGATCATGTTTTGTTTATTTCCAGTGCTTCTGAAGAGAGCGTAGAGAAATGTCAAAAAAGTGTCATTTTTGGGCATTGTTGGATTGGTATTTTGACATTAGGAAACACCGAAATGGCTGTATTCAGTGCTCAACCGGTAGAATCTTATGTGACCGTACGTCGACAGGATGGTACCTACATAACGTAGATGTATTCACACATGCATTCCCATGAAAGATATGTGGGGAGAGACAGGTCGATTTAAACTGAAAGAAGTAGTGTAGATTACATCGAAAATCGCTTCTCTTTTCTACTAAATAAAAATGGACGTGTCTCGCACAATACGAATTTTATGGGAAGGCATATAACGAAACATTTCACAGAAAATACAATACGAGGAAGAAATAAGAAATAACAAATAATCCTCTGTAAATTAGTGTCACTCAAGAAGTAAAATGACATAACTAATCATTAACTCCCCGCAACAATTCGAAGCGGGCGTAAATATCAAATTAAGTTTTTCGAAAGCGCAATGGTAAGGATAGGGACCTCATGCCCATCCGACATTTACCTATCTTTGAAATTGGAATAGATTGCACTTTAATTGGAACCTGTAGGTACCCTTTATCTTGTCTACTCCCTCAAAATTGACAGCATTCAAGAGAATTTAGTTATCTTACGTCGACTTCAATTATTTGGATTCGATTTCGATGGAAAAACTGAATTGGCGGGAATTTAATTTCACATAATAGAAATTTCAACTTAGTATGTAGGCATTGAAAGTTCTCTTTCTAAAAACCATTTGTGAAAACTGACAATCAATATTTTGGCAGCGCAACCAAATCCATTCTGGAAGAGTATTAATTTTTGATAACTTTTACGCACAGCTTTTTTAAGATATTTATGTTATGTGCAATTTTTATGAAAACTCAGTTGATATTCCGACTTGTATGACGAAATAGATCAATCTCAGGCAATGATATTGTGAAAGCTTATGTCGTTTTCGATTGGTCGTCCAGAACCGTCCTGAAGAACTCTCCGCAATTCTGAATTCAAGTCCAGAAACAAATTTCTCTTCTTTTCAGGAGAATAACTGTCAGTTGAGCGCCAATCGAACGCTATCAAGCGTTCGGATTGCTTCCGGGCAGTTCTGGACGACCAATCGAAAACGACATTAATAACGTTTGTCGGTAGCAACCAACGCCATATCGAAAATTACTTAACAACCACATGGGCAACTATCCCAGCAGCTGATCGAAATCGAAACACTCAAGTGACGTTTGTAGCACGTGGTAGTGGTAAACAAAAAATGGGCATTTGATTTAACTAGGGAAAACTATTTACAAATTTATTAAAAATGTCGCGAATAATAATTAAAAACCTTCCAAAAAGTGTAAGACTTACTAATGCAAGTATTCTTCTACTGTTAATATATATATTAATTTCTTCCAGATAACCGAGGATAAACTCCGAAACTTGTTTGGAGCTCAAGGCGTCATCACCGACATCCAACTGAAATACACCAAAGATGGTGTATTCCGGCAATTTGCGTTCATCGGTTATCGCACCGATGATGAAGCTAATACCGCAATTAAGTATTTCAACAATTCATGCATTCAAACAAACCGAATCCGCGTGGAAACATGTGCGGCACTCGGAGGAGAGGAAAAACCGCAATCATGGAGTAAGTACTCTAAAGATAGTAATTCGTTTCGAAAGGCACATGGAATCGACGAAAAGGAGCGTGCTGAAAAAGAGCAGAAGTATCTAGAATCCAAAACGAAAAAAGTATCCAAATTCGAAGAGATAATTGGCGAACACAAAGACGATCCAGACTTTGTAGAGTTTATGAAGGCCCACGATAAGAACCGGACTTTATGGGGTAATGATGCTGAAATGATTCCAGAAGGAGAAACGGTTGAAACAAAAAATGTTAAGAAGAGTGATGAGCCTTCTGAAGAAGAACAGTCGGAAAAGGACGCTGAAGAGGAAGAGAAAGTGGAGGAGGATGAAGACGAAAAACTCGCAGTGAAACCCATAAGTGATCTGGAATACATGAAATCCCTTGTAAAGACTTCACCAACAAAACCCCCGCAAGCAGTAAAAGAAAAATCAAAAGCCAACCTTGAGCTGTTTACCATCAAAATGCATAATGTTCCGTACAAAGTTCGCCGCCAGGAAGTGATCAAATTCTTCAAACCGCTGAAACCCTACTCTGTGCGATTACCAACAAACGTGCATGGATTTTGCTACGCTGGCTTCAAAACAGAGAAAGACTTCGCTAAGGCGATGCTAAAGAATAAGAGCTTCATCAAAGGAAAACAAGTATTCTTCTCTGACTTCACTGAGAAGAACAAAATTTCAAAGGCCAAGATGGAGAACCAGCCCCTACCCACGCCAGCTGCTAAGAATGCGAAATGGCAGGAGCAAGAGGATTCTATAAAGAACGAAGAGGACATCTCGGAGTCTGGCAAAATATTTTTTCGCAATCTGGCGTACACTATCGTAGAGGACGATCTCCAGAAACTCTTTGAAGCATATGGACCCGTAGCCGAAATTCATCTACCCGTTGACAATATTACACGACAAATTAAAGGATTCGGGACCGTCACATTTGTCATGCCAGAGCATGCTGTGCGGGCATTCTCAGAGCTGGACGGAAGTACTTTTCACGGACGGCTATTGCATTTGATTCCCGCCAAGAGCAACAACCGCGAAGAAGAAGAAGACGAGAACGACGCTGGACTTTCGTGGAAAGAGAAAAAAGAACTCAAACTGAAGAAGGCTGCCCAGCAATCGCATAATTGGAACTCTTTGTTCTTAGGTGCCAATGCAGTAGCGGACATTTTATCGCGACAATTCGAGACCACTAAGGAAAATGTAAGTACCACTTAAAGTATTTATGTCTAATCGCTAGCTCACTACAAGCATTTATTAGATTCTGGACTCGCAATCGGGTGGATCAAGTGCAGCTGTTCGCTTGGCACTGGGTGAAACGCAAATTGTTATTGAAATGAAACGCTTCCTCGAGGAGAACGACGTGTCTTTAGACGCGTTCGAGTCACAAAACACCAAACGCTCCAAGACTGTAATTTTGGCAAAGAATTTACCAGCAGACACAAAGGTTTCTGACCTTCAACCGTTATTT
Source organism: Cheilosia soror (assembly GCA_949372485.1). Lineage (NCBI taxonomy): Eukaryota > Metazoa > Arthropoda > Insecta > Diptera > Syrphidae > Cheilosia > Cheilosia soror. Next base: position 99,944,887 of record OX443563.1, read on the forward strand.
GCAGAGTTTGGCCCAATCGCACGGTTCATTTTCCCCCCAAGTGGAGTGACGGCTCTGATTGAATTCGTGGACCCCTCTGAGGCTCGACAGGCGTTCAGAAAGTTGGCCTACAGTAAATTCAAGCATGAGCCATTATACCTTGAATGGGCACCTGAGGGTACCTTTAAAAGTGCAGCTACCGTAATACCGAAAGAAGAAGTAAAGGTGGAGAAAATCGTTGAAGAAGCCCCGGAGAAGAAAACTAAGAAACAGCTAAAAAAAGAAGACAAAGAGAGACGAGAGAAAGAACGGTTGAAAGAAGAACAGCGAAAGGAAGAAGAAGAAAAAGCTGCTGCAAAAGCAAAAGATCAAGCTGAGGAGGAGGACGATCTCAACGATGATCCTCCAGAAGCAGACACAACACTATTTCTACGAAATCTAAACTTTAAGACAAGAGAAGATGCTGTGCGAAGTCACTTTAAACACTTGGGTCCGATTCACATAGTGCAGGTTGCGATGCGGAAAGATCCCGAGGATCCAAAGAATAGAATATCCCTCGGCTATGGTTTCATTCAGTTCAAGAAAAAGGAAACATCAGAGAAAGCGCTTAAACAAATGCAATTTACCCAAATCGAAGGCAATCAGGTGGAGTTGAAGCGAAGCGACAGAACGCTAAAGTAAGTAAAGACGTGAGAGGGATGTGTCTCATTTACAAAACTGAATAACTTTCGTTTCGTTTGTGTAGGACTGATGAGAAAGCTGCATCGGCGAGAAAAGTGACAAAGGGCACAAAGCAAACAGGCACCAAGATCTTGGTGCGAAATATTCCTTTCCAGGCAAAGGCCAACGAAGTGCGGGACATATTCAAGTAAGTAGATGTACTGTGTGCTGCTGTGGTCCCCTCTTAGCTTTTTAACTGTGTCCTCAGTTGTCGCAGTTGCATCTCCTCCCATCACATGTTCTTTCGGTCGACAAAGCTTTAAAATCTTCCTTGCTCTCCCATTTATCGTACAATGGTTGCGTTAGCTATTAACTAGATGAATGGTCCGTCGAACTTCAATAAAATGTCACATAATGTTTGCGGAAGTGAATTTGTGTGTTTGCACGCCTTGTTGCACATCGTAGACAGGTGATGCTTTCGCCTCCATGTAAATTGCTTCTGTGACATGACAAAGTTAATAAGACTCAGGCCCTTATTGTGATTGTCGATCAGCGGTCGTCTCGACACAAAATTTACGTACGCACAAGCGGCTGTCAACGATCAACTATCGACGCTCACAATAGGGGCCTCAGTCTGTTTCCAGAACCACAAAATGTTGTACAGACCTCATTTCCTGCAAAATATCTAAGGAAAGTTCGTAGCCAAGGGCTATCGAAACGTCGCCTTTTTGACAAATATTCCTTGTGATGAAAAACATTTCTAAAAAATGTACCTTCTCTCTTCCTTTCAGGGCATTTGGTGAAATTCGAACTCTTCGGTTGCCGCTGAAGATGACTCCAGGCGAAGAGTCACATCGTGGGTTTGCTTTCATTGATTTCATAACCAAGAGCGATGCAAAGAAAGCCTTCGATGCGCTAAGTCAAAGTACACATTTGTACGGTAGGAGATTAGTTCTCGAGTGGGCGTCAACAACAGACGACGATGTCGGCGAGTTACGCAAGCGTACAGCGCAAACTTACCAACGATCCGATGGTCCAGTGAAAAAGAGTAAAAAGGGAATATTTGACACTGATCAAATAACAGACGCTGACAAAGCGACTGAAGAAGATTACTAGCCTAAGGATAACACAATAATATAATTATTCACTAAATTAAACGAAACGTGTACATTTTTTAAATATTTTTTTTTTATTTCATTTAAATGTTTCTCTGGTTGCTTACAGTTTAATGAGAATACTATGATGCAAAAGTACAAAAAGAAGAAGAAAAATCTCAAAATAAATCATATCCAGACGCATGCAGACAAACATGGGCTTTCTCTCTCTAGCTTAAAATCTTATTTGAAAAACGCGCTTACAAGAAAGAAAAAAACTTAAATCAGTCCATTCGATAAGGGTAGGATGTATAAGTATGCATTTGTTTATATGTATTGATTTGTTGAGTAATATTCGAAAATGGTTTGGAATACTTTCTCTACGGCTGGCATTTTTTTTAAACAATATAAATATGTTTATGAAAATATTTGCATTGATATTAGTTTTATTTTATTTTAACTTTGAAATACTCTACGCTACAGTTGGAGTTTATAGTTAATTTAAATCTTTATTTATTTAATATATAATATATATATTTGCTGCTCTATGTTCAGTTTGTCTTGATTAAGGTTCAATTTTGAAGGCGATACGTTACAGTATAACACAATATTTTTATTTTATTTTATATGCTCATTGTTATTCGTATAATGTTTTGTTTTAGGGCAAAAAGGATGCTTAGATATTATCTTTGTTGCCTATTTATTTATTATATAGTGAGCGTAGTTTGCCATTGAGAATGTAATCGCTTTGGTTTCGATCTTGTCAGTAAGCTGTTGTTAACGAAAAATTATGAATTTTAGTATGTATTATATGAACTTAATATGAAATGCCGTATAGGGCTTAAAACAAAAGCGCAAACAAGAGAAAAAATACAGATGTAGAATATGGCACACAGCGAGTTTAATTCTTTTCCTCACTCTAGATGGCATTAGCTACTCTGTTTTTCGATTATTGTATGATCATGCATTACAATTGCAATTGCCAACCGCTCCCTACCCCTAAAACAGGGGGCTTACTACCAAATGCGCGGCGGATCGCTTTGGCGGATTGTTATTTTTGTATTTGCAAACGCGATTTGATCCAATCAAAAGCGATAGCTATGTATAGGTGACGGATTGTTTGCGGATAAAAAATAAACTAAATTCTTGTGACGCTGTCAACCTTTTGGGAAAATAAATGGAAAATTGGAAGTCTAATTAGAAAAAACTGGAAAGTACAGTTCGCTTTTGAGAATAAGCAAAAACAAAGACGGTCGAAATCGCAGTATCGCTTTCAATACGATCCGCCGCGCATTTGGGAATAAGCCCCCAGGTTTGACGATATTGAAAAAATATAAAACGAGCATAGGTACCATACAATACCTGGTATGAAATGCCTGCGAAGTAAAGCAACAAAACAAGCAAGTCAATAAGTGGTGTACCTATGATTCGCACAAAAATGTATTTTTTCTTTCTTTTTTTCTCAATTTGCTTTTTGTGTGTTTTCTTTCTAGTCCTGGTTTCTGGATTCGTTTTGGTGGTGAAATATTTTTGCCTTCTTTCATACAGATCACGGGGTTTGAATTTTCTTAAAAGAACCTCTTGCATTCGTGCAGTGCTGGGAATTTAAAACATTCTCAGCTTAAATTTGCTTGTCCCTGAGCCCGACAAAACTTATATAACATTTTCATTTAACACAATAGCCGAATTCTCTAGTTTTAAACATTAAAGCCCAGTATCCTGCTCGCGCTAAATTTTATCTTCCATACAAAAATGTCTACAGAGATAAAATTTATCGAGGCAGTTTAGCAAAGCAGTATCCTGTTCCGCACGCTAAATTCTTACTTTCATATAGATGGGACACACTCAATGTCAGTCCGATATAACAATATTGAGTGTTATACGTACTACGTACAATTTTGTTATACTCGGCCAAGAAAATGTCTCCACTGATTTAGCTCGCGAAAGAATTGCCTGGTACATTAAATCGGCGATAAATTTTGACATTTTCGAAACAAAACAATTTTTTAATTGAATATTTCGTGGAATACTTGATAATCGATGTAAGTGAGTAGGAAAAAAGTGAAAAAATAACAAAAATCAAAATACATGTGGCAATAAACTATGGGTGTGTGTCCTATCTATATCCTGTACAACGAATTTAGCGAGCATTTATCTGTGCTGTGGAGAGAATAGCGCTCGCTAAAATTAAGCGCGAGCAGGATACTAGGCTTAAGGGCCAGTTTCAAGACTAGCTGATAAAGTCTCGGATAGCCTATCCGGAATTTATATGTCAGATAAACGTAATATTTCGGTTTCAAAGGTTTCGGATAGTAATAGCTGACAGATAAAGTCTCGGATAGTTTATCAGCCAGTTCAACCGGCTGTTAAAGCCTCTATCCGGAAGATTTAAACAAAATATTTATTTGATGTGGCTGGAAAAAATATAGTTTCAGAGCATTCTTTCGTTGACGGGTGTAGACAGCAGTCAGAAGTGTTATATCATGCATTTATTTAAATTCTTAAATGTCGAATTAGATGAATATTACAACCATATTACAGGGCCCCGTAGGAGCAGAGTATTTCAGCAGCGGATTAGTTTAGCAGCGGATGGATTAGTCATTTTAAAACGCATGTCCCCAACCATGATCTTACGACGTGCTATGGAATCCGTACAATCGGGCAGGCGTCCTCTAGGTAGACCCAGGATGAGATGGTTAGATTAAGTCCATAATATCTCCCCTGCCCGTATGGGGATTGCCCTTTATGATTTACAGTCGATGGCCTAGAATCGAGACTATGGACGGTGCACTTGGACTTGCGCAACCTACACCCGCAACCCACTTAAGGGATAAGCGGGGTATCGAAAATGAGTGAATGAATGAATTTATCCATGCTAAATTAAAAAAACTAGAACAACACAATTCACTTAAAAATGTGATAAACGATAAAAAAAACATAATTTCCATTCCTGTCAAACAATTAGTGCCTGATAAATTTTTCTACCGGATAGTTTATCAGAGACTTTGACGATGAAACAGAAAAAAAATATGAGCTACTTTTATCTGGTGGAAAGCGTTATGTGTCGGCTAACTATCCGAAACTTTATGCGGAACATATGAAACTGGCCCTAAGTCCTGTTCAATTAATGTGCTGTGATTTGTTGTTCCTTTATAACCAAGTAGATATAGCTAATTCATCTAGCGACAAAAGTTATTCGGAATCGATGAAATTATTCCGTTGACAAATCTAAAAAAAGTGCAAAAAAAAACCACCGCATCCACAAGCATTTATTGACTTGCTTGGGTTGCTTCACGTTGCATACATTTCATATTGTATGGTGTATGCTGGTTTTTGGATTTGTGTATGCTGGTTTTATATTTTTTCTTGAACATGCTTTTGGTTCATCATTCTACTAGAGCTCGAAAGTATCTCTCAACCTTTTCGAAGGTCTTAATATTACTCTCAGTTGTTAAGAATTTTAAATATGCTCACATAATAACCAGTTTCTTAGCACAGTAATTTTTTTGGTTACGCTCAGAGAGAAACCTTTATTTTCTTTTTTTTACGGTTTCGGTCAACCACTGAGAGATATCACTGACAGAAAAAAATAAATCTCATTTGTACATTTTTCACTAACTATTGACATTAGTCAGCAGCGCATGCGAAATTGCATTAAGCTATGAGTACACGACATGCCAAACACGACATACGCATGCCACTCTGACGTCACGATTATTACTCGACATATTGTAGAATATGTCACGTTTTATTATATTGTGGCATGTGCGAAAAGTATGCCGAGTACACGGCATGCACGTTTTGTCTCAAAGTTGGCATATTCGTATGTCAACGGTGACTGGCAAAAAATATACTCAATTGAAGATTTCTTGGACGTTTTTTAATCCATTGATATCGTAGCCATCCTTTGATGGAATTTGCTATTTTATGGCTTGATAGAAAGAAGACGAACCATATTTTGGGATATATACTGCATTTATTTCGAAATGTCACCAGAAAGCCCTAAAATCCAAACGAAAAAAAATCACTAACATTTTTAATATTTTAGGGCTTTCTGGTGACATTTCGAAATAAATGCAGTATATATCCCAAAATATGGTTCGTCTTCTTTCTATCAAGCCTTAAAGTAACAAATTCCATCAAAGGATGGCTGCGATGTCAATGGATTAAAAAACGTCCAAAAAATCTTCAATTCAAACGATATTTTTTTGTATTTTCCGAAATTTACATGCCATACTGAGTCGGACATATGGGTGACAGCTGCATGCCAACATATATGTCAGCGTCAATAAAATGCCGAGTACACGACATGCATCCTTTTGTGACATATTCTGACGTCAAATTGACGTAAGACTGGCATGCGTATGTCGTGTTTGGCATGTCGTGTACTCATAGCTTTATTACCCATTCAGATGATGATATCCCGTATAAAGCCATTTTCTTTATTCATAATATAGCTAATATAATTTTTGTTAAATACAAAAATAGGAACGACTACACTGAATTCAATACTATTACACAATTACAATTTTAACACAATACAATTTTTATCTTTTTAACTTACTTTCGAAGAATGAGGTCTTTGGTTGATCATTTCCATTTAATTTTTATGGAAAAAGTTAACTAAGGAGCGATATATTTAAAATTTTAAAATAACGATCAAGCAAAGAGCGAAAATGTAAGTGTATATAAATAAATCTCAGAGAAAGACCTTTATGTCGAAGCCGAATGTAATATCTCTCAGTGAGAAACCAATTGAAAATAAAGGTTGAGAGTTATTTTCGAGCTCTGCATTCTACATCTGTTTATTTCTCTTGTTTGTGACAAAAGTAAGCGCTACCCCGGCTACACCTTTCTATGCATAACTTGAACTTGGCAGCACCTAATTTGTCTCAATCGATTATTCTCGATTGATTATCCTCGATTGAGACAAATTAGGTGCTGCCAGAGCTCGATTGTATCGACTGAACTCGATTGTATCAAGTTACGTGCTAGACCCCCAGATTTTGCAGCAAATTACAAAACTCAAATTTCATTACACCAAACTTTGTCAAACTTTAAAGTTTCTTTTTAAAATGTTTATTTACGTCTTAGAGGTTAACAATAACAACTGACTTTCAAATGGCATTATCAATTAATACAATAACGCCAAAAAGGATCTTATTTATATTTTATTGGGCAGGAAAAATCTAAAATTTGAGAGCAAAATCTGAAATGCCCACACAAGAATTCGACACAAGAGTTCTGCGGCAATTTTCCACCTTGCATGAGTGTGTTACGTGAAGTAACGTTTGATAAGCATCACACGAGCATTCACTCATGACAAACAAAAAAATTTGGTTTTTAATGATATGATGATTCGGCTGCCTGCCTCTGTGTCCCGCCAGGATTCATGGAACATGGAAATCTTTACCATTTGCAATCAGTTCTTCGTACAGTGCGGCCTTCAATAAGTTCATTGTTCAATTTTCTAATGGTAGCTAAAGCTTACTCTCGAAATCGAAGCTTTCATTTACAGCGACGACACAAACCAAGCAAAGACATCCATCAATGGTAAAGTGCTTTGTTAAATAGTGATTTAGTTATAAATTGTTAATTGTTTGTAAACCTTTATCTAATCTAGATATAGATATACAAAAAAACGAAAACTGAAACCAAAAGGAAAAGGAAAACGAAAACCCAGGTAGCTATATTTAAATAAAAAGCACATTATTATTTTTTGTTTAATCAAAATTAAAATCATAATCTTGTGTGTATACATAAAGGATTCTTAAATTATAACGTAATCAATAATAAATATAAAAAAACATAATTCCTATTACTCATTAGAAAATCTCTAAAATATAAGAATATACAAGTTATATAGCCGTAGTTCTCCTCTCTCTATTTTCCACACTATAATTCGTTCTAAAAACAAAAAAAAAATAAAAAAATACAAATACATTTGACTTGGCTTTTTCAAGTGAGTGTGTGTTTTTGTTCTATAAAAGTGCCTTTGTGTGGGGATTATTTTTGTTGCTTTTCTCTTCCGAGAGAGAACACATTCGATTGGAGAAGAACAACGAAACGCAAGTGGCAAATAAAAATAAAAATAAAACACTGTTCCTATTTACAAGGGAAGGCGTGCCGCCACCTTCAAAGTACTGGGCGAACACAACTGCTGATAAGCAAGCATTCGCTGCTATTGCAAGAGCTAATCCTTTTTGAGACGCGCCTGCAGGAAGCAATAAAGAATACCAGCCTGAGCCATCACATCAACGGTACTGGAAGCGAGCATATCTTTTTGTTTGATTTGCGTTTGACCGGGTCGCAGGAGGGTGGGCCCAAACACCATCGCCAGGTTGTGAAGCGACATTTTGTTATCGGTCTCTTGTCGATTTACTCTGTGAATTAAGGGAGTTATAGCTGCGTTAGTCAAAAACACAAATGGGTTTACCTAATTAGATGATCTAGAATATGGTTAATGGAAGCTTTGTTCGCTGGTGGTAGTTTCTCAAAGATCGTAATAAGTTCTTTGATGCGGGCCGTCTCATTGTTGTTGCTGAATTGATTAAATGTCTCAAAGAATTCAGGATACAACAGATCGGTGAACAGCGCTTCGGGGAGTTCTCGTAAGTACGACTTAAGGATGCCAGTCACCGAGTGGATGTCAACGTCTTTAAGCAGTTGCTCAGCCTCATATGCATCTGCGGAGAGAAGAGAGAAATGTCCATTTAATAACAGCAACCTATGCTTTGAAAGGGAAGAAACCTACTCGTTTCGAAGGACTTCTTTAATTTGGCCAAATCGGACGCTGATCCACTGACTCGGTAAATACCAACTTCGGTCATACCGCGTCGTTCCACTTCGCGAACGCAGGCGCTTATGATGAACGGAATGTCACGCTTTTCACGCCTGCAATAAAAAAGTAACATTAGAAACCACATACCCGCGGAGTTATCATGTAACTCACTTCAAAATCTGACTCATTTTTGCACCAAACAAAGCACCAGGCTTTGATGTAGGCACTCGCCTGAGTGTCACCTCGCCGGGCACGAATCGCAGTGATGTATTTAATGTGATGGTATCATTTAGCTTTATCACCTTGTTCATTGGTGCTTCCTGCAGCCACGAACGACTCAGCTGAAACGAATTAGTCACATTATCAAAGCACAACAAATTCAATTTGACTAACGGTTACCTTTAGAATATGCTTCGCTCTCAGTAAAGGCCTGTCGTGTGCTTCATACAGTAAAATCCGCACATTCTGACTGCCCTCGAGCTCTAGAACAAAACTCTCGTTCCACAGTGGACTCGTACTTCTGCAGACCATCTTTGTCGTTGCCTTGCGAAAGTAGTGCCCATACGAGTCTACTTCGATGCAGATGTACAAATCAGCCGGGTGCTCTAAGCCCGTTAGTCCTTGTACAGTCATGTGTAGATCACCCACAAGCAGACTTTCGTCGTTGTTGTTCCGCAACAGATAGGAACCCATTTCAGCCTTCATGCCTTTTTGCATAGCCAGGATGTAGGCATGTACATCTAGTGCGTTGATCGCATTCGCTCCGGGAATGTTGCACAATTGCTAGAAAGAACACATTAGTAGTTTATTCTACACAGTCAAGAGTGCAAATTCCTTACAACCTGCAATGATATGATCGACTCGATCCACTGCGTTCGCTCAAAATCTGAACTCAGAAAGAATGTCATCGTCTTGTTGGTGGCCTTATTACCTATCCTAAAAACTAAATTGGGGGAAGCTAGCACCAGCTGGGACTCGAGATCGGCTAGTTTACGGCGGTATTTGTCCCCAGACCGTAGTCCGTTTGCTCTGGATTTCTTATCGTCCTTGTCTTCCAAAAGTATCTGATCGCGCACCGTACACGCTTGCGTCTTTAGCTGTAGAATATTTGCGGGTGACGATTCCTTGAAATCAACGGACGCATCCTCTTCGAATATGAAGACATCTTTGAGTGGTATAAACCATTTCAACTCGTACTCCAGACGATCGCGACCCGATCCCTTGTGTTTGGCACATGCGATCACATCGTTGAATAGGAACAAATGTCTCAGCTTCCGATGACCATCGACTAGTTCCACAATAAAGGAGTTCTTCACCATTCTCCGCAGATTCTTGTTCGACTCGGACGGCAGTCGCTGGTTAACCACATTGAATTGCTTTAAAAAAGCGTGAATCGTTTTCTGTGCCTGCCGCAACGACTGGTGATCTGGATGATTCGGTGGAGTCTCATTAAGCAAATCATTGAACACTAGTGCGTTGATTTGAACACGCGCCACTGGCTTGTGCAGAAGATCCTCTAGCGTTTGGTGACTCTGAGGATTCTGTGGATTTTCGCTAAAATTCAGGACCATCTTCGACACGATACTCTTGAATTTCGGGTTATTGGCACTGCACTTTTTGACCGTCTCAATGGCTTGTCCATAGTTATGCAGGAACGCACTGTACAAGTTGAACATATCCGCCAAACGCTTAAAAGCATCACCTACCAGGACGTCACCGCCCTCATTGCGAACGATGGTGCGGAGATCATTTAAGAATTCGGTATGCACAGCATGTAGCTCGTCGATCTTAAAGAATATCGTATTCTCCTCGTCCTCTCGTATCACAGGCTGAGATGTCCCATGTGTTGCGTGGATCGCTTTCTTATACTAAACATGGAAATAACTTCATTATGCAATTTGTTGTGTTTGAGAAAAATGTCCTCTTTACCTGTATCATTGTGTTCAAGCACTCGACGTAAATCTTCTCACTTTCGATAATACTATTGAGGATCGAGCGAATTTTATTGCCGCGGGCGCTGCCGGAAACCTGAAATTTCATGAAAATCGATTAGAATCCCCAACACTTGATGCATCCACTCCTAGTAACTAGACCGCGCACCAGTCCAAAATAAAAAAAGCGAATAAACAAGACAATTTCAGCACCGTATTCCCATAGTCGTCTTAGAGGAGTTTGGAATTTACTTACAGGATTTCTACATTGAACCCAACTGAAACGACTGTGAGAATATGGCTGCACAAGACAATGATGGATATAAAACAAATGTTGGATGGCATACGACCCATGAAATGAATAAATAAAAGTAACAAAATTAAAAATAAAATATGGGGATAGGTTTAAACTTGCAAGTAGCAGGCATTCAAATGAGCTAGAACTATGGATATCTATAATGCATGTATATTCACAAAAGAGAGTAAAAAACCATTCTATGCTGGCAATAATAACGCAACAATAAACGCATTCTGTACAATTAATAAAAAGAGGACACAATGTTTTTGTAAACAAACGCATGAAGGTTTTTATGTACTCACGAGTATTGCCGAAACTAAACTCTGTACGAAAAATAAGAAATAATAAAACTGAGTTATTTATTTTGCAATTATTAAGGATGCTTAATTTAATGTAGGTAGGACACATACTTAAAAATCTAGTTACAAGTCTAATGGTCGGCTGAATGGTTCATCAATAAATAGGGCATGGTTTTTGTTTGTATGTACATATTTAGTTTTGACAAAAAGCCACATCGAAATCGATTGTATTCTGGTTAACCCTTAATACTGTTAACTTTTAAGAAGTGGGCAAGTATATTTGTGTTTAGATTCTTTTGACAAATGACCTCTTATTTGCCTGAACACAAACCACATGAAATCAGTGTTGCGAATACAAAGAAACGCTGCTGTATACGGAGAGTCGGACGATTGTCTAACTTTAAAGAATTGTGCAAAACCCACAGACAATAAGATATGATCATTCAAAAGTCTGTTTACGCCCATGATCTTTACATAATTGGTAAAACACAGCAAGTTATTACAGGTGCGTTTGCGAGTATAAAAACGAAATTCGTCTACCTCGGCTCTGTTTTTACACCCGAAAACGACATCAGAATTCAAATGAAAAATAACCCTTGCCCTTATTTCAACTTAGAAGGCAACTTTGTAGTAAATTCCTTTCCCGAACAACTAAGTGAACTCTGTGTAAGACCTTAATAATAGCAGTCCTGCTCTGCGGATCTGGAGAGAACAATTCTTTGTCAAATATTTGATCTCGTTTACGCTGACGCGTTTTTTTTTTGGAAACAAAATAATAAAAGCTTGAGTGCAGGTTTTTTTAGGCTTGCCAGCGTCTGCAGTTAGGAGTTTCAAGTCCGGTTTACAATGGAAACAATGCCGTTGGTAGCGCGACTGACTCTTCTCTTCTTCTGACTCTCAGTATGAATGACTGGTAACCAACTGACGGGTTACTTTATTTTTGCGTACCACTTAAATATAAATATGCTGCACTTGTGCAAATATTTCGAAGAGAACCACGATACAGCGCAACGTTTCGCCAGCTACAGTTCTCAGTTTTGCCATCCAGATAGCGTATAAATTTGACTAATAATTTCATAAGATTTTTATCACTTAAGTTAACTTTTTTGCAGATAACTATCTAGAACTTTAGTATTAGTTTTCTCATCTCTACAGCAGGATAAACAACTGTTAGTAGGTACATATATGATGCTACTGAAATGTAGTAAAAATGTGCACAGTATCAGTGCATTTGCCTATAGCAGAATTAGAAGTAATAAAGAGTGCGCCGCAAATTAAAGTGGTGCGAATGCAATTACATGTTATGTCTGGCATCCTACATTTTGAAAGAAATCTATACCTGTACTATTAAGTTGTAAATCACCCGGACATATCTCACCTTTCGTAAAGCACTTGGAGTCTGGGACATTTGGTCGTCATGTGATACTGTACGCATTAACGGTGGTCCATCCAATTCCCCATCGCTGTCCAGTGAACTTGATCGCGTCTCATTGCTTTGGCTGTTAAGAGAGATTAAGAAATTAATAAAATCATCATCATCATCAAAATCATTGATTTATTAAATTAATCGTAAAGGCATACTTACTGCAAGAAGTAGTCAATATTGACATAGTTCGAAGTACGGCCAGGAGATTCTGGTTCAGCAACACTCGTCTGACTGCTCATGTGACTGCGACTAGACGACGAATGATGGTGGTGCTGTAAATGCTGATGATGGTGCGGACCGCCAATTGGTAGTGTACTTCCGGCCGATGATAAATCATCACGACTGGATGTTGACACAGTTCCTCCGGGTTTTATGTACACATATTCACCGTCACCGTTATCCATTGGTACTGTGTCGTAATACGGCTCGTTATCGAGGTTCTGACACGCTTTGGTGCTGTCTGAGCTGAGGGAAGAGATCGATTCGTAGCTTTTTATCTGTGGGTGAGAGTGGAAATACTTTGCAAATGATATAATGCGTACATTTATTGGAATTTATTAACAGAAATTGTGTGCTGAAAAGCTTGCGGTGATATGCATTTTGTAAGCCTGATAATAAGTAGTGGATAGAGTGGGTGAAATCATGTTTTTGAGTTTAATGTGTTTGGCGAATTGAGTATCTAATGGAACAAATAGCATTATTAGGTTCACCAGAGCAGAACTTGTGGTTGGAGTAGTATAAGTGAATGCGATCATTGACAATAAAATATGCCCGTCGAGCATTCGCATGAGAGAAAGTGACAATGATTACGATGGTATGTGGATTCAACGTGCGTGGATGTGACATTTTTATTTGGAGGTAGATTACCGATGTTATCAAGCATTACCGTACCTATAGGGAAATCAAGTGCATCTACGAATGGGTGTACCAGATCAGCGTTGCTTTTAGGAGTTAATGTCAAAAACAATCAAACTAGTTGAGCGACACAACTCGGATGTGAGATGTTATCAATTGATTGCCATTTTTTTGATGAAGAGGAAATATTATCTGTAGAACATCCATTATCAAACTGCACAGCCCTTCAAGACCTCCACTTCTCTTGTATGGTAGCGCGGTGCTTTGCTATCATTGTCGATCTAACAAATATATTCCTACAGATCTTAGAAGATTAGATATGATTTTCTTAGTCGCATGTCCTACCATGTAGTTACAATTTTCACACAGTACCAAACTGCCTTCCTTACCTAATCTAACCTAAACAAGCGGTCTATAGCAATGCAAAACTTAAGCTTAAATATCAAAATTGAAGGAAACACTTTACCTTCCATCCTGCAAAAAGCGTAATGATTGCCTAACTACCTGTCAATATAAGCAGCTGGTTTCTCTGCCGGTAGACAATTTCGATTTAATCGTACACATACAACTGTCAGTCTCATATGACCTCATCCAGAGGAAAACACTTCATTATCGCGTCCAAGTCAACCGTAGCCGACCCGAATAAATAATTGCGCCCTATAAACTCGTCTTTAGCCTACATTCACCGTGTGCCGGTTCACACTTGGCTAGAACCGACACACGATGCTGAATACAAAATAATTGCGCTAGAAGGCGACTACAATCAATTTTAAATGCACGCTGTACTCAATTCATCGCTGCACTGGGTGAGGTATGTTTGCGGCATATCTAGCACAAAAATATAAATAAAACAACAAGACCCCCCACTCATTTCCACTTATCCACGCCATTATTAAGCATAAAAATCTCTAAAGTGTACTCACGATTTCGGATATATTGCCCTGCGATGCCAACGACTCCTTCGACCCGACACTCTGCAGGCTGGTCTCGAGAAAACCTCCACCACCACCACCACTCCGTCCACTGCTGCCATCGTTCAATTTCATCTTCTCCAAGCTGCCCGTGTTCGGTGATGCACTCTCACCGCCAGTACCACCATTGCCATAGCGAGCACTGCTGAACTTACTCAAACTGCCAGTGGGTGAAGCGCCTACTCCACCAGCACTTGTTTTACCCAAACTCCCGGTTGGGCTATGATTTAGCTTGGCCATGCCATCGCCACTGCGTTTGGCCTTCTCCAGACTCTCGGTTTTTGCGATTTTTCGTCCAAACTCCTCGACCAAGTCAGTTGCCTTTAGGCCCGCTCCTAATTTACCCATCTCAGGGGTTGTCTTTCGATTGCAGGCGAACGCTTTGGCCTCCAACGAGTCTGATGACTTCTGTCGAAAAATATCCGATGGTTTGATGTTGCGCTCCAGCGAGCTTGAGGGGCTATTGTTATTTGACAAGGAACCACCACTACTCACGCCACTGCTACTAGAAGTAACGCCAGTGTGGCTGGCACCCCTCTCGTAGATTACATTTCCTGGCGTAGACATGTCACGTTTTGGCGACGACGATAGCTGGATGTTTCCTCCTGGAACTGTTGGTGGCTCCACACGTCGTATATACTTTGGCGGCGGTCTGGAATAGACAAAACAAAGGAGTTAATGCAGTGAAATGGGTAAAACTAATGTTTGGGAGTTGCCGTATAGCATCATGACGTGTCTGTGAGTCTGTTCAACTAATTTGAAGTTGCTTATCTCAAAATTCTGTCATGGCGCTGTGGTCATTCATACATCATCATCATCATCACCCACTCAGATGATCAGTTTTGTCTGGTCTGGTCTTGGTTTCATTTCAGAGCAATTCATTTAGTCAATTAGTTAATGGACATGTGTTGGAGATGGTAATGAAGAAAAGATTGCGCGAGGCTGTGATGCCAGTAGGAGGCAGACCATCGATGAAAAGGTCACAAATGCAATTAACATCTGTTGACATCTGAACAGTCAGAGCGCTCGAGTTGTAGCGGCGAGCGGCCGGCCATCTTCAATGATTGCGCGAAAATTAATATGGCTCCGCGTATATATATGTTCGAAAGAGGGTATCACTCGTATCAAGATCATAAAATCTGTTTCTTTTATGCCATTGATTTTCTGATTCATTTGCAGTTATAGGTTTGAGGAAAACAAAGTTTCCTTTGTCATGATAAACTTATATGCATGTTGATTGTAGGTTTGTCGTTTATAAAGCTAAATGCGAACAAGTTGAATTCGCAGTGGTTGATGGAAGTGTCGACCTAAGTTGCGGGTGGTAATTGTCGGAAGAGAATGATGTTTTATAAAAAAGCATAAGGGTTTGATAAATAGTCTAAACAAAACATGCGCTAAAGTCTACAGGGCGAGGTCATACTCAGAAATGATAACCAACCTTAATTTCTCCGTAAAGATAGAGAGACTTAGAATGGATACTTGTTCATTGCCCCGTTCCATTGACAGATAGATGATTGGCGCCATTATGTAGTTCTATATGGTTATGTTATAATTGTTTGTATGGAATTTAACATGTTGCTAGAGAGCGGTCAATCGTATGGAAGCAGAGAGAGTTCGTTCGTATATCTACTATCCTGTCTGACAACATTGCCTTACCACGGAGCGCTAAACAATTTAACAAACGCATCTAAATCCAACAAATCTATTATATAAATTCTCATGACACGCCTTGCAGAAGGTAGTTATGGTTGCTAATTTTTTAGACTACTTATATAAAGACGTGCGATGATTAAAGAGTTCCTATAAACTAATAGCTATAGCCAAGAGCAATTTTATTTTGGGAAGATAGAAAACACATTGTTACATGTACATGAAGATGAGGAGAGATGGTACAAGCTGGCTGGGGAGGGATGTTGGTTGCATCATTGGTCCGTGACAACTACCTGATCAAAAAGATAGAAGTTCCAGGCAGAAATATTTGTTTAAAAAACCTTCTAAACCTAAAGCTTGTGCAACGACTTGGACACCTTACTAGCACCTTAACACTGAAAATGTATTTCCCAAATATTTTGTTGCCGCGTTTGCTCAGCGATATGCTGTTTGCATTCACCATTTGCACCAAAGTGTGAATTCCCTCAATATTTTTAGCATTCTTTGAAGCCATAACAATGTCCCCTATATACATTATCATAAAGCGCCAGTTTGGAAACCAACTCACAAACAGAAACAAAACTTGTATTTCTACATATTTTAAAAATAATTTAATGGAATTTGAAAGAAAAAAAAAACAAGAGAGAAACATAAGCACTCTGTGGATTATGTAAATCGTGAAACAATGCATGCGGCTTTCTTCTAAGCCGGGCTAACCAGTTTCAAGGTCATACGCTTAATGAAAGTCAACTTATTACTGTGATAGAGTACAAGTTACGTATATACGCACAATACAGCAGATAGGTGGTAATTAAAATTTGTCACGAAAAATGTATCAACTGACAAAAAGCTAGTTTTCCAAGATTTACGCAAAAAAAAAACAATTAAAAGTTTTACCACTATCACAACGAAATTTACCTCGAAAAATGTCATGACACCAAATGAGGTGAACCACAATTTTGACCTCGAATACAATTTGGCAAATTAATACTCATTATTTGGTATGTATAAAACTATGAGTAAATAATTCTCATACAATTTTTTAAGAAACGTCAATATTTTGCTATCGATGTGAATGATTGCAACCGACATAGGGAGTGTTGTAAGGACATTCCACTCGTTTTTTCAGCAGGTTAAAATTAGATTGAAGTTGAGAGGAATTGCGCAATAATTAGCTCAATGGTCATCAATTCGTTATCTGACAGAATACCTAGTGCCCGAAAGCGTTTATTTACAACTAATTAGTTGACTTTGACACCTATTCGTAACATTATTTTTGGCAGCTTTTGAAAGTGGAAATGTTTTTGAGTTTACTTATAACCGAATGTGTAAAAAGACGTAGGAATATGTTTGCCCAGCTCTACAAGCTTTTATGTATGTATGTACTTTCAATTAAATATACGCAAATTGACGCAAACAATCAACTTCACTTTAGACAAATCGGTTTGCGAGTAAACTCGGGGAAACCAAGTCAACTCAACACAAATAGCCAGTGAGTTGCTGAGGTTCTTTATAAACCTCAGTTTTTCTTCGATCGCACGGAAACACTACGCATATATGGAGTTTTCTGCGCATTTACAGAGTATGCGCCTTTTTGTCTCCTCTTCCTCTGCACATAGTCCAGAGGAGTCATCGTCTAATGGTTCCATATTTTTAAGAAGTTATTTTAGTGATCAGGGGCCTCGCTAGATGACCAGTTACGACTCTTAGGTCTTATGTTTTGAGGGCTCTGTCAATAAAGTAATCGGCCCTAGCGAGGTATCCGTCGGAACGGAAAATTCTCCGATTTCATACGAATCGGAGGATATTTGCTGCGAGGTATACTTCCGAACAGCTTTTCGGAATTTTGTTCCGACAGATATGTAACGCACACTGGTGTTTCAAACGAATTTTCTTCCGATATTCTCCGACAGGAATTGGTTGCGGAATTTGTTTACGATTTGCAGTGAAGTGTTGATAAATGAAAGCAATAAAGAGAAAAAAACATTTTAGCAAAGTAATTGGTTGTATTTGTTGCTTAAATTTGTGTTTCCACCGATGGACCACGAAACAGCATCATGTCAAATCATAGCGCTGTCACATTTTAATTATTATTTTTGAAGGCGGATACCTCGAATGGGCATTCTTTTATCAGGAGGGCTGAACTTGGTGGCAAAGCTAAGTTGTCAGTCTTTAATTCGGTGTTTGTTCCAACTCGTACCTATGGTCATGAGGTTTGGGTAATGACCGAAAGAATAAGATCGCGAATACAAGCTGCCGAAATGAGGTTCCTCCGTTGTATTGCTGGTGTGACCCGTAGAGATCGCATTAGAAATACTAGAATACGTGAGGAACTCAATGTCGAGCAGCTACTTCTCTGGACGGAGCGGTCTATGCTTCGGTGGTTTGGTCATATTAAACGTATGTCCCCGACCAGGATCCCACGACGTGCTATGGAATCCGTACCATCGGGCAGGCGTCCCCTAGGTAGACCCAGGATGAGATGGTTAGATCAAATACATAATCTATCCTCTACCCGTATGGGTATTGCTCTTGATGATTTGGAGTCGATGGCGGAGGATCGAGTGCTATGGAGGGTCCACTTGAGCAACCTACACCCGCGACCCACTTAATGGATAAGCGGGATATTGAAAATGTATGTATGTATGTATGTATGTATGTATGTATGTATGTACGTATGTACCTCGAATGTAATTTGAGTTTCCGACGGAGTATGCGTTGCGGAGAATTCTCCGTTCCGACGGATACCTCGCTAGGGCCGAATATTTCGCTTTCAACCAACGTCGTCGAAATTTGTATGTTTCTCCGTCAATGGGGCACGGTAACAAACTTTGAATTTAAATTAAGACATTCGGTTCTAAAAAAAAAAGCGATATACAATACATAACATCACATCGTGGACCAACAATTGATCCCAAATATCAGTTTAGCTCCATTCGACTATTTCTTATTGATATATTTTAAATTCTTTAATCAATTTAACGACGATGGACAAGTACCTCTTAAAAAGGTAGCACATACTAAAAAATGTCTTCAAATAAAAAATAATCTTTCAAATAAATCATCATCATCAATAGTGTAGCTGGTGTAGGATGTTTATGTAACCCTCCGTATCTCTCGATCTTCCGCCTCTAACCGGAAATGGCGGGTTTAAAACTGGTTTAAATGATTTTTACATCCACTTTTTTAACTTCTTGCTAATTATGTTCTCAGTTTTCAGTACGGTTGGTTCCCTTACTTACTTACTTAAGGTGGCGCTACAGTCCGGGGGGACCTGGGTCTCAACCAACAAGCGTCTCCAGCCAGCACGATCTTTGGCCAGCTGTCTCCAGTTTCGCACGCTAAGTTGGTTAAGGTCCCTTTCCACTTGCGTGCGCCACCTGAGTCGCGGTCTTCCTCTACTGCGCCGTCCCTCGGGTGTGGATTCGAAGATCTTCCGGGCCGGAGCATTCACGTCCATTCGCTCTATATGACCCAGTCTGGTGTCATTGCGCTGGTGTCATTGTCTGAGTTCATAGCGGAGACAAAGTCCTTTACCACCTCAAAGTTATATCTGTCTATAGTGACATTCTGTCCAAGACGTCGGTGTTGGGTGTCCTTTCTCGATGACAGCATATACTTTGTCTTGCCCTCATTGACTGCCAAACCCATCTTTGCCGCCTCCGTCTCAATGCTCACGAATGCGCCAGTGACATCACGCTGCGTTCTCCCGATTATGTCGATATCGTCGGCGTAGGCGAGTAGATGGACGGACTTTTGAAAGATAGTGCCTCTGGTGTTAGCGTTTGAGTTTTGCACTATTCTTTCAAGAACGATGTTGAAGAAGTCACATGACAGCGCATCGCCTTGTCTAAATCCTTTTTTGACATCGAAGGTCTCGGTGAGTTCTTTACCGACCTTGATGGAGCAGCGTGCATTCTCCATTGTCATCCTACACAAACGAACGAGTTTGGCAGGGATGCCATAACTAGACATTGCTCTGTAGAGCTCGTCTCTATAAATGCTGTCATAGGCGGTCTTAAAATCGATGAAAAGGTGGTGGGTATCGATTTGAACTTCCTGGGTTTTCTCCAAGATCTGCCGCAGTGTGAATATTTGGTCGATGGTAGACTTTCCTGGCCTGAAGCCACACTGATAGGGGCCAATCAGGTTGTTGACGAAAGGCTTCAGGCGTTCACACAACACGGCAGATAAGATCTTGTAGGCGATGTTAAGAAGACTATAATACCTCTGTAGTTGGCGCAGTTCAGCGGGTCTCCTTTCTTGAGGATTGGGCAAACAATGCTGAGGTTCCTATTTCGGTTAAACTGAACTCCGGCAACCAGTTTAAGTACTACAACTCGGGTTAAGACTTAATTTCATAATATTGCCTCTTTTTTTTTTATATCACATTTTTGACATTTGACTAGCAGGCGACTAAAACTAAGTGAATATTGCATTTGAAACCAATTTCAGTCCTTCTGACCGAAAAAGAAAACTACAGGAAAACTCAACATCACTCCCTCCTGAATAAGATCCAAGAGATATCTTCTTATATTTTCAGTACCACTTAAATATTGCACATTAGTTGTTAGATATGTGAAGCTATACCTATACAGTAATTTCCACATTATGAAATGGGGAGTTTTTTTTTTCGATGAAAAGAAACAAAAAAAAATATTTCAGACAGCAACGCAATCTGCTTGCCTCGACCATACCAAAGTTAATCCTCTTGCTCAACAACAATCACGAAACTATCAAAACAAATTTGCTCCTTAATTAAAGTGCTTGCCCTTAATTTGATTCATCTGGTTCTGGGTTGCTTATTCTCCTGAGCAGCGAAGTGAACCTCACACTTGCAGAGATGCAAACAAGGGCAGCATAAATGCTCATCTTCCTGCGTCCGACATCCGCTGGGTCCGCTCCCCATTTAGTATTCCAATTCTCCATAATACACACCATCGTGCTTGCTAATCGCTTTTTTTTTTATTTGTTATATAATGACTAACATCAGACATTTTTGCAACTATCAGCAAGTATAGGCAAACTACTGAGTGTACACTTAAGCGAAATTGGATCCTATGGGGGATATCGTGTTTCATAGGTTTCACTCTACGGTCTAATATGAGTCTATAAGTCGATTGGTATGAGCTATATAGAATTGTAATGGCGGTATGTAATTTTTCGTGTTCGTTTTAGGCTGAAAACACACCGGATAAAGCAAAACGTTTTTGATTCTTAAATCAAGAAAACGTTTTTTATTTGAACACACACCGAGCGAAACAGAATGTAACAAAACAAAACGTTTTGTTTTCTTGTTTCGTTTGGTGTGCGTTGAAATAAAACAAAACGGAATTTCCGATGCTTTTAGTGCTTTTAGTGTTGTTCAACATGTGGTTTGCGCACGGAGTAAACATAGAAGCAAATAAAGGTGAAAAGTGCAACGAAAGAAGAAAATAAAAACAACGGATTTTAAATTTTGTTTCGCAAAAACAACAGGTCAGCTATCGGCAACGAAACATGTTTTTCTGATTTGCTTTCGTTTTTATGTTTCGTTTCATTTGGTGTGTGTTGCGCCATAAGAAATTATGCAATTATCAACAACGACGCTGATTCGAAACAGTTTTGTTGTATTCGGTGTGTGTTGCTCGTATGCAATGGCATGTATTTTCGACAACCACAACCGAAACGCTTCAAAACAAAAACGTGTGTTTTGTTTCGTTTGATTTGGTGTGTTTTGTCTCATAAGAAACCATGTTCTCTTGTTTCACGAAACAAAAAAACACGTTTTGCTTTATCCGGTGTGTTTTCAGCCTTAATCTTTTATTAAAGTTAAACATTGTTTCACGAATGAGGGGAAGCACAAGAGTATAATGTTTAATGTGTTCCCCTCTTCGTTTATTGAGTTAAGCTGAGAGATGCCTTTGTTTTCGATTTTCTTATAGTGGAGCACAACTATTCACGATGGCTACGAGTGTGGTGCTTATAGATTTGTTCCTTGATTTAGATGAAGATGAAGGGAGGAAGAAAGGGAACACTTGCCTGTATGAACATTTTGTAGTAAAGTGAAGACATCACTAGCGAAATGTCTGTCTTGTTCGTATCTCCCCCACTGTGTGTTCATTATTAGGATACATTGCCATTAGTGGATGGATCACTTACATTCAAAAGTAGACTTGCGATACTATTTGAAAGGGAGACATGAATATTTGATTATAGAATAGAAATGTTTGCTCATAGTTACAAGCTAGGCCAGGAGTTCCCTAACTGTGCGTCGCGTCTTGTGGGGCTATCCTAGGGGCGTCGCAAGACGATACGCACAGGTCGCATGCACACGACGTTACATCAGCTTGAGCTCGATTTGAGAAAAAAATTTCGGGTCGGGTTCGTTCGATGTTGGCCATTGTGTTTTGCGGTGCACAAGAAGTATAAGAATTTTGCAGACTTCAACTTGGCGAATTTTGCGTCGAGACTTGGGCCTATACCCGTTCAAGATCCAACTGACCCAGGAGCTCAAAGTTAACGATAATGTAATGACCATAGAAAAATCATCATAGCCATAAATGGGATGACGCCAACCAACACGAGGTGACAATGCATCCATAAAAAGCTGTTTGGTGCGCATTTTAGACTGGTGGCGGCGTCATTGCTCCGTACTTTTCCATGACGTTGGTAAGGCCAATACCATCAAGGGCGAGTAGGTACTACAGAACAATGCTGCTAAGGTGGATATATGTCACTCAGCTGCAAGGTATGGTTGTCTGATCTCTATCAAAGGTGACGTGAATTGGCCACCAAGATCGTGCTAAATTTTTCTTGTGGCGTTGCCTGAAGTCGCAACTCAATGTGAATAAACCGGAATCGACCGATGTCCTTAAACCCTACAGAACCATTGTCATCGCTCAAATTAAGCCGGATCTATGCGGCAGATTGGACCACTCGGATCCGTGACAACGTGGGAAGCTGCGGCGGACATTTAGGCCTGGTGTTATATTCCATACAATAATGGCATACATGGGATTCGTTAATACCTTGCACAGAGATTGTTTTATTCCATTCCAATGTTGACCAATCCACATTAAAAACCCCTTTAGTAAATCTTCAGTAAACTCAGCTTATAATCACATATCTGTGCTTTGTTCCGTTGTGTGCTTTTAGAAGGGCGTCGTAAAAATATTATAACCTGTATAGGGAGTCGCAGTATGGAAAAGTTTGGGAACCCCTGAGCTAGGCAATAGAAGTGATATGAAGCTCTATAAATAATTAAAATGAGAATGTTTACCCTGAATCGCAAGTATTAAAAAAAGAAAACTTTTCTTTTTCTACTTTGTTACATTTTAAATACGCGGACGATTTAGCCATGCTTTACACTTTCAGGTAATCTTCAGACATTTAGCAGTATTTCTTCAATAAAAAACAAACGTGCACAACTGATCAAATACGCTAAGAATACTTTATCTGTAACATAGCTCAATTCTATGTAAATTTTAATGAGAACTCGGTATAGTCATACGAAGCCCAGCCATGACATATGACTGACTGTACGAGTATTATGCCTATACTCAGGTCTTGATGAGCGTCTGTATTTCGTGTGTGCGCTAATCCAAGACGTTCTTTTTACCACTAATGGCTCATTCCGTCTGAGTTAGATCCCCCACAATGGGCGGTCCCCATCACTTTTTGTTCCTTATTTCGAATCTTTCGGTCCTCTCCTATTATAAAGATCATTCTGCACATTATGTATCACCATCACCACTCTAGCTACCCCCTACCCTTTCCTGATCCTTTTTCTTTTCATGGAATTTCAGAATTACTGCGCAATGTGCGATAAGAAGTTTCAGTTCAACCTGTCGCTTTTTCGTTTCATCAAAGTATCACTGTCAAATTTATAATTTCTTGCAATATTAATATTTCCCTTCTGCTGAAACCATTTCTTTTTTCTTTCAGCAATATAAAAATATTCTCCTTTTGATCGGCTTTCTTTTTATAATTTTTCAAATCGAATGATTTTCAAAATTGAACAAGGCATATTTTTCAAACAAATAAAACAAACATAAAAACTAAGTATTAACTAAAGTATAAAGTCGTGGGCGCAGTAGCGCAGTGGTTAGTGTGTTGGACTACTGTGCGAGGGATCCCAGGTTCGATCCCCGGAAAAACCCAAATTACATCTTAAAGTTTTTTCTACTGCGCCACCTCTCGCGAACGTCTGACAAACATCCGAGAGTATGACTGTCATGAAAAAGCTTCTCAATTCAGCCGTTCGGACTCGGCATAAAATTGTAGGTCCCTTCCATTCGTCCCAAAAATAGAAACTCACACAAAACGAATGGTTGCGAGAAGCTAGGCCTTGGGTGTCACCCGCCTGTTGCGCCACCTATTTATTTTATTTATTTTTTTTTTTTTATAAAGTCGTTATTTTACACATTCCCCTACCATCGCAGTCAAAACGAATCATCCCTTAAAATACATATCCAGGCTGAAGCTTAACAAGGTCTTAACAGTTCAATCGAGACCAAATGTCATAACATTTGTGAGTCATTGCGATAACATTGTTCGGAATACGTCTTATTATAGTCATTAACGTTAAAACAAATTTCGTCATCGTATTGTCATACCTAACCCAATTACCTCCTGTTTCTTTTTCTAGATGCCATATCTCTAAACCAAAGTCAAGAAATAAGGCATCGATTATAAGTGGAAAGGCAATACAGTCAGGTGAGCCACGGAAGATGAAAACGCATGTTTAAAAAACAATTTTTAAACAGTGTATAGAAAAAATCTATAGCATGTCAACAAAAATCTTGTCGATATTTGACATGAGTGTAATAATGGCTTTAGGCCTAAATAGGTCTTAAAATTGTGCTACAATTATGTAAGCGATTTTAGAAACCAATTCCCAGTATTTTTTTAAAAAGTTGATGTTTGCCGCACATACATCGTTTAGATCGTGAAAAAGGTAATGAAATGCCGTTCCGAGTACTAGCGACTAAGGGACAAAGTGCACTACGGTTGTTTACAATTATTTACAATTGTATTTCTCATCTTTGCAACTCATGGAAGCTTTGATCATGCCTTACTATTTCACTTTCATTAAGTTTCCTAGCTATCACCGTTTGGGCTGGAACGTTGATCATCAATCAGTTGGGAGAATTAGTTTTTCACTTCGTTTATATTTTGTAATAAAAAGCAATTTGATGTACAAAATTTTAAGTGCGAATACCTTCTGAGAGACATGTACATTTTCCTTTAGGCGGCTCTCAGATTGAGGCAACAAGCAATAAGCAACTATATGCTTTGATGTGAGACCTCTAATTTAATTCAAAGTAAAATTATTACTTATTGATTGCTGCCTCAATGTGAGAGCCAACTAACTCACCTAACGCATAATCAGACATAAAATATTAGCCTTAAATAACTTTGATAATTTAGGGGCAACCAAATTAAATGCAAACAGTTGAATTTTATATTTCGCCAAATTTCGAATTGACGTCACAATCACAAGGGAAAACGATACATCAAGTTCATCCACTTAATTTGTTTTACTGAGCGCTATGCACCCTACTACGCACACACAGGCCACATCACACATTTTTCCCCATTCGTTTCGACCGACAGCCGGTGGTTCTGCAACCACACAAAACGTCACGGACATGAAAAAAAGTTTGCGGCTTATGGAGCAATATCGAAGAAAGTTCGTGCCTAAAATGAATTCCAAAATATTTTAAGGAGATGCAACACTTTTGGGAACCTTTGGCCCGCTTTAATGTGCCAAATAAACAATTTGAACAACATTTAGAACTTTCAAATGTACTTGGATATAATACCGTTGGGTAAAAACGCTAATATTTTGCATTCAACCATTTTAGATCCAAGCTCAAGTACTTTTATTAGATTGTGTCATGTGATAGCTGGCGGTAAGTATATAGACTAACCAAAGTTCGTTCACACATTAACATATAACCTGTCGACTTAAAAGAGTCGATGACAAAGCTTTTTGTGACAGCAACATTTCCCGTATAAGACCGTAATTGCGGTTATAGACTTATTTATAGGTAGTTCACATGCGAGTACCTTTTCTCGGAATTCCCTCTCTTTACACGTAAAATGTTTTACATGATTTAACATTTAAATAGAAAATTCCAAAACGAGAAATAAAAACACATTATTTCACTCGCAAGTGATTTAACTCATATATATTAGCACCATACCTAAGCGTAAGGTATGATTCTATAATCATGAGCCCCCTCGACAACGCCCCAATTCGGAGAAAGATAAACAAAACAAAAACAAGCAGCTAACACTTGGTCCCATTCAATCTTTTCCTTGATGCGCCGCACCCGGCCTAAGCGACAAGTTTTAAATATTTCAGACTGTTTAGATTCAATTAAATTTTAATGAGATTCTGCCGACACCAACAGGGGCCACGATGACAACGCGACACAAGCGTGATTGCGAGTGATTAAAATTTTACAGTCTACTGCAGCTGTGCGCACTTTTTCCAGGAATCCACCAAAATGGAGGCACAGATACCTACCCGTTGGCAAAATGTTAGTGGTGCAAATATTTCAAATTCAAGTTTTGGCTCACCCTTTTATAAAAACTCCTTCCCAACAGCAACGAGGCAAGAGCTAGAAGCTCATTGAACAATAAAGTGAAATAGATAAACCAGCTCGGTGGCACTGCACCAGCACCACCCTTCAAAAATCTAAGTCGACCACAACAAAAACAACACAAACGCAGATAAGTGGGCCATCATCTGGAGGGTTGAGTCAAAACCGGTCTCACAGAGCTTTGGTGCGTCCACCACTGCACGCTACACGAGCCGCAGCATGATGCATTTTGCTTCCAATTGGTTCTAAATTTAAACGCATTACGTGCTCGGTCGGGTTGAATTATTATTATCAGAAGCGAATCGCAATAATTATTAGCGAACGAGCGAGTGCCTGTTTTAGGCAGTCGAGTGGTGGATGAGTGATTCACTTAAGGTCGACTATTGGAAGACGACGGAGTGGCTGTGGAGTAGAAGTGGTCCATCACTATCGCGCACACATTATACATAGAACATCACATAAATATGCTGATAACGTACGAGTGTAGCTCGGTTTTGCCTCCTCCGTTCGATGACTTTTTGTTCCACTTACGACAGAATTTGTTCCACACTTGATCATTAATATACATTTTCATATTTCGCTCTAAATGGTTGCATAAAATGGGAACAACTTTTTCTTATATAAAATTCCCGACACCAGACTTGATGTGATAATCGAAAAGGTATAGGGAGGCTGGGGGGTGATAAACATTGAACGCGCACGAGGTTTTTTTTTTAAAGAAAAGTTTCGTTCGACGATATTAGAAATGGAACAAGTGGAGGATTGAAGGGAGTGGAAAGTAATGGAAATTGCATTTCATCGATTTGAAGTTTTTGTTGTAAACTGAGTGACAGTTTACATGAAAACTTTAGTTTTTTCAAGATTGAAAAACTAATTTAAAGGCGAACAATGTTGTGAAAGGCTTTGACGTTTCTTTAATGACTTTGAAGCATTCCGCCGGCTGTCTGGATATGCATTTTAAGGAAAATTTCAAAAGTTTGTTTTTATGCAACTTTCTGGGAATAATTTATGCTAATTGAGTTGTAAAAGTGTATGAAAGATTGTCGCGAATTCATTTGTCATTGTCATATTAGGTATAGGTACTATAAAGATGAGCACCAGCTCGAAAGTTGTTTACACTCATTCTTAGGACAAGCGATCTGTCAGGTGTTTAAGCTTTTTCAAAAACGTCCGGCTTGGGGAACTGTTACATGGAAGCTTAATTTAAGCGCGCTTAGCCAAATAGGCTTAAGTGACTGCGTGCACTGGTGGAGAAAATCATTAAAAGCGACCCTCATGGCTACACAATCTGCTCTGGCCGTTTTCATAGGCAACGGAAACCACAAAAACTGAGTGAAAATCTGTCAAAATAGACAGGACAAATATTATACTTTACTATCTCTCTCTTTGCACTGTCGGTCACTTCTGCGCCAGTGTAAACAACCACTAAAAAGAATATAAAAAAAGGAGAAAATGTTAATACCTAAACCTACGTCATGAATGTTGTTGTTTAGGAACAAAATGTCATGTTGTGACTGTAGTTGTACAACGTTCGCCCTGTGTTAAGAAGTGAATTTCCTTGAAAATGAATAAACGAGTCCGTGACAAAAAGTGAATCATGCAACATTCATTTGGCACTGGTATCATATGAGCCAGATTAACGTTATAGGTTGCGTCACTTCAGAGGGCGTTGACTCAAATGTTTAAATGTAAACAGAAAATACATGTCAGATCTGTGTTGCTGTCACTTTTTTTGACATTCGACCCAAATTCAGATTCTCACGTTAAAGTCACAATTCTCACTTTTTAAATGGTGTGACGTGTGACTAAAAGAGAACACATATAAACATTCCAGCAAAAGATGATGGCAGTCATGGTGGGGATGAGTTTATTGAAAATTATATTTAACATGATGTATGTAGGTATGTATATGAAATGTCCAGGCAACAATGCGTTGATAGAAAAAACTAACTTTGATAACGTGACGTGACGCGACTTCAACAAAACAGACGGTATCTTCTGGCTTCTTGGTTATGATCAAGTTCCACACCTCGCAGTAGTTTAAGAGCCGTTTGCTGATACGACTCATAGAGATTTAAGTTCCACATAAACCCTTATGTGACAGTTTATGCCTTATAAAAAGTAGCCCACAAACATTAAGAAGTAAAATAGGGTGCGTAACGCCGCATCACTAATTGCGATTCACTGTCAGACAAAATTTATTTACGGAAGAGAACAGTTGGTTATCTTTTCAGTTTTATACTTGAATCAGCTTTGACATACATACTTGCTTCTGTTATTTGACCCAAATTGATTGTACGCACCACTATCTGAAACATCAGCCAATTCTGAATATATTTGTTCGGATAGTAAAATGCATTTCGCTTTTCGTGATTCTGTCAAACTTCGAAGCTAAAAACATCTGTAAATTTTGCTAAAATTGTCTAGTTCTTTAACTTCTTATTTCATGAAAAGCGGTCATAAACGTCAAAATGAATCCAGATATGTACCAGTATTAAGAAATCCAGCCGCAAGGTTATGTCATTACATAACATGACACCATCACCCGACCCCACTTTAAAGTAAGTTGCGTCGGCGGTCATGTAATTCAGCCGTCCGTCGTGATAAACGCATACGTCAGCACGATATGTCAAATTGTCAAATACTTTCTCTGAACTATCTTCGAAAACAAAATACAAACGTATACATTTTACAAAAATTAACAGAACAAAAGCATTTCTCTTTCCCGTTTTTTTTTCATATCTTTTGTGCTAAATATCCGCATTATTTTGACAATCGATTGATTGGTACCGTACCTATGTATGTATTTACATATTTAAATTCGAACACAACGGTAAATAAGTCCGATTATACGATTGTAATTTCGCTAAAACCGCCGAAACATTTATTGATCGCTTAGGTTTTTATTGTATAATTCATAGTTGATACTAGAGCAAGGTTAATTACTCATAAGTTGCCAAAATCGTGACGCTAAAAACAAACAAAAAAGTCAAACAAATATTCATGCGTAACTTCTCAAGTCAATAAAACAAAACAAAACAACGTGCCCTTTCGCGATGACATCAGACATCACTCGTGCGCACAGCCATTTTTGTTTCACCGCTAAAAGCAATTTTGTGCGACTGTTACATTTCGTCTGCCATTGCCAGCCGTTTGCTGAATTGCTTTCTACGTTCGACGCGCATATAAATATGAGTTATGTCAATGCGTTGATGTGATCTCTGAATTACCTGGCGATGCTCCAGATGGGTAATGGCCAGACTAGTATTGTCTGTAGTACTTTCACTGTGGCAACGACGAATCACGTAACCGCGGTGAAATGCATTAGTCCGCGACAGCAGTAGCACGTCAGTAATGATTGAGTAACTTTAGTGAAGCGCATTAATTAGAATAGAGGAAAATCGTGGAAACCGTTACATAAGGAAAACCCATCCGCACACAACATGCTTTAGCGGATCACGAATTGGCTTGGTCTTTGCTTTGTTGGCTTGGCTTATCTTAGTGTCTTCTATGATTCAGCCATTTGGAACCGGCGGCGGCGCGCGGCCTACGGCTCGTGGCGCAGTCAGCAGCAATTTAAATCGATGGTAAAGTGCTCTTGCTCGGTGCGCGCAAAAGCAATAAACAAAACAACCAATCGTTGATAAATGATGCGATGATATGGACAGAGGTTTAGTTCTAATGTTCCTATGGCAATGGCAACGGTGTAAATGTAAATGGCTTACTATTGTCTGATAATCAGGTGCTTGGGAGGTAGGTAGGTAGGTACGAATTTTATGCGCTCGGATGCGTGTGCAACTCGCTGATTATATGGGTGGGGTATATGCGGCAGAGGCAAGTCCAGCAATCACTTGTTGCGAACAAACGCACTGGAACGCAAGGTGATAATAAAGTTTAATGCTCGATCACTGACTTAATAAGTTGGGAATTATTCGCTTACTAACGACAGACAGACAGACAGGGAAAAGGGGAGGAGGACGACGTTGATGGGTTTCGTTAAGGGTAATTTAGCTTCACTAGAGAGAAGGAAGTAATTTCAGTGATTTCCTTATTGATTACGAAACGGAAAAGGTTGAGAAGTTGCAGACAATAAAGTGAAATTTTTTTGCAAACATCTGAAGTGGATTTATTGTTTGGCATTTTATGGCCACATGGCCGTTTCCCGCGCGAAATCTGGACAAGGTTACCCATATCTATCCAACTCATAGTGCGAACTTCACAGGCTTGTCAGTTGTTACCTGTGCACTTAACTGTAAAACATTTCACGGATATTTTATTAAGGGTCTAACGTTTAACACAAAGTTTAGTTTATTGCGTAAAGCTTAGTACGCTGATCGAGCCAAATTTTATCTCCCATACAAAATTATCTCCAAAAATTTAGCTGAGCTAAATTTAAGCGAATCGCTCTTTGAAAATCAGTCAAAATTTCATTTCAGACTGTACTGGGTCCAGATCACGTAAAATAAAAACGATCGAACGACGTCGTTTCGATACTAGCAGTCTCTGTCTATTGTCACAGATATGATAGAGACAGCTTTAGTGAAAACGATGTCGTTCGATCGTTTTTATTTTACACGACCTGGCCCCTGGATGTATCTGTCACAATTTAGCGCGCCCATTGATGGTTCGGCACATTTTTTCAAGCTAAATTTTGACAGATCTGTTGGTTTTTTTTCTGTTGTGATTTTGCGTTGCCGAAAAGTAAATAAGGTTGAGTTTTTTTAATGAATACCTCGATGAGAAATCCTTTGAAAGCAGACAAGGAAAAACGAAAGTGAAGGAAATTATTTTCAAATTTATGGAGAGAAAAATTGGAGAGCCGTTAAAATTTAGTTTCGTTCGAGCGTACTTGGCTTAACACAACAAAACATATGATTTGGTAAAAATCATCTTACAAATGCTTGAGGTAGGTACCTATTCTCTGATCCATGATAGATTTATGAATAGTTCAAGTGGAACATTGGGAATACCTACCTTAAGATAAGTTACTCATTAGTCCAGCAAAACACACAAACCAGTAAACAAATAATTTTGAGTCATGAAAGCTATAATTTATTTAACATCTCTGTTGGCTACTTCATTGATAAGGTTCACACCAATACAAACGTTCAAATAAGAAATCATATCAATTTATGTGTCATGATCATATCCAATCCACCCACCATAAATGTATTTATATTGATTTGTGTGTCTTTTCTAAAATAAATTGGATACAAAATTCGTAGTTAACAAGTTTAATTAACAATTTTCCAAAGAAAGTACATACTTTGCATTTTCATTTGAAAACTTCTTGATTAAGAAACGAAACAAAATTCCAACACTGTTCGCTTTATCGTCAATAAAGTAACAAATGAAAAACCGAACCTAACAATAGCACACACCCCATCTATTGTGTATTGCTGAAAATGAACAAGTGAACAACATCGCTCTTGCACTCATATCACTCACTCGCTAACGACATAGAGAAACTCAAACTTCTATTTCTAAATCTGACGAGCGCGTGTATTCGTCGAGCCTTCAAATAAAGTTTCTGCTGTATTATTACATTTTTTTCTCAGTCGTCGTTCTGTCATTTTTATCAGCGAACTGCTGTCATGAATAAACCATTAGGGTAATTAAGGGAGACTTTTATTCAATTCAGAAACTGCGTATGTATGCGCGATCCATGCCATGATATAATAATCATATAGACTTCTGGAATGGATTGGTTGGGGTCATAGACAATTCGACGAATTGTAACCATAGGTTGTTTGCCTTTCTTTAGCTAACTATGCAAGAGTATGCCATAAAACCAACCGCATTCACAACAATGCGGAGAGGATTGTCAATCGAAGTTGAGAGAATTTGACGTTGGATTGGCCGACAAAGGGCCCTCCTATATGTAAGCTGAGAAGTTGCTTGAGCAGCCAAGTGTTTTGCGTGCATTTCCTTGAACTAAAACCGAAAACCGAATATGAAAGAATCGTTTCACGGAAATTCTAAGAATACAAAAAAGAAGAAGAACAACAACAACAAAAACAAATTTAAATGGATGGCAAATACAATCAGAATGATACCATGCCTGACCTCCATGAATCATTAATCTCGGAATCGGAATTGCCGGTCGTCGATGTTGTTTACTTAATTTGTTTACGTCGAGGGAAGGTTAGGTAGGTACAGAGCACGCATGTCATGCAAGATGGGCAATAAAGTTGTTGTAATCAAATTAAATGTACATAATAAGAAAAGAGAGTTTTTAAAGGAACTATGTCATAATAGTGTGATAGGGGTGTAAGGTTTTTGTTTGTTTGCTATATATATCAGCGCCATCTGTTGACTTATGCCATTCTGATGCGTTCATCGACATCATGATGAAGATTATGAGTTTGATTTAGTTATTAAACAATTTGATGTTGATTTTATTCAATAAATTTTGTATTATACTTCCGATTTGTTTTTAAATAAATTATAAGGACTGGAAATCAAATGATACGGTTTTTTTAAATGTGGTAAAGTTACGAATATATGTATACGATTGTACGCACAAGATGTCGCAAAAGTCACGTATTGGTTTAACTTTATTGGACTTTTTAATCTGAAATCGCCAGGCCTTACCGAATATAGCGAGCGTTCTATATTGGCATTTTCGTTAACTCAATTTTAGCGCATACTTTTAGACCATTACAAAACTCAAAGTTTTGTATGTATCTTTCAGTGCATTTTGACAGTCTTTCTAATGGTTGAGCTACTGTTTGAATGATGAGATGATAGGTGAAGTAATCAGCAATAAGGAAGCAAGGGAAGTACTTTTTTAAGGAATTTGAAGCTATTGCCAACACAAATTTTAGGGAAATACGGCAATTCGTTCAAATCTCAAAATTGTCTACTTAACTATGTACTACGATTGATCAATTGACTGCGAAGTGCAAGTTCACTTCCAGACACGTTAAAAACAACAATGATGTCTTTCCAAGAGGTATAAAAAGCTTAGAAAAGCTCAAAGATGAATTCCTGAAGTAGACCGTCTAATTGCTATTCGTCAATACAGCACATTTCTTTGCGTTCGCTATAATTTTGTCATGTATTTGAGACGATCAATTGATCAATTGAATTTTGCGATGCTTCCTAAAACGCCGGTACTCGTAGTCATATTGTTACATCAATTAAGGGTTTTTTTTGGCATTGAGGGGTAGAGTGGCAACAATTTGTGTGGCTGTGACAGATTGTTTTAAAACTGAAGGACGTGGTTTAGGACACCCAACTTTAAATTATAGGTACATATAAGAAGTAAAGGTGCCAGTACACGATATGTAGCACGCCTCATATATATGTGCCTCTGACGTCAACAGAGAGTGCACAAAGAGAGCTTGTACATGTACACGGCATGTACCCATTGGGACCATTCGCTGACGTCAAAATGACGTCAGTGCTACATATATATGAGGCGTGCTACATATCGAGTACTAGCACCTTAAGTCTTAAAAACGAGTCCCGTTCTTATAATGTCTCAAACTTCATTGATTTATTCGTCTTTCATCAGCACTACTTAAATCAATCACCATTCACAATTTTTGTAAAAACGCTACCAAAAACCGTATACGTACCTACTCAACTTCATGAGACTTCATAAACCATCAAAAGCCACTGTCTATACCAACCACTTTAAACGGCAATCCTCCCCAATACCTATTAACGCACAACAAAAGAAAGTAAAAGAAAAACCCAAGAAGGAAACAACTCAACAAAAAATGCATCTCCTTCACCGCCAGGAGCTAAGGAGGCATCGCAAACTTGTTTTCGTGCAATTTGCACGGACACAGAGATCCATGCTATATTCGCTAACAAACTTTTATAGCTGAAAGCTAAAATGAAAATGTCTGCATTATGAGCTTATGTTTTCGTTATGATGTCACCCATAGTCCTACAGATATACTGCAGGCTCTGACACACCCAATACTAGTGTATACTAGTGTATACCTGCTATCATCGCTATCTACCACTTTTTATTCTGTCTCTCCATTGCATCATCGTCCACCGATGACTATATTATGTAGATGTACGTATACATAGAAAAACAACTTAAAATTAAAAAAAAAAGTTACGATAAGCGAATAAAAGATACAAGCTCTGGTATCTCACGTTCGCCTCTGCTGCATTGAAATATCCTTCGAGCATCACTCGACCCAGATTCCTATGAATATTTGAATAGCAGACTAGTGTATTTGTGAATGAATATTATGTGACTGTGTATTTGTGCCTCCATCTTTGGCAGAAGGACTTTCGTTGTAAACAACAATGAAACGTGTGCATAGCTAAGTATAGAGTAGGTGCACATTTTTTTTTGTCTGCGGGCCTATTAATTGGAAAGGGGGGTTCAACCAAACAAAAAATAAAAAGAAAGAAACAAATCCAGCGCATGTCAGCATGGGTTCAAAAGGAAGCCTCCTTTATATTCCACTCAGGACATCCGGCATTAGATAGAGCACATTGTTATTGATTAGAACAAAGACCTGGCCCCTAATCAGATCAACTATACTCTCCAGGGAATTAGTATACGTATACTCAT
This sequence comes from Cheilosia soror, assembly GCA_949372485.1. Lineage (NCBI taxonomy): Eukaryota > Metazoa > Arthropoda > Insecta > Diptera > Syrphidae > Cheilosia > Cheilosia soror. The sequence continues at coordinate 99,979,968 of OX443563.1, forward strand.
AATCCTGAGTGAAATGTTTCGCCTTACAAAAGAGAGTCGGTGACATCTGGTGTGGACGAATATGCACCGCACATTAGAAACTTGACACTTTGCCCTTGGCTCTAATAGGTTTCATTTGACGGGAAATCGTGTAGGAAAGCACCTTAGTCATTCTACAAGAAAGGAAGTAAATAAAGAAGGGATTAGAGTGCTTAAGACACAATTGGTCTGTCAAGCGGAAAGAACTGCGCATTGTGGTCTAAAAAATCATTCAAAAATATAAACATGGCATACCTGTTACCTGCACCAGAAAAGAAGCAGTTCTTTGCAATTCGGGCTTGTCTTCGGTAAGGATAATATAGAAACTTCACTGGGAATTACAATAACTTTCATAGTGTATTGGAATTAAATTGGAACAGCTTGTTGGAAAAACACTTTTCTATGCGCCAGAATTAATGGTTGACCATAATGAGATTATGTGGGCTTAAGTTAGTGTCAAAAATGGACGTAAATACACTAAGCTCAGTGAAACATTTGAGGATAGACGAAGTGTGCGGTATGCTGCTGTTATATAAAGCCATTAAATGGTAAACCAACTCTCACACCCGGCGTCATGGCTCAGGTCGCCCCAGAGCAACATCTGCAAGGGATGATCGATATTTGGTGATTCAAAGAATTCGAGATCGTCACCAAACAGCGGTTGAGCTGTTGAACAGTTGATTAGTGGAGAGTAGCATGAGAGCCAGAAGACCTGCTCGTGTACCGAAACCCACGGTACAGCACTAGCGACGTCGGTCGGATAGAATTTGCTCGCTTTCACCAAGATTGGACCGAGGCCGACTGAAGTAGAGCTCATTTCACTGATGAGTCCAGGTTTTGTCTGCGCTCACCACCAGATGGACTTAGCAGAGTGTGGAGACGTTCAGGTGAGAGATACTCTTCAGCGAAAGTTCCCAGAGAAAAAATTTCTGGGGAGGTTCCGTCATGGTGTGGGCAGGAATTTCCATGTGCGGAAAAACCAAGCTGGTGCATCGTGGAAGGGTCGGTGACCTCCAGATATTACGTCACCAACATTCTGGAGGAACATGTGGTTTAATTCGCACCATTTATTTATTGGAGAAAATTTCCTTCTGATGCATGACAATGCTAGACCATCACAGGTTGCCAGGTGCGTTACCAACTTTTTACATGTCATAGTTTGGCCTGCGATGCGCCCGAATATGAATCCCATATAACACGTTTTGGACCTTCTGATAGGAAGAATGATTAGGAAATGACCTGCCCTTCCAGAGACACTCAGTGGGCTGAAATATGCTCTGATCGAAGAATGGGAGAATTTGGACAGCAACATTGTACGGATCCTTATCCAAGGTTTGCCCAGGCGAATTAAAACTTTATTGGATGTTCGGGGAGTAAATAGAAATACCCATTACTAAAGTTAGGACTTTTTAGAAAAAAAATTAAAATAAAAATCTTAAATGTAAAGTTCTGAAGCCTTTGCCCATTTTCGTTAAATTATGTTTCATTTGTGGGTAAGTTCCTCCATTTTTTTATTTTTATTTTTTTTTACATGAATTATGTACTTATTGTTATATTAATAAACAAAGTAAAGGGTCCGCCATCTAACGTTTTTTTTTCAACTAGTGCTTATTTCGCGAATGGTAACACTTAGCTCATGTCTGATTTGACAGATAATAAGTTTTATCCTTCCGCTGAACGAATATGGTTGTGTATACGCTTGAACAACGCTGGGAAATATTGCGACATTACTTTGAAAATCATGGTAATGCTGCAGAATGTGTGCGAAAATTGCGTACAGATTTTGGAAGAAGAGAAGCACCGTCAGCTCCGTATGTTCGTTCTCTTGTGAAAAAAGTGAAAGAAACTCGCATCCTTATCGATAAACCATTCCGCTTGTCCATTAAGTGGGTCGCGGGTGTAGGTTGCTCAAGTGGACCCTCCATAGCTCTCGATCCTCCGCAATCCCCATACGGGTAGAGGAGAGATTATGAATTTGATCTAACCATTTCATCCTAGGTCTACCTAGGGGACGCCTGCCCGATGATACGGATTCCATAGCACGTCGTGGAATCCTGGTCGGGGACATGCGTTTAACATGACCAAACCACCGAAGCATGGATCGCTCCGTCCGGAGAAGTAGCTGCTCGACATTGAGTTCCTCACGTTTTCTGGTATTTCTGATGCGATCTCTACGGTTCACACTAGCAATACTACGGAGAAATCTCATTTCGGCAGCTTGTATTCGCGATCTTATTCTTTCGGTCATTACTCAAACCTCATGACCATAGGTAAGAGTTGGTACAAACGCCGAATTAAAGACTGACAACTTAGCTTTGACACCAAGTTCAGTCCTCCTTATAACAGAATGACCAAGCTGTCTCAAAATCGATCCAGCCTGACCAATCCTACAGGAAAACTCGGCATTGCTCCTTCCATCACTCGTGAATAAGACCCCGAGATACTTAAACTTCTCCACCTGTTTCAATGGGACTCCACTAACATGCAGAGTGCATTGAACAGGCGTTCTGGAGACGACCATCACTTCAGATTTGTTCACATTTACCCTCATCTCAGCTTCAACACAAACGGCTACAAACCGATCGAGTGCGCGCTGAAGTTCAGTCTGAGAGGACCCAAGGATGACCAAGTCATCAGCGAAGAGCAAATGACTTATCCTCAGATCTCCCAATTCGAAACGTTCTTCGCCAAGACTGCGCTGTAACATCCAGTCCATATAAGTAATGAAAAGGAGAGGCGACAAGACGCACCCCTGGCGAAGTCCAACGCCCACGGTGAAAGGTATTGATTTAACGCCGTTTACCCGATAAACCAAAGCGTGAAAAGCCAAAAACAGTACGTACACCCGAGAAAATTGCTGCTGTGGCAGAAAGTGTGCGTGAAGCATAATTGGGCTATTTTTCTTCGAAAATGAGCAAGGAGTGGCCGTTACAGTCAATGGCGATCGTTATCGGGCCATGTTGAACGAATTTTTGTTCACAAAAATTGAAGAGGAGGATATTGGCAACATTTGGTTTCAACAGGACGGCGCTACGTGCCACACTGCTACTGCATGGCCAGCCTAGGAATGAAATTATTTTCCATTATTAACCGGAAGGATTGTACCTACTTTCAAATAAAAAAAGAAATTTGAGAAAATATTCAGAAAGTTATTTGGCAGACCCTTCAGTATTAAAAAAACCTTTTTTTTTTCGAACTTATTTGAAATTATTGCAAAAATTTTAATGTGCGCCACTTTTTTTTGTAACTTAGTGTATATAAAAATTTGTGTGTACGAATTCGTTGTAAACGGACTGCAACATTCATATGAAAATATTTGACAAACCCAACTGACATTCACTTCAATTACAAAAAATACGGTCCTTTTATTTCTCAGTCACACTGTTAATGGCCTTCACCACCAACATGGCTTTCTGTATAAACAAAAAAATAATAGTGGAAGGCAAAAACAATTTTATCTCTGCTATTCAAAAGATGATGAGTTTGCACAACGGCTTGAAAAAGCCTATAAAGAAAGAAAGAAAAAAAAAAAAAAAAACAAAAACGACAACATCACTTTCTGTCCACAAAGTGCAGTCTTTTCTTTTTTGTTGATTTTCATTCCACTCCATTTGCGATGGCTTCTTTCAATGAAAGAGGCGCGTATTGATAATATTCTTCCACCTCCTGTCACCATCACGGCATCACCACCACCTCCCATGATATCATGTCAAGGTGCACAAAAGAGAAATTAAATTCAATTAAATTTAACTTTCCAGCTGTGAACTGAAGAAATAAATTCAGCCAGCGGCTGCTTCAACATTATGATGACAGGCGTATGATGATAAGTGCCGTTCAAAGCAAAGCAGCTTGCATTAGGGGCGGGAGCCTTTAGCATGCCCTAAAAGTGAATTTTGCACCCACCACTTACAAGATGGTGGGCTGCCTAGCCTATAGTGTTCCTTTGTATGTATCCAGTGGCCCAACTAATCACTCAAGTGCATTCGCCGAAAGCGGATTTTCCGAATGCAATTTCGTTGTAAGCAAAAATGCACTGAAAGCAAAAGCCAAAGGCAGTCAAAGACTTGTGGTGGCATACCCCACCAAACCCAGCACCCCATCACAGTTGCCACATTTCAACGGGTCAGGGTGAGGCGTTATTATCATTTTTTTCTCGTCATCGTCGTCTTTTTCTGTTGCTCACCTCTCGGTCGTATGGTATCTTCGCCGCGCAATTCGTGTAGTACTTTATTTACGTTTCAGCTTCTTGGGTTTTTTTTTGTGCGCTAGCATTTATTTCTGTGAGTAAATATTTGCGAAATATTTTCCCATCCCGGGTTGCCATAAAAAATTAATTTGCTGAATGAATCAGGGACAAGCTTTGATAGGGTTTTAGCGTACCTATACCGATTTACAAATAGACGTAAAAAAAAACAGAATGCCCCACGAAAACAACGTGTTTTTCATTTCAGACGGTTTAACATTCATCTTCCTTATAATCCACCACTACCACCGTGTTAAAAGTTTTTCACACACATATTTATGGGAGCAGGGAGCGCACAGTGCACACAAAATGAGAAAAGCATTGGCAACGTGTTATAAACTACGAGTTTCGCAGAGAACAACAACAAAACCACCAAGTAAAACAGCAAAAAGTCAAATAAAGTGTGAATCACGATTTCAACGCTGGCTGCTATAGGTTTGCGAAAAATGCACTCTAGCACATTTGTGCCTTGGAAATGGTTAAATAAACTTTTTGCTGTAGGCAAATTTTGTCGGATGGGCACGGCCTTTACATGATCAACTGTTTTAGGTATGTGGTGTAGAGTAGAGTGTAGTCATGTAAAGTACGCACCTTCAGCACCTACAGACACGGTACGTGTAACATACATTTCGAAACTTTTGTCGCAATTAGGTGTGAATTTTTAAATACAAAGAGGAATGCATTGAAAGTAGCGCGCATGTGATATCTGCTTTGTTTTAGAAAACTGATAAATCCTTAACTTGTTAGAACTTTAATTTGCTATCAAATTTAGCGGAAGTGGTAGAAATAAGAAGAGTCCGGAAGAGCCGCGTGTTTTTTGCAACATTTTATTATGTAACACTTTTGGAATAACTCATTATACGCTCAGTTTCTTTACTAATTTAGTAAGCAACAAAGGAACATTTCCAACTCGACGCTCGTGGGAGCTAAACTTGTACAATTTTGAATATCGAAGTAAAAAGTCGAAACAAAGCACTTCGCGAAATGTGGGCGGTATTGGAAAACGGGCCGTGAATACAAAAAAGTTATTTTTGCATTTTGTCAATTTGACAGTTGAAAGTTGATTTGTGGTTAGTAAGTACGTTTTGCCATTTTACGAGGACTAGACTAATGCCAGAACAACGCGTGCAAATTGTGCAAACTTATTTTGAAAACCATGGTTAGGTTCGCCAAACTTATCTTGCGCTACGTCCATTTTACGGTCGACATAATTGTCTATCTGAATAGAAGAAGTTATTTCCGTTTTGGAGCGCAGTGTTGAGGAGAATCCGAATGAGGCGATTCGCCATCGTGCAGAAGATTTTACGGAAAGATCTTGGCTTAAAAGCTTATAAAATCCAGCTTGTGCAAGAGTTGAAACCGCGTGATCATTATACGTTTTGTAGGCTCCGTGAATGGGCGACACCAACAGTTTATTGTGGGAAACATTTGCTGCACAATGTCGTGTAATGGACCTGTGAACTTTCCTCCACGATCCACCTTTAGATTACTGTCTTTGGGAGTATGTGAAGTCACTGGTCTATGCCGATAAACCAGAGACGTTGAACGATTTGGAAGTCAACATTCGCAGTGTTATTGATAATATATGGCCCCAATTTCTCGATAAAGTTGTCGAAATTTGGACTTGACCATTGCGCTTCATTCGAACTAGCCGTGGCGAGCAAATTCCCAAAATAATTTTTAAACTATAATCGCATAAAAGTATCTACTAATTAAAGCTAATATCATAGATATTAACATTAGCTTCAAGTGTTTTATTTCATTCATTCATTTTCAATGATACGCTTGTCCATTAAGTGGGTCGCGCGTGTAGGTTTCTCAAGTGGACCCACCTTACCTCTCAATTCTCCGACATCGACTCTAAATCATCAAAGGCAACGGGTAGAGGAGAAATTATGGACTTGATCAAAGCATCTCATCCTGGATCTACCTAGAGGACGCCTGGATGGGATCCTGGTTGGGGATATGCGTTTAACATGATCAAACTAAAGTTAACAGAACGTTAACAATAAATACGTTTTATCTCCTAGTACGGACTACTGACTCTAAGACCTACTGTCCACGTAGCTGCGCTTCATACGCACGTTTTCGTCATTTGCAGCTTGCATAATAAACAAACGAAGCTCTATCCACGGAGCAGCAAAGTCGAATTTTCGTAGTCACAATTCATCTATAATTTTTTAAGCTAATTCAAAAAAATATGTTTCAGTGGATTTATCAGCGACAGATTTCATTCATAGTGCTAGATTATATTCTCTCTCACACTGAGGCAACAACCAATAAGTAGGTAACTAAACAACTTGGAATTGTCAATAAGCAATACCTACGCAACTATTATTGAAACATTTAAGTTGGAGTTGAGGCCACTTAAATGTTTCAATAATATTTAACGCTTACTCCACTAATTTTATTCATTTCTTGAATTTATTCTTGATTTGAAAACTTTTTGGTAAAATACCTACGCAACTTTATTTTAGCCTTTTCTCACACTGAAACAAAGTATTGCCAGAAATTTCTAGTTATCGTGACATCTTTACCTGGAAGTTTTACTTTAAGAAGAAAGATCTACTTACATATTTAAAAAAAAAATGTGCACGACTGGGTCGCACGTAACTTTCTCGTTACGTGGCAAGTAGGCGATGAATTTCGAATTATATTGCCACTGAAGTTTTGGCCTTTAGAAAAATATACCGTGGGTAAATACAGATCGGGATTTGGGTAGTCATTTTTGAGAAATGTTCATAAAACCAATATTCGAATTTTCTGAGAAAAACTAAGTACGTGATCATGTTTAGAATGCTTATGTTGTCTTAAATATGTATTTTGATCAAAATCGTTAGAGCGGTGTTTTGTAAAATTATGCTGACAAATGTTACAATTTGGATTCGAAAAGCACTGTTATTAAACTGTTTAGCTGAAAACTGAGTACGACTTATTCTTCAGGATAAAAACATTACCTAGCAGTTACATTTTTCACCAAATCGAAAATGGCGTTTTCGAGATATGTGTAGTTTTTAAAGTACCTACCGTTTTTAGCGATTGGGGTGGAAATCGAAGGACGCATTCATGGTTGAAAAAAACACTGTTTTGCAACTGTTTAGCTCAAAACTAAGCAAATGGTATTACTATGGATTTAAGCACTACCTGACAGTAACATTTTTATCATAATCGAAGATAGCGTTTTTGAGATATGAGCGGTTTTTTAAAGTTTTTGAAAAAATCTAAATTTAGACATATTTCGTAATATTTCGTAAAATTTGTATATGGGAGGTACCGTTAATATTAGAGCTAGCATAAAAAAAAACGTCCCTAACAGGAAGCCCACAAACTCTAAATACGAAGTTTGAAGCAAATCCGTTCAAGCGTTTAGATTCCCCAGGGGTGGGACAGACAGACATACGGACGGACAGAATTGCGAGACGCACTTTTTTGAGTTCCTCTATCATCGTAATATCAGATTTGATCAAAATCTCGAGTTCGAAATTTTGTACAAAAACAATTTCTTTCTCTTACTTCGTACACGAGAAAGTAAAAAATATGGGAGTAAAAATAAATAAAACTGTGAACGTTACATCATGTCGATCGTTACGTTTTGCCATTTCAATACAAAAGCGCAATAAACTCTCGTGACCGTATTTCGGGAGAAAAAGTACAAAATATTCCTAACTTTAAACAAAAGAAATTATACCGATAAGTTATAAGATTCTTGATATAGCGTTTAAACTGAACTAAATTAACAACATGCTTGCACCTTATCTGCGCCCTCTGTTTTCAATAACAATTTTATCTGACAATTTTAAATGAAAGTAAACCCAACAATCCGAGTGTCATTGTCTTCTATAGCGAATGTGATTTAAAAGCAAAAAAAAAAACCTCATTTTCATCTGTACAACATAACTCCTCAATCGAATAGAGTGTGTTAGTCAAGTCACCCTTCCATCCCCAATAGTCAAACTTTTCTTGTCTGCCTCCATATATAGACAACAGCATCGAGGAGGACGTTCGCCCAGACAGATAGGGGATATTTATTACCCGAAGTCAGTTAGATGGGATTCATTCATTTTCCGGGATCTCCCAAAATCCCTTTTATTGCGATGTTTTCTCGAAAGTACCAGCAAGGACACATTTAACTGCGAGGGTGGATGCATCATATCTTATCACCGCCATAACAAGTTTACAATGAAAGTGACATTGAAAGAGGAGTTTTTTTTGTACCATTTGCGTGACTAAGGGAAATAAAACTAGGATGTAAACATGCCCTTAATGCCATTCATTCTAATTACATTACGTTTACGCGATAAGTAAAGCAAACATTATGTCAACGACAACGACAATCAGTTGCTGAAAAATTTCGCTATTTTATGAAGTGTTAAAGCAATTAAGCAAAAGGACTTGTCTGCTGAGTTTATTGCTAAGAGCACCTGTCGCATATTATGATGGTGTATAGCTATAGCCACTGTGGTGATCTTGATCCAATTCCAATTAACTTAATTTGTACATGCTTTCGTTTTTCCCTCTGTCGCTGGTGGAGGGCCCATCATCGCATGGGTTTCATAGAGCGCGCTACTGCGCCTGGCGAATTTCAATTGCCCGCGAGTAATCGGATTAAAAGGCATTGCGTTCGGGAAAAGTTAATTTTCACTTTAAGCCAATTAAGGCAACCGGCAAGCACAAGAACGAGATTGACACAGAGTGTGCCTGACATTGGGGAGAACCAAATTTTGTCCAATGAATGCAAGGCGTTTTTGTATTGCCTTGCATACGCGACTAATTGTCGCGAATAGGATTTTCCATTAATTAGAGAGCAGATTTTAAGTGGGGTTGGGTTTATAGGCATATAGGGATACACAGACTGTGTGTCCATTTCATAGCCGCAGCTAGTCATTGAGGAATGGGTCGCCAATGTCGCGACTATAAGTGACTCGAGGGCAATTTTATGGTGCAATGGATGACGCAGAGATTGAATTTGTTTTTCTAATGGAGAGTTTATTTGAAGTATGAGATGAGTTGTTTATATCAGTCGTTAAATAATGCAATTTCAATAAAATTTGTCTGGGCGAATATTGCAAAATGATAGGTGGAGGGTGGCTGCAATTTTGTTTAGGAATGAAAGTCATCGTTCTGCTTTTGGACTATTTTTATTTGAAGTCGTAAAAAGTGTTTTCCATTAAGGCGAGAAAATGATCGGGAAGTGACCGCCGCCGCCAGAATTGTTCCAGCTCGATTTATGGTATTTTCCATCACTTTTGCCAGGAATTCCGGCGGTAGGACTTCACATTCTTGATGGATATTCCCTTTGAGGGCTTCAAGAGTCTGAGGCTTGTTAACACAATCTCGTGACTTCAAAAAATCCCACAAAAAGAAGTCTGGAACAGCTAAATCAGGGGAATTTGCCGGTCAATGTAAATCCCCAAAAAAGAGAGATGAGGCGATCCTTAAACGCAAGCTTCGAATTTCGGCTATGTCTCAACAGGGAACATCTTATACAGTCTTTCATCAAAATTCTTTGTAAAAACCGTAAATTAATGCTCAATTGAGTGGCACGTCGTCAGGTCGATACTCCGGGTCGTCTTCAGCTACAGCTGCGATATTTTTATCAGCAGAACGGCTGCTCCGGGGCCGCCCATACCTGGGCAGCTTCTCGTTTCTAGACGAGTAGCTAAACATTGTAATGTTTGCCCAGTTGGTGTCGGACCCGGGAAATTTGCTGCGCCAACACCACCGACGAATTACCCCCCTTTAAAAATTAAACAATTACATATTTCGCGTTCTTTAAGAGTACCTACAAGATAGCGATTCATGTTTTGTTGACGTATATTTTGTACTCGAATTAGAATTGACATTAGCCGTCATTTGCAAAAATTATAGTATGTATCTTCTGATGACTTTTGCGCCATCATAGTACATAATATATCGGGTTTTTCAATAAGAGCGCTACAAAAGTTTTTTTAAATAAAACAAAAACGGTTTTGGATATCAATGAAATTCTTTATTCCTGTGAAAGTACGTTCGATGCCATTATGTATGGAACTCGATTTCTTTTGCATGGCCACCAAGGGCACGCTTGCAGAAGTCCAGATGCTGAACCCAATTTTCGACGATTTATCGGCCGATACTGCTGCAATTTCACGTTCGATATTCGTACGAAGTTCATCAATCGTCGCTGGTTTGTTGGCATAGACCATAGACTTGACGTAGCCCCACAGGAAATAGTCTAAAGGCGTCAAATCGCACGACTGTGCCTGTGGATTCAAATTTTTCCACTAGACGCTCAGTTGTTGATCTGCTAGGCCGATTATGACGACCATAAATTGGACGTAGCGCTCTTAACGTTGAGGCCACTGACTTCGAATTTCGGTAGTAAATTTTAATAATTTCGACTCGTTGTTGGCTCGTATATCTTTCCATCATGAAATGGCAAACCTTACTGAAGAGAAATGTCAAAAGAGCGGCAAGAAATTCGGCGTCGTTTGCTGTCCCTGTCGCTCTACTTTTGTAGCGTCCCTGTTGAAAAACCCTGTACATCCAATACGAATGCATAATTTTTTTTTTCGGGTTAGGAAACACTTCACTGGAGCCTACCTACAATGGTAGGTACCAGGAACTCAGGAAGCAAACCCAATATTACCCATTTTACTTCGATTTCTTCGACTTTCGGAGAAAGCCGAGAATGCACTTCAGCGATGAGGAGCTTACAGTATCAGTATTCAGCACTCACCACATTAGCGCCAAAAATCTGCCACCTGATCCGAGCAAGGGCAGGACAATAACAAAAGGAAATGATCCGAAGTATCGTCGTTCTCTCCACAAGCGTCGCAGACAGTGGTATCACTTAAGCCTAGCACACTAAGATGCTTAGCAAAAGCGAAGTGCCCCGTAAGAACGGCAAAAGTTTTCTGCAGTCATTTCTACTGAGGGACAGCAGGAATGCCGCAGACTTCCTGTTCATACTGACTTTCGGTAGCATGCGTTTAGTCTGCCCGCTTCCTGTAGAGCCGTGTCATACACAATTGTGTTCGTTTGAAACCCAATCGTCAATGGAAGCCCTGACCGAGAACACAGGAAGAACCAGCACAGGTTCTGTTCCCGAGAAATTATCGTCTGAGCCTTGCTTAGCAATCTCATCGGATATCTCATTTCCAGCAATCCCAGTGTGACCTGGGAACCAGACAAGAGTCAAAGAGTTCAGCCTTGCGACCGAGTTCAAAGAGTTCTTGCATTCCCATCAAAATACGACTACATCCCAAACGGCCAAACCAGGCTCAGACTGTGGCTAAAGCCAGTCCTGAACGCAAGCCGTTCTTTGGAGTTTTGTGCAGAAGGCAGTCGCATATTTGCGCAAAAGCCCTCTACACCAAACAACCGACGCATAGGCAAGAAAAGGCCTATATCATAGCCGTATAGATCCAGAGGACCTTTTTGGGAGATAAGCCCCGCACGTCTTACCGAAAGCACCCTTACACTGCTAGAAAACTGAGAGCGCCTTGGATGTCTTCGACTTAACATGCTTTGCGCAAAGAAGTTTCTTATCCAGGATCACTTTCAGATATTTCGCTTCATCGGAGATCTCGATAGTGAGAGTGACGCCTTTAAGCATTGGCTGAGTTAGTCCGGTCAAAATCCTCCGTCTCGTTAAGAGAACAACCTCAGCTTTCAAAGGATTGACTAAAAGCCCATTCCTAATGCACCATTCATCGACCATATCTAGAGCCATCTGCACGTTAGCACAGACAGTCTCTAAACATGATCCGACCGAAAGTATGGCAACATCATCCGCGTTATGCCTGAGCGTAGACGTTTGAACCGTTTAGGGTATGCAACAGAGAGTCAACTACCATGCACAATAACAGGGGAGACAGAACACCACCTTATGGGCAGCCTTTGTTTACCCCTGTCCTTACATGGCGTCCACAGTCCGCATCTACCACCAAAGTTCTATTCATCAGAATTGCCCTGATCCACAACACCAATGTCTCATCTACCCCGTGTTGTCTAGCAGAGTTACACATGCAGTCAAAAGTCGCATTGTCGAAAGCCCCCTCTATGTCGATGTATTCTTTCCTATCGAGCGCGCATTCAATTCTACCAACTAGGTACCATGCACACATACTTTTATAGGTATGTATCTACCTAGGTACTTTTATATTATTTAGGTCTACAAAATGCATTGACAGTTTGGCTAATTATACAAATAAAGTGTGTGTAGGTACTTGTGGCTTTTATTTTGGAAACAAAAATATTACCGCAAAATATTTGGAATGACATAAAGTTTTTTTCATTTTGCTAACCAACAAAAACAACAAACTTTTAGCAACCTGTCAAAAATTATATATTGTGTATTTAATGAAAAGTGTCTCGTGGCGGCGCCTGATATTAAAAAAAAAGCTCCACACCAAATTGATTCAACATAAAAACAGAAACATGTGCAACATTCCACGGCAATCACAAATAATTTCCGTAGTTCCAGCTGAATGAAAAAAAAAAACTCTGAGTTGGATTCTATAGTCATTCTGTTATTCCATCTCTATAAATATACAACCAACCAACTAATTGAAATGTGTTTTTCCATTGAAACCCAATCCACCAGCGCCAGGCCAGTCGCTTGTCGGGCGGCAGTAGGTATACCCAAACCAAACCCAACCCACCCATAAAACACTCCGCACTCTGGCTCTGGGACAATATTCAATTTTCATTTCATGTGTCAAGCAAGCACACACAAAGCTGTGATCTCTCCACCACTATAAATGTGCTCCTCACTCTGCCTTCTGCCATTTAATGGAAATCTGCATCTGATTGATGATCGCAAATGTTACACTCTCCAAACTGTGTGATAAATTAATTCCAATAAAACAGAAAAAAAAAAAAAACACCCAAAGCCCCTTTCCTTCTAAAGCTGCTACTCCAGTGACAATTTGGTTCCAATTTAATTCTATACAACAACTGTATCGCTGCAACTAGATTATGCTACTAAATCTATGCACACAATGTGAAAGTTACTCTGGCGTGTGCGCGTTCGCTGGAAAATTAAAGAAAATCGACGAACAATAATATCATGCACACCCGGTCCACCTACAGTGGAGCAGAGGAAAAACTGAAAAACTCGATTAACAAGTATCTAGCTAATACACAAACAAAAAATAAAAAAAATAAATCCAACGACAGAATAGGTATCTACATATAGATAGAGAGATACATTATTAAAGTTTTGACACCGGCGACTTAAGATAAAAAAAATATGCGATGAGCTACAGCGACAATGCGTCTTCTATTCTTGAATATTTTTGGAACACGCGAGTACGAATAGCACAAGAGGAACGTTGCGTCGTCGTACCTACGTCACTTAAAAAAGAGAAATCATCCGTTTTGGTTCTGAATTGAAAAACACCCAAAATGGAGGACTGATGATGTGATTCTTTCAGAATTTTGGTGACTCTTTCTTCTCGTGTTTATTTTTGGGCGAAAGTGTGTGGAGCACAGTTAATCAACATTTTACCCATTCAGCGTCGCATGGCAGTGGCAGTCTACTTTTCCACGAATTACCATTGCTAATATTGACCGACAATACTGACAACCGTCAACTATACCTATAATACAATGTTACTTACTATAACTACCTACAATCAGGAACGCTCAATCACATCGATTGCGCGATTAATTTGCTGCATATCACCGCCATAGTCGAGTGCATGGATGGATACGATGACAGTGGGACAGCACGAAAGGCAGACGCATACTTGTAGGTACGAGTAAATTATACGTGAAACAAATTTGTTGTGCTTTGGCAATTAATCATCGAGCCACCATTATGGAAGACCAGAGAATTTATTTTTTTTGTTCCACGTCTACGACCAGCAGCAGTAAAGCAGCAGTAAACTGGCTTGAAAAATGGAAACCGGTCCAGAGCACACACACCAAATGCGACCAAAAGGTTGACGGCAAAAGCAACATATAATCAGAAACTGTAAATGTGAAGAGAGGAGAACAAAAAATGGTACAACTGTTCATAGTAACGGCTGCTGCCGCTTGTGCTGGCCACTCACTATGAGGAAAACTGGCATTTTGGTTCGATTGGAGGAACCAAACACGCCAGACGACAACGACAACGACGACACGGACACGCAAAAAAGGCAACGGCAACCGGTCAATACGCGGCACTTGCAAAAATCAAGGTGAACTCAAATTATGGACAGTGGAGGAGATAACTAAGTGTCTGGACGGAATTAAGGTCATTCTGAGGCTGGTAGAGAACGATAACATACATTAAATGCCATCTATTGGGAAACATCAATCATTGTCTTACAACATCGTACAGTGTCAGTCTTTGGCGGTAACCACAGAGTTATAGAGAGTATCCTTGAAACCCGAAGCAGGCAGGCGAAACAAGATCGAAAAAATGATCGGCCATAGTTGGTAGTTTCATCAATACTACTATTGATATACCTACATGTATTTATTTTTTTTTACTTCCAGATGTCAAAATATTTAATATGGTTTGCGCTTTCATCATGAAGCTTGTCGATCTATCTGCAGTTCTAAATGGCAAGTCCTCATTTTGCAGTCCGGACTTATTTCTTCTGAAAATTGTATTGAATGACAAAGGTTGCATTCGTAAAATGTAATAAGATCTATTGATCTAAAAGAGACATGTATCCGTCGGATATGACACATGAAGTATAAGCACAAGGCGAAATGTTAGTTATAAACTTTCGCTAACATTTTCAGCCCATGTACATATTTACAATGTAGGTTCATGTCCTTCAAGAATCCACAACTTTGAGCCAAAAGTAATCGCCAGACTGTAACTAACATGAAAAACATTCCTGAACGTCAAGCTTATGTGGGCGCAGATGCCTACTACTATACAGGAATATGCATTTTACGTCCTTTCATCACCGATCTTCCTTGTTTGGATAGTTCCATACGGACGGATAGAAAAGGCCATCTTCTACAGAATATAGGCCCAACCCATAAAGTCCGTTGCGTCAAGAAGTACATTAAGTTCACGTGAATGTACGTACCCACTTAGTCCGTTGTGTCCAGCAAATGCATTGCTTAAGGACACTTTTACATTGCAAAAACTGCAAAAGCATTCTATCTACATATCAGTTGAAAACATCGAAGAAACGTTCGACGGATTCTCTGAGTTGGTCAAATAAACAGATCGACAACGTGCGATGACAGGAGATCTCTACAACAATGATCCAGCAAAGTGGATCATACTAAAACCATAAATGCAAAAAAATACACAAGTTCTTCTTTATAAAACAAAAAAATTGTGAACTACTCAGCAAGGAAAAGTAATGAAGTCTAAAGGTTCTATGTTAAAAAATGTTTAGCTTCACTGGTAAAGTTTTTAAATTCTTATATATATCAAGTTATAAATGAAAACTTGCCACGTAAACCAATTTTTTTGTTTGTTTTTGGATCAATTGGTTTAGAAGTTTGAGCGGAGTCGAAAACAGTCTGAGTTGGTTTCTGTGAAAAAGGTGTGGGCCTTTACTGTCCTTCAATTATTTGCTGCGTTTGGAAAATTAGAGTAACTAAAAGCAGCGTACCCAGGACGATGAAAGGGTCTAAGGTTTCCGGTTAACACTGCCACCTATAAAGCTGGACACAAATTTGTTCAGTCTTCGACTGGGGGCCAATTTCTTTAGAATTGAAGCTTTAAAGCAAATAATCGTCCATTTTTCGTCTGCCCAAAAGACATCCGTTTGAAATTACTTAACTTATGAACTCTCAAATCACGACTGGATGTTCTTAATTTATTTTAACTCGCCGTCGAAATTCGCAACACTCTGCTAACTAAAACAAGGGTCGGAAAAATAAACATTTAAAAAGGTTTTGGAAAAGCCGGAAATAAGTGCTAGATAGATGTCTATGAAGAATCTGTTGAATATTGTTTTTGAAGGCCTACTTCTTGTAAATAATATGTATCTCAGAAAAGCCAAGAATTTGTACTATTTTTGTCATCTCATTTTATTCGTTTGCCAGCAATCACAGAAGATTCACAAACTCACAGATAAAAAAAACTAATATGACTTTGAAACAGTTTCGTCAAACTTACCTTGGTGGCACCTTCTTCTTTGCATCTATATTCGCCATAAACGATGACGACGATGTCATTAGAACGGACGACGGTGATGTCGATGTGGATGACATTGCAGCCGCCGATGTTGACGATGTCATTGCTGGTGACATTGGTGGAGCGGATGGTTCAATTTTAGAACTCTTTCGTTCAAAACTACTGAATGTTAGCTCACTTTCGCTTGCGAGTCGTTCACGATCGCTGGCAACAGTGGTTTCTGGCACTGCCGACGCACAACTCACTGGAACAACCTCAGCTGCAACGGATGCAACAGACTGTGTGGGTGGTTGCTGTTCATTACTACCGCTACTGGTGGTGGTACTGCTGGTTGTGGCATTGGATTCAACTACTGCAGTGGGCTCATTCACTTCGATTACTGTAACAAAGTGTGATGGTTTATCCGATAGTCGATTATTCTTCTCCAAACTGTTACTATTACTGCCAGCTCCACTGAATTCGATACCATTTTTCATTTCTGTCTTCCCAACAGTCTGCTGTTGCTGTTGCTGCTGAGACTGTTGCTGTTGTTCCGCATTTATCTCGGCTGCCTTGAAACCAGATGCCAGCTCTGTGATGCATTGATTAAGTGCGCCATTCTTTTGTATTTGAATGTTCTTGATGTCTTTTTCTGTTCGAGAATCTTTATCGTCTGTTGATATATCTAATGGTTTGCTATTTCTATTGTCCGGTGCGCTAGCGCTGGTGCTGCCGGTATTGCCTGTTGTTTCTGTGTAGCTTGCACGTTTGTTGATGTCGCGGCTGGTGGGATTTTTATTACTGTCACGACCTTCACGGAAGCTTATGCTCTAGAAATGAAAAAGAAAAGAAACGTTTGAAATTTGTTTGCTTGGAAATGGTAATACATATTTAGAAAAAGGGACAGTGGTGTGGCAGCAGCGGCATCAGCAATGGTTTAAATTTTTTAATGCGAGGATTCAATTCAATAAAAATTGTCTTACGATAATCGCTCATCGCACTCAGCCACTATAAGTGGACCTGGCCACAACCCATAAGCATACGATTGCAAATGTTATTTTGATATCACTCTTTGCTCAATCGGTCAGCCGCTCATTGCGTGGCTTTAGCCTTAGGTACTCGTTTTAAACCTAACGAACCCTGAAATTGTATATGACAAGAAGACTACCAATTGTAACGATCGCACGCAAACCGACCATACCAGTCATGACCGGCCAGATAAATCTTCTCCCATACATCGCGATTAGAAAATAATAGTACTTAATAAAAAATATTAGATTTACCGCTTTGAGAAATCAATTTCTTCGTTCTACGATCGCTGCATGTTGTTGCCTATTTTCTATGTTTTATTATTATAATGTTCGAGCTCGATATCTTGGTTATTTTTGTTGTTATACTCTCAAAGCATGTGTGTGTGTGTTTAATTTTCGCCAGCCGGGAGATAAGGTTCAGCAAAAATTTAATTAAGCAATTTACACTAATCGACTGGGGAATTTTCGTCTACTTAGATAAATATAATATATCTACATATGTGTATATATGGAACATCGAATAAAATGGGCGGATTTGTATATAAAGGACAATTCACATGGGAGCGAACGAACGAATTGATGAAATGCGAACAAGCCACTTTTTATGCATTTATAAACAGAAAATTGCACATTTTACTACTCCAAGATTAGGATAATTAATTATTCCATCAAAATTTATTAAGAAAACAAGTTTATTAACAGTTTAAATAACGAAATTTCGAAATCCAAATTTTTTGCCGCGAACGAAAACACCCTGGCGCGAATTTTCAGTCTATTCACAATCCACATCATTTAAGTCGCGTTCCACAAAGTAGCGAATAAAAAATTCGTTCGAACTTAACCTTATTCTAAGAGGAGGATATCTTGGTATAATAAAATGTGGAATTTTCTGTTTATAAATGCATAAAAAGTGGTTTATGCGCATTTCATCAATTCGTTCGTTCGCTCCCATGTGAATGGTCCTTAAGTCTCCAAATCAGTGTGTTTCCTTGTAAAAAATAGATTCGTTAGAGTAGGTGTTTGTTTGATAATTTTTGTAATGGAAAAGGCTTCGTTTTGTATTTTACATTTACAAAAAAATCTTTATCGCTAAGAATTTACAAAATATGTATATGGTAAAGAGATTACAGGCTTATCACTTGGATAATTGATTTCAGTTTAGCAAAACTTTATTTGGATATAAAAAAGCTACCATCAGCTAATTTTGGGTGCCGCGCTTGCTCACAATTGATAACAAACGCAATCGTTTGACAAGTTCCAAGGATTTTTGTTCAATCACAATACCAACGAGTTTAGTAAATCATTTTTTAATGTCCAGGTTAAAATTTACGAACTCATAATTGCAAAAGTTTCCATATAAAATGATCTATTGTGGCCTACGAAATATTTAAGGTGAAGGTAAGAAATTACTATCAGCACAAGGTGACTGTAAAGTTTTGAAATGTGACAATTGACGTCCGATTTAGTTGAACTTTGTAAACACTACTCGAAAAAAAGATATTTTGTTTGGAAACTTTTTTTTTATTAACCATTCATATATCATTATCGCGTCTTTTGTCATTTTAATCTAATCAAAAATATACCCATGCGCCACCACTGAAGTTTCTATACGAGCACATAAAATAGATTTGTTAACATGTATGCGATATCAATAGTGCATTCGTTGACACGGCTTTCAAAACGATTGTCTAATAGAATTAAGTTATACGTTTAAACTATGTACCTGTAAAATCTATTAGCTACATTTCAGCTCCTGTTATACAGAGAAATTAACTTAAATTATCAGTTTTTTTTAGAGATATACAAATTTAGTATGAAATAAAACGCTTGAAGCTAATCACCCCCATCGTGTAATCCGCCGGGGGAATTATTCACGGAAAAGAATATTTTGGTATCGTCGAGTGGGTATGGGTACTGTGAATAAGTTTCACTGTATCGTTAAAAACGTTCAAATCGAATTTTTCCCGAACGGGGAATTCGAAGATACCAAAATATTATTTTCCGTGAATAATTCCCCCGGCGGATTACACGATAGGGGTGAATGTAAATGCCTATGATATTAGCATTATTTAATGCCATTATTGTTTAAAAATGATTTCGGCCATATGCGCGCCACGGGTCGTTCGAATGAAGTGCAATGGTGAAGTCTAATTTTGACAACTTTATCAAGCAACTGGGGCCGTATATCATCAACAATACTGCAAATGTTCACTTCCAAATCGTCCATCTTCTCCGTTTTATCGGCATAGACTACTGATTTCACATAGGTACCCCCAAAGAAAGTAATTTAAAGGTGTCAGATCACAGGATCGTGGAGGTCAATAAACAGGTCCATAACGCGAAATTATGCTCTCAGCAAATGTTTCCCGCAATAAATTGATTGTGTCGCGCAACGTGTGGCATGTTGCGCCATCTTGTTAAAACCAAAGTTTCTACTTCTGCACAAGTTGAACCTTATAAGCTTTTAACCCAAGATCCTTTCATAAATCTTTTACAAAGTGGATGGGCATAGCTCGAATTGCTATGCACGATGGCGAATCGACTCATACGGATTCACCTCAACACTACGCTCCACAACGGCAATAACTTCTTCGGTTCGTACTGTTTGTCGTCTTTGGGGATGCAGATGCGTATTATTATCCACTAGAGTGTACGTGGTGCAAAAACGCGATCAATCGTTCCGAATAACTTGCTCAGATGGACGTTTATGTCGACCGTAAAATGGACGTAGCGTACGATAAGTTTGGTGAACTGAGCTATGGTTTTCAAAATAATTTTGCACAATTTGTAGGCGTTGTTCTGGCGTTAATCTATTCAATGGCAAAACCTACTAACAACAAATCAATTTTTAACTGTCAAATTGACAATCTGTAGAAGCAGTGTAGCCAGTTTAAAAATCAAACCTCTAAACAAATACAGTCAAAATCGCTTACAACGACATCGGTTATAACGACGTATCGGTTATAACGACCAAATTCTTAGGTCCCGGCTGAGCTCCATTATAAACCCATTGAATAACAAATCGTTTACAACGACATCGCTTACAACGACATATCGCTTACAACGACCGATTTTTTCCTTGTTTTGAAATAAAATATTGGTTATAACGACTAAGATCGACGCAGCTGTTTGTGCGACTGCATTTTTTCTGAAACGGTAAACTATTTATGGGTCTGTACATGCGATGCATCTGTCTAGACATGTTACAGCTCACCGTTTGTTGAGATATTATTATTCTATATTTTTGCGCTTAGTATTGGTTTTGAGTTTGTTCAATAGTAGGTGGGGAAATTAATTAGTGCAAATTTTTCTGTGTGACGAGTGGTCGAAGAGTTTTGATTTTATTCGGTTTGCATAGTTATCTCGTATGTATGTACATATATCTGTCTGGTACAAATAAAAACTATAAAAATAAATAAAAAATTTAAAACAGATTAATTTATGTATGCACCTTGATATCGGTTACAGCGACCTATCGCTTATAACGACCAAATCCGTCAGTCCCTTGAAGGTCGTTATAACCGATTTTGACTGTACGCTTTATTTTATAAAAGAAAAATTAGATCCAAATCCTAAAACATCAAATTCCGGTTCATTGTACTACTAAACTATCTTGTTGGTGTTATAATTTTGAGAAATTTTCAATTATTCAGTCAAGACCGCGGTTTATTTCATTTTAGAAAAAGCATACGCTCAGAAAACTCTTGTTCATAAACGTCTAGAAAATTTAAGGTTATTGAGGGAAACATACCTTTTCAAATATCTATTAAGCGCATTCAGAAAAATTTCTTGTGGGATACAGTATCCGGCATAAGTATTTTGACAAAACTAAATTTAATTCTGCTCATAATTTAAGCTTATACTTCATGCAAATTTTGGCATTAATGGAAAGGTCATTTAAATTCCGTTTGAATGATACAAAACTTTGCTTAACCCATTAAGTACCCATTTAAAAATTTTAGAAATTTTTGAAACGGCCGGGAGGGCGTTGCAGGGGGGCTGCATGCACCCATACATATTCCACTGTCACTGTTGGATTCGGAGGTTGGGATTAAGTTCATTTGGGACTTAGTTCATAAAGTACAAAGTCCCACTACTTGGTTTTATTTGATTCTTATATTGGGACTTTGTTCATTCTTAATTGGGTCTTACTTCCTAAAATTCATGGAAGTTTGTTCATATGAACTAAATACCAAATTTTCTGGGACTTAGTTCGTTTTGGCTAGTGGGAGTTAGTTCCAGTTGGGACTTAATTCGTAGGGCCAAAATTCAAAGAAAGCCTTGTTGGTGTTTAATGTGAATACTTTGACGAGTTTTTAAAAACATTTTGTCGAAAACTCTGTTGGTGCAAAATGAAAGTCTCGGTTTGGTCTGTACCAATAATAATTTTTAATCTTCAACTTAAATATTTTGACGGTCACAATGGATACTTTTATATAGAAATTTTCGCCATTGTGACTTCGTAAAAGTTAACCTGGACACTAAAAATGATTATTAGTACCGCGGAATGAGTTTAATTCTCCGTTTTTTGGCAACAAGTCGAAGGAAGGAAGTAATCATAAAGCACCGGCACAGCAGACGGCTTTGCCACTTTTCAACATTTTGTTTGTCAAGAAGCATCTTTCAAAAGAACGCACCCAAACTTTCAGACAGATATGTCAAATGCATAGTTTCATTATGACAGTCATTGGAAACTTACTCCTATGAGAATTTTCGTATAAAAATTAAAAAAATGTGAATTTTGCGTGCGTTTGACAACTTCAAGGGAGTGTTCTTCAATTAAATAGCCGTGTGGACGAAATATGGATTTATCAGAATAGAGATCAAGAAACAGTCAGGACAGTGGACTTCTCTTGGTGAATCAGATCAAAGAAGGCCCTAATATTGTGGATAATAAATTAAAAGAATATATGACCAAAATGATCCTGTTTTGATCTAGTCGCGTGCTAAAAATCTAGTAAATCTATTTTTTATGATTGCTCTTAAGAATCCGGTACAGATTTTCCAATGACTTCGAAAAAGTAAGCTTTGTTTGTTTTGTCACCTAAAGCGCATAGGACAGCCACCTTAGACTTGATGATGCTGTGTAAACATCAACAAAAATCTTGCAGTTACCGTAACAATGTAATTTTCTTCTTGTTAAATTTTTTATTAATAAAAATCAAAATAAAGCACCCGACTTCCGTGCCGTTTACGTTCCACCACGCAAACAATCTCAATCGGGTCACGTTCAGTGGAAACTTTTTTATTTTTATTTTTTTGTAATTTTTGCCAAAAATGGTCTCTAAATAAACTAATGTGGCCAGAAATGCCTTCATGTTGTTTGCTTAGAGCACAAAAGAGTGAAAGAAAAACCTCTGTCAGCAGAGCGCCATTAAGAGGAACAAAACACACACATGGTGTTCATAGCCAACGTCAGGTGTTATTATGTCTGACACGTTTGGCAAATGTTTCCAAACGAAGCGTTCGCGCTGCTGATGCGGCGCGGCCCATTAAAGCGAGTCTCTTTTCTGTTGACACACAAAAATTCGCGCAGTGCCACAAGCACAACGCGGCATTGGTTTGGTATAATTTTTATCGATTGAGTTCATTTGTATGCCGGTAGGTTCGTTTGCAAGAGGAATTTCATAAAATTGTATTGGGGGGTGTGCCTACTCGCATCAGGCTAAGGGAGCAATGACCGCATTTCCTCTCTCTCTCCTCACCATCGGTGCAGGGTTCGACGACAACTAAAATGGCTTTCCACCCCAATAAAGCTCAAAGAACAACATTTTCTCGAGCACACTTAAATCGATTTTTGACTTCGTTTTATGAGTTCGGGGATTATAAATAGTACCCAGGCGGGTCTGTGGTGAGTTGCGTGTGCTGAAGCCGGCAAACGGCACAGTACATAATGGTCTTATGCCTTATCGGGCATCTTCTTATCGGGGTGGTATAGGGTATCTTGTGGTTAATTTGCATACACACACACTCACCATCATGGAGAGCAACTCAATACCCGGGCATAAAATGGTTTTATAATTTATGTAATGCGGAAAGTTTGCGGCAACTTATCGTCTAGTGCAGTGCATCCTAATCAACCGGGAAACTTGGTAGAGTTACGTATAGCCCTCAATGGCGACCCATATTCTGTCCGCACGCATCAGCCAGCATGTTGACCTCACTTCGAATTTGAACTGAGAGTGGCAATGCTCGTCTGTTTATCAGCAGGAGCGGAGATAACATGCGCTGAACAGAGACTGGGATTGTAATATTTTCCTGAAGTGCGTGTGCATAAAATGGATGCGTGCGTTCCTCCAGCACAAATGACCAACTGCAATAAAGTGATATTTGGGGTGTGAGTGTGTGCTGAAGTGATACAACAAAACAATCCGTTAAAAAGGAGGCGTGCATTGTTGATTGAGGCAAATTTAACACATGTCGGCAATATGATACGGCGCGTATACTTGGCGTGATATCACGCAGTGAAATTTGCCGTTTGACGCCTGATATTTGAGCAATTTACCCTTCAAAAGGAAAACATGGATGAAAGGTATCAACAATCTGTTTGGAAAGTATAAATTTTGGAAAAATTTCTTTGTTTGACGATATGGAGTTAATATGGTTTTGAAAAATTATGTAAATTGCGGGGTATTTTTTATAAAGGATACCCTAAGGCCGAACTATTCTCCACAAGAGTCGCTGACTTGCTGATCAGTAAAATTACTGAAGCAAAATGTAAAACAGCATTGGCACAGCAAAACTTTGAAAGCCACTGGACACTTCTAAGAAATAAAAAAAATAAAATATGTAAATAGCAACATCTGCATCAAAATAGACATTGACGTAAGACTTGAATCCTAAACTTGAAATTCCTGAACAAATTATCTAACAGCAAAGTATTTGAAGTTTTCTAATCTTCAAAAGCTGCAGTCAAATGACAGATACATAATTCGTTTTAGCACACTTGATAAAGTATGCTGTCACCGTTTTAAGTTTTGTACTTCTGCAGTTAAAATTATTCCTACTGCCAGTCTCGTTTCTGATGTTGGTGTATTAATCTGATCTTTCTATCAGGTCGAATGTGCTACTCGTTAAAGTGCCTTATTTCTGTATAGTACCCACTCTCAATTGCACAAAGAAAACAGGGGCGATGTAAAGAAAAACTTTTCGAAAAATCTGTAGTTTTCGTCTCTAAATTTTGACTTCATTATGGCTAAAAGTTGCTTTATATGCAAGTGAAATTCGTTAAGGCTAGCAGAAAATAAAATAAAAATATCCAACGGATGTTGAGTTGACTTTTTAAACAAAGTTCTGAGAATTGAAACCGGTCAATGAAATTCAATAACGATTCTACCTATTTGATAGAACGGTATCAGTGAAAACTTTACCCATGCCGTATGTATCTTGAAGACTACCTACCAGAAAGGTGGTCAACTACCGTCCAATAGCGTTACTTTCAATGCTCTCAAAAGTAATGAAAAAGGCGATAAATGTCGAAATAATCAAATATCTAGAAGGCCACCGATTAATAAGCGACAGGCAATACGGACTTCGGAGCCGTCGTTCCACTGGAGACCTTTTAAGCTACGTAACTCACTAATGGACGCAAGCAATTGAACAACACGGCGAATCCAGACCCGTAGCCTTGGACATATGAAAGGCATTTGACCGAGTCTGGCATAGAGCCTTATTAGGCATGTTAGCGTCTTATGGATTACCACCACAACTACTCTGCGGATGGATGCAAAATTTTCTTCTGGATGGTGTATCATCTAATTCGTTTGCTATAAATGCAGGAGTGTCCCAAGTATCTATTCTTTCTCCAACTCTATTTCTTCCTCACATCAACACTTTGCTTGGATCGACAAACAATAATATTGTTGTTGATGACAGCATTCTTATATCCTCCATCTCGAACAGTGGGCCTGTGAATACGGCTACATCACACAGTCAGAGATGTGAACAAATTAGTTCTCTAAATGATGATCTTGAAGTGGGGAAAAGACAACTTGGTTGTATTAAATGCAAACAAGACACAGCTCACAATATTTTCTAAAAAACAGTTCCTCATGATCCAAATGGATGACCATCCAATCCATCCCAAGGACTCAATGCACCTTCTAGAAGTAACAGTCAATTCAGGAATCACATGGCAGGACCACATATCCCATATCGCAAGAGATCAGCGTCCGCTAAGTTGAGCTACCTATTTAGAGCAAAGAGGCACTTTAGCCCCAAGCAACTTCTCCTTCTCTACAAAGCACAGGTTAGACTAGGCCTGGAATATTATTCCCATGTATGGAGCCCGGCCCCAAAACATTCACTTAACCTACTTGACAGCATACAGAGGCGAGCTGTTGGACTTATTGGAGACCGTACACTCACATCGAATCTACAACCGTTAGTGAACAGAAGACTAGTCGCTGACCTAGGATTGTTCTATAGGTACTTCTATGGTAGATGTTCCGAGGAATTCAAAGACATTATCCCTGGAAATGCATCTTTTGGGCGCCCCACAAGACAGGCTGCTGACCATACAGCACACTTGACAACCGTGAGGACATCAACTTTCCAAAACTCCTTCTGTTACAGGACAAGCAAACTTTGGAACTCACTTTCTGTAGATATATTTCCAGAAGACTAAAATATGCAGCAATTTAAGTGCAGATCAAACATACATCTTCGAGCATCTCGGGGCGCTGATGAAGCGTTATAGGTTTCGCCTTTCCCGGGAGAAGTATTTAAAAAAAAATAAATAAAAAAATTGCGTGTTGCAGATTCTACTTTCTTTGCTTAACTGAAAAGAATGTTTATTAAAATCGGTATACATATTATTAACTGTTTGTTGGTAGATTCCAGGGCTCCCGCAGCTGCTTGTAATTGGGCTTTATGAAACCACGCTTTGACGTAGAGCCCCATGCAACCGCATATATCCCTGGTTCAGAACCATACTTAACATTTGGCCGTTTTTTGACACCCACAGGCCACATTTGACTGCTTCTACAACCCAAGACGCGCATTTTGTCGAAGGACTTCACGAAGTCGTTGGACTACTTGCAATTGTAACCTAATATTTCATATCCACCACTTTTTGGGGTATAGTGCCTCAAATACATATATTTAGGCCCCTTTCTGTCACCCAACATGCTCATTTTGTCATAGGGTCTCATGGAACCACGATTGTCGATGGGACGCTTTCTGACACCCAGCAACCACGCTTCGGCGTATAGCGTCACAACATCATTATACTTTATGTTGGAGCGAATTTTGTCACCAATGAACCACACTCGCCGTTTGGGCCAATTTCTAACACCCAAAAAGCTCGCTTGTTAACTCAGCAACTGCCGTCTGTCTATAGGAAATGAACTCAGGCTGAAAGAGTGACGTTGCATGGACATTGTATGTAGTATCCAGGCAACAGTGTAGGTATTGTCGAAACGCCAAAACCAAATGGAAAAAGTAAATAGAAAATAAATTGTGACTTGATCGGCAGACATATAGGATAGGACTTTACAGACATACACAAACGAAGCTATAGATTTGTCACCATTCCAAACCTTGGCTGGAATGATCTAGGCAATGCAAGAGAACTTTAAAAGAAGAAAGTAAAGGAGTCTAAAAACCTGAGAGTAAATTAAAGCATAACTAAATATCGCAATAGTTGGAGGAACTATTTCTCTTTCTTTATTTCATAACAGCCTTTTGTAGGTGTCATTGTCTTACCCAAGTGATTTCCTCACGACTTCAAATGCAATTCTGGTCGATTATTTTATTGATAAACGCGCAACAATTTCACTGCACTACGGCCCGCAAGCAATCAGTAGTAAACAATACGTCATTGATACCGTAATTCGATTGACCATGTGATCTAATAACCTTACAGTGAGGCAGTGAATGCGGGATATGAAAAACCAAACCCCTCCAAGCTCCAACTTCTGGTAATCTCTGATAAAGCAAGATATTTACTCAGAAAAGGTTAAATATACGAGTTGGCGAAAGCAAAGAGAGTCAAACAATCACAACACTCTACGCAGTTGACAACTGACAAGGCGAATCAAAATATGTTTGTACAAAGTAACCACCATCAGTACATAGTCGTAGAAATAATCGTGTTGGCTTAAAAACATCCTCACAATGCGTTCAAAAGTTTCGTTCGGTTTTTTTATTTCTAATCAATTTAATAGTCAGTTTATTGGGATTATTTATTCTCCAAATTTACCCATACGATAAGAATTATGTATCATTATGGCACAACTTGCAAGCTTTGCGTCACTTTTTGACAGTGTTCAAGTTTCCTCCTCTGAATATCCCAAAGTTAATATATTTATAGAAATCAAATTAATTCCATTGCGAACTTTCGAACTTTGTCGAGATTTCTAGAACGTTTTCGTGTAAATATTTACCCCTTTGGTCCAAAATTTGAATTTATCCTTAAATGATGACATTATTCCTTGCACAATTTACAACACAATTTTGATTTCTTTTTGTTTCACTGAATCCACTTGTGTTTCGATAATAGATATGCGTATTTTCACACAGATAAGATCGCAATTTAATTTTCGAATTTTGTTTTCACATATTTTGTGTCTTGGGTGGAATTTTTTTTCGAAAATTGGAACACTGATACACTGAAATTTTTTTTTTTTAATTTACATGGAATTTGCTGAAGGATAATGTAATTTAAAATTAAAACAGGAAAAACCGAACCGCACGACGTAATTTTTTATGCTTATCTGACCGAAAGAGAGATACTACAAATTTTCCAAGTTCGAAATTCGACTCGCTATACTTTTGGTCTGTTTGAAGAAGAAATTTTATATTTAATTGTACTTTCAGCTGTGTGTGTATAAATGGGGAACGATATAGACGTGATAAAAACGTGAAACGATAGCGAATGGAATGAGATAAGATATCGGGCCAACGAAAACCCTTTAACACGTTCAGATAAGGTGAGTGTGCGGCGATATAGTGTGGATATACAGAGAGTTGAGTTCCACTATTCAGCAATGTGCGATAGTGCCTTTTCGATGGTACCTCACTAGACCTCAGTCCAACGCACCTGTATGGAATGGACAATGAGTTTAATTGTGACGCGTGAACAAT
Organism: Cheilosia soror; assembly: GCA_949372485.1. NCBI lineage: Eukaryota > Metazoa > Arthropoda > Insecta > Diptera > Syrphidae > Cheilosia > Cheilosia soror. The sequence goes on from OX443563.1 coordinate 100,008,406, forward strand.
TGGCTGATTCACTTTCACCCAACTTGAGACGGAAATGCGCCATATTGCCGCAGAGCAAGGTTTGAATACCTATACATAGTTGACTTGGTTGGGGTATTTGCATTTTCATTTGCACAGTACGAAGGTAGTAGTCGTTTCTCTAGACTTTTAAGGCGGATGCTGATTCGGGTGACGCTAAACTGTGGGAGTGTATGCCTAGCGCATGGAGTGTATTTACAATCGAATTAGTCGCGAGGAAACTATGAGAATGAACGGCGCCTGCTGAAAAGAAGAAAGTGCACTCTTGTTGGTGCAAATGTGGCGTGGTAAAGCGCGCGATTGTTTGAAGTTGATTTGGTGTTGGCTGTATGAAAAACGTATAAGATTGAACATAATATGGTTGTAAAACTCACAACTTGAGGCTAATTGTTTTCCCATTTCAAATTCAGACACGCACGGACGCAGTAAAGTGTGACTAAGCCAAACAAGGTGTCATTTGTTAATTGGCTACACTGGCGAAATTTGTAATAAGATGTCTGCGCCTATGATCGGTGTGTTTGGTAGCACGCACCACATACCTAGCTGATTTATTTCATTTCTGTTCCTCGTATTTCGCCTGATTATAGTGGATGACTAATTTGGAAAAGCGAGAGTCAATCGCGAGGGTGTTAGGAATTTTGCAGTAGTGATACTGCTGTCAATGAACCTGATGGAATATCTGTTGTGTTATAAATTAAGCATTGTTGTTACTCCTAGCAACTTTCCATTCTAGCGGTTTTTATTGACGCTCAGTATTTATTAAATTTACTATATTCACTTTGTCATTGCATTTGTAACGCCAAAAAGGAGTCATCGGAGACCCCATTAAGTTGTTATGAGTTGGCCACAGGGGCATCTTCGGAGTAGTGGGGGAGGACTGAAGCACGACGGCTATCGCTCGTCGGACGGGGTAGTTAGTTCTTGTCCGTCACACACTAAACCACCTGATCAAAACTAAAAACAAAAAAAAAAAAAACTTGACAAAAAAAAAACCAAACAGGCAAAAATGTTCAAATGTTCTTCTTTCTTTTTCCGCGTATACGCGAGGGTCTAATATTGGTGTAGCCGATATAGCCCATTTTCAATATTATGTACCAACCTCACGACGGTAAAAATAAATTGCATTCGCCTAGGTCGATTCGTTTGGACGATGTTTAAAACAGACAAACAAACATGACTAAAAATATTCCGAATTTGTCTACCAGCGGAAATCGGGAACAGGCTGATAAAAACAGTAAAAGTGCGAATCGGTTGGCTTTACTTTAGGAGAAAATATTGTACTTAAGTGTTACCACGAGATGCATCGAATTTGGACACTTCGCGAGAGCATGCACAAGCCCTAACAACCAAACGGACATGTACAATGTACATTAGGTGCGGAGAAAACACAAACTGAAGGACTGAAAAACCAGACCAAAATGCTTGCTTTGCACAGCGAAAAATGTTGAATCTAGGCACATAACCGGTACCCGACAACAATACGGTTTTCGTAAATAAAGATCTACCGTAGACGCAATCAATGCGGTAGTAACGAGAGCCCAAGCCGCTATAGAAGTACAGTCGTTGGAAACGAGGCACCAAAAAAATACTGCGCCGTTTTAATCCTGCACGTAAAAAACCTCTTTAAGTCGGCGAATTAAATGCATGACTCACGATTCATGAGCTGTCTTTACCGGATTGAAATACCAGAATATCTCAGTAAAATGGTAAAGAGCTATATTTTACGAATAGAATCCTGTTCTATGATTTTGATGATGGAATTAAAGAGTAAGTAAGTAATTTTCCACAAGGATCGGTCTTAGGTCCCTTGCTGTGGAACGTTATGTATGACGAAATTCTGCGCCTACCAATTGCAAGAGTAGCGTCAATCGTAGGATTTGCCCATGACATCACCACCGTGGTGATTGTGACAAAAACGATAAAAGAGCTCGAACTGCACTGCAACGTGACAGTTGCAACTGTACGTAGTTGGCTGGCTAATGCTGGCTTGCAACTCGTCAATCATGAAATGGAGGCAGTGCTTATTACGAGTAGGAAAGTTTCTCAACCGTTTATTAAATACCTAGAAGGGATTATTGACGCTCGTTTTAGCTTTGCATGTATTGCAAAAGTCTTCAAAAAGTGTAAGTGCACTTTCGAGGTTGATGAGTAACATCGGAGGCCGAAACAGAAGAGGCTTTTTGTAGGAGCTGTCGGTTCAACACTCATTAACGCTGTAAAAATATGGTCAAGTGCCACGAAAGTTAAGTCTTTATGAACGCGGAATTAAATCCGTCTACCCTCTTAGCGTACTAAGAGCCGCCTGTGCATTTAGAACTCTTTCAAACGATGCTATTCTCGTCGTATCTTTAATGGTACCTATCGATTTATGCGAAACACATGATCTTCCATTGTCCACGGTACGAAACCGAGAGGATTGCCTTAGGCTTAGGGGAGGGATAACGCCGTAAATTACATGTTGCATAAAGACGAACATTGAACTATTGTAAGCAACGTGACCGTGCGTATACTCAGCGATCTAAGGCGCATAGAGTGCCAACGAAAAGCGAATAGCTTAGCTCAAATAATAGTGATCTAATATAGCTTTATACCGACTCCCTTACGGCGGTTCCGCGCGGAACAAATATCGGTTTGTTCAGGAAGGAAGGTGGTTTTAGCTGGTAAGAATCCTGAACTATGAATAAACGACGGATCATTGGTGCTTCATGCAAGGTTTCCACATATCATCGCAAACAAAAAAGATTCAGAATTTCATCCTGATTTTGAACGTGTATATAAAATAATATACTTTGTATTGAGCTTAAGTCAGGCTACAAAGGCATCTTTATTATGGCGGAGGAGGAAGGTAGCACCCTCGCGTTTTCAGCTATTCCCTTTTCTGCCCGAAGCCGAAATATATAACTACATATACGCTAAATTAATCTAACTTACTTACATCTAACCTAATCTCTCCCTCCACATCTTTCCAGCTTTCGAATGTGTATTACTCCATATAAGTTCGTCTCGACAGAATTGGATTTTGTTTCGGATTGTGTTCGAAACATACGAACAAGAACATAAGAATCAAGGGGAAAAAAATGATAATCCTAACTTAAAAATGAGCTTTATTTTATAATTGCCTAGTGCTCAAGGTGTTTTTCTTCCCTTAAAATGCTAATGCACAGCGCGAGTGGAAGGGTTAATAGGGAGGATAAAGAAGAGATACTGGTGCACATTGGTTTAAAACAATTCTGGGTTGCAATGAGAATTTTTTTAAAGTCTATGACTGCAGTTTAGTCCAGTAGTCGAGGTTCGGTTCTGATGTTACAGATAAATCTGTTAGTGTTCTAATGATCCGCCAAAGCCTTGGCAAATTTGCTCGAGACGTCTACTCTTGTCTTCTGTTGCTTCCGTAGTCTGACCTTTTTTTATCTCGACATGTAACAAAGTTTTTGTTTTAATTGATTTTAGCAAAAGATCTTGTTTTTTTTCCTGTTTTTTTGGTACCGAAGGCGATGAGTCAGTACGATGTTGTACACACTTCATGTTATTGCTAATTAGTAATTATTATAAGTTATAGCTTTTCGGTATCTTTCAAATCTCGAAATTTAGGGCATTTTGCTGATTTGACTCATGCGATTTGTGCAAATATAATTTTATGTGACTGTTCATGTGTAACAAAAAGTACCATAAGCAACTAATCTGAAGTACCTATTAAATTTGACAACTTTTTATGAATTTTTTTCTGAATATTCAATGGATTCCGCTTTATTGGGACACCCGATAATCGGGACAGCCGGTTAACTGCGACAAATGCTAAAGAACGGAATCGAATGCCTCTTTTTTTGTTGGATTTTTTTCGCTTATTGTGGACAACAGCCGCTTATTCGGGACATATTCATCTTAACATCTTAAACATTTTGACAAAAAAATATTGCTTGCTTCTTGATGCTTGTTGGTCAAAAAAGATGAGAAAGCAAATTGACCCAAAGATATGCAAGTAACGACACTAGCTCGTGGTGTTGCTCACCGCTTTGCCTTTTGTGCAGTTTCAGAAGTGTATGCGAAGCGGTTTGTTGTGGTTTTGTCAACGTGGCTTGCTATTGGTTATGCTTCAGTAAGTTAACGAGAGAAGTACATCGACAAGCAAACATTTCACATAGACATTTATGTGAAAAAAATATTTGTTGTATTTTTTCATACTTTATCATCACTTCGTATCATTGGGACAGCCGCTTAATTGGAACAACAGTTCTAGCCCCATGTGCCCCATTCATTCATTTATTAATTTTTAATAATCCGCTGGTCCATTAAGTGGGTCGCGGGTGTAGGTTGCTCAAGTGGACCCTCCATTGCTCTCGATCCTCCGCCATCGACTCCAAATCATCAAGGGCAATCCCCATACGGGTATAGGAGAGATTATGGACTTGATCTAACCATCTCATCCTTGGTCTACCTAGAGGACGCCTACCCGATGGTACGGGTTCCATAGCAAGTCGTAGAATCCTGGTCGGGAACATGCGTTTAACATGACCAAACCACCGAAGCATGGATCGCTCCGTCAGGGTATTCTGGTATTTCTAATGCGATCTCTACGGGTCACACCATCAAAACTACGAAGGAATCTCATTTCGGCAGCTTGTATTCGCGATCTTATTCTTTCGGTCATTACCCAAACCTCATGACCATAGGTAAGAGTTGGAACAAACACCGAATTAAAGACTGACACCAAGTTCAGTCCTCCTCCTAAAAACAGAATGACCAAGCTGTCTCAAAATTGACCCAGCCTGACTAATCCTACAGGAACACTCGGCATTGCTTCTTCCATCACTCGTGAATAAGACCCCGAGATACTTAAACTTCTCCACCTGTTTCAATGGGACTCCACTAACATGCAGAGTGCATTAAACAGGCGTTCTGGAGACGACCATCACTTCAGATTTGTTCACGTTTACCTTCATTTCAGCTTCAACACAAACGGCTACGAACCGATCGAGTGCGCGCTGAAGTTCAGTCTGAGAGGACCCAAATAAGCGGAATCCACTACATATTAAATGTCCCGTCATGTCGAGCTTTTTGAATGGAACTGTACAGTATTTCCACTTTTCTTTTATGACAACTTTAGTTTGTAAATATTGTAACTCAGTATCTATGTCAGACAATAGCCAAGGATATGACCAAAATCATTTTAATGTTTAATATGCAGAATTTAAAATGGGCACATTCAAGTACCTAGTTGACTTAAGTCGACTAGATTTATCTGGACTAAGTGTAACCTGAACGCAAAAACTAACTTAATTGGTCGTGAACGTCAGATCTTGACGGGGGGAGCATCTAAAGAGTAGTCCACTCCACAAATCGTCACTTATATTATCATTTTTAGATTTTTTTGGTTTTGTTTGTTTTGGTTAGGTATATCCACTAGCTTTGTGATCTCACAAGGCAAATTTGAAATGTCAAATTCTCCGCCGATGACATATAGAAATGTCAACTTAGTACTCAGTCACGAAATTCGTGACTAGATTCGTCGGCTACCCCTCCATAAACGTCAACAGAGAAAGCTGCTCACGTGACGAATCTCAGCCAATAAGAACTCAGAAACATCAAGTCAGTCAGCTGTCAGACTTACTAAACTAGATACTTGAACGTCCCCAATGTACTTTGAATAATTTTTTAAACCTACATACCTACGCTTTCCAATTGTCAACTGTATGTCGGTTCTAATTACGCGGAATGGTACATATAGCTAAACTTACATCCTATTCCATCCGTCAATGGCAATTACGAACGCACGATATTAAAAGTACAATTTCCGGGAAGAGTTCTAATAGTGCTCTGGTAATTTGCCGTTTTTTACCACCTCTACTGTGAATTCTTGACAACATAATTTTCCACCTGCTCTGCACTGCAGTTGCTCTGCATTGAAGTAAGTAGTCGTTTACGAGAACGTATAAGGAACCTGTTGTGAACACAGCGTATACACCTATACTTTGCTTTTTGTTCCCCCTTTTGTTGTTGTGCATTATCCCGTTTTGTCCTGCCTTCTTTACATATTCATAGTATGAAATGTACACTTGTAGTGTAAATAAAAATATTTTGTTTTTCTACTTTGAACTCAACTGACCGTGGTGCTCTACTATTGGTTTCCTTTTCGGTCGTGTCCTTTTCTTTCCTTTTCCCATTCCCACTCGACTTGTGGCTTAGAGAATTGGGACCATGTATTTGTGTTTGTTTATTGGTTTTCATCGTTTCCTGTTTAGTGGTTTGTGTATTTCTTTCGTTTTGCATTTTCCCATTCATTTGGATTTTAAAGATGAATAAGTGGGTAACAAAATTCTATTTATACCAGTGGAATGGATGTTGTACTAGTTAGAACCGTAAGGGGATGGAAATTGGGAACTTCCTGTTGAGTTCAATATGGGAAATTATTGCACTCGGCCATATTTGCATCCAATGTAACTGGATATCGTAACTTACCTCAAACGTGTGCGTATGCAGCTCCCAACTGATAATTTAAAATTCATCTTCTTGTACGGCGATTTTTAGGTAAATTCATCCACATACCTAATTGAATAACGATCAAGGTTAAGAAGCCAATTTAAAAAATAAAATAAAATTCACAGTCCCATAAAGACTAGGATATTCAAATGATCTTAATTAATTCTTTAGTGTCCCGCTCACGTTTTCCGTAGAAACGGAAGACGAGCAAAAAAAAAAAAAAAAACAGAATTGAGGCAAAAAAAGAACTGAAGCAAAAAACAAAAAAAAACTCGTTCAGTCATCAAAATGATGATTAGCTAAGAATAACTACTCATTGCACAGTGTAAGGAGTATAATTTCATATAAGCAACAAAATGTTTATTACTGGCTATCATCCATCGGAAATAGGCACATAGAACTATAACTTGGATCTATTAAAGGTGAGGAGTAAGAAACAATTGAAAGGCGGCATAATATTGTATTATTGCTTCCGGCGACGATAGTTGCTGTGCGTCAAGTTTTCTTATTCAGAATTATAAATAATGTCTTCGATGTAGAATTTGAATATCAAGTTCGTTGTGCTAGGGAATAGCGGGAAACAATATGGTAGAACCCAGCGAAATTTAAATAACTATCTATATGGAGTTTTTAATTACCCAACGATTTTGATGAGAAGCGATAGCAGTTTAAGCCTTTAATTTAGATGAGAAACATTTTAAATAAAATCTGCTTAGTCGATTTTAAAGGTGGAACTATATAGAAGAATGACTATTCCAGTGGCAAAAGCGACTGTTTCAAGTTTTAAATGTGCATAGGTATGTGGAAATAAAACGAGCTTTAAGTTTAGGGGCGACATTTATTTTGTAAGACAAAAAATACTTTTGCAGACTGTTAAACAGCGGAGAGAGCCAACAACGAATCAGTTCAATTTGGACGATGATATTCAACATTTCCGTCTCTAAAGAGCGATGCGAACTTGAGTGAAATTACTACCCTACTAACTTGCCCAATTTTGTAACCAGCGGATGATGACTTGATAACAGCGTAGAGACCCAATATTTCATAGTCGATTGCTTTATATTTTTCTATCAATTGACTTCTATTTTCCGTATTTTTATTTTATAAGTGCGACTTTATTTTCATTGTTTTACATTTTATATAGTCAAGTGTTGGCATCGCACAGTGCCGATACTACAAACAGCACGGGCCAACTTATCTGTAAAATGATGTCGGATAAATAAAGATCAATAGCTGTTTCTTTTGGCTGAGCATGAGCATGCATCTAAGATCCTCTCCACTCCATAACTAAAGAGAAACTGTAATACCTGTCAATCTCAGTCATTTTCTGCGTATCCGAAGCATGGACTATTTCAAAAACGAATGAAGATGTCCTTGATTGTTTCGATGGAACAATAATTCCTAAGATATTCTGCCCCGTTTGCGTTGACGAATTTTGCAGATGACTCATACACTCCTGTGAAATACACAGGAAATAATAAAAATGGCAAACAATGCATTTTTCACATTTAAAAGAACAGCAGGCAAAGCCTGGGGTTTGAAACCAACACTGATGCACTGGCTATATGTAATCATTAATGAATGATAGTCGGACCCATATTGACGTATGGGGCACTTGTATGGTGGAAAGCAATACGTAGGAAAACGACTGCGGAGAAGGTCCGAAATCGCTGTTACGGGTGCACTTCGTTCAGCACCCACAGCCTTGGATACCTTTCTCAACTTACTGCCGCTTGATCTACAGATTAAGCTAACAGCTGGAAATAGTGCGCTCAGGCTCACAAACTCAGGCTCTTTTAATAAAAGCAACATAGGACACTGCTTAATTATGGGCGAATTTTTCAATGACAATCCAATAACAACGGATGAAGTCTGCCCTTCGCTGGACTACGATATACCATATAGTAAAGGGTCCGCCATCTAACGTTTTTTTCAACTAGTGCTTATTTCGCGAATGGTAACACTTAGCTCATGTCTGATTTGACAGATAATTAGTTTTATCCTTCCGTTGAACAAATATGGTTGTGTATACGCTTGAACAACGCTGGGAAATATTGCGACATTACTTTGAAAATCATGGTAATGTTGCAGAATGTGTGCGAAAAAAATCATCTTTTCAGATGAAGCTCATTTTGATCTTGGCGGGTATGTAAACAAGCAAAATTGTCGCATTTGGGGCACAGAAAACCCGCAGAAACGCACGCATACATTGAAAAGCCCATATACCCAAAACGAGTCACTGTTGGGTGCGAATTTTAGTCCAGAGGCATAATTGGGCCATTTTTCCTTCGAAAATGAGCAAGGAGTGGCCGTTACAGTCAATGGCGATCGTTATCGGGCCATGTTGAACGAATTTTTGTTCACAAAAATTGAAGAGGAGGATATTGGCAACATTTGGTTTCAACAGGACGGCGCTACGTGCCACACAGCCGAAGCCACACTCGATGTTTTGCGCCCTGTTTTTGAAGATCGCATTATCAGCCACAGAGCTGATGTCGTTTGGCCACCGATTTGACACCGTTGAACTATTATTTGTGGGGTGCCGTAAAAGATAAGTGTTACGCCGACATGCCAGAGACAATTGACGCTTTAAAGGACAATATTCGTGAAGCCATTGGTGAAATACAGCTGCACACAATCGATAATGTGCTTAAAAATTGGATCGATCGTGTAGGCTACTGCATGGCCAGCCGAGGCAGCCATTTGAATGAAATTATTTTCCATTATTAACCGGAAGGATTGTACCTTCAAATAAAAAAAGAAATTTGAGAATATATTCAGTAGTTTTTTCTATAGCATTTAAAAAAAAAAAAAAAGTTATTTGGCGGACCCTTTATATCATATGCAGAAAGAGAAAAATGGCACGAAAACGCAGTAATAAAACAAAATGAGCTGGAAATAAATATACTAACGGATCAAAAACCTCGGAAGGAACAGGCTCTGGCTTTTATTTTGCAAATCTAAGCCTGCAAATGTTAATAAGACTACCGGATAGTTGCAGTGTCTTTCAGTCGGAGATTCTGGCCGTACTTAAAGAAAGCCGCAAAACTACCAGAGATGAAATCGATATCCAATAAGAATATCGTTATTTACGTCGACAGTCAGACTGCTCTCAAAGCACTAGAATCACACTACATACATCAAATCGACAATAGTCAGGGATTGTCGCACAATACTGAAGGCATTATGTGTGTGTACAGAACCAAGTCAGCTTATGCTGGGTCCCAGGTCACTGCAACATAGAAGGAAATGAACTCGCCGATGAATTGGCAAAAAAGGACCGGGAAATGTCGAGAAATCAACAAGTTGACGTCAACCCACCTTGAGTACCTTCAAGGAAACTATCAAATGTAGTATACAAAAATAAGCAGCCCGAAGATGGGCCAACATTACTGGCCACCGCGTGTCTAAGGCCCTGTGGCCAGAAACGGACCACAAACTAACTAGAGAAATTCTTAAACTTAGCAGGTCAAATCTGAGTATCCAGTCTGGCCACTGTTTTCTTAGATGCATGCCAAAAGACTAGGACTTTCAGGCACAGATCTGTGTAGATTCTGCCATGATATAGGTGTCGAGGAAGACAACGCACACATACTGTGTGAATGTCATGGCATCGGATTGCACGTACTCGGTTCAAAGTTTTGGGAACAACATCGACTAAGTGAAGATATTTAAATTCTGTAGGGAAATAAAATGCCTTGGGGAAAGTGATTTGGTTTTGCCTTCTTTTTAAATGATGGTTCTCCCAGGAAACTAAGGTGCCTAGTGTTTTGTGAGATTCTCCTCACAACCCTGAATCTAACCTAACCTAACCGTGCATGACAAGCAATTCATAAAAAATACTATAGTTTCTATTTATATCTCTCTATCTGTACAGTGACATTAACTCTGCATTTGACGATTGAGATGGCTATGATGACGCGAATGAACATCAATGACATCGCCCGCCGACTCGTCGACTCAAACCCAAAAAGGTCAACGCAGTATAGGCAGACCTCACCTAAGGTGGTGCTTACTTACTTACTTACTTACTAAGGTGGTGCGCACAAGTATAAAAGTGTCTGACTAGGGACCCCGCTAACTAGAGAAGCTTTCTTGTTGAGACGCTGGCTAACCCCGAAATATAGCGCCGCCTAAAGAGGAAGGTGAATCTAAGATTCTCCTCTCCTCTCCTGACTGGACTGCGCCTAAAAAATAAATAAATGAATAGTTGGCGCAACATGCCTGTAGACACCCTAGGCCTGGGTTCTCACAATCATCCGTTTGTACCTATGAGTTCGGACGAATGGAGGTACATTCCTACAAATTTTATGCCGAGTCCGAATGGCTGAATTGAGGTTTTTCAGGACAGTTATACTCTCGGATGTTTGTAAGACGTTCGCTAGAGGTGGCGCAGAGGAAAAAAACCTTGAGATGTAATTTGTGTTTTCCGGCGATCGAACTTGGGACCCCTCCCACAGTAGTCCAGCACACTAATCACTATGCCCACTGAACTGCGCCTACCACATAGTAATAAGTCATCTATATTAAACGATTTTTTTAAAGCCTTGTTCTTGTACCTGTTGTTAATTTACCTGTCTCCTAAGAAGAATGTCCAAATGATAAAACTTTATTATCAAAATGAGTTTTCTATTGTGGGCGTTGCGCCCATTTTACGGTTTTCATGGTCCTAGTCGACTATTCAAACGTTTGGTGGCCAAATTCGAGTCGACGGGTTCAGTAAGTAATCAGCCAACACGAGTAGGTACGTTAACGAGACGCAAAATATGCGGTCATTTGACTCCAATTAAAGAAGCATTACGTTACGTTAGCACTGCCCAGCGGTTGAGCTATTATGTACTGTATAGATCCACATTTTCGCCTTCGGGTTAGGGGTAGGTATAGCTTTTTCCATTTCTGCTAGTTTATACCCTCGTGTAGGTTAGGCTAGGTTAGGTTAGGTTGCAATTATCCATTTAATAGGTACGGAGTAATTCACTTGGACCAGATAAGGTCCATTGTGATACAAGCAAAGTTGGTCATTTCCGTTCCTCGTGTAAGGGTTACCTTAAAAACTGTCACCTTTCCTTAGAAAAGCTTTTCATTTTCTAGTTTAATTCTTTTATTAGGGTAAACGTTTAAATTTACTTCTAATAATGGGCTAGCAATATTGTTAGCGTTCCTTGGGTCTTTTTGAATGTCGAAACTATTACCGATTTGTTATTGTTCATTTCGTATGCCATTTTAGCTTTACTTCAGGAATTATATTGCAAGTTTTTAATCTAAGTTACCTAGTCCCTTTTCCGAATTTGTCTTAGGACCCTGTCCCTAACATGTTTTGGGACGATCACTTCCCAGATTCGTAGATCCTCGCAAAGATCCTACGGAATATTTTTTTCGTTTGTTTTGTCAAATGGTAAGTTGCATAATTATTTACACAGATTAGCACATACCAATGTGAAAACAGGGGTGGAATCGGCTAAGGTGATTTGTGATAAGTGATAGTCACAATCAACAAAATCGGTCTGCGTAAGGTGATTGTCACCGGTGACAATCACATTTTTGTGATAATTTCTTGTGACAGCAGTTTAGTTGTCACTTGCATGTTGATTTAGTAGTGCTTTTTGTATATTTTGATGTGTTAAGCGAAAGTGGACGTGTTTGTACCTCTGCAATTATTTTTTGGATCTGAAAGTAAATAGGAATAAAATAAAAATAACGATGGGGGTGTTTCTTTGTCCGACTGATGCGATTAAATCGCCGAATTGAGCTAAACATACTGGAGATGGAAAATACAAATTAAAAAATGCTTGACTAGATATTTTTGTAGTATATATCCAACACCCCTACGGCAATTGCATTTGCCAACTAGCATATCACATTCCATCTACTCTCCAGTTAATTTCAAGAAGTGACAAGAAGTTGGTAATGACGTCAGCAGTCAGCACCAATAGGTCAAAATACTCTGTGTGAGGTGACCTCGAGAACATTAAACTCTGTCCCATATTTAGGGATACTTTCTCCCAGAAATGGCAAAAAGCACCTCTCACAGAAAAATATTTGGTCAAATCCGGGTGCTTTTCCACGTAGTTTGCGATTTATGGCTTCGCAAATCGAATAGATAATATTGTTAGACATTAACATTGTTAAAATGGTTATTTGTTATTTGCATATTACTTTGCATTTTCTAAAAGTGCATTATCTTCTCAAATGCTTTTACCCAAATCGAAAACAATACAAAAAAACAAGTAATGTCAGTGTCAAGTGATGCCAAGTTTTAACTAATTTTTGGTGATCACCTTACGCAGACGGAAAAATTTAAAAATGCTTGACCCCAGGTCTTTAGCTATTTTTAATCTAAAAAAAAATATAATTGGCTTTAAGTTCCGATTCCGAAGACTTGTTAACACTTTAGAATTTTGCAGAAGGAATTTCCGAATTATTGTCTTAAAATGTTGTTGTTGTGGTGACTAACAATAGCAACACAGATTAGTTACTATACGTCACAAATTATTGGAAATAAATTCATAAAATGTGTAAAACCCCGTATCCAATTAACCCCACCCACTTCTTCGTCATCACTCAGCAGCTTCACATTTACCCGCCCCTGCGATTAATCAATGTCACCCAAACTCAATGTTTCCCCACACAACAGATGCTGCTGCTGCTGCTGCTGCACCCATTATCGACATCGATACTACATTCCTCGTCACCACTGTTACGTGGTGCGTGCGTAAAGAACAGGGAAAACAGAAAAACAACGCAAAATATTAACCACTCACCTCCTCAACCTGTTTGTTGTCGTCCATGTTGCTATGACTGGTGCTGCTGGTCCCATTAAGGCTATCGCGAAGGCCAACTGTGGTCAGCGTTTCCACCACTGACGATGTCGATGATTCCTCAATGGAGGACGATGCAGCCATCGTTGTAGTCGCAGCTGTTTGCTGCTGCTGCTGTGAACTTGTGTTGGTAGCCGCTTCGAACAGTGTGGTCGGATCCCCACCAGTCTCCTTGTACTTCTCAACATCGGAAAGCAGCCTTTCCAGATATTCCACGTACAATGTTTCTTGTTCGAGCTCCTTGGTTAATTCGAGGATTTTCTGCTTGTGCCGTTCGAGACTGGCCCGAACATCCTGCTCCCAGGCGTCGGACAACGAGCTCTGGGGGAAGCGCTGCATCCACAGTCGTTGGAAGTCACTGAAGACACTCATTATTCACTATTTTTAGAAACGGCCAATGCCAATACTGAAACCGAAATTCGATTCTCACTTTTATTTCTTTTCGTATATTTTCGGAATTAATTCCTCTGTGGAGTGGAGTTAGGTATAGATTTAGCTTTGCCAATGCACTCGATAAATTTTTCACTATTTCTATCACTGAATCGCACTTTTCTAATTTGACTTTTATTTCTTTTTCTTTTTTTTTGGAGGCTGTAGGAGCTACAGCCTACTTACATCTCACATTGCGTCGTGGATGATTTATTTTAAACACATTTCCTCTCGTTTTCCACGGGCACAATGGTGCACTTTATTGATTTTGTGGCACTCGAGAATGGGACGATTTTTACGAATTTTCTTTTGTGTTGTCGCACTTGGTTTTTTTTGTGGAAAATTAGGGGCAAATAAAGAAAAGAAAAACACACCCGTCGTCGACGTCGTCGGTTTTGCGAGATTCAGAATTGCATTCAACCAGCACGGAGAAATCGTTTGGACTGAAGTTGGATAAAATTCATAAAATCAAAAAATAAATTAAAATCTCTCCACTGTGTGCATCTGGCTAGAGGCTGACGGCGATGGCTAGTGAATTACGCCATGTTTGTTGTTAGTTCTGTCTGTTTCTGTTTCAATTACAGTAGTGGGTGGATAATTTGAACAGATATCAATATTGAGTGCCAAATCCCTGCAGTGCGTTCGATAGCATGATTGCACCATTGGCCTCTCTCCGATTGATTTATTGTTGCCATTGCCACCACAGTTATGCACATAGCGACAAAATACGTTTATTTTTCAAAATTAAGTATCCACTACATATAAATTGGCTAATACAATTTTTGAAAGAAAAGTGTTCGATTGGCTTTGAATTCAAAATAGGCAGCATTCTAGTTCACAATTTGACAACCTATCGTGTGTGCTGGCTATATTTGTGTTAACAAAAAGAAATCCCATCGGAGAGAGGTTTTTGAAAGTTATTGCAAGCCCGACCCCGTACATAAATCTGCAGAGCTATTCGATTATGTATTTTAAATTTGTAAAATTGTGTAGGTATAGTTAACCGCATTCTGTTTTTCCCAATTTTCTGACACATTATACTGTCAATTGTGCGTAGATGAGCATATACTACACTCATTAATTTTTTTTTCGTCACGTTTTTGCAGTGGAATTGGAAACCATTTTTGCTTCACTTATCCACAGAAGTCGATAATTATCGACTGCAGTTTTTGTGTACTTTGCTAGTGGGCGCAGTAGCGCAGTGGTTAGTGTGCTGGACTACTATGCGAGGGATCCCAGGTTCGATCCCCGGAAAAACAAAAATTACATCTAGGTTTTTTTATACTGCGCCACCTCTCGCGAACGTCTGACAAACATCCGAGAGTATGACTGTCCTGAAAAAGCTTTTCAATTCAGCCGTTCGGACTCGGCATAAAATTGTAGGTCCCAAAAAATAGAAACTCACACAAACGAATGGTTGCGATAAGCTAGGCCTAGTGTGTCTTCCGCCTGTTGCTCCATCTATTTATTTATTTCTTTATTTATTAGCTAGGTTTGTGTATTTGGTCCCCGTTCGGATTGTAATGTCGCTGCTGTGTAGGCCAAGTGACAGTATTGTATCTACCTATAGTTTATTTGTTGTATAATTTGAAGTGATAACGAATTTGTACAGTGGTTTTATGAACGACATCAAATTACACGTGTTCCACTTCAGTTAATTTTTGTTTTCAGATCACATTTACAAAATGGTTTCCAAACAAAAGGAGAAGTACCTACCTATGATACAGATCTCAAGATCCTCCGCCGATTCGGCTTATCCATGTAAACGTGACGCCGTTGGCTTCGTCCTCAGTTGAGGCGATTCGATATTGGTAACGAATTCGTGTCGCAAGTCCACAACACAACCGAGGAAAGGGTTACTAGGCATGTTCCAGAATTATAGAGCCGCGTTCTATTACAAAGATATCGAGGCTATTCGTTTCAAACACGAGAGCGACTCGCCCACAGCAATGTGCCGCCTCTAGCATCCCCTGTAAACAATCAAGTGGCCCTACTAAAAAACAAAAAACCAAACATCGTTCCTTTGTAGATTTTTTTACAAACTATTTTTATTATCTCAGGCGTATATTAAAACAAAAACCAGCTTTTGCTTATCCTTGCTTCTGTGCCAATTCTCTCGCCTTGGCACGCTCCAGCTTGGCGATACGAGCCAAACTCTTTGAGCCCAAGATACCACCTCCCCAGTGTTTCCTGATCTCGTCGTGACGGTCGTTGTAGTTGGTCTTGACAGCTTCCAAGATTTTGCTCAAGTTAGCCTTGTCGTTGGCCTCAACACCGGTTAGGGCGAGTGTAGTGCAGGTCTTGCGACGGACCAAAAGTCCCAAGCGGGCCTTGCCCTTAACAATGCAGTATGGGACACCCATTTTGCGGCACAAAGCTGGGAGGAAGAGAACCAACTGCAAAGAAACAAAGAAAACATTTAGCGACTTCTCTAGACCACTGCAACAAATCTGAGAGCTATCATGTTCAGATTGTCATGTTGCCACAATATAGTTGGAATTGATTCCACCTTCAGGTGAAGAAATTCATGTTCACATCATTAAATATGTAAGTGGGCTGTCACCCACTGCACTTTTAGCAAACAAACTCACCTCCAATGGATCGACATCATGGGCGATGACGACCAACTGAGCTTTCTTCTGTTCAACCAATTTGGTGACAGTGTTGGTACCGGACCTCACGAAGGTTGGCTTCTTCTTGGGCTGGACTTCCTTGCCCTTGGTCTTGGCCTCGGCGAGTTTCTTCAAACGCTGCTTCTTGGCCAAAGCCGATTCAGGCCTGTACTTCTCCAACAATTTGAACATTTTGACAGCGGTGGTCTTGTCCAAGGTCTGGCTGAATTGATGGATTGGTGGTGGCACCTTAAGACGCTTCTGGAGTACGGCCTTCTGGCGCTGAACGCGAATGTACTTAGGCCATCTGACGAAGCGAGACAAATCACGTTTGGGCTGAACGTTTTGACCTGGAATGGAAGTATATACACAGTTTAGATGCGATTCACTTTATGCATAAATTAGTGTGTAACTTACCAATGCCAAAGTTCTTTGGCCTTTTCTCGAAGAGCTGGTTGACAGATTTCTTCACAACAGCCTTCTTGACGGCCAATGGTGCTGGGGCAACCTTCTTGGTCACTGGCTTCTTCTTCGGTCTTGGCTGTAACACACAATAGAAAGACACATTAGAACAACATCACTTAGGAAAAAACATTAGCAAGTGAATCAAATTTAGTTAAACACAACCCGATGGGTAAACAATTGATAAATTCAATTTTCTCGGAATTCACTAAATATTGACTAAAAATTCACTTTGCACTTTAATGGTAGAAACATTTACCTTCTTAACAACCATTGTGGATTATGTTTTTTTTAACGATGTTAAAATAAAATGCAGATTATTGGCGGCCCTAAAAAAAGAGCTGCTTGTATGTCTGCCTGTCAAAAAGGTAAAGGAGTTGAGCAAACGGAAATGGCGTACATGTTCTTTTTGAGATGTCAAATCGATAGCACCAGCGCCATCTGGAAGGCGCTAGGAGTAACATTCCGATAAGGGTGTGTGCTAAGTATCGTAAAGCTATGGACATTTTTTTTTTAAATTGTAGGTAGGTACCTACATAAGCTGATATAAGGGTATTTATGCAACGTCGTAAGTTTACTATTTGCGTAAAATGATAAGTTTACGACACTCGTTTCATGAAAGCCCCAAATGGCTGCTTGCGTAAATGATGGTAAACCAATTAGCTGTTTCACATGAGACGGAACAAACAAATTTATTAAATGCGAATAAACCACTTTTGATGCAATTATAAAAAGAAAATTGCAAATTTTACTAGGATAATTAGTTAGTCCATTAAATTGTATTAAGAAAATAAGGTTTAAAAGGGTTTAAATAATGAAATTTACAATTTCAAACTTTTTGCCGCGAACGAAAACTCCCTTTGTTTGGAATTGGAAATTTCGTTATTTAAACCCAAAATACAATTCGATGGATAAAAATGGAATAGTAAAATGTGCAATTTTTATTTAGAAATGCATGCGTCAGATTCATAAACTTACCAAGTTTACTACGTTTACGACGAGTTTATGACGTTGCATGAATACCCCTATTATGTTTTTGACAGGTAAAATAATATTTACCTAATAATTTTGTGCAAATTTAATCATGTTGCTATTTTGTTTATGTAAATTAGGCCTGTCTTATTGCACATATATCTCAGTGAAATAAAATAAAGTAGAATCTTCAACACACAATTACAACAACTACACACTGCTTGCACTTTCGACACTCTATAATATAGTTGTTGTTAAAATTGCGTGCTGAAGATTCTACTTTAGTTTACTACTTCATTTAGATAGACTTCCAATAAAACATGCCTAATATATAAAGGCCTGAAGTTATCTAACAAAACTCCCTCCTGCGATAAATTGCATTTCTGTCGCTGGCACCAACAGAAACAATCAATCGACTTGTTTACGTTCTGTCGTGAAACAGCCATTTTTCTGTAGCTTAATTCTGTTGCTGATAAAATAAATGTCTGCTCCTTATTCAGTTTCTGTTGCAAATGTATGAGATTCTGTTACTCTTCCTGTTTCTGTTCTTTGTCACTTGATGGTGCCTTAATATTAAAATAAATTAAAAACATTTTAGAATTTAACAAGTTATCATTTTGAATGTTATGTTTATACCCGGTACCACACTGTGGTGAGGGTATATTCACTTTGGCATTCCATTTGTAACGCACATAAGGAGGCGTTGTAGGTATGACAAACTATATATATTATTGATCAGCATCACTTTCTTAGTCGATCTAGCGATGTCCGTCTGTCTGTCCGTCTGTCCGTCTGTCCGTCTGTCCGTCCGCACGATTACGGCCGTAATTTAAGAGCTATCGACTTGAAATTTCGTACGTAAGCTTTTATCTACCAAACTGAGGCTAAGTTCGAAGATGAGCAAGATCGGATGAAAACTACTACTACCTCCCATACAAAAATATCGGATTTATATAGCTTTTTGATGTTAAAAATTAAATTTAAATAGCTACAATAAAAATAGCAAGTTTAGACTTTGCACATATTGTTTTAATAATATTTAAAATTTTTTGACCAAAAATGAGCTTGGTCGAATTAAAACTACCCATACCTCCCATACAAATATATAATTTTTTTAATACTTAAATATTTTTTTTTATTTTTACAATAATATAGTACCGGGTATTTGAGCTTCGGCATAGTCGAAGATAATTGTCTTACTGGTTTTTCTTTTCTTATTTATACCCGGTACCACACTGTGGCGAGGGTATATTCACTTTGACATTCCATTTGTAACGCACATAAGGAGGCGTTATAGGTATGACAAACTATATATATTATTGATCAGCATCACTTTCTTAGTCGATCTAGCGATGTCCGTCTGTCCGTCTGTCCGTCTGTTAGTCCGCACGATTACGGCCGTAATTTAAGAGCTATCGACTTGAAATTTGGTACGTAAGCTTTTATCCACCAAACTGAGGCTAAGTTCGAAGATGAGCAAGATCGGATGAAAATTACTACTACCTCCCATACAAAAATATCGGATTTATATAGCTTTTTGATGTTAAAAATTAAATTTAAATAGCTACAATAAAGGTAGCAAGTTTAAACTTTGCACATATTGTTTTAATAATATTTAAAATTTTTTGACAAAAAATGAGCTTGGTCGAATAAAAACTTCCCATACCTCCCATACAAATATATTATTTTTTAATACTAAAATATTTAATTAAAATTGTTATTGCGCAAATAACTTGTTTTAAACCTTACACATGTTGTTTTAGTATTATTATAACACTTATGAAATAAAATAAAAAGGCTTGGTAAAATAAAAACCCATAACAATTTTTTTTTAAATAAAAAAAATATTTTTATACGAAACCCCACTTTAGTGTATACCTGATGTCTTGTACCGGGTATTTGAGCTTCGGCATAGTCGAAGATAATTGTCTTACTGGTTTTTATATACCATTTTTCCTGTTATTCTGTTATGAATTTCCACACAAAAGTTCGAACTGTCAAAAAATCTTTTACGATCTCCAAAATGGTATTCTGCGTGTGGTTTAGACGAAGACACCGACCGCTTTTGCTGCTAAGATTAAATAGTAATCCATTTGATCTTCCGCCGGTGTGCGTTTTATTCAGTTCTTTAGATTGGATACGGTTAATTCTATAATTCTAATGAACAAATTGGAATAATTTACGCAAGACACGAATACAAACATTTCATTTCAAATTCAGGTCAATTGTATTTTTATGTAATAACGATGCATAAAGTTGAACATTTATTTCATGTTTCTAGCGACACTACATTTTTACGGATACGGTTCATATCAGGCATCAATAGGAAGCAACTTACTAAACATAACCCGCTCAGATATCGCCAAAATCACGGCAATAACCACGGGGCATGGGCCAATTGGAGACCATGCGGCCAAACTAGGTATCCCATACAACCCTCATTGCCGCAGTTGCGGAAAAACAAATGAGAAAGAAACTCTCTCATTTTCTCTGCAAATGTCCAGCTCTAGCAAGAGCCAGACTGCGCGCACTGAATAAACCATTCTTTGACGACTTTAGCGACATCTAGGGCAAAGGGATACTGGATCTTATCCGCTTTCTCAGTTCTACAGGCTGGTTATAGGTACCGACCGGATCACATCCTTAACAATCACCACAAAGTAGGTCACACCAGTCGTGGTAGCAAAACGGCACATCATAGTGCTAATTGGGTTAAAATGCATGAACCGCCACTTCTACCTACCTACCTACATAGGAAAAGCAACCACATTTTTGGTACCTACCTATATACTATCAGCCCAGTCCATAGAGATTGATTCAGTTGGTTAATGACTTATATAGTGTTTTCTAATTCGATTTAGCTCCATGTAAGCAAGCAAGATTTAGCAATATATTTCCTTTTGCTCGGTCGTGTTTTTTTTTTGTCTTTTCCTAAAAAGATGTTCTAGTGTTTATTACACAATTATTTAGTTTGTAATAGTTCAGAACTTACTCATTTCAGCCTGCATTTTAATATGTTTTTTGCACAAATTTGACCAGGTGCCTATCGACTATGTATAAAAAAAAACTCTGCAGTTTGTTTTGACAGCTTTGTAACAGATTTTCAATTTTCGAAGTTTTATAAAAGAGTTTCATAAAAGTTCGAAACCCTGAATACGATTTGTAAAAGATCTTTTATGGTCGAAATCTTTTATGATTCATAACAGAATAAAAGATTTTGCCGAATAGGCTTAATTATTTAGGTATTTTCTTTAAAAAAATCTGGTTTTATTTTTAGTTTATTAAGTTTTTATTTCAATTACGATTTTGCAAATTGAATTTCAATTATAAAATGATACTAGTAAGTACATAAATTCCGGAACATATTTCGTTCCACAACTGCAGCGTACTACGCCTTTGTGTTGGGCCACACATCCATGCCTTCTCGGGCGAGACTGCTAGGTTTTTAGGTTTTTGACTTTCATGGGAAGGCATGTGTGGCCCAGCATCTTAAGGACCATTCACATGAGAGCGACCAACTACCTACGAACGAACGAATGTTCGCAAATTTTGACAGTCCGTTCACATGACCACTTAAGTGGTCCACTGGTCCACCACTTTCTAGGTCGCGGTAGTTCGCGAATTTTAGCCATCAGTTTCTACAGTCCCCTTGGGATTTTTTTTTAGATCGGGTTAAAGTCCCTCACTATTCCAGAAGCATCCCTCGCGTAATAGCTCTGCAATGTCTTTCGATGATTTTTCCTTCCAGCGAATTCCCATTACAAAAAAAAAAGTTTCTATCCGCAATGTTTAGTTTGAGGTTAAGTTCGAACGAATGTTTTATTCACTAGTTGGTGGAACGCGAATTATGTAGACAATTTTTGACAATTCGCGCCAAGGGTATTTTCGTTCGCGGTAAAATGTTTGGAATTCGAAATTTCGTTATTTGAACTATTTATAAACTTGTTTTCTTAATACATTTCGATGGGATAATTAATAATACTTCTAGAAATAATAATGAATGCTCCTCTATGCATGAGATAATTCGACGCCTAACATAAATCAGACTCCTGAAAATGCTGAATTCGTCCATCAATATTGTCCTCTGTCTGTTGCCATTTTGTAAAAACAAACAAACCGATTGGCGACGGTTCAAATTTGACATTTCGCTGCCGGGTATTTTTTTTGGAAAACTTTTCGCCCCAGCATTCAACAAACAAATTATTTTAAAAATGTTTACATTCGAAATCGCATCGAAAAAATCCAAATACAATATTAAATACGGTTATGCCGACAGTCTATATGGAAAGTGTTTTGTCGGCTTTGCAAATGATGCCATTTGCTGTCTTCACTTCGTAGATAAGGAAAGCAAAACCCATATCGAAGAGCTGAAAAAAAAATTTCCCGAATCCAATCTTACGGAGGACACAGATCAGGAATCCACAGAAGTGGTGGATAATATCTTCAACAGCCCTGATGGCACTAGGAACTTTCGACTTATTCTTCAAGGCACGGACTTTCAGACCCAAGTGTGGCAGCAATTATGTGACATTCCCAAGGGCACAACATGGTATTATGAAGACGTAGCATTGGCCATGGACAAGCCAAAGGCAATCAGACCAGTGGCAAATGCCATTGGAAGCAACGAGATAGCATATTTAATTCCTTGTCATCGGGTTATTTCGAAGTCTGGAAAGAGCAAGTACCGTTGGGGCTCTGATAGAAAGATCAACATTTTAAGGAACGAGGGTGTTGAGTTGGATTAAGGTGTTTCTTGTTTGATTCCTATTTTTTTTAATAAATTCTGTTTTTCTCTGGAGGTGTGGAACTTGTTTTAATTTAGTAGTCAGTGCCACCTGTTGTTTGCTAGAGAAGGTACAGTGGTGATTGAAGGGATTCGATGAAACAGTGAGAAATATGTCGATCTTTTGGTTTTGTAAACCCTTTTTGTACTTTTCTACATGAGACATTGCTTTTTACTAATTTTTAAGCGACTTTATCATCAAAATGAATGGAGAAACCATCGATTGTAACGAAAGTGTAATGAATCACAGCGGAATCTTTATTTATCATCTGGCAACACCGTCGGCCACCCACCCTCGCCATTTTAGATTTTTTTCTATTTGGAAATGTCAAAGTGGGAACTAAACTGGCGATCATCATCCACCCAAGAAACTGGTAATATGGCAGTGATTTGTTTGGTACCAGTTTTCTATTAAAAAATCGACAAAAGAAAATCGAAAATTATTAAATTAACGAGTGCGCGATAAATTAAAATACAAGTGCTGCCATGAAATCAATGAAAACATTAGGAAATCTGCACAAATCTGTGCTGAATCCACAAGTGTCGAACCACTGACAAGATCTCCACCATTTTTTTAAGTTGTTTATTTTTTTTTTATTATTTTGTGTCCATTATTTGATTTTTGTTTCGCTGTGCATAAAGTTGATGATCGTCTGATTGGATTTGATTGAGTTTAATTGAGAATACTTTTATTTGGTTGTTGTGTTGTGTTTGTGCGTTGAGACTTTCCGGGAGGGTGTTCCTCGCTCGATAAATTTACTGAGGTACCCACGACGGAGAGATAGCGTTGAGATGCAATCGGTAGCAAGTACTAGTGCTGGTCATAGCTCGGCTACCCCTAGCAACAGTAATAGTAGCACAGCTGCTGTTAATAGCCATGCAGTAGTGGTATGGGAGTTCGAATCACGAGGTGGCAAGTGGTTGCCATACAGTCCTGCAGTATCACAGCATTTAGAGAGGGCGCATGCAAAGAAACTCACCAGAGTGCTGTTGAGCGATGCTGATCCAAATTTGGAGCAGTTCTATGTGAATGTTAGGACAATGATGCAAAGTTCGGAGGATGTACAGGTGCCGATGATAAGCGTACGACGCATGTACTACAAACCCACTTCGCCAGCGGGTAAAGGCACAAAGTGGGAGTGGGCAGGAGCGAGTGGTAACGACTGGCACCCGTACAACATGCATGTGCAGTGTATTATCGAGGAATCATGGGCTAAGGTTAGTTGGTCACATTGGTAGCTAAGAAATGGTTTTCTTATCTCTTGGCTTCGTTTTTAGGGCGAACAAACATTGGACCTGTGTAACACAAACATTGGACTTCCGTATACAGTAAATTTTTGTAATTTGACACAAGTGAGACAGCCTAATGGGCCAGTGAGGAGTATAAGGAGAACACAACAAGCGCCATATCCGTTGGTAAAGCTGACGCCGCAACAAGCGCAGCAGTGGAATAGTGAGTATTTATTGTGGGGTTGGGTTATGGATGACGTCAAGAGTAAACATGTTTGTTTTAAGTTGTTTCAATTAGTTAAATTGTTAATGGCCTTGAGTTGTTTTAAACTAAAAAGCGGTCGCAACCGGAATGGCATGAATTCTTGTACTATATCTACAATATAAGAACTGTGTACAACCTAACCCGGTTGTTCGATAGTCCTACAACATTCAGAGATCTATTTCAATTAATTTTAGATTTATTCAGATCGTTGTTAGTCATCAGTGCTAAATGCGCTGTGCTGTCTCACTTTGAAAATTGCATACCTTCACTGTTTAACATTATCCACTAGTTGCTCGTGGATTCGGTTCTAAATCGTGTTTCTTGTTTCGTGTCATTGGTCTTCTTCTTTTGACGAATTTGCAATGTTAGGGATCATTTGGCATCAGATTGGCTACTGCTTTTGTTACGGGGAACAGAATCTGCGTGTTTCCCTTGCAGTTTGACAACCGCTTATCTTTTAAGTTGTGGAAAAACTAATAATGAATGGAGCTACTATGCTACTTTACTAATCGAAAGTCTTAGGAGCCTACAATATAACAGGTCACACGTTCTTCTCTAATTGACTGTGAAGAATAAACCATTCTATACAAAGTAGGCTATATGCGCAAAAATAAGTCATATCCTTTGAAAAACAGCACAGAATTGCAGCTCTTCGTAATCTCTTTTTTAAGAACTATCTTAAAACATTGCACTCTCATTTTAGGTAACGCGGAAAAAGCCAACCCACCTCAACAACCAGCACTGCAGAACACAACACTTCCGAAAATCCCGCCGAAACCCCACCCAAAGCCCAAACATCTGCAAGCGCCTAGTCTACAGCCAACACAAACGTTGGGTATACCCCAAACAAATCACTTGATTGTCACACAAAAGCAACGCCCACTAAAACAGCCGAAGAAAACCAGCAGCGAGGTATCAACGACAAATCTCCGTCAGATTCTCAACAATCTCAACATATTCAGCACAAAACACGCTTCATCGTCAAATGCCGCATCAAGCACACAAAACGGGCAGCTACCTTCCAGTTCGCATTTCTCGCATTCTAACAAACTTACCGCGTCTATACACAGCCACCATAGTCGCAGCTCAGAAGGATCTCATCATTCACGCCTAGGGTCGCACCGTTCGCGATCAAGAACTCGCATCTCTGAGACGGATTCCAGCAGCTTGAAATCAAATCGTCGACCAAGCGTGGACACAGTGTCCACATATTTAAGCCACGAAAGCAAAGAGAGTCTACGCAGCCGAAACTTTGCAATTTCCGTTAACGATCTGCTCGACTGTTCTATAGGCAGCGATGAAGTGTTCACGTCGGTGCATGATAGGAACATTCCACCACCACCGCCACCATTGCCGCAACAGCAGCACCACCTACACCATCAGCAGCAGCAATTGCAACACCAACAACAAATCGCAGGTTCGATAGTTGGCGTTGATCCTGCTAGCGATATGATAAGTCGTTTTGTGAAAGTAGTCGATCCGCCCCAATGGCCCAACGCCCAGCCATGCCCCATGTGCATGGAGGAGCTGGTTCACAACTCTCAGAATCCAACAATATCGCTCAGCCGTTGCCAGCATCTGATCCATTTGCAGTGCCTCAACGAGATGATCATCGAGCAGCAGAAGGATGTAGCAAAGGTGGGTGCTTGTAGTAATCTCCCCTTATGGGAACCAAATATGGTTAGCTGTGTCCAATTCCAGAATCTCTTTATCGAGTGTCCAGTCTGTGGGATAGTGTATGGTGAGAAAATTGGCAATCAGCCAGCTGGCACCATGTCGTGGAGTATAATCGGAAAGAATCTCCCCGGGCACGAGGGTCAGAATACAATACAAATTGTATATGAGTAAGTTTCCCCATTTAATGTGCATCCCATTCAGATTGCTAATTTTAGTTTTACAGTATCGCATCGGGTATTCAAACCGAGGAACACCCCCATCCAGGACGAGCATTCTTTGCTGTGGGCTTCCCTCGCATTTGCTATTTGCCCGATTGCCCTTTGGGACGAAAGGTTCTTCGTTTTCTCAAAATCGCTTTCGATCGTCGTCTGCTGTTCTCAATCGGACGTTCGGTGACGACAGGGCGCGAAGATGTCATCATCTGGAATAGCGTAGATCACAAGACTCAGTTCAACATGTTTCCCGACCCGACATACCTGCAACGATGCATGCAACAACTGGTGCATTTAGGAGTTACTGACTGATTGATTACACGTTGTCCAGGTTAAGTAAAACAACTCAAAGGTGTGCAATTTTTTGTTCTGAATATCGGTTTGGGTCAGCCAAACGTTAAAAATTTATAATTTTAACTCATGACACAGAGATACGTTAATGAGATAGAGAATCTCTTGCCATCAGCCTTGAATGTCGTTCTTTCAACAAATTTACATTTTATTTGGAAAGAGTTGCATGCACTGTATATAAGAAGCTTTAAAAGTGTGTCAGTAACTAGGTGTTCCCTATTAAGTTCTTCCATGAAGTTTAGTTTAAGTGGTTCTAGTTTTAAGTTCGTTAACAAAGTTCGCATATGTGTGCTGCTGTTTGCAGAAGGGGAGGGAGTTTGTTGTTAACAAAACATCGTGGCAAATATTGCGTCTCAGGCAGTCTCTGTTCTTATATTAGTTGTACCACTATCAAGCTACCATCACACAACTATTCTCATACTTCGGTATTTGAATTCAACGAAAACTTTACAAAACTCCAAAAGAATCTGCATCGGGGAAAGAGCGTCACACTCCAGTTAAAGATACATCAACCTTAGCTCTTTAGTCTTTATCAGTTAGTTGTTCTTGTTATGTATATTGTACTGTAAGTGTTTTGTGCGTTTTTAAGAACATCTTTAACTCACAAGACCTGTTTGTTGACGGAAAGTATGATAAAAACTGCATAACTTCCAATTCAATGCTACAAATATTTGAAAAGAAAAACCCCCTGATCTTTGTTCAGTTACGCAAGCTGTAGCCTAATTTTTGAGATATACGAAGTACGACGATGTCACCAGCGTACAATTCATTCTAAATGCAGATCACAGTCTTGCTGTATTACATTTTGGTAAAGTCGCCTGATACCGTACTGCAGTGCAAAGCGTAATAAAAGACATTGTTTGAAGCCTGCGATCGCAATTATAAGCGGTCCTTCCATCGAAGTTATATATCTGCTGCATCCTCTCTATGTCTGTTGTGCCTTATACTGTTTATACATCTTTTTTTCATATGCTACTGTTATTTCAAGTCAGTCATTAGCACCACTGTCAAACGCTGTAGGAATAGGAAGAGTACATGGTAGTAGACCATTTCCAAAGTCCTTGATTATTGCCATGTTTTCTACTTTTGGCCGATATTCACATGCTACCGGCGAAGTTTCAGTTGATCTTGTTGTGATTGTGTTCTTGTTGTAATGCATATCTCTGTTTACGTTTAAAAAATTTCACATTTAAGATGGATGTGAACAGTGAAAGAAATGAAATCGTACAAAAGTTCGAAAAATAATTGAATATTGTTTTACGACACCACACGCAACAAGCGGAAGAGTGATTCAGGGCTTGTGAGTATCTTTTTTAATAAAATAGTTGAATGCATAAAATTGTCGCTTTAATTTGTTTTAATCTTCAGCCAGGTATACACTGGCGATAACTACGGTGAGGCCATACAATTTGCAATACATACATTTTGCTCCAAGCGACATGTTCTCTTTCAAAATTCATTCGATGCTCCTTGTGAACTTGCCTCAAAACAGGTTTCTTTTTAAATTTTCTTCTCTATATAGTACCACTTTTTCGTATTATCCTTCGTACCGTTGCTATGCTGGCTGATAGTCCGCTGTTGGCCCTTGTTTTAGTCGCTGGTAGAGTTGAATTTGAAGCAAGCCGTAGAATTAACCGCTTTTTTCGGCATGTTGTCGCTTCTGCCGTGCGTGCTTTTTGATTTTTCCGATAGTGTTGTGGAACCGCAAGATAACTGTTTACAACAGTCTTACTTCTGTTTAGTCTCCTTGCAATTTCTCGGCCTAAAAGTCCTAACTCCAAAGCATCTATTTTTCCTCTTTCTGTCGCTGTCAAAGTCTTTCCGGAACCCATTTTTTTTAAACTAGATGAAAACAGTTCTTTTCAACGCTTTTTTAAATATCCTTAATAAAACTTTGAAAAAGATCTCTCCTGCAACGAAATATTCGTAATGTCCTCATCCTAGTTGGGCATCTTCTTATGCGCTTTTCAAGTAATTTATTGTTTGATTTTGGGAAATTACAGCCGTCGTTTCTTATTTACCCTTTAGTTTTATGACTTATTGTTGGAAACATAGTACATACTAGGTTCCACATTTCACTTTCACTCGAAATGAAATTGGAAATTAATTTTTGTGTTCTACATTTCACTGTATTCGATTTCGATTTCAAAATTTTCGGAATTGAGACAAAGTGAAATTGTGATTTCGAAAAAAATTCTGAGTTTCCGAATCCCTCGAAATGCAGAACACTGAAAACGAATTTACTTGATTTGCAATTTCGATTTCACTCGATTTCTGGAACCTAGCTGATAATGTACCTGTTCACAGGTAGTAGAAGTTTCTGGGTACAAAATTTCTAACAGGTATAAAGAGTGAAAATCGAAATGGCCTCATCCTAGTTATCGGCAGTGTGTATTCAAATTACATCAAATGATGGTCGATTTTCTTACTCTACTGTACTACTATAAAATCTATCCATTCGACGAAAAAGGATTTCGGAGAGCCGTATCAGCCGCATCACTGAACTCCCTACTTACGTAACTTTTCAGACGATTTTCGTCGAAACGATAGATTTCCAATACTAGCAGGTTGGCGTTATGAGATTGTAGAGCAGCATCCTGTTCGCTTTCCAAGAATATAATCACATCTGCGGATAAACAAAAAGTCAAACAAAAATAGCTTATTATGAAATTTTCGAAAACGATATCGTCCATATCGTCATCATACGTGATAAACCATAGTCCATATGCCAGAAAACAACATAAAGCTGTTTGCAATAGCACGGACTTTCGGACATACGCTTGTCGGTTATCGGATTTCGGTTTGTATGTAAAGACTCATTACTATGCGAATAAAACAAAAGAAAAAAAACCCAAACGTGGTTCTTCATAGACGCTAGTTATAAGTACAAATTCATTCAGTTATAAGTATTTCAAGTCGATTTTGCGTCAAAGTGTCGCAATAAGCCGTTGTTGTGTCTCTAGGCCCTTTATCCACAATCACACAAACCCGCCCTCTTACTTTCTGCAACAAGGAACACATGTAGCTATCATTTGTTATTTTATAATCCCTAGGATGTATGATTAAGCTATTATACAATATAGATTACTGAAGAAAGCAGCTAAAGCGAAACAAGACTTCATTTCGAAAATCTCAGCATTTTAAATATGTTTTATTTTTTTTTTATATTTCCTTTGATTATAAGTTTTATTTATTTTAATTTTTCGAATATATGTGCCAAAATGCAATTTGTTTAGTGCACATAAGTATGACAATTATATCTTCCATTTTGTTTTAGTTATAGAGCAATACGAGTAATGAAATTATTGAATATATAGGTATACAAACTACAATCTAGCACTTGCATAGGTGTGAGTGCTGTAACTTGTGATTAGAAAAAGGAATAATATTCGCAACCACAGCTAATGAAAAGTATTTAAGTTTTCTTTTTTTTTACGTAGGCAAACATATTACAAATATTTGTTTCGTTTTATATATATATATATATTTTTTTTTGTATTTACCATTTAAGAAACAAAATAGAAACTATTTTATTTTATACCACCTAAGGAATATAACTTTTATCCAATGCAAGTTTATGAGCAGAAAAAAGACAAAATATTTTATGTAGAGAACTGATTAGCTTATTTAAATTTGTATGCATTTACTACTTTTTTTTTTAAATATGCCTTAGATATAATGAATTGATTCGAAAATAAAAACAAATTATAATATCATCCATAAATCAATTTGATACATTAATTTTTTGAAATAGCGGGTGCCCTTGAAATGGTCTTTTGTGCTGCATAGAGAGGAAGTTGATCGTCAATTCGTCGTGACGTGCTGTTTCAAGACAATTTCGCTTATTTTCATGTGTATTTCGTTTTGTATGACATCATATATAATATGGAGTTCAAATGCGTGCAACTAATTCAACTTTTGCTTCGTTAAAATGTCGTGCAGAAGAGAATACTGTGACCGTGAGTGTTATAAATTATGACATGCAAATGCAAGTGCGGAAAGAAAAGAGGACAAGTTATTTAATTCGAGATAGATTTTAGTGTTTGTTTTGTTTGCCATATGAAGTACATAATTCAGTTATATGAGGAAAAGGTGACAGTGAGTCGAAGAAGCCTATCAAGCGGTTTATCAGTCTACTAGAAGATGATTATGGTAACCATTTCAAGGTATGTAATATGTAAAACTAAAAAAAGTGTTTCACTGTATGCCCTTTGCCTTTGCCAATATTCAAAAAATTTAATGAAATGCTGAAAGCTCCTTTGTGAGATTAAAACCTTCCCTTTTATTTTCTGCTTAATGTTCTAAGTGGTTCTACCTTCTACGGTGGCTTTAATTGCTAATTCGCCACGTTCCCTGAGAAATTTATTCGAACGATTGTTATTGTTATATTGCAATGTGGTCGTCTTTTCTCTTCAGTGATGCATTGCAAATCTTCCATGATCGTTGGCCGCCAATTTTTTCTTTTGACCATCTGTGGAAGCACTGAAACCTGTCTTATGTAAAGACAGTTTTACTGTCCTTTTTTGAGAATTCGTTTAACAGAGTATTAACAGAATTCTCAAGAAAGCCATGATTTTAGCATTAGCGTGACCCAGGGTTTGGAGCCTAATATGAGTAATGCAGGACAAGCACGGATGTACTTTTACGACTTATTTACTAGTTCAGTCTTTTTTTTTTGGTTGCGCCAATGGATGTGGTAATCTTGTAAAGATGCGGTAGCCCGTGCCAAGAGTGCGCCTGACGTACGAATCCACATTCTATTTCATTGAACCACTCTCTCCGCGGTACTGCCGTTAGGTATTACTTCGCGGGGCTGGTTAGCAACTCATGCTAAGTCCTCTGGGTCCGCCATTTCGGCTCTTCTAAGTCTTTCAAGTCTCCTTAATTCTTCGTGCACACTTGTTATAAAGGAGCATACCTCCAGCCAGTCATCTTCTGACCTTAACATATGGCTTATTAGACTTTGGGGGTTTGATAAGTTCGCTCTTCCCCCTGTAAAGTGCCTACAATGGAACATGCTCTGTATCTTCTTTTTCGTCTGGGCATTCGGGACAGAAAGGCGAGCTTTCATGAAGGTATTTCCGATAGCCGCCGTGCCCCGATAAGAACTGCGTAATGTGCTAGTTGCAGTCCCTGTTTGTTCTTTGTGTCCAGACCTCGATGGTGGGGATCAGTTTGTGGGTCCATCCGCCTTTTGCCGTGTTATCCCACCTGGCTTGTCATAGATAGTGCCATCGATGTTTCCCTCTCTTCTACTTTGACCCTTCTATTAGGAACCTCTTGCCGGTTGGCTTTTTGCCTAAGGTAGATCATTTGCATCTCGTTGGCAAGACAGATCAGTCTGATTTCTTCTTCATGTGAAGAGAACAACCTTCGTTTTAAGAGGATTAATTGAAATCCCAATCGTATAGGAGCTACAGCAACCTAATCGATTATATTATTAAACATTTAAGTGGCCTCAACTCCAAATGCGTTTCGCCCCGATGTGGTGGGTGGGCTCATCAGTAGATTCCATATAGTCTCGGTAAACATCGAGTAAATAGTGTTTATAGTGTTAGTTTAATAATATTTAATGCTTACTCCACAAACTATATTCATTTCTTGAATTTATTCTTGACTTGAAACATTTTTGGTACTAATCGATTATATCTAGCGCCGCCTGCATTTTCGAGTAACCGTTACTAGCTCAGTAACGTAATCAGTTTATGCGTGCGTGTAAAGATCAGAAGCGTTGATCACATACAAAACAGTGTTGAACAAAATGTACCGTAATAGTGGGCGCATAGAACGCCTACTTGATGCCAACATTTGTACACCCTTGCCATCACATAATAGCCCACAATCCGTATTTGCATTTGGGAAACGGTGTAGTAGCTCAGTTAAGTGTCGAGGTATCCGAGGTTCAACTCCCACAAATTATACCTCAATGTTTTTGCAACTGCCTCATTTCTTGAGACAGTTCAGTTCAGCCGTTCGGATGTGCCATAAAATTGGTACCTACAGGTCCCTTCCATTCGTCAAAAAATAAAATTCATTCAAATGAATGGTTGTGGGAAGCTAATCCTAAAGTCCTATATGAATCTGTTGTTTTAAATTTTTTTGAGAAAAATTATGGGTTTGGAAGCAATTCCATCAGCCTGTTTAAGCTATAAGCTTTCAGCA
Source organism: Cheilosia soror (assembly GCA_949372485.1). NCBI lineage: Eukaryota > Metazoa > Arthropoda > Insecta > Diptera > Syrphidae > Cheilosia > Cheilosia soror. The sequence goes on from OX443563.1 coordinate 100,040,874, forward strand.
GAAGACTCTCAAAAGAGGCAACCGAATCAATTAAGCCGAAACTATTTTATGTCTTTGGAAATACGATTACCCGCGGGTAATGATTTTTGAGCAGGAGACTAAAAGTATCCGCTTCTGTCTCAACAAAGAACCTTTCTATTGACATCCTTAAGAATTTTACTCAGGTGTAGCGACATAAACGAGCGACATGCGCGAAGGCTTACTATTAGGACATAATGGTAATGACTCAATTGAGGTTCAAAAAGTCCACTCAACTTTTGTCTCAAAGAGACAAACGAACTAAACGCATCCAGTTTGTGTTTTTCGTATTACATCTTTCCTGGAAGCTTGCTTATAGTCTCACATATAATTCAAAACTCGAAGTCTGCGGAAAGGACCTTTCAGTAGAAAGTACAAAATCTATTTCAAAGATCTGTTAGAATATAAAGAAGAAAACGGACGATCCAGGATTTCATTTCGTATGCCATTGCTCTGCCCTTCAGGAACGGAAAGTCTTTTTGGAATCCAAATCTGTCGAAACTGATTGAAATAGAAATTTCGGAATCTGCCCAAATTTCCTTAAATTGATCAAATTTTGCTTGGTTTAATAAATGAGATAGATGATAAATCCACACGAGTCACAATGGGCAGTAAGGCGGAAATGGCGCTAGCTGCAATCACTACACACACTCCTCTTCTTAACTCTTTAACTAACTCTAATGTTACTATTGTATGTCATAAAGTAACCTAGAATAGTAACATACACCACAAAGTGAAAAATCTTGTATTTAAAGGAAGCACCTTCGAATGATGCAGGGTTTTTTGCGTAAGGGCAGAGGTGAGGCCTTTGCATGTATGTATTTTCTTTCAGTACCTAGGTATGAAAATCTTTGCAGACGAGCAAAAATGCCGCCGAAATTGTTGTCCAATTTTAATTTTTAACGATACAAGGTGTACTTTAATTCCTAAATGATATCTTAAATATCACACATTTGTGGATATAAAGTAAACATGTTTCTTTGATAAATGATCATCATTTTGTCAACATCCCACCACTACTTGAATAGCTAAATAAGGCAGCTCGAAGGAAAAGGATTATTACATTGTCCAATAAGCGCCCACAGTTTAACCTCGTTTCGGTGTAGCTTGGCTTTCTCTCCCGGAAAGGAGAATCCACTCATCAGCCAGCATCTTAATGTCGTAATTTTATGAGACCAACCAGTGCACTGGTGCGTTCATTGTTTCCACGGTTTTCCTTTTCAGTTCCAACATTACCCAAAAGTCCAACCGAAAACTTATTCGATCGCACTCTCAATCATATCTCTGTTCACCTTGTATCAAATGTACATTTCATACCTGTTAACTATAGTTGATTGGCTGTTACCTATACATACCTGCCTGCCTGGCAGAACAAAAAATATCACAAAACCAAGCGAATTTACGACAAAATCATCACTTTTCGCCGCCATTAAGAAGTCACGGGCCACTAGTCAGAGTCACCAGTTACCACACCACTCCAGCGCAGTGCACACGAAATGTAGTTTTCCCAAATTTGGTAATTGTTACGTGCGTTACTGACCACGGACCCCCCATTCATGCGTGCGCCATGTTAAATGAAAACAAATTTGATTTGGTTCGTGAATCGCTATACTATAGCAATCTAAACGTTGGCACTGCGATGCAAGCTTGCGTGAGGTTGATTCTGAAGTTCCAGTGAATATAGTTTATGGAAACAGCAAGAAGGACAAACACCACGTTGATGACAACTACGATGACAGTGGTTGGTAATGGTAACTGGTAAGTCAGACGGAATTTTTAATCAGATGTAGCATAAAAGGATCACACAGCAGCAACAACAAAGTGCAACCAGAAAGCAACGCATTATAATACATACGTTTTGTTGGTTGTGTGTAAATCAGATATTCTGAGACGTGCGACTGGAATGCCTTGGACTACTTGAGACAGTTTTAGAGATGTACAATCGCAGTTCCAGGAAAATGTGCAAATGAATTACACCAAGGGTGAGTATTTTTATTGATGCGCTCATTTGAGGTGGATTGCGTTTTTTTATTTCGATTTGCATGGCTACTAGTTTCAATTTGCAGGTGCTTAAGAGGACTCGGCTAATTATGTGGATATTCCGTACCATCTCGCAATTGGAACTGAAGTGTATGTTAGCATTCGCTGAATACAGTTTACCGTGTCTCAATAGATAGTCGCATATACCAAAATTTGCTTTTTAAATACAATGTCCACCAACTGTGATAGCATATTACTAATGTAATTGTAGCCCTGGCCTATACTAATGCAAGGATCTCTTTAGGGCGGCTATAAAAATTAAATTTGATTTCTTACCAATATGCGGCTGATGGTTATAAATAAAATTCTTGTGAAACTAGATAGGGAACGGGTCAAAGTAGTCGCCTACGCGGACGACCCGTGGTGATATAGTGTCAGAGAAGTATCTCTCTGTGATTAATAAAATTATGGGGCCGCTCTATAGAAAAGGTAAGCACCTGGGCTGAAAGTTGCGGCCTCGGTGTCAACCCGAGCAAAACTGAACTGATGCTGTTCACTACCAAAATACCCGATTTTACCCTACCCCGTCTAATGATCAACCACTCACAATGTCGTCCAGCGCTAGTGTCTATATCTAGGTATCATGCTCGATCCAAGACTTAAGTGCAAACATAACACTGAACACGGAGTAAGAAAGGCGTGTGTTATTACTGTAGCAAAACCTTTGGAAAGAAGGGCGGACTTCAACCAAAGATGGCCTTGTGGATGAACACAGCCGTAGTTCAATGTCCCAATGTCCTACAGTTGAGCAAAGTCTATAAACTTACGAAATTGAAAACACTGCAAAGAATAGCCAGTATAGCCACCACGGGGGTAATGAGGGACAGACGCACTTACTCTTTCATATTTTACCTCTTATGCATCTCTTACCGCATTATGCAGTGTTATAAGACTAAAGGAGACTGAAGAAGAGGGACGGAGTAGTGAAGGGCTTCGACACGGTCATATACACCGACGGATCTAAGATGAGCTGTGGTGTGGAGGCCGTTGAATCACCGAAAATATCCACTTCAATCCGCTTACCGGATTTTGCAATCGTTTTCCAGGCAACAACTGGCCATCCGAGAGGTGCACGCAACTATAGTGCATGACATAACCCATAAACAAAGCATTGCTATTAGGGTTGCCGTTTTGAAATCCGCCTTCCAGTCAAATTTGACTGGAAAAAAATCAGTCAAAAACCTAAGATCCAGTCAAAAAATCAGTCAAAGAAATTCAAACAAAAATACAGCTAAAAATCCAGTCATGAAAAACAAAAATACAAGTAAAAGTGTTATCAATGGTCTGGCCGTTGCTTTTGATACCCTCCACTGCATACATATACAAGTCATGCAAAAATTTAGACATGTGAGGCATGGGCTGGGCATTGGTCTAATATTGGTTTGGTTTGTGGTGAGGGGTACCAGAACCAGAACTACTTGACCGATATAACCTATATTTTTAATACCAACCTGAACAGTAGAAAGAAGCCCTCTGACAGAATTTCATTCGCCTAGGTCGATTCCTTTCCTTTTGACGCTATATTGTGTTTTCATCAGAAAGACAGACAGACAGACGGACATGGCTGAATCGATTCAGATTCAGAACTTGATCCTGGTCAAATCCGGTGACTCTTACTTGAAGTTACAAACGTAATGATAAAGGAAATATTCCTTCGTGTGGAGGGTATACAAAATGTATTAACTTATAAATTAACTTTATATAGCAATCTCTCTGAGCGCTTCAATTGCCTCCTCATCATTTGCATCAACATACATAATGTCGAATATTTTATTGCTGCTTCTGTAAGTAATATTAGTACCAACCAATTATTTTGTTACTTCGGCCGGTATAGGAAAGTTGAACCTCACGCAACTGCAAAATTTTCAGTTTCAAATATTTGTTTGTAAGTTGGCAAAGCCAAGTAGGTACTTGTGCAAATGCAAACGCATAAATTGGTTCATTGTATGAGTGGGATATGCTTCCAAGCTCAGAGCAACAAAAATGGTGAAATTTAAGCAATATTTGTTCGTTTTTTATATTTTTTTCTATTTCCACTTTGAATTTAAAAATTTATATTGATAGAAAAGTGATATTACACGAAACATTTAAAAACAGTCAAACAAAATTTGTATCCAGCTAAAAAACCAGCCGGCTGGATTTTAAAAAATCTTCCAGCTAAATGCATATCAATCCAGTCAGATCTGACTGGAAAGCAGTCAAAATGGCAACGCTGATTACTATCCTTATACATAGGCAAGCCGCCATGAAAGCCATATCCACCAAACTGGTGCAGGAGTGCCGGAACGAGCTCGTCTCTCTGAGCGTAAGTTTCAGGGTTACTGGCCAATTTTAGACCATATGCGGTCAAACTGGGATAGAACCCTCATTCCCGCAGTTGCGGGAATACAACTTTAGGACAGAATTTTTCGACATGTACCTTTAGTTTCTTCTATGTTCTAGCAGTTGTAAATTCTCCAGTAATCTTAGTTGGTATACATATAGTCTTAGGACCATTATGCAGTGATCTGTTAGTATACTCATCATGATACCTTTATTTTAAGTATTGGGCCCCAGTCTGAAAGCGAACGAAATGCCATCGGATTTTATCTAGGAATGTCCAGTTTTGACTAGAACCAGAATGACTATCATATGCAAACACTTCCAACATGAGGATGAGCTGATTGAGTTCACATGTCTTCTTCGCCTTGGCCAACAACTGGCGAACGGGCAGCAAATACGAAGTCAAATACAACTGGTATTGAAATCACCCATCAGGATATAAGAATCCATATCTGCAACCTTTTCAAGGGCTGCATCAACTTCATCCAAGAAAGCTGCGTACCCCGACTCCAGATTCGGTGCATACACCTGAACCAGAGCTAGGGTTGATCTTTCAAGTTTTAGCTTTAAGATCGCAACTCTCCCTCCTAATGGAATCCACTCCAATACTCTGCCTGACAGCCTGGGACTTGTGAGTATCCCCACTCCCGCCTGAGCAGACATTGAAGGTGCTACTCCCGACATGAAGAGTTTCCACCCATCTGCAAGGTCCACAGTTCCATAACCCCTTTGCTTTGTTGAGGAAACACCAACTATATCTAGTCGATATTTTACAGCCTCCCCAACAAGCTCCAGGTCTTTTCCCGTGAGCGAAGAGATGTTCCACGTGCCTATCCTAAGTCGATGCCGTTGTCGAGTAACCGAAAGTTCGATGCCGTTGTCGAGTAACCGAAAGTCCACTTATGCCCCTATTGGTGCATAACTGGTCAGATCATGAAATCTATAACCAAATTATACGAATACAATGTAAAGCACTTTGTCGACTTGTTGGTGACTGGTGTTTGATTGAGATTTACTAAAAAATCGAAATTATTAACTTCTGCAGTTTCCACGTTTGTTTCTATAATTGTCTTTTAGCCAAGACTTGGTGGTCACTGATCACACTCTTAAAATATTTAAATCTTTGGGATGTCCATAGAAATAAATTCTTCGTTCATGACACAATCTATTGGAGCTTCCTTCAGTTACAAATTCTACATATTGACACTATCTATCTGTGTGTAATTTCTGGAGATAAGGAGAATGTTATGCGATCAGTTATATCCAGGTTCACTGTTAATAAGCCCATTCTAACCAAGAAACTAATGACGTCATTGCATTCACAAAAAACTACCTTCAACCATGCGATTATGACCTTGTCATTTAGGGGACATTTCGAATAGTTTCATCACTCAAAAAAAAAAAAAAAAAAAACGCAAATAAGTGGCAAAGGACTGGACGGTTTTTAACCGAAATGAGAGCTCTACCGAAATAGGTAAAGACCCTGTGTTCGTGTAAACCACATCAGTAGCGCCCTTTTTCATTTGTCACCATGTATGCACACACATACCTACAGCACAGATGCATAGATGTTGCGCGATGTATCTTACTGCTTCTGTTTAAAAAAAAATGTCAATGCTTTTCGTTGCACCTGAAATACAGATAACGATATCTATAGGTGATGCATCTGGTGGTGATGGTGGTGGTGGAGTTGCACTTGATATTGCTAATAAATAAAAAAAAAAAAATATTTTATCGCAAATAAAGTAGCAATTGTTGCCTATATGGACCCCAAAGCGCCACAGCCTCATTCAGTTCCATTTATCTGTCTATCGTCGTCGGTTGGTTTCAACAACATTAATATCATCGATAGTATTATCTACTCTTCCAAATCGAAGTAATTCAAATCAATAGCTCTGAGTCTGAGTGTTCTAAACTGTCATACAGTGTGCCAAAAAGTGAACAAACAAATTTGAAAAGAAAATTACATATTTTGTGTAGTGTTGACCTGACCAGTCAGTCCATCGCGAGTTTTTAAGATACATTTATATTTTTAACAAGACCAATAAAAATCTGGTGAATAACTTAATCTTTTAATAAAAAGTACATTTCCGTTGCATTGAAAAATATTAACTCAATTTGCGCTGCCAATTGGAATACGATACGAAGCCCAAAACCACCTAATCAATCATCGGGCCGACACCAACAAAAATAAAACACAAGAAAAGGCGGTTTTCGCTTGCGGTTTCATTACATTATTTAAAACTTACATTTTAGTGGAGGACTAGATACGAATTCTAGGTAAGTTCTCATGACTATCAGTAGACATTGTAAATTTATTACTTATATTGCCAAGTATATGCAAAACATGCTTAGTTTGTTCGTAATTATAAGCCATCACCTTGTTAGTGGAAGGTGGTAAGAATGGACGGAGTCGGTTGGTTGTATGTGGACTAGTTTGCATTTCATCACTGATCTTTTTAAACAAATTAGGTAATGGATGGTGGATTATACTTTTTTCATTTGTTTTGTCCTCAAAATGTGCCTATAAAATAATAGTTAAATCTTGGCATAGTAAAAAACGGAATTTTTGCCTTATTTCGATCACAACACAATTTTTTTTTTGTCATCGATACCTAGATAATTCATTTTCTGGCAGTGGGTTATTCCTGATCCTAATAAAGAGATAGTCTTAAATTAAAAAGATTTGTAATGCAAATCTGACAGCTTGTGCAAACCAGGCCAATTCTGTTTTGTGATTATGATAGTTGACTATAGTTTGGGCAACATTTGGCTAAGACTTTCGGGCTGAGGTTCCCAATATAGAAAATAATCGACTTTCCACTTAAAATTATTTTTTTTACGTAAAATTATTTTTTCTAAGATAGGTAGACTGGGTAAAAATTTTTGAGACGACATTTTTTTATTTTAATTTGCTTTACTAAGTTATTTGTTTTCCATTGGAAGATTCACTTATTCTGAATCAAAATAAAAGAAAAATTGCAATAAATGCACTTAATACCTACTTTTCTTTGAAAGAAAATCTGTTTTTTATACATGAAAATTACGGTTATCAATCACTATCACCCTCTGTTTGCACTATGTGTTTTCTCCAACAAAGTTGAGTTGAACATACAGTGACCGTCAAAAGTAAGTGAACACAACAATGCTGTTTTCACTTGTCTTTTTACTTTGGAAACAATTTTTTATTTAAGTATCTAAAAAATATGTTATGCCGTCGAAATGAAATAACGGTACCGCATAATTCACGCAACATGTAATTTTTATAGAAAATAGAGTATACAGATTGGGGTTATGTATGGAATAGCTTATCAGATAAATGGCCCCCACGGCTTAGCTGGCAAGTACGAACTCTTTTACTGAAATTGTCTATGACCGTTTTGTATAAATGTGGCTGAATTTCATTAATACACCTCCCAATTTCCTCTTTCAAGGCGTTGGGGGTCGTGGGTTTGTTTGAAAAACCCCTAAGGAAAAAAATCCAATATCGTTAAATCCCAAGATCTGGATGGCCAATTCTGATCGCAAAAACGACCGATTACACGATAAGGAAATGACTCATGCAGTAGTTGAATTGTTTCTCTGGCTGTATGCCATGTGGCACCGTCTTGTCGAAACCACATGTTGGGCACATCCATATCTTGTAATTTAGCCACTAAAAAGTGGGTTATCATATCACGATAACGAACACCATTAATTGTTACTATACCTGATCAGCCGCATTTTCTAAGAAGAATAGTCCGATAATGCCTCCAGCCGAAAATCAACACCAAACAGTCGCGTCACGCGTTGTGGATGCATTTGTTTCTCAACAATTATTACTTGTGGGTTTTCTCAACCCCAAATGCGACAATTTTGACGATTAACGAAGCCATCAAGATGAAAATGATCTACATCACTGAAGATGATTTTGTTCGAAAATTGCGGACTGTGAGCTGACAAACCTTCATTATTTTTAAAATATTCCTCAACACAACACTACTTTTTTTATGTTATAAAAGGCAGTCTTTTATTAAAAGATATTGCCAATCAGAATGCGAATTATGGACATATTTTGCAACAGTACTATTCTATGGAATAGAATAGAACAGGGGTTCCCAAACTTTTCCATACAGCGACTCCCTATACAGGTTATAAAACACACAACGGAACAAAGCACAGATATGTGAATATAAGCTGAGCTTACTGAAGATTCACTAAATAGGTTTTCAATGAGGATTGGTCAACATTGAATTGGAATAAAACAAGATGTGTGCAAGGTATTAGCGAATCCCATGTATGCCATTATTGTTTGGAATAATAACACCAGGCCCAAATGTCCGCGGCAGCTTCTCACAGCATCGTTCTGTAATACTCGCCGTTGATGGTATTGGCCTTACCAACGTCATGAAAAAGTACGGAGCAATGACGCCACCGCCAGTCTAAAATGCGTACCAAACAGCTGGATGGATGCATTGCCACCTCGTGTTGGTTGGCGTCATCCCATATACCTATGGCAATTTGGCCATTCATCCAAAAATGCGGCCCGTCGCTAAAGATGATTTTTCGATGGTCATTTCATTACATTATCATTATATTTATAACTTTGAGCTCCTGGTTCAGTTGGATCTCGGGTATAGGCCCAAGTCTTGACGCAAAATTCGCCAAGTTGAAGTCTGCAAAATTCTTATACTTCTTGTGCACGGCAAAACACAATGGCCAACGTCGAACGAACCCGACCCGACGTCGCGTCGTGTGCAGGCGAACTGTGCGTATCGTCTTGCGACGCCCCTAGGATAGCCCCACGACGCCCCAGGGCGTCGCGACGCACAGTTAGGGAACTCCTGGAATAGAATATACAAGTTGTAGTGAGACATCGAAATAAATTAATAGCGCAACAGCGTGTAGACACCCTATAGGCCTAGCTTCTCACAACAATTCATTTGTGTGGGTTTTTTTTTTGGGACGAATGGAAGGGACCTACTGAATTGAGAAGCTTTTTCAAGGACTGTTATACTTTCGGATGTTTGTCAGATTTGTGTTTTGCCGGAGATCGAACCTTAGACCCCTCGCACAGTAGTCCAGCATAATAACCACTGAGCCACAGCGAACACAGTGAGACATATCTGGTGTTTAAGAAAAAGAATTGAGTTCGTCGTTCGAAAGAGCGATTGGCATTTTGACAAAATGTAACTTGGCAGAGGAAGTGTTCTATATATTCCTCTTCCTCCAGACAGTTTGGGAAGATCGGCTTGATTGAGATATGAGTATCTATTGTTTGTAAGCGCACATGAGACATTTCGCTGTGTTATTCCAATAAAGTCAATATAAGTAATTGAGTATACATACTTGCAAATATTTTCTTGCAACATTTTGATTCCAGATTACCTTACAACATTAGCAAAGTTCGATAATGAAACTGTATCGCAATCAAAGCCTAAATCATCACATGAGCAATATCTAAGGCTCTAGTTATATCTATCATTGAAATGCATCATTGAACATTTTGTTTTCCTATTTTAAGACGATTAATCAACCAATATTGGCTTTAGTTGGTATCAAAATAAAGGTAATCAATTGTAGTATTTGTTTACGAAAGAAATTACTTAATTCTTACTAAAACTCTTCTTTTAATTCAATTTTATTATTTCACTGATCGAAATCGATTTCAATGATCAGCTGATTCTCGTTTCTCCAATTTGGAACCCAATCGTTTCACTGATGTGTTCGATTCTCTTCCTATTCTCAGCTGTCAGTTTTGCTTTCAATGATCAACTCTAACCTCAAAGCCTAGACTCGTTTGTTGAAAAGTCACTGACAGGTTCTTTCAATATGACACGAATTTTTCAATGATTGTTATAACCGACTTGCAAAAAAAATGAAACCACCATTCCACTGATTTGTTCCAATGATGCATTTTAATGATAGCTATAACTAGGGCCTAAGTGACTGAAAAGCATTACCGATTTTATGACCGAACATAATATTTTCCATTTTTCAATAATCTTAGGCGCTTTCATCGTTGGTGTTCAAACCCATAATATTGATGCCTTATAGGTATATGGTGTAAGGAGTTGGATTCTGTGGATCGGGGAAACTATATGCTCAGGTTGCATTTATGAGGGCATACTTTGGAAATGAGTTTGTATATGTTCTCCACTACGTCATCTGCCACTTCCTTAAATAGCTCGGCTCATATTCTCAACACTGACTGATACTTAACTATTAGGTATAGTTTTCCTTGTTGATCTCTTAGGTTTTTGTTGGAGTCTTGTTGTATTGAAAATGTCTTTTAATCTTTTAGTAAAACTTCTAAACATTGATCCTGGAGAAAGACCTCTCTACTTCTCACTCCTTTTGCTCTTTCATTTTCCTCCGAAGAAGCCCATCTTCTTCCTTTGTTTTTTTCTCATATAGGTATAAATTATAAAATATTTATTTAATAAATTAGGTACTTTTTTTAAAAAACTTATAAAGTTTTATTTTGCAAATGGATCTCACTTTTATCCACCTGTGCAACTCCAGGCGCTTTATAGGAAAGTTGCTTTGACACATGAAAATAATTTATGCATTCTATTTTTCCAAAGTGTGGCCGATCATAATGTATAGAGACATTTCTTATACCTATCCTAATTTACGAAAGCCGTAATCAAGCTCAAAACTTAAAATAAAAACTAAACCAATTAAAAGTGATAGCCTTTGTTTAATCAATTCTAACTCGAGTCGCACGCCCAGTAGCAAACCACATTTTAATTAAACTTAATATCCGCATCAGGTGGAAATTACCTCCCAAATGAAATACTGACGTCATTTAGCCAAATTCCTCGTGTTTACATCTAATAAAACATTGCCAACCAAAAAGCAAAACAGACGGCATGTGCCAGAACCAACACCCAACATCTTAGATGCGACCTCTCACCAATCGGGAGTACCTCTCAATTTGCACCTAAAGCTCATCATGTGGTGTGAGGGAGGTTTATTGTGGATACAATGGACACAAAATAAATAAAAAAATCAACAACAACAGACAGATCAAAACCATTGATATTCCAGTCCAAGATCAATTTATGACAGAACCGACCCAGCCCGCAACACGTAATCGCGACGCAATCCACCACCGCGCCGCCACAACAACCACCGCTGTTTTGGAAGATGAAATTTGTTTGACCTTCATTCCGCTTGTTTGTTGCTATAATTAAATTTTTTTTCTCTCTTCTAACTTTGACATGTTATTATTAGCGGTATGGAGTATTTAATAATAGCGAAATTATCTCACATCGTTTATCGATGAAAAATCTCCGAGACAGGTATTCAGATCACAGATACAACAGTTGTTATTGCATTAGAAAAGTAGTGGTCGGTAGTAGGGCTGTTGTGTTGCGTTTGCGTTACACCTTCCGAACGCTGAGAGTTAAAATTTGTCGAATTGAAATGTTAACTGAACGCCCACTTTGAAATCAATTGGAGAATTAATTCTAGTTATTAGAGAGATGTTACAATTAATTGAATTATTGCGCCGAGCGACTACTTGAATGGAACATGCGCCATCGCGACGAATGGCGATGCAGATCCATTGCATGTGGGGGACGACTAGGAATACAATTTGTTTAATTATGATGACACTTTCATGGAAAAATGTCGCCTGAATGGGATTTTTTTTTTAAACATTTCAATTAAATTATTATAGTGCGACTGCCCTCGCACTGGCGGAGATCGCTTTTCAATGTCATTTGAGCTTGAGTGAATTTAAACAGATTTTTTGAGCTATACGAATTTTTGGTTTTATCATACCGCTGTCGTTATTCGACAGATGCGATGTTATGTTGTAGATATTATTTAAAATTAATTTAAGGCCATGTTAGTTTCTCAACATTTTTTAAGGTTTCTACCCAACAACGAATGCGCTTTATTTTAATTTGCGAAAACTGTCAATGTCAACAGTCGAAAAGTAAAGTGTGAACCTACTTTATATAGAGGTCTGTTCCTTTACCTTAAAATCTTATGAATTTTGACAAATTTTTACGAATTTTTACTCAATGCCGTTTTTTAACTTGAAAAATTCTTAAAAGAGAGCGGCTTCGAGATACTAATGTCGTTTTCCATTGGTTTCACTCGAGGATTCACTCATTACGAAATCCAATGGAACACGGGAAGAGGGAACTGCTTCTGGTCGACTCCACTCAGGTATTGGTCAGTTGGCTTGTATAAAATACATAAATTAAGTGGATTCTGACTTGAAATGAAATCGTAAAGCGAAATTCTCTTCTTAGAATCAACAGAAGAGTATTTTTTGCACCAATGGAAAACGACATTAACTGGTTTTTACTCAACAAATTTCTTTGCGTAAGAATTCAATCAACTGTCATTCGACTGAAAATTGACAGATGATTTGAAATTTCTTGTCCCATTTGCTATGTGCGTGTAATGACAATTTGCATTTGTCTTTTGATTTACTGCGATATGATAAACTAATTGGTATAAAAATGGTATCATTATTTTCCCGCCAAATGTAGTTTTTTTTCTGTTCTCGATTGCTTGTAGTTCAGTTAGTAGAAATTCCTCCATATACCTACTTGGATTAATACTCACATGCAGGTGTATTCTATACCTACATCTGACATTTCAACTGTTGATGAAACGGATGTGATGGATTTAATGTGATAGGGCCTTTAGTCGACCCTTTGCTTCTCCTTCCATTGTTCAGACATTTTATTGATCAACTCGTTATAATATACGAATTTTCCGAAAAAGGTGTTGCACAAAGTTTTTGATTTCATCTTACATACATATAGTATATACTATATCGGCGCCATTGCATTTAAGATTCTTTTTTGATCTCATTATAATCTGCCAATTTATTTCCCCAAACTTGTGCACTCCACTATTCATAATTTTTAATTTACACCTTAACTTCATGATTAGCAGAAGATTCAGAGGATTACATTTTATAGGAAACTAGCTGTACCTGCCCGGCTTTGCCCGTGCACAGGAATTGTATTGCTTAGGTGTTAGACAATACTGTTCTTTCGTAAAATGCGAGATATAAGAATAAATTGATTCGCTGGAATTCTCTCTCTGCCTAAATACATTGCTGAAATACAGCAATACGAACAAAACAAAAAAAGAATCATGAAAATCGGGGGTCAAAGTTTGTATGGTAAAATTTGTATCTTCATCCGATTGACTTCAAACTCGGTTTGTGTACTCTCTATGAAAAACAAAGAAAACTACTTTTGGAAATTCTACCCTTAAAGGGGTAAGAGGGGGGTCAAAGTTTATTTTTCATCCGATCGACTTCAAACTTTGTGGCCCTTTTCTTAAGTCACGAACCGTTCGTCGTATCAATTTTAAACTTTGTAATGCGTCCCAAAATCTTCCGCCGTTGAATCTGCTTATCGCTTCATCTAACTCCAGCGTGCGTACTCCAAAGATATTCAAGCGGAGTTCTGTATGAATGGGGTCATACTGCTAGAAAGTGGTGCATCTTTCTAGTTGCAAGAGTGTAATAAGATCTGGGAGGTGTGGAATATATAATGAAGGGGTAAAAGCTCCCCCCATTCTAAAGATGGTGATTATCATATCGCTGTATTTGTCAGCAAAGAAATATGTTTTGTCCAATAGATTGTGACTCAATCTGCTAGGTTAGGTTAGGTTAGGTTGAATAGGGTGTGAGTTCATCACATAGGACTAGGCACCATATTGGACCCATCGCCATCCCTGGGGAACCATAACGGTCAAATAACCTAAACCACTTCGCCCAAACAGTTAATTTCCCTACAGAACCTGACCAGAAATTGCCTCAATTTTGTTCGCGAGGCCGACCTCTTCCAAATTGTCGAAGAAGTACCTACCAAGGTATTTCCTCCTGTACCGAGCAATAGCTTGACATTCACAGAGGAGATGGGTAATATCCTCTGTGGCCTATGTAAGTCTTCGCAATACCTGCACATGTCTGTATCTGTTAGACCTGATCTCTGAGCGTGCTTCCTTAGAAGACAGTGCCCGGAGAGTATCCCTATTGTCATTCTTAGCCTTGATCTGCTGAGCTTTAGTAATTCTAAAGATTTTTTCCTATCTAGCTTAGGCCACAGAGCCTTTGAGACCCTGTGCCCTTCTATATTGAACCATATCCGATCTGCCCTATTTTTGATATCCTCGAGAATAATTCTCTTGGCCACGGCTATTGGTGGTCTAATGCCCTCAATTGTTTCATTAGGTGGAAGCTCAGCTCCGGTTTTCGCCAGAACATCAGCCCGTTCGCTACCCTCTATATCGCAGTGTCCGGGTACCCAACACAATCTGACCTGGTTCTGCGCGCATAATGCTCTGAGCATTGTGCGGCAGCTCCTGACTGAAGGACTCTAGCGCCTTTAGCGCAGCCTGACTATCAATGTAGATAGCGATATTCTTGTTGGATATTGATCCCATATCAAGTAGATCCGCGGCTTTGAGCACGGCCAGAACCTCTGCCTGGAACACACTGCATGTATCCGGAAGTCGTAATGACACGTGTAGGTCTATATCCCTAGAGTAAATACCTGATCCTGTACCCTCCTTAGTTTTGGAGCCATCCGTATAAATCGAGATTTCATTGTCCTTCGATACCTCATTCTGTTGCCAGTCCTCCCTAACTGGGTATTGTACTTCGTACGGAGTATCGAAGTCAATTTCCCCCAAACTTTCATCCGTTTTGTCGGGGATGTTGGAGAAAGATTCCATTAGTATGGAGCTATGTCCTACCTGTCTTGTTTTGAAAAACTCTGCGTTAGTTAGCCGAAGCTCACTATTACCTGCTTGCAGTTTTATTTGTAGGTCCAGGGGTAAAAGATACATAAACGCCTCAAGTGCAGCTGTGGGTGTGGTGCGTAAAGCACCAGTGATGGCAGTGCCGGCTGTTCTTTGTACCCTGGTCAACATATCCCGTATATATAACTTATTTGTGGCTTTCCACCAAACAAGAGCCCCATAGGTAAGGATGGGTGTAACCACCATGATGTATAACCAGTGCATCATTGTTGGACTCAATCCCCATTTTTTTCCTGCTCAATCTGCTAAGTATGATCTGTGTTGAGATGCCAGAGCTTCACTAACAAAAATATTGATCATATAATCTTTGAACTGTTTTCTCCAATAGGGCATTAAACACATTTTTCAGAGATACTAACTTCTTCTTAGGTACTTTCTTAGGTAGCTTTTCTGCGCGATAAATAAATAAAAGAGGGAACTAACTGACTGTAAAGGAATATCTGTGTACCAAATCCTGAGGACTGCGCGAGCGAAGCCGCGGGCAAAAACTAGTTTTTATATATATATATAATACGAACTGATGTGAGTTCATAAAATTTTAAGTTAATCAATTTTAAGAAGAAAATATATTATGATTAAGGCACAAAGAGTCGTTTCTTAATTTTTTATAGAAAATCGCAACAATTTTCATAATGAAAATCTGTACACCTACTACATCGTCTTATAGACTTGTTCGAAATATGTGTCATTAATAACGGTTCATCAGTTCATCTATATTAGACACGCTAATCAGTTGATCTTTTTTATAATTTTCATCGTAGAAAACACTCATCCATCTGAATCAATATAGCCCACGCAGTATTTTGTATATTTCTTTGTTTAAACTATATCCATAAATTTGACGGTTTCGGTCATGCAACCATAATTTTCGACAGGCAACATGTTTTACGAGAAGTGACTGAACTCACCGAAATCGACATGTATTGCCTTTGGGGTGTTTTATAATTTCTTTGGAAAGGTATGGCTCATTGGATTTAATTCATCTATCAATTTCCATAACAAGTGTGAGATAGTTAACTATGTAGGTATATAGTATATACTTTTTTCGTGTTTGGAATATGTAATCGTTTTTTGGAAAAATCGTGACGGGTGATATTAGTGAGTAATCGAAATGCATCCTGAGGTCAGAGCGAACAATTTGAAACCTTTTCACTTCTATTTTAAGGCATAAATAGATTTTATTCCTTGGCTACTGTTCGTCGGCATACATTTTTCTATTGATAATGTTTTTGTGAAACGTATCACGTCGCATTGACAAATAATAAATTGGTGACTATTTTATCGTGCCAGAAATTGTATTTTTGTCTATATTTTGGATTCCATAAGACTATGATTTGAAAATGCAACAGCTTTTTTTCGAGCGGCAAAAAATCTGCTGCGATCGTTAGCACTCTTTTGCAATCATCTGCAATCATTTTCATTTAAAAATGTTGTCCTTAGAAGCTATTTTTTTTCAAAAACTATTTATGATTTAAGAATTAAATAACAGAACAGATGTCTACCTTAAAGAACTGCTGGGGAGATAGACACCGCCCACGCCCTGAATTAGCACGCCACTGCCACCTTCAGAGCGCGGCTTGCTTAACAATTGGAAGCATGTAATTTTGACTATAAGTCCTGCATCTACTAAAATTATCGTGCTATCGTGGTTTCTGGCAATATACGTTAACTCACCCCAAATCGTTCCCATAGTACCCGTGGCTCTTCCCAGATCTGTCCTGCTCCATCCATTTCAAGGTCGACCTGCTCTTCTTCCATCTGGGGTTAACGGGTTTCATTGCATTGCATTTGGAGGTAATGTCTAATTTGATGGGATCTGCGGTTGAAAAGTAATATTTCCAAATAATTGAATTCCTTTAAATCTCTGGCAGAGGAGTTTCAAGCCGCACTTGCTTCCTAACATAAATCTAACTTACATATTTACTTAATTAACACTGACTGAGAACTGACATTAACCTCACCAGGTAGTCCCTATGAATATGAAGGCCTGTGTCATATGTCGACAGGCCTCTTCCTCGTTCGACATCTCGTCTATTACCTACCACATCTAGGTTTGATGATTAAGTCAACTCCATTACTTGGTAGGGTAATTTTAAGCTTGCGGGCAAAACTGTGACGTTCTTGGATACAATAAATATCATAAAGACAATTAATATCATAGAAATTAGTTACCATGAAGCCCTCTCTCAACTGTCGTATATGAAATTTGGCAATCCCGTAATTCGCCCTGATACTTGTACATCGTTCAATACTGTCAGACAAATGTTATATTTCTTTTCAGTTTTATTTTAGGAACATTAAGATTAGAGGTAGCTTGTTTATATGTAGTTCCTAGATATTTTAAATTTTCGCACTTGGAAAGAACTTTTCAGTTCAAATAATTGTGCATGTTTTTTTGTTTACTAATAAATAAGATACCCATTATCCTCCTAAACGTCTTCCATAAAAGTGGGTTCCTTCCACTCGTCCCAAAAAATAAATATTCTCAAAAGGGAAAGGTTGTGAGAATCAAGGCTTAGGGTAGGGTTGCGCCAACTTTTTTTTTGTATGTACATAAACGAAATAAAAATAAATTCCGTCATAAATTGCTCTTTCGCTAACTTAAAAGTCGTTTGTGCCCTAATTTTTGTTGCCATTCAATAATCTATTACTTTGTTTTTCTTGACTGGCCCATTAGAAACTACTTTCTTGTACACCTTTTTTTTATGAAATATGAATGTAATGTCATTCTATATAAAATTCGTTATACAAATACATATACATACCTACGCATACTCTTTGTATATCACTCACAATGAATAATGAAATCTCAACAGCATTACGCACTCGTTCGTTGACTATAGTTTCTTGAATGCACTAGTACAATCTCTCTTACAAATTAGGAAACACCGAACATCCAACATCCAAATTCATCCCTCATTTCAATTAAGTTTTGGTAATTCAACTGACATTAACAACTGTTCCCAAATGGGAGTGATGCCCTTGTGATAGAGTTGCACTTTTTATTCGCAGAGATACAATCAAGCTGTACATACAAGTGATTCAGTTTTTGAACATGTGGACCTTGTTCTAGGTTATCCCAGCATGTGTCATTTAAATGAGAATTCATCTGTTTAAACAAAATCCAACTGAATCAACGAACCCAACCCACTCACCCATATCTCGTGTAACTGCGAATTCTAAAATCGATAAATAAATATTAATCAGCACCAATAAAGTGCCCGTGGGCAGATGCATATACACGACACATGACCAGAACACACTCAAAAAAAATAAAAAATATAAATCCTCCATACAATTGGTCAATTTTGGCAAACTCACGATATGGGTCACTGATGGAGACATAAACTTTTCGCAAATTCTACTTGAGTCCGCAAATGGAAACAGCCATATGAAATTAAGACCTCTTTTGTGACCACCTGTGCAAAAAGCCATCTACTGCAACCGACCCAAGTGCAATTATTTATGCGGTGCAAAACTATTGTTTAATTTGGTCATTAAATAACCTACAAAAGACAAAAGCATGTGGGAGCATATAATAAAAACGTTCTCTCGTCACGCCTCCACTTTTTGGCAAAATTAATGGTTTTGACGTCAACCTGACATGAGCATTACTGGATGCTTGGCTGCATAAAAACGAGGTGGATATTGCCTAATTTGGATGTGACACAAGGAAAGATGAACACTAACCTACGAAGGTGGCGGTGGAGAAGATTTATCCTCATATTCATAAGTTCGACTAGCTAATTAGGTAATGCGTTGTCACACAGCTGACAAATGACACTTACTGTCAAATACTTTCGACGACACTATTCAAATGGCACAAGTAATGCGCCAAATATGTCTCCAACTACTGTCTAGGTGCACCTTAATCGAAGCACTAGCCTAGAAATTATTGTAATAAAATAAATGTTTCATCCGAACGTCGCAGCGCACCGCACTACTGGTTCCGTCGACAAATGTCCATATTGGTCAACTGAGCCTGATTGACAGCACTGCTGTTGCTGTACATGAGAGACTAAAACCGCTTTTCCATAACATTATACTGGCGGGGATTGTGTGTCCCAATGCAACAAATTGCACTATTCAATAAAATTGCTAAATTTGTATATAAATAAACAAATATGGCGGCCGATTCAGGGTCTGTTAATAAAACATGTACAAGCAAATAATAATAAGTAGTTAAAACTCGCAAAACTATAAAAATTAAGTTGTGTGATTGATCACCACTTAAGCGGTTGATGCAAATGTTAACGTCTGACTTTTTTTTTTGTGGATTATGTTGATGACGTGTGTTACTGCCATGTCATTGGTAAAGTAGCTGATGGTCATTTGGTCATTAGCTGATGTTAGGTGACTCAATTGGAAGTTATGACTGTGCATTGAAAATGGAAGAAATTGTATGAGTGATATTTTACTTCCCTAAATATTTGAATGTGGGCGAAATGTGGGCCAATGCGCTGTAGATAGCGATGAGCTTGATCCTCTGTACTGAGCGAAGGATTCGAAATTCGATTTGCAGAAACTTTCCGCGTTTTCGAACGTCTGACAAACACTTAAGTGCCTGTATAATTGGTATAAATGTCGTCTATGAATCCAAGAAATTGGTACCGATATTTGTAAAAGGACCTTGACGTGTTAACATAGAAATTTCGCGCAATCTTGAGGACGATGTTAAAGAAACTGCATCCTATGTATATGACGGTTCGCGGTGGCATGACGATAAGCTCGCCATCCCGCTACTTGTGAGCGGCTGAGATATACAGCTAGGTTCCAGAAATCGAGTGAAATCGAAATTGCAAATCGAGTGAATTAGTTTTCAGTGTTCTGGATTTCAAACGATTTGGAAACTCCGAAATTTTTTCGAAATCACAATCTCACTTTGTCTCAATTCCGAAAATTTTGAAATCGAAAACGAATTCAGTGAAATTTTGAGCACAAAAATTCATTTCCGATTTCATTTCGAGTGAAAGTGAAATGTGGAACCTAGCAGATAATGAAGTTATAAATGTAAAACTTGCCAAGTAAACCTATAATTTTTTTGAACATTTAACCTTCTTAAACTAAGAACTTGGCGTACGTACAGTCCGGCCAAGGTCTCTCCAAAAGACTGGTGACTTCCAGGGTGTCACTGGTTTCCTCCTGCCGATTTAATTTTGGTCCGTCAAGTAGCGAGCTGCCTCCACCCCCTTGACTAACAGTGTGATCGTCCATGAAAGTTGGGCCCTCCAGACTCCGTGGCCCTGCCGCCTCTGAAGAGACGAGTGGATTTTCACTGACGTGCATTCCATCTGGAGTAGTCATATCTTTTCGTTGTCCTTTCATGTTTGTTTTTCTTCGCGTAAGAAAGTTCAGCTACATTGTAGGATGCATTGCCCGGTAGCTACCCCTAGGAGGTAAAACTAACACTCTGAGAGTGACCCGATGAGAATCGCCATACCGAGAAGGCTTTCAGCTCCTCGAATCACCCCCCAATGACCTAAAACTACTAACTACCGTCACTTTGGCTTCCTTTCTTTTAAACCAGGGGTTCCCAAACTTTTCCATACTGCGACTCCCATACAGGTTATAATATTTTTGCGACGCCCTTCTAAAAGCACACAATGGAACAAAGCACAGATAAGTGAATATAAGCTGAGCTTACTGAAGATTCACTAAAGGGGTTTTCAATGAGGATTGGTCGACATTTAAATGGAATAAAACAAGCTGTATGCAAGGTATTAACGAATCCCATGTATGACATTATTGTATGGAATATAACACTAGGTCCAAATGTCCGCCGCAGCTTCTCACGTTGTCACGGATCCGAGTGGTCCAATCTGCCACATAGATCCGGCTTAATTTGAGCGATGGCATTGGTTTTGTTGGGTTTAAGGACATCGGTCGATTGCGGTTTATTCGCATTGAGCTGCGACTTCAGGCAACGCCGCAAGAAAAATTTAGCGAGGCTAAATCGCACGATCTTGGTGGCCAATTCACGTCACCTCTGATAGAGATCAGATAACCATACCCTACAGCTGAGTGACACATATCCACCTCTTGCTGGAACCACATGTTAACAGCATCGTTCTGTAGTACTCGCCGTTGATGGTATTGGCCTTACCAACGTCACGGAAAAGTACGGAGCAATGACGCCACCACCAGTCTAAAATGCGCACCAAACAGCTTTTTATGGATGCATTGCCACCTCGTGTTGGTTGGCGTCATCCCATTTATGGCAATTTGGCCATTCATCCAAAAATGCGGCCCATCGCTAAAGATGATTTTTCTATGGTCATTACATCATCATTAACTTTGAGCTCCTGGGTCAGTTGGATCTTGAACGGGTATAGGCCCAAGTATCGACGCAAAATTCGCCAAGTTGAAGTCTGCAAAATTCTTATACTTCTTGTGCACGGGAAAACATTATAGCCAACATCAAACGAACCCGACCCGACATTTTTTTTCAAATCGAGCTCAAGCAAGCTGATGGAACGTCGTGTGCAGGCGACCTGTGCGACATGCGTATCGTCTTGCGACGCCCCTAGGATAGCCCCACGACGCCCCAGGGCGTCGCGACGCACAGTTAGGGAACTCCTGTTTTAAACTATTCATTCAAATTATATTCAGCAGGTAGATTAACTTATATTCATATTTTAAGTGGGCAGATTCCACGCCTCTTGAATGGACAATTTTTGATTTTTTGATTTTTCTGAATTTTCTCCTTTCGCACACCGCAAGTCCTATCGCTCTACCAAATTTCAGCATTCTACGGTAATAGGAAGTGGCCCATAAAGTAATAACCGACTATCAAAAGTGGGCGGATATCACGCCTCCTAAATGAAAAATATATCACATTTTTGATTTTTTCTTTCTGCCAACTCTATCGCTCTACCAAATTTCAGCATTCTACGGCAATGGGAAGTGGCCCAAATAAATGATAACCGATTTTCAAAAGTGGGCGGATACCACGCCTCCTGAATAAAGAATATACACTTTTAGATTTTTCTCTTTCTGTACACTACCGCTCTACCAAATTTCAGCAATGGCAATGGGAAGTGGCCCAAATAAATAATAAACCACGCCCCCTGAATGGAAAATCTCAAGTTTTTGACTTTTTCCAGTGTATGCACCACAGGATCTAGCATTCTGCCAAATATCACGATTCTAGGATGGCCGGAAGTGCTTCATAATTTTAATGATCTAGATGATCTAGTGAGTGAGTGAGTGAGTCAGATACGGTTTTTGCGATTTTTGAAGCCCTGTATGTTGAAAACCACTAATGCTATAGAAATGAAATTTCGTGAGGTGGAACTTTTTAATGAGCTTGGTAAATGTTTGAAGGTTGCAGTTTTTGGCATAATTGGTTCCGAAGTTAGATGGCGGTCGAAAACAGCCTGAGTTTGTTCCTGTAAAAAGGGTTAGTGCCTTTACTAGAGAACTTGGCTGGGGCACCATCGTGCCCTTTGATTTCAAATGTTCTTTGGTTTATCATTGTGAAATCTTTAAATTTAATGTCGAAACTAAAATTGGTTATTCGATATTTTAAGAGAATTAAACAAAATGTACATAAACAATTTAATAAGTTAGTGAAATAGAATGTCAAAATTGGATAATATCCGATTGTTTTAGTTTTGAATAGGTAACTAGTATTTTAACCCAAATGAACGTACCCTTTTCCCATATTTTCTAACCTTTAAACGGAGGGCCTAGACCTGCATTAATTATTTACTACATGTGATACTAATAAACTGGTAGATTATAAACACAAACAATGATCCATTTTGAAATGCGACATCACTTTCACCCAAATATGTTAAACTTTTCAGTTAAAAAGTGAACGCTGACAAGCGAAATAAGTTTTGCATTTCTCTAATGAATCTTTAATTAATTTCACTATTCCAAATTAAAATAAATAAATCACACTCTGGTTATTATAATCAGTGTTGCCACTAAAAAAAAGTGAATCCGGTCAAATCTGACCGTATGACCGGATTTTTATTTTCTAAATCCGGTTAAAAAATCCGGTCAAAAGTTAAAATCAGAGTTTTTGACCGCAAACACGGTCCAAAAAATTATTGTAATATAATATGTATTACTAAAAATATAAAACAAAAGTTAACTATTTTAGGCCATTTTTTTACATTATAAACATTATCCATGTTGAGAAAACGTTTTTATAATATGCGAATCTTGAGTTTGTAAACTTGTTTTTTATTTCGTTTGCTTAAAATTTACTGAAACTAATTTTTCGTTTAATATGACGTGTTTCAAGTCCTGAAATACACTTTTAGTGCATGACCATACAACGTCTTCCAATGTCCATGAGGCAGGTAGATTTTGAGTGAGTAGAAAGGAGAAAAGTAGCATAGAAAATGCGCAGAAAATCCATTTTCAGAAATAATTCTGGCATGGCCTGGGCAGGGCATAAAGGCTCTTTTTCGTACCTACCATTGTGCTTTCGATATAAATCTGCATTTGATATTTGCATTGATAGAGTGAGGGCGTCAAAAACGGGAGTCGGCTTCGGCTTTACTATAAAATTTGTTTGTTTTTCCGATTTCAATATTCTTTTACCTGTCAAATTTTATTTCATTGCAATGACGCCTCGTTTTTGCTTGTAGCCAAGTCGTTAGTGGAAATAAAAGTCATGCGAAGACTTGGCTAAATAATTATTTTTGGATAATTTTCTAACACTTGAAAAGAGTAGTTCACCAAACTCTAATCTGAGATTTATCGAATTTTACACTTTTAATTTATTGAAATGTATTGTTTAATTTCCTCTTCAACATTCTAGAAAAAGAAAACGTCAAAAAATTAGCCTATAAGATAATTTATTATCCTGCTCCCGAAGGAGAATTCCATGTGTTACCTATGTTGTAAACGTCCCAATATTCGCAGTAAATTGGTTTCTGTTTGAACTTGGGAGTGTGTTCGTAATGTATGGCAAAGTTTTATTCAAATTACCCATAGAAATCTATCCTTATTTACAGTCAGTAGAACAATTTTATTTTTCCATTCAAAAAAGCGTTTTCCGGTTAAAAACATTTTTCGTTCCGGTCAGAAAACGGTTAGACCGGATTTCAAAATTTTGTCCGGTCAGAATAAATAGATTTCGGTCAGATATGACCGGAATCCGGTCAGAATGACATCACTGATTATAATTTTCATAAGCATGTCTTTTCTAAATGCCGTGAGTCCACCTCACGAATCCAGTTTTATGCTAACCGCAAATAAAAAGCGAAAATAAAAGATCTTAGAATAAAACTCTCAACAGTAATCAATCAAATGAGTCAAACTATCCATATCCATAACTCACATCGATTTTCCAGGCATGGAACACCCTATTTATAACGTCAACAAGCAAACACCACCAAACAAACAGACCTATATTTACCGAAATGGAAAATTCGCTTGTTTAGTGGAAAATATAAAAAGAAACCATCAAATAAATAACAAAATGCAGTTTTCCCGAACCTATCCATGTTTGGTAACTCGTTCACTTGAATCATAATATAAATTTATTTTGACAGATTGTCCACTCAACTGAGCATAGGCTTACATTGCGGTTACGTTACTTTGTTAACTTAACAATAATTCATTTATTTTGCTTAAAATCTTTCAGGTGTGTTCCGCCCCCAGCCATCAAGGCATCATAATGGAAATTGAATGCGATTTGGCATCCATACGAGATGAGGATTTGTTGAGAAAAATGGTGAGTATGTCAATGTACACACATATATAGTCAGTATGGGGATCGTTAAATGAGACAAAAAACAATAAATAAATAACTAATAAAACAACGTCGATCGCTGGGAGTGTACGACACATCCACCACAGAAAGTCGCTTGTTGATGACATCATTGACCTGCAATAAAAAAGAAAAAGGAAAACAACAACCGATCCATTCAAGTATTATTAATAATGTAGAAATTCCAATTTGGACATTTGCAGAGATCATTTTGTTGTTGATACCTACAGTTAGACCCAGAATGTGTGAAAAGTGTCCAAACCCCATTGGAGAAATGTAAAAATTAAAACAACGCAGAATCCTTACTAATTCAATTAAAGTGGGCAACGTATAAGTAAATGTGGTAAACAAATTTTTTAATTTCAACAAGGTCGAAGAGCAGAAAAAGTGATTTTTATATAAGTCCAAGCTCAAGACGAATGAATTGCATAATAGGGTGATTCGCGAAGCTATCTCCTTGGACAAATGAGCTATTACTTTTATTTAAAAAAACGTGTGCGTTAAAACAAAAGCTAATTTTATAGATATACCTACCCAGAGTATTGTTTTGTTTCAAAAATTAAGCAATGCACTATCTCAGCCCTTACAAATAGGCAATAACAATTCTGCAATATTTTGTTTAATTTTGAACTTTACAAACTTATCAACTTTTCTAGAAATCTAAGATCTAGTCCATCTCCGTAAGAGGTGCAACAGAGCCAGCCATTTTATTTTCACAAATTAATAAGTGCAAAATGGGCTAGTAAGAGAGCATTTTTGCTGTTCCTTCATTCCAGTTGTAAAAACAAATTTTCATGTAGCAACACACATACTTATACGCATCTTACAATTGCAAAAGCAAATAAATTGTTGGCGCAACTTACTTACTTATACCGTATTCACACCACGCCGAACATTTTCGCGAAAACAGTCGAAAACTTCCTTGAAAACAGAAGTTTTCCCATACATATTGCAGTTTTCAAAACGAGTTGTTTGAGGTCGTTTTCCATGAAAAAAACGAGTACAATCGTTGGGTTGTTGAAGCAGACACACCTTTTGCAACATTCAGCGAGCTCAGCAAAACTGCTGACAGGATGTGAGAGACTGAGTGAGAGTAAGAGTTTTTTTTTGTTATCTTATCTTTGCTTGCCACATAAAGAGCAAACTACCTGCCACAACTAAATGGTATTTTCAAATGTTTTGATTTTGAATTTTGCTTATGTTAGTTATTTTATGCATTTAACCATAAGTTAACGATTTATCAAGTAGCTTAAATAATTTTGTTTGTATATTATATCAATACCAGCGAAGTTTAGTAACTTAAATAAAAGTCTAGTCGCCACAAACATTTCATAGCTAGTTTCACAGCTAATTGAAACGTCAAACGAAAACGGGTTAGTGTTCGGTGTGAATGCATCCACGAGTTTTCTAAACTCTTTTGACGAAAACTCGGTTTTCGGCTTGTTGTGAATAGGGTGCGCTACAGTCCGGGGTGGATCTGGGCCTCAACCAACACGCCCCTCCCTTTAGCACGATCTTTGGCTAACCGCCTTCAGTTGCGCTCTTTAAGTTTGTTGCGATTGGTGGTTGTTGGTCCCCTTCCATTTGTGAGCGCCACATAAGGCGAGGTCTTCTTCTACTGCGCTGTCCCTACGGGTTGAAATCGAAGACTCTCTAGAGCCTCCTTGGTGTTTCTCGACAAGGCGTTACTAATCAATTGCTTTCTTAGGCCGAAGTAATTCTTCGCTTGATTTCTGATGTAATGCCATTTTCAGAGTTAATAGCGGAGTCGAAGTAGACTTATAGCTGTCTTGTCTATCGTGACGTTCTGTCAGATTCGTCGATGTTGTATGTCCCTTCTTGTTGACAGCATACAAAATACACATTTTGTTTTGCCCTTATTCACCACTAAGACCATTTTTGCCGCCTCTGTATTGCAAACCCAATAGTGACAGCTCCCTGTGTTTTGCCAATGATAGCGATGTCGTCAGCATATGCAAGTACATTGTTGCACAGACTTTTGGAGAATTATGCCCCTGGTGTGGGTTGGCTTGCGAGTTTCGCACAAAAAGTCGCATGACAGCGCATCACCTTGTCTAAACCATTTTGCTGACATCAAAGGTCTCGGTGAGATTGTTTCCGATCTTTAAAGAGCAGTGATCTTGTAAGCGAGGATAAGGAGACTGATATAGTTGGCGCAACAGGTCCATAAAAAACCCAAGGCTTAGCTTTTCACAACCATTCGTTTGTGTGAGTTTTTATTTTTGGGAAGGCTGTCCACGAACACAAAAATGTCCACAACCTAATACGGGTCTGTACTATTTTACTATAGGTAACATTTTAAGGGTTCGTTAAATTTGTCGGTCTTTCTGTTTATATTACGCGCATTAGCATTTTCTGGTTTTTCTTCTGATGGCGTAAGCGTAATAAAACCTAAAATCTACCCAAATTGACATATCAGGTTCGTGTGCGCTTTCTTTTATTAAAAGTTCAGCCCCCACAACATCAAAGAAGACATTTTCATAATTGAATTTTAGACGTATGCGCAGATGTACTCAAATTTTTAAATTTTAACAAAACGAATTCCATAAAAGTGTGGACTCAATAATTTTAGTTTTACGATTGACTATTTAATTTGCGTGATTTAACATTTATGTCAAACAAATGTACCGCAATGCCCTTAACTGTCCATTCATAAATTACATAAAAATTTGCTTTTAATTCGCTTATAGACTTAAGAGATGTTAACTTGTCATTTTCGGGCGAACTTTACTGTCTATCAGTTGTCGGTGGTGGCACGCGTGGGTCTGAATGAGAGGAGACATTCTGTCACTCTGGCCACTTTTATACTAATAATTTGTGTTCACGGTCAACAATGACATGACTACAGAAAAAAAAAACGACAACGATCAACTGTT
Organism: Cheilosia soror; assembly: GCA_949372485.1. Classification (NCBI taxonomy): domain Eukaryota; kingdom Metazoa; phylum Arthropoda; class Insecta; order Diptera; family Syrphidae; genus Cheilosia; species Cheilosia soror. Next base: position 100,068,666 of record OX443563.1, read on the forward strand.
TATGATATTGCGATTGCGAGGCATCAAGTCGCCACCACAGCCCACGTATCCGATATTATTATTTATGACAATTTGGGTCTGCTCTTGATCTGGCGCAATAAACTACTGACAGTTATGGCAGTCAGAGGCAGTCAGTACGAACCATGCTATGTTGCATGAGCATAATGTCAATTGAAATGTAGCATGTAAGCAGTGGCATACAACTATGAAATATGCAGTCAAACGGATCGATGTTCTTTTTGCATTTGCATATGATATCATGATTTATTGATGCAGTTTGATGTCAGAAAAACCAGTGGCGCTTGGGAGTAAGTAATTGCCGTAACTATGGTAAGTTTCGATTGAGCAAACAACAGCCTACATGCTTGCAGATGGTGTGAGAAAACCGCCCATCAGTTGATATGAATATTCATATTTTGGATGTAGAGCAGCTGTCTGATAAGTTGAACAACGAATTGTTTTTGACTTTTTGGAGTTATTCGGAACAGTACCTACATTTTAGTCGTCTAGACTGTCGAGAGTTTCCCACATACCTATGATGGCCAGCATCCGTTAACGGAATTTCAGCGACTTGCCTAGAGTGTCTAGAGTGCCCTACAATGTCTAAAGTATTCCAAGGGTTTGCGTACAGTCAGTTCTGTCTATCAAACGGATTATATTTGCAAAACGGACGGGTGAACAGGGACTCGAATTTTACAATCGAGGTACATCTACACGGAACTGTGGAGTTGGTGTGAGTGTATTTTCGGAATCTCTTGCCATTCAAATTCTTTCAGGCTTACGTGGCTAGTGGCTTGTGTGTTTCAGGCGGAACTATACTTGCTATCCGCAAGGCCTGCCGTCAAATCAAACTACACACAAACATAGTTCCTATGCATAATCGTTGACAGTCCAGCTGCCATAAAACTATCCCCTCAGTCACTCTGGGTGATCACAGATTCCGTCGTATTCGGAATTTTGCTACGAACCCCGAAAGAACTATCACAGAATCCGTTGTAGTGGACATTTTTGCCACAAATTAAATTCTTAGCAAACATTTCCACTACGACGAATTAAATTCGTAGCAAAAATGTCCACTACGACGGATTCTGTGATAGTTCTTTCGGGGTTCGTAGCAAAATTCCGAATACGACGGATTCTGTGATCACCCAGAATATAACCTCAAAATTAGTATTAGAGTGTCAAAAGGAGCTAGACTCTTCTGATCATTTCAAGGTTGCACTGATTTGCTGACAAGCTGGCACGGCAAAGTTCAGCCCTACACTGTTCACTTGCGGAATGGGTTCACATTTTTGGGAAAACCCTTCTTCGACTCCCTTGAGGATTTTTTGTTTGCCGGGACTTCAGGTATTTAATTTAGCAATTGATAATAGGTACATACATAGTAATAATATTTTTTTCTCAAATGCAACATTACATTTTACAACGGTGCGATCGGCAACTAGTTCTTTATAGATTTGAGTTGGAGTAAAATATTATCTAAAAGTTATAAAACAACCATCAAAAAGCTTAAGCTAACCGGTGTTTATGGTTACGAAACACTATCTACAACTCTACATTCTTACAAACGCAGGCGTCTTAGCTTAACTCAATTAAGATTCAGCTAATATCCCTCTTAAAATCACACATCTAAGCATATCTAAAGTGATAAACTACTCAATTTATAATTTAATTAAGCTAATTCTTTTGAAAATACAATCCAATGAAGGCGTTTGTCGAGACGAGATATTTCGTGACTGATTTAAAACTGATTTTTAAAATGGTAACCTTCCGTCATAGCTTTGATATATGAATTTAGTTTGCTAAGCAAACCATTCGGTTCTTAGCGCTTTTATAGCTTAGACATCTTAGTGATGTGTTCTTCAAAATTACCTAAGTAAATCACACAACCCACACAAGAAACTCGCAATTATATAATTCACCTCAACCGTATTAGGAATTCCATTCCATTTCCCACTGATGGATGCTTGTTTCTGGTTATCTAATAGAAACTCTCTTAACAATTATAAACTTCCGTCAAAACATCGCCATGCATGTGAACTTTTGCAGTGCATTTGCATTTGGATCTGGTTAAAGGCAGCTGTAACTTATATGTTGGTATATGTTTGTATGTATGACTAAAGCTTATTGATCGATTTGAGTTGACACATGTAAGGTATAGTTGGGTTGAGTGGAGTTGTGGTAGTTTAAAGATGATCGTCATTGACATTGATCTTTTCCATTCATAATAAGTTGTCTCTTAACGAGAAGTGCAAAGTATAATAATGAAAAGTTGAAGGTGCGACACCGACAACACTTCGTCAACAGGTTCATGTAGGATATTAGACCTCTCCGAACTTGAATGGCTGAATTAAGATGCTTTCTCAGGATGGGATGGGGTAGTGCATTTTTTATTTTTTTTTGTAAGGGGGTGGATACTGTAACCTCTTGCTCGATAATTTTACAAATTAACACATGTTATGGAGATGATTCAATGCCCGTGTTCCGTTGACACGTCAAACTCATGCCAAAATACATATGTATAAACAAAAATTTTCTTTTTGCGCAAATTGTTAGGTAGCTGTTTTTTTTATACCTACAGAGTTTGATATTAATTTTGAAGTATCTCTAGTCATCTAGCCGCAAATGTGTTGTTCCCGATTCAGTTGACAGAACTGTGTCTATAGGTAAACTCATCCGTTTGTACAGGATGACGTTGGAGAACTTTCGTTGTTTTCGAAAGGTTAGTAAAAAAACACAATCGAAATTTATAATGACAGAAAATGTCTGTCTACCTAGGCTCTTCTTGCTTGATTTGCAAGAGAGATTAAATTCTAGGAAGACTGATTCGACGCGTTTTAGGAATGGACTCTTCTGTGCTCTGTAACGTTATCCCCTTTTCTAAAATTCCTTATTGGACTTTGGACATAATATCTCATTTTTATACCCTCCACAGGAAGGTATATTCACTTTGCCATTACGTTTGTAACGCCAAGAAGGATTCACCGGAGACCATATAAAGTATATATATTCTGAATCAGGATCACATTCTGAATCGATTTAGCCATGTCCGTCTGTCTGTCTGTCTGTTGAAAGCACGATAGCGTCCAAAGGAATTGACCTAAGTGAATGAAATTTGGTGAGACGACTTCTTTTTACCGTCGCCAGGTTGGTATTGAAAATGGGCTATGTCGGTCAAGTAGTTCTGGTACCTTCCATACAATACCACTATTAGACCCACGTCTCTCTCTGTCTGTTGAAACCACGATAGCGTCCGAACGAATCGACTTAGGCAACTGAAATTTTATGAGAGGTCTTATATTTATGGCCTTCAAGTTTGTATTAAAAATGGTCCATGTCGGTCAAGTAGTTCTGTTATCTCCCATACAAAGCCAATATTTGACCCATATATCTCTGTCTGTTGAAAGCACGATACCGTCCAAACGAATCGTCTTAGTTGAATGAAATTTTGTGAGAGGACTTTTTTTAACCGTGGTCAGGTTTGTATTGAAAATTGTCTATGTCGGTAAAGTAGTTCTGCTACATACCATACAAAACTAATATTAGACACATACTAACTCGCATGGCAAACATTTTGCATGACTTTTATGCAGTGGAGGGTATCAAAGCATCGGCCAGGCCGATGATAACACTTTTACTTGTTTTTCTTCTCTTTTTCCATAATCTCCCGGGCCAATTTGGCCCTGGGGATTTTCTCTTAGCGTCTTTTGGAGTAAGGGATTTCAGTACAGGGGATTTTGGAAAAGGAGATTTCATCACAAACTCGTTACAGATCTGAACAAGAACATGTCTGACTGACTTGTCGAAGATGCAGAAAGAACTAATTCCTTGACGAGACCCCAATTTATTCCAACTGCCGTGAAATTCTACTAAATAAAAAATAAAAATATATATAGGTGGAGCAACACCCTAGGCTTCTCGCAACCATTCGTTTGTGTGAGTTTTCCTATTTTTGGGACGAATGGAAAGGGACCTACAATTGTATGCCGAGTCCGAACGGCTGAATTGAGAAGCCTTTTCAGGACAGTCATATTCTCGAATGTTTGTCAGACGTTCGCGAGAGGTGGCGCGGTAGAAAAAACCTTAAGATGTAATTTGTGTTTTTCCGGGGATCGAACCTGGAATCCCTCGCACAGTAGTCCAGCACACTAACCACTGCACTACTGCGAACTACTACTACTAATAAGAATAAGCACGAAAGTTAATTATGTACCAAACAGTGGCATCTGTCTGTGGAGCTGATCCAGCTATGCCAAAACTTACCAAAATGGGAGCAAATTCCAAATGTGTATATTTATGTCGATGTCTTTGAATGATTTTCTAACAAAATTCAAACTTAAGTTTTTTTGGGAAATAATGATCAGATAAGTTCCGGGTCGATTTGTATGCTGGGACTTATTTGTATGATAGCAGCAATCGTATCCTGTGTTCGAACGTCCGCCTTAACTCTTTTTACAGACTCCAACGCATGATAGCGACGCACTATTCTAATTGTATAGGTAGTTTCATCTTCGCAAATCCTCCATTTTTGTTAAAGCTAAATGGCAATCTGTATAATAAAATGCAACCGATTAATTACACAAGAAAAGGCATTACTTTTTTTTGGTAACACATTTCAGTAGCCACCCTGTAGTTGACTTTATCCCTATCAATTTAATCAATACTATAAAATTAAAGTTTGAACTTATTGAGATGAGGTACAATTTTTTCAATATACATATATCCCCCATATAACTGTCTATAAATTGCCCGATCTTATATTTGTCCTCTAACCTGTATGCCCGAAAAAGCCCATAACTCGCTCAAAACCATTAACCATTCAACCCAATTAAAAATTTGAAATCCAAATACGTAGACTGGGATCCCCCACTTCAGACACTTACTGGTTATCAATAAATCTCGACCTTCTTCCACCAAATGCACTTGTAATTTATTTATTCTTAACTCCAACAACAACCATGAAGATGATATCGTCGATTGTCGGCACAGAGCGCGTCATCACTATGACTCATCCCGCACGTCTGCACGACGTCGACCGTTCGCCGTCTGTTCGAAGCATAATGTAAGATTGTCGGTCGGTTGGACAGTTTACAAGAATGTCCAAAAAGCCGGTCGGTCTCCTCACGATCACGCAATCGTGTGGACTCTCTAGCAGTGCAAAATAAACCGTGGAGGCGTCGTCCGCCTTATAGAAAATGACTAAACCCAGCAATCTATCGGTTTCGGATACATATCGGATCGGTCCACTATTATTGTTCTATCTCCCCGAAGTGCCCCGCATGACAAATACAAGATACAAGTACTGCCTGTATCTGCTTGGTTGTGGTCTGAGATACATACGATCTCGCATTCGTGTGTAATTGATTTTGATTCGCGTATGGGTACGACGACAGTGATGAGTGTGGGGGCTAAACCTGTGGGAATGTATGGGCTACCACCTTGCAGTCGAGAAAAAGGTATCTCTATCTATAGATACCCAAAGCTTATTACATAGGTATTCGTACCGGCCGTGGGGCGGTGGATAAAGTTGGACTCGCTTTTCGCTGTGTTGTCGTCATCATCATCATCGGTGTCGCTGTTGTTGTCGTGGTCGTCGTCGATCGTTTGTCCGCACGATGAATCTGAGCTGCGTACTAACTGAACTGCTGCGCGAGAATCTTGCACTTAGCTTCCAAGTCCGACATCGGTTTCAGTTTCAGTGAGAATTTGGTGCTCGATCAAGACGTTCGTGTCTTCAAGCTGAAGAAATAAATAAGTAAAAGTTTCCCCCCCAAAGAATCAGTTCACAGTGCGTATGGTTGGTCTGTCGGTTTATCTATCTTTTTTGCTTAGTTAGTGGATTTGTTGTGTGCAAAAATTGCAATTAAATTGTTTGTCTTCTGTCTCTTTGCAGCTGTTCCTTGTTTTGTAAATATTCTTCCTCTCCCTTATTGAAATTAAGTGAAAATTTGAATTACTTTAAAGTGTGACACAGTGTAACACGGTAGAGTGCTATAAAAGTGATCGATCTACAAAGAACCCCCAAAAAAATATAACAAATCATCCAGCCGAACAGTATAAGTTAAGTGTATCTCAAGATCTGTGATTGAACCTGTTCTTCAGATACATACTACGTTTTTGTTGAATTTGGGATTTATTTATCTCCACCTGAGTTTGTTGGGAGGCAACAAAAAAGGAGGCGAATTCTCGGTAAGGATTGAACTTGTTTTGTGGTACTTACTGCGCTTAGGCGTTTTTTATTTATTTATTTTTGTAAGGTATGTGTTGTTTGCAAAAGATAAATTTAATAAAGTGTAGGCTTTGACGAACGTCCTACATGGTTAGCTTTTTTTGCAGTTTGGGATGACATATAATTCTTTATATTTATTAAGATTTATTAATTGGCATCCATGATGTCAGAGACTCTCGGTCTCAGGTTTCAATGTCACAGTAGTTTTTGTGTTTCTTTTTGTTGCACACTCAAACTGGATCTTGACGATCGATCGGTGGGACGAAACCAGTTTCATTTTCGCGAGGATCAGATAGATTCTGGTTCCGGATAACTTTGGCTATATGGTAATTTATGCTGATAGCAAATGTTAGATGCGCAGAGGTTATTGCTAGGCGAATGTACGCTTTTAGCCGCATTGATCGGCTTAATAAATTAGCGCACTGATGAGCTAATTAGAGGGTTTCGTTTGGAAATGAAGTCATTTTGTATGATATTGCATTTGGTCACGTTTAGTGTGATTTTTTTTTTTTTAAGCAAAACACCTTATTGGAATTTTGAGCTAAGCTATTTGGTTGTAAGAGTGAGCGATCTATGTATTTATATACGGTTCGTTTGAATGTGTTTATTAAGCATTGATAAGACGAAGAATTTGTTTTTCAATAAACAGTACATTAGGTAATTTGATTTTCGTGTAGGTAATTGCGTTGTTGATTGAACAGGAGCAGCAATTGTGCAATAAGCAACATTTATACTTTTAGTCAGTTTTGATCCATATAAATAGGCACTACTGCTAATTTTCAAAACCAGATCTATACTCTTTTGGTGAGTCTTCGTTTTTGTACATAAGCAGTCGATTTATCCATAATAATAAGTTTTATTAAAATTTATTTCTTAGGTAAATAAAAATTGAAATAGAGTTTTGAATTTTCTAAAGTTTTAGTTATTTTTGTTAGTTAACATTTCGTTCTTTAGTTTCAGCCGACGCTGTATGCTGTATATCGAATGTAATTAATTCTTGTTCTTTATAATTGAGGGTAGCTATATTTTAGACACAATTATACTTAATAATCATTAAAACGGATTCCATGATATTAAAAATACTATACTGCATATACATATTGATATTACTATCGTTTATCCGGCTTCAAAAGATCGCATTAGATTGAACACAGTCTGCCGGTAGTTTTAAGTTAAACAGAAGAACCTTTATGTCGAACAGACTGACATGACTAAAGGTGGGTTTCCACATATCGGTTGATTGACAAAGTTTGACAGCCCTCGCGTTTATGTCATTGAACGACATGAACGTCAGTTCATTTCCACTTATGCCAATTATTGGCAAAAAATCGTTTGTCCGTTGATTGCCCAACTTATGAACTTGATGCCAATTAAATTTTCTCCGTCAATTATAGACAAAGTGACATTTTGTTTGACAATTCAGCTATTTCCACTTGTCCAGTGATTTCTTTGTCAGTTATTGGCCAACGCTGTTAGTCAATTCATTGACAAGCAATTTTTCGCTATTTCCACTTGCAAATTGTTTAATTGGCATAAAAATACGTCAATTGTCAATTTCAAATCGACAAGTGGAAACCCAGCATAAGTTCTTATATTTCGGTGATCGGCAGATTGAAGAATTCTGAAAAAATCTAATGAAAAAGCCCTATTCGTACATATAAATTAAAAATGCTTTTTTCTGGGCGCGTTCGGATTTGTAAGAGCATTTTTAACAAATCTATAGCTCAAGGCTATGGGAAGCTACGACACTTTCAATTCCAATGATGAGGCTCTTTCATAAAGCAACTTTATATTCGCAGATAAACTGCATGTTTTCTTGTACAGGGTGGCGGATCAATTGTGATACAATAAGAAATTCAAATAACTTTTTTTTTTAATCAATGAATTTCATTTTTTTTTTATTATATAGAAAATTCAATTTAATTTTATAAAAATAATTGTTTTTTGAAGACCGTAAATAACCTCCATGCTCATCCACGCATATGCGACACGCCTCCTGATCAGAAAATTATTCAATGCGGTTTCGTTGAAGTCGGGATCGCCTCAATTATTGTTGGAATGGACTGCTTCAATTCAGTCAAATTCCTTGGTTTCGTTTTATACACCTCTTGCTTGACATAACTCTATAAAAAAAGTCTGGTGCAGTCAGGTGTCAGGTGACCATGGGGGTCAGTGGAAAGTGGAGTTTCTGGATATTAATTTGCAAACATTTTTTGGCAAAATTCCAGGCGAATATGAAAATCCAGAGGATTAAACTTGCTTGTAATTTGGAATTTGTAAGGAAACAAGTTTAAGTCATCATGAATTTTCTTTGTAATGACCGTCTGTTAATTCCAATTTGCGCCGATAAGTTTCGAGTCGAAACGCTTGGATTTGCCTGAATTGACGATGCTAAAGCCGCGATTGTATCTTGACACCAAACATAGGGATCTGGATGGCATAGTCTTCGTGCGATGCTTCCAGATTCGACAAACATGTTTACAAGCCTCATAATATGGTCCATCTACTCTGGGGAGTGCCGCCAAACTCCCGCCTAAATTCCCTTTGGACGGAAATGAAGGACTGCAAAGCATGGTACCGCTGCACTATATAAATTCTCTTTTCGGTATCCCAAGCATTCATTTTAATAAATCTAAATAGTAACCTGCCAAATAAAAAAAAAAAACGCCAATTACTAACACAGAAAAAAAGTTATTACGTTTTGTTTTTGTAGCACGATTCGTGCGCCACCCGTATGACTATTAATTTGAACTTAATTTTGAATATCGATATTTCATAATTTTTTCGTTAAAGAATGTTTAAACTCATTAAGCTGTACCGTACCTACTAGGTCTATTGCCTAAGCTCGTATTATTTTTCATTTATTCAATAAGCGGACAAACTTTTGTGGCATAAATACTGAAATCAAAATTAACATCAAAGTCATAATGGTTGGAAAGGCAATTTCGATCGCTATAAGACTAAAAAAATTAAAATGAACTTGAACTATTTGGGCAATAAAATAAATCACTAAGAATAGAAATTAATTGGCAGCACAATTTTGTTCGAAGAGCTAAAGTCGAAACCGTATTTTTTTATTTTTTCTTGAAATTCGTTTTTAATACAATCTTATTAGAATTATATTTAATTCTTAAAAGATGAGTTAAAACTACACCATCTAGAAGCCACCTCAATATCTACAAAAAAAAAATATAATTAATATCATTATAAGAAGCCCCATTTAACAACAATTTGTTATCGATAACTTGTATGGAAATGTCTTAAATATGTTTTTACTAGCTGAGCCCCCGCCGGCTTCGCCAGGCCTTTTTTTTTTGCTTTTTTAAATCTTTATTTATTTATTTATTTTTTATCGTGTCAATTGATCACACCGACATTTTAAAAAATTCACTAAATTGGTTGAAAATTACGGGGCAAAATTGGGGACATACAGTTTTATCCACTGCCCATGAACAGTAATTGTATTGCTTAGGTCTTAGATTTTTCTGCCTAAACCTGAAATACAGTAATACAAACAAAACAAAAAAAAGGGCCAATATCTGTAAGTTTGAGCTTAATCGATAGGGTGGTTTTCGAGATATATGATTTTGAATGTATGTAATTTTTTTTTGTAATGGAGGTGCCACGCCCCTTTGTTCAATTTTGACCAATCTTCATAGGAGCACTCCCGGGCCAATACCTAAGATCACCTGTATGTTTGAGCTCAATCGATTAGGTGGCTTTTGATATATGCGATTTTGAATGTTTTTTTTGTATGAGTGGTGCCACGCCCCTTTGTCAGATTTTGACCAATCTTCACAGTGCTCCTGTGGCCAATATCTAAGATCATCTGTAAATTTGAGTTCAATGGATTCGGTGGTTTTGGAGATATGCGGTGATGTACGAGATGTATATTGTTTGAAAAATATAAAAAAAAGAGGGTAGTATTCGAAGTTCGAAGACAATAATTATTATTATTAGTTGGTTTACAGATTTACTATCGGGATTTATAAGCTTCATAAACTTAAAGCATTTTAAGTTAGACCATAAAATAGACCATAAACCAGATATTCGTGATGTCACCTAAGTGTTCGCGTTATCAATTGCCTCCCAGAATGGCAGTTCTTTTGAAGTTCTTTGATTTAGACTCTATATACCAACCAAAATTTAAGATCAAATCTAAATTGTTTTGGTAGTCGCAGTAGGTACATATCTATATACTATAAAATGATAATCACAATGTGCCTATGGCTCAGCGTTGTTATATGATCTTAATTATCTTATTTTCTAAGATATTGAGGTTGTCTCCAGATGAGAAGATATTAACTCAATTTTAATGCATTTTTTAAGATTTGTAGAATTTTAATAAGATTTGTTAAGATATTCGCTTTGAAATAAAAAATTAATTGAAAAAGAACGCACTTCGAATAAATTTGTCCATTGTTCATATTTGTGGAATTGAAGATACAAATTTTCTTAGATTGCTCATTACAAGTTCAATTAAATTTGCATAGTCTTAGCCCTCAAAATGTGTTGCCAAAAATTAGACGTTATTTTCTGCGCTGCGCTGTTTTTTAACTGCGCTCTGAGTGGAGCTCGAGCATTTTGAGCGCGCTTTGAACACATCGTGCTCAGATCGTTCTGATTTGTTAATGAAACAGACTTGAGCACATAGCTGTGATATCGTTATTTATTAATTCTGTTTACCTTCTGTGCCATGAGAACAACAGGGCTCGTCCGCCATTTCAACTACATATTTAGTTTTTTTTTCTGTGAAATGTGACTGTAAGCGCGTAATAAGTTTTTTACTCAGCCTGCTCAGTAAATTTATTCTGAGCTAATAAAGCATGCTCTGATCATTCTCTGAACGAAAAAATAAACACAAATTCAGAGCTCTGAGGTGTCTGAGCTAAAAAAGAAACACGAACAGTTCAGGCTATGCTCTGAACTAAAAAAGAAAAACCCCTATTAATGACATTGATTGTTATTTCAGTTTTTAAATTACATCGATTATCTGCAGTACAGTAGAACTTACAAAGTTAATGGTTAGCGAGCTTTGCACAGCCCCGGAATTGCAGCTCTCCTGAACTCAAAATATTAATACTTCCCTTTGTCGATTTTTTTGACTTAACGGCGCGCGGTTTAACTATTCCTATGTCCTATCAAATTGTTTCAAATATCGAAATCGGGAAAAAATGTTGATAAAAATCGGCCTGTATTCAAAATAGGTTTACCTTTTACCTATTCATTCATATGTATCTCGAAAACGGTTTTACGATTTTTATGAAATTTTTCATAAAAATATAGGGTTCCAATCCAATTTAGTTTTCAAAACCCAGTAAATTTAATATAAATTTCAAAAACAGAGCATATCTAAAATACGTTCAAAAACGCTGCACAGGCACACCTAGTTTTTGACTAGAAAATAGGGTATTTTTTCAAAATTTCTTTATGTTTATTTAAAACTGGCATTTAAGATGAATTAAAATATGAAATCGAAAGTTGTAAGATCTAGCAAAAATCTTTATAACAACACTGCTATGGCTTCTGGCTAAAATTACACATGATGATGCAAACTGACACAGTAACCCAAACCTAACCTAGCCATTATCATTTCTGACATACTCCTATAACGATGGTTATCGATACTTTATATGTTTTCATTATCGTTCTTCAACATTTTTTGTATGTACGCTTTAAATATAATAAAGGATTACCTCCGTTTAAATGTCACAAAAAATATATATATATTTGTGTAAAAATACATATGTATTTATCTCTGCGATAAGCCAGTGTATCCACTCCACCTATTTTCTAAAGGAAAACACCTTCCCTGAGCATAGCTACTTGCATGATTCATCACAAAAAAAAACAGCTGTTAAATTTAGGACCACTTCAACACATTCTTGTAGTTGACTTTGCGTCATCATGGTTTTCTTGTTAGCGGTTGTTCACTGAAACTGAACTAGCCGAACACTTCCCTTATCGACGGGATGTTGTGCGGCATTCGTCGCCTCGTCAGTCGTCAGACAAAGGAAATCCATTGAAGTTCCTACCTCAGTCAAGGAATTCCTCTGATGACTCAAACAGCTATCCTCAACATATATTTTAAAAAGAACAATGCTATTCCAGATAAGACCATACGTTTGCTGAGTGTGTTTTCTACATAACAAATTTCTTTCTTGATAAATCTAAAAATATAGAGAAAAATAAAACACGTACCCTCCTCACTCTCCAGTTGGTTTCTTGTCAACATCGAAACGGTTTGCAGATAAGTTTCTGAAAGCAAAACGAACTATGTACATATCTTTTGTTTACCACATTTCAACGTGAACATAGTTTTGTTATATCAACAATTTGCGAACAAGATTAGGTGTAGCCACAGCGGCATCCTCATCCTCCCACTTCATTACACCGTTTAAGCCCATATTACCAAGACCATTAAGTATCATTAAGAATCTCACCAACCGAAACGCAATAATTCCTTTCTGACCCATATTCAACCCATTTCCGATCGCGATACATAAACCGTGTTGGCATATGTTATACAGTACTAACCGTGACCACAGGTTAGCTACATCGACTGCTCTTATTTTATAGCCAACCTGCAAAAAAATAATTATGGTAATTCACTGTCTAGGTAGGAGCCACCTTAAACAGTAAACAGTAGGCGTCACGTCACTTTTACCTACCCACACTGAGCAGTAGATACGCGTTACCTGTGGTAATTCATTTCCATTCGTTACTTTCATTTATCGATCATTTGTATCTGAAATGTGAGTACGATGCAGGATTGCCATGCCAGTAGTGGTCGATTAGTTTTGGTTTTTTCTATTTTTCATCGAATGGGATGACCTCGAAAAATATTAATATCTTAACTTCGAAAAAAAAAAAAACGAATCATTGTTGGCTTATCAAAATGATGTCATGGAGTATATATACAAACTTCAACATTTCTGTCAACATTCTGTGCTGTGTTAGTCTGCCGGTTATTTTTTTCTTATTTTTGGAAAGGTAGTGTTAGTTTAGCTCTTTCACAAAAACAAAATATCCACATCGACGAGGTTAGCCGGCTGAAAACATGAAACCGAATAATGAATTAGTTGTGTTTCAAGTGAGATATACAGAGGAAGATCACCATTTGAATTTCGCACGTAAGTTGATAGATACTGGTTTTTGTTTTGGGCGGTGATTTCATACAGCTGATTAGTGAAAACTGCTAATTTTGTTGCAGTCTATTAACTATAATTTTACACTTTTTGGATATTATACTTCCTTGTGTGCGATAGTTCTCATGCGATACAATTAATCACAATAGCAGTGATGCAATCCATTGTGAATTTTATTTGCAGAAGATGATTGAGTGTAAACAGTACGTGATGTTATCTTTGCTGTAGATATGGTTATACATATATATTTGTTAGACTATGTAGATCTAGATCATTGTTTTTGTGGACCATAAAGAAAAACAACAACCAAAGAGTCTAAAAAATTCGAAAGTTTTATTGGTAGTTAAACTCGTTATGGATAGTTATCTGGTCGTAAGATTTGTTGCTGTTTCTTTGCGGATTACGCCAGCATGTGAGAACTTAGGTTTGTGTCATTTTGCGAAACTGAGCAAAATGAGGCTACCCATATTTCCATCGCTAAAGACGACTAAATAGAATGATGACAGGTTCAGGATAAAAAAAAGTTGTTAATTTTTCGAAAATAACTTCGATGTTCTTGGGTTTATCTTATTCGTTTGACAAAAAACGCTTTACTTATCATTATAATGGTTGTACATAGTTGCGAATGCCTTAAAGATGGCAAAGTGTGAACTAGCTTCTAACACTAACACTTTAGCGGTGGCCATGGTGTAGTGGTTAGAGTCATTGCTTGTGACCCGAGCGGCGTTGGTTCGAGCCCCGGCGGGGGACAGCAATACTCTGCCACCGACCATAAAGAGAAACGAATAATATCAGAGTTTCTCCACCACTACACCAAAAAAAGGGGTTTCTGCTTGGTAGTACAATGGACCGTGATTCGTCTGAGTGCTCCAGGATTTGGAATCCCCTTTTTATAAAAAAAAAAAAAAAAAAAAAAAAAAGCTTCTAACACTCAATATTTAAACGGATAAAGTACCTACAATATATTTTATGCATAATCTAAAGGTGCTAGTACACTATATGTAGCACGCCTCATGGTAATGGTCCCAATGGATCTCTCTGTTGACGTCAGAGCCACATATATATGAGGCGTGCTACATATCGTGTACTAGTACCTTAAGTAACCCCTTGGAGATCAGGTATCATTTTTCCTATTAATGTCAAAGGAGTATTTCTAGGAAATTTTCTAAGAATGCGCGATGCTACAGCTAACATTCCCGCACTGAATAGGTATATTCGTGTCGTGATTTTAACTATTATTCTGAGTTTATTCCAGTTAATTTTGAGTATTTCTATAGATATTTTATAGTTAAAATGTGACCAAGGTGCTTTCGATACTATTTGTCCAAAACGGCATCAAATTTTATTTTGAATTATAGTAATTATTATTTTTTTACTTACTTGAATTGGAGCACGACCCGTAGAAGATCCTTACATTATTATTGGACAAACCCCAAATTACACAGAACAGAAACCGAAACTGAAACAGCACAGAAAGGTCTTCCGTTCTGTAGTAAATTCGGTGCCATGAAATAAAGTCTTATGCAAAACGTTATTGTGGGATTTATTATGCACTTCAAAAGTGAAATAAAGCCCAAAAATAAAGTCCTTGGACATTATTGCACTTAGTTATTTAAAAGAAAAAGACGAATAGAATAAAACAGAAAATATTTCCCACTGATAAATGTATGGTAATATTTAAACAGTGGGATATGTATGGAGGGCATGCTGCCCCCCTGCAACCACACCGCTTGTGGGTCACTGTAATTCTTTCAATTCTCCCCATATATTCGTTGTTTGGATTTTATTTCCAGTTCGATTTGGACTTGATTGCACTTTGAAAAATGAAATAAAGTTAAAAACTAGATGAAAGCCCCAGTTTTTGCGCTTTAAAACTCCAGCTGCGGCTGGCTTGGCAAAAGCCCATGTTATCGGTCCAATTTTGTCATTTCTGCGCCAATGTAAACGCCACTGTCAGCCCTGTTAAAGGCGCCAACTGCCATCCACTAAGTTACAAAGAACAGAAACCGAAACTAAATCAGAACAGAAAGCTCTTTCGTTTTGTAGTAAATTATGTTTCTGTTTACATTGTTCGCTCAGCTAATCAATACTGGAACAGATCCAGAAAAATATGGCTGCCGTCTGTCCATTCGTTACGTTTGTAGTGCTGGCATCAATAGAAACCATTGAAATTTCGAGCAGAGGTTTAAACCTCTTTCCTACTTTCGCCGCACTGAACCAAAAGGGCTAGTGCTTATATTTACTTCATTTTTCCTGGCATTTTTATATGAAACTGACATTTCACTAGCAGTCCATGTATAGTATGTCAATGATAGAAACAATCAATGTAGAGACTTGTTTACTTTCTCTCGCCAGATGGCAATTTTCTGTATGCCTTAAGGTGGGTTTCCACATGTCGGGTGATTGACCAAGTTTGACAGCCCTCGCGTTTATGTCATTGAATGACATGAACGTCAGTTCATTTCCACTTATGCCAATTATTGGCAAAAAATCGTTTGTCAGTTGATTGACCAACTTATGAACTCGATGCCAATTAAATTTTCTCTGTCAATTATAGACAAAGTGACATTTTGTTTGACAATTCAGCTATTTCCACTTGTCCAGTGGTTTCTTTGTCAGTTATTGGCAAACGCTGTTAGTCAATTCATTGACAAGCAATTTTTCGCTATTTTCACTTGCCAATTTTTTAATTGGCATAAAAATACGTCAATTTTCAATTTCAAATCGACAAGTGGAAACCCAGCATTAGTTACTGAAAAAAAAAATTTGTCGATTTTGTCTCTGTTCCAGTTTTTGTTCTTTGTCACAGTTGGTGCCTTAAAATATGCTCCGAATTTCCCAAGAAACAAACAACAAATTTCAAACGCACACCCAATTAGAAATTAAACCAAACCAAATTTAATTCGACAAAAAAAATAAATATATTTTGTCAAATGAAGTGAATTCTGACTTTTGATTATTGTCGTGTGAACTTATAAGAAACTAGCTGTAACCGCTCGGCTTTACAGGTCGTAGCTCTTAGATAACAATATTCGTTCGTAAAATGCGAGAATTGAGAACAAATCGATCTGCCACAGCGGGCACAATCACTCCAATCTGCCAATCGCTAGAAGTTTCACCGTATTCCCAGGCCACTTTAATGACACGAGAGAGCCATTTGACTCCCTCTTCACCTAAGGCCTTGAGCATTTCTGGGCGGATTTCATCTACTCCGGCAGGTTTGCCTGCTTTTAGCGATTTGATCGCAGAAGTGACTTCCTCTATCGTGGGACTATTTTCCGCCCTGTTTAAGGCGATGGATGTGACATCCTCAATGCCCTGGATTGGATTGAGCAATTCGGAAAAGTGATCGCTCCATCTGCGCAAGATGTCCTCCTCATTAGAAAAATGTGTACCATTTTGATTGGACTCCTTCAATAATATTCCACTTCCTTCCTCTAAGACGGCGGCTGGTCTGCCAGAACACCTCGCTTGCAGATATGTGATCGCGGTCTAATTTCTCGCCGAACTCCTTCCAAGATTGTTCTTTGGCTGCTTTAACAGCCAATTTGCAATTTTTTTTTTCAAATTCCATGCCACAGTTTCTTGACGCATGTAACCTTTCTGCTATTACACTATGCGGCTAATTGAATGTTCACTCCCATTTTTTCATTAATACGAATACCATCCTGGAGGCCTTGGAACTATATCTATGACCACCAAAAAATTTTAGAATAATCTATTTTCATAAAATTTCCATTTCTTTATGGGCCTGGCCGGCTATTTCCATAATGTGGAACTTAATCGGGCGTCGAAAAAACTGGGTCATTAGGTATTTTTCAAAATTCAGACTCCCCCAAGTCGATCCATTCAGCAAAACCAGAAAATGCCACCAGATCGCAATACCATGCAATTTCAGCAGGAGGCTATTATCGTATTCAACAATCTTAACGACTCCATTAGATTCAACCCACAATCCGCACCGTACAACAATTTAAGATAACTATTCTAACAAACAAATTGTCTAAGAAAAACTATCTATCACCAGGTAGCATGACGTAAGCTCTAACTCACTCGAAAACCTCAAAACAAACTCTAATACGCTTTTAATAGCCATAAGCCGTGTAATCGCATTGTTATACACATCCATATATTCCATTTCCATTTCCATATGCATGCATTTTTGTTGGCAGCAATGTTTGCAGCAGGTAATAAAATGAATGTCATTACGAGCGATTACTCTCTGAATGGCCTCCTCAATGAATGAAACGAATAAGCGAACGTGATAGGTGCACACTGTGCGATTGCGAAATAATCTCTTTTTGCATCGATGACGCAGTCCTGACCGAGTTGATGATTTTTTGTAGCACCACCACGACCAGAAATGGTAAGCATTTGGCCGTCGGTGATTGCGTGGGTCGTCAACTTACTAACACCAGACTGTGAGCTGACTAAGCCATGTCGCGGTGTCACCCCCGATTCACAGTAATCGCGCACAGAGCTTACTGTATTGCTAGATCAGCTCACCGGTTGCCAGAAACTTGTAGCTTCAGTTTAATAACGAACATCGATCGAACGACAACACTTTAGTTTTCTATGAGATAACGACGCATAAGCATTTGGCTCTAAATCGAAAACTTGTTTCTTGTTCTAGTGGCAACAATCCGAAGATTTTGGTCGAAAGAAAGAGATCCGCTCGCATTTGTACAAGTTACGTGAGTCGAGACTTAGAGAGTTCTATTCTACGGGCGGTCCAGGAGGAGGTGACATCATGAATCCTTCATCAGATCTATGCTTCGGCAAGACTCCATTAACACCGAGTCATGGCGACTCACTGGTGGACCAGAGCTTTCAGAGCTTGAAATCGAAGGAAGTCCGTGACTCGGAGAGCCCATTACGCGATATTAAGTTTCGCAACAGCGGAGGTGTTGCTGGGGGTGTACTTGTACCAGACACCACTGGTTGGAATGTGCAAACATCATCGGAGGTTAGTCCAGATGGGCGCGCGTTCCGTACAGAGACCTTGGCCAAAACGGATGGTAAGTACATTCGTATTTATTTGACAGTACTTTCACATTAAAATATTTGGTTTATGCTTGTAGGTGTTGAGAAGATACCTGGCGGCCGTGCTGAGTTTGCCGGACGAAATGAACAAAAGTCGAGTGCCTCTCACCAGGGCGATGACAAGAATTATGTCAAGAAGGCTGCCGAAAGTTCAAAGACACATTTGCAGGAGAATATTGTAGTTGGTGATGCTAACTCGGGGCGCACAGAGGTGAAGAGCAGTTCGGTGACGTCATCATCGTCTAAGGTCGTATCATCGTCGTCACAGGTTATTTCAAGCGGTGATCCCGGCTTTGATATGGAACCAAGGCGGTTGACACACGATCCGCAATTCCAGAAGTTGGTTTCCTCGGCAAATAATACTGCTCTACATAGCGATCAGCAGCAATATCAACGAAGCGAGCGAAACGAGCGCAACGAAAGAAATGAAACGACTAGCAACTTGCGCGAGGAGAGCTTGAAGTACGTTGACATGGACAAAGCTTCGCCGGAGTACCAGCAACACGTCCAACATCTGATGTCTCAACCGGGTGCCATAGTGTCGAACATTGTCGAGTACCCAAAGCCGGGTGTGAAAATGATCACCACAGTGAAAAAACTTCCTGACGGTACCACCGTGAAGACTAAGAGATACGAAACCGAAGCTAGCGCTGACTCTGGCTCGATTTCCCAGACAATGAATCAACAGCAAAGGATGTCCTCAAGCTCAAGCACCACGCAGAAAACGACAGAAAAGCGAATTCAAGACTCTGAGGATGTGTTCTCACGCTTGTCCCGTACCCGTGATTCCAGTGGACCGATGAGTCCCCAAAAAACTCCTGAAACTCCATCTCAGGATGATATTTATTCACGTTTGCAAAAGTCCCGCGGTGGAAATGTGCATGAACAGAAATTTTCTGAAGCAATGGACCAGCGGTCTACACAGATACTCAGGGACACCAATCAGCATCCAGTGACTCGTACGGTGCCAACTCGCCGCGCCAGTGATTTGGTAGACAACGTCGAAGTGGTTTCCACTAGCAACACCGTGAAGAAGGACCTCAATCAGAGTGTTCGTAATGACAAGATTACTGACTTCATTCAAACCGAACGCGATCGTTTCGTTCTTGATCGTGAGAGCCCAAGCCGCAGTGGTCCTGATGGATTACTCAATACATTGGCTCCTATCACGCCTGGGCGATTTGTCCGTCCTCAGACTGAGGATATTTCAACTAACGGATATACTTCGACCGGGGTTATCCAACAGTCGTCCAAGAGTTCGACAAAGTTCTCCGAAAGTCGTCGCTTCTCAACTGAGACTGTTGAGAGCTTCGCGGAGAGCCACAACGAAAATCAGGACTTTTCGACACATGGATTTCCGTCAGTTCGTAAAACTATAGAGGAGCCGAAAGGTGCCAGATCACCATCTGGCGGACGACCAAGTCAGGACTTTTCAACGCACGGTTTCCCATCGGTGAGGCCTGACAAGCCAACTCAGCAGTACACATCGCAAAGGCCAAGCACCAATGAGGAATACAGTACCACTGAGAGGGTGCATATTGTGCACACCGATCGTCCACGCCCAGGGGAGGCATACCCGCAGACAACGGACTCGACTTCTACCACTCGAAACAATTTCTCTACAAACGAAGCACGTCGTCATATAACTTCCACCACTGACGACTTCAGCACTCATGGATTTCCATCGGTAAGGGCTGGAACTCCAACTAGAGATTCGCCAAAGCGCTTTGAGCCATCCTTAAGCGAATCTCCAAGGCGTCCGTCAGGTCAGGAGCCAGTAGGAAATCGCCGATCACCATCTGACGGTTATTCCACACATGGATTCCCTTCGGTGAAGGCCAGCAGTCCATCCGGTGACTCCCCAAGACGTCCATCAGGAACAGAGCCAACGAACCAAGCCCAACGGCCAACAACGGACGACTATTCCACTCATGGTTTCCCATCCGCAAAGCCTGCCCATACTACGCCAACACAATCAGCACCTCAGTATGAGGACTCCCCTCGATCTACCAACCGCCGTCAACCCAGCGTTGACCGTGACGACACCATATCTGTCTCCTCTGACCGAAGCAACAGCATTACATACGAGAAGCGCATCGACGCCGCACATCAGGCGTTCGCCCGCTCTCTTCGCTGCGCTTCCCCAGTGGAGTCAATTCGACGCGACAGTATCTCAGATCGGACAACGCCTCGCACCAGCGTGGGATCGATTCGAAACTCTTACTCGCCATCGAAACGTGACGGCCGTAGTCCATCCCATGAGAGCATAACCAACTCGGAATCAAGCCGCATTAGCTCGGCAACAGTGACCAAAACTCACCGACCCGTAACAACCGACACCAGACGTGTTTCTGGCCCAAAAAGCCCCATCAGCAAGACGGTACCCTCCCGTGTATCCAACGAAACGATAGACTATTCGCTGACAAGGAAAATCACTGCTAAGCCCACGGACAAGACAACTGGGAGACCTACACCAGGTAAGTGAGCACCTTCCACCTCCCACCACAACAAATGTCGCTTATGCTTCCTTCAGTTAATGAGCAGTCCATTTCGGCTGAGCCTATTCTGCGCAAGAAAATCTTCGTCGCAACCGAAGGTTTTCTTGAAAGCGAAGGTATTGCTGAGGAACCGGTCCTTAAAAAGGAACAATACTATCAGCTTGGTCCGTCCGATGCAACACTTCCATCCAGCCGCCTGAAAAACAGGCAGCTCCTTGGTAAGATCAAACCCATACCATGTGTGCGCTTAGCTTATGTTTTTTTGTGTTTTGGGTGACAGGCATCATCCCGCTTTGGTTATTTGTGTTTTTTGTTTGCATTGTCACCTAGGTTAAGCTTAAAGTTTAAAGGAAAACCTTTTACAGGTACCACTCCCAATACTTCCCGTAGGCCTAACAACACCGAAGAAGAAATAAACACACTCCTTGATACAGCCACGAAACATACAACACCAACAACAAGATCTGCGAAAACTCAAGACACGAAGCCGACCAAACCGGACACCCTATATAGTAGCAAGCCGAAAACTAAGCCCGAGGGATACATTTCCCAGAATAGGGCCACCGAAATCACCGAAAAACACAATCAGACGACAAACAAACAAGTATCCTATCCCCATTACATCCCTAGTGTTCCAAAAGGTAGAGTTAGGTTCTGTTTACTCCCACAGTAGTATATACCTATTGGGTTATACACATACGTTCTCATACAATCACATTTTGTTTTCACTAACATCTTTCAATTCGATCGCATATTTTCAGCTGACCGATCATCACCATCAGACAGACCAACGAAAAACGCATCATCACCAGCACCCACCACTACCAGCACCACCCCTCATACTGCACCAAAGTCCGCGACAGAAAAACCAAAAGTAGCACCATCCACTAGTCCAACCACGAAGCCATCATCCTCCTCCCCATCCACTAGATTTACTAAAACTGTTAAAGTTGAAAATGCCATAACGCGAGACACGACAAAGACAAGACGAGAACCGGAGGCAGAGTATCTACCGGAGGACCTTGACGAAGGTTATGTCCCAGACACGAAGGGCCAACGAAGACCGACTTCCAAGCGACCAACTTCGGATGATGAAGGCTTTGAGCCGGAATCACCAAGAGCTGGCTCGCCAACAAGTGACTTTGAGTACCGGAGGCCCACACAGACGGAAACTTTTGATGAAGAAGATTCAATCTTCAATAGAACTCGTAAGACAGATAAAAAAACCGTCACCACTGACTTCTTAGATACCGAGCGTAAGCAAACACGGCGGCCAGAAGACGGGAATAGGCCAGGAGGACCGACCGATAGTGAGCCTGAGGACGGTGGTCGTAAACCGTCCTATTTGACCGACGAACCAACAAACCCATCAGCTGTAAAACAACCCAAGCGCTCCGGTGATAAAGAGCCAAAACGTCCCGAAGAAATCAGTCCTAAGCCGACTCATGTTAATAGGGTACCAAATGGGCCATCAGGGGTGAAGCAACCAATACATCCTGGAGATGTAGAGCCAGTGGGTCTATCGGGTCCAAGTTCAAATGAGCCAAAGCGTCCCGATGATGGAGGCCGTAAGCCACATTATTTGACTGATGAACCATCTGGTCCCCATATAAATCAACCAAGACATCCGGGAGATGTTAACAAGCAGAAGCGTCCCGAAGATAAAAGTGGCGCGCCATTGTATGATGAACCCACATGTGGGGAGCCAAAACGTCCGGAAGATGGACAAAAACAGCCGGGCAAACCCCGCGGTTCCAAGCCACCACTGGATCGCAGTGAAACCTTCGACGAACGGTGCCGTCAGATTTTGGGAATGCAAGATGAAACGACTGTCGAGAAGACAAATAGAGTTCAGGATTTTATTAATACCGAACGGAATACAGTTAACATTATTCGCAAGCCCGGTCAGAGATCACCAAGTCCTCAAAAGAAACAGCCAAGTGATACTGTAAGCATTGAAGATTGTGATGATGAGGACTACCCGTCTCAAAATACTACTACCACCAGAACGACCAAAACTACAAAGGTTGAGTATCCTCGGGGCACATCTCCAACCGAAAAACCAGTAGGCCGGGGCTCCAAGCCAGGTGACAAGGAAACTGGAGATTATCCGCTTGATCGATCGCCTTTAGGTAAGACTCCTAAAGGCATCAGACCAAACGAGATGGATGAAACAACTGTGACGACTACAACTACCACAAGAAGTGTAGATCGTCCTAGAGGTGGATCTCCATTAGGCCCAGGGGGTCGATCGCCAACAGACAGTGAAACTACAGTTCGTAAGACTACAATCCGGGATACAAATATCGTTGATGAAATTGACGAGCGTTCGCCATCTTCTCGTCCAAGAGATGGATCTCCTATGGGTAAGAAGCCCATGGGCACCAGACCAACAGATGAGCCAACTACAACTACAACTACAACGACAAGCAATACAACCTATGAATCTGATCGTCCTTTTTCTAAGTCTCCATTAAAAAAACCAGTTCGTGGATCAAGTCCAACTGATGAAACGTTCACGTCAAGAACCACGACAAGGGATACCACTATCCAAGAATCCGTTGACGATGTGATTGGGCTTTCTCGCCCTCGTGACCGATCCTCCCCGGATAAACCTCGTGGTCGCAGTCCAACTGATGAGACAACAGTCAGGAGGACCACAACAACTAAAACTAGGGGCACCACGGTCGATAATCGGTCTCCTCACCGTCGAGATTATCCTCGCGAACGATCTCCCACAGATACACCTCATGGTGGTAGTCCAACCGATAATACAACAGTCAAGAGAACTACAAAATCGACCACAGATACCACGATAATTGATGACCGTTCGCCGTCTTCACGTCCAAGGAGTCAATCACCAAATGAAAAACCCCGTGGACGTAGTCCTATTGATGATAATACCTATAGGACTATCACGACGACAACACGAGATATTCTGATTGACGACGATTCTTTGCGGCCAAGGGACTATACCCGTGATCGATCTCCAATAGAAAAACCGCGTCCAAATGATGATAGAACAATCAAAAATACCACAAAGACAACAAAGACTACCACTGTCATTAGTGATGTTGACAACCGCCCTCGTGGTCGATCTCCATCGGAGAAGCCAACACGTGGCCCAAGACCTACTTATGTGGACGATATTGTGACAGAAACCACTACAACAAGCGACAAAATCGTCCGTCCCCGCGATCGTTCTCCAACAGAGTCCGATACTGAAGATGGTCCACATAGCCAGTCTCCATCAGACAAACCACGGAGACAAACTCCCATCGTTTCTGAGAATATCGATGAAACTTATGTTCAAAAGACTACAAACACAATCAAGGATACTACAATTTTGAAGGAATTCGATGTAGATGAAAGCTCTCTCCATAAAAAGCCAACAAGACGTCCAAGTCCAACTGAAGAAACAGAAGATCATCCCAGAGGAAAGTCTCCAGTTAAGCCCAAAGGTGGAATACAATATGAAGCTTATGAAACAACTGTCACAGATGTGACTGTAGTGGACGAACGTAATAAACGACCAAGTGATCGCTCTCCATCCCCTCGATCGAAACTCACTGACAAATATCCAAGGGGTTCCAGGCCAACTGAGGAGGAAAAGAGTCCTCGAAATAAATCCCCCACAGAAAAGAAACCGACTAGCAGTTTCCGGGGTACATCGCCCTCCGAGAAGCCTAAAAGACAGTACCCCGATGACGGAGACACTGAGGAGACTATTGTCCAAATGACTTCGAAGACTACGGATAAAAAAACATTTGAAAAGACTGATGTTGAAAATTACCCTCGCACTAAGTCTCCTTCTGAAGGGCCGAAAGGTCCAAGACCAACTGGGGAAACTATCAACGATCGTTCGCCAAAGGGTAGTCCACGTGGAACTTCGCCAACGGAGAAGCCTAGGAGACGCCAGCCAACTGATGAAGAAATCGATATTACTGTCATTCAAAGGACAACCAAAACAACAGACGAGGAAATCAATGATCGATCACCAAAAGAACGGTATCCACAAAATCGTCCCCGCGAGACATTGCCGTCAGAGAAACCGACACCAAGAGGCTATCCTCGCGATAAGTCTCCCACTGAGAAGCCGAGGCAAACCAGACCGACTAATGAAACTGTTACCCAAAGAACGCTTAAGAAAACTACAGATATCAGCACTGTAGATAACCGTTCGCCGAAGACTAGTCCTCGCGGAACTTCTCCAACCGAAAAGCCTAGGAGACGCCAACCAAATGACGAAAAAATAGATACCACTCTTGTACAAAAGACATCCAAGATAACAAGGGATAATAGAACTTTGGAAGAAACAGTTGTTAAAGATAGCTCGCTCAAGGATTATCCTCGTGAAAAATCCCCAAGGAGGCGTCAACCAAGCGAAGAAGATACCGATGACACAATTACCAGTGACTGTAACTCTCCAATCAGTCGCCCACTTGGAACATCTTCATCGAACAAGCCTAAGCGTCGTCATCCAAGCGAAGAAGAAACCGACGAAACGTTCGTTCAAACTACGACCAAGACAACTATTGTAGATGATCATTCACGTGAGACATCTCCATCTGCGAGGCCTAGAGAGCGCCAACCAACCGGTGAAGAGCCCGATGAAACTACGAATAAATCACCAAAGGATCATCCTCGTGAAAGGTCTCCATCCAAAATCTCCACTACTGAAAGGCCTAGAAGACCCATATCAACCGACGAAACCTTTGTCCAGAAAACGGCCAAGACAACTACCGATCGTATCACTACAGCTGATCGTTCTCCTAAAGATCGTCCTCGTGGGACATCTCCAACGGAAAAGCCTAGAGGGCCAAGAACCGATGAAACCGTTCTGAGGAAGACTGTGAAATCATCCACTGGTCACACTACCGTTGAAGATCGCTCTCCGCATCGCCCGCGTGAGACATCTTCTTCGGTAAAGCCCAGCAGACGCCGACCAAGTGAAGACGAGACCGATGAGATAGATGAAACAATCAATGAGACAACTACTACTGAAAGCGTTTTATTGAAAGATCGTCCACGCGGAACTTCTCCATCTGAGAAACCCACGAGGCGTCATCCAACCGATGAAGAAACCGAGGAGACCGTAGTCCATAGAACTACTAAGGCAACCAGAGATCAAACAACCATGGAAGAAATTAACATCGAAGATAGTCCAGGGGATAGGTCTCCCTCTGAAAGTCCTCGAGGGCGTAGACCAACGACCGATGATTGTTCACCAAGAAATCAGCCACGGGAAACATCTCCATCTGAAAAGCCAAGGAGGCGCCAGCCAACTTTAGAAGAAATCGATGTCACTGTTCAAAGGACAACTAAGACGACCAAAGATAGGACCACTTTGGAAGAAACAACTGGGCGGACGCCTAAGGATCGGCCCCGCGAAAAGTCTCCATCACAGAAGCCTGGTTCGTATCCCCGTGGTAATTCTCCAACAGAAAAGCCAAGAGGTCCAAGGCCTACAAGTGAGACAGTTGTCCAAAGGACTACTAAGACAACAACCGATCGTACCACTGTCCATGATCGTTCACCGAAAGATCGGCCACGCGCTACATCTCCATCTGAAAAGCCTATGAGGCGCCATCCGACTGACGAAGAAATCGATGTCACTGTGGTACAGATGTCAACTAAGAGGACAAAAGATAGGACCACTTTGGAAGAAACAACTCGGCGATCGCCTAAGGATCGGCCCCGCGAAAAGTCTCCATCACAGAAGCCTGGGTCGTATCCCCGTGATAATTCTCCAACGGAAAAGCCAAGAGGTCCAAGGCCTACAAGTGAGACAGTTGTCCAAAGGACTACTAAATCAACAACCGATCGTACCACTGTCCATGATCGTTCACCAAAAGATCAACCTCGGGGAATATTGCATTCAGAAAAGCCAAGAAGACGACGACCAAGTGAAGATGAGACCGATGAGACCGATGAGATAGATGAAACAATCAATGAGACAACTACTACTGAAAGCATTTTATTGAAAGATCGTCCACGCGGAACTTCTCCATCTGAGAAACCCAGGAGGCGTCATCCAACCGATGAAGATACCGAGGAGACCGTAGTGCATAGAACTACTAAGGTAACTAGAGATCGAGCAACCATGGAAGAAGTCAACGTTGAAGATAGTCCGCGAGATAGGTCTCCCTCTGAAAGTCCTCGAAGGCGTAGACCAACGACCGATGATTGTTCACCAAGAAATCAGCCACGGGAAACATCTCCATCTGAAAAGCCAAGGAGGCGCCAGCCAACTGTAGAAGAAATCGATGTCACTGTTCTTCAAAGGACAACTAAGACAACTAAAGATAGGACGACTTTGGAAGAAACAACAGACCGATCGCCAAAGGACCGGCCCCGAGAAAAGTCTCCATCACAGAAGCCAGGGTCGTATCCCCGTGATAATTCTCCAACGGAAAAGCCGAGATGTCCAAGGCCTACAAGTGAGACAGTTGTCCAAAGGACTGTTAAGACAACAACCGATCGTACCACTGTCGATGATCGTTCACCGGAAGACCAGCCACGCGCTACATCTCCATCTGGAAAGCCTAGGAGGCGCCAGCCAACTGAAGAAGAACTCGATGTCACTATTGTTCAAAGGGCAACTAAAACGACCAGAGATAGGACCACTTCGGAAGAAACAACAGACCGATCGCCAAAGGACCGGCCTCGAGAAAAGTCTCCATCACAGAAGCCTGGGTTGTATCCCCGTGATAATTCTCCAACGGAAAGGCCGAGAGGTCCAAGGCCTACAAGTGAGACAGTTGTCCAAAGGACTACTAAGACAACTACCGATCGTACCACTGTCGATGATCGTTCACCGAAAGATCGGCCACGCGCTACATCTCCATCTGAAAAGCCTAGGATGCGCCAGCCAACTGAAGAAGAATTCGATGTCACTGTCGTTCAAAGGACAACTAAGACCACTAAAGATAGGACTACTTTGGAGGAAGAAAGAGACCGATTACCAGCAGAAAAGCCCGGCTCAAGAACATATCCCCGTGATAAGTCTCCAACTGAAAAGCACAGAGGTCCAATGCCGACTAAGGAGACACTAATTCAAAGGAATGTTAAAACAACAACCGATAGTATCACTGTTGATCACTCACCCGATAATCGTTATCGGGGGACTTCCCCTTCGGAAAAGCCTTGGAAACGCCGACCAAGCGAGGAAGAGACTGAGGAGACAATTACAGAAACATCCATTGAGACAACAACTTTTGAAGGTGAGCGTCCGCGCCCACGTGGTCAATCCTCGACGGAGAAACCAAACTCCAGAGCATATCCTCACGAAGCCGCACCGTTGCATAAGCCGCAAAGACCAACAAACGGAGAGATTGATGAAACTGTTATCTTAACGACATTTACAACAAGGCAGGGTCCAACATTTGATGACCGGAATCCAGAAGGCCGTCCTATATCTCCTTCCGGAAAGCCGAGGGGACCAAATGATAGCCCTCGGGGAACATCTCCATCGGACAAACCAAGAAGATACCTACCAAGTGATGACGAAATCGACGAGACCTATGTGCGAAGAACTACGAAGACTACCAGAGAAGATCACACTCACGAGAGGTCTCCAACTAGTAAACCAAGTTCAAAGCCCTACCCTCGTGATGACTCGCCCACAGACAAGCTGAGGCGACCAAAAACCACTGATGTTGATGAAACTACCGTCCGCAACACAACAACCAGAACAACTGTACAAGAAACTGACTTCGAAAAGCGCTATCCCAAAGGCCGGGAGCAATCTCCTGTGGGTAAGCCTACCACTCGACGTCCAAGTAAGCCTACTACTACAACTACAACGACTCGGAATCGGTCCACTCTTGAAGAGCAGGATATTAGCAGATCGCCTCGGCCGAAAACTCAACCAGCCACCCGAGACAAGGCTCCAACAAAGACCATATCTACGTATCCGAGGTCACAACCAACAACTGAACGGCGAGTTCCAGCTGAATTGCCTTCGGTGGGGCGAAAACCGGTTCCGAAGACCACATTTGGAAGCACAACAAAAACCACAACCCAAACGACTGTGACTCGAGTACCGGCCACTCGCCCAAAGACAGCTAAGGAAGTGCCCAAGAAGCCAAGTAAACTGGTAAGCGGTCCTTCAGAATTAAGGCCTGGCGCCAGACAACCCGAAAGGAAACACTCGCCAAGTATTTCGCCAGACTCTAGCCCCTCGCGCCCAACAAGTGAAGTCGATCTGCAATCTCCATACCGTTCACCAAATACAAGTCCTTCACGAAAATCTCCAAGCCCGACCAGATCTGTCAAATTGGAAGACATAACCTCGTCAGTTGTAACAACTAAGAAGACAACAATCTCGATTGATAACTCCAAGCCGAAGGTAACCCATACCACAACAGCCAAGTTCCAAGTGTCTCCGCCAACGTCTCCAACAAAGGTGATCAACTCACCTGAAATTAAATATTCACCGTCTAAGAAACCTTCTACAAAAGCGACTACACTAAAGCCAACAGTAAGTCGGGTTACCACCACAAAGAAAAGTACAACTGTTCGCAAGGACTTAGTTATCCCCACAGACTCCGAGCGCGACTCAGAAGTTCCTACAGACCTCGAAGATGTTGACTCGCCTTTGGCGCAAAAGTCGCCAACCAGGAAGCTGCCGGTGACGCACCGCAAAGAATCAGCTCCTGTTCACCGTGTGACCCAGATCGATAGGGATATTCAGAAAATGGCCCGTTCCACAAGTGAGAATATCATCAAGACTCCGGTCATCAAACGTCCTCTTAAAAACGAACCTCTTGAGCCTATTAGTCAGGGTAAGACCTCACCGAAGACAGAAAGGCGACCTAGTAAGCATTTAAGCACAAAAACAATAAACCTGACCACGTTCGACAAGGTTATCAATAGTCAAGATATGGAAGATGTCATGGTCATTGACATTCAACATGCGAAGAGTTCAAGGGAGCCATCACCAAACAAAATAGTCCCGACCCCGGTTTCAGTTGACTTGTATACCGGAAAGCCCCGCTATCCCGATGTTGTGCAAGAACCTGAAGACGAGCCACGAAAGAAGCCAACTGTAAAGAACATACCAATCTTCGAAGAAGAAACCAATGATTTTGTCGGCTGTCAGATTACTGAGGTCAATGAATCTTTTGAGAATACAACCAAGCACCGCACCAGGAAGTTCATAGATGGAGAATCCCGACCACAACGTCCCACACCAATTATTGTAACTGGAGACAATGTTGACAATGAATGCTTGCTCAGCGTCCATGACAAAGTGTCGAAGTTCATAAGTACAGCTGAAGAAGTCAGTAGGCCTAAGACTTCTGCCCCGTTCCGTCGTGATGTTCCCGAAGAAGACATACCAGACGATGACGAGTGCTTGCTTACCGTCGACGAAAAGGTCAACAAGTTCTTGAAGACCGCTGAAAGTGTGACCAAGGAAGTAATGACCTCGTCTCCTAAGCCAATTGAGCGCCCCCGCATCGATGACTTGGATGAAGATCTCAGAACTGATGAGTGTGTCTTAAGCGTTTCAGAAAAGGTCAACAAGTTCACAACGAAAGCTGAAAAGTTGGCACCTTCGGCTCCCCAAAGATCTCCTGAGTTGGTGGCCCGCATTGAGAGGCAAATCTCAAGACAGAGTGAACCGGAACCTGAGAGTCCACGAGACGTTAGAGGATATCCCGAAAGTCCTGACGATGAGGACAGTCCAACTACGGTGAGGAAGGTCAAACAAACGAAGTCCCTATTTGAGCGGGAGGAGAAGAAGTACACCGACAGACAGATCGACATTCTTTCACGACCGTCAGTGTGGGATAAAAAGCCAAAGCCAGAAGTAAAGCTGGATGATATTCTAGGATATAAGCCGGATGATGAACGTGTTGAAAAGGTTCCTCGAAGAAAGAGTCCCATTAAAGACCAACCCGATGTAGCATTCTCTAAGCCATCTAAGCCTCTTACAGACACCATTTCAAAGAGAAAGGAGGTATTTGAAAACAAGACTTCAACTCACAAGACAACTTCCACCACGAAGCCAGGCCCGCACTCACCAACTTATTCGCGAAAACCATATAAGCCATCCGATGAATCAGACTCCCAATATCCGAGCGAACTCCCAGCTAAATACGTTGATGGTTACCCTCAGGAACCAGACGATGTACATGAGGACGTATATGGTTCGTCAAAGACTCGCTGTTTAAATGAAACTTCGAACTATGAAACTACAAGAATACGAAAATCTCCTGAACGCTCTCCAACTCGCAAATCAAGCCACCCTGAGATCCGACCATCTCCTCGCACTTCGACTCGGACACCAAAACAACCCGAAGACCATTCACCATCACGTAGGTATTCCGACGATCACTCACCAAGACATTCGACTGATCTCTACACGAAGACAAGTGAAACCTCCGAGTACACAACGCGTAGGCGATCATCTACACAAAAATACCCCGAAGATCATTCGCCAAAACGTAGAACTCCCCATGATAATACACCTTCCCCAAGTAGAAAACAACCTGTCGACGAGCCCGAAGACTACACCTTCAGCTCGATGCGGGAAGAAACAAATAAACACCACACAACACGTACATCATATGGCAGTCCAAAGGACACGACTCCCTTAACCCCAACCTCTATTCCAGATGACGAGGATCACGATCACTCGCCAGCTCGATCAACGAGCACAGTTTCGTCCCAGAAGCGTACAACGACGCACAGGTCCATCTCGAATCGGCTTACAGAAGACACAACTTCCAGACGGCCGCGACGACCATCCGGGAATGAACCTTCGACCCCAACATCCCTTGGAAGGGGTCCCAAATCGAAAGTAGTCCCAGAAACAGTTGCGGCTCGTCGTAATATTTTCGAGTCATCTCCAGGAGACGTCTCGCCAAAACCTGGCAATAGAAGACCATCTTACATGGATCATACAAAGAGCTCTCTAGAGCACACTCGAAAAGACTCGCTTGAGATTACTAAAACGAACTATTCGCGCAAGTCCTCCATGGAAGAGGAGCCCTACGAGCCTAGTCCAAGGAGTGCCGTGAAATTCGGCGTTGGCCTGAAGCACAAAGACGAACCGAAACCCAAGAGAAAATTGAGTTCGTCAGACATTCCCAACATTGAAGACGTCTTCGAGTTGGATCTCCTTGAAGAGATGTTGAACATCGTAACATTGTATGAACAGCGCAGGCGCATCCGTGCCCAGATTCGAGTTGTGAAGAAGCTACTCGAGACAAAAACCAAGGAGGAGGTTTCAAAGATGACAAAGATCACGACATTTAGAAAGACATCTTCCTCTTCCATAAGTGATAGTCCAATTCCAAGACGGGACACTTCAATGCGTCCCGACAGGTATCAACCATCGGACGACATTGACTCGGAATCCATTGTTGAGTCGCGCCACGTTGAAGAACGCGAAGAGATAATCCGAGAGCGAAGCATTAGTCCGCAAACGAAGACCACAAAGAAAATTACCAAGGTTACCGAGGTTCGAAGGATTGGCGAGCCGACGACTTCAAAGCGAACGGCTCCAAAGAAAGACGAGCCAAAAGATTCAAAGCCCATCTGGGCTACAAAGAATATTCTCAAGAAGCCATCAGAGAATGAAAAGGTAGCTCGCGTTCTGTCCGCCAAGAAAACGACTTCCACGTCATCGTCTTCCACTTCAAGGACTCAGCAGTCCCATCGTCAAAGAGTTCCAGTGGATGAGGACTGTATCACCTCTAGTTATGGCATCGGCCCAACCGATGACGACGGCAGGCCATTGTTTGGCATTCGGGCTCTAAAGAAGAAGGCAACGACAACCAGCAAGACTGCTCAGCCCAGTGAAACCACAAAAGGTATGTCCACTCTCGAGAAGTTGCTCACAACTAAAATACATTCTTATCCTTTTCAGTCACCGGAACAGTCATAACGGAAAAGTATTATTCGGAAAATGGAGCCAAGCCCGTCGGTGAGCGCAAGGTAACGGTCTACTCAACAAATCCCGAAGATTTGGTCGACATGGAAACACAGTATGATCGCCGTGACAGCGAAACAGTGAAAAGAGAAAGACTGTCCAAAGACGGCCTAACGAGCGTCACTAAAGTACAAAAGATCGGGAAATATAAGGTGAGTTGATACATATTTTCATTTCTGAACTCTGAACTATTTTCGTCTTTCCTAGCCTGGAGAAATTCCCGCCTTAACAGACGAAGATGAGTTTGGCAAAGCCACCTCGAAAATGGTTCGTCGCGGATCTGTCAAAGAGATGAGCGAAAAGTTCATTCGCAAAGAGTCCTCCTCATCTGTGACGGAGAAATCTAGTGGCTATCCGAAGGCAGGTCTTATTCTCCGTACTCGAACAAATTCTGGAGCAACAGCTGACGCTGCAGATCAGTATGAAGTGCGAGCCAAGTCAACTGAATACGATGATGAATCTGACAATGAATGTGATGTTGAAATACGTACCTCGAGGAAGCACTCAAAGGTGGTGACAGAGAGTGAGGATGAAACTGAGATTCGACGAAAGGTCAACACTAGGTCTTTCCTCAATAGCGGAGGATCCAAAGTGACTGGGGTGGACGACGTCCTTGATCGCATGCGAAATGCTGATAATGGTGAGTGGAGGAGGTTATCCTGGGTTAGTGAATGAATTTGACATGCCCCTGTTAAATTCTAGTGGTGGTGGATGGCGATACTTTGGAAGATCGGGAAGCACGATCACTGCTTAATAAATTCCTTGGGGCGAGTGTACTCATGACAGGAATGGAATCGATTATACCACAAAGGGATCTTAAGAGGACGACAGCAGGAGATGATAATTTTAAAAAACAAGGGGTAAGTGCAATTAATATTATGTTTTCAAATAACAATCCAAATGAAAGTTTCCTTACTTATTTTGCGACTTAATTTCGAATTTGTGCTAAACTGTAAAATTTTCCCCATTACCTATTAACTGCGCCACCTCTTGCGAAGATCTGACAAACAGCCAAGAGTAGAATTATCCTGACAATTTTTTTCAATTCAGTCGTTTGTACTTGGCCTACAATTGTATTTTCCAATCGGCAAAAAAAAAAACCAAAGTGTGGAAACTAGGATCCAATACCGACCTGTTGAGCCAACTATTCTTTTTTATGTAGGTATAGGTACCTTTAGTGCAATTTTATATTTTTTAGTGTAGGTGCCGATGTCGGTTAAGCTAAATCACAACACATACTAGAGGTGGGATTGTGTAAAAAGAGACACAGAACCTATTCGAGTTGTATACTTTTGGGATTGGATTTGGAATTAAATAGAGGAACTGCTTTTCGGGTTGTGGTTTTGCTTATAACGATGATTTCCTTTAACATTTGAGCTCAATCGGGCTGGGCGGTTTCGGAGTCATACATATAGGTGCATCTAGTTTTATATATATATGTAATAGACTTAATAATATCGTTCAGCAAAAAACCTTTTTACATCAGTAGTATGATCCATGTCACATTTTGATTTATTTCTATTTTGAATTCCTAAAATTTCTAACCGCTACAACTTCAAGTAGATATTTTGGGTCTTTAAAAAGTAGTATTATAAAAAATAGTTTATAAAAATAGTTCCAAGCTGGTACTTTCCTTCATTGTTATCAAACATGACGTTTGTGTTATTTATTTATGATATTCTCACCTCTTACCCTTCGAGTAATTTACCTACTGTATCGTCGATAAATCTCTTCTATTGCACAGTATTACCCAACACCTTTCAAAGGGTCACTGTCCTCTAAAAATAAACACCATCATCGTCTCAAATCCTAAAATAAAGGCAGACGGTTTTTTTTGTTCACAGTCTAGATAACTATACTTTAAGCAGCTAACCGCAATGCCACACTGACCTCTAAATATATCTCTTAAGCTATATGCGATGCATTCTGCTTTTCCAGATCCACCACGATCCATATACACTGTATTTGCTCCAAAAATAGCTCTTGCAATACACTAGATCGACGATCCCCCAAAAAGGAAAACTTGGAAGAAAGTCCATTAGAATGTTGTTCTCGATTTCGGATTTTCCGTCCACCCTTGACCATAAAGTGCAATAAAATGCATTTAATGCACGCAACGCAATGCACTCAATCGACTTAAGAGAACGAAATTCCTATTCCCTCCCTGTCCGTGTCCACCCGAAAAGAAAAACAAGAGAACCACCTAAGGTGGCCAATTATCAGGTGTATACCGTACCGCTGCCGCATGCGCAATCGAGCGCGCACAAAACGCGCCACAACGTTCGCATATTTAAACAAAGCAAAAGCTATGAATGAGCATCCAACATCCAAGTATCTAGATAGCGTGTACCTATTAGTTCGGAACGGTGCTCTAAGCAGAAAATTCGTTACGAAAGTTTTTCAGTACAGCATAGACCACGGTCCAATTTACTTCTTTCAACTCTTTTGGTCCGGCTACTAAAGAATTTCGGGAAAAGGGATTTTTTTTTGTTCTATATTATTGTTTTTTTTTTTAAGCAAAAATAAAAAGAAACCAAGTTTAACCGTAAATAGAAATAATAGATACGCGTGCAGTTTTTGTATACATCTCCCTGGCCCAAACTCGAATTTTGAATTATTATTCTCCAATGTGTGTTCCGTGTGCATAAAGTGTTATGAAATAGGAATTTTCAAATTAGCAAAATATTATATATGTATCTACCTTTTGAAAGAAGAATTTCAATTTATGATTTAAAAGTAAATAAATACGAACTTGATTCGCCGCTACCCACCCATAATTTAATATCTACATATATCCATCTACTGCTGTACTCCACCATCCAGAACAAAAAGTGTGTGGGGTAGAAGAATCTTAATTTTTTTTTGTTGTTTTTAAAAAGTTCACCGAATGTGCAAGCACATACACCTGAACTTTAATGGAAATTGAATAAGAAAAAAAAAATAACACAAAAATTTAACCGAAAAAAAACGAAGGAGAAGAACATCCACAAGATCCACAAGAAAAACTCTGTACGAACGAAAATAGATTCGTAATCATCCTATTTTTACGAGGAGGAATTTTCTATATAGCTACGTTCGGAGATATTTTCACTTTTTTTTTTGTTGGTAAAAAATTGTTGAAAGTTTTTTTTTTACTAATTTGCGGAGTGTTTCAAAAAAAAAATTCAAGGAAGGATTCCGTCTTTGGGATAACCGCAAATAGGAAACAGAGGAAAAACCATTGTGTGTTGAAAACTTTCCACAACTGAGGTGAGTTTCCCAAAATTTTGTTTTTATTTTTAGTGCGACAAAAATTTGGAAAAAAAAAATTATAAATAAAAATAAAAACAAAATTAAAAAAAAATCGGTCTTGCAATTTTCGGCTTCTCGGAGTAATTTTAGAACAAATTACATTTTTTCCAAGCATCTAGTCAGTTTAGATTTAAGACGTTTCGAGTGCGGATAGTGCGTAAAATGTGAAGTAGATTTCAGTTTTAAGTGACACTCAATATAGATTTGATGGAAATAGTTCTTGTGCACAATGTGAGACTAAGAATTACGTAAAAATGATGAACATTCTTGAGATTGTAGCCTTTTTGTTCGTCCTAGGCGCTTTTATTGTAAGTTTATGAGCTGTTTGTGTAGTGTTCATGTTGAAATATTGTAGTCAGTATATTTAAATATGATATTTGAAATTTACGTAGGCGGTACTGCTGTGTCAGTAGTATTATCTCTGTTTATGCTATAGGGGAAATGCACCGAGTATGAATTACCAGTTTAGCATTTTTAATAGATATAGATGGAAATAGTAATAATAATTGAAACAGAAACAAAACTTAAATGCATATTGCGCTTCACTAAATTAATAAGAATAAACAATGAACACAATGAACCTATTTAAAGCAAAGAGGTACTTTAGCCCTAAGCAACTTCTCCTTCTCTACAAAGCACAGGTTAGACCAGGCCTGGAATATTGTTCCCATATATGGAGCTCGGCCCTAAAACATTCACTTAATCTACTTGACAGCATACAGAGACGAGCATTTCGACTAATTGGAGACCCTACACTCACATCGAATCTACAACCGTTGGTGCACACAAGACAAGTCGCTGACCTTTGCTTGTTCTATAGGTATTTCCATGGTAAATGTTCCGAGGAACTCAAAGAGATTATCCCTCGAAATGCGACTTTTGGGCGCCCCACCAGACAGGCAGCTAATGCTCATGACCATACAGTACACTTGACAACCGCGAGGACATCAATTTTCCAAAACTCCTTCTGTTACAGGACAAGCAAACTTTGGAACTCGCTTCCTGTAGATATATTTCCAGAAGACTACAATTTGCAGCAATTTAAGTGCATAACTAACATACATCTGCGAGTATCTCGGGGCGCTGATGAAGCGTTTCTCAGGAGAAGTAATTAAAAAAAAAAAACAGTGACCCTAATAGGGACAACTAAAGAGATCTATAATGGTATAACTTAGAGCTTGTAGAAAATTTATTTTGTAGTGCAAGAATATTAGTAGACTGCGACCGAGCAATGTACGTAATAGGTGATGCACTGATACCACTTAATGTTTTTGTTATATAGATGGAGTCAATTTAACAAGAATATACTACGAGGAACATGAAAAGGTTGTGGCTTTCTTCAAGCCCGTTTCTTTTGACTCGATGGCTGCGATATATTTCACCATTTCATTTGGCGTCAACTAAAAATTCAAACTTACCTAAATATGTACAACTTTTTTTCACCAAATTTTTATCTGGTTCCCAATTTGAAATACTATTTCATGTTAGAAAAGATATTCCATATTCGGAACTAAGGAACTAAGTAAAAAACCTTCTTAATTTAATCTCATTAATGCTCACAAATACCTATAATTTTAAGGCTAATATTTCTTCTAATGAGGTGTGAAAAAATGAATGGATTAAGTTAAACAGATTTTGAAATATAAGAAAATATGCCACACACTTTTTTACAACTGCTCGTATCTTCAGCGATTGGATGATACTGACATTATGTACATGTAAAAGAGCCTTACGTGAAATTGGCGTATTCAATTCCATAATTGGTACACTTCCTCTGTACGTTATGGAAATAGCCTGTGATTGATTTGGAAAGTTTAATTTATTCGCTAAATTAAAAATTTTTTTTACAAAAGAAAGTCATACATCTGCAATTGTAGGAAACAATTTGTTAAAAGAGAATTGATTAAAAGAAAGGATTCACCAAAAATACGTCTGCGACTTTGTTCTACTTTATACGTTACGTATCTCGAAAAGCGTTCACCGCCTTCGTTTATTATAGGGCAGCCCTTTTCCTATATTTTCGAAATTAAAATTTGATTGTAATTTTTAAATTTGTATAAAAACGAAAACACTATTCTTGCCATTCTACACTTTGAGCCCAATTTTCACGTCCTTTCGGTTCCTCGTCCGCCATCGTTTGGTTTGGTGCGTTTTGTTCGCCTGACGATTGTCGAATGTCTGAAGGTGTGCACTATCGTTGGGAGGCATTTTATAGCCGCGACATTACTATGAATAAGCAGGGAGTGCTTGCAATGTCTATTCCTAAATTATTGAATGGGGGATCGAGCTGACAGTGCTGGCGCAGACTGGATAGTGCGGAGGGCCTCTAGTGGCCACTTACATCGTATAAGTCAGAGATTCAAATTACCAGATTACTTACCAAATCAACTTATTCGTTGTATATTTTGTAAAAAGTTGTCCATAATACATAAATAACGTATACTCGTATAGACTTTATTGATTTCCACCGTTCTAGTAGTACAAAATAGACTGAAGTCTCCATAGAATTCGTCGCATCCGTTACGTTGCTAAATACATAAATGTTCACATATTCTACAAAATAAATGGTCTCATAAATTGAATCGCATTTTTTGCGCTAATTCCACAGAGAGAATGTTTTCTGATTGAACTGTCACTTTACTTTTAAATCTTACGAATTTTTACTCAATGTCGATCCTTAACTTGGAAATTTTATAAAGGAGATCGGCTTCGAGAGAGTAATGTCGTTTTCCATTGGTTTCACTCGGGGATTCACGCATTCCGAAATCCAATGGAACAAGATAACTGCTTCTGGCCGACTACACTCAAGTATTGGTGAAACGTCAAAAATTATTGTATGGCTGCGCCAGCTGGCTTGTATAAAATACATAAAATGCACTTGTGTTAGTGCTTCTTGAGTGGATTTTGACTTGAAATCGAGAAGCGAAATTCTCTTCTCAGAATCAACAGAAGAGTATTTTTTGCGCCAATGGAACGGTTTCAGAAGTGATTTTCTTGATTCCGGACGCTCCCGGACGCTTCTTTATGCCCAATGGAAAACGACATAAGAATCTTACTAGTTTTTACTCAACAAATTTCTTTGAGTAAGTATTGCCAAAACTGTCAGTCGCCTGAAAATTGACAGATGATTTGAAATGTGTTCTCCTATTTGGCATGCGCTTGTAACGACTATTTGCATTTGTGTTTTCAGTTCCTGCGCTATTAGAAACAAATTAGTATCAGCAGGTGGGAAAATAATGTAGCTTTTTTCTCTTCTCGAATGCTTGTACCTAGTTCAGTTAGTAGAAACTCTTCAACATACTTGGATTTATACTCACATGCAATTTATGGAAAAACAAACTAAAAATAAAAAACAAATAGGTGGCGATACAGGCGGTAGACACCCTAGGCCTAGCTTCTCGCAAGCATTCGTTTGTGTGAGTTTCTATTTTTGGGACGAATGGAAGGGGCATACAATTTTATGCCGAGTCCGAACTGCTGAATTGAGAAGCTTTTTCAGGACAGTCATACTCTCGGATGTTTGTCAGAAGTTCGCGAGAGGTGGTGCAGTAGAAAAAACTTAGATGTGATTTGTGTTTTTCCGGTGACCGAACCTGGGATCCCTCGCACAGTAATCCAGCACATAATCCACTGCAACACAAACTGCATCTGTCATTTTTCATAGTTACTACAAAAGCCGAAAGCGTTCCTTAAAGTTTTCGTAAGCTGTTCTCTTTGAGGGGGAATTTATCCCCACGACACGACAGCCATTTTGACATTATTTACCACTTTTACTACAAAAATAAAGGAACAGACGTAATGTTTCCACCAATCAATAAAATTTATCTCAATTTGTGAAAACCGACAGTACTCGTATCAACAAACTTAACGGACAATAGAGTAGAAAGTGCCCATGCTTTTAGCATAACGTTACGTAGGTACTTTATATGTCACATTCCATAGGCTGACATGTTCTACGTGTCAATCTACCACTTGAAATCGTCGACGAATCGATGTGCCGAATTCTGTGGGTTGGCCGGTTGGGTTGTGGTATTGAGAGCCTTCAACTTTAAGGAGAATGACAGTTTGCTAACTTAATGGAAGAGACGTTTTCGCTGAATTTTTGTGCTTAAAATAACAAGCTGAATCGACCAATGCATCGTACTAGCACTACACACTAGCTTTTGAGGTTGATGGTGCTTTAAACATACTGTCTTCTTCTTACAGTATAGTTTATCTAATCTTCATCTCCTAAAACCAGGCATTTCAAAGGGATCTTTCTATTCTTAAGAGCCGAGTTAGAGGCACAGGACATGTGGAAATTATGTCCATTAAATTTTTCTCGCTTAATTCGGATGATACTCAAATAGAGAGTTTGATACCTTTTGATGTGAGCTAATGCAAATGTCTAATGAACTCAAAGTTGACGGCATTTTTACGAAATCTTACAAGCAAAACCGGGCAGAAAATAGACATAGTCGTTGAAGGCCAATCTGCCTTAAGGTGGGTTTCCACATGTCGGTTGATTGACAAAGTTTGACAGCCCTCGCGTTTATGTCATTGAACGACACCAACGTCAGTTCATTTCCACTTATGCCAATTATTGGCAAAAAATCGTTTGTCAGTTGATTGACCAACTTATGAACTCGATGCCAATTAAATTTTCTCTGTCAATTATAGACAAAGTGACATTTTGTTTGACAATTCAGCTATTTCCACTTGTCCAGTGGTTTCTTTGTCAATTATTGGCTGTTAGTCAATTCATTGACAAGCAATTTTTCGCTATTTCCACTTGCCAATTGTTTAATTGGCATAAAAATACGTCAATTGTCAATTTCAAATCGACAAGTGGAAACCCAGCATTAGTCAAATAAACTCACAATTGGTGCTAGACCTATAATGCCGAAATTAACTGGTCTCGTTTGATATGTTAACGCTTCCCCTGTTTTCATAGCAGCGCTTATGAAAATGAAACGAAACAGGGCAATGAGCTAGGCAGAGTCCTTCATACGGTTCATTTTCATTAGGCTAGCTGAAGTTAAGACAAAAATCGCCTCAAAGTGTAGGCCAATATCTGATGAAATTGTAATGATGCAACCGAAAACGTAACTCTCATCCATTATTTTAAAAATATATTTTTTTAGGAATTGTAATAACCTTGTTGAACTCCAAAGATTGGATCTAGACCCTCCCCGAATCATAAGTCAAATGAGTTGTTGTAATAAAACGGCACATAATGTTACGTGGGTTATTTTCGAAACAGTCACATTCTCTACGTGTTTTCTTTGAAAACTGCAAATTTCTTACTTTTCAATCGTATTTTCGTATTAGCAAGTCTCCTAAATTTATTGTTTTACGAATTTTGATCTAAAACGGAAAATATAATAACCCATATGTATGTACAATAATCAACATGTGTACAACAATCAAATCCACATGTGTCATTGAAGTGTAAGTATGACATTTGTATTAAATGTTGTCGTTCTGTTTAAACGTTTCCTCACCGAAACACTCCTATGACAGAATTTTTCCATAGTCAAAGCATTCATTAGGTATTCATACAACTCATCCTAAATACATAACAATCGATTGTTTG
The DNA here is from genome assembly GCA_949372485.1 of Cheilosia soror. Lineage (NCBI taxonomy): Eukaryota > Metazoa > Arthropoda > Insecta > Diptera > Syrphidae > Cheilosia > Cheilosia soror. The sequence continues at coordinate 100,110,391 of OX443563.1, forward strand.
GAAAATCGCCAAATCCAATAATATCATTTAAATATATATAGGTATAAATTGTCAGTTGTAGGTTAAGTAGTCTGTCAATGATTCCCAGCTGGCGTATTGACTATATTTGTTAGTTTGCAAATTGTTCTTACATTGTTTTGATTTAAATAACACAATTTGTTATTATTGCCAACATAAAGTGGCAATAAAAACAGACTCTCAGAAGTTCAATGCTGTCATAACTTTTAGTTTTTTTTTTTAAATATAAAACACAACTTCTAAACGTCACATTTTGTCTAAGGCGATCTCCATTATTGATGTCACGAACCTGTACACCAATCTGCGGCACTAGGTATATATTTTTATATTCCAATGACACCACTGTCCATGTCGATATGTACCAGAATTGCCATTCTCAGCATGTGTGCCAAAAACGTCTCTGTCTCCTTCTGCCACAATGTAGAACTATAATTAAATAAAAAAAAGAAAAGAAAAATCAACTTATTAGAAGGAAAACTAAATTTAAATTTAAAAATTTAATTTTGGGAAATAACGTAGACCAATACAAAACGACGAAGGCAGCGTGCGTACAAATTCAACGGTACAACGCCGGACCTATTTTGGTCACGATCGGCGTGATCGTTCCTCCTATGCGCCGCTCAGTCACTAACCGCCACCATATGGTTTGACTTCGTCAAACATTTATTGGAAAACTCAGAAAGAAAGCGTATGCACATTACGTCAATTTCGTGAAGAAACCATGTGGGCCGGACACGGACATGCCTGTTGGCTTTCCGCTCCCCACCTCACATGCCAGCAAATGTGGGAAATATTTTAAGTTTGCGAACATTTATTATTCGCCATCGTGGCACGTTTGTTTTATTTTTTTGTTTTAACTTTTGTTGAACGTAAATTTGGGAATTGCATTAATAAATGAGGACGACTTGATTTTTGTTGTTTGCCTTGTCTGAAATGCGGAAGATTCTGACAGAAGATTGTGGCCCACATCTGTAGTATGCCAATTGAAATAAACTCGATTTTAAGGCGCAGTGATTTCAACAAAGTCTGTTAATGCAGCAATTATTGAATATTGATACATTATTGATTAATGTATTATTTCGGGGAACAATAATAGGTTTATGTTTATAAGGCAGCAATCCTATTTCAAGCGGACTTAAAAGACTCGTCGAAATGGTGCGTTGTTGGCCATATTCTCTCCAAACGTCGCTCTATTGTTCGTAGAATTCGCTGTTGGATCTAATTTTTTACACTCCATCTTTGGCCGAATATTACAAAAACCGAGGCATTGAACGAAAATTTAGCAACGCTTTTTTATCGAGCATTCGTCTAATTATTCTCATTGCTGAGATAGGCATTCAACAAAACAGGCCTATTGATGACGTAGAACGTTTTTTTGTCTCATTTAATTTAATTGTCGAACTGCATTAAGCGTTGTCATTTGTCAAATGATTCGACAGCAATGCTATACACCCGGCCTCCATTGTAAAATCCGCCGTTGTTAACAGGCACGTAGCCAGGGGGGGGGCTTGAGGGGCTGAAGCCCCCCCCGAAAATCTAAACAAAAAAAAAACTAAAACTTTCTAAAGCCCTATTTAGACGATCATTTCAGTTTCAGTTATACATACCTAGTGTTTGGATACTGTATACCTACCGAATTTGAATTTGTAAGCCCCATTTAGACGGTCATTTCAGTTTCAGTTAAGCTATCAGTTAAGCTTTGAGTTAAACTGATGTCTAAATGCAAAAATTGAAGCGTTTAACTGAAACTGAAACTGATGGAATTCCCATAAGTTGTCAGTTTTAGAAGTACATAGATATATTTTCAAACTTTCAGTTGCTCACAAGTAAAATGACTGAAGTCTAAATGCACTGCCTTTTTTAACTAAACCAAGAACTGAATTGATAACTAATTGTCTAAATGGGGCTTTATAACCTTCGGCTAATCACGAGTAAATTGAAATGGGGCTTACAAATTAAGATTCGGTAGGTATACATTATCTAAACGCTAGGTGTGTACACTGTACTGTGCAAGCCATAGCTTTAACATGGCTCTGTCATGTCAACTCCTGCAATTCGCAATTGCCTTGGTGTAGTTAGTAAAAAAAGCAAATTTTTTGCGCAACCATTCAAATGCACATGTAACTTTCAAAAATGTCATTAAAAAACACGAGCCGAAAAACTAGACTTCTACGCCTTTGTGAAATGCAGAACGTGGGCGATTTCTTTGAAAGTATCAACACTTTTGGCAGCGGTCCAAAAAAGTGATTTCCTAGTAGGTAAGCCTCATTGTATGTGAAACACTATTCAGTTTAACGCTACCCTTATCAGTTTTCCTACAGAACAAATCCTTAGATCTCGTTTCTGCAATCGACCGCACAAAAGAAGTTCTGAATTCTCTTAAGAACATCAGAGAAAATGCCGAAGATTTTTCTGGAGAGGCTTTTCAATCCGAATTCTAACTTGCCCAGGACTTGTTTGAAGAACTTCATTGAAACAAACAACGCGTTCGAATCCAGAAACCTCTCCGACTGAAGCCTATTTTAGAGTGTCGATGTCGATACTGATTCCTTGCATAGATTCGTTACATTCTACCATCGCATCGTTTCAAGCTCTTCTCCCAGGTTTTGCTGCAGTTCAGCGAATGAACGAAATGGAAAATCTAACACGTTACTTTGATAATGCAATTTCGTTGTCAGCTGTGAGTAAATTCTTTGGTGCGAAAAAAAAATCGTTCTACCGAAGTTTTGAAATTGCTTGATATATGTGACAAGACTAAATTTTTCGCTTACGGTTTTAGCAACGCTTCCAGTGACCACAGCTAGTGTTGAAAGAACCCTTTCAGCTATGAAACGGATTAAAACAATGTCCCGCGAAGTGTTATGGAGAATGCAAGGCTAAGCTTGCTATGATATCTGTTTATTCGGATATTATTGTGGATCCAGATAAGGTATGATTGATCTCATGTCAAAAAAAACCGTAAGACAATTATTTTCAACTATGCCGAAGCTCAAATACCCGGTACTATATTATTGTAAAAAATATTTTAGTATCAAAAAATTATATATTTGTATATATAGTTTTTTATTCGACCAAGCTCATTTTTTGTTTAAATATTATTAAAGCAATATGTCCAAAGTTTAAACTTGCTATCTTTACTGTAGCTATTTAAATTTCATTTTTTTTTACATTAAAAAGCTTTATAAATCCGAATTTTTTATGGGAGGTAGTAGTAGTTTTCATCCGATCTTGCTCATCTTCGAACTTAGCCTCGTTTGGTGGATAAAAGCGTACGTTTCAAATTTCAGGTCGATAGCTCTTAAATTAGGGCCGTAATCGTGCGGACAGACAGACGGACATCGCTAAATCGACTAAGAAAGTGATGCTGATCAATAATATATATAGTTAGTCATACCTCGCCTCCTTATGTGCGTTACAAATGGACTGTCAAAGTGAATATACCCTCACCACAGTATGGTACCGGGTATAAAAAATCAAGACGTCTACTGCTTTGAAAAAATGTGTGTAAAAAAATTATTTAAGTATGTTCGTTTAAGTACATACGATTTAAAAACTAACAGGAATCAATGAATAGGAATATACATAGTTTTTTGTTTCGTAAGATTTGGAAGCAAGCCCCCCCCGAAACAAAATCCTGGCTACGGCCCTGGTTGTTAACTATTTTAAACTACAGGCTTGACAGTTGTGACAGTTTAAAGAGGGGAAATCGAATGTCGTTTTCGATTGGTCGTTCGAAAGCAATCCGAACGCTTCTGAAAGCGTTCGATTGCCACTCAACTGGCAGTTCTTCTCCTGAAAAGAAGAGAAATTTGCTTCTGAATTTGAATTCAGAATCGCGGAGAGCTCTTTCGGACGGTTCTGGACGACCAACCGAAAACGACATAACTAAAAGAACAACAGACAAAAGTGTCACTGGTTTTGGCTGATTTTCGCTTCTTTTAGTTTAAAATGGACAAAATATTGAGAAAAGCTGAAAGTCTGGTATAGACTTAATTGCGTTGAATCGAGTGATTGCCTAAGGAGTATACGCGAACTGACCTTTTTTGGCTAGACAACTGAAAACCTGCTGACGAGTGACATGGTGCAAAACAACTACATAGTACTAATTACGTCAACCGTTTGTTGGACTCAGCGTTGCCAAACATTTTTTTTTTCAATGTTTTAACGATTAATTTTTAGCTTTGTGTGCTAAAATTATTTGATCGATGTGAGCACTTGAAATGTTTGCATGTTTGAATCGGTTTACCCCACACTGAACCAAAATGCAGCAAAAACAAAAACGGTTTTGCTTGCAGCATTTTTGTCTTTAAAAAGAGAGGCTGACCTTAACACTAATTTCCGAGAAAACCAGGCATCGCGACCGACGTATGATTTTAATGGTTGTACTCTGTCTCGACAGATCAGAACTAAGAAACTTGTCACGTGATCAATCTAGCCCCATCTAAAGAGTGGGAGATGCTGTCAGACGCGCTGTTTCGCGCCCAGAGATACATAATACAATCGTATGTCTAGCTGATTATTAATGTAGCCCGTTTGCGTTTTTTTCTAAAGTTTACATAGTCTGGCTTCAGTTAAGTTAATTTTACTTGTCATTTGGAATTACATATAATTGTTTACAAATCACACGGCACACAACACACCTTTTGTCACTTTAGAATCTGGCAAGTATGTGTTCATTCTTCAGCAATGCGAAAACATTATTTCCAGAACTACAGTAAACTATAGAAATAATGGACATTTCTTGATTTTATATTTTGACAGAGAATTCAAGTTATATTTTCCAATTACAGACAAAAACGAACTAAATGTCAGAAATAATCCCAATTATGTGTACTGCCTTTGCCCTCATAATTATTCAATTGCCATTGAGACGGTTTCTTGTCAATTTCTGATCGAGCAGTCATGTGCTCTTGCTCACCTAGGTGTGTTCAAATTACGTTATAGCCATCTGTTGCCAAAACACCTAGCTATCTGGCACTGCAAAGAAGGTACACATAATGCCATCCAAATTGTATCGACCACTTAAGTAGACATTTCTATTTTTATTTCGAATTTTCTCTATTTTCTAAAACAAATTTCAATATTTTTCATCGTGCCAAAGAAATACCTCAAACGGTACATTAATCATCATCCGTGTCATGTCGCTTCCAATAGATGCCATTTAAAAATCAATCTACCGAGTCTACGTAAATTGTAGCCAAAACACATGTGCCTGCTCTGCTCATTGAGTGCATTTCCTCGATGCCATGCCGCGCCTTTGTGTCATTTCGTTGCCGCTTCTCGTAATTTGTTTTTGCGTTTCTGATGCTGACACCGGCGACGAAGTCTTTGTCAATGATTAACAATTTGCACTTTGCCGCCATCCAACTCACAAGTGCAAGTCCATGGTAAAACCTCAAGGATATGCCATTTTATTCTGGGGACTTGCTATCATTGTGGGTATCTGCTGACGCTTTGTGTTTTAAGTGCCAAGTGTCTTAATAGGTTGGCTGCCAATGTGTTTCTTTTTTGTCTCGCATTTGTTGATGTATAATACAGATACACCCACCCCTCATCGTTAGATATGACCAAAACCAGAAGTGGATCATAATATTATTTTATCGTTACCTGTTAAACAATCACTTAAAGGTTGATTCAAAAACAGCGCCTGTATGATTTCCGCATGAAAATTGCTCGATGAAAACGCATTTTTTCAAAGACATTTGCTTCTTGCCACAAGCGACATTTTATGTGAATAAAAATTAAATGAATTAACATTGTTTACGAAGTAAACAATCAGAAAAACGTTTTTGAGCTTTGGCCAAAAGAAATGTTTTCTTTCTGCGTTGTTGTGGTGGTTTCTCGTTTTAGCCATATGACTAAGAAGGTGTAGGCTACTACCAAAAATGGCGATTTTACGAATTTCAAAAACGTTTTATTTTTTCTTTCGTTATGAGTAAATTGTGTCTTTATAGAGATAAAGTAGGAAAGGCTTTCAAGTGAAATGGACGATCGCCATTTTAGATTAAGAGCAATGGCTACCAGCCACATGCGAAGAAGAAGACTTTACAGGAAAATTTCGGCTAAATCATAATGAAAGTGTGTCCAAAAATAGAGAATTTTCGTTTGGGAAATACATTTTCGAACGTCGCGTGCTCTTGACTTGTGCGCGTGCTATTAGGGAAAGCGATAGTAGGCCTACGCCCAATCATTATAAGATAAATAGTGCTAGAGAATTTATAAATAGCCGGCGAACGCATTCTCAATTTTTAAATATACTTCGATTTATTTCCCATAACGGATTCGGTTTTTTAAAGATACTTTTTTTGAAGAATGTTGGGAAATAGAACCAGAATACTTTTTGTTCAGCAAGAAGGTGTTTTTAAAAGATTCTTTCCTAAAGGCTTTTGTATGTATAAGGCTTTCGTATTCTCTTGACTCAACATTAAAAAATAAATTGTTTGAAGGGGGGTCACTTTGTTGGAAAGTGGCGCCCAACTGGAGGTCAATTTAGATTTTAACTAAAATCAACTCCAGTGCAAGTAGATGCAGGCAAACTATGCATAGTCTGTTTCGAGTTAATAATTCGTTGGAGCTTAATTATCGTTCGTCGTTCGTTTAAATAAATTAACAAACTTATTAAGCTCAATGGTTTTTTTTTTTTTGTTATGAAATTTGTATTACAAATCGCCTGTAACTTTGGCGATTTCCTAAGGCAGTAGCTTTGTAATTGGTTCTATTTGTTATAATTATATATTTAGACGTTTACAAATTCTCTCCCTCGAAGCAGTTTCTTCGAGAGGTTATAATGGCTTATGTGTATTACACATACGAATTCAGAAGCGGTCAAGGAGGGATTGACTGATGTAATTTGCACGCGATCTGCAACGAATAGTCGATAAACTGGTTCCACTTTTTATGCAAGTACATCTTCAAACCTTTCACCAAAATTGACTTTAAAGGCCGTTAGTTGATGCGCAGTCTAGTCATTATTTTAAGGTCATCCTGGAGGTCTAGCGTTATTCTGAACAAGACGCCCACGTCTAAGTTGATCGATAACAGAATTTACATTGGAACAAAGGCACAGACCGATTATTTATCAAAAACACTGATAAAATTATTGCGTCTTCTTGACGAGTATATAGCGATCCATGGTTTTTCAAAATGTATTCGGCTTCTCTTTACTCTACAAACTATTACCTTTGCACCACCATTTAAAACAAATTGACAGAATTTTCCGTCTCCAAAAATTTTTTAATTTACTTGTCCGTACCATGGTTGCATTTCGTTGAATATTTTTATGTTTCATATTATTTTTTATCCGAGGGTATTTGAGAATCTTGCATAAGACGTTATGAGCTGTAAGATTCTTACTCACTAATTTATTTTTTTTTTTCAACTACGACAAATTCTTTACTTAATCAGCAGTTTTTCAGACGACTTCCCATTTAAAGTATCTACTACAGTTTCGATTCCTAGATGTTTGTGGATATCGTCGTTTTTAATATACCCCAGATGCGTTAACAATAGCTCGAAGAACTCAGTTATTCGACATACTTGTCAATAGTCCAATGTTTGCTTCTAATTCTAAGATTGATCATGACTTTTTTCTTCGATTTGTTTGTTTGAAGACTTCTGAAATTATCGAAAGAAGCGAGATTGATCTTTATAACTATTTATCTCTGCCCATAGTTTTCCTGATTTCAGTACCAATATAACTTCGGCGACTTTGTAATGTCTTGGTACATGTTGCAATATGTGCACTTTACATACGAAAGATCAATTTAAGTAAAGCTTTTCTAGCTAATGCTTTAAGAATTTCTTCTTTTATTAAGTCATAACCGAGAGCTTTGTTAATCTTTCTTAAGTATTGCTATTACTTGTCTTATTTCAGTGAGAGTAGCTGTGACTATATTGTATAGTCTGTTTTCACATACGACGCGTTTACGTTGTCTGAAAGCCTTTCATGGTTAAATGGCTTAAAAGTCTCTTCAATAATGTAGTCGGGAAAAACGTTTGTCTTATTTTTATCTTCTTTCGCCGAATTTCTGAAAATATTGTCTGCTTACCTAAAACGATTGGTATTTTGTTAAACCCCGCTAAATTAAAGTATCTGGTCATTCAAGAAATTCATTAGATTTATGGTACTTTTCTTCTGCAGTTTTAGGCAATGATTCTTCTTCTATTGAATACTTTGAGATGAGACAAAAAATCTGTATATTATATTGTTCTTTACCGGAATCTGACTTTTAATCATAACATTTTGTTGTTCTAAATTTTGACAGATAAATTAATTACCGTCTGAAATGAAAATGAAATTATTTAACCAGAGTAGCGTTAAAACTTAGCTTATAGTACATTTACACCGCACCTAAATTCAACATTTCAGCAGACAAAATGTTCTTCAGCATTTCAAATGACAGGTAGTATCAGAATTCATTACCTACAAATGTTTTTTGTGTTTCCAAATCAAAAGAGGTTTGTGACTAAAGAATTAATTTGTTAGTTATATTAATCTAAATATGAATACAGCTGATAATTCACTATCCAGACATATTTTTCCTAGTTCCTACTTTTTTAGCTTTTACAATCTAGTTTTACAGCGGTTTTTTTTTGTCAGTGAGCCCAAAAGTCATCAGAATTAGATTTGTTCGATTTGACAAACTTACAAATGCAGCAATGAAATTCAACATTTCGCTGAAATCCAACATTTCGAAATGTTGGAAAATATATGGCGAAATGTTGAACATTTGGACTGAAATGCTGAATTTAGCCGAAATGATGAATTTACGTGCGGTGTAAACGTACTATTAGCTACACTTTGGAAAGATTTTGTGTGGGTGCTAAAATTTAGCTTTAAGCTTAATTTCGTTAAACATATTACGTCATTTATAATCCTTTTATAGCTTTAAAACAATATTATTATTTTAATTTCAGGTTAAAACTACTCGTGTAACGAAAACGACAAAATCTGCCGCCGTAGGTGGAAGCTCTTCATCACCAGTTGCCAGAGAAACTTGTGATTTCGAGGAGATTTGGGACGAAGAAACTTTAAAGGAATTGGTAAGTTTTAATTTAAATAAGACCACCAACTCAAATGCTAAAAAAAAACGAAAATAATTTGTTTTGGCAGCTTGAAAAGTCAACAAGCTACGAGGAACGTCGATCAATACGTGCACGCCTAAGACAACTAATGGCTGACCGTGAAGGTAACATTTTTTGAAAACACACTTATTTAATAAATCTTAATATATTAATACCACAATCATTTTTTAAATTGAACAATATTAAATTAATAATAAAAAGAAGAAAACTTTATTTAGAACAAAAGTTACACCCCCCTAAGCACAATATCATATTTCCAAATAAATGGTGGTGGAACTAAATACATATATAAATTAAAATGCTTGCAAAATAATATTAAATCACCTAAATAGTATATCTTTTTATTGCACTTCTAGATCGGAATATTGTTTAGGGTCAAGCAGATTCACGTGTTTAAAAATTGTATCTTGCTTAGGTATATTATTTACAAAATGTTTACTGTTGTTGTACAATGTTTCTTTTTTCCATATATTTTGTTGTTGTTAAAAGTTCTTAATTTTCTTTATTCAGTTCGTTTCTTAAATGTTAGTTTTGTACGACATTTTCCATTTCGTAAAATAGATTTGGTTGGATGTCACACAGTTTAGCCCATTTTTTGTTAAAACGAAAATCGAAAGCGAAATGTCAAACTACGTCGAATGTAATGGAATGTAAGCGAAATAGGACGTTATAAACCATCTCTCAGGTGAACCAATCTGACATATTATCGTGGTGTCCGAATTACTGCATAACCACCTCTTGTGATAACTGAGAATTCATATGCGCGTTCAAACGACCGTATTCTGATTGTTGACAGTTCAAATGAAAAGTAATTTGCTTGTTATGATGAGCACACTTTTGAACGAGACCTCTTATTAGTATAGTTAATGGGTGCTTTCAATAGTGTTAACAGTTATAAAATCGTTAAATGCTCTTCATGAACATGTTGGTACCTACTTTCGATGGCTATCATCTGTCATATTCTTGCCAAGATAGTAGAAGTGTCGCAAAATGCTTGATTTGGCGGGGAAATAGAAACTTCAGTAAATTTAGGGGCAATTAATTTATTATTTTTCAGTCAGCTAATTAGATTTTACTTTTCAATAGTAACTGTCATTTTTAAGTCACATTGACATTAAAACTGTGTGCCATCCAAACAAAGGAATAGAGTATGTATGTTCATTAAGATAATTATATTTTTCTCTTGTGATCGTGTCCCTTCTTTTGTGTAAAATACTTGACAAAAATATTATTCAGATTACGAACACATATATATTTTAAAATCTATTCCTTCAATAATTTCTTAGCATGTGCTGAATTAGTAGCGAGCGTAAAAGCTGAGCTAGATACAGAGAAAAATGTCAAAACAGCCACCATTGCTGATGACGAAAGTAGCTGTAGTGAATATGAGGAGATTATAGAAGAGTATACAGCATCCGAAAGTGAAGAAGACGAAGAAACCACAACCACAACGACAACAGCTATTAATACAGCTGCCAAAAAGAAAGAGGAAGTGAAAGATGAAACAAAAATAAAGAAAATTACAGAAGAAGTTCAGAAGACCACACTTACCAAGAAACAAGAACCACCAAAACAAACTGAAACAAAAAAAACCATTGTGGTCGAAAAAACTACCATTACTAAGAAAGATGCAACCCCATCTAGTGTTGAGGATAAGCAACTCGAAACAAAAGCAAACCCCGACGACGACAACGAAGCCTCTGTGTCTGACAACAGCAAGGGTGAGTCGTTGTTGATACCATTGCTGCAAGGCTTATTGCATAAAAACATGCCGCAAGCACGTTCAACTTCTAGTACTTCAAAAACTGCAACAGCAACAACTACAACAACAGCAATAGCCAATCAGAACAGCAACAATCTGAAAAGTAGTTTAAAAAACAATAATAAACATTTAAGTAGCACTAGTAGTAACAATAACAATTCGTTGGGTGATAGTGGTTTAAGTAGTGAAGTAAGTAAAATTAGTTCCTTAGGTCAGGGCGGTTCAAGTCTGAGAGTGACAGCTCAACAGATCGAGGACTCAGGCACGGAGAGTGGCGAGGATCTGCGATTGATAGCAGCAGGCATAAGGGATTCTATGCAAATTGAAGGGATTGAGGATCAGAGTGACATGAGTTTAATTAAGGAGGTTACAAACGCGCTGAATCGGCTAGAGAGCTCATTGAAGGAGGGCAATGATTTATCTTTAGATAATGGTAAGAAGAATGCTCTACTGGCTCTTGTGGAGCGGCTACAGACAGGATTGACAGCTCCGCATAAACTGTCAGAGGCTGCAGGGGAACAAGATTTCCCTGATGAAACGTCGTCGCCAGAGGCAGACAATCACCGATCCAACAGGCAAAGGTTTGCTAAGAGAAGGAATCGCAACAATAGGCATACGGTAGGTGTAAGTAAAGAGGAGCTGGCTGATGCCAGGCGTTACATGGAAGAAATGGTTATGATCGAGAACCTGTCCAACTGCACTACTCCGGAGTGCAATGCGGCCACGACGCCTCCACAATTTTTTGCCATCCAAAAGCAACAATCCATGGGAGCGATTCTGAGTGACCACGACTCGCAGGAAGCTTCATCAAGTCTGTTTCGTCCCAATCAGTTCGTTCCCAACAATCTTAAGCACTCGACACAGGCTGGCTCTTCCTATCCAGATGTGCAGCTTCGACAAAAGAAGGGAACTACGGCATCCGGCCAGAGGCAAAGTGCAGCTGGCCTAGAGCATCTGACAGTTGAACAGCCTGACTCATCGTCTGGCAAGAGGCCATTGTCGGATTCATATGACTCATACTCAGCACAGAACAGCAGAGTCACATTTAGTGATACAAAGCAGCAGAACGAATCATACGTGCAAGATAAGAACCAATACAACCGAAAGCAGCATACGGATAATCAGCCAGATCTGATTAACCGAATGTCGCCCGATTCTACGCGCTTTAACCGCTTCAACAACAAGAAGCAAATGATGAAACGAGCCAATACCATCGATATACCCAAGACCCATCGCTACAACCCAGAGTTCGACACGGACTCAGAGTTCGAAGATAAGAGCTCCTTCAATGTGAAAGGTCTACGCGGGACCGTTCAAGTCAGTGTAAAACGTAAGCCACGTCAAGTGGTTCCGAATTTTGAACCAAAAACCGAAAATGATCACAAATTCTTGGCATTTATCCAGAAACAGAATGCAACTCCTGGCTTAGGTTGGAACTCGTCCAAGTCTGTGTCGAATTGGACGAACAAATTCGGAAACATTAAGAATGTTTTTGAGTCTGGAGCGTCAGCGTCGAACTCGAACTCGAACCGATCTCAAGTGTCAAGCGGACAAGGTTCTTCGGCGAAAAACTTTTGGAAGAAAGCCGATGAGCATAACCCACCAAAGGTCAGTACAAGTGTCCTCACATCTGCCTTAAAGGCAAAGGAACGCAACGAACAGAGGTTGGATGTGGTAGTTCCTAAGCCAATTCACATGAATCAGTTTATCCATAATCCGCAATCTGCCTTCCGACCGATTGACATCTCTCCTGAGATGACACAGCTGCAGTTTAAGCCCATTCCTGTAGAGCGACCCGTAAATATTGTGAACAGATATTCCCCTACCAAATCCTACAATTCGGTATCGTCAAGGAAGCAAGCCGTCGAGTCACCGAACTACCCACATTCACCTACTAAGTCATGGGTTAAGAAGAACACAGCAACTAACTCACCTGTAACCCTGCCTTGGGCAGTAAAGCCCCCCGAGAATAGTGTGCTCAAAATGGCTGCCTCAAAGTTTGAATCTAAGTCTCCCCTTAGCGCGGTTCAACGACACCATTCTTTTAAAGAGCAAATAGCTCAGAAGAGGCCCTCATTGCCAAATGCAGCGCAGCCTTATCAGTATCAATACGATGGATATTCTCAGCCAAATTATACGTCCAACAGTCAACCAGCGTCCTACGCTGAGTACGTGATACCTAGGGTAGTTAGAGAAGACTCTCTAACCAACCCACATGCTGAACCCCTTGTTCTAACCCCGAACAAGCCTGCTTATAGTCCTCACAGCCTGCAACCTTTTGACTACTACGCGGAGGCCTTGAATTCGAACTTCCCTCAGACCGACATGACCGACGATGATATTGATGACTTGGAAAGCATGACCGAGTATCGAGTCGAGGCTAAAGTCATGGGAAAGCCGGTAAGCCAACAGGCTGTAACTGTTGGAAAGAGAACTGCTCATGTAAGTGATGATGAAGTGTTTGGTAAAAACTCGCGAGCAGCTAAAAGTCTACTGTCTGTTATGAAGAACATTGGAAACGGAGGAGCGGAAAAGGTGTCGAAAAAAGTTGAGCGAAACATCGCCCCAAGCACCTGTATGTCTCCCGATGGCAGGGCCTATCAAGCCCCCATCGTGGAACCACTATTCCCAGAGGTGACAAAATTCGAAGTCAATCGTTTGCCAGAGTACATTGGGCCAAAACCACATAAATCTCAGCAGCAACAGCAAAATGTTGAGTACCAGAAGAATCCGGCGTACGTACCTCTGGTAGACTATCATAATCAGCAGCCGCCTGTTGCACCGCCTCGAGGTCGCAAAGTGTCCCAAGAAACGAAAAGCTTTCCCCAAGAGCGACCAAATGTTCACCCTCAACCAAGACGTGAGGCACCAAGCTCGCTGCCACTTCAAGGTGGGCCGACAAGTCCGCCCACATATGTGTACAGTTCGCCTTTGAAAACGCCTGAATCGGCCCCATACACATCTCAAATTATTACCGACAGCATGTTTATGGAAAATGGTCCGAACTTCAGGCAACAATTTTCGGAACCAAGCACGCCCGATGACTACTCAAGTTCTAGGGAAGCTTACCAGCCAATGCCGACCTCAAGAGCTCACCCAGTTCAAACTCAATACAACCAGACACCAAAGGGTTATCCAAGACCACAGCCAGTTGTGGATTTACCTCAAATTCCATTGGAGACCAGCTTTACAAAGGTCTACGATAAACCGCGAGATGTCGTTCCCTACTATACGCCTACAGAGCAATATCAAACTGCTCCTATTACACTTAGTCAAGCACAGAGATCTCCAAAGATCCAGCAAAGCCCACAGCCTCTAGCCTTTGCACCACAACAGGCGTATCAACCAAGAACTGAGGTCCCCCCTCAATATTATCATTCGCCGAAAATTCAGCAAAGTCCACAGTCGCCTCCTGAGATTCCCGAAATTTACTATCAGTCATCAAATGTTCAGCAGGGCCCGCAATTCCCAGGTGATGTACCACCTCAGTTCTATCAATCACCGAAAATTCAGCAGAGTGTACAATCGCCAACGTTTACACCTCAACCAACCTACCACCCAAGGACTGAGGTTCCTCCGCAATACTATCAATCTCCAAGTGTTCAGCAGAGTCGGCAATCACCACAATACTATCAATCTCCAAAGATTCAACAAAGCCCACAAGCTCCACTTATCACTCCGCAAAAGGCTTACCAACCTCAGACGGAAATACCTACATCCTTTTACCAATCACCAAAAGCGCAGCAAAGCTCCCAACCACCAGTTTTTGTACCACAACAGATGGAGGATCTTCCTCAATTTTACCAATCACCAAAGATCCAGCAAAACCAACAACAACCAGCATTTACAGAAGCCTCGGTTCAACAATATCAGTCTCCGAAAGTACAGCAGCATTCTCAACCTCCGTCATTTATCCCCAAGACTGAATCCACCTCTCAAAACTCTCAGCAGGGTCCACAACCATTGACAACGCTCCAACAACAAAGGGCTCCAAAAGTGAAACAAGCTTCTAAGCCGGCTGCTCAACCCAAACCACAAGCGCCGCCAAAGAACGAAAACATCACTCGCTCTTCAAAGTCTCAGCACACCAGCTCCACCTTTACGCAACAGCAACCCCAAACAACTGTAGCACCTTCAAGTTCTGCCATTCAACCTATGCCAATCAACAATGCTGTTCTTTGTAAGCAGGCGTCCCTAGACGGCCGCAAACGCGTGCAGTCCCAATCTCAACTATACGAGAAAGTTGAGGAAGTTCGTCGTAAAAGCTTGGGAAATGTCTTGGAAATAACTCGCTTAGAACGTGAAGCCCGAGAACAAAAGGCCGCCGCGATCAAACAAGACATGTACTCAGTCCAGCAAGATGTCTATTCTCAGAAAGTGAAGGCCGAACGAAAGACC
Source organism: Cheilosia soror (assembly GCA_949372485.1). NCBI lineage: Eukaryota > Metazoa > Arthropoda > Insecta > Diptera > Syrphidae > Cheilosia > Cheilosia soror. The sequence goes on from OX443563.1 coordinate 100,125,653, forward strand.
GAAATCCATCAACAAGAGAGTCACGTCTATAAGTCATCGGCTCCCGATGACACCCCAGATATAGTCAAATCCTCCCTCGCAAAGGACGATATCCCAATTCTAAAAAAATTCGGTCCTCCGCAGCGCCATTGTTATATTCCGAATGCCTATCAAAATCCGTTGACGAAAAGCGAAACCACTGTTTCAACTCAGTCCCCGAAATCAACTCAGCGGAAATTTTCGGAGCCATCAGTGACCAGGGGTCCGGTGATCGTTGAAATACCTGCAACACCTCAGCCCGATAGTCAAGACGAAATTCCTCGCAACATAGTCTTTAACAATGTAAGCGCCTTTACAAGCATGTCGCATAGATTTGGAGAGTCATCTACGGAGTACACCAGCCAACAGAACCGTCCCAACAAACTCAGTAAATGCGATTCATGGCACCAAATCTGTCAGCTTCAGAATGCCGCAAAGCCTCCATCGCCTAAATTCAATAACACTGGTACCACCAACGCCCTGCGGCGCTCAAAATCCGGTCACACTCTGGCCCTTCCTAAGCTTTATGAAGCTGGCTACGATAGAACGCAAATATCTGAGAAACAAAAAACAGTCGCGGCCTACTTTACCGGACAAAAGTCACCCAACAGCCTGTCCCGAAATTCATCTCAGACTAATCTAGCCGATGAAACAACCACGGTGTCTGTCAAAAAATCTTCGATCAACCGTATCAGAACGAGTGAAAAAGCCTCCATAAGTAAACAGAATCCCAGCTCAGGACTGTCTAGAAGTCATACCATGCCACACATCCCGAATGTCAGCCTACTCGACGAGAGTAATGTCGAGGATGCCTTCGAACAACTGATGAATGGTTCCTAGATCGCACGCTTAATGGCAGTCATTAAAGTGATGGGCGCCATTATTGCCCAATTTGTTGTAGAATTAAAAAAAAAAAAACATCCATTCCAAGAAAATTTATAAATATCGTACTTTGTTGCTTTACTCGCTCACTTTTATAAAGTAAAAGTACTCACTCTTGTTGGTTTATCTGAATCAACAAACACACACTATTGCCCTAGAATTTTTATATGTTATTATGCATTAGTTGCAATGTTGAATGACAGGTGACAGTTGACAAAATCACTCGTAATCTATGTAGCACTGTATTTTGTATGCCGAAGAGGGACTCAATATGGTTTATATTTATAATTTTGCTTGGTTGTGTGGTAACAAAAAACAAAATAAGTTATTGTAGAGCGAGAAAGAAATAAATGAATGGAAACTCTTTCACTGCATCCACTTCTTCTGTCAAAATATTAAAAAAAGAACTCGAAATCTCCTTACAAAGCCGGATACTTTTCTTCAACGCAAAATAATATATTTACGTATACCTCTCTTAGTGAGTTTACAAACAAATTAGTAGTGTGTGTCTGTGTTTACTTGTGTGTTTTGCTTTGATTAAGATGCGCTGTCATTTCATTTTGTTGTTTTGTCACCCGCCCTTGCAAAATAAAATATAAGGCTTAGCATGTTTTTTGACATACACCCAGCATAAACCTAAATGTAAACCATGTTGTCCCACTTCATTATTATTTTTGTTTGTTTTTGTAAATTCAGTTTTGAAAATGCCTACGCCCATTACAATAAAACGCCCACTTTTTGACATTTTGGTAGTTTGCCTTGCATGCCTATTGCCTATAGTTAGTTAGATTTGTTTTGTTACTCCTGCTTGTCTATATTTTTGCCACAATGATCTACATTATGTTGTTTGAAAACTTTTTGTACAACACATTTTTGACAGATCATTTTTCCTTTTGACATATTCCTCCTACTCTTGTTTACCCTAGAATAGAACGATTTTGAGATTGAAACTAATTTTGGAGATCTTTGTTTATGGAATTTTTGACATTACTGACACTTTATGTTTATTTTTTTTTATTATCTAGGATTATCGACTACAACTACTGAAAAAACCGAAACCAAGAAAGAAGATGGCGGGGTTGTTACAACGACTACAAAAGGTAAATATTACTAGTTTTGAAATCAAACGGACATATCATAACAAAATTTATTTGAATTTTTATTTTAGTTACAACAAGAACAATTACCGGAGCACCGAAACCAGTGTCGCCATTTGCCAAGTTTCAACAGCTTGATAAACAGAGTTCCCTGCAATCCCCAAAGTAAGTTATTATTCTTATAAGGATTTTACTACAATCGTATAATTTTACTATAACAGTACAACAATTTCACTACACCTGCCTTCTATTCATTAGATAAACTCCTACAGTTAACATTTAAAGAACAACAAATAAAACATAACATTTGGGCAGAAGGTGGCAACAATACTCGTACATTTACATGTTTTTAGATTTATCTATTAGTATCTCTGTTTACTATAATGTAGAATTGCGTTACGCCTAGTTCGTTGATTCGAGTTAAATTTAAGCGGCCATACGAATTCCAAAAAAAAAAAAAAAACTTTGCGAACTGAAATATTTTGTTCAATAACAATCAAAATATCTCTCAAATTTAGTATAAAAGCTTAATTTTAAGTCGAGCATTGTATCAGATGTAATTGTAGTAGAATATGAATATAAGATGGTGCATGACGTAGTTCTGAAAATTACTCCTCTCAAAGTAACCATCGCCATGATGTTTTCGGCTTTAGAGGTTAGAAATGCAGGCTTAAAATTCAACAGTAGTGCCTTGCGAAAGTAGTTATACTCATGCTCCTCATGAAATAATTGTAATTCTTACTCGGAACTTTACGAGTACATATAGGTATTTCCCTTATTTATTTCAGCTAAAATTAACTACGGCTATACACCAGTAGATTGATGCTTCTTAAAAATATCCACAGTGCGATCAGGATATTTCTTATTTCTGCACATATTCACTTAGAAAACAAAGTTAAGTACCGAGTATAATATTTTCCCCAAAAAATACATAGGAAACAATACAATGAAACAAAAGCATCCAGCCTATTCAAACATACATCAAATCCTATTTCTAATTTTCAAAACTTCTGAAAAACTACAAAAAAACTGACTTGCCGAATAGCGCCAATATCAATCAAATTATGTCTACACATTATGTCAAAGATGAGAAGTAGACAGAATAACTTATTTTAACACCTTCTTGCGGTTACAAGATCAAATCAATTGATTTGATATTATTGTCTGATACATGTATTTAATACAAGTGAATTCGAAACTTTCCAGCGCATACGGAACAGTGTTACTTGAGGTTATCTAATAGCGTAGGGCAGGGGTTCCCTAACTGTGCGTCGCGACGCTCTGGGGCGTGCGAGATCGTGCGATTTAACCTCGCTCGATTTTTCTTGTGGGGTTGCATAAAGTCGCATCTCAATGCGAATAAACCACAATCGTCCTTAAATCCAACATAACCAATGCCATCGCTCAAATTCAGCCGAATCTATGCGGCAGATCGGACCACTCGGATCCGTGACAACGTGAGAAGCTGCGGCAGACATTTGGGCATGGTATTATATTCCATACAATAATGGCATACATGGGCCTTTCAAACAAAAAAAACAAAAAGGATTTCGTTAATACCACGCAGATTGTTTTACTCCATTTCAGCGTCGACCCATCCTTATTGAAAAACCCTTTAGTGAATCTTCAGTAAGCTCAGCTTTTATTCACATATCTGCGCTTTGTTCCGTTGCGTGCTTTTAGAAAGCGTCGCAAAAATATTTAGGCCTATTCCGCAAAATCTTTTATTCTGTTATGAATTTTCTGTTATGAATCATAAAAGATTTCGACCATAAAAGATCTTTTTTAAATCGTATTCGGGGTTTCGAACTTTTATGAAACTCTGTTATGGAACTTCGAAAATTGAAAATCTGTTACGAAGCTGTCAAAACAAAACGCAGGGTTTTTTTTTATATGAAAGGAGTAAGTTCTGAATTATTACAAACAAAATAATTGTGTAATAAATACTGGAACATCTTTTTAGGAAAAAGACAACAATAAAACACGACCAAGCAAAAGGAAATATATTGCTGTTACATGAAGCTAAATCTAATTAGGAAACACTATTTAAGTCAGTAACCAACTGAATCAATTTCGATGTAATGTGCTGCGATAAACCAAAAATGTTGTTGCTTCCTATGTAGAGGTAGATTAAAATTGCGGTTCATGTCTTTTAACCCAATTAGCACTAGGATGTGCCGTTTTGTTACCACGACTCGTGTGACCTACTTTTGTTATCTGGTACCTATAACCAGACTGTAGAATTGAGAAAGCGGGCAAGATCCAGTATCCCTTTGCCCGAGGAGATGTCGCTAAAGTCGTCAAAGAATGGTTGGTACAGTACGCGCAGTCTGGCTCTTGCTAGAGCTGGACATTTGAGAGAGTTTCTTTCTCATTTGTATTTCCGCAACTGCGGCAATGACGGTTGTAGGGGATACCTAGTTTGGCCGCATGGTCTCCAATTGACCAATGCCCCATGGTTATTGCCGTAATTGTGGCGATATCTGGGCGGGTTCTGTTTAATAGGTTCTTTGTTTGCTCCCTATTGATGCCTGATATGAACCGTATCCGTAAAAATGTAGTGTCGCTAGAAACTTGAAATAAATATCCAACTTTACGTAGCTATTACATCATTAGAAATACAATTGACCTGAATTTGAAATGAAATGTTTGTATTCGTGTTTTGCGTAAATTGTTCCAATTTGTTCATTAGAACACTAGCATTCACCGTATCCAATCTAAAGAGCTGAATAAAACGCACATCAGGAAGATCAAATGGATCACTATTTCATCTTAGTTCCAGCAAAAGTGGTTGGTGTCTTCGTCTAAACCAAAAATATAAATTGCTAAATTATTTTCATTTACATACCCACTTGTTTATACACATTTATTACATTTGTTTTCTTTTGTAAACATTTTGTTGACGAAAAATAGTAGGTATAGATAATCATTTCAATCCAAAACTTTCTAATAAATAAAAATCTTTTATGATAAAAGCCAGAAAATTCTGTCTTTTATTCTGTTATGATTTATAACAGATTTCATAAAAGATTTTTGTACGCAGAATACCAATTTTGGAAATCATAAAAGATTTTTTGACAGTTCGAACTTTTGTATGGAAATTCATAACAGAATAACAGGGAATATGGGTAAAAGATTTTGCCGAATAGGCCTGATTATAACCTGTATAGGGAGCCGCAGTATTTAAAAGATTGGGAACACCTGGCGTAGGGTATTCCATTTGTACGTTATTGCGTGCAAAGAAAAATAATGAGTTACAATTTAAGACCACTTAGCTTCTTCAGGCACTCAATGATGATTATAAAACCAATTAATGTGATTAGGTAACTCAACTTTTAAACTATTCAAAATCGTTTTGAACATTACATATTAGTACCACCTGAAATATCATTAAATATCATAATAGCAAACAGTCAGAATAACCTGCTTACATTTCAAAATAAAAAAAATATTGCCCTCACCATTTTCAATTAACATAAAGCTGGTATTATTGAAAGAGTGTTCATCTGCACATAGAAACACTACCTTAAACAGATTTATTATCACCTCCTCTCAATTCTGAACTATTGTTTTTATTTGTTCTTAAAAAAAAAAAACTGTTTTGACATATTTTCTAAAATAAACAAAAAAAAAATATTTGTATCGAAATTTGTTCAGATCCCCGCTAACACCAACAACTCCAGGGGGTTCTAGTTCCACACCTATATTCAGATTTACTGATCCGGCATTAAATGCACGCGCCGCCACTGTTAAGGACCAACTTTTACAGTGGTGCCAAAGTAAAACACAGGAATACGAGGTATCAAGAGGACGTTGTGAAAACTAAACATTTTTTTTTAAACAAACTCTGTTTGCTCTTTTGTAAATACAGCAATTTTGTTTGTAATAATATTTTTTGCTCATTTAACCTGTACAGTTTTAAATGGCCTATTTGTTTTATTATCTATTATTAATTTTTTTAGTTTTAATCTTTTGAAGAGATAGAATTTTCTCTAGACGAAGTTTTAGTTGTTATAGTTGGTGTTTTATTTTATCAAATAATATACAACAATACCGGTAAATTATTGTAAATTCTTTGATAGTTTTTTTATAGTTTGGATTTTTACTGACACTTAGCTTATAATAAAATGCTTTTTCTGTAAATCTATAGGTGTCTTTCTTTAGCTGTCATAACAAACTCATGCTTTTTTTTTTTATTATTATTGGTTGGCTGTGAGATTTTATGCTTTAAATAGAATAAGTGCTTAATTTTAAAGAAGATGAGAGATCAAAGGCAATTGAGAAAATTGATGATATACATAAATGACAACTGTCACAAGTTAATGTTTAAATCACTTCTGTCAGCTGAAAAATTTGTTACAAAATACGCCAAAATAATGCTGCATTTTAAACCAATTTGAACACGATCTAAAGGTGGTATGACACAAAATTTTTTCCAAATTAAACATCTACAAATGTCACCAGGGAGAATTGTTATTAAGAGTGATCTCGGCCGACGATCTGATAAGATAATAGCAAACATTCCCATATTCTACCAACTGCTGCAGTTTGGCTCAAAAGTTCAGTTTTGCTAATGTCGTTTTCGATTGGTCGTCCAGAACCGTCCGAAAGCGATAGGCACTCAACTGACAGTTCTTATTCTGAAAAGAAGAGAAAATTGCTTCTGGATTTGAATTCAGAATCGCGGAGAGTTCTTCCGGACGACCAACCGAAAACGACATCAGATTCGTATTCTCTTTTATTAATAAATGGTGCCAAAGCAACTGATATAAAGCAGCTTTAAGGGGGACTTTATAAAGGTTTGCTGACCTAAACTTGTACAAATATTAGTTCGTCAGTGCTCCTCTCCTATTGTTTCATTTCATTCACCTCCGAATTAGTTTTTTTTTTATAAAAAATGTGTTATTCATTTGAAATTTTATCTCTCATCAACTTTTCTCAATTCCCCAAGGGTTTTATTTATTTTTCAATTTACATGTCTCGCAACAGTTTTTAATTGTTTTGTTTTAATTTTTATTTAGAACGTTCAAATAACAAACTTTAGTGCGAGTTGGACAGATGGTTTAGCATTTTGCGCCCTTATACATCATTTCTTACCGGACGCCTTCGATTACAGTAAACTAACTCCAAAACAGCGAAGATATAACTTTGAACTCGCTTTCCGAGTGGCTGAGTAAGTTTTAAACTATTGGACCTATATAAATATAAAACTATTTTATTTATCAATTTATATTTTTAGTGAAAAAGCCGGGATTGCGCCGCTACTCGACGTCGAAGATATGGTAGTGATGAAAAGACCCGACTGGAAGTGCGTTTTCACTTATGTGCAAAGTATTTATCGTCGGTTTCGCAATTGCCAATAACAAATTTTCCTTAATTTTTTCGTTAAAATTATTTATTTGAAATATTAAAGTTTTTTTTTCAATATTATGCTAAACCAAAAGCAAAAAAAAAACCAAAAACTTCAGGGTAAATTGATGCATTTTCTAAAATTAAATAAAACAAAAATTTCTTATTGCATATGAAATTTGGAAAAAAATAAAATCATATGCTCTTAGGTTGTTAAACTAAAGTAAGGTGCTCTCCGTTATATCGAATATTTATTTTTTTATTTTTTTTTTATTATGTAATAATGTCCTGTCTGACTTTGATGCTCGTTACTATATTATTTGAACTCTCATTTTATGTTGATTGTGTTTTACTTTAGAGAAAAAAAAAAGTGAAAACCGATTTTATACATTTTGAAATATTTATTAAGTCTTGTTTATTTTGAGATATATACTCGCGCAAAGGATATTTGTTTGTTATTGATTTATTTTGTTTTTTTTTCTGTCTACAAATTTTGTAATCACTCATTTAAAAAAAATGAAAATTATATTTATCCTAAATTTAGAAATTAGACAAACAATATAGAAGTAAACACTTCTCGAATTTAACTACCATGATCTTGTTGTTTTCGCAGATTTTGAATAAAATCTCAATTATACTACATCTACATTATACAATTCATATAAACAAAAATATTATTTTTTACTAATTTTGCAATAAATTGCAATTGCATAAATGCATACATTATTATATTCTACTTATTGTACTAAACTTAACTACTAATGACGTAGATTCAGTCAAATATAATGCTTTGCATATTATTATATTAAATTTTATTATATTTTTTTGTCTTGAACAAGAAATTGTTAAACATTATTAACTTTTTTTTAACCGAGTCAAAACTGAGCAATACAATTCAGAAATGTTTTGACTTTTTTTTAACATTGAAATGTGTATTCATTTTTCTTTTTGTTATGAAAAATAAACAATTTTATAATTAATTTGTGGTGCTGTTTGTATTCATATCAACCCATGACATCTTCTCGTAAGTAAAATTAACTGAAGGACTGTGTAGGACATTGCCATGCCATATTATGTATGTTGAAATTATCTCGAGGCGAATGCAACTACAAACCATTCAGCAAAGTTCGAAATTCGAAGTTGCCGCCAATCGGTTACAGGCTTGACGTGGCAGAAGCACACTTTAAATTATATTTTAAAAGAGCTCTGAAGTGCATTCGCGATACTTTGGTTTTGATAAACATTTAGCAGCCGTTGTCTTACTTTATTTTAATGCTTGGAGGAACTTGCGACTAAATTACACCTTCATGGGATGATTTTAGCTATTCGTACGCACAAATTTTTTTCACTTCCAAGAGAAAGCATCGATCAGACTATGTAATAGACTATAAGCGACTGTCAAATCGACAAATATCGATTGCAATCGACAATCACAGTTCTCGATCGATCGGCAGTGGTCGATCAACGATTAACTATCGACACTCACAAAGGGGCCTTAAATTACATTCAAGGTATCCGTCTTCGGAAAGAATAATTAAAACGCGACGACGCTGATTTGACATGATGTCGTTTTCGTTTCGTGGTACTTCGGGGTTTACCTTTAACGTTCGAACATCACAACGAGTACACTATTCGAACGACTATAGCAAATGCGCAAACCTGGCAACCACATTATCGATGTTTGGGTACGTTGGACTCATTTTTAGCCATAGGTGGATGTAAATTGCGACCAACGACAACGAGTCTGTAGGGTGTATCGCAAACAACGATTACCAAAATCCTGTAATTTTATCGTTTGTCAACTTTTTCCACGTTTCACGGACATACAATAGCACGAATTTCAAGTTTGATTCGACGAGTCGTTTGGATTATTCTGGTTTTCTCGTCTATGTCGGTTTCGTCATCAGTTGATCCAAACCTTCCTAAATAGGTAATTAAACTGTGCGCTTGTTTCAGAACAATGTGCTGATGCGTTGAGCGACCTAACCTAAACCTAGTAAGCATAATTTTTATCCTTTCGTCCTGATCCTGTTGCCGACTGACACTCCAGTCATCAATACATCTGTAACGCCAAGAAGTATTCACCGGAGACCCTATAAATTATATTCTGAATCAGGATGACATTCTGAATCGATTAAGCCATGTCCGTTTGTTTGACTGTCCGTTTGTCTGTTGAAAGCACGATAGCGTCCAAAAACGAATTGACCTAGGCGAATGAAATTTTGTGAGAGTACTTATTTTTACCGTCGTCAGGTTGGTATGTCGGTCAAGTAGTTCTGGTACCTACCATACAATACCAATACTAGACTTATGCGAGTACATACCTGTACGGTACATACAGTGGATGCTGTAGGGTATAAAAGCATCGTCCAGGCCAGGCCGATGATAGTGTTAGTGTGTTTTTTGACAGTCAGCTATTTTTTTTATTGCAATTTGTTTTGTAAACACTCACTTGTTTTGGTATGGTGTGAATCTCGCTCTCGAATCGAGATTCGCAAGTGATCTAATTTCTTAAAAAAGTGTTTTTTTTTTGTGCCCAATGGAAATCAACATTAGCGTTGGTTGTCTAACGGCTGCTTACGGTGATCTAGATAAAAAAAAAAGATTAATATTTTGTCACGTGTAGAAGTCAAATACATATTTCCAATTTAGTTTAAAATGGGAATTCAAACTTGTATGTAATTAATATACATTGTATTTGTTTATTTAAATTATGGTGTATTAATAAATACATTTTTGACATTTATCAGGTCAAGAATGATATGTAGTTGCCAGATAAAACAAAAAATAATATCTATTATTACGCGTATTTTTTTTTTGGAAGTGAGTACAACAAAACCAAAAGTGAGTAGGTATAACAATTTTGCATGTAAAACCAAAAGTGAGTATAAAAGTTTTGTATGTAAAAGTAAAAGTGAGCTAGCTATAGATTCTCAAAAAAATTCGCCTATTGTTGGGCTGTAAATAAATTCCATGATTTTCTTTTGCATGCTGATTTTCAGTATAATATATTAAAATTAAAAAAAAAAATAAAGTTAGAAAAATTCAAAAATTTCGCTTGGAACTTCCATATCTAATTCAGAATCCGGATCTTGTCCTCCGAAATTCCACCAGTGCTTAAGGATATTCTTAATCACCAAGCATCTTGTTATAGCGAACTCAAAAATATTAAAGAAGATGAAGCCTAAAATAATTCACAAAAATTTTAGTCATGAAATATTTGCTTTGGTATAGACAGAGACTTGAAGTGAACAGCAGAATGGGCGCCAGTGCCACAGCTCGCAACTGTAAAGTGTTGTCACTATTTCTCACAAACTGCAGATTATCCGTTACTTCTAGGATCTAAGTAATATTTTGTTCAACTTTTATTCAAAAGATCTGAATTATCCTCAAACCTGATAAAGGATTATGTATGATATCGGTGCAAGTGATATAAGATGAACACAGTTCTTCAGAATAGCTCCAAAATATTTCGACTGAAAGAAGGACGAACATAGTTTTATGTAACTCCATTTGTCCGCAGCCAATATAAATTTTGTTCCACAAATTTCACAATGATCATCGCCTCTGTGAAGTATCCATCGTCGTAGGCACTTTAGATGGATGTAACCCTAGGACAATAAAAAGTGGCTAGTGAACAGTTATAATGTATGTCATACTCACAACACTTCCTTTGCATTCACAGGGACATTCTTGTACTGGTAAATCATTCCGATTCCACCGGCATATCCTACAGGAATGGCCTGCTTCATTTGATGAACAAATGCTCATCAAAGACTGGTCTGCTGATTGGATGGGCGTATTTGTCACATTGATACTGTTGTACAATCGAGTGGCAACGCTTTCGCTGATTAACAATCTTCTTGAAAATTGCCGTGCGATTGTGTAAACGCTCTCATTGCTGTCCATCTTGGTAAATTTAGAATTTTTATTTCACGAATACAAATTTAGTCCATTTTTAGAATGTTTTAAAATTGAATAACACGATATTGAGGTTTTGAATTTTTTTAAATTTCTAAATTGTCAATTATGTAGCTTGGGAAAATAATTTAAAAAATGGGAAGAGTGACCACCTGGTGGTCGAAGTGGTTTCGTAGCAGGTTTTTTTCCAAATGGCAACATGGACAATAATGTTTATTTTCACAAAAGAGGTGAAATGAGGTTAACGTAGTACCTCATCAGGTTCAAACGACGGATAAACATAAAATACCATCTTAAATTAGTTTTTCTACATCCTACCTACTGTTGTAGTCGCAAAATAAATTGAAACAAAATGATTATGATTAGAGCTTTGTCCAAGAAATTAGACTTGTCAAAAGGAGTAGCCACTATCAATTTTGTCCGTACTTATTTCTTAAAATATTTAAGGATAATACATAAACGGATACGGGATAAAAAAAATTGAACTTGTATCCAGTGATTATGATTAAACTGTGAAACTGACATCAAATTATCTCCGAGATCTAATACAACATTTTTGAAAAGGGAGTAGTAGATGGTTGGACAGTGACCGAAACTTTTTCAATTTCCTTAAATGGACACACTTTAATAAATTTGTAAACCTTTTACAAAAACCTTAGGTAAACCTTACAAAAATTCTAGTACAACCTATACCTATTTAAATTTCTTTGATCTTCCGTAGTGTTCGAAAGTTGAAATATGTTTTTTTCTCCGCAATGTTTTAACTACAAAACGTATTTATTTTACACACACGAACAAAAAAACAACTTTCGATTTTTTATAAAATACTTCCCGGACTCATTCTATATTTCCCATTTATTATTAATTAGGTCATCAATTTGCAACAATTATTTCTCACTGGTACCTCCGAAACAGAACTGTATTTACGAACACACCCCATAGGCATTTCATTTCATGGACGGCGAATTCGTTTCAAACAAAAACAAATCAAAATCCACCACAGACAGACCAGCGAATAAACGAAAGTGAGACCAAAAAGAGACAACAAACACAAAGCAAAAAACTGAGCGAAGAGCGAACAGCCAGCATGCAGCGATGCCAAACCTATCTAATTGTGAAATACTAGCACTTTTCATTCGATCTAGCACTGTGTTATATATTTATTTTCCACCATAATGTATTTTAGTTTTTGCTATCAGACCGCTTCTTTGTGAAAATGTGGGTTATTTTAAAATTAAGACTTTGTTTCGGTATTTTGTACAATTTCATCGTTCGATGCCAGAGATCAACAACTTCCAAACAGTGAATATAGATATAGCCTACACGTATACCATTTCGTCTAGCACTGAAGTTACCATGAAAATAATTTTTTAGCTCTGAATCACATTTTGAGTTGGCAGCGCTGAGAGTGAGCGGAGCGCAAAGCAGACGAAAACAGCAAGAAGTGAAAACCAGTGAAAACCTCTCAAACATAAAACGATTGGCGACGATAAGATACGAACGAAATTAAAAAAAAAGAAACCCAATTAAAATAATCCACCAAGAATAAATCTGTGTACCATTAAAAGCCAAAAACATGGCGGAGGAAGTTCTCTTGAAAAATCCATCATCCCTTTATAAAAAGTGTTTAGTGTGCTATGTGTCGAATCTCAATTACAATGTGGCCACAATGGATCGGGTTAACCAGCTTCGCTTTTTACCTCCTGTCGTTCTTAAGGATATCTACGCCAAGGTAAGTCTACTCTACGCAGCACATAAATGTCACCCTAAACAAAGGGAAAATCAATTTTCTAAAGAAAATCAAAAAAAAAAATCACCTAAAACACAAGTACAAAGTGTCGTCCACCTCTCGTTATTTTGTGATGCAGCCTTTTCCTCACCCCAAACCCTGTCTTAACACACCCACCCACACGTCTATGGCGATGAAGTGGCCCCGCAGCTCTCATCATCTGCTCCACCTGGTCGTTCTTGTTTCTTAACATAATCGGGTTTGAGCATAAAAGTGAATGCAAGCAAAACAAAAACGCGACAGAGAAGTGAGAATACGCGACATTGGACAACAGCACGCATTAGAATCAGCTGGTGGTCGTGGTGCTACTTCTGGCTGGGGGAGTACAACGAGGATGATGATGAAATTTTCACTTTTACTTTGTGTGTGTGATGTTTTATTATAATTTCTCTTCATCTATTGATGACGATTGTCATTAAAGAGGTGGAGACACTAATCGTACAGTGCCTCCTTGGCAGTGGTCCAACAAAATCAAGGAAACCCGAACTGAAGCCAGTTAATTGCCTCTTTCAGACACACTTCATCAGCTCTGTATACAATATTGGAATTCTTAACTCAAGCTAGGTATATATATTTTTTTGCTGTTCTTCTCCCTCGCCAAAGGAGAACGGAGAAGACCTTCAAAATCCAGTCGAGCGAGGAATACATTACAAACTCGCTATCGCATATTTCTCCGGCTACTGACTCGTTTTTATATTTTTTTCGCATTTCCATGCGTACTACAATATTTGAATAGCATAGCCTTTAGTATTCCAATCAAAGTTGTTGAATGGGTCAATTAAAGTTGTTTGCTAAAGCTTTGTCTGCGTGAATCAACTAATATACGCATGGAATGTGCAACACAATAGGTTCTTCATTGATTTCTTCGTATCAGTTGTTTGGAAGGCGGATAGTGCTACTGCTAATCTAGATTATGCATTTCCAGACGTATTTAGGTTATGAATTCCAAATTTACTGTGCCGTTGCTACTACAATTCTGTTGAATCACTTCAAGTCTTGAAGTCACAAATATGTTCATCATAAGGTTTCCCTAATGCGGTCATTTGCAAGGACAAATTAAATTGAATATCACATCACTATAATATAGATATAGAGTAATGACATTTTGTTATACATTTATGGCGTCATTGGGTAGTTTAAATATATGCTGAAAGATTGTGTTTATAGGGAGGGAATTGCTTAGGGATTTGTATTGAAGTGGGTCCATTTTGAGGTTATTTACTTTTAATGTGGTAATTTACCAGGTTTTTGAAAAAGAACTTAAATTTTCATCATTTCTCACATCAGCAACAAGTGCTCTGCACTCTCAACGTGATGATTGTGTTAATTTACAACTTTTGCCTAGTAGACGAATTACTATTGAATATCCAATTCCGAAATATATGTTTCGCGCTTAACAGAAATATCCAATTTTCAACTGCTTCGACTTTATTGGTAACATTCATCTTAAGTCAAAGTTCAAATCATTGATACCACTGCGTAGTCAGATAATAATTATATATTGAAATACTCAGATTGCATGCCTGTGTTATAAATCGTATAAATATTCAGATAATAATCGGTGAACTGCGTAGTTCATACTTCTAAAGTGTTATCCTCATGCTTCTGGGAAATGTGTTCTCAAACCCAGGACTTGAAAGAAATAAGCAGTGATTTTGGGCAACCGACTACGACAGCTTAGTTCCTACTTATTTATTCAACGGGCCACCGACCATTGAATAGTCTCTGCTTGACACACTGCTGCCTTACATCTTTTGTGATGTCGCGCACCCGGGTTCAAGTTTTTATTTTTACAATGAATAATATTATATTCCAATCATAGCGATGGCTTGGCTATCAGTTATTTTAACCAAGAGTTTCTGTCATGCGCGGTCGCTTGTTACTAAAAACCGACGTTCGTTCTTCCTTGTTTCCAACCTGAAGGCTACAATTCGAAGATCCTCTTGACTAGGTGACTAGGTGATCCATTCGCGTTCTTTCCTCTTCGGGCAAAAACCGTTGAAAATCCCCTTGGCAACCTCCCTATGTTACGCCTATAATAACAATATCTGTATAGAAGTGTCTGCTTTAGAACATTTTAGAGTAAAGGATTATGTATCGTCGAAACGATAGACCGCCGTAACTATCAGAATTCAGTTCAGTCTTCACAAAACGGTAATAGATAACCGAAAAAAAAAAAACATTCGAAATGTAGCTTATAAGACGGTCGGTAACATTTCGTACACGATATCTTTCAGACGTTCGTCGGCGTTCGTGATCTTCCCTATCACTCTCTCCATGATGCCCATTATGAAGCTGGGATGTCAGCACGTAACTTGATACAATTGAGTTCAGTCGATACAATCGGGGTCTGGCAGCACCTAATTTGTCTCAATCGATTATTCTCGATCGAGGATAGGTGCTGCCCGAGCCCGATTGTATCGACTGAACTCGATTGTATCAAGTTACGTGCTCTGACACCCCTGGTTGAAATGGCGGTGCAGTAGTAATATTTTCTCTGCCATTTCAAAGGGTCTTAAAGCCAGCGAGAATCTTAAGCTCTCCTTGAGGTGTGAGATTGCGTTGGCCCTATTATTTCTTGTTCCCTCTGCTCCTATATCGACACTACTAAGTAAAGGCAGAGAAGGGAGTTGCCCACCCAGCCTCTGTCTATATATCTAAAATCTCGTGCTTAAGGCGTACACCATCAAATTTCTTCTTCCTTCCGGGATGTTCACAGCTTCTTCTCTTTGGACAATCGAGAATAGAGCCTCAACAAAATAATGTGCAGGTTAGAGGTTTGCCTCGGAATGTCTGCACATTGATGATGTTCGATGCGTGCTTCCCATTGATGTATTTTCGAGAAGCTAGCCCGATGGCACAACCGCCAGCCTTGATGGCCGGATATTAAATTGCCAGTAAACGAGCGAGCTATCGTTGACCCAGGTCGGTGACCATAAACCAAATTACCTACCTAGGTTTCAAAACAAAACGACCGCACCCCTCAAATGAGTTTGCTTACCTTGGATAGTGTCATAATGTAAATATTCGCCTACAACTTCTACAAATTCATTCTAGAAAGATGTGCTGTTGCGTAAGGTCATCCGTCTACATACATCACTGACGTTGGGAAATCCGAAAACTTACATCCCCACTACGTCACTTGCAGTAAACGATTGCATGTCAACCGTCCACGCTTAGGCCACGCACCTCATTTTGTATCCAAGAAACTAGCACAAGGTCAAGTTTAAATAGTAAAATTGCATTAGTCGCCGAAAAAACCTCATAAACGCTTCAAACGATTTTGTTTTTGTCTTTCAAATTGCCAAACGCTCTTCTAAAACAGAATATGAGCTCGAGATATCACACACTTCATGTGTGACGGCCATCAACTACCAGTCATGTAATTAGCTTGGAGTTTGTATTGTTTTTGCTCAGCTGATATTAAAAGTGGTTGCGGCAGTACGTTTTTCTTTTAGTTTCATTTTTATTTTTCGATTTCTTTTCGTGTTGTGGCACTCGCTTACTGTATCACTTATTTATTTTCGAATAAAAGCATTAACACAACTGAAATATTATTTGCATGTGTGGGCAAACTTAATAATTTAGCTTGGGAATCTGCGCACTGCAACTCCCATTGATTTGCTTCTTATCTATCATTCAGTGCTGTCTGTTGGCAAAACAATGCGAATCTTGTAAATAAATAGATTCTCATCCAAAGTAAACGAATTTCGCGACTTCCTATATGTGTGACTGATGAGTTCACACCTATGAGCGATCGTGAATGTCAGCAATCACTTGGGTATGAACATCACATACAGTGATGATAATTAATAAGAAAACGCGCAATAGGTACACTCACTGCGCCTGAATACTCGTAGTAGCTGGTATGTGCTGCAATCGAGCTCGAGTATAGCATAGGGCAGCCAGTCAGCCAGCTGTCTTGGACAACCCCGAAAATAATTGCGATTCGTGAGCATGGCTATTTATATCGCTTTTATGGTGGATAATGTTATACACCACAAACTTTTATACTTTGGCAATCGGCTTTGGCTGGTAATACAAATTGATTTGCTCGGTACAAACCGAATTGAATTTATCATTCGTCTGACAGTTAACCAGAGAGGGGGTGGTTTTAATGGGAATATGATTAAGCGAGTTACTTTTCGCAACTCTATGCTAATTGCTTGGAATAGCGAGTCATGAAAAGACTGATCTAGTGGTCATATAATGCAATATATATTTGCTTTACAACAATTCAACTGTAAACTTATTTAGAAGAAATATTTAAACGATTCGTTGTTTATTTTTAGCGTCATGAACATCTGTTTCGAATGATGTAACGTGAATTCGGATGTTTTCCAAATTTGCTTTTAAAATCTCTCAGCAGTCGTGCAACGTATTGGTTTTAGATTCCAAATATCACTCAAGAGTTATTGCACCTTTTTCTAAGTGTTGTACGAATCTGTGCACGGCGTTCTTGCTTGTTCACATCTGAATAACCTTGACTGGGTAACACCAGTGCACTTATTTAATGCGGTCAATGACAATTCTACGCACGCTGTTTACAATCTCTATAGCATCTGGATATTATGAGAACCACTTAAAAATTTATGGATGCGATAGATAATTGCTCTCGTACGGTGCTTAAAGTTTTACGTCACTTTCGCTTTTTATCGTCGCAGGCTACTCGACGATTAAACTATTGTTAGGACGTATTCACGTATTCTCCCACTGGTTACGTTGGAACTGCCAAGCGGTATAGACATTTGACGTAGCAGCAACAGCAACTTTGATTAGTTGCTATCCATAGTTTAAACTTTAGAGTCTGGGTTATGCGAGAAGTTGTATACATCCCTGGGATGTACTTAGATTCAGAAAATGTTCAACTGCAATGCCAGACAGGAAATGTAATTTTGCGAGAAGATATTGAATAGAAGCTAAAGTAGCATTTACCACATCGGCACAGAGTGTTGCTACCTCACAATAGAGATAGTATTTCAACGTCAATACGATTGGTATTGCTCGGCAGACTTTTCTAATATGGTGAGCAGAAGTATCTAACTTTAATTCGATGTCTGAGCGCATTCGTTTGGTCTGGCTCTGGAGAGACATGCTACCGACAACCGTTCATTGTTATAGGCATTTTCATAGCAGGCTTGGGCTGTAACCGCGAGGGGCGTGTCGACCAAAGGTAATCGCGTATTTCATTTGCAGTGGCCAGCGACTAGACACACGTCGGTATCGTGCGAACATCTCTACAAAGACTATTCGGACAGACAGATAACTTTGACTTGCTCAAATGACAGTTGTGATGTGATGTATTTTTGTAAGAAAATTATATTAATAATTAAAAATAATTTGGCTCGTACATCATGTCTACCAAATGGCTAGTCCGGTCATAATAACCACATACAATCATACATCATACAACAAATCCCTATAAACACGCCTGTTCAGACTTTCGTTCAAGTTGTTCAAGTTTAAAACTTTTCGTTATAATCTGCCAACAAACTAGAGCACAATCGGTCAAATGGTTTAACATGCATACCTGTCAAATATTCTATCACTGCTGAACAACACGACTAATAATTTTCTAAAAAGCAACTGTCAAAAGTTTTCAGTCGGTGTCGTATTTGACGAACTAATTTAATTTGTTTTTCGTGTCTGCAGTAGCCACTGCGCGGATAAGAAGATCGTGGGAGTGGAGGCAAATGCCAAATTATTTGATTACTCATTCCCACTGTAGGCGTGGATCGTGGAAAATTCGAGTGGTACCTAACAAGAAACATGTTTTTGGTCTTCTCTTGCACTTAGCCAATAAGTGAATTCTTATCCATGTGATGATTTGCTGTTGGCCCCCATAAAGTTATGTTTATCATATTATTTTGTTAAAAGCGCGAATCATAGAACTGAAAATTCAGTTTTCAGTTAAACTATTTGTGAAAATGGATTTATTTATAGACAGAGTAAAATCGGTATCAATAAAGTGAATCTTAGGGCCGGTTTGTTCATCTTTGGTTAACTCTAATCAATGGTTATTCCAGCTGATAATCATAGAATCTGTTTGTTCAGTCAAATTTTAATTTAATTTAATTTTGGTGGGGACCAATGTCCCCATTTATTAGGCTTAGTACAAGCTAGAAATACAAACTTATAATACTAGAACTAAAAAACTAAGACTTATAACTAGGACTTAAAGCTAGGGATTAGAGTTAAGGAGACTGAGCTTAATGGAGGGAGTGCTGCGGTTAAAATCGAAAATGGAAATGTTTGAGTTTACCTTCCGTAGCATACGGGAAATTGGTTCGTTGGAGCCGTAAGACGTGCGGTGGGTTGGTAGATAGAATAGACGGGGGTGTCTTCAATTACGAGGGTGTATTGAAGAAGATTGAGTTGTGAAAAGTCGGGCAATCGATAGAGCCCGATAGGAGTCGATGAATGAAGAGAATGTCTGCAGTATCCCTGCGATCCTCAAGGCTATTCAAGTCAATGAGTTTGAGACGGTCTTGATAGGGAGGAAGAATAAGGGGATCGTCCCAAGAAAGACCGCGGAGTGCAAATCGAAGAAAACTTGTCTGTATGTTTTCGATTCTGCTTATATGCACTTGCTGAAAGGGTGACCACGTTTGGCTGGCGTATTCGAGGAGTGGGCGGACAAAAGTGATGCAGAGAGATCTGGTCACGTAGGGGTCGGAGAATTTCTTTGACCATCGTTTAATGAATCCAAGGGATGAATTGGCTTTACGTATTATCTATTCGATATGCGAACGGAAATTAAGCTCGCGGTCGTACAATATGCCAAGGTCGCGAAGAGACTGTACGATGGATATAGGGTGATTATTAAGTAGGTATAGACGGGGAGGGGATTTTTTGTGCTTACGTGATACGGTGATAGATTGGCATTTGGGAATATTGAGCTCTAAGCAGTTTTTGAGACACCAGATAGAAAAAAATATCTAGGTCTTGTTGCAGCAGACAGGGGTCTTGTGATGAAGATATGTGCTTGAACAATTTGGTATCGTCGGCATAGAGAGAGATAGAGGAGTGTTTAATGACCCTTTCAAGATCGTTTATAGTTAAGATAAAGAGAAGGGGACCTAGGTGACCGCCTTGTGGTACACCAGAGGTTGCAAGAAAAGGGGCGGATAGGATGGACCTGAATCGAGCACTATAAAAATGGTTCTCCAAATAAGATGATAACCATTTCAGCAGTATTGGTTCGAAGCCGAGGGCAGACAATTTGAAAAGAATTAATTTATGCGGTATCTTATCAAAAGCTGTGCTAAAATCAGTTGCAATAACATCAACTTTCTTACCACTTTCCATGGCCGATAGGGCAGAGGACACGAATTCAACGAGGTTTGTGGTTGTTGATCTACCTTTAAGAAAGCCGTGTTGGTTTGGGAAAATTAAAGACTTGCATTGGAAGCTTAGGGATTCGTACAAAATACTTTCGAAGAGTTCTTTCTTTCAAAAATAAAAATTAATTTAATAATAATAATAATAATAGCAAAATAGTGTATTGCATTCGTATCTGTTATGTGGACGCATTTTCAACAACTGGCAGATGAATACAATGCAATACAGTGTGGAAAAAATTGAATGCATTGCTGCGGTTGTGACAATTTTAACTATTGATTAAATCTAACAACTGAATTGACACATTAACTGGAAAACTGGAACGATTTGTCGCAAGTCTGTGGTTTGGTGACCAAAGTGAAAAATAAGTGAACAAACGCTTTTTAGTTATCACAGTTATTTAATCATGGGTTAAACTAAATCTATGATAACCTAACCACAGATTTAACCAGCTGTGAACAAACCGGCCCTTTATATTCCTTCTCTACCTGGATTCACTCACTTGTCACAGTATTATACTAGTCTGACTTTGACAGCGTAATCCCAACAGTCTCTGTCTATTAGATCATACGGGCAACTAGCTTTAAAGGGTGTTTTTGGCTTATAAGAGGTGAACAAAAAACCAATAAAAGCTCACATACTTAGACCAATATTAGGGTATATTTTATAAAGATGCCTTTATTTGCCTTTACCGCAGGTCCATGTAAACTATAATGACAGCCGTAATGACGCACTGTCGTACTCCTCAAAGTGTCTAAGACGATGTGGTGGGTGGTTCGTCTATGGATGAGCCGAACAACCACATGGGGTAAAACTTCCGGCCACTTAAATGTTAAATAATTTAAATTTGTGGCCACAATAGTTCAGTGGTCACTATGCGGACTAGGGTCCGCCAAAGTTTAACCGGCGAAGAAACGAAAATTATGTAGGTATGTTTGTTTCTTAATTTTTTTAGGACACCATATTACATGCATTGCTGTGGTCTAAGAAGTGGTCCCTTTGGTACGCATCTGTATACAGCGTTGACCATTCGCAGTCCTCGTGTTTTAGAAGAACTCTAATACACTCAAGTCGGCTTTGTGTCGATTATATCACTGCGACTGTCAGTCATTCTTGAACAATCAGTCGAGTTTACTCCACCGGTTTACTTCATGTACTTCATGTAGATTTCGAAAAGGCTTTCGTCTAAAAATATTTGCTCTTATAAAAGAGTCCTATCAAGATAGTTCATTCTATATAATTGACAGCTTTTCGACTATAGAGTTAGAAAAGTACTCGTGGCATGCTCATTCTTCAACACAAAAACAGAAGTACATCTAGTTCAAGTGCATTTTTGACAGTTTTCTTAAATTTTTTTTGCTATGAGCTTCTGGTCATCAGTAGATGTGTTTTATACGTACCGTATATATTTGGAAATGAGAGACATGGTATGGTATCCTTGCTATCCAAGAAGTATAGAAAAAAGGGGTTTCTGCTTGGTAATACAATGGACCGAGATTCGTCTGAGTGCTCCAGAATTTGGAATCCCCTTTTTATAAAAAAAGAAAAAGAAAAAAAAAGAGATCCAAGTATAGAGAACCGTAATTAAGTTACGATTACACGGCCATTTTTTCGAGTCATTTAACTGGCGCTGTGACGTCAGGAAAAACTGTCGCATTAGAGCGACATTGAAGCTACGATTCGTCATTGAAAAAATGGCGATCACACGAAATGACTATCATCGTCAGTTTTGTCCCAAAATCAAATGACGGACACTGCGAGTCATTTAGAATTTTTCGTTGGGATGCCATTTAAATGACGAGCGAAAAATGGCGATCACACGGTACTGACTTGCCTCATAAAAATGGCAAATGGCACCTTTCCTATTATTTCGATTTCGCGTCAGTTATCTGTTTTGTGATCAGACGGCAATGATCTATGAGAAAAATATAGCTACTGTCATTTAGAGTTTTTCTCTCGGCCACGGCCCACGACGCATACGTGCAAATTTTTTAATTAAATTAAATAGGAAAAAAAAATTATTATCATAAATAAAAAATGTCAAAAAGAACTTTTGGGATGATGGTGGAAATTGCGGAGACGGGGTATTTAGCAGCGTGTGTGCTGGAAGAAGACGATCTTGATTACGAGCCAACGCGATGAAAGCTTAGTATTTGGCAAAAGAAGTGGTTGAGCCGTCGCGAGAAGATTGCATTTTGCGCTGGATTACTACTCGAATTGCGCGAAGAAGAACCTGAACTATATCGCAATGTCCTTCGTATGTCAGCCAATCAATTCGATTATTTGTTGAGGTTATGTCCCCATCCTTTTTTCCAACAGACAATCCATTCACCGACTTTTGATCAAGCAGCAAAGCAGACAGGTTCAATTACCCACGCACCAGTCTCCCTATTTAGTGATGGCCGCGTCAGATAGACAGGGGGCAGACTGTTACGCGTCTGGCATTTATGGAGAATCGCCTCAAGCGAACTTTTCAGTCAGCCTAGGCAAATACTCGTCCATATTCCCCACATGTAGACTATGTCTGGTGAGCGACGAAACCTCTCTTCACATTCTCACGGAATGTCCGGCTCTCTTTTGCCTTAGAAAGAATGTCCTTGGCGAAGAAATCGTTAACTCAGCAAATCTTGCTGGAATACCTCCAGAGAAGATACATACTTTTCTTCCTGACTGTCTCCGGAGTAAAAAGATTGCTCTAGGAACCTACCAGGGAAGGCACAATATGGCCCTTTAGAGAGGCCGCAGTGCCACAGCCCAATAAAGGCTCTCCCGACTTAATATCTAATCTAATCTAATCTACACGTTTCGCCACGAGTCAAAAATCCAAATGATATCAGCACAGATATCGTATTAAATGCTTTGTCATTTGCCATTTGCGTAGAAAAATGGCATAGCATGAATTTCGAGCCTTGCCATTTTTTGGAGGCTGACATTTAAATGGCGCAACAGCCAAAAAGTTTAGTCATTTGTCCTAGGCGTCATTGAAGAGCGATCCCACGGCCATTTTTTTCCGCCATTTAAATGGCACAAAATTCATGCCATTTGCTCCGCCAGTTTCCTAGTCATTTAAATGACGCTGAAAATGGTATCCCAAAAATGGCGATCACACGGAACGCCATTTAAATGACTGCTATGTGACGCGATTTTTACGTCAGAGCGTCAGTTAAATGACTCGAAAAAATGGCCGTGTAATCGTAGCTTTAGACTTTCCCAGTTGCCTTGCGTGTATATTTTGTTATAGACTGCCTATGAGTTGACAGTCTTTGTGTTGGAAAAGATAAGTGATTAGGCAAGTAGAAGAGCGTGTTGGAAATATTTCTGAAGAAAATAACTTTCGTAATGGATACGAAGAACCAAGACTTTTTCGAGTCCTACTCGGAACTTATGTTTATTTATTTATTTTACACGTTCAAGCTGTAATAAAGAAGTACATGTGCTTAAATGCGGGATACCTACATAATACCCAAGTGCAAAATTCCCAAACCCCAAAATCCCCACCTTTGGAAAAATACCCGAATTGACTATCCCCAAGTATAAAATCCCCAAATGTAAAATCCCCAAAATGTTAATTCAAAATATTTAAAGAAATTTTCGAATACCTAACCTTGCGCCTACTCCAAATCCAACAGTGACCCCAAGCAGGGTGGTTGCAGGGGGGCAGCATGCCCCCCACACCAATTTTACTGTTAATGCATTGTGAATACACTCGAAATCTATTTGGGTATTTTGGTTTTGGGGATTTTGAATTTGGGGATTTTGGGTTTGGGGATATTGACTTGGGGATTTCAGTTTGGGGATTTTAATTTTGGGGTTTTCTTACCCAACCCCTTAAATGCAACTCATAGAGCATACAAATAAAACTATCAATATAGTGATGTAATAATTGGCGCCGCCAAAACGTATTTCGATTAATAAATAATGTGAATGATTTATATACAACTTTGTAACAATTTTCTATTTAAAATGGCACAAATTTAGCGACAAAGCCAAAACGATATTGATATAGCCGATGCCGACGATCATTAAACAACAGAATCGCCATCCCATCCGATCTTCACATAAATTGTATTTGCAATGCCAAACCACAAATAACCGCTTTCAACTGGAACTGTAACCGACTATATATCTGACATATATATCCGACATTAATTCTTAATCAAAAGTGCTTGATAAGCGAGTCACGTCAGTGGAACCGAAATTGGCATTGAAACATGAGTTTAAAAATTGGACAAATTTCTCTTGTCAAACGTGATCTACGCGCTATTTCTGTGAATATCGTTTAAGTACCTACATCGCGATCTTTGATGATTCCCCGATAAAAAAAAACCAATTATCTGCTCTGTATTGTGTAAACGAAATTCTTGTCTTACATGGCCAATTTTCAAGAGCCCAAATGTTCCATAATCTGAAGACTCTGCGATTCTCGTGTTTTCTCACTTCCATGAGCTCCATCTGTCTACCTGCTGAAAATATGTGCGAATTGTTTATTTGCATTTGTTATTGCAGTCATAGGTATAGCAAAAATAAACCCGGTGACTAGCTAATGTCGCTTTTAAAACTTTTAAGCTAAGTGAATTAACACTTCGCGATGGCTGCTTGGTGGCGCAGCACCAAATAAAAAAAAAATATCTACTCAATTTATGGTACTCGTTTGGGGCAATCGTAATTCAATCAATTTATAAAATAGTAATTGATTTATATTTGTAAATCAATCAAGCCATTGGATATCGGTGTACTATCTGTAAACTGATTGAACATTTACACTCACCTAATGTCAAATGGTTTCTGTTGTGGCCGGTCGTATATTTTGATGACCCATTTGACACAACATGTGTAAAAACATTTCTGACTATCTGTGTCTTAATTAATTGACAGCTCTCTTTGCGCGGTAAATTGTGATATGTTTATTTATTTAATCTATTAATTAGGTAGTCGGTCGGTCGCAGCGAAAATTTCAACTAAATTTTGCGGGTTCGGATTTCTTTTCTTCAACAAACACAATGTTAATTGCATTTAATGACGTTTCGGTAGAAGCACAGGAATTTATTTAAATTATTTGTTGTAGCTATACAAATTGCCGTATAGTGCAATCGTTTTTGATGAAAATGTTAAAGTCTACTTCACTTTACAATTTATGTTGAATAATTTAGAAATGATTCATCTCTGTTACTTTGTTTGGGGGGTTGGCATTTGTCATGCTAATGGGATAATAATTTGTTGGTATATCATACCAAACTACCGACGACACGTGAGGTCAAACTTTAAAGTTGGCTTGTGTCATTTTTTTGTACGATATAAACAGTCAAATTAAATACATATTTTCAGTAATGCTCTGTAATTATTATATAAGAATGTCTAGATTAGACTACAAATTAAATTTGTCTACAGTTTCCGTTTTATAACTCAAAATGGTCGTGGACTAAACATTTTGAGGAAATTGAAACAGGTTGTAGTACAAATAGATTGGATTTGTCGAAATCGGGACTTGTACATTATATAACCTGTTGATTGAATAGACTTGTCCATTTTCGCATCTATATATATAAAAATAAGTTGTATTGTGTTTGTCGCCAATGTTCTCTGTAATGCGTGAACCGATTTTGATTCTGGAAATTTCTCATGAAAGGTGACGTTAATACCATGGTTTGTAAGTATATACGGTCTTTGTAGGTGTATTGGTTCATGAGTTATAGGGGCGTGGCACCTCCCATACAAAAAATGCATTCAAAATACTATATTTTGAAAACCACCCAATCGATTAAATTCAAATTTACACATAATCCTAGGTATTGGCACAGAAGTGCTCCTCTGAAGATTGGTCAAAATTGGACAAAGGGGCATGGCACTGCCCATACAAAAAAACATTCAAAATCGTATATTTCGAAAACCACCGAAACGATTAAGCTCAAATTGACAGATAATCTTAGGTATATAAATGTGTGTGGAGCTATTTTTCGACAGTCATGGGAGCCAAAGTTTGTACAATTTGTAACATTGATAGCTATGCATTGTCCTGATAGACAAGAATACTTTCTACGCAATACGATTCCTGGAAAAACCAAAAATATGTACCACGGAGCATTACAATAAAAACTGTTTACCCCTGATTTAAATGAATTTGAAACTGATTTTTTATTTTTCTATTTTGCACTACGAAGTGTGCAGGGGTTCGCTAATTTTCTCGGAAATGAAATGATTTTGTTATTAAAAAATATATGAAGTAAGCGTTAAAGAAATGAAATTCTAGCATATAAGGACAGAAGAAAACAGAAAAGGAAAGATTTTTACGTTTCCTGTGATAAAATCTCCTGAAGAATCTTATAAAATTGCATCTAAGAAATTTCTGCTCTCATACGTCATTGAAATTCCGCATTAAATGTGTTCACGAATGCAGTATTTGTTGAAAAAGGTTTTTTCTTCTTCAGAATTCATTATGAGCTTGAGCTATACCTGTATACTTGGAAAAAAACTTTTGTTATTCACTGCGAAATAAACCTCTTTTGAGTGTTTAGTCACAGAATTAATTGTTGAAGAACTACCTATGTACGTAATCAGAATACAAAAATAGTTTATAACTTGAATGAGTGTAATAGGAATTCGGATTTGTGTTCGAATACGCATAACTTGAAAACCACCGACTCGATTGAGCTCAAATCTACAAATAATCTCAGATATTGGCCAGAGTGCACTGAAGGAGATTGGACAAAAGGGGCTTGGCACAGACCATACAAAAAAACATTCAAAATCTTATATCTCAAAAACCGCCGAACCGATTGAGCTCAAATTTACAGACAATCTTAGGTATTGTCCCAGAAGTGCTCATTGGTCAAATTTGGAGAAAGGGGCGTGGCGCGACCAAATTGGATACTTTCTTTTGCGGGTTTGTTCGTAATTGGTTTAGGTTTAGGAAAAAAATAGTAAAAGTAATCGATTTGTTTTGTTTTTCAAGTTGATTTCAATTGTATCTTTTTCGTTCGTTAACTTTCTTCACTGGCTATTTCAAAGAAAATTATTGATAAGTAAAAACTTTATGTGCGATTTATACAAAGTAATGATCATTTACAGTTCGATATTTGTTACGATGCCAAAAAGAGGTAATAGTAACATAGCTTCTCAAAGCAAAAAAACTGTGCTGTACTAAACCCAAAACTGCACTCATTCTCGAACTCCCATTAAACCCTAAAACTGCAAGAGTTTTGAGTTTGTAATCTGCATTTCCTAAAAGAGGAAATGACGTCAATGGCCATGACTTAAAACTATTTTGCATAAAAAATGAAAAAATATCATCTTGTTTCGTTTCCAAAATAAGGCTGATACACTTCTTGAATCATAACAAAACTTTAACAAAATATTTATCGCATGATTACGAAAAAAACAAATAAAGCATTTTCAGCAAATCCATTCATAATTATTAACACAAAACAAATGAAAACAAAACTTCACTTTTTGATACTCTCACCATTATCTCTACCTGTCAAAATGCATTCTGCGCTCAAATGACGTAGGTGCGCAGAACAAAAGAAACTGAACATCACCATTGCGCTATCTGTAGTATTTGTATCATGACAATAGTCTGCTTTCTCAGAATGCAACGCGACCCAGAAATATCGCAGCACGTCGAACGAAAGAAAAACGTTCTATTGAAAGGGAATCAGCACGAATTAGAATGATTGAAAATCGACAAAGAAGAAGAAGAGATATTCGTGCTCGGCAAAGTGATGAAGCAAGATCACAACGTGAGAAACTCTTTGGATTTGCCTGACAGGCAGTTGGATCTGTCGTCATGATGCTACGAAATCTTCATGCCCCGAAACTGTGCAATGGAACCCGACTGATTAGAGAAGTTAATTAACAATGTGATAGTGGCAAAGATTTTGAAAGGGAGAAGACTGCCTAATTCCGCGAATTCCCCTTGACTTCAACCGATTTGCCGTTCCAATTAAAACTCATTCAGTTCCAAGTGTAACTTGCATTTGCGATTACCATAAACAAGTCACAAGGGCAGTCGCTGGAAGTGTGCGGCATAAATCTGGAAATGTAATGCTTTTCACATGGCCAGTTATATGTGGCGTGTTCCCGAGTTGGAAAACCATCCTCACTCTTCATTTATGCTCCGGAGCAGAAAAAAAAAATGTATCATGCCAGCCTTAAATTGAATGCAATCATTGGTAAATTTTTTTTATATCAAATAAACGAATATAATGCAATGAAATTAATAATTGATTTTATTTGATTTTCGCTTAATATTGGACGGGGCGAAGTCCGTCAGGTCAGCTAGTTATTTACAGATTCAAAATGTTTTTTAAACGCCTTTTATGTTGTTCGCTTGACTGAAAATTATTATGGATTCCATTGTCAGATTGGGAATGACGCTTCAGAAGTGAGAAGATATGCAGTCAACAAATGAGTAATCGAAAGCATTTAAATCTATAAATTTGTAGATTTATCGAGCAAAATAGATACGTACTTCTTGGTTAAATAATACATAATAATATACAATTTGAATTTCTTTCATCAGAATAGTTGAATCTCCTCCGGCATTCTTCAATTAGTGTCTGTTGGCAATGCGTTTGGCTTTTAGTATGTTTAACAATTTATTATAAATTATAAGCGATTCAAACTGGTTTTTGCTTCCACCCAGAAACAGCAGATACAACCTGCTAAGCTTCTCCATTCCCAAATGTGACCAGACAAATAAATCTCGTCATTCAGATACTTTATGCTAAGCATACATAATTACGTTAGATTGACTGTGACTTAGCGTTGCCTACCTCTGATAAGATTAAGCATTCATTTGTCATAATACCAACAATATGCTGTCTTGATAAAAAAAAAGTAAACAACAGACATAACCAATTAATATCAATTCGTTAAACTTAATTGTGCCAGCCCCCGCATAAATGTTTATTTTTATTTCTCTCTCTTTCAGATGGCACGAACAGAGAAGCTCAAAAGTATGCTGTTCGAACAACTATCCGACCTAGAGATCTTTGCGCGGCTTCTTCGTTTCGATCCCTCCCGACAAAAGCTCTTCAATTGTCTGACATCGTTGATGAACAGCAACAAGCCACTAGCCACACATTTGCAACACAAATACATCATGAGGTATCGATTAGAACCGAAAATCGAAGATAAGACAACTTCCTTCGAAATGATATCAAAAACATCGAATCAGACATTTACCGAAGACTTTGATATGGACGCGATTGGATTTGGATTGCGATTGGGTTCGTTCTTCTCCGAAGCTGGCTGGCTATCGGAGAGCATAAATATTTTATCTTGCGTCGCCAGTAGATTAAATCAGTTACCACAGGAACACACCACTATTCTTGTTCGTTTAGACTGCCTCCAGAGGTGAGTGTCACGTTCCTATTGCATTTTCCTTTAACAAAGTTGACTTTTCTTCCCATAGACTCCTGCATTCGGAAGCGGCCTTATGTAGTTTTAAATCAGCCGAACACACGTTTAACCAAATCGCTTGTATACTGAGAAAGGTTCCCGCCAGTACCATACCCACAGGACTGCTAGCCAATATCTATACACAATTCTCGTCGATGTACTTCGCGAGAAGCGAATTCGACGACAGCCAGAAGTGGAGTGTTGTTGCCATGCGAACTCTGTCGTCATCTATTGCCGAAAAGTACATTAATCACTACAAAACGATTGAGAGGCGTAAATGATCTACTTTGTGTGTTTATTTACAGAATCGCAATTGATGTACTGCGACAGGCGGCGAAAGCGTGTGTGGTCAAGCGAGATTTCCAGCGTGCGAACATGTTAATCTGCCAAGCGACGCGCAGAGCAAGGTATGTGAATGAATAATTTGCGCTTAATTAAGCTCACTTTGTCATCATCATAATACAATCATTTTCATTATTTACTCGAGTCGGGGACGGCTCGTAGAAATGAACGAGCGAGCAAGCTGCAAGAATAAGATTTATGCGGGCGCACAGCAAACCGAATGTGTAAATATTTGCATAGACATAGTTGACGTTCGTTAAAAATATATTTTATTCCGATGTCCGTATCGTCACAGTGTGAATCGAGAATTCATCAGATGCCTTGTGCGAATTGTGTCTAAAAATTTATTGATGGTTTTGTGGATGCTCAAAGGTTGCAAATGTTTACATTTGCGTCATCGATTGTTCCTGGAGATTTATTTTCTTGCGTCACAATTGACCTTTTGCTCAATCATGTTGACATTTTTTGTGCGTGCTCAAAAACGTGCATAGTCGGTGTATGTCAATGTTCTAATTCAGCATACATGTAGATATGGCATTTTAAGTTCTACTATCAATCGTTGATTGTAAAACGTTGCGGTTGATTTTTTATTGCATTTATTTTATTGCAATCTTCGCTTTGGTAGTATTTCCTGATATAATTTGCCTGTGCTTCTATTTCGAAGCATGCGATAGGTATGCGATCACTGATGAGATGACAAACAACAGGTACGCTGTATGATTCATCTGGATTTATCACCAGTTATCACTCGTTTCAAACGAGTATTGATAAAGTTAATGCTGACAAAAGCCAGTGAACATCAGACGTTTCATCCCTTTTGTCCTAAATAGACTTTCGTGCATCAAGTCGCTTTGGTCTTCGTTTTTAGATGAACGTTCGAAAAATTGACTCACGATGAATTATGTTGAAATTTTCAGGTCGAGGAGCTATGAAAATGGGGTTTGGTCTTACATCTGACAGAGCAACACCAATATATTATATTTTATGTTTTCTATTGCATTATTTGGACATAAAAGTTCTTTACTTGTAACTTGCTTGAATTTATACCATATTCTTGTTGTATATTAACTAGCACAATATTCCACTAATAATCATTTTTAATGTCAATAGCGAAATTTTCCATATAAAATTATCTTTTGTGACCTACGAAATATTTAAGATAAAAATTGAAAATGATTATTAAGCCCTCTTTTATCAACATTGAAACTAATTATACATTATATATACAGATATACAGTCAGTCTGTGCACAACTTTTGAATTTATTGGCGACGAGAGTCTGAAAAAAACCCACTAAATAGTTTCTACAATTTATAAACGTACGTAGAGAAAAAGGATAATAAAATAACGCGTAAAACTCTGTAGAAAAATCAGAATGCCATTCACTGCATCGGTTCTAAAAAAGGATTTTATCATCTATATGGAGAGATTAGAGCAAAATTGCTAAAAAATTAACAACGTGATCAAAAGTTATTATTGCTAATAAATTGAAATGAAATCGAATTGAATTGAATTAAAGGTTCAACCCTCAAACCTCTCAGGAACATCCAAAAGCATACTTGTTCATACATTTTAATACAGCTCAGATTTAGTCCCTTTTGCAACCAAAAAATGTTTCTCTTTCAGTTGCTTCCAATTTTCCACATAAAGTGCATGCGTTTATCATGTCCTACGTTGCAATACGATAGCAATATCGATCTCGTTGTATAGTTCGTTTTTTTAGCGTTTCCCTTAATCTCCGTTAATTTAAATGGTTGACTATAAAGCACGCAAGTAGTCCCAAACTTTAATCGAATAGCAAGTTGGTGGCTCAGAGTTGCATAGTCAGGAGTCACACCATGAGAATTCTCTTTAAAAATGTATATCTGTTCCCTTTTGTGCTCCATTAAATATTTTGTTGTTACCCTCTTCATTTGTATTAGTTGTTGTTAGTGTTTGGTTCCACCACTAATAGAGCGCGAACTTGTGCAAAAGAGAGATCGTAAAGTCTATCCCCCAACTCCCAATCATCTAAGCTTAGACATATCAATTGCTTAGTGGCGTTTCCAAAGTCTACTTTGCATAACAGATAAATAAAGTTCATCAGTCCTTTTCAGTCTCTCTTTTAAGAATGCAATTTATTTGTAGGAAGGGATGCATTTTTTAGCTTGTGGTCGCGTTGCTTATCCTGATTTATAACGATGCATATTTTTGATTTGCTAAATAAATTGTAGCTGTCGATAAATTCATTCTCCAGATTGGTCGTTGTTTTCTACGACATACTCTCAGAAGGCTTGCCTTAAAAAGTGTCGCTGTCCATATCCTCAGTATCGATTATATACTTGAACGATGTTCCATTCTTGTCATCTTCTTGCACCCCACTTACCTATTATTTAGGTGACACGGGCATCTATATAAATTTTTTTCTTACAGCATCGCTTAGTGTACCTTTGCATTGCAGCCTAAATTCCAAAGTAGCCAGAGGCGGTATGTCCGATGGCTCGTATTTAAGCACTATCTTTCAAAATTAGCTCTCACGCCCTTCAATCATGTTACGGCATTATTTTTTTTGTTGCTTACTGTTCGCCATCACCAAAAACTCCTTCAATTTGTTAACAGTCCGTAAATCGTTCTATATTCGTATAGTTATATCGATTCCACCGGTGTTTACTACTGGCTACATACAGCAAGCACTAGTACAGTTTTTACATTTAAACAAAATTACAATTTATAAATGTAAAACTGAGCACCTACATTTAAGGAGGAAAGAAAACCAATTGACTATTGATGACCTATTCCAGATTGTAACATAACTTGAGTGAAATAAATGCTAAATAAAACTCGGATAGAGATAGCGCTGCTGCTGCTTTTGTTATTTCAGCATTTTTTAAGACATCATTTTCATCCCTATGCAAAACAAATAAATGTATAATAAATGAATAATGCAAAAATTCCCCTCCCCTATGCCCCCCATCACAGAATTGTCTTTGGGAAGCATCATCAGAAATATGCGGACACACTGTTAGACTATGGATTCTTTCTGCTTAACGTTGACTCGGTGTCGCAGAGCGTTAACGTCTACAAAGATGCACTCGAGATTAAGCGTCAAATATTCGGAAATCGCAACTATCATGTAGCTATTGCCCATGAAGATATCTCTTATGCGTATTACGTGCATGAATACAGTACGGGGAACTTTGCGTATGCCCGCGAACATGTGGAGAAGGCTGTTGATATTATGAAAGACCTTGTGCCCAGTGATCACCTGGAGCTGGCGTCAGCGAAACGTGTCAAAGCGTTACTACTCGAAGAGATTGCGCTCGATAAAATGGCCGTGAATGGGTCGGATGAGGAAGGTTTGCTGAAACAATCCGAGGATCTGCACAAATGTGCCTTACAAATCTCGCTCGATGTGTTCGGTGAGGTGAATGTACAAACGGCCAAACATTATGGCAACTTGGGGCGATTGTACCAAACAATGGGTAGATTTGAGGTAATTTTTGCACACAGCATCAAAACAATTGTATTTCTTCTTTCCCACATAAACACAAGATTGACATTGACAGGGGAACCAAACCTCCTATTATACTCTCTATATATGCAGGAAGCAGAACAAATGCACCAAAAGGCAATTAAAATCAAAACAGACCTGTTGGGACCATATGACTATGAGGTGGGCCTCTCGATTGGCCATTTGGCTTCTTTGTATAACTATCAAATGAAAAAATACCGTGAAGCCGAAGAGCTGTATTTGCGTAGTGTTGAAATAAGTAAGTGTTGCCGCTGAATGAGTGAGCCATATAATTATATGTTAAGACTGTGCGAGTCTTATGATTTTTCTCTATTCGAAGGTCTGCGATTGTTTGGCAAATCGTACTCTGGTTTAGAGTATGATTATCTAGGTTTGTGTCATATCTACGACACATTACGGGAGTTCGAGAAGTACTTAAAGTATGCCTCGATATTGGAAGACTGGCAATTGTTGCGAGGCGAAAATAGTATAATGAATGTAAGTTTTATATCGCGGGCCAAGCAAATTGGCCTAAGATGTTGTATTTCTAAGATTTTAGGTTGGGTTTTCTTGTTGGTTTATATTTTTTGTTTTCAGTGTAGATTCTGCCAGAAAGTAGGCAATCAAAAATTAAACTTTGCGTTACCTAAGTTTAGAAGGGAAGTTTACTTTATTCGAGAACGAAAGCTCGTGAAACTTTTTTAGTAAAACTTTTCAATCGGTTGTGTTCACGGCTTTATTTTAGTTGAACTTTGATTTGAGGTAGATGGCTAAAAGAGGTGCAATTTAATTTTCAGCAGCAAAAGCTGTGAATTGAAATTAAAAAAATAAAAAACGTTGGCTCTTAAAAAATTGGCTGCGATGTAGGTAGGTGCTTAAAATAATTTTTTTATAAAAACTCACGCGGTTATGCAAACATGAATGTTAGTGAGAAACAAACAGCGGGAGGTTTAGGAAAATAAGGAAAAATACAGGAAACAGGAAATATTGATGCTAATTAGTACCGAATTTAGTAAAGCATTCCACACTTATTTTCGTACAATCGAAAATAGGTTT
The DNA here is from genome assembly GCA_949372485.1 of Cheilosia soror. Taxonomy (NCBI): domain Eukaryota; kingdom Metazoa; phylum Arthropoda; class Insecta; order Diptera; family Syrphidae; genus Cheilosia; species Cheilosia soror. Next base: position 100,160,336 of record OX443563.1, read on the forward strand.
AAGGTTGGGTATTTATTTATTTATTATTTATGGGTGAGCGGTTGAATTGTTGAAGCGTCGGAATCCAGTTGCGAATTTCGTTTGAGAACCTACAGCGAAACTCCACTTGTACGATTTATACGCAGAATTTACGCAGAAATGTAAATTAAGAAATCACATTTGTTGAATAGTTAGATTAGAAGGACCTACGTCCTACATATAGGTAAATTTTTAGAATCAAAAGCCAAGTCTTAAATTAGCTTCGGCTTAAAGTTGTTGCAAATATAAGGTCATAGAAAATATTTATTCCTTCTACGATATTCCTTTGGAATACTCGTACTCGCTCGGAATCTTTAATTAGTCAACCTGCTCCCTTTTGCATGAAAACAAGTGCGCGGCGCCAGAGCTCTAAACCCGATAGCATAAGATATCGTTAACGGCGAACCTCTAACGCTTCCAAACATTTGTTTCGTTTAGGTTCCATTGCCAGCTCCTGACAGCCTTGATAGCCGCTTGACTGTATACAAAATATGTATCTTTGGATGTAATTATTTACAGACACATTTTATTAAGAATGTTCTCATTACTTAAGGGAAACCCGTAGTAGAATTGCACCGGAATATTCTGGTTTAAAGGGGAAAGCACCATTCACACGAGAGCGAACTGTGAACTAAAATGGTGTGATTTAATTGCATTCGTTATACTTTATATTTAAGTTATGGATCGCGGATTTTGCGTCAACTAGAGACGAAAGCGAATGGATCGTTTTTATTTTGATTTGCTGCATGCTTGAATTTTTGTTGTTCCTCGTGTTTTAAATCAAAGAAAAGTATGAAAAAGATAGAAATTATCATTAAATAAATAAATTTCGATGGAAATGTGAATCTAACATTTTGAACTTTACCACATCTTAAAAATTAGAATCGCAATCATGAATCTGATGATTTTTATCAAGTTTGTTAATATTAGGTTCGAATTTACTCAGCCGTAAGTCAGTAACATTCAAACGATTTCGTAGCAGCGTTGACACAGCACAAAATCCACATTCACACAAATATGGCGATGGGAATGCTATCAAAAATTGCTGAACAATCGACCACAATGCAGGGTATAATTGCGAAATTGGCATTTGTAACCAAAATTCTTCATTTCCGAATCTAGTTTGTATTTCCTCGTTAGTTGTCAGTTCTATAAGCTGTTCTTCCAGCTGGGATCCTGCTGTGAAAAAGGATCCAACACCAGTCTGGTATTTCCAATTTAAAAATGTCCTCGAATCTTTTTTTGAAATCACTGTGGAGGCTCTGCATCTCCATATGTTGGCAGTAAAGAAGCAAGTCGTCATTATTGGAGGATACTGGTAATAACTTAACGAGATTGTGAAACTTACATCTGCCGATATTTTCCTTTGTTTTAATCAAGTTCAAGTCGTCACCTTGAAGTTGAAGATTGATATCATTAAACAATTAATACCTTCAGGTCCGCCAAGTAGCGCAATATCACTATTTGATGTGATGAGGTTATCGTGAAATTCTGTCTGTCTTTCTTTTTCACTAACTCTAGCTGTGAGTTAAGCAAATTGTAAAATCGAGTCAAAGAAGTACCTCTTAATACACAACGCACTTCTGTGTGAAACAGCAATCCGCTCAAATCTTAGTCATTTCAATAGCAACAATACAAAACTGAATCATTTAGTAAATAGAGCTGTTTTGGTTTTTATTGACTGCTTTGGTGACTTTTTGGAGTGATTGAAACAGCCATTCACTTAAATTCTTCGCACTCAAATGTTGTTAACGAATAACGAAATGTACAGCGAACACGTTTGGAACTTCCTTTTAAATATTGTTGCGCCCTGTCAGAGCCGGAGCGCCATCCTCAAATCTGACATAATAGAGCCATAAGAAGCCTTAACACCAATTCACTCTGGTAAGATAGACTGATTTAAAAGAATTGAAGTAAATTTTAGTCTATACTTGAGGCTGGCTTAAGCCCAACTGGTATATTAAAGTTTTTTCCTATATAATATTTAAAAAAAATCGTTACAGATTTTTAGTAGGTATTTAATTCACATTTCTTATAAACTCTCATTATTATCAATAAATCTTTACCGAAGAAAAACATTATAGTAAACAGATAAGGTTGGTATCCTCTTGCACTAATTAATTCCATGTAAAATGAAGAGTTGTTGAGCCCAGTTGCAAAACATTAAGTTTTTTAATTCTTTTGAGTTTTGTCAACGGTGAGCTGAAAATATATAAAATTTCTGGCACTTGTACGTAGCAAGTTTAAAAAAAAATCACAGTCATCCACAGCTCCAAATGAGGTCAATCAATGCAATCACAAAACTGAATTGAATACTTTTTAATTCGTTTAAAAATGATTGATTTCTTCTGGCACACGGAGTAGTAAAATCCATTAGAAAAAATAGATTTTTTCATACAGTGAGCGTCAAAAGTGAGTCAACACCAATGCTGTTTTTATTTGGCTTTGTAGTTTAGAAACAATTTTTTTTTTTAAATATCTATAAAGTATTTTATGCCGTGGAAATATAATAAGTTTTGTTATTTTGTTATCAAACATTTTACAAATTGTTGGTTTTTGTAGAAATGTTTCAAGACATTGAATAAAACTTAAAAAAGCATCGGTGTTTACTCACTTTTGACGCTCTTTGTATATGCATTTTAAAAGCTGAAAATTTGCCAGCTCAACGTTGACATAGTTTTTCTTTTCCAATGAAAACCCACCATAAGTTGTTCACATATGTATTTTTTAAACTGCTCTAATTAATAAATCTTTATTTGGTTTCCGATAAAAAAAAACAGAAACCAACATATCCTGAACTCAGCGAGGACAACTCCCTGGAGGAGGTGAAGCAGCAATTCTTCGATATGTGCACAAAAAATGTTAAAGCAGCGTCTTAAACGTCATCCGAAATGTTTCAGCCATCTTAATCAAGTCACCATCAGACCGAACTCTATATGAAAATTTGATTTTATTATGTTGTTGTAAATGTAGTTAGAAATTTAAAATGCGTTTAGACTAAATTATTGAGTAAAAATAACAATTACTGTTACAATCTATATACAAGCGTATTTTTAAATTTAAATTATCCGTCTGTGCAATTATGTAAACACTAAACAGAAACTAGAAATCATGTTCGTAGTTCCACAATTGTATCATTCTCATGGAAACTTATGATAACTATTAATGGCAAGCAAATCGTAAAATACGTACAAAAAAAATTAAAAATCTGTAGGTTTTTTCTAGGGCAACACATTATATGATTTTCGATTGGAATTCACAGATTTCGCTCGTCTAATCGAACATAAAACTTCTTTTTGTGTTTGGAATAATTTGATTTATTTCTTTTTTATTCTCCGGTTGAATTTTGTATTTAAATTGTTTTTATTAACTTTTTTTCAATTAACACAAATTAGTCTATACCGATAGTTATATGTAGTCCATAACGATGCGCTCGTTTCATTGACTACTAAATAACTAGCGATGTGTCAAACGTAGGTCAATCTCATATCACAAATCAAATATAAAAAGTCTGTTGCTTTACTTTTAGAGTAAGAATCAAAAGACTGTAAAAATGATATAGGACGAAAATGCTAAGATTTTTAATTTAGATATTGACATTAATTTGACATGTCGCTAGTCATCTTGCGGTCAGTTCAACGCGGACGAAGTTGTTAACCCCACTAGCTTTCAAATTCAAATGTATTTTTCTTAAGCACCATTCACATGAGTTGCGATTAGGCGAACTATGTTAATTTTAATGCACTTCCGACCCTTTAATTGCACTTCTTACAGCTCATATTTAATTAATTTCAAAAAAGTAAAACATTTTGAAATTTAACATTTGTGTAAAACTTGTGAATCCGAAATTTTAAGTATAATAATTTGAATCAATTTGAGCTGTGAAAAGTATTGTTTTTTGATATGCAAATGCATTTAACGTGGTTTAGTCGCAGTCCGTGATTCGCGTCTCATGTGAATTATGGTCGAGCAACTCTAAATTTAAAAAATAAAAATTGTATAATCGATCTACGCCCAATCGAAAAGCACATAACTATTAGTGTTCATTTCGTCTACTGTAACAAATACTGCCAAAATGCAAATTATTGTTATGCATAATGACTACACAGATAATTAATTTTTTTTTTTATTTACACAGTTCTTTTTTGTTGTAATCTTTAGTTTGTTGTTTTTTATTCGACTTTTTAAATTTATTATTTAGATTTAACTTGTTTTAGGTCACATTTTGTTGTATTTTTTTTCATTTGCGTAGGCTTAAGAATAACTGACTAAAATACGCACTAAAATATACTGTAAATATAGGAATTGTATACAAATTGTGTAGAATTGTAAGAAAACAAGAAACAAATTATGAAAAAAGAATATATAGATATAAGTAAGAAAAATAATATCAAAATAAAAAACGAAACACAAACAAAAAGGTTAACGTAAAGTGAAAGAGAAATATATTATTAATACCTATGTAAAATTTTGTTATTGGTCCTAACCATGCAGCACACCCATCCAACACAGTGTGGGGTAAAAAGTCAACTTCAGGTTTTCATTCCTTTCATTAAAAGAGAAACAAACATTCCCCACTGTATTCGCAATTTTTTTTACATTTTACTTAAGTTGTCCTTAGAAGCTACATTTTGAATTCAGCATCTGGCTCCTCATAAATACAACCACACTGTGAAGAAAAAAATAGCCCGATCCAAAAGTAAAGCAAAAACCTCAAGACTAAATCCGCACAAAGTATATATTTTATAACTTTTAACGCTTTTTGTATTGACTATTGTGTGTAAGAAGATAAATAATATATGTTTTTCTTCCAATGACTTAAGCTTACATTTGTGTCCTTTTCTTAGCTGTAACTCAAATATAATATACAGGTAATACGTATTTTTTTTTTGTTTTTATAGACTGTTGTCAAATAGATTTTAGTTGGTCCTCTTAAAGCTTTTTTTGTCATTTGAGGAATCACGTTGTGTACTGTATGATGTTGTATAGATCTACTTGTATAGAATTAAGACGCGAATATTTAATGAAATATATTAATATAAAACTGTCAACGCTGTTTTTTATTGTTGTCACATTGCCACATTGTTGCAAAGGAAATAACTTTCTTTTTAAACCCTCCACAGGAAGGTATACTCACTTTGTCATTAGGGGTATTCATGCAACGTCGCAAACTCGTCGTAAACGTCGTAAGTTTACGACGTGGTAAATGAACTGTCAAAATTTGTATGGAAAATCATTTACGACGGGATGGTAAATTTACTACGCGAATTGGTGTGGAAAACCGAGATGGTAAACTTACGACGAGTCCAATGTGACATTTCACACTTGAAATAAAGGCGCGAAATCAGGAACAAATTACTTTGCATGCATTTATAATACTTTTGATGCTTTTATAAATAGAAATTGCACATTTTACTATTCCAAGTGTAGGATAATTAATTAATACATCAAATTGTATTGAAAGGAAGTTTTAAAATAGTTTCAATAACGAAATTTTCAATTCCTAACAAAGGATGTTCTCGTTCGCGGCAAAAAGTTTGGAATTGGAAATTTCGTTATTTAAACCCTTTTAAAACTTGTTTTCTTGATACAATTTGTTAGACTAACTAATTATTCTACACTAGGAATAGTAAAATGTGCAATTTTATCTTTATAATTGCATCAGAAGTGATTTGTTCGTATTTTATCAATTCATTCGTTCCCTCTCATGTGAAACAGCTGACTGGTTTACCATCATTTACGAAGGCAGCTATTTGGGGCCTTCATGAAACGTGCGTCGTAAACTTACCACTTTACCCGAATGGTAAACTTACGACGTTGCATGAATACCCTTATTAATTACATTTGTAACGCCAAGAAGGAGTCACCGAAGACCATATAAAGTATATATATATTCTGAATTAGGGTCACATTCTGAATTTAGCCATGTCCATCTGTCTGTCTGTCTGTCTATTGAAAGCACGATAGCGTCCAAACGAATCAACCTAGGTGAATGCAATTTTGTGAGAAGACTTAGGCCCTTATTGTGATTGTCGATCAGCGATCGTCACGACAATTGTCGATTGCGTCGATTGATTTTAGCTATTTGTGCGCACAACATTTTTTCACTTCCAAGAGAAAGCATCGATCAAAATTTGTAATCTACTATAAGCGACTGTCAAAACGACTACTATCGATCAACGATTAACTATCGACACTCACAATAGGGGCCTTAGTTTTACCGTCATCATCGCTTTAGTGTCGTTTTAGTATCGGTATTCTATTCCTTAAACGCCTCCTCTCTCATTTATTTTACATTCCACATGAGTTCCACACCAACAACTGATAATTGACAAGTAGGTATTAATGGGTTATGGCAGCAAAATGGGGAGATTTTTCTTTTGGTGAATTGTTTAACACACGAAATTTAAATCCAAACAAATCCAAACGAAAAAAGTGTTGAACAGTCCTAATGGTCGCGAACATTTATTTAAACATCAGTTTAAATCAAGAAGACGAGGTCAATAAGGTATTCGTCTTCTGTTGTAGGTATTTAAGTTTTGTATTTTAAAGTGCTAGTCATTTTAAAACTGGCTTCGACATTGCGTTTTCTTGCGGTGGATTGAATGATTTTAATTTGGGTCTTGCCCAACCAACCCTTAGTAAAATCCTAACAGACATGCTTACCGTCATCGAAGAAAATATATACCCACACTGGATAAACATGCATTACACGGAAGAAGAAAGGAATTGTGCAAAAATGATGTTTTACCAAATTTCATTTGATCGGGGTTTGTTATTTTCACCCTTAATAGTAAGAGAATTATGAAATCACTGCATAAATATAAACAATTACCAAAACTCATGGTTTTTCTTAAATTTGCCTCCCAGTCGTTTAAGAATTTGTAATCGACAATAATCGGCGTTTTATGAGTCGTTTTGTGCAACTAAAACGACAGTCAGAATGCGAAAAACTGTGTAGAACTTGTGTTCCACAGTACTTAAACGCCACATGTCGTTAAACGACATAAAACGCCTAGAAACACGTCACATGTAATACTGATTTCAAAAAACGCCATTTGTCGTTTAATATAAACGTAGAATAAGGGTGATTGTCTATGTCGGTACCTCGAATACGAAACCAATATTAGACCCAAGCGTATTCAGGTCATACTAACTCACGTGGCTAACATTTTGCACGAACTTTATGCAGTGGAGGGTATCAAAGCATCGTCCAGGCCGATGATAACATTTTTACTTGTTTCTTCTTCTTTTGCAGTGGTTTTTATCCATCCATATTGTACATGAAGATATGCCTTGCTAACGCTGCAACATGTTGCTTAGAAGTCTACAAACTTCATTTTTAAAGTAGATTCTGACAATAGGTCTGTTTGCATACTTTTAGTATAGAAGAATGTCACAATGATCTCATCATCGTTCTCAATGTCCAGCCTATCCTTTTCAATAGCCGCATGTGTAGGTTTTCGATGATCTCCTACGGGTAGAGCAGAGATGTCTGACGTGATCAAACCATCTCACCCTCGTTATCGTTTATGCAGAAAACGGCCGTATTTGATTGTGGTAAATTTAAAATAAAGAAGGATGCAATCAGAAATTTTGGAAAATTGACAAGTTGCCCTCGTTATTTATAATATACTAGAATATGTACCCGCCCAGGAATTGTATTGCTTAGATGTGTCCTTGTCTATCAGGAAAATGCATATCAATGCTCCAAATTTTACAACTAAAGCTCCTTAGAGTGTCGAGAAATAGCGTTTGCTATGTTTCTTTCTTGTTCTTGTTTTGAGCTCAATCGGATAGGTTTTTTTTCGAGTTTTACTAGAGGACAGACATACGGAAGCTGAATTCGTATATAAATAAATACAGATCTATACGCACAAGTACCGTTCCGATGAAATGGTTCGCGGTTCTACCTATCAATTCAATGACACGTCTTGAAAGCACCGTTTAAAATGATTAAACAATCGCTGTGAAAAAAAATCATAAGATGTAATCTATGTTTTTTCGAGGGTGAACCTGAGACTCGCTCAGTATAGCATACACTTACCCCTGAGGAAAACTCTGCACTGCTATTCCACCATATTCAATAAGACTCTACTAACTTACAAACTTTATTGAACAAACTTACTGCAGGTGACCACTACTTCAGGTTTTTTTCACGCTTAACTTAACTTAAACACAGACGTCTACAACGTATCGACGATGGCTAACGCCCGGTGAAAGGTATTGATTTAACGCTGTTTGTGAAAAGAGATTGATTCGCAGGAAAGAGCCGTCAATTCCATACTCCTGGCGGCTTATTCTCAAATGCGCTGCGGATCGCTTTTCATGGCGGATTTGTAATTTTGTTTTTCCAAAAGAGATTTGATCCAATCAAAAGCGATGCGGATAAAAAATAAACAAAATTGTAGTGAAGGGAAAAAGCTGTCAGACTTTTGGGAAAATAAATGGAAAATTGGAAGTTTAATTGGAAAAAACTGGAAAGCACAGTTCGCATTTGAGAATAAGTAAAAGCGAAGACGGTCGATTCGAAGTATCGCTTTCAATACGATCCGCCGTGGAATAACCCTCCTACAGTACAGTCCAGAATTCACCTAGGAGGACTCAATCATACGCTTTCTCCAAATCCACAATACAGGTGTAGACAGATCACAGATGTAGCATGTTCCAGGCCTTCTTAAATACCTACCATTTGTAGAGTGTTTTACTCAGGTGAAGCCGCATCACCAACTCTGACGCGACCACACCTCTGCAACTCATTTCCAACACCAAACTCATATACCCTATGGAGCAATCTATACTCTCCACTTGTTAGTTCTCAGGACGCTTTCATGGCACAAGAGAGCCTTCTTCCTCTAGGGCTATGAACGCAGAGCAACCCAACGCATGTAACACATCTGCAGAAAAGGAATAACTCAAGCGACTAATTAGGGAGGTAGGGCTTCCATTGTTGAAGTGCGAAACCGTTTTTTTTTGCATAATGGCACATTGTAGTGGTATTTCATATTATCCGTCAGTGACACTAAATTGCGGGAAACAACAAACGAGAGAAATATAGGTTAAGATTGCATAGATGGATATGAAGTGATGCTGAAGTGCAATAGTGGTCGTCTCTGCTCTGTTTGGACTTAGGCTAAAGTTGCACTTTCAATTCAATTTCTCTGCACAAGCGAGTGACTATAATCTCGCGTGTTTTAAGCAGTTATTTAGAAAGTCTTATAGAAAGACACGTAATTAACTTACACATTGCAGTTTGATTAGCAAGCATTTCGGATTCAGGTCTTGTAAAGTGATTTCTCGAAAATTTGCTAAATTGCTGCAATTGTACGCGAAAGGTCAGCTGAACAACGCAGTAACTGTTCGGCTGTAATTTATCACGAGTAATCTCCAGTGTTGCATTGTGATGCATCGTTCCCTAAATGAATGACAGTGACTGCAACAATGATACCCGTACATACTTACGAATTTCGGAGGCGTATACGCAACATTTCATAATTTTATTTTTTTATTTTCCAATTAGGTAAAGTTTCAGGGATTTTTCGAAATGAATCATGTTCATTATATACGCGCATTCAATGTGGGTTTGGCCACAGGAAGTTTGGAGGTCAGTTATTTTTATTTAAATTGAGACAGGCGGCTAAGGTTCAAATGTTTATGTTTTATCCGCTGTACAACATCTACCCTTTGACAGCGCAACGTCCAGCTAACTTTTAACATGATAACTGGCTCGAGAAATCTATGCAGTGAAAGACACTGCAATGAAAAGCAGCTCATCGCAACAGAGCTACATTATCGACGACATAATTAAAGCTGATGCTGAATGGTTCTGAACTTTGCAAATATCTCCATTGAAATGGGTTCAACTTTTCGCGACCGTATTAGGTTCAAGTATTTAGAGATACAACATGCAACAGTATTTCGAAAAACGTGTTTTTCGTATATACATTTTCATCTGTTAGGAAATGGGAAATTAGAACAGGAAACCTAGATCACAGATACGTTTGGCTTAGTCTCACAACTATTCGTTTGGGCTAGTTTTTATTTGGCTTGCGATTTATACTTACTCTTGAAAGTTTGCAGGGCGTTCGCAAACGATAGAGGAGACGTAGCTTGAAAGACTTATTACCCCAACACATTGGCTAACCATACCGCCCCTCAAAAAAATGGAAGGGCAATGTTTCTTTCTGACAAGGTTTGTTGGGTGAACACACTTTGAATCTGTATACATTCACATGAACATGATTCATTTAAAAAAAAAATCCTTGAAACTTCTTACCTAAATGAAAAATTTGCAATGTTGCCTATACGCCTCCGAAATTCATATGTATGCATGGTGCTGCCCTAGATAGCACACACCTCATTCAGTCACTGGCACCAATTTCGGGAACAATGCATCATACGAATAATGCAACACTGAATGTTAGTCGTGATAAATTACAGGTGTCCCACGAATCGCTCACATTACACGGAACAGTGACTGCGTTGTTCAGCTGACCTTTCGCATACAGTTGCAGCAATTTGGCAAATTTCCGGGAATCACTTTACAAGACCTGCATTCAATATGCTTGCCATTAATCATACCACAATGTGTAAGCTAAGTCCATGTCTTTCTGTAAGACTTTCTAAATAACTGCTTAAAACACGCGAGAGTACAGTCACTCGCTCGTGCAGAGAAATTGAATTAAAAGTGCAACCGCAAACTTAGCCGAAGTCCAAATATGTAGAACAGACGACCACTACTGCACTTCAGCATCACTTCATATCCTACTGTGTGATCTTCACCTATATTTCGCTCTTTGTTTTGCTCGTTTGTTGTCACGGGCGTATGATACGAAATACCACGACAATGTGCCATCATGCAAAAACGAGTTTCGCACTTGAACAATAGATGCTCTCCCTATTAAGGCGCTTGAGTTATTCGATTCCTTCCCTTTACCTTTTCTGCATATGGGAATATGACTCTGCTATAATCTGGCACAAGAGGCTATTGTCTCTGTCATCTGTTTCGCGGCGGATATATGGTTAGTCGGTCAAGAAGTTATTGCTGATGGTGACTTACAAACGGTATTCGAACTCTGCCAAGCCCCACACTTTGTCTTATAACTACCGAAATTTGCTTAATGAACAGGCTCTTCAAAGAACAATGATAGCAATAGCAAATCGCATGTACGACAAGCCAAACAGAATTTGTTGTCGTTGGCCCCTTTGCCGTTTCACGGTTAAACTTTCTACTTTTTACAGCACGAACACGCCAACATTATGTTGGTCTGCTGTGTATTTAGTTGAATGCAGCTGCCATCAGATACTCGTATCTTTTCATTGATAAATCCCAATGAGTAGGCAGTAGGCACCTAAACGTCACACAAGGCTAATGATGAAGACGAAGATAATTGTATATACCGGGATCGGAAAGGTTTCCATTTTAAAAGAGTGCTTCTCTTCGGGTGTTGTCGTTGTTTGATTCCAACACATGACAAGACTCAATTTAATTTAATTCATTTGGCGGGCATCATATGCTTCCCAAGTCTAGTCGGTGTGGTACGAATCGATAGTAACGAAATCGAAAGTGCTTCGTTTGTAGAAAGCTGCTGTGGGTTTATGTATATTTTTAATGGTTGTGGGTTTGTATTCGTTCATGTTTATCGTTTTGTGTACAAATCAAAAAAAGATGGTGAGGAACATTTTTAATAGAAGTGGAGATAAAATCATCTAATAACGCCGCTTGAAAGAAATCTCGATTATGTCACGAACTATTGGCGTCTCTATTATAGCTGCTTTGTTGTGACCTATGAGTCGGTAACATAAATTTCCGGCTGGTCGTCTGGAGTGTTTTTTTTTTGTTTATCAACTTATGTAACTTTCGAGAATACGCATTGGAACATATGTATATTGGAAAACTGCTTGATGCCGGCAAAATATATATATATATAAAGACACCAGTTACCTGGCATAGATCTGGTGGCATTTGAATATATTATGGATACTTGTTGTCTTGCTTTCAACAATAAACTTTATAACTTTACCACAGAAATTGCCAGGAGCTTTGAAAATGACGGGGTAATCCAAAATGATCAGGCCAGTATGAATAAACGATCAAATAAATTTCCAACCTTCGTCGAAAGGATGGAAACAATAACACAGATAACAGTTCTTAGATAGGTTTACGGAACGTTATTATAAATTCTTCGTTAATAGGCAGTTATTGAGCCATCGGTCATCGCATTTAGGAGCTCGCTTCTTGTTTTGAAAAGAGGAAAATTTCGCCGTACAATCTGGGGTCCACTCAAATAACTTGGAAAGTGGGCGAAAGTGCGATAACATAGGCGCCAAAAATTGATAAGATTATTTGTAGTGGGCAAGCGTTTTTACTATCTGAGGAGGGTCTATCTCGCTCCGTTTAGGCGGGAGGGGTAATTTAAAAATAAAATAAAACTTCAAATGAAAATAAAATATTAAAACTCAATGGCAACACTAACAACAATGTTCTATAGCATTTTTCATAGCCAGGAATCTGTTCTAAGTTGCCTATAGTGCAAATCAGCAAAATTTTGCCTATAATGTGAAATTTTAGGCCAGAGACTGTTGCTGAAGAATATTGTTGACATTGGGTAAACTTATATAATTTAAAGAAAGTGTGCATATTCAGCCTTGCACTCATCCCAAAATCCAACAGTGACCCCAAGCAGGGGGGTCGCACCACGGGGGCAGCATGGTAGCATGATTTAGGCAGTAAAAACTATAAACAAATTAAGTATCTATTTTGTCAATACTGACAAAAATCAGCATTCAACTTTTTTTTAATTTTTTTCCGCAAATTTCAACTTTGAAAGCATTTTTTTTTAACAACTATTAATAGAAATAACTTGATTTAAAAATTATAACAAAGAGCAGACTTTTGACTTCAAATATCCCAAAGTCCTTTATTGTAGGTGTTGCCATTGTTTTTTTATATTTTATTTGCATTTGAAGTTTTATTTTATTTTTAAATTACCCCTCCCGCATAAACGAAGCGAGTTAGACCCCCCTCACAGAGTAAAACAAATTCTTTTATTTAACCCCTCTACAAAAAACCGTTATCAGTTTTTGGTGCCTAAATTATCTTACTCGTGCCAGAAAGTGCAACTGAAGGCAAATATCCAAACCCCACGCCAACTGTAGAGGCATATTGGTTGAGGCTCATGTCCACAATGGACTCTGCGTTATTTTATCAAGTTAGTAAATAATGTAAATAATGTAGTAGAGTCACAGTCGGTGCTGAGGACATGGAAAAACCATTTCTGCCGACTGCTAAACGGCGAAGACGACACAAATTCCGCTGTCAGGCAGAATGAACCATTCAACCTGGGCGATGAAAGCCAAGACTTCCGTCCACCTGACCAAAATGAGGTAAGGATAGCAATATCCAAGCTGAAGTCCAACAAAGCTGCAGGACCGGACGGTTTATCGGCCGAGCTTTTTAAGGCAGCGGGGGATGACTTGGTAGAGAGCATACACCAACTCGTTTCTAAAATTTGGTCAGAGGAAAGTATGCCTGAAGAATGGAGCCTCAGCATTGTTTGCCCGATCCATAAGAAAGGAGACCCTCTAAACTGCGCCAACTATAGAGGCATCAGTCTCCTTAACATCGCTTACAAAATCCTGTCTTCCGTACTGTGTGAACGCCTGAAACCATTTGTCAACGAACTGATTGGACCCTATCAGTGCGGTTTTAGGCCCGGTAAGTCCACAACCGACCAAATATTCACACTACGGCAGATCCTGGAGAAAACCCAAGAAGTCCAAATCGATACTCATCACCTATTTATCGATTTTAAAGCCGCATATGACAGCATTTATAGAGACGAGCTATACAGAGCCATGTCTAGTTTTGTCATCCCTGCCAAACTTGTCAGATTGTGCAGAATGACGATGGAGAACGCTCGCTGCTCCGTAAAGGTCGGAAACAGTCTCACCGAGACCTTTGATGTCAAAAAAGGATTTAGACAAGGTGATGCGCTGTCATGTGACTTTTTCAACATCATTCTTGAGAAAATTGTGCGAAACTCGCAAGCCAACACCAGGGGCACAATTTTCCAAAAGTCTGTGCAACTACTTGCATACGCTGACGACATCGACATCATTGGCAGAACACAGCGAGCTGTCACTGGTGCGTTTGCAAGTATCAGTACAGAGGCGGCAAAAATGGGTTTAGTGGTGAATGAGGGCAAAACGAAATATATGCTGTCAACAAGAAGGGACACACAACATCGACGAATCGGACAGAACGTCACGATAGACAGCTATAACTTTGAGGTTGTTCGGGACTTTGTCTACCTCGGCTCCGCTATTAATTCTGAAAATGACATCACATCAGAAATCAAGCGAAGAATTACACTTGCCAACCGCTGTTACTTTGGCCTAAGAAGGCAATTGATTAGTAAGGCCTTGTCGAGAAACACCAAGGAGACTCTATATAAGACCCTCATCATCCCAGTCCTGCTTTATGGCGCAGAATCATGGACGTTGTCAAAAGCGGATGAAGATCTCCTTGGTCGCTTCGAACGCAAAATTCTTCGAGTGATTTTCGGTCCCGTTTGCGTTGACGGGCTTTGGAGGAGGAGATTTAACAGCGAACTCTACGAGCTGTACAGCGACATCGACCTTGTCAGAAAAGTACGTATCAGTCGACTAAGATGGCTAGGACATGTAGAGCGAATGAACACCAACGCTCCGGCCCGAAGAGTCTTCGATTCCAACCCGGAGGGACAACGCAGTAGAGGAAGACCTCGCCTTAGGTGGCGCGCACAAGTGGAAGGGGACCTCAACCAACTTGGAGTGCGCAACTGGAGGCAGTTAGCCAAAGATCGTGCTAACTGGAGAGGCGTGTTGGTTGAGGCCCAGGTCCACCCCGGACTGTAGCGCCATCTAAGTAAGTAAGTAAGTAAATAATGTCAACAAAACTGACAACAATAATGTGCCTACTTACTAATAATTATTTCTTGTATTCTACTTCAACATATTCTAGATCACAACATTAAATTTGATCTAGAAAACTTCACCAGTTTGTAAAATTGAACCTGGACACTAAAAATTATTGTTATTATCGCGGAATAGTTTAAAACAATTTGTTTTATAATTTTTAAATAAATAAATAAATAGGTGGCGCAACAGGCGGGTAGACACCATAGGCCTAGCTTCTCGCAACCATTCGTTTGTTGAGTTTCTATTTTTGGGACGAATGGAAGGACCTACAATTTTATGCCGAGTCCGAACGGCTGAATTGAGAAGCTTTTTCGGGACAGGCATACTCTCGGATGTTTGTCAGACGTTCGCGAGAGGTGCCGCAGTAGAAAAAACCTTAAGATGTAATTTGTGTTTTTCCGGGGATCGAACTTAAGATCCCTCGCACAGTAGTCCAGCACACTAACCACCACCACAAAATGTCGCGTTTTAACGAATGATCATTAAAGCATCATAACTATTCACAATCCGTTGTTTGCTTGGATTTGCGCAATTAACTCATTCACAATAGATTTCGTAACAATACTAACAGCTATTGACATACTATGCAATACATGGACTGCTAGAGAAATGTCAGTGTCATACAAACCTGCGAGGAAAAATGAAGCAAATATAATCACTAGCCCTTTTGGTTCAGTGCGGCGAAAGTATGAAACCTCTGCGCGCCATTGCTATATTGTACATAGAGCACAGTGCCACCGCTTGTAAAAACATTGCAACTGCGCAAAATAACAACTTATTCAAATTGTTTCGAACCTTCTATAACAGATGGCACACTCAGCAATCAAACAAAATCGCACGAATTGCTCGATGACATTTGAGTGTTTTCGTTTCTCTCCACCGCGCCGTGAACCAAAATAGCTAGTGCTTATGTTTGCTTCAACGAAAAATTGGCTGCTAACAGTCCATGTATAGTATGTCAATGGTAACAGCGATTGTGTCGTGGAACTCTTTGTTGTTTCGTTTAAAAATTATCGACTTTCTTTTTGCACAGACTGTATATATTGATTGGCAGTGGTAATAGTATTGGGTTTGGCGTTAACAGTGCACACGAATCGGTTTGATGGTTGTAGTTGGTTATGTACTCAAATGTTGTTTGGTGTCGGATGGACGTTGGTGATGAAGATGATGCACTAATTTTGTCGGTGTTTCGTTTTCTTTTTCCTTATAGAGAACACGCGGACAAGCCGGCATCATTCAACACTTTTTTTTCAACTTCTCGTCGTTTCATCTTGCGGCGTTTTGTTTTACTTTCAGGCAGTTTTTTCTGGTATTGTCTTCTCAAAGTAATGTTAAGGTCTTAAGTGGGTTTTGTGTTCTATTTGCTGGTTTTATTTATTTCTTCCGGAATGCAAGTTCTTATTACTTGCGGGAAAGAACGAATTAACGGAAAGGGTTCACTATGGTATAGTTTTGCTGTTCACAGATACTTTAGAGATTTACTATTGCGAATGGGAATGTAGTTAATTTTCCTTTAATTGGGTTCTTACGGGTTTGTGTAATAGCACTAGTAGTTTTGGAGAGAGATGGGTAGGTATAGTCGCTGTATAGTGCGGTAGATCAAATTGAAAGTGGTAAAGAATAGTTTAGCTGAACGTGGGTCATTTTGTTAGGTCATTAGAAGTGTTTAATTATTATACATAATTTCATGAGAATTATATTATTAGCTAAATACCTATAGATCAGATGGTACGAATTTAGGCTAATTTGACAGTTGTCAAGAACAAAATTGTTTATGCTCTCTGTAGTAGGAAAAAGGTATAGTGATGTGATAAAAGGTGGTGGGAAAACGTTTTGCGAAAGTGATCGACGTTTGAAAATATCAATGTACGAAGAAAGCTGTTTTGTGTCCATTAATTTCTGCAGACTGTTAAATGAAATTCCGCTGTCAGGCAGAAGGATCCATTTAATCTGGAAAACCAATATTTCCGTCCATTCGATCGGAAAGAAGTGAGAAAAACAATGTACTATAAACTCAAGTCCAACAAGGCTACTGGGCTACCAGCCGAACTATTTAAGGCAGCGGGAGACGACTTACACAAATTCATTTCCGAGAGTCAGAAGAAAGCATTTCTGATGAATTGAACCTTACTTTAAACTGCGAAAACTGTAGAGGTGTTACTCACTGTGTTCTATGTACAATATCACCGGAGTATGCATGTGATGTAATTATACAGAAGCATGAACGTTAACAAAGGCTGAGGAAGATCTTCTTGGTCGTTTCGAACGCGAAATTCGTGGTCATCGACCCGGTCAGAAAAGTACGTATCTATAAGTCGACCAAGATAGCGAATGAGCACCAACCACCAACTCTCCGGCCCGAAGAGTCTTCGATTCCAACCCGGAGGGACATCGCAGTAGAGAAAGATTTCCCTTAGGTAGAGCGCACAAGTGGAAGGAGACCTTGGAGTGCGCAACTGGAGGTGGTTGGCCAAATATCGGGCTAACTGGAGACTGGTTGAGTAAATGTCAGTTGCCATTCATTTTCCTTACTAAATGAAAGATATGTTTCTGAAATGTGATGGGAGATTTAAAACCCCGGCATTTTTTGTTTGTTTGTTTTGTTGACACATTGAGTAAGCTTTTTTCCACTACGCATGCATCACACAATTTGAGCACATGGCATTAAATTTAACGTCGATATGATTCACCTTAAAGCGAAGAAATTAACACAGTGACTTTTATCTGAAAAACACGATATAAATACGATACAAAAACGCGTGTAATTTGTTACCATACATATATGCATGTATATTTTTGTTGATAGTATGCTTAAGACATTGGTGTTCAATTTATCTTATCTACGGCTTTAAGTACATAGTTACAACTTTTTCGTCTACAAATAAATAGTATTTTTCAGAAAAAAAATTGGAAACGTCGGCAAAAATCGAAAAAAAACATCTGAAATTTAATACAAATCATAAGAAAATTAGATATTGGAAACGTCTGAAACCATTCTTAAAACGTCTGAAAACAAATAGTAAAAAAATATAAAAATCGTCTGAAAATTTTAGATACCTATTGAAAACATTATATCATAAGTTTGAGTAAAAAGGAATATTCATAGATGAATTTTGAGAATCGGCGTTGCGGTCTTTAGTTCTTTAAAATATAATAATGCTGGCGATTTATTCTGATTTTCAGACGAAATTTCAATTGTTTTCAGACGAATATTTAAAAAAAGCTGACAAAAACTGATGAATATGAACAAATTAGAAGATGAAAACAATTTCTTTTTAGACGAAAACGTTTTAACCTATGTAAGTACATTCGAAGATGTGAGGACAGCATTTTTACAAAATAGCTTTGGCTTACATATAATTCATGTTTGCCATAATCCATTGACCGCTACATGTAAGATAGTAAGCACACATGAGTCAAATATAAGAGATAATCCCATAGTGGTAAGCAAACGATAGTGAAGCACATTAATATTGCGTAAAACAAACCAATACACAAATTGAAATTGATTTAAAAAACTATCGCTTTTGTATGGGGAGTACCAGAACTACGCGACCAATATAGTCCATTTTCAATATAAAACAGACGATGCGATGGCAAAAATAAGTCCTCTCACAAAATTTCATTCACCTGGATCGATTTAAAATTTGATCCTGATTCAGAATTTATATAAGACAGTGACTGAAAAATTTACAAATCCAGTCAAAGAAGATTCAAGGCATTATTGTAAAATTTCTTTCAAAATTTGAGCACTATATTTATTGAATTTGTCACTTTATGATTACTTCTACTTGGTGAATAATATAACTTCCTGTGGAAGTTATAATTATTTTTTTATTGAGAAAATCCTTACATATAATAAAACTGTAGGCATTTTTTCAGCTAAAAACTCGAAAACTACTGGACAGATTTCGATGAAACTTTTTTTAAATGTTCCTTAAGACTGTGAGACTGCTATAGGCTATGTCGTTTATAGCCACGTCCTTAGGAACAGTTTTTAGCCAAAATGTATTTTTTTAAGTGAAAATATATACATACACATATACCTTGCTACGAATGGCATGGGGTATATTAATAATCTTCATAAGAGAAGAGACGTATAATACAAAACAGGTTTCATTTCAGAATTTAATTCGATATGTGGTATGGTAACTGTGTTGGGTTGGGGTAGGTAGTTGTTTGGATTCTATAGGAAGAGGGAAGCAAAGGAAAGGAAAGGAAATGCAGTATATTAATCAAGTAGCAAGATCAATGAGAGGGAGGGCGATGCAGAGGGTGCACATTATATATCCAATGCATTACATCCATTATCGCATATCGCCACGCAACGCAGTAGGAATTTTATTCTGATATGACGTAACAGGGTAGGGTTGGGGTAGTTGTTTGGATTCCGTAGTTCTACTTTGGGGTTGTTGTCGCACATCGAAAGCGATTTTTCTTGAACAGATAGGTACCTACTGTGTATGAGTGACTTACTTCTGTCCAGCCAGTTTGTGAAATCTATATCTATACATATAATAAAACTGTAGGAATTTTCTTTAGCCGTTAAAAACTCGAAAACTACTGGACAGATTTCGATGAAACTTTTTTTTAAATGTTCCTTAGGACTGTGAGACTGCTATAGGCTATGTCGTTTATAGCCATGTCCTTAGGAACAGTTTTTAGCCAAAATGTATTTTTTGAAGTGAAAATATATACATTCGAGGGTTGATTTGTTTTCGCAGTAAGTGCTATGGTCAGTTGTATATGTAGGTACATATGTATATTATGATCGTATGCCCGATGCCGGATGGGGATGGGGTGCGTGCTACAGTATGGCATGGGGTATATTAATAATCTTCATAAGAAGAGAGACCAAATATAATTTTGTGCGAGCGGGCAAGGCGAGCACGGGTCCAGCTAGTTAAAAATAATTCTTCTTTCTAGGTTTCATCATCAACCTAGTGAGAAACGAACAATATCAGGGTTTTTTTTTTCCACCACGAAACCTGAAAGAAGTTGCTGATAGGTAGCCGAATTGATCGCTTTTTAATACCACAGGATTTGACAAACAAAACTGCCACTCACAAACTGAGCGATTAATGTAAATTAAAAATGTTGGTTAGGTTTGGTCTTATTTGACATTCAAGTCACGTGTGGATCTGAGGATCCTTACGGCAGACAACTATTGAATAGATCTTATGTTAAAAAGTTTTTTTATTTGTTTGAAGTTATCCGTTGATTCATTCACATGCAACAATCGCTTCGACGGAGTTTGTTGATGTGGGTCACGTATTTTAGAAGCATCAATGTGGTTTTGGCAGGTAAGTCACTTTAGGTGAAATGAGAACATAATTTTTTTAAATTCTGTTCTTAAGAAATCGTTTGGGTACATTCAACGATACATCTTCATAAGCATAATCAGCTTTAACGGTAAATATTGCACCTCTCCTTGTCAGAACTCGATAACAAGAAATATTTAGCATCATGCGAATGAACGCGGTCGGTATCTTTATGAAGCGATTGAAATGAATGCTTATCTTATCGATTTCTTAGTATCATCTTGCCGGTCAGACTGTCAATCTTGAAATACGATGATTACAACAGGTGAGAACGACTATATTTTAAATTTCAGTTTGTAATCAACACATGTTGCTTCATTCAGCAAGAATATGCCCACAAAATGGAGTAAACACACGAGTATCCCCATCGCATGCATCACGCATAGATACAGAGACAGACCCCTTCGTAGCATACCACCACCAGTGGCTTACTGCTCCATCACAGCAGCGGTGGAACCTCAGGTGCGACTGTTTCTGCTATAGCTGCAGCCCACTTTAGTAGCCGCCGATGAACCGACCAGTTTGGTTCGAAATAGATACACCAACGAATCGAGCTCCACTGTGAATCTATTCGACGGTAATTCGCGTATCTGCTGGAACGCGTCCACACTTTCTATTGTCACCCGGTGGCAAGGCAACGACTACGACGGACTGTGGTTACATTCGCTCGGACAACACGCTAGAGCATTGTTAAGACAAACGATAAATAGATTCGTCAAATCACGAAGTCTAGGTGTTGAGTGTGTGTGCTTTGTGAAGTTGATGTTGACCGATTTTCACCGCAGCCGTCCAAGAAGTCAGTGAAAGAAAAACGAAGAAGAAAAGTAAAAATTAAATTTAATCGAAACTACACGAGGATAGTTGTTTTTTGTGAAGTGAGATCTAGCCGCGCGCCCTGCTATTGGGACACTTTTTATTTGCGCAAAAAAAAAATCGTATCTTTGGCTCCAAAGTGAAAATTTCTTTTCTTATTTCGTGATTGAAATTCGTGAGTGCGCTTGCAGAATGCATTAA
This sequence comes from Cheilosia soror, assembly GCA_949372485.1. Taxonomy (NCBI): domain Eukaryota; kingdom Metazoa; phylum Arthropoda; class Insecta; order Diptera; family Syrphidae; genus Cheilosia; species Cheilosia soror. Next base: position 100,181,650 of record OX443563.1, read on the forward strand.
TAATTTATGTATCTAAATGATTTCTGTGTGATTTCTGGCGCAATCGATAACTCGACTCGATGGTGTGGTATCGAGATCGGCTCTTGTGGGATTTTTCGTTTCGCAAATGTGGTGTTTATTTTTCGAAAACCTGTTATAGTTATGAATATTTAAATTTAGCTTCGAGTGTGGTGCAAAACTTGTAGGTTATGTGCAGAGTAGCGGTGTTTTTTCATTGATTTTGGGGCTGTATATTAACCTCGGGCGTTTAGATTACGAAACCCATAATAACGCAATTTGTTTACTTCTTTGTTGATTTAGTTCTAAATCGAATATCTTCTTAAAGTAACTGCATTCAGAGGAATGAGTGAAGAAGCGTTTTAGATTTAGTAGTGAAATACATACATAATGTCAAGTGCAACAGGCCAAACAGGCCCAGCATTAAGCAAGGCTGTAGTTCCAGTTAATTAGAATTAATTCTACTTCCCTGTGGTCCGAACCTTACTAACGTACCTACTTGATATACACATTTTCAAATAGTGCCGGTCGTTTATAATATCAATGATAATAATGAGTACTTACATAAATTGTGAGTTAAAAACTCACACACAATACGGACCTGTTGCTCCAAATTTCTTTCGCTGTTTTGCAAGCAACACTCCATACCTTCCTCCTGGATGAGCTACACAAGTTTACTGCTAGTAGCAGTGCATTTTTGTCCGTTGCCGAAGTGAGTTTAGATGGTTTTAATTTTTGTATACTAAAATATTTTAGATACAGTTTAATTTTGTTCTAAAATATTGGAGCCTTAGTGCTCAGTAATAAGCGCGTGGTCTTATAAAACCACTCTTGTTGTGCCTTTGGGTTGTGGTCTAAATTCTGGGGGATAAAAATAACTGTCAGCGGACTATAGCCTCCTAGTCTAAGTTTAAGAATTGTCGGTCTTATAAAATCCACTCTAGGCTTAGTATTCCAATCCAATCCTTTATTTACAGTTACTATTCGATGTTTCTGCAAACCGATATAGAAATAATCGTCATAATCATTATTTCTCATTCGGTGGAGAAGGGCTGAGGCAGCTTTCACCAAACCAATTAAGGCAGCTTCTTAACACAAACGTACTTGGGATATATAACCCCCCATCAATCCTGTTAATGGCCTTCGAAAATGGAACAGAGTCGAGTCCAATCCATGGTACGCATATCAGAGAGAATTCTACAAAACCATCATTAATTAAGTTGGCAATCAGATTGCATCTTGTCTTTAACTTTAACGGAAGGAAAAGTTCTCTAGTAAATTTCTAAAGATATTGATGAATGATGACGCTTTCGATAACCACACCTAAGTATTAACGTTTTGCTAGTCTTTTTGTTTAATACTTATCTCGCTAAATGGAAATCTAAAATTCCTTTACAATGCCCCTAGGCCTAGATGCTGGTGTTACTTTACTTCTGGACATAATTTATTGTAAGTTGTAGTACTCTGAAAATACAGTCGTCGGCATAATTATTTAGACAAAAGTAAAGTTAATTCTACTCATAAATTTGAACTTACTTCATGTAAATTTTGGCAACAATGGAAAGGTCATAAAAATTCCGTTTGAATGATACAAAACTTTCCTTAACCCATTAAGTACCCATTGAAAATTTAGAACTTTTGTAAAAGTCTACTTATTTGTTCTTTTTTCCTCGGTCTCAAAAAAAATGTTTTGATGCAAAAAGTTTCTTCAAACAATTCTAATAGTGACTGTAAAAAAATGTTCAAAAATCTTTTCGCTAATATTTTTTATGATTTTTTGAATGGGATGATCTTAGAAAAATTTTGTATGAAAAGGAGGAAAAAGCGGCTAAAATAGTAATTTTTAGCAATTTTCAAAAAATCATAAAAAAATATTAGCGAAGAGATTTTTCAAAATCTTTTTTTTTGCAGTCACTATTAAGAACTGTTTGAAGAAACTAAACTAAAAATGATGTTTCTGAGATATATTTTTCCAGAAGTCGTATGTTGGAAATATGTATCTGTAACTCAAAAGCCTTGACTAATCAATATCAAGAATTTTAATAAGTTTAGCGAATGTCAAAACGGCATAAATGCTTTAATAGTACAAGCATTTAACCAAAAGCCGGAAACCAAATTGAAACTTTAACAAACATTAACGTTTATGGTGGTATCAGGTACGTTTGAAACACGCTGTCCGGCAGTCAGGGGAATTTAAAGCACTATATATAATATGTATCTACATTATTAATTTAAAATATATTGTGTATGTGTAGGCTTAGTCATGTTTATGCCTTAATGCTCTTCCTTCAGCAAATAGCCTTTAACAACATAGGTAAGCTCTAATGTGTTTCTGGGCAAATAAAAAGACAATGGTATTCTCGCAGTTAAATTTGCCACTTAAAATATACAACAAATTCATCAGGTTGAACAGTACTAAAAATATGTTTTATTGCAGTCTTTATCGACTTAAACTTCTACAAACTCCTATTAGCAATAAGATACATATATACGATTATTCAAAAGAGGTTTTGTTAGCTCTGGACTCGCCAAAACCAGCAAATTGTGGTACTAAAGACAGATTCTCACACTCGCTCGAATAAACTTACTCGTCTCGTATCATACTATAAGTACTTTACATCAATGATCCATCATGCGCTTCTAACTAAGATCTCAGATCTTATTCAGTAAAGAAGACGCTAGACACATTCGTAATAGCGTCATAAATTATGGGTACATAGCTACCACACATACATGTACGTGTGAAAATTACGCCTTATGAAAGAAGTTCTCATAACTGGAAAACAAACAAAAACCGAACTTTTCTTCGCATTAGTAATTCAATTTAAGCCTTCTCCTCGTAAACTAACGTTTTAAAAATACACTGCAAAACAGACTTGCTGCAAATTATTACGATTCTTTTTTTTGATTAGCAACAATATGAGACAAAAAAAAATCGTATTCGACTATTCCAAGCAGGTATAACTACTTAGCAACTTTTTCCAGAAAGGGAAACCGAAAGTTAGCAAAATAAAATAGTTTTCATGAATTCATTTGAATAATATTACAGTTCCGATCTGAGGGAAACAGATTTATCTCTATTTAAGTCTGGCTATAGTTTATCACCCCGTACGCTTTCCGAATTAATTAAATTCATATTCATAATCACTCGTTGATTCAAACATCCAAAACCATTTATTCAGGCTTAAGAAACCTTAACATCGCACGCTTCAATTTGTTCCTTTTAAAGAACCTACGAGGTAAGCTTGTACATTTTTGGACAATGAAAATGCGTTTGTTGTGTTTTTTATTTAATTGTTAAATTTCCGTACACAAAATTATGCAAAGCTCATCTGTTACGTAAGCGTGAATGAATCAGAAGCTGTCATATCTTGTTTTATGGGACACGGCCTTGGATTAAAGAAATCTTTCCGGTCTGAGTGTCGTTTTCGCTTGATGAAAATGTAATGTTGCAAAACGTGTGCATTAGTAGATACTAGATACACGATTAAAACTTTTATTTGGTCTATTTAAAGAAACTGCTGGCTTAATATGAATATGACACTATAAGCGATTTGTACAGTTGATTGAGATCAAATTGGCTGTGGAGGGTGAATTAACACCAGCAGGTTGTTAAATTGTGTCGGGAAATTCCCATTGCAGTTTTTATGATGGGAAAACACACAAAAGCCGGTTGAAAGTGTGGTTTCGTATGATGGTATGCCCGCAAGTTGTCATCATAAAGTGCGACAGATTATGCCCATTTATAGTTCTTAACACTGACAGTGGATATTATTTATTAGCGAGACACCCGTGAATGACGACGGGTGCATTCTTGAATAGTTGCCGTAAAGGTGTTGGGAGTAAGTACTAGTAGCTGCAGTTTGTACAATATACTTTACGACATTAAGGTAAACAAATGTTAAGATCATTTTACTGCCCTATGGCTTGTTGAATATTTTAAACCGAATTTCTGTGTCAGTTATTTTCACTATTATATTTACGCAAAATTGAATTTCAACTATATCGATCGATTTAATAATAGCAATTAAAATAATTTATTTGTTTATGTTAACTATTGCAGGATAAAATCCAGTATATTTAACGGTTAAACTGTTTTTTTTATTAAAATCTAATATAATCATGCATTAATTTTTTAATGGTCCGCTTGTCTATTACGTGGGTCGCGGGTGTATGTTGCTCAAGTGGACCCTCCATTGCTCTCGATCTTCCGCCATCGACTCCAAATCATCAAGGGCAATCCCCATACGCGGCGGGTATAGGAGAGATTATTAGACTTGATCTAACCATATCATCCTTGGTATACCTAGAGGACGCCTGCCTGATGACACGGATTCCATAGCACGTCGTGGTATAAATTTTTTTTATTAATCTCTGCCATAAATTAGCGAACTGCATTGACATCGGGGGGCTTATTCCCAAATGCGCAGCGGATCGCTTTTCATGGCGGATTAGTATTTTTATATTTCCAAAAGCGATTCGATCCATTCAAAAGCGATAGCTATTGTGAGGATTGCTGGCAATAAATCCGCCAGCAATCCGTCACCTGAATAGCTATCGCTTTTGACAGCTTTTGGAAATACAAAAAATATCAATCCGCCATGAAAAGCGGTCCGCCGCGCATTTGGGAATAAGCCACCGGACTAATATCACCTGACTGCGGCTCTATCTGCGATTTTTTGAAAGCAAACTTGCCCTCAGATTTTTTTCTTTTACGAAGACAAAAAATGTTGTTCGCCTTTATGACGTGGAATGCCCACATAGGCGGTTATTCCCAAATGCGCGGCGGATAGTATTGAAAGCGATACTTTGATTTCGAATGTCTTCACTTTTGCTTATTCTGAAATGCGAACTGTGCTTTCCAGTTTTTTCCAATTAGACTTCCAATTTTCCATTAATTTTCCCAAAACGTTGACAGCTTTTTCCCGTCACAAGAATTTAGTTTTTTTTTTTTTTTTATTTGCAATAAATCCGCCAGAAATCCGTCACCTAAATAGCTATCGCTTTTGATTGGATCAAATCGCTTTTGGAAATACAAAAATACAAATCCGATATGAAAAGCGATTCGCCGCGCATTTGGGAATGTACGTTGTTATCGGTTGTCGATGCAAAGGATTGATGCCTTCTTGTGTTCCAAAGACCACACGTGTTTTTCAAATCCCGATTTACCAGCTAAATTTTTTTTAATTCCGAATTTAACACACACTTTCCACTTTTGGTACGATTTTATTGAATCGAATTAAACAGTTGAAAATGGGACGAGAACAAAACGATGACAAAAATTTATGTTTGACAATCGTATTTGACAGCTTTATTTGAGATATTTTGTGAAAGAGTGCGTTGAACATACTCCCGAGTGTTTATTTTTGTAAGAGCATTTATTTCAGCCACCCTTATTACGATTGGCGTTTTACTTTCACGGCGCGCGTTTGTCGTTATTTGAGGCATTTCATTTTACTAGACTTATTCCATAAAAAAAAATACAAAATTATATCTTATGGTTTTTATTCACTGTTGATTGAGATTCTGAATTCAGCCTTTCGGACTCGGCATTCTAATCTCCCCAAAAGTAAAAACACACATAAATGTTGTGAGAGGTAGGCCTATGGGGCCTATACGGAACTGTTCCAAATAATTTTGTTTTATCCCTGTGCCTTATAAATCATCAATTGGAACAGTGGCTTTTATCTTTTATCTGTCTGTCTGTCCGTTCGCCTGTAGGTCAGTTAAGAACACGATAGCGTCTTCTAAACGAATCGACCCAGGCCGAAGAAATATTGTGGATGTCTTTTTTTTGCTGTCGTCAGGTATTGAAAATAATCTATATCGGTCAAGTAGTTCTGGTACCTCCCATCATTTTACATGACTTGTATACAGTGGAGGCTATCAAGCATTGGCCATGCCAATGATAACACTTTCACTTGTTTAACCTACCTTTTATCTTGCCTTGTGTATTGGTATTGTAAGACTATAGGATTAATTATAACTCAACATTATTATTAATTTTTAATTTTCCAATCAAATCCTCTTTGTCGACTCCACTCATGGACAGGTATTAGTGAAATGTCAGAAATTAATCTATAGCTGCTACCAGCTGACTTGTATAAAATACATACATGATCTAAAATTTGTATAAGTACTTCTTGAGTTGGCTCTGACTTGAAATCGAGAAGCAAGCACTTCTTTCCAGATTCAACAGAAGAATGTTTTGGTGCCAATGGAACAGTTTTAGAAGGTATTTTCTTGCCTTTGCCCATAATCATTTACAGGTGCTGTTTTTGTTGTAAATATAACTAACTCTCTGTTTGTAAATTAAAATTAAGCACAACAGGAATAGCAGTTTTTTATAACATTGATAGTGAAAACCTTCTCCATAACTCTTTTTACAGAGATCAATAATCGGCCAAAGACTTTTTAAGGGATGTTTGTTATGACATGAGTCATAGAAACCTGTCTAATAAAATATATTCATTTACTAAATTACACCATTTGATTAATCCAACACTACCATAATGAAGATACTTAATTGATAAACTAATTAAGTAGGTACATTAAAACCCGTTTGAAATTTTAAACACCTATAGAACTTTTAATACTTGGGTAAGTCCTTTCCACAATTCTCCTAAAGTCTATCCAATTATTGAAAAGCTATCAATTCGACTTCCAAAACTACCCCCAATCAATAACGATTTTTAATAAAACACATTTAACTCCTATAATGTCACCTGGAATATCTCTCAGACGATGTTAACAGTGGCAGTGAGGACACCTGGCTGGCGTTGTTTAAATGTCCTCGTTTCCCAACTCGAACTAATATATTTTGCATGAATTTTTATTCCCAACTCTTGTCAATTGCGTGTTAAATAAACAAAATGGAATTCGCCTTTAACTGTGCTAAATGAAAAGTACACCTCTGAATCAGTTCACTAATTTAATGAATTTATTAGCAGTTTTTGCCAATCAATTGTAGGTAATACAGGAAATGTCTATCTTGCTATACTTGTATGCTAGACCATGAAAATCAACAAACATGATAGAGTTACAACGGATTTACACATTTGTGATGGCTACGTGAATTTTGCTGCAATTTCATTATACCCAAAACGTTGGTTTTAATAATCGACATCACATATGCGCCAGTGAAAGTGTTGACAATTATTTTTGGTTAACAATTAAAAGTAAACGCATAACCAAACACTGAGTTCAAAGACCATTGAATAAACGTGCATAAAGTTGCGTAAGTTATAAGTTTTTGAATGGAAACTATTATTGTTGTAATATTCGAATGGATGATAGGGATGGTAGGTTTAACGTGCATATCGATTAGACAAGATTAAATTGTTGGCACGTGATGTGCGAATGTGGTTGATGACAAGCTGTTTTCTTTTTTATTTTTATTTTTACCAGTAGTCATATTGTTTAAGGGATTTGCGAAAGAAACGTGCCTGCTGAATAGGCGCGTGCTTATACAAGTATAATGTACCTATATGGGGTATTCGATATGAAAGACAAGGCAGTCTCATTGGTATGGCACTATTTTATGCTAAAGATTTATAGATTTACACAGAACTTCAATGTAAAACTATATATAAAGTGAGAGAGTTAAAACAAGTTGTAAAATTGAGAAATGCACAGATAACTGCAAAAAACTCTTCTCTTCTCGAATGTTAATTTGATTATACATTTCACAGACAGATGTAGCAACAAACAATAAGATCAGATGATGCGTCATCAGCCCATAAACTACACCAAACGGTGCATTTTTCTGGCCTTAAGATTTCTTGTACATTGGTCTCATTCCATATGGTGTCAATTTTGTGAATTTAAAAAAACCCGACAGGTCAATATCTAATTACTTCATATTGACGATTCTGATGAAGCTCAAATTGTTGTTTTATTTTTATACTACCCCTTACCCCATCCTTTCCCTAGGTAAACTATACTGGAACCAGATGATGTAGGCACAACCAGTATATTGTTGAAATAATTTTTAAAATCGGCCAAATAGCTAGTTCAGGAGATAGTCTCTACCACCCTTTCACCCCTCCACTGTCGCCAACTTAGTCCTTCCTTATGTAACCTGTACTGATCTGAAAGTCCTAAGTCATTGGACAATATATTCCACATAAATGAAAATTCGCGACAGGTATGATTTGATTGTTTTACTACGCGTCCATACCGATACACTTTCCATAGCTGCAGATCTTAAATATATGCATGTACGATTGTGTATATCTACTTACGTAACACAAACTCCTTATATGTACGTACATATATACATACATAATTTGTTTTATGCGTAACCATTCCCTACATCAAATCCAACTGCGCCTCACATGAGCATGTATGACATACTACGTGCAATGTGCATTCTGAATGCCCGTCGTGCTAGTAATAAATAAAATACCCCTAAGCACAACGTCAATCGAGAAAACAATTTTTTCGCACTTGGCAAAATTAGATATGTTTTCAATATATTATATATCACCCTCTGGATGGACCAGAAAGATGAATGTTAGCTCAAAATACTCGGTGAAGTATTGCCTAACAATTAAAAGAATCTCTTGAATTGACCTACATAGATTTATGAGTGCCAGTTCTGCTTTATGGCGCCGAGTGCTGGACGATAAGCAAGAAGGGAGAGCTGATACTGGGCTCCTTCGAAAGAAAAATACTTCGGCGGATTTTTGGTCCTGTGTGCGAGGAGGGCGAATGGAGGAGAAGATACAACCGCGAACTCTATGAGCTGTACCAAGATGTGGATGTAGTCCAAAAAGCCAAAACACGTCGACTACATTGGCTCGGCCACATCGAGCGAATGGACAATAATGCTCCAGCCAAGAGGGTCTTCGAATCCCAGCCCCCAGGTTCGAGAAGACAAGGAAGACCGAACCTCCGTTTCAAAGACCAAGCCATCGCGGATGCCAGAGCGCTTGGTCTGGACAATTGGAAGCAGCGTGCCCGGGATCGTAGAGGATGGAAGGCTGCAGTGTCTCAGGCAGAGACTCTTCACGGGTCGGGAGCCCGATAAGTAAGTAAGTAAGTAAGATTTATGAGTGTAATGGCAAGTTGAGCGTAGTAAGGTCGACCTAGAAATGTTCTCATCCTCATTTTTTCAACCCTTATAGGACGAATTTTAGAAAACGATGAATGAAGGATGAACAAATTTTGAGTTATGTATCAACATACAAACTTTTAAATTCATACGGTTAACTGTTCGTGAGACCCCCCTTACTCCCCGCACCCCCTTTAATCCAATACAATTCTCTCTCGTCTCCTACAATTTTGAGATTCTAACGGTAATTGCTGCTGGATTTCTCCAGCAGCATGGCACGTAACACTATCCAAACCAAGTGCTATGTAAGTCCCTCTACCGGCGCGGTTTTCTTCATTTTAAAAGAAGCACGACCTGATGACGCCGCTATCCCATAAGCCGCACAAAATTGTGCTATTAACAGGGTTCATCGGTAGTTGACGGATTTAAATGCAAAAATGTTGCTTATTAACATTGAGACAAAAATGATCCTCATCACTGAACAAATTTCAGATGTGATAAGTGAACTTACGATGCAAATGATAATAATCGTCTGACAATTTTCCAAATAAAAAATTGGATGAAGCTGTCAGTTGCCTGGACGTTGGCATATTGAAATATATGTCGCCTAAAAACACCTGCTGTTACCGCTCAAGACGCGAGCCATGCACAAAACTCGCTGCACAAAATATTTTGCACGACTTGGGCGCTACAGTTCTATTTTTTTTACACTAATGGCGCGCGCCCAAAGTAGATAAAAGCAGTTCGCGTGACGTCGGCTTTTAAGCGGTAACCGAGGTCTCACTAACATATAATTATGTTCGTTCTAATCAAATGTATATGTACATATCTTCGCTAAAACCTAAAAATAGTATAATGCAATTTGACTACGGTATATGACATTGTCAATGAAAAAAAAACTGTCAGCAACTCAAGCTTTTTATTTTCACATATGCACCTGAAAATGTTTAACAAAGTAAATCTATTATTTATCCGCGTTTTATTAATGTGATTATACAATATTAAAGAACCCATAATAAACCTACCAAGAACAGCTGTTTAACATAGTTTAGAAATAAATAACTGGGAAACCATTATTCCCCTGGATTTTTAATTTAAAAAAGTTTTGATAATGGAAACAGAAGATAGAACCATCATGTCACATATTGGATAGAAATACAGAAAACAATTGTTTTGTGTTTAAATTAAATATTTGCTCCAGAAATCATACAATATCCACGGACACAGATTTTAATTATTAACGCATTCATAAGCCTGCCGATTTGCACGCAATATTAGCATTGTCCTTCATGCCTTATGTTTTGAAATATTTTAGAAACTGCACATGTGAAATTATTAATTACTTAGAAGGATATACCGACATAGTTCCCATACAAGGTGTGTGAGAAAATCAATTAGATCCATCGTTCGGTCCCCAATGATTGGAGTTGCCATTCAACTGGAATGTAGTGCGTGTTCAAGGAAACAAAAATCCTCAATATTTTTCAATGATTTCATTGAGTGAAATTTAAATCAGAGCCCTCATCTGAAAGGATACACAACAACAAATCAGTAAAAATGGTGGTGCTTTGCCTCAAGAGACGTGTACAATGTTTATTCCTTCTTCTAAGTGCGATTTTGGCATTTCTAACAACAGCATTGGCAAAGCCAACAATAAGTTTCAGCCTGCCAGAAAGTTTTCAAAGTTTTCAAGGCTTTCCATCGTTCACATCGATAACGCAACAAATCATTGAGAAAAGGAGTCTGAGGCAGATGAAAACTTACAGGTGAGAAACTTTTCCAAAATTATGCAACAGTTTTTAATTAACAACTTTCATTGTATATTCAACTATAATAGTGGGAACCGAGTTAGCAACGATTCACTGATTATGATCTATTATCATGATTCAACAATCGCAGTTGTTGAGCTGGGACCACAAAAGCTGCTGCTGAACTGTGAACTCATCGAGATATAGTAAGTAGACATTTTATTTATTCACATTTTAAGGTAGGTGGGTAATGACATAATAAAACTAAACCACAAAAGCAGTTTCATTCTAGATGTGACTTAAATTAAAACACCCACATTGACCTAACCTAAGCGATTAGGGTGTTTTTTTCTATAATTTAACCACAAACTGACTAAATGCGCAGACATTTTCAGATATCTCTAAATTGAAAGATTTACTTTGTTGGTTTGACATTTGTATCAAATTAGAATCACAAAAAATACATAAATAGCGAACACAACTCTGTCAATATAATTATGCGGATGACTATTAATATGATAGTCCAGCTTAGAGAGTGGATCTTACAGTTCTGCCCGTTTCTCCGGGTAATGTCAGACTTAGCCCCGGTGTACACATGCGTCATTTTGACGCGCGGTACCACAGCGTCACCGCTTTTGCGTCTTACAGTACTCACAAATAAATTGAGCGGTGCACAAACACGTGCGGTGACGCTGCGGCATCGCGCGTCATTGTTGAGGGTAAAAAGAGTCGCAGGTTCCCGCGAGATCGCTTTCAGTACATTGTTTGTTATTGAGCAGTGCACACATGCTTCAATTTGCCGCTATTACGCAAAAGCGGGGTCGCTGCGCTACCGCGCGTCAAAAATTGCAAGTGTGCAGCGGGGCTAAAAGAATGGACGGATTTGGTTCATACTTTTGGATGTGAATTCTCTCAATTCAAAATGTTATTTATTTAATTAAATCATGGATACAATGGATACAATATAATGTGGTTTTCCATTGGGACATAAGATCAATATTTTTTTTGATCCGGATCACTTTTCGTGTTCCTTTGGGACAAAAAATCAATCTTTTTTTGATTCGGATCACTTTTTGCAGATCTCGATAATTTTCGAGATTTGCACACACTCTCACTAATACCAATATAGCTTGCACAGCTGTTTTACGTCATTCGGAATTTGTGTTTAAAACAAAATTACGAAAAGCCTCGTGAAAAGCAATTATTCAGAACAAAAACGTAAATAATGGACATGGACTTAATTTTGGAGCAATTACTATCATCTTCGTCTTCTTCCTCGTCATCTGTGGTCTATGGATTTCGATTCTTCGTCGATATGATTACCCACATTAAATTCGTATATTTTCATCGACAAATGAAAAAAATTTGCACAGCTGATGTATCTACTGTCTAATAACGCACTAATACATTCACAAAAGCAGATCAATCTGCTATCGTGTTCCATTCGCCACGAAAAATCTGAGATCTGAAATAAGAATTTGATGGTCCCAATGGAAAACGACATAAGTGTATTAAAGCGATAGCTCGGAGCAGGAGTAAAGTTGGTTGCAGCTCAAAAGCTATTGCAGATGTGTCCCAGGTGTGACACTTTGAATATAAGGTTTCTGTGCTGTGTTAGTTCGATGCCGATTTAATTTTAACCACACTGTTAAGGGTATCTTCTTTATAACGAGCCGATGAAAGTTAATATTTGAGTTATTACTTAACTTAGGCAGGTTATGAAGAGCAGGGACAGTGCTTACGTATATAGATATGGATTTGACATACTCGGCAGACTTGTGCAGAATGTCTTATGCTTTTGGGCACATTTGTGACCGTGTTAAGGCAATCCACATCAAGGCTAAATTCGCCAACAGTAGAAGAGGGGACAGCGCTTTCTATGAGCTACTCGACCAGACCGACGAGCAATTTCTGAGACATGTCGTTTAAATCATATTGGCGGGTTTCACCGGTAGAATGTGAAAGGAGAACAGCCTTGGTAGGAGAGTTGGTACGCGCAGCCTACACGAAACTACGACTGCTAACGGACATAGGCTAACTACTTGTTGCGGGGCGAAATGCGTGCGAAGTTTCCACAGTTAAATACATATTCATAAGGGAACTTGAACGAGATGAACAAGCCGTCAGGGTAAACATCCAGTACTCTGGATGTCCTAACGTTTCGAAGAAGTGGAAGCACTGCCAGAAAGCCATCATCGCGCAACCGCTGGTTTGACAAACAATTTTGACTAAACGTCTAGAGCTGGAGCTGGTCGTCAGCTTTATGACTTAAAGAGACAGGAGGGACATCTTCTCTTAAAGTAAAAGAAAGAGCATGCAAGAAATTGAAAAAAATCAAACGAAGAGCTATAACTTTGAGATAGTTAGAGACCTTGTCTACCTCGGCTCAGCTATAGACTCTAAAAATGGTATGGCCCATGGTATAGCATGGAAAATCATTGCCGCCATTGATAATGACATTTCACACGTATTCACAGATAGGGAAATAAATTCTGGGGAGAATCGGGTGGTGCACGAAAGTTGGCGGTCTAGTTCTATGTGGTTTGTGGTAATAACTCTTGACAATCGCTTTTTCTTTGGGCTGAAAAGGCACCTTTGTAGAAAGGCCCTGTACCAAATAAACAAGGCGACTCTGTATAAGACCTCAATAATCTTAATCCTACTTTACGAATCTGAAGAATGGACCTTTTCAATTTTTGGCCGTGTCGATAGTGCGCTGCAGCGCAGTGGTTAGTGTGCTGGACTACTGTGCGAGGGATCCCAGGTTCGATCCCCGGAAAATCACAAATTACATCTTAAGGTTATTTCTACTGCGCCACCTTTCGCGAACGTCTGACAAACATCCGAGAGTATGACTGTCCTGTAAAAGCTTCTCAATTCAGCCGTTCGGACTCGGCGTAAAATTGTAGGTCCCTTCCATTCGTCCCAAAAATAGAAACTCACGCAAAACGAATGGTTGCGAGAAGCTAGGCCTAGGGTGTCTACCGCCTGTAAGGTTTTTTCTACTGCGCCACCTTTCGCGAACGTCTGACAAACATCCGACAGTATGACTGATGTCCTGTAAAAGCTTCTCAATTCAGCCATTCGGACTCGGCGTAAAATTGTAGGTCCCTTCCATTCGTCCCAAAAATAGAAACTCACACAAAACGAATGGTTGCGAGAAGCTAGGCCTAGGGTGTCTACCGCCTGTAAGGTTTTTTTCTACTGCGCCACCTTTCGCGAACGTCTGACAAACATCCGACAGTATGACTTTCCTGTAAAAGCTTCTCAATTCAGCCGTTCGGACTCGGCGTAAAATTGTAGGTCCCTTCCATTCGTTCCAAAAATAGAAACTCGCACAAAACGAATGGTTGCGAGAAGCTAGGCCTAGGGTGTCTACCGCCTGTTGCGCCACCTATTTATTTTTTTTTTTATCGATAGAGAAAAGAAAAATATTATCAACCAACATAGCCGTCATCGTGGGTGATGTACTTTTATAAGAACTTTATAGACAATTTTTGAATTGCTGCTATGGAATGCTTTTTTTAAATACGATTATGTATTTCTAACTTGATTTTGTATCCTCTGATTTTGTCATCGCCATCATTTTAGATTATACTCTCAGTACCTACGATATGCTCCCATTCCCATTAAAGATAAAATTGACCACACTTAAGATCAAAACTGTCCAAGATCACTCATTAAAAATAACCAATTTCGGTAACTATCGCTTATGGTCTTGCAACACAAAGGTGTCAATGACCACTCATCGTCTCGCCTACCCAACCGCACAAGTATCAGCATCTAATTACACTGTTTTTTTTTCTGAATAAAAATGTTCTCTTGGCCCATTAACCCACATTCAGGTCAATGCAATAAGTGCGCCATTGTTCGACAGCCATCAATAGATTCACAATTAACCATCCAATGAATACCATCTTATTTCGATTCACGCGTTAAAAGTAAAAGTCCCACGGCTCACTTACAGTTCGGCACTTTCATTCAAGACCATTCAGATTTGTAGCACCTTCAGATTTAGAACTGTATTACAACCAAATTGCGACGCAATTGTTCCCAATTCATCATAAAAATTATTATAATCAAGTTTTTCCGCAACAAAAGTCCAAAAGTCAGCTTTTACTTTCAGGCCACAGACCAATTAGAAAAAAAAACAAGTCGCTGTTACAGGTTCTGTAAGATTTTCCAAAACAAGTTCATGCACTGAATTCACTATCAGTAATTCAGACGCCGCGGCGCGCGTGCGCATGGTGAATAAAATCAGCCACTGCCCACTTAACAACAACAACACTTTAAACACCTATCGTGCTCCAGATTTATAATCGATCGATCGTAACGACAATAATACCATAATATCTATCACTTAAGATCGAACAACACGCTCATTAAAACAAGAATCGATTGGTTTCGTGTGAACAAAAATCCATAAATCGAATCTGTCAGATAGTAGATGCTGGGTACTGCTATAGAGGGTTGGGTTTAGCTTTTCTCTTTTAGTTTTCGGATCATGATTGGCCGATTAGTATGGAAAGCGTTAATCGTGATGTCGTGGTGGAAATTCATTCGCGTATCAAATTGCGAAACAATAGTGGTGAATGCGAATAAAATATTAAGCGCATAAAATATGCCTATCGTGTATTTGTTTTCGAGAGATACAGATTTATTATACGGACACAAGGTTAACGACTTATCTTTGCCAGTTTCCTTTTGCAGTTTGATTCAAATAGGTTTGATAGCGATAGATGCAAAAAAAAAACATTGACAACAGATAAATTTAAGTAAGCAAATTGATCGCATGTCAAGTAAAGGTTAAGAAAATGGATGATTCTTAAACGTCATTACTGGAATTGGCTAAGTAAACCAATGGCTATTCACATAATTACAGAAATTAGTTAAACCAACAAAAAAAAATTAAGTGGAATTTATAATTACATGTTATTAGTTAACTTTTTCTAATTAATAGTCGGATTGGGTACATTTTCTTCACAAATTATAGATACGTACATACAAGCTGCTTTCGGAAGGTCGCAATCCCAACACAAAAAAGATTAATGGACCATGTAGGTTATTACATTTTAAGCTATTCCTTCTATTCTGATTTTTTTACTGTTGTGATCCATTTTGTGGTTTTAATTAGTTTATATATAATTAGTGAGTAAATCTACGGAAGGTGAAGTTGAAATGAGTCACAGAAAGCGCTACGAATTTGAAAACTTCTTTAAGAATAAAAAATAAAACGATGCAATGAAGGTCAATACATCTGCCCACCCGAAAAAAGTTGGGTGTGAGAAAAAAGCTACCTAAAATTCGAAGATGAAATTTAACAAAGTGATGATGTAGAACGACTTATCAATTTTAGTTTCAGTAGCGGTGGCCATGGTGTAGTGGTTAGAGTCATTGCTTGTGGTTGTGACCCGAGCGGCGTTGGTTCGAGCCCCGTCGGGGGACAGCAATACTCTGCCACCAACCATAAAGAGAAACGAATAATATCAGAGTTTCTCCACCACTACACCAAAAAAGGGGTTTCTGCTTTGGTAGTACAATGGACCGAGATTCGTCTGAGTGATCCAGGGTTTGGAAATACACTTTTTTTAAAAAAAATATAATTCAGTAGAAAACAGTAGAAAAAATAAAATAAAATAAATAAATAGGTGGCGCAGCAGGCGGGTACACCCTAGGGCTAGCTTCTCGCAACCATTCATTTGTGTGAGTTTCTATTTTTGGGACGAATGGAAGGGACCTACAATTTTATGCCGAGCCCGAACGGCTGAATTGAGAAGCTTTTCCAGGACAGTAATACTCTCGGATTGTTTGTCAGACGTTCGCGAAAGGTGGCGCCGCAGTAGAAAAAACCTTAAGATGTAATTTGTGTTTTTCCAGGGATCGAACCTGGGATCCCTCGCACAGTAGTCCAGCACACTATCCGTCGGATTTTTGCTTCGAGGTATTCTTCCGAACAGCTTTTCGTAACTTCTTTCCGACAAATATACAACGCATACTGGCGTTTTGCGTTCGAGTGCGATCAAGTGCGTTTTACTGATATTTTTGACAGCTTCAAACGAATTTTCTTCCGATGTGCTCCGACAGGAATTAGTTGCGGAATTTGTTTACGATAAATGAAAACAATAAAGAAAAAAACATTTTAACAATGTATTTTTTTGTATTTAATGCTTAAATTTGTGTTTCCAGGGCCAAAGCAAACGAAAAAACAAGCACTAAATAGGAAAACCACGATGTAGCACGAAACAAGTCAAATCAATGCGTTGTCGCATTTTAATTATTCTTTCCGAAAACGGATACCTCGAAAGTATTTTGAGTCTCCGACGGAGTATGCGTTGCGGATAAAATTCCGTTCCGATCGGATACCTCGATAGGGCTGATTAGATATATAGAACAGAATCGGATGAGCATATGACTGATCCAAAAACTAATTTTAAAAATAATTAGTTTTGCTTTAGGCTTCAGCTCAGCCAAAATGAGTCTAAAAATACAAATAAGGGAACATTTTAGTAGAGTCCCAGTAGGTGCTGACAATTATAGTTTTGGAACGGCGATGACGACCAAGATACTACTGTTCGGCAGAATATATGAGCCTTTGCAACACGAACCCCGTCAATCCGACGCGGACTCAGTTATATATCTAAAACTTGCAACATAATTTAGCTTCGATTACGAGTGCGTTAACAACACGAACAAATTTTAAAATGTTACGTATACGCCACCTATTCCAGAAAATTTCGAAAAAGTTAAGTTAAATCAGCGTTCTCATATTTTACAAATCACAAGATCTTGTGAGGTAGATTTCTTGTGAAGATGTTTAATAATGATGTTTCGTATTCTTCGCAATCAATTAACAATATGACTTGGTTGTAATGGCAGAATATAAGGTCCCTATTGTGAGTGTCGATAGTTGATCGTTGATCGACAACTGTGATTGTCGATTGCGATTGATATTTGTCGATTTGACAGTCGCTTGTAGTCGATTACAAATGTCTGGTCGATGTGAAAAAAATTTGCGCGTACGAATAGTTAAAATCAATCGACGCAATCGACAATTGTCGTAACGATCACTGATCGACAATCATAATAAGAGCCTAAGACTAGGCGCGCATCTGCGATTTCAATCGCGCGACTACTTAAGGCACCAAGTGACAAAGAACAGAAACAGAATCATATTCATTTGCAACAGAAACAGATTTATTTTTATCAGCAACAGAATTTAGCGACAGAAAAATGGCTGTTTGACGACAGAACGTAAAAATGTCTGTATTGATTGTTTCTGTTGCTGCCGGGGACATAAATGCCATTTATCGTGGGAGGGAGGTTTTTCTTATTTGCACAGAATAGACGGCAGCCATGTTTTTCTGGATAATGTTTCAGCTTTGTGTATCTGAACGAGCAACGTTAACAGAACCAGAATTTACTAGAGAACGAAAAAGCTTTCTGTTCTGTTTAAGTTTCTGTTCTTTGTCAATACTTGCTGCCTTTAATCGCAAGCAATTAAACACACACATTTCAATATGTACGCGAATTCATATTGAAATGTGTTTGTTTCACTGCAAAGTAAAAGCCATCATAAATGTCATCAATACCTTAACGAAAATTAACCTCAATCCCACCCAGGTAAAGTTGAATTACTTATATTCATTTCATTTACGCTCTTTACGCTTCACTGGTCAGTTGATTTTTAAAATAAAAAGAGTTGCTTACTGAATTGCAGTAATAATGGTTTATTCCATTGAATTAATTACCAACTTGGCTCAATGCAACCTGTTATTTGGTTTCTCTTGGGCCGGTTAGTACTACTTTGACATTGATGTCATTTGTAATTGCAATAGACTGTGATGGAAGCTTTGAAATGTTGCAATCATTACAGAAGTTGGTCACTCTACGTCGATGACGATGAAGCTAATCATCATTATCGACAACAAGTCAAGATTATTGCTCAAAAGGCAACTCGTTGACACGGGTTAATTACGACCACAACATAATGGTTATGAAGTGGTAATTTCGTCACAGCGAATGGTCTTGAGATTCTTTTAATTGTAATTACTTAGATATGATTAGAGGAGAGATGTATGGACATAACCATTGCATGGTCAATCGAGTTGACATGATCGACCAGATACATTGGTGATGCATTTCAAGGTTCATCACATAAGGCCGTGTGTCAATTGCCCTAAATAATTATCTTCGGTTAATTTTCTGACGATGCGCATTTCGTTCGGCAGCGAGTTTATCTGAGAATCCCAGTCTATACAAGTTACGTGTGAAATAATTGACGTTGCGACGAATGTCGATGGAAGCATCGCCGATGATTTGTCAAAACCTACGCTACAGAAATTTATGCGAATTGAGAAAGCAATTTTACGGGGCTGTTTCTGATCGTACCTATAAAAGAATATTCGAAATATGCTCGCTTCATTTACAATAAATAAAGTAAACGTCTGGATCGAGCGAAACTTTCTCGATTATTCATCTGAATTTGTTCACGGTTATTCTAAGATTCGATCAAATTGAAAACTTACTTGAATAAACTGCTTACATTTAGTTTCGAGGGAAAGCGATTTATTATCAAATGAACGTACTGGACAAATGCTTGAATAAAATCAAATAACCTTCGAATCCATTCGAATCTTAGATGAAGCCCGATACCCATTAGTAAAAGTTATTAAAGCCGTTTTCGTGAATTTTTTTCGGAAACCAAACTATAAAAAGTTACAGAGAAAGCTTTTAATTTTTCAATTAGATTGTTTAAGTTAGCAATAGTAATTTCATTCAATAAAATCACACTACGGGAATTACGAGCGTTATTTATTCTCAATATGTACGTACATACTTTAGACAGAACCAGATTACATTGTAGGAGCCGGCGATTTTGACGTCCATTGATTTTATTCGGGTATCCACTATTCCACTCACTTTGAAATTCAATGAAACAAGAAACCTTCTTCTGGTGGGCTCATGTACAGGTGAAATGTCGAAAATTAATCTTGGCTTGTATAAAGTAGGTCCATAAATTTCACTTATGTAAATATGCTTGTGTAAATTCTGTGAGTAGTTATCAGAAGGTTAGGTTAGGTTAGGTTAAAAAGGGGTATGAGATGTCTCATACAACACTAGGCACCATAAGGGCCCATCGCGATCCCTAGGGGGAACCAATTGCAGTGACCTACAATGGAAAAACACCTAAACACTTGCCCTTGAGAAAGCCCCAATTTCCCTGCAAAAACCAAGTAGTCCCTTGAAGTTGGTATTGTCTATCTCCCCTAAATGTTGGAAGAAGTACCTGCCCAAAAATTTTCTTCTACTGCGACATATTGCCTCACATTCGCACAGTATATGTGTTATGTCCTCTTCGGCTTGCAGGTCATTGCAGAATCTGCAAGTGTCCGAGTCTGCTAGCCCTAGTCTTTTAGCATGTTTTCTAAGAAGACAGTGCCCTGATAATATGCCGATCAGTGTCCTAAGCTGTTCCCTGCCTAGTTTGAGGATTTCCCTAGATCTTTTACGGTCGTATTGCGGCCAAAGTGCCTTAGATACTGCGTGACCAGTGAGTACTTCCCACCTCCGGTCGGCTTCCTTATTTATTTTATTCCTAATATCGCTTTTTATGATACAAGGAGGTGGTTTAATATCCACATCTCATCCGTCTTGCAATTCCCCGCCTATCCTCGCAAGCTCATCCGCTTGCTCATTTCCAGCTATACCGCAGTGTCCTGGTACCCAGCACAGTCTCACTCGGTTCTGACTGCATAATGCCTTAAGCATTGTGCGACAGGTCCTGACTAATTCAGAATTGATGTTAGTAGATTCCAGTGCCTTGAGTGCAGCCTGGCTATCGATGTAGATGGCTATATCCTTTCCAGATATAGATCTCATCCGCATTAGCTCTGCCGCTTTCAGAACAGCCAGAACTTCTGATTGGAAGACACTGCTTGTATCCGGTAGTCGTATAGACACTTTTAGATCTGGATCTAGGCAATAGATTCCAGCACCCGTTCCTTCCGCTGTTTTTGAGCCGTCCGTGTAGACCGCTATTTCGCAGTGCTTAATTACTTTATCCCTTTGCCATTCATATCTTTCCGGGTATGACACTTCGTACGGAGTGTCGAAGTCGACCAAAGAGTGTATTTCATCAGTTTGCACCTGTACACCCGGGAGTAACTCCGCTAGTATTGTACAGTGTCCAAAACTGCCCTCTCTAAAGTAGCCCAAGGTTGTGAGCCGTAGCGCACTATTCTCCGCAAGTTGCTTTATGTGCAACTCAAGTGGCGTAAGGTGTATAAAGGTGTCCAGCGCTGCCGTAGGGGTGCTGCGAAGTGCACCCGTTATTGCTACGTTGGACGCCCTCTGCACCGACGCTAGTTTGCCGATTGTTGTTTTCTTCTTTGTCGCCGTCCACCATACTAGTGCGCCATATGTAAGTATGGGTCTAACCACTACTGTATATAGCCAGTGCACCATAGCTGGTTTTAGGCCCCAAGTCCTGCCTACTATTTTCTTACAAATGAAAAGAGCGTTATACGCCCTTCTAATTCTTTCCTCTACATTTGCATTCCAGTTCAGTTTCCTGTCCAGAATAACCCCAAGATACTTTGCCTTGTCAGACAGAGGCAATTCCACTCCTTCCAGTTTAGGGAGGTTAAAGTGTGGTATCAGAAGATTAATATTTTTTGCGCCAGCGCAACGGTTTTAGACCAGAGTCACTGATATCAGCCAGGAATGTATGCATTTTGTGTCTTTCTAAGAATATACGATCATTCTAAACATCAGTCACGTATTTTGTTGTATCAGAAACTAATTTAAAACTTTTCAAAATGGTTTGATTCAACCTCACCTTGATTTTGTTATAATATCCATTTAGTAGGTAGGTATCTAATCTAGTATGTATTAAGTAATTTACATTGTACTGACGCACATGATCGAACAACAGAAATTGCACCCACAATACGTACAATATTATTATTGTTGATTCATGCATAACAGTTTTGTAAATGATTTACCACATCTACCCACAATATGCTACTTTCATACTAATGCTCGTGTCGGAATTTGTTTTCAATTTATTTCAGTAACGACAATGAGGGAAAAATCCTTCTCGATGACTTGTCCAGCTTGAACAAACCATTGGAGATCAATTTAAAAGAAATGCTCAAACTGATGGGTCAATGTGAACGTGTAGACCGACTTAAAGCCTTAGCAACAAGGGGTAAAGGCAAAATGGTAGAAACACCAGCACAAATGAGTATAACAACGAATATATTCCCCAAAAGTCCCCTATCGATACTGAGTGGAATCATACCGGGTAAGATGTCATTGCTACTCCTCTTTAGATTAACTAACAATTCCTTAATTTCGCAAAGGTACAAAATGGTGTGGCACTGGAGACATAGCAGAGACATACCATGATCTTGGCCAAGAATCTACAATGGATCGTTGCTGTAGAACACATGACTTGTGTCCAGTAAAAATAAGAGCCTACCAAATGAGATATTATCTAAATAATGATTCATTGTACACCAAGTAAGCCAAATGATAAGAATTTTTCGATCTGCATGTTCGCTTAGCTTAAACTATATTCTTTTTCAGATCCCATTGCATTTGTGATGATATGCTCTTCTCATGCCTAAAGAAGACAAACACTTCAGCGTCACAACTGATGGGTTCAATTTATTTTAATTTAGTACAAGTAAGCCGCATGATATTACATTACAACTTGTGAATTTACAATTTCATATTTAAGGTACCTTGTGTAGCCGATGGACCCAAAGGCTACCAATATCGTCCAGCCAAGGAAGGTTTCTAAACATTTACAAATCTCCACAGTGAACTTCTATAAACTTGTTGTTCTTTAATCTATTGTACATTGTCCATTTTACAAACAAACAAAAACATTTTATTCTAAGTTTTCTCTTTTTAATTTATTATTTGTTTCGATATAACAAGGAAAATTGTAAAATAAATTTATTTAATAAAGAAATGCAACATGTTTTGTATATTAATAAAGATCTGTACCTACTTATAAAAAAAAAAAGTTTACATGTTTTAAAGCCTGTACTATGTTTAATTGGTTATTGCAACCGAGACGAGAAATATGTTAAACCAAATCGATTGTATTATGTATAATGTTCTTACAAAGATACTAACCTAACAAAATAAAAGTTCTACTACCTGAGCAGTACTATTTCGCGTAGTACTTGTACTTGTCCTTGTCCTAAAGACGGTCCACACATAGTTGGTTATGTCTAAAAGGGGAAAAAAACTGACACAAACGAATAGTTGTGACTGTGAGAAGCTTAAAGGGTCCTATGTGGACAATGGACTGTTGCGCCATATATTTATTTTAGTTTAATAATAATTTGTTGACTGAATGCGCCTAGGTTATAATTATATTAAACTATAACTTTAAATTTATTGTAGCTGGAGGACAGACGACAGCCAACTATAAGCAAGACGGCAGAGTACATCAAGCACAAAAATGACAGAAAATTAAAACAAGTTCAATCCACCTTTTCACCCTACGTTTCGTCGATTTTTTGTCGACTTCCTCAGGAGTATTCGTTTATTAACCTTTAAAAACCAAAAATCATTAAAAAAAACTTTCTAAATTAGTGTCACACATTATAGCTTACATGTTACAAGTTACATATCCCGGTATTTATTCCTTTCTAGCATCTTTGACGTAACAAACATACAATAAAATAAATAAATAAATATAAAATAAATAACACGTATACGACATCACTATTGTAAATATCATGGGAATTGTTGACGGATGGAAACCGAGTATTTGGCACTGATATTATCTAGGTCCTCTTTTTGTATTCATCGTTGTTGTTTTTCTCTCTTGAATACGTAAACTTTCAAGAGTATATCTCTTTCTTGTTTTCCTCTCTTTGTCCAATATTTTTATGGTTTCAAAGTCCGGTTCATGCCCGTTGTCGATCATATGTTGTGATAGTGCCGTCGCTGTTGGCAGAACATAAACAGAAATAAATTCATTAAGTGACTACATTTATGTATGCACCTTCGCTGCTCTTAATACCAACTATATATGTAGCAGTTCTAGATTCAAGGGATGCTTTGGCTCTTTGCTCAAACAGATTTTGCACGCGAAAATAAATACAAGATGGAACCTAAATTAAGGTTCTATTAAGTTTATGTCCCTTACTTCAAGCAAACCCCAGCACCTCAAACTACATATATCTGCATCTGGATACAGGCGTCTGTACTTTTTTTTGTCGGAGGTTGCTACTATCCGATGAAGCACTCAGACACAACTACTGGTCCATTGTACTGCCAAACAAACACCTTACTTTACTGTACTTAGTTTCCCCGTCTTTCGAAGAAAGATGAGAGGGAGTTTCAGTGTTGAAGAGCTTAGATATTCGGCACTCACCACGTCAGCTCCAAAGATCCGCCACCTGATGCGAGCACAGGCAGGACAACTACAAATGAAGTGTTCCGCTGTATCGTCGTTTTCTCCACAAGCAGGACAGATGGTGGTGTCGCTCAAGCCCAATACATTTAAGTGTTAGGCAAAAGCTTGGTGGCCCGAAAAGACGCCCGCAAGTTGCCTGTATTTTTACCCAATGTAAAAACAATTTGATCTTACTCGTTATGTGGAAGCTCAGAATTACAATGTACACCTATCGGAAACAGTTGGATCCAGTTCGCAACTAGCCGGCTCGTAATTGACCACGCTTGACAGGAAAATGTAAATAAAGTTACTTAAAACAATTTATTTTTCGAGACGTTTCTTTATAATTTTATTGATTGCCATTGTGTTTTTCTCTCTCTCGGAATACAAAGTAAATTATAAATTGTATACAAGTTCCATACTATTAGCGTAATATTAGTTTAAATAAAAACATATTGGTTTAGTAATCATAATGACCTTTTGTTTTAACATAAGGTCTCATTTTAAGGAAAATGAAAAGACTTACCCATCCCAGTGTAAATTAACATCCTTTAGTTAACATTAAACACTTTAAACAAAATCGTATTAACAAATCAAAATTAAAACGACGAAAACGAGATTAAGTAGCGACTAGGTACAAAAAGATTACTATCCTTAAAAGATACTTGCAACATTTGGCCCCGGTTGCGAAGAGTTCGTTGGAACTGGTTGCACCGGGCGATCAATATCTTGGTAGCTCCTCTGCTGGCTTGTGGGAAAAACCGATCCTGTTTGTAGGGCAGTACCCCCCCGATGTGTATATTCTTTATACAAAAGGATTGCCGTTAAAGGACGTATTATCAGATTGATTATTGTAAATGCTAGCGCCCATCCATCTAGAAAAAAAAAACAAGAAATTCAAATCAATACCGAATAAACTGTGTGAACATTATTTGATGTGAAATTCGAAAAAGAAAACTCACTCATCGAATTGATATGCACTATGATGGATATTATGTCAAAGATGATACTACAAGCATCTATCACGACAGCCTAGAAAAAAAAAGAAACATACGTATGCATTGATGAGATGAATTAGGTAAATGAAGACGGAACATTTTCTATTTTTTTTTTTTTTGCGAGCTACACATGCCATTTATTGATTTGATAAAAGAACAAGTGCATTAAACATTTTTTTTTTTAATTATAAGCAGATGTGGTTGAATTGAAGGATTTGAAAGAGCATAAGGCTAGGACTTGTGACAAGGGTTAGTGTAAATGTTTCATTAGGTGATGGCGATAACCTTTCACTTCATCCATTGTCATCACAATGACGCCACCCAATGACCTTAAAAATAGAGGATTTTAAAAACTAAATCCCAACGTCTTCAGGCTAAACAGAAATGACTGCAATACAACGACTATGATTTGCATCATAGCGTGGTTATAAATGGAACACAAGGTATCGGACGATAGCCCAACTATGTAGTAGTTCATCGCGTGTTCGCCTCCCATATCGTATAACAAATCGTAAATTACTGGATAAATAAAGGCACGTAGTTCTAAAGTGGAGATTGTGTCCAGCATTGCTTCACCCATTTTCCGAGAACCGTCATTAAATTTGTTTCCTTCCAAATTTGTATTTCATTGTTAATTTCTTTTGTAACCCACATTTTAAATAATGATAAACATAATCCTTGGTACACCGCCTTGACTAAAACAATGTCTATAGAAGCCAAATTGAATGGTAATATTACAAGACAACAAAGCATCGAAAATCTAAACTTGCCCGATTACAAAAGGGAGATAGACAGACCGCCAGCTAATGCAAGTCAGTTAACAATAGCGGGATCAGCAGTGTTTATGTTATGTCTTAAGATATATTACTATAGGACTACAATAATTCAGAAAAAAGATGCGACCAATCACAGAAAATGTGTTCAGAGGATTCTCCATTCTCTAAACAGCACCTGCATTCTGTCTCCGGTAACAGACTCACTTTGTTAAGATGAAATCTCAACCCAAAGTAGCTTTCATTATTTAGATTTCTTTATAGAGTTAAGAGCTAGCAACGGTTTTTTTTCAACGCATTTTAGCCTGTAACTTTGTGACTTAGTTTGTAGTGACTACTGAAGACGAAAATATAAGGGTTTAAGTCATAATAGCAAAGTCAAGTTTTTAATATTTGTTTTCTGAAAGCCAAACCAAATCTCCAGTTTCATCCCCCCGCCAAACGGCTTATAAGTTCTAACAGAAAAATTTTTTATTACATCCACAGGAACAGTCACTTTGCCATTATATTTGTAACGCCAAGGAGTCACCAGAGACCCCATAAAGTTTATATATAGTCTGATTCAGGATTAAATTCTGAATATAGTTAGCCATGTCCGTCTAAGGCTTAATAATCTTTGGATCGCCTAAAACCTGGAACATATTCCCAGTAGTTTAGACCGAGTTGATGTTTCCAATCGTTCATTACCCCAAATGCAGTAGCCCAATTGATTTTGCAATAAAGTTCTGGTCAAAAGAACGCGGATTCTGATCCAGACGTAGCTATTTGGTCCCCCGATTCTTTGGCTGCAATAGTTTGGTGACCAGGTACCCAGCCAAGTTTAAACTTATTGTGTTTGGATAGATCTTGCTCGTTACGGTATTTAAGTTCATTGTATTCGACGAGAGGGCTTCTAAGGACTATCCGAGAAGTTTTTTATTTTGGCGATTTTAATACCCTTTCTGGAATTTAAAACAGCGCAGATCTGAATTTCATGGGTCCAAAGACACCAGTGGGCGCAGTAGCGCAGTGGTTAGTGTGCTGGACTACTGTGCGAGGGATCCCAGGTTCGATCCCCGGAAAAACACAAATTACATCTTAAAGTTTTTTCTACTGCGCCACCTCTCGCGATCGTCTGACAAACATCCGAGAGTATGACTGTCATGAAAAAGCTTCTCAATTCAGCCGTTCGGACTCGGCATAAAGTTGTAGGTCCCTTCCATTCGTCCCAAAAATAGAAACTCACACAAAACGAATGGTTGCGAGAAGCTAGGCCTTGGGTGTCACCCGCCTGTTGCGCCACCTATTTATTTTTTATTTTATTAAAGACACCAGCACCAACTTCAGGTGAACATTCATGCGTCAATAAAAACAAATTAGTGGCAAACAAATTTTGTACCTATGAGTCATGAATTCTTTAAAATAAGCATTCTTCTCATAACTCGATTGCTATGGGCAACTTAAAGCTTTACGTATCGTCTGATTAGTCACAAGCTACAAACAGCACAAAAACTAGGATGAGGCCATACCTACATTTTGCATTTTGCTCCAAGCGATATGTGCTCTTGCAAAATTCATTCGATGCTCCTTGTATACTTGCCTCAAAACAGGTTTCTTTTTAAGTTTTCTTCTCTGTATAATCCCCTTTTTCGTATTATTCTTCGGACCGTTGCTATACTGGCTGAGAGTGCGTTGTTGGCCCTTGTTTTAGTCGCTGGTAGAGTTGAATTTGAGGCAAGCCGTAGAATTAACAGCTTTTTTCGCCAAGTTGTCGCTTCTGCCGTGCGTGCTTTTTGATTTTCCCTATAGTGTTGTGGTTGTGGATCCGCAAGATAACTGTTTACAACAGTCTTACTTCTGTTTAGCCTCCTTGCAATTTCTCGGCCTGAGAGTCCTAACTCCCTGAAAGAATCTATTTTTCCTCTTTGTGTCGCTGTCAAAGTCTTTCCGAAACCCATTTTTTTTTAACTAAATGAAAACAGTTCTTTTCAACGCTTTTTTAAATATTTTTAATAAAACTTTGGAAAAGATCTCTCCTGCAAGGAAATATTCGCAATGGCCTCATCCTAGTTGCGCATCTTCTTATACGCTTTTCAAGTAGTTCATTGTTTGATCTTGGGAAATTACAGCCGTCGTTTCTTATTTACCCTTAAATTTTATGACTTATTGTTGGGAACATGTACCTGGTAGTAAAAGTTTCTGGGTAAAAAATTTCCTAAAGGTATAAAGAGTCAAATTCAAAATGGCCTCATCCTAGTTATCGGCAGTGTATGTAGTTTATGATTATGACAAACAGGTTGAATATTGATCTCCTTCGAGTACATTTATTATGATTTAGAAATGTTCGATTTATAAAAACAGTAAACATTGGAACGCAAGCAAGAAGGAATAAAAAATTTTAGGGCCAGTTTCAAATGTTCCGGATAAAGTTTCGGATAGTTAGCCGACACATAACGCTTTCCACCAGATAAAAGTAGCTGATATTTTTTTTCTGTTTCATCGTCAAAGTCTCTGATAAACTAACCGGTAGAAAAATTTATCAGGCACTAATTGTTTGACAGGAATGGAAATGATGTTTTTTATCGTTTATCACATTTTTAAGTGAATTGTGTTGTTCTAGTTTTTTTAATTTATTCATTCATTCACTCATTTTCGATACCCCGCTTATTCCTTAACTGTGTCGCGGGTGTAGGTTGCGCAAGTCCAAGTGCACCGTCCATAGTCTCGATTCTACGCCATCGACTGTAAATCATAAAAGGCAATCCCCATACGGGTAGGGCAGATATTATGGACTTGATCTAACCATCTCATCCTGGGTCTACCTAGAGGACGCCTGCCCGATTGTACGGATTCCATAGCACGTGCGTCGTAAGACCATCGTTGGGGACATGGGTTTTAAAATGACTAATCCACCGCTGCGTCCGGAGCAGTAGCTGCTCGACATTGAGTCCCTCACGTATTCTGGTGTTTCCACCATCTCTACGGGTCACACCAGCAATACAACTGAGGAATCTCATTTCGGCAGCTTGTATCAGGGATCTTATTCTTTCGGTCATTACCCAAATAGGTAAGAGTTGGAACAAACTCCGAATTAACGACTGACAACTTGACAATTTAACTTTGACACCAAGTTCAGTCCTCTTATAATAACAGAATAACCGAGCTGTTTCAAAATTGACCAACCTGACCAATCCTACAGATAAACTTAGCATTGCTCTTGGTCCTTCCATCACTCGTGAGTATACATTAAACAGGCGTTCTGGAGACGACCATCACTTGAGATTTGTTTACGTTTACTTTCATCTCAGCTTCCACATAAGCGACTACAAACGGATAGAGTGCGCATTGAAGTTCCGTCTAAGAGGGCCAAAGGATGACCAAGTCATCAGCCAAGACTGCGCTGTAACATACAGTCGATATAAGTAATGAAAAGGAGAGAAGACAAAATGCACCCCTGACAAATTCCAACGCCCACGGTGAAAGGTATTGACTGGGCATAGATATAGTTAAACAAAATAGTGAAAATTCAGAAATCTTCATCGTCGAGGGTTTCTAAAAATAATTTGAAATACTCTGTTCCTACGGGGCCCTGTAATATGGTTGTAATATTCATCTAATTCGACATTTAAGAATTCAAATAAATGCATGATATAACACTTCTGACTGCTGTCTACACCCGTCAACGAAAGAATGCTCTGAAACTATATTTTTTCCAGCCACATCAAATAAATATTTTGTTTAAATCTTCCGGATAGAGGCTTTAACAGCCGGTTGAACTGGCTGATAGACTATCCGAGACTTTATCTGTCAGCTATTACTATCCGAAAACTTTGAAACCGAAATATTACGTTTATCTGACATATAAATTCCGGATAGGCTATCCGAGACTTTATCAGCTAGTCTTGAAACTGGCCCTTAGACTGATAAGTTACATACTTATTTATTTTATTAACTACCAACACTTGAGTTTGCACTTTATACTATCAAAGAGTACCGCCCCTGTCACCCAATGATAGCGGAAAATTAAGGTTCGTTATAATTTAATCGGTAAGATCTTTTGAAAAACAATTACATATTAGTTAATACACTTTCAAATTTTAACAAATGATCGATTTGGCAGAGCTTATTTTCGATGCGCATTGGGTATTGGTGAAGGCATGGCGCAAAATCTTCAAAGCCTCTATCGAATGTCTTCAATGAACATTGAACGTATAACTATTTTAAAGAAAGAAATTTACTCCCATGCTTGATCTTGTGCTTATTTTCTATTGCAGTAATCCCTTCGTCTATAGTCGTTGAAAATGAAATGCTCATAAAGTTGCACTTCTTTGCAGAATTCAATATTTAATTTTACATCATCACGCATTTTATAAACACGAGCAAAACAAAAATAATGGTACATAATAATAACAAACAATCTCGTCTACGCCACTCGTTGCCTTTAACTGTAGTCCACTCCAGCACAACGTCAACACCAGTATGCCAGTTCTGTGTGAATTGGGCCAAATATTGGAAAATTGATTAATTCAGTAGGGAAGTTACTATTATTATAGAACTGACACGCTTTGCACGATTCGTCAACATATAAGTTGGATGCAATAATCGGGTTTCACATTCGCAGATAAATTTCTTTTAATGATTGATGAGTTACCAACCGAAAACTTTATGAAAAATTCGTTTGTTGCCTTAGAATTATTTTTCACCATTTATCAAATATTTCGGCAGTTCAGTGAGATAGCCGAACTTACCACAAAATACCCGAAAACTTTGTGGTACGGTAAAAACAACAAAATTAATAAATGAGCATGCCATGTGACATATCAAAGGCATTTGACCGAGTCTGGCATAGAGCCCTATTAGGCAAGTTAGCGTCTTATGGATTACCACAACAACCTGCGGATGGATACAAAATTTTCTTCTGGGAAGATCGATCCAAGTTGTTGTAGATGGTGTATCATCTAATTCGTTTACTATAAATGCAGGAGTGCTCAAGGATATATTCTTTCCCCAACTCTATTTCTTCTCCACATTAACAATTTGCTTGGATCGACAAATAATAATCACGGAATTTACGGAAAAGAATATTTTGGTATCGTCGAATCCACAAAGTTCGCCTTTCCTGGAAGAAGTATTCAAACAAAAAAAAAATGCTGGACCAATATTGCAATTTGTTCATTATATGAACCGAAACCAGCCGATTTATACATTCAACTTGGTGTATGTAATAATACATGTCCGTCAGAAACTTTTAAGAGCAGCTGCGTTAAAATTGGCGACAAGGTCACTCCACACAAGTAAGGGCAAGTGCGTCGCATTGTTGAAAGCTGATAATTTTAAATAGATGAAGCAATCGCCGATTAATGGCTACATGACTCACTCCCGCTGATAGCTGATAATAAACTTAATAATTGAAACGCTTTTAGCAATTGTATGGTGTTTTTCATTGTGATAGCAAAAGATTACAAATTACTTTCATTCAAGAGCCAAACAAGCGCATGAATATCGAAATTGTTAAATAATGCCTCAAATACTGTAAACAAAGCTTATCTGACACCGTGCATACGAATAGCGTTCTATTGGTGCACAGCTGCACGTCTATTTCTCTGTTTTCTTCCGTTATTTCCAACAAAGAAAGCAACAAATTGGTTCACCCTGCACTCAACTTGAAAAGATCAATATTTCACAAGGCCCCGCGTCCGACGTTCGAGTTTAAGGGTAGAAGTATAAATTTAAATATTACTTGCGATAAGAATGGAGGTAACGTCAACTAACGACTTGACATTGGGCTATGTGGGCTGTTGCCAATGTTGCTGTTGGACTTCCTTGGAGGGTGGTAAAAACGATTATACTTCGGTCACTATAATTAAAAGGCGTGCGTGAGGCAAACGAGCATTAAGAACCCTGGACTCTACTATTCATCACGTCGACCACTTTCCACACTCAGATTTGCTTGCTCTTTTTTGTTTTATTGTTATTTTCCGTTCATAGGTATTCAAATGAAACAAGAACGGAAACTGAATATGTGGGGGTTCACAAGTCCATGCAAGCAGAAAAATAGTAATAATCCATTTGCTTGGGGGTAATGGGCTTTAATGAAGTTGTGTGTATGGTGAGACACACACATACACTCATTGAAGTTCGACGAACTATGTAGAAAACTTTGGAAATATGAAGTTTAAATTTAATTTGGCAAGCACCCCAAATACAATTTGAAGGATTTAAGTTGTC
This sequence comes from Cheilosia soror, assembly GCA_949372485.1. NCBI lineage: Eukaryota > Metazoa > Arthropoda > Insecta > Diptera > Syrphidae > Cheilosia > Cheilosia soror. The sequence continues at coordinate 100,213,848 of OX443563.1, forward strand.
TTGACTATATCCGTTCCAGTCTTAAATATTTCGCGACGTATAAACTGCTTGCACATTTGCCAGTGGCTCAGCTGTTTAGTTAGATTCGGACGTGTTTTATTTCTCGATGTAGTTTGTGTAGCACAAGTCCAACGTTGAGCATATTGCTACCTTTAGATGTGATACACTGCGAAACCACTGCTCAAAGTGGGTTTAGGAGAATAATATATCATGCGCAAGGACAAATACTTTTAGGTTTAGAAGGGGAAGTACCGATCCCCTACACTAAATCCGTACTACTCTATTAGAAACGTTTTTAGGTTCCTCGATTACCTCAGAAATCCCACATACAACATCGACTGGCTTATGAATATGTCCTCAACTATAAATAACCCATCATACACATTGTAAATCTCACCAAGAAGATCAATTCAGCAATTCAAACAAATAAAAAGTTAACTGGTTAGCCTTGATGATATTACCACAAAACAATTTGCAAGCATTTTCAAAATCTTCGTATGCACTTTCTTAACCAAAGGTGAAACCACAAAATATTGTCAGATGGCAAAGCAAGGACAAGGTTTGAAACGTTGTAATAGCCACTATAATAAGAAAGGTGTTGGCATATAATTAAGCATGCACATACCACTATAAAGCTAGGAGCATGGAAACTATGCTCTCAAACTATTTATTAGGAAAGCAATTGATATGAGAGCAAAAAGATACTAAGCAATTTGTCAATTGATGAATGACTATGAGTATTTATTCTTCGCCGTGGCAATGTCTGTAGGTATTGCATTTTTCATATTGTATTGACAGTTGATAGCCCCCTTTTGTGGTCTACAGTTAGCTGGTATATGCCTTTATCTAAGAACATAGAACAGCGCTAGAGTGACCTTGCATATTAATTGTGACAGTGATTGGACAATCTAGATCTGTATATAAATGGTGCTATGTATTTAGTTCGGTGTCGGCTTCACGCATTGTATCATCACCTTAAATCCTACCTTTAGTTAGTTGTCGGTTATTCTATATTTAGAATAAATGTTTTTCAGAATTATAAATTTGGCATGACCTTCACCACTCTAGTGATGATAAAATCAGTTGCAGTGTACTACAGAAAAACAAGTAGTTTAGTATTGTCTTGACTGAAGGTTGGGAAATCTCTTTATGGCGACAGCAATACGTTTCGAAATCGTTCAACCCAATTTGAGTTACCCGTGACAGTTGTTGGCACTTTAAATACGAGTATGCCTAGGTGATTTAATCAAGCGGGTAATATACACCATAAATATTACTCATGTCAAATTATATTGATATTTCGATAAATCGAGTAAACAGTGCGTCTAGGCAGATGTGGTGATTCGTCTACTGATAAGCCCACACACCACATCAGGGCGAAGCGAATTTCGGAGTAAATGTCACATGAAATATTAATTATAATTTAATGTTTGACACTCCACTTTATTCACTTTTAAATTGTTCGTAATGTGAAAATTATTATTATTCATGAGTCATGATGACCATAATCTATAACCGTTTATTGTTGCGATTTTTCCGAATGTTATTGAAATGAAATTGTACTCTTTTTTCGTACTTCATACAGTAGAACAGACCGATCACTAATCGTTACATGATAATTATGATATTAAACCGTTTACAGATGTCCCAATTTGTTTACAAATTTCTGTAAAACCCTTTCGCCTAAGAAAGTAATAAACTTATTATTAATGTTAAATAAAAAAAAACGCTTCTTGTCGTTACCATCGATAACACACATTAAAGACATGCAAGGTGCCTAACAATCACCCCCATAACCATAACGACCTCCTTTTTATATCGCCTATAAACCCGTTAAGCTGTTTGTTTCTAAGCTAAATATGAAATTGTATCATGCGGCGGGATGACCAAATGTATACATATTTTATATCGAATAAGTTATAACTACGCCGCAAATTCTACTCAGTTACTTGCTTGTATATCCCACAAGCAAGAGATATGAAATTCGATTCCACAGCGGAATGTATAGATTGCACTTCACGCACACCCCTATTTCTACAAGAAAAGGGATTAATGTTTCGCCCCATTGTGCATGAATTAAGCAACATTACACTGAACAGAATACAGAAATATGATAACACTCTAGAGATAAAAATTAATTCCACTTGTCTGATAACTAGACTAAATAACTAGAAAGAAGAGAGACCGCTACAGACTGGCACAACGGCAGCTAATTGGCACTAAATGCAATAGATACAGTATGCGAAAAGTTCAACGCCCATTCTATATCTTATCTTTGTCAAAAAAGATATATTTTTTAAGATCTATTTTGGGCTGCTTGTGCTAACAGCTTATTTACTCACCGTTTGTATCGGTTCAACAGAATCCTTACTGTGTATTGTCCAAAACAGTGAGATCATAAAGAGCAAGTTGTAGAAGACGTATGCGCCAGTACCCCAGGAACCAAGCATGGCATTCGAAAGGAATATGAAATGTACAAATCCCACCAGCTGTGAAAAGGTTAAATTAATCTAGGTTCAGCTGAAATTATATAATTGTAGCTTTAATACAAACCTTAACTCGGACAAATGGAGATGTCATCATTTCGTTCAGGTCCGTCATCTTGGATTGATGTAAAAGTTGATTCGAGTTTATGAAAATTCCTTATTCGACGAGTACGCGACTAGTGTTTTGCTTTAGTGTCTGGTGCTATATTGTAGCGTTGCCCGTAGCACATATAAAATTATACCGCACTCGAAAGTCACGATTCGTGTTCTTGTGAATTCAGTTGAAGCACTTGTTGGTCTTCCTGCGATACCACCTCTATGAAATGAATACAGAAATGGCGTAATCAGAGAAAAAACAGCAGGAAAAAACAACGAAAATAGGCAAAGAGGCAAAGTGTTAATTTGACAGTCTCGTTTTGTCTGATTTGTTTTGGCCTTTGCTTTGTCCTCATGGTGAGTTTGATTCTATCAGCAGGGATAGCAAAGAGGATTGTGTTGAATTTCCATTTTAGTATAGCCTAGTTTGGTGTAAATGATTCAATTTTGACAATTGTATGAATTTGTATTTTGTAATTGGAAGCAATAAAAATTAATTTATAGAATATCATAAAAATTCTAAACGAGCACATTAAAAGCGAAATCATTACACCACAATAATAAATTCCTCATCCGCATTTATAATTTCTTCTAAAGCCCAGTATCCTGCTCGCGCTAAATTTTATCTCCCATACAAAAATGTCTACAGAGATAAAATTTAGCGAGGCAGTTTAGCAAAGCAGTATCCTGTTCCGCACGCTAAATTCTTACTTTCATATAGATGGGACACACTTAATGTCAGTCCGATATAACAATATTGTGTGTTATACGTACTACGTACAATTTTGTTATACTCGGCCAAGAAAATGTCTCCACTGATTTAGCTCGCGAAAGAATTGCCTGGTACATTAAATCGGCGATAAATTTTGACATTTTCGAAACAAAACAATTTTTTAATTGAATGTTTAGTGGAATACTTGATAAACGATGTAAGTGAGTAGGAAAAAAGTGAAAAAATAACAAATACATGCGGCAATAAACTATGGGTGTGTGTCCTATCTATATCCTGTACAACGAATTTAGCGAGCATTTATCTGTGCTGTGGAGAGAAAAGCGCTCGCTTAAATTAAGCGCGAGCAGGATACTAGGCTTAATATGAAATTGGATTTTATTTTTTTCATTTTCTCTGTGCTAATTGTGGTGGGTCATCTTTCTGATATTGCTGCTCCAATTCTTCTGAATATAAAAATTACCCACATTTTGTCATCATTTCGCAGCACAGCGTACTGCAAAACGGAAAGGCGAGCGAAATTTTTCGGTCATTATTTCGTTCTGTCACTTTTGTATGGAATTTTTCGTTCCACAACAGCAGCGTACTAGGCTTAAACGTTCCAAAATTAAAGTAGGTATTATCCAGAAAAATAAACTTGTTCAATGTTTACAAAGACTCGTGCATTCATTCATTTTAGGATTTTTACGAGGCGGGTGAATGCCGTAAAGTGAGAAGCTGGTGCACTATGGGCGTATCCTGTTTCTCATTTGTGCTTTTCATGATGATTTCCTTTTCGTATACGGAATTGTGATCTTGACAAATAGAATACCATCCGGTTTATAAGTCCGGCTGAAAGCGGAAATATCAGATCAAAATTGGAAACGCCCAATAGAAAACGACATTACAATAAGCGTGTGACAAGCTCAAATATTGTAGGTTGCCCTTGAAAGTGAAGTTCTGACAAATTTAGTTTGATTTGATCATCATAATCAAAATCTCAACCGATTTATGTCGATTTCCATTGGGCAAAAAAATCACTTTTTTTAAGATTCAGATCACTTTTGTGAATCTCGATTCGAGGACGAGATTCACAAATACTTTCACCAATACCAAAGCAAGAGACATTTGTAAACACAAATTACAATAAAACAAAAATAGCTGACTGTCAAATAGCACACCAACACAAATGCAAACAAAAAGTAATCTCATTTCATGTTCCATTGGGCAGGAAAAATCTGAGATCTGAGAGCAAAACGGTAAAAGCCCAATGGAAATCGACATTAGACAAGATTTGTTGGCTTTCCGACTCTTTTAAAACTCAAACGCAAAATTTTGTTTGTGTCCTTGTTTTTTTTTGTTAGTGCACCCTGTTGTTGAAAAATGCGTTGTATAGATTTCGTGCTCTGTCGCCTATAAACGTAACGTAAGGGAAAGTTTGATAACGATGGAACGAAATGTCAGATGGCTTTAACTTGTTGAACTTCCAGACACAGAGCAGACACTATAGTCTAGTCTGTATTCTAATAGCCTATTTATAAATTCCGTAAGATCCTTATCAACATTTTGCCATGACCAGTTCCTTACCAAATAAATCAGATAAAATTAAAATTACAAAATCCATGCTGGATAATTTAGACTACGATTCTGGCACTGAAAAAAAGGTAAATATTCAATTAGAAAACATTTCTTATCAGCGTATAATCTGTAAATCGACTATGTTCTAATAGATGATCCCGCAGATCAATGGAACTGAGCCCCTAGCTTTATTTGTGTTCCATCAGTCCGACTTAGAAGCATCAGCATATTACATAGCCAAATCATTGGAAAACCCACTAAGTCCCGGCGGTATAAAATGTGCTTTCGTTCAAGAGTCATGTGCAGACAAATTCAGTGGTATTATAAAGTCCAAACTGAAACCCTACTCGGATGAAGCACTAAAGAGCCCAAGTCTGTTGAACGCTTTGAACAAATCCTCGGAAGTCATCTCAAAATTAAATGCCAAAATTATTCGCCCAGATACAAAGGATTTGCACGCACCAACAATTGTTTATGACATTCCTCAGGAGCATTTCACTGCTGATGGTCCATCACCAGTTCTAACCTTGTACACTTTCCGAACTGCAAAAGAAGCAATAGCCCTGAGTAAGAAAGAAAATATCATTAAAAGCGCATCTATTTGGTGTGAGAACCACGCCATGGCTTATGAGGTGATTTCTGCTACCGCACTGAAGAATTACTATCTAAATTGTTGCCATGTCGCTTGGACTCCCATACAGGAGCAAATTGCCAAACAACAACCATATGCGGTCATAGATAATTCTTATCACTATGAAACGTTGGTGGCATCGGGCGTTCAGAAAAATATAGTTTTTCCCTTTGGTACCAGTTTTGCCAATTAGATGGGAATAAGCAACAGGAGGTATGAGTACGTGAGCCTTGCATTTAAAATAAAGTTACAGAATTTATTATTGACCAATATTATGTAAATGTTTGTCGCACTGAATGTCAATAAATGTTAATACCCACGTACATAATATGTACATACATGTAATGGATTTGAGTGTGTTTCCATTAGGTTTAGGGAATACAAGATATTTTTTAATGAACAGGATTGCTGCTGTAGGAACGAATTAAAGTTGTTAGTTCACAGAACGGTTGAACTAAAAACATGATTGCAAGCAAACGACAGGACCACGACAGGACTTGTGACAGCAATGATAAAGGGCATTCATTCAAGATTGGACTCCAGTACACAACTGCGAAATCTCAACAGCACACGACATAAAACAATAATTGCCATGCTACAACTTAATCTAACTAAACATTCTAACCTAAGGAAAAGTAATTTTAAATATAATGCGAAACGAAATAGAAAAAACTCCAGTACAAAAAATAACTTACTAGACACTCATTATGAGAGTGGAGAGTGCTGTAATCAATAATGCGAATGATGTAGGTACGTAATTCAAATTCTTGCATAAATGTTAATTGCCTCATGGGTCAATCCTTAGCTCGGGTATTTGATTGTGCTAAGTTTTTACTCGAAAAGATTGTAATATTACATACCGTTTGAACAGATCTGGTTTTAGTTAACTAATCTCTTGCCATAGATGGAATCTTTTTTTTCTCGTTGTTCTACATAGCTCATATGGGATGTGGAATCCTTTTGCGCTTCTCTATTTAGCCTCTATCTCTTTTAATCGCCATGAAAACAAATTGTTTTGGTCCGTTCCAGTGTCTTAAATTAACCTGCCAAGAAAACAACTATTTGTGTTATTTTAAAAGACATGAAAGATGAGTGTCAGTAAAGAAGTAAGCGCACATTCAAATGAGGTTCGACTGCAATTATTTTCTAACAAAAAATTCCATGGGATCCATTCTCAGTAGTAAGTAGGTTTCATATCACTGACTGAGACTATTCTTGTTGGTTGTAGCTTGTAGGTCACTACACTATGTACTTTTTAAAGTATAAATTATCATTTGTCTGTGCGAGTTTTTATTTTTGGGACGAAAATTACCCATGTACCTACTACATGTTTATCCTGAACTTTAAAATAACGAATAACATCCGCACCATGTGCGCAAACAACAACAAAATTTAAATCAACGGTTTTTTGCTTAAAATTGTAATTTGCCAAAATCACAAATACTAAAAAACTGGCATAACTAATGATTAGTTTCCCAAATGATTAATACAATTTATGAGATAAATAGATTGATGTGAAACACACTATTCACTGATGGTAAGTACCTATACCTACGAAATACACTATGATTCAAATTGATAAAATAACGTAACGCCCCTATTTTATCTTTTCCTTGTACACTTTGCCATTACGTTTGCAGTGTTTACCTTCCACCGAACGTACCGTAAGCGCGACGAACAAAAAAATTTAGGTAGGTAGGTAGGTAGAAAGTTGCGAAATAGCAAAATCGAAAAACCCCCCAACCTTGACGAATAGCAGCAGCTGATTCTGACAGTTTAGTGTTTTTCTTCCTACATTCTACACACTACATTACACCAAAAGATATATCAGCTCATCTACTCTGTTAATAAAGTTACTTTGCATCGAGATTAGAATTATAAAACTACGGATAACATCACCATAACAACACTATCATTGCAATTGATTAAAATTGTTTTGTTAAATCGAAAAGTTCCTAGGTCAGCCGAATGGAAGAGATAATTATCTAGAGAAATATCTTAACATGACATAAGCATGTAGGTATCTTATGGGTACATCACAAAAAAATCAACTACGTGTCTTTGAAAGTTCCTGTTAATTATTTTTTGTTTAACAAAAAAAAAAAAAAAAAAAAAAAAAAACGGGTAAAGACAAATTGATATCACTGTTGGCTGGTGGCATTTAAAGAGGTTAAATATTTGAATAATAGGTGCTTATAGCTGTTGCTGGTAAACAAACTCTGCAAATATGATCGACAGTGGAAGTGAGGTGGAAATTTACGATCCAACAGCGGGTAATATGGGCAAACGAACGCATATGGACGATAATGATGACACCTACGAGGGAACTATGAGTGACGACAGCTTCGATGATACGCCTCTCATTCATGGGAATGTTGGTAAGTATAGCATATTCGAAATTAGCGAAAATTTGGAACGAATGCCAATGTGGCGTGAGTGTAATGTAAATAAGTCCAAATTGGGGGGTTTAAACCAATTTTTTAATCGCAATTTATTTCGATAAGAGATAAAAGTAGACCCTGAATGAATCACACAGTTTAAATGCCAAGTAGGTCGTTGGATATTGTTATTTCAACCCAATGCTTGAGAAGAAATACATTTAAACGCTTGAAGTTGGTACATACTTGTTTTCTGAACAAATTACCTACTTCATATTTGAAATAGTGCCTATCTCATTTGAAAGGCGTAACAGTCAGCTAAGCAGTCGATGTTTAGCTGCCTTCACTTATCCGAAGTTGGTTTTGGTTGAGATTCTCTTCAAAATTTTTCTAGAGATTTTCTGTCCTATTTATTTACTTTGTTTAATACCACTCAGAATTTAATGTAAATCGCAAGAGTATATTCTTCACCCTGCATATCGCAGAAGTACCTATCTGCCAATAGTTCAATATAATATTTTTAGAAATAGGACAACACAGCAGCTGATGAACTGATTCTATTTCTTCGACTATAATAAGAATATAGCCGTTTGAATTATTGTAACTTAAGTCTGTGCACTAACTACAAGGTGACTTCATAGAAGTAGACTTTCTGCTATGGTGAACTTCCAGGATGCAACCCTTTAAATAATAGTTTGTAAACGATATTCAAGAAAGTAATAAATATCATTGTAGTTATGGCCGTTTCTATATTTGGATCTATTGAGCATACGCTGCTCATATTCATCATGAGCGTACTCCTACCCGATTCATTTCTTCATATAAAGGGTACCGACACCTATTGGGCGATTCGATGGTGAAGATCGTACACACTGTACTGTTCCCAAACGCTCCTTTTTTTTGCCGATATTGGCTCTGTGATCGCCAAGTCGGATGTCTTGTATAGCAACTCATAAAACCCTAACCACATCTAACCACATCGCCACAAGCCGATAGAATCTGCAAATTATGAACACGAAATTGGACAGAAATTGCATTATTAAGGTCTTAACCGGGGTCGTAACTTTTGTAGACGATAGTACGATATTGCTGAGACGATCATAGTCACGTGTGATATTTCTTATATGTTATTGATTAGCAGAAACGTGATTGCCCACAATTTTAGCCAGATGAATGTGCCGATAGTTAATATCCATTTCTTTATTATCAGCATCTGTTTCCAGTGCGATTCAAAGAGTTGTCGCTGTTTCTTACATTCATTAAACTCAAGTCTTTAATCATCAGCACCCTAGAATTGTATACTTTGTCGTGGTCTTCCTCACGCTTGAGTGTAAACTTTTTGGGCAGACGGAAATTATACTCCACAATGTTATCTGTGATTGTGGAATGTGTCACTTGTTGTTATCTGAATTCCATTCCATTTGAGCTGGTTATTCATATCGAATGAGAAAATATGCATGCAAATCTTTGTGAACTTGAAAATAGTTGGCAGGCCCAAGTTACTTGAAGTTATACTCCAAATGGCGGCCGTTTACAGAGAATTAACGACCGAAATCCCAGTTGAAGGTTTTCCTATTTAAATTTAACAATTCGCACGAACTTAACTTATTGTTTTCCTCTTGCAGAAGATGGCGACTTCCCGAAGGCGCGACATATTTTCGGCCTCATGGGCTTCCTTGGATTCGCCGTTGTGTACGCGATGCGTGTTAATTTGTCCGTTGCCATCGTTGTGATGGTCAATCAAACTGCCATACCCCATACGAACATCACGGTGAAGGACGATACCTGTCCGGTGAATTCGTGGAGCAATCAGACGAATCCCCCGCTTGAAGGCGAATTCGTATGGGACGAAGCAACTCAGGGCGTTGTTCTTGGCTCGTTCTTTTACGGGTACATTTTGACACAAGTTCCTGGTGGCCGAATGGCAGAGATTATTGGAGGAAAATGGATCTACGGTATAGGGGTCCTTATAACGGCTATATTTACTTTGGTGACACCATTCGCCGCACGATGGAATCTGCCAGCTCTGGTGATTGTTCGAATTCTGGAAGGAATGGGCGAGGGAGTCACCTACCCAGCAATGCATGCAATGTTGGCACATTGGATCCCACCTATGGAAAGGAATAAATTTGCCGCCATTGTGTATGCTGGCTCTAACATAGGAACAGTGTTGTCGCTACCACTAGCCGGATGGTTGTGTTCGTTGGAGTTCCTAGGAGGATGGCCGCTAGCATTTTACATTTTTGGAATAATTGGTATGATATGGTTCTGCTTCTGGATGTGGCTGGTATACGACAAGCCGAGCACCCATCCGCGGATTTCTTATAAAGAGCGCAACTACATTGAACGAGCTGTGATGCCACGACGTAATGGAGAAGTCCTCGCTGACGATGGACAGAGCGACGAAGACATTCCTTGGAGATCTATTCTGACCTCAATTCCACTGTGGGCCATTCTGATTACGCAATGCGGACAGGGTTGGGCATTTTACACCCAGCTAACCGAGTTGCCAACCTATATGGACCAAATTCTCCACTTTGACATCGAATCGAATGCGCGCCTAAATGCGATTCCATACCTCAGTGCTTGGATTATGGGCATTCTCTGTTCGATGATGGCTGATTGGATGCTAAAGAAGAACTACATCTCGGTGCTAAATTCCTACAAATTGTGGAACTCTGTCGCGTCAATAGTGCCGTCGATTGGACTGATTGGCGTTGCCTATGTCGGCTGCAATTGGGTCTGGGTAATGTTTATGCTCACTGTTGTCGGTGCGTTTCAAGGAGCCGTATATGTCGGGAATCAAATGAATCACATCAATCTGAGTCCGAGGTATGCGGGAACAATGTATGGACTGACAAATTCAGCGGCGAATATTTGCGGATTCTTAGCACCCTATGTTATCGGGTTGATTATAAACGGCAACGAGACACTGGCACAATGGAGACTGGTATTCTATTTGGCGGCGGCCCTCAACATTGGCGGGAATTTCGTTTATTTGTTATTTGCCAGCACGGACGAAGAGAGCTGGTCACTGAATCGAAGAAGACGTATCCGGACCGACTGATTATTAGAGTTGTCTTCCATTTTGACGTAAGATATGTGAATTAGTATTTTTTTTTCTTGCAACTGTTGTTGTTCTCTAGTTTGTAGAATTTAGAATTGCAATTGAATATGTGATAATCCCCATTCTGATGGTGAATGCGTGGTTCAGGTGATAGAGAAAGAGTTGGAGAATACGAGATAAGTTGTGTTTTTGTCATACGCGATGATGTTGAGAGGCAATAGTGTGAGCTTTAGGGCAACAACTTGTTCAGTGTTCGGTTGGGGTTTTTTGACACGTTTTGTTGGTTCTCATTATTATAGATAAAGAATAGACCCTCATAATATTCTATATACGTGCAGATGTGTCACTTTTCCAACAGTGCTGCTGATTCTTCACCCTCATTATCATTTCATTACATTACACATTCAGTAGCACGTCTTTTGTTGAAAACTGTTGTTTTATCGCATACTGTTCCCGACTACAAAAGATCAAATTCAACGATCCTTTGCCAACGATAGAATTTGCCAAACTACAGTCTAACTTATTGTCGAAGTTAAACGGCTTACAGATAATTTTCTTTACTTTAACTGAAGCTACTGGGTAAATTACGCTTTACATTCAATTCCAGAATTCTGTTTGAAGTTAGTTTGTTGAGTACAAGATGAGTTTGAGCTACCTTTCGTTTTATTTTGAACCACTAGCATTAGAAACGCTTTGTTAAGCACAGGATTAGTTGGAGCTGCTGTTCGTTTGTTTGAACCACATGCAGAGGTTAGAAAAAAAATGAATCATTTTTTACTCTTTGACGTATCAACTATTCGTACTCGGCTCGACTGATGTTTCATCGTTCCCAATGCTTCCTCCATGTCTACCGTTCTTTGTACATGTGCGTACATTAAGGTTGAGCCGTTTTTTTTTTTTAATACGGGCGTTCCAGGATGTCTGTGCCAGGAAGCACAGATTCTTACGTTTTTCTTTCTCTGCGAAAATTTTATTTTGCAGGAAAAGTTTGCAGTGTTATGAGGTTATATTTGTGTCTTCCTTTCTCTTTTTTCTGTTTAGAGTACCGTCATAATAGAGGAAGGCATTTTATTTCATGTCGAGGTAATCTTGTTTGCGGAGTTTTTCCTTAAATTCCTCTGAACATCTTCTATAAAAGTATCTATAGAAAAGTTTATTTTGGTGTAAGTATACTTTCTTAACTGCATTAACATCGGTGGACAAAGCATTATGGAAGATCTGTTTTACCTTGCTGATTGGGTTTTAGTCATAGTCGCAAAAATTTAATAATATAATTTAAAAGGTAGGGGAGTTAATCACCCCTATTGCCGTTGGCGTTTGTCGTAAACGACTCGTATTTCGCTTCGTTTTTTAGTCGCTGTTTTTAACCTTTTTGAGACAAATGAATTGAAATGATGGTGAACACATAGAAAAGGAAATAAAATTGTTAACAAAAGTTAAAAAAAAAAATCCGAACATTGTTGTACAACGACACGAAACGTAAGTCGAGTACGACAAACGCCAACGGCAATAGGGTTGAGCATTTACAACAATTTACGATTTTTTCTCTTTTGGCTGTGGAGAGATGTTTGCTTGTTTATTGAAAACATAAAACGTACTTACTGTTCAATTCAGAAAGCTAAGGGACTCTAGTTTGCATTTTATGCATCACCGTAGTTGGGCCTCTAAAGCATTTGCAAACAACGAATGGCAACAAATCTGTAAATAGTAGATATTAAGGCATATTTAACAAGAATTCACATAACATAGCAAGTTCGATAAATCCTACCTTTTATTCCAGAATTGAACCAATTCTTTGAGTTGTAGTTGCGTAGAATTGCCAGACTTTTATTCTACTTCCCAGGAAGGTAAATTTATTTCCATACGACCGATTTACAACAAACTCTTGACATGCACTATACCTATACACTATGTTCGCCTCACTCACATCATCTCTCGAACTAAGACTGCAATCCTCTACGTAGAATTTCTCTTTTATTTGTTCTTTAATCATGCCCATAACGAATACAAATTTAATACAAGATAAACCAGACATCACGTTGTGTACTTATGAAACTGTTTATGCTTTAAGTTTAAGAACATTTTTAACAAATAAAGTATATATTTTATATAAAGCGGAACGTTGAAAAATTTATTTGCTTAGCAGACACTTTACGCCCTTAAGTAGTCCATGACGAAGGGCTTATCATCGGGTCCATATGGAGTCAGTGGGATATCGTATGGCATAGGAAATTCCGGCACTCCGTTTCTACTTTTGTGCATCGGAAATGTTTCTTCTCCCGTCTTAAAATTAAAAGGGTTTACATTTTTTATAGCGTATGCATTGAACGGTAAGCTTACCAAAAACTTGGGTAGAAATAAAACTCCGGCTTCGTAGTTGGCCACCCGAAGGCAGGGCTCAATTTTGGAATTCTTATTGAACGCTCCCCATGCTGCTTTCGAAAGGTTGGCTGACGTCAAAACAAACCAATATATGCCCTCATCTGACCAGCGAGTGTAGGATTTAATGTGGGGCATTGCCTGAGACCTGTGACGTGACTTGGATTTCCATTGGTGTAGATGTTCCTTGAGCCAGGGCTGTTTGTCGTCAACATTCTTACCGTAGGGTAGACAACCTCCGCCGAGAAGATCGTCGTGGCTGTTTTTCACATTCCCATAGCTGGGGTAGATCATTTTGAAGGCAGGTATTCTTCGCAGACCAAGCGGTTTGCAGTCTTTACGGAGGTTGTTGACAAAGTCACTTTGTATCCATGACTGTACGTTGGGACCCAGGCTTCCGATGGAGGAACTTTGACAGACCACCGGACAATTTTCATCAATTGGCGCAGCATGTTTGGCGAGCAATTGTCCCAGACGTGCATGGCCCCATGGATGTCCACGTTTTCCTTCGCGATGGCCGCCTGGCACTGATGCCACTAGAAAGACACTGCGTACACGTGTAAGAGGAATTCATTACAAAATAGTATTACAAGTAAAGAGAGAGTCCGTCCGTAACTAAAGTGCAATGGAAATAAGAATCAAAGCATACGGTAAAAAAGAAGTAGGCTAATAAGCTGCAAGAGAGTAAGTAATGATTTAGGTTAGAAGGTGTAGCCGCAAAAGTATATTCAAATGAAGGAACAATTCTATATAGTTCGCCAGGATTTTGTCAGACATGCGTTAAGATTATCGATAATCATCTAGTTAGGCGACCGTGGCAAATTAAAAAAAAATTAACATCGCATTTTAATCGGTAGATATTGGTTTATAAAACAAAACTAAAAAAGATAAACGTGAAATCTTCGAACTAAATCAATAAAAGCTAAATTTGACATGCATACACATGCACATTCAGCACAGGCGCTCAAATGCATCAATATTATCAACAAACACTTACTTAACATCACTGAAATCAGTTTTTCTTATTCTGGCCAACCATGGCTGCAGCTTTGGTAGTTTGTACTCAACCAGGTAAAGCATTAAGTCTGTTCGAAAACCAGTTGGGCTTTCTCCAACAGCAGTGTCTGCGCCCTCTGGTAACGCAGGGAGTTTAGGACTAATCCAAAGGCCCTGTGTGCGGTTATGCCAATCGTCCTCATACAGATTAGCTGTCGAAATAACAACACGCATCGAACCGTCTGTGTAGCCGAGCAGCATCATTTTTGTGTGTGATGTGGCAAATGGTGTTGGCATGTTCACTTTTATGGCCGTTACTTGAGGCTTATGCTGTGAAATAGTTTTGATTTCGGCACTCTCGTCTCCATAAAGAACAATCAGTGGCTTATCCCTGTAAAAACAAATTACAACCACTACACCGATGATAGGTTGCTCAAACTTACAGTATTCCAGCAAAGTAATAGTGCCCCAGCAACCAGCCAATGTCAACCATGAAATTGATTTGCATTGTCATTTCGATTTCACCAAGGCTTTCATCGAGAATTTCTGTGAGAAAATGGTTCGAATACGTTCGTAAATATAATTCTTTTTTACTTACCCTGCAGAGTAATAGATAAAGGTTCACTATGAGTAGGTTTGGAAGCCGTTATAGCAGTTAGGAACATATTATAGGGTGCGGCTTTCTTTAACTTTTCCGCAGCTAGACCCTTTGGCAGTACAACTGGAATGTAGTCGTTTATGTTTTTGTTAATTTTGGGTTTCTTTGAAAGTTTTGATCCATCAGTGATTGAGGCAGATGTAGCAGCTTTTGAAGTACCAGCAACAGGTTCCGGACTACGGCTTCTGTATGCCTTAGTATCATCATTCTTTTCAGCAAAATAGAATTATGTGAACTGAGAAA
This sequence comes from Cheilosia soror, assembly GCA_949372485.1. Classification (NCBI taxonomy): domain Eukaryota; kingdom Metazoa; phylum Arthropoda; class Insecta; order Diptera; family Syrphidae; genus Cheilosia; species Cheilosia soror. Next base: position 100,229,069 of record OX443563.1, read on the forward strand.
AAAATCAAGTAAACACAGGCTGCTACTTACCTTTTGAGATGTGGAAGATCCAAGAACATATCCGCCACCTTCGACAACCCTCGAAGCTGCTGCCGTTTTATTACTACTTGAACTGCAATTCAGTTTTGGAAACAATTTCTCCAGTAATCTCAGCTGGAGAATAATTACGTCTTTCGACATTAGCAGTTCATCTGGAATTGTATATTCCTTTGTAGTGCTATTAATTCCCTTCTCGTAGATGTTATCAACTACAAAATAAAAGATATTGAAGCCGGTAAGTACAATTTATACATAGGTATTGCCAAATGTTTTCACTTACGATGGGGATGAGAAAATTCGCCAAAGTGAATGGGATTCTTGCGGTAGCAGTTTTCTCCATACTGGCAGACTTTGAGGGGTTCTTGAGAAAATGAAAATATTAGAATTTATGATAAAATCTAGAATTTATTTTGTACTTTTTGAATCCATTCGAAACGAAATATTAAAACAATGAAACAACCGAAAGTACCGGATTTCGCACAAAAAAAAAAAAACAAAACAAAATTGTCGTATTTTTAAACTGACTGACAATTGCACCCTCAATCCAGCGCCTCTTAAAAGTCTTTTAGGAGGCTCTGCTCAAACAGACGTTCCACACAGTAGATGTTCGGATGTGTTCCAAAAACATTAATACATAATTAAATCAGAATACAATTTTTGAATTTACTTAAGACCTAGCTATCTCACCAAAACAAAGCAAAATAGTAAAGTAGACGAATGCTCAATATCGTAAACACATTACTGGAGATTATTTGATAGATAGGTTTATGTGACGTTCTAAAAACCTAAACCATAAATGGGCAGCGAGTTATTAGTGGATTAAACCTGCGGTCCCACAGGATTAACAGATTAACATTTATCACAGTGTACGTGTAAATTGACGCTTGTTGTTACAAACACCAATAAATAAGCGCAATTAAAGATGCGAATAATTACATTGTTTACATTGCAATATAGTATAAAAAAGAACAAAAAAATCAAGGAGTTAGTACTTTAGGTAAAGTTTGATTAGATACTATAGCTAAACAAAAATTTGAGTTCATTTCATTCTAATTTGTGCCAATCAAGATCTTAAATGGTCAATCGATTGACGGGAATCCGTGAATATTTGCGTGGGGTGGCGAAAACAATTCGTTTTCCTGCCAAATGGAAGATTTTTATTTAAGATCTCACATTTTTCTTTGCTGTTGAAAAAAAGGCTCTTCCATAATAATACCATACACTTCGTACATTTTTTTTTATAATACAATTAACTGAAATTTAAAACGTGGTTTGATATCATTCGTTTATTGGACATCCTCATTTGCTTGTATCTGTTCGATTTTTACAGCTGGCCGTATTACCCGCAAGTATAAGTATAGGATAAGGCGTTACTCAGCTGTGCACAGATACGTCACATCCATTGACATATTATACATGTGCTATACATGGATTGCTAGCAGACAATTTTTCGTTGAAGCCTACCTCTTTTGGTTCACAGTGGAGAGAAGCGAAAACACTGAAATGTCATCGAGCATTTCGTGTGATTTTGTTTAGTGCTGAGTGTGCCATCTGTTATAGAACGTTCGAAACAATTTAAATAAACCGTTATTTTGCGCATTTGCAGTGTTTCCGTAATGAATGGCACTTTCTGTTCCATGTAAGAAATAGCAATGGCGTGAAAAGGTCTTATACTTTCGCCGCACTGAACCATGAACTTATGTTTGCTTAATTTTTCCTCGCAGGTTTGTATAAAACTGATATTTCACTAGCAGTCCATGTAAAGTAATGCCAATGGTAACAACCTAAGTCGGAATCGAGTCCATCGCACTGTCAAAGTTAGATATATTCATTCATTGTTTTGGGAATATATCTAACTTTGACAGTGCGATGGACTCGATTGAGACATTGAGAAATGGAGGGTGTACCCCAGCGGCGGTAATTTGAACCCTACTAGACACATGAATTTGACAGAATAGTGAAAAAATACAGGGTGTCCCTGTTAAGTAGTTAAGTAGGAAACTAAAGAAAAAATGTTGGATCGAGCGTCTCATTGTGGTGTATCCTAATGCAACTCATATAGACAAAATGGTGTATTACCATGGGTTTTGATAAGTCGTCCAGCATGCATTTATGACGAGATCAGTTACATCACTGTTTGCTGAATCCGGTATCACACATATAGAATAGACCCATAACCAGCCTTGACGAGCTATTCCCTTTGGCGGATGGAGCGTTTTATGCCGCTAAAGTATTCTGCAATATCACAGATGTTTATCGACAAAGTCTGAGGTTAGTTGGGTTAGTTATTTATAAAATAAATAAATAACCTGTACAAAAATACACGTACCGCTTGCCGATGACAGATTCCTGTGTATCCGAGAGAGTTCTTTTCCTCGCCATCAGATATCGCAGGCCAATTTATACATTTGTCAATAGCATTTCATACTCGGCTTTTTCTCAATCTTTAGTCCAAAGGCCAACCACAATAAGCTTTCATAATATGCAAATGTTCTACACAAAGTACAAATATACAAACCATAATATGAGTATCTTTACTTTCTTTACATAGGTACTTAACGAATTTTGTGATTTCCATTAAAAGTTTTAACTAGGTGTGGTTTGATTATAGCAAATCATGAAGTTGAAAATATCATCTGTGATCTCAGGCTTGATACTTGACAAAGAGGTCTACACTACATACGAAACAAACGAATTTATTTATATAGATTTATTTTTCAATTTATTTATTCCAGCTTTAAAACTTTTATTTATATACAATGTATGCAATGAAGTTAAAGTGTAGCTTGTTGATGTAAAGTTATCTATATGGGTTAATAATTTGTACATTTTGTGAATATGAAGTATAATATAACATGCAATTAGAAATGGTGTCCACCTTCCTGATTAGTTTTATATATATTTTTTTATTTATTTTATAAGTTATTAGCTAAGTTTAAAAGAGTTACAATAGTCTTAGTTAACAATATAAGTAAGTGCTTTACTCTTAATGATAATTTTGAATTAGCTCTCTCCCTCTCTAGAAAAAGTAACAAATGTTTTCCAATACGTTTATACAAACTAAAATAAAAGTTTTTTTTATCCTTATTTAAAACTGAAATTTAACACTCATATGATAATAATTTATTTTTTATTTTTACAAATAGATACTTTCGTTTAAAACAAAACTCTACCAAACACTACACTTCTTGGTCGGATTCATGGGTGATCCCTGTGGACACTTATATGCGCTAGCAAAGTCCACTGAATTAGAGAGCGGTCCAAGAACTCTAATGAAACCAGGCGAATGAACCGATGAACGGATCTTCGTTAGAGCGTCTTCGGGACGCATTGAACCGCACCATATTTGTGCATAGTTCAAGAAAAATAGCTGATCATGGCTCAGATTGAGACCAGGAAGCTCAGACTCTGCTCCGTGACGCTTGACCCACTTGCGGTATGCCTGTAGGGGAAATATTTTCTAATCAATTGTACTCAGACAAAAATCACTTTAAAGTTGGTTTACCCTGAATGCCTGCTTTAGTCCGCCATTGTCTGCAATATTCTCGCCTTGTGTCATTCGTCCATTCATGAACATGCCAACTTCATCGATTTTATACTTGGAATATTGGTCAATGATGCATTGTGCCCGTTCACGAAATGCTTCTATGGTGGCATTGTTCCACCACTGCATCATATTACCATCCTTATCGAACTGGCGTCCTGGAGGGGAGGAAATTCATTTGTAACAGAAACCCTTAAAGAGCGTGTACCAGAACACTCACCTTTGTCATCGAATCCATGAGTGATTTCATGACCAATCACGACCCCAATGCCACCGTAGTTGAGGGACTTTGGAAAGTTTTGACTGTAGAAAAGTGGTTGCAGAATGCCGGCTGGGAAAACTATATAAAAGTAGATATGTAAGGCGGTTTCCAGTAAATGCCTTTTCGACTTACCGATATCGTTTTTGTTGGGATTGTAGAAAGCATTGACTACAGCAGGTTCCGTAGCCCACTTGTCTTTATCAACAGGCTTGCGTAGAAGTTGCAGATTACGGTCAGAGTCCCATTTTAGAATGTGCATTACGTTGTCCATGAAGTTATCGGGGATAATTGTTAGCTACGGTGGATAGACAACAAAAAATATATAATGGAATTCGATCTAACGCGGAGACACCTACGTTCTCATACTCCTTCTCCAATTCATTGCCCTCAGTTAGAATCTCCGGATAGCCAATACGTTCATTCATTGTGTCAGCTTTCTCCTTCGCCACTGCTCTCGTTTCGTCGTCCATCCAATGATTTTCGGCTAAAAGTTCATTGAAAGCCTCTCGGATTGTATGAATCATTTCCAAGGCAGTCTCCTTGCTGTCCTGATTAAAGTTATCCCTTATGAATAGAGCACCAACGGCCATGCCCATTTTCTTATTAGTCCATTCGACGCACTGTGACCAACGCACTCTCTCTGATTGTATACCTAGTAAAATCTTACGAAACTCTACTCGCTCCCGCTGGAACTCATCAATCATGTGTGTCATAATGGACATGACTAATCGCCAGATCACGTAGTTATGTACCACTCGCTTATCCGCGTTAGCCAATATTAGTCCCATATCTACCAAGTAGGGCATCGCGTAGCTTACAATCTCCTCGTTCGGCTGCAGTTTAATGTCCTTGCCCAGTGTCGTCTGCAGATAGTCTGTCCAATTTAGTTGAGGAATCTGCTCTTGAAGTTCGTTTAGAGTAATTTTTTTATAGATGGCACTAGTGTCATGTCTATCAGCCTCCGGAAGGGATGCATTTGCCAGACGTATCTCAAACTGAAGAACATCTTCGAGTTCTGTGCTGGCAGTTTCAGGATTTGCTCCAAGAAGTATCGCTGTATTGGTCATGTATTTATGGTAGGCCCTCAGATCATTTTCGCTACTTGCTTTTAGGTAATAGTCCCTCGACGGAAGCGCAAGGGGTAGTTGGTCAATTTGTAGGATGTGAACAGAGGAGTTTTTGTCATCGGCACCAACATATAGTTCTATGAGAACCGGTTCATTGTATTCACCTCTTAGCGTACCAATTAGATACTCCATGGTAAAGTTTGGCGGAGCCCAATTTTTGTCAATTACCGGCCAACCGCCCAATGATTTGAGAACTTCTTTCAGTCTTCCTTCGCCGACTTTGCGAATTTGTGCTGCAACAAAAATAAAAGCAAATTCCAATTTTAAGTTGTTAATTAATTTAGCTTTGAAGTAGAAAATCCAAAATAACCGATTTTGCTACAAAAGCTAATGAATTCTATTGATATTGTATGTTAGGTTGGGACTTTTAATAAAGAGAAGCAAACCTATAAAGTCGCATATAAAATGAAGATATAAAAACGAAAGATAGCTGAACTTAACCCTCCTCACATGGACAGTATCTACCCGGGTAGATATTTGAATTTTTATCTCTAAATATCTCTTCGGTTTCTTATTAGATTTTAATGCAGTTTCGAATCAGTGACTAAATTATTGTTTTATTGAAGATAATTTAAAAAAAAGTGCTATGAGAATGTCCTTTCTTACTTTTTTTTTAAGTTTTGTCTTTTTGTTGTCTTACATGGACAGTATCTACCCAGGTAGATATTAGTTGAATTTGAATGCAAAATGTCGACACAAAAAATCATGTGTGTACCAAGTAAAGCTTAAAAGTACACTAAAGTATATTGTACGTGACATACAAATATGTGTAGCAAATAAAATAATAAAATACGATTCATTGCGAAATTGCTTTGAAGCGCCTCACCGATATCGTTGCTCGATAAAAGGGAGCGCTCTGCTTGAAAAAAAGCTGTTATATGGAAAATATGCACAATCAAACGTAAGCGAGAAAGTTAAAAAATAAAGGGAATGAATGCAAAAGGATAATATTGAAAGAAAAATTATAACCTAGTGGTAAAAACTCACACAGAATGCGTGATTTTGTTAATCTACACGGGTAGATACTGTCCATGTAAGTACATTTAAATTTCCGTCCATGTGAGGGTTAAGTGGACTAGCTTAGGTCCATATAATCGAATTGCAGTTTTCGGTTCGGTTTTTTATTTCTCGATATCCAATCGTAAGCCAATAGTGAATGTGATAGATGTGTGCCACGATTTGTCTGAGTTTATAATGACCTGGGGTGGGATTCTGTAAAATACGAAACAACGAAAACCCCATTCGTTTTCACTAAACCTATATCTCTATCATTGTAGCATAGTGAAAGACTTGATTCCGACTGACTCTTAGCTCTTTATTGTACGTATAAAAGTGGGTGGAGATAACAAGAGAGAGTTATACTTACTACTACTAATATACGTAGATCTGCTTATATACTATGTACTTATACTACATCTCCCCCTGAAAAATTAGTGTATTTGTTGTCCTCATTGTATACAAAGAAAAATTTCAGATTTAAGTTAACAATACCTTATTTCATTTTTTGTATTAATTCAATATTTTAACTTAAATTTACTTCATCTTAATTCATTTTTTCATTTTATATACATTTATTAATTTTTTATCATTATTATTATTATTATTTTTAAGTTTTTTGTATTACTTTTCCACTTCTTAGTTTCATATTATTGTCAGCATTTGAAACTGAGCTATCACCTATCACATTATTGGAGCTGTCTTGAATGAATTAATTTTGTTCATAATCTTCAAGTGGCTCCCAATTATCCTCAGGTACCTTACGTAAAAAGCTACTATTTCTTCTGAGCACGGTGCCGTTGTTTAATTGAATTTTATATGATCGAGGTGTTAAAGATTTTTCCATTATTCTGCCCCGCACCCAATTATTATTTATTTTGACAAAAATATTTTGATTTGGTTTAAATTCTTGTTTTACAACGGTGCCTTTGTTGTATATGTTTTCAGATTTCGCATTTTTATTTTGTAGTTCGCGAATAATTTCTTCATTATTACCTATCATCTTACTGACCTTTGTAGGTATTTTTGAACGAAGAATTCTATTTTGCAGTATTTCTGCTGGCGATTTACTGAGACCTTTAGTGGGCGTGTTCCTATATTCAAGCAAAGCAAGTTGAAATTGTTCACCTCCCTCAGTTTTTTTAAGCAAATTTTTGGCAATTTGAACACTGCGCTCTGCCATCCCATTAGACTTAGGATATAACGGACTTGAAGTGACAATTTCTATACCCCACGAGCCTGCAAATTGTTTGCATTCCCAAGACCCAAAAGGAACATTATCCGCGATTAAGGTTTTCGGAATACCGTATTTCGAAAACGTCTCCGCCCATTTCCTGACAACTTCAGAAGAAGTCTTTGAAGATAGTTGTAAGACTTCTATCCATTTCGAAAAGTAGTCTACAATTATTAAAAAACTTTTACCTTTTAGCCCAGTATCCTGCTCGCGCTAAAATTTAGCGAGCGCAATTCTCTCCACAGCACAGATAAACGCTCGCTAAATTCGTTGTACAGGATATAGATGGGACCAGCGTTGCCGCAGAAAAATTTTCTTAGGTGCCATTGACAGTAACCAAAGGTGCCAACTGGGTGCCACCAGCCCTTCAACGGCAGAGAGATATTTAAAAACACAAGAAACATATAATTTCGCATTCGTATCATTACGATTATTTGTGTATAAATTCGTACACACACACACACGATATGTATGCTTCACTACTTGAAAAAAAAAATTCAGTTCAGTGAATATGAAATAAGTGTTCGCAGATGAAAGAGAAAATGACTTGCACTCTCAATCAATTTTAAACATTTTAAGAAATGTTTTTTTTTTTAAATATTATGTATTAAAATGTATCAAGCTCATAAGGTGCCAAATGAGAACTGAAGGTGCCAAGGTGGCAATCGGACTATAGGGTGCCAAAATGGCACAATTGTGCCACTTCGGCAACGCTGGATGGGACACACACCCATATTTCATTGCCACATGTATTTTGATTTTTGTTATTTTTTCACTTTTTTCCTACTCACTTACATCGATTATCAAGTATTCCACGAAATAGTCAATTGAAAATTTGTTTTGTTTCGAAAATGTCAAAATTTATCGCCGATTTTAATGTACAAGGCAATTCTTTCGCGAGCTAAATCAGTGGAGACATTTTCTTGGCCGAGTATAACAAAATTGTACGTAGTACGTATAACACACAATATTGTTATACTCGACTGACAATTAGTGTGTCCCATCTATATGAAAATAAAAATTTAGCGTGCGGAACAGGATACTGCTTTGCTAAACTGCCTCGCTAAATTTTATCTCTGTAGACATTTTTGTATGGAAGATAAAATTTAGCGCGAGCAGGATACTGGGCTTTTAGCTCAAAAATATCACATCCTACTTTTTGAAATGGGTGGGACGGAACTGGGTGTGAAATCAAAGGTTCTCGCCGTTCATTTGGCTTGTATGATTGACAAACATCACATTTATTTATAATTGTTTCTATCTCGTTATTTATGAGGGGCCAGTATACTACTTGGCTAGCTCTTCTTTTTGTTTAGTATAAGTACATAGTATATAAGCAGATCTACGTATATTAGTAGTAGTAAGTATAACTCTCTCTTGTTATCTCCACCCACTTTTATACGTACAATAAAGAGCTAAGAGTCAGTCGGAATCTAGTCTTTCATTATGCTACATGGCGCAGCCGAAAGTGGAGCTTAATATAGATTGTGCAAGTGAAAAAAAAAAAAACGTGCAAATGCAATCAATTAAATTGAAAGAACCTAAGTAATGATAAAATAGTGAAAGAACTTATAAAATATTAATGACTGACACCGACACCGATACTGAAGAGGAACACATAGTTGATAGAAAAACAGTTGTTGCGGTTCCGACTCCAAATAAAACAATGGATTACGTTCGAAGAGTTAAGCCGTTGAGTTTGCAAGGAAACTTAGCAGACAATTGGAAACGATTTAAGCAATCGTATTTAATCTTCGAAACAGCAAGCCAAGTGGTGAAGCAAACTGCAGAGATTCGAGCGGCGACTTTCTTAAATGCATTGGGTGAAGATGCATTGGAGCTGCTATCGGCGCTCAATTTGTCAGAGCAAGACCAGAAAAAGTATGATACAGTAGTAGACGCATACGAGAAATACTGCACTCCAAGAAAAAACGTTGTTTTCGAACGGTTCGTGTTCTATACGAGAAACCAACAAGTGGACGAGCCATTTGAAAATTTTCTGAGGGATCTGAAGAAGTTGGCGAAGTCGTGCGAGTTTGGTTGCGAAGAGGAGAACATGTTGAGGGACAGGATTGTGTTGGGGATTGCGGCAAAAAAGACACAAGAAAAATTACTCCAGATAGAAAAGCTGGATTTCAAGAAGGCGCAAGAGTTTTGCCGAGCGGTGGAACTGTCCAGAGAGCAGACAAAGCAAGTTCAAGGTCCGCTAGAGGTCGACATGGTACGAGTGAGACACAATGGAAAGCATGCAGAAAAGTACAGCAAGGAGAGCAACACAAAGAAGACAAATACAAATGAAGACAAACACACTGGTAAAAACAGTAAATCGAAAAATGATTATAAGTGCAAATACTGTAATTTAAATCATAAATATCGAGAGTGCCCAGCTTATGGGAAAAAGTGTTTTAAATGTGATCGCTTAAATCATTTCTCGAGTTGCTGTAAATCTAAGAAAGTAGACTGTTTAGAAAAAGAAAATAATGAAATTGTTATGAAAAAAAAAAGAAAATTATAGAGACGTTAGTAGTGATAGTGATGAAGAGTATTTTATGCATGCGTTAGAAAAGAAAAAAAAACATGAAAAAGAAAAAAGTAAAACAAACAGATATTGGTCGACAAATTTACGTATAAATAATACAGAAGTGAGCTTCAAATTAGACTCAGGTGCTGAGGTAAATGCAATGTCTTTAGAGGTGTTAAAGAGCATTGATAATGAAATTAAGCTTGACAAATCAGAGTGTATTTTAGAAGGGTATGGGGGACAAAAGATTGTACCTGTTGGAATGTGCTATTTAATATGTGAGCACAAAAATATGAAAAGCCGGGAAAAATTTATAATAGTTAAAGAAAATGTCACTTCAATTATTGGTTTAAATACTTGTGAACGGTTAAATTTAATTAAAAAACTAGACCAATTGTCGGTGCCGGAATCAATTCAAAAAATTCCTGAAACAAAGGAAGAATTTATAAATAAGTTTTCTGAGACTTTTAGTGGTATAGGCAAATTTGAGACCCCGTACAAAATCGAGTTAACAGAAAATGCTACTCCAGTTATTAAAGGACCTCGGAGGATTCCAATATTATTGAAGAAAAAATTGAAATGCTATTTAAATGAATTGGAAAAAGCGGGCATTGTTTCAAAGGTGAATGAATGTAGGGAATGGGTGCATAATTTAGTGATAATAGAAAAAGCAGATGGAAGCTTACGGCTTTGTTTAGATCCGAAGGACCTGAATAAATTTTTAAAGAAGAGACAGCATTTGATACCAACGTTCGAGGAAATCTGTTCGGAGTTGGAGGGCGCAGAGTTATTTACAGTTTTAGATTTCAAGCAGGGATTCTGGCAGGTACTTTTAAGCGAAGATTCGAGAGAACTGTGTGCATTTAATACTCCATGGGGAGTTTATGAGTTTTATAGAATGCCATTTGGCATTAAATCAGCTCCTGAGATTTTTCAAGCCTATGCAACTAAATATTTTGGTGATATTCCTGGAGTGTCGGTTTATATAGATGATTTAATTATAAGGGGCAAAAGTAAACAGGAACATGACAGAGTTTTAGCAATGGTCATGCAGAGGGCGAAGGAATTAGGGATAAAATTTAATAAAAATAAAGTGCAGCTAAGGGCAAAGGAAGTTAGCTTTTTTGGACATAGGATCAGCCGGGAGGGAATAAAGCCAGATGGGGATAGAGTTAAAGCCATTTGTCAAATGCCTGACCCTACCGATAAAAAGGATGTTCAAAAACTATTGGGAGTTCTTAATTTTTTGAGGCATTTTATTCCTAATATGTCTGAACTGACAGCGCCGTTGCGTGAACTTCTTCGGAAAGATGTTCAATTCATTTGGACACCTAGTCTATCAGCGGTGGTAAACAAAATTAAGAAAGAGATAGCAAAAGACACAATGTTGAGGTCATTTGATAGTTCCAAGGGCATGGTTATTGAAGCAGATGCCTCGCAAAACGGTTTGGGCTGTTGCCTTTTACAAAATAAGCGACCCGTCTATTACGCGTCGCGATCGCTGTCAGAAACTGAGCAACGATATGCTCAAATTGAGAAGGAGTTTCTTGCAATAACCTTCGCTTGCAAGAAATTCCATTACTACATTTATGGCCGCACTGTAGATGTTAAAACTGATCACAAACCACTCGTCTATATTATGGTAAAGGACATAAAGAAAATACCTTCGAGTAAGCTCCAACGAATGAGGCTCAGGCTTCTTAATTATGACCTCAGGGTAGAGTACAAACCAGGAAAATATCTGCATATTGCAGACTATTTATCCAGGCACGTTGTAGATGACGGGGGTGAGGAAGAGGATAAAGGGTTTGCAGGAGCGGTCCATTCAGTAGTGGCTAACATTAGCACTGAAATACTAACAAAGATAAAAGAAGAAACTAAGAAAGATAAACAATTAGAAATAATTTATCGATATTGCATGATAGGATGGCCAAATAATAAAACAAAAATTGAGGATAGTTTGAAGCCATATTTTAATATAAAAGATGATATCTATGCCGAAGGTGAAGTGCTTTACTTCAATGACAGGGTTATTGTGCCTAGAAGTATGAGGGAAGAGGTACTACTAGCACTGCATAAATCTCATCAAGGGATGACTAAAACAAGAGAGAGTTATACTTACTACTACTAATATACGTAGATCTGCTTATATACTATGTACTTATACTACAATCATATCTGTAGCAATAGACAGAGACAGCTTTGCCGAAACGATATCGTTCGATCGTGTTCATGTTACGTGATCTGGCCCCTGGATAAGGATACATGGCGTGAGAAAATTTTCAATTGACGTAAACGGAGGGATAATTAACTGATTTGTAGTGAAATTCGTTATAGGTTATAAAAACAAAATTGTGAACTAGTGGATACTGTATATCTAGTTAGTCGAGTTCATAAGGCAATTTAAAACCAATTCCCATCTAGGTAACTGAAAATTTCGTAATATTTTTGTCCGAACCGTTTTCTCTTATCGTTAAGTAATTTTGCCTTTTGCAGAGAACATTCTCAAAATGTCATGAGTCTTCTAGACTCATTAAGACTCGCAATGAACTTCATATAATTGTCTAGTACAAGGGTTCCCAAACTTTTCCATACTGTGACTCCCTATACAGGTTATAATATTTTTGCGACGCCCTTCTAAAACAAGCAACGGAACAAAGCACAGATATGTGAATATAAGCTGAGCTTACTGAAGATTCACTAAAGGGGTTTTTAATGTGAATTGGTCAACATTGGAATGGAATAAAACAAGCTGTGTGCAAGGTATTAACGAATCCCATGTATGCCATTATTGTATGGAATATAACACCCGGCCCAAATGTCCGCCGCAGCTTCTCACATTGTCACGGATCCGAGTGCTTAATTTGAGCGATGACATTGGTTATTTTGGGTTTAAGGACATCGGTCGATTGTGGTTTATTCGCATTGAGCTGCGACTTCAGGCAACGCCTCAACGCCAATTCACGTCACCTCTGATAGAGATCAGATAACCATACCCTGCAGCTGAGTGACACAGCCACCTCTTGCTGGAACCACATGTTAGCAGCATCGTTCTGTAGTACTCGCCGTTGATGGTATCGGCCATACCAACGTCATGGAAAAGTACGGAGCAATGACGCCACCACCAGTCTAAAATGCGCACCAAACAGCTTTTTATGGATGCATTGCCACCACCTCGTGTTGGTTGGCGTCTTCCCATGGCAGTTTGGCCATTCATCCAAAAATGCGTCCTGTCGCTAAAGGCGATTTTTCTATGGTCATTACATTATCATTAACTTTGAGCTCCTAAGTCAGTTGGATCTTGAACGGGTATAGGCCCAAGTCTCGACGCAAAATTCGCCAAGTTGAAGTCTGCAAAATTCTTATACTTCTTGGGCACGGCAAAACACAATGGCCAACATCGAACGAACTCGACCCGACATTTTTTTTTTTTTTTCAAATCGAGCTCAAGCTGATGTAACGTCGTGTGCAGGCGACCTGTGCGTATCGTCTTGCGACGCCCCAGGGCGTCGCGACGCACAGTTAGGGTACTCCTGGTCTAGTATCAAATTGTTACATAATATTCTTAGTTGTTTTGTTTAGTTCTAGTTCTATCTCAGATGGAATGCTGTTTAAAGAGTAGTCGTAAGCTGAGAGAGAGAATAACATTTTTTTTTTAAACAAACCCATTGTTCCGAATTACCGATAACTGTTACAAAGAATATCGCCAGTGCATCTACCATCAATCTGCTTAAGTGATTGCTTGAATAATTGAATTCGTCTTCAAAACACAGGTATATCCATTTTTCTCTTACCATGAAGTGAACCCCAAACCTCACGATCAACAACCCAAGCGCCTATACAAGGTTTACTAAGGTTTAGTACGACACTATATTCTCACTCTATTGCAAATTGTACTTGTAAGGCAACTTATACATCGACAACACATAATATGTTATATTCGAGGGAAAAATGAAAATGAAATTGCCTTAATTCAGTTCAATTACTCACGGATATCCATGCAGCTCTTGTAGAATAACTTCGCTTTGAGTGTTGCTTGATTATCTTTGTCATTTATCGCCTCCTCTAGGACACCCTTTAAAATCACTTGTTGCTGATCTGCTAATACCTGAAAGGGCATTCTTTGAAATTAAAAAACAAAAATTACAAACATTGTACTCGTACCTCAAATGTGCTAATTGAACTTCGGTCCTCTGGTATCACGTGCTTTTTATTCCATGTTCCGCAGGCATATTGGAAGAAATTCTCACATGGATCCGCTGTCCTGTCCATGGCAGCCAACAATGATGACGCTATAGTGAAGAAGAAATTTAAATAAATCCCATTACTGACAAACGAATAAAGGACACTTGATTTATTTCCGATAACACACAGATTACAGGAAAGCAAAGTCAGCCAGTCACAAACTTATCTCCCTTGCTGCACAGTGCAGTACAATAGAGAAACCAAAACTCTTCTCTGAAAAGGAAATAAATGTCTTTCGTCTTCGGACGTCCACCCCCAAAACTATTCTCAGTCGCCTTGAGCCAATTGACTGATATAATGGATTGTGGATTTGTGGTATTATAAAGTGGACATATTTCTTTTCTGCGTGGTTTAGCTATAACCCCATAGTCCTTTCAAAGGAGTTGAATCTTGTGTTAAATAAAAGCAAAAAAAGTTTTCCCCTGCACTTTGTGGACCCATTCATTCCGTTGATAGGTTAAGTTTTCGATTCGACTCACATACATATACAGAAACTTTTGTTTTCTATCCGAATCTGGGAGAAATAAAATTAAAACTTTTTCACAAGGAAAACTATTGCTGGCACTAACCCTTTCACACATTCAATTGCTTAGACCTCATCCTTGTCTGTTAATGGGTCGCCCATTCACAATCATTCTCAACCATTTATTCGAGTGAGTGATACTGGGGATAGCAGGTTTTCGCCTTGTTTTTTTTTTCTTACTGATTTGTTTGCAATTTAATTAAGGATGACGGTGACGCCTCAGAACTAGAGTAATGTATCATTTGCTTGAGTGCAAAGTTTGCATTTACTTTCGCCTTCCATCATATACATATTAAAGTGATCTATATGAGAGGTTAAGAAATTAGATGATCAAGATGAAGAACTTCAAATATGGGTGGACCATTTGATGGTCTGGTGGTACTTTAGCGCTCAATAATTTGACAGAAACATTGTAGTTTAGTTTGAGGGGAACCATACGTGAGGAACTCAATGTCCAGCAGCTATAGATGAACGCATCAAAACGGAGAGACGGCCGGCGAAGTGGCATTTTTTAGGCCAGTCTGGAGCCACTTGTTTCGAACAAGTTTAATTTTCGAGTAAGGCAAGCGGATGGTGACGACGAGGAATTGCCGAGGCATATCCTTTATAATATTGTAGGGAGAGCTTTTTGTGAAATTTTGTAAACTTTCAAAATTTATCGGGAACAGATCTAATATCTCGAAACCAATCGCTTTACGCTTGATGATGCGCTTGACGTATCTTCGTCCACATCAGACGGTGCTTTCGACAACGCTACTAGTAAAAGCTTTCCTCTGTTAGGTATGGAGGATTGGAGGTTGAAGAATTGGTATCTATTTTGAATGCGTTGTGACTTATGAATATATACTTATGAGTGCATTATGAGTGCATTTACGTTTAAGCTTGCTTTATGATCGAAGAACTAATATTTAACCAGTAATTGTAAAATGCTCTTCTCAACTCTGGTCACACTGATCTGATGCTGTTCACATACACCAAAGTTGTTCGTCGCCAATCAATGTCGGCTTTCAGATGTTCATCGACTCATTGTTCAATTCATAGAACTAAAATACGAAAAATTTAGTGGGGCTTAAAGTCACAAAGCAATATCGCCAATAATGAACACCCTTGTTTATCTGCAAAAAGGAGTAGAGCGTTACTTTTTAATCAAATTGTGAGCATCAACAATCTGATTAAAAACTTACACATATAAGTTGCACCCAATATTCACTATCTCAATACACTTCGAACATCGTATTGGTTATTAACCCAGTTTCTGCTGTAGTCACTTTTCGGAAAAGTTATATTAATATGCTGCCAAAATCAATTTTCTTCCCATTTCTGATTATGTAGATGTGTGTATGTGTAAGCAAAGGATTACCTCAAAGTCTAAACTAAACTTCTGGGAGAGCAATTATGATTTTAATTAAAACTTGAATATAGCTTCGACACATTCCCAATCGGTGACTCCATATACTAACAGCATGAATAAATCGTTTTGTAACGCTATCATCATGTACTTGGGGGCACACCATATCCATATCCATGTGTCCCTTATCGGAAACATCACTATTGCCTTGCTTTCATGGGCACGGGGCCCCCCATATGTAAAGTTTGGGTGATAAAGAAACTGACTGGCTCTGGACGTGCATGAACGAGCATGGTGTGAAGAATTCTATTCTATCCTCAGACATTTACTGCAGGGATTTCGGTGCATATACTGCATACATTTCAATAGATTTTCTATTCTCATGAAGGACACCGAACACATCTTTCCAATAAAGTGAGACGCCTTTCCCAGGGACACCCTCCTTCGTAAATTGAGCAATTTCATTTGGTTGATGATATCTTCCTTGAACATTTACTTCAAAAATTGTTTAATTTGCCGAAGGCGTTTAATTTTGATTGTCAAACTATGTCCTGCGAAGGGACACTATGCCTACACCCTGGTTACATTCATCGTTCAACACGTTTTACTTTTTGTTTTTTTTTTTGCAGTAGATGGACCTGTTTGAATGTATATGGATATAAACTTGTAGTGTTGCCGATCAGGCAAGGCAACGAGAAGAGAAGGAGAACAGCAAATCCCCGACACTTATTTTGAAATGTCATAAATGAAACTTTTCTGGCAGTTGAATTCTATTGTTGCTACTACACACTTGGTATTTCAAAACGGTGACAGGGCAATGCATGAAAACGTAATGGAGATAGAACCCGTTCGGATTTAATTTCGAAAGATGTCACCGATAAGAAACGAGTTGAATGAAACTCATGTCAGATGGACATGTTGGACATTTATTGTTATGAAGTTGTAAGCAAAGCGGAAAGGAAATGATGGTTATGGTATTTTTAGAATTTTATACTTTGGTAGTTGATTCTGAAAATAATTTTACATGAAGAAATTTTTTTTTAGATTTTGTGGATTTGTTTACACATTGGATGCGTTTAGCAGTTTCCTATTGAATGACAAACTGACATTTATAGACATAATTAAGATTGAAGATTTGCTTCCTAATTTTCACATTAATTTTTAAGCTAGGTTGTATTACTTAAATTGGTATTAAAAAAAATCAATTTAAATGATGAATTCTCTTTCTTGCACGAAACTCCTCTCAAACTCGTAATTTTCGTGGTTAACTAAAACTAAAAAGTAGAAAATACTCTTCTTTACAATGCCCTTAACTCAATGTTAAGAACGCTGATCTTGGATGTTTTATATAAGATTGGATTTGATGACTTATCTCACCGAGAAGTGGAACCAATCTCTCCATCACTTCGGTGAATCGAAGATTGTTGCGCTTGATATTGCAAAAGGCATTCGACAGAGTTTGGCACCAAGCTGAGCCTACATCCCATCGAGATATACCTTGACCTACACTAAAAGTGTGGGAGGGAGAGTTCTTTTAGATTAAGAGAGAAAAACATTGGAAATTGCAAGTCTGGTTATTTTGGTCACTCGCGCATGTTTCACATTGACACCTTTGATCAGAGTGGACTTATGCCACCCACTGATAATGAGAAACCAAGGCACTACAAATTTAAATCTGTGTATACGACCTAAGAGAATAGATTGGCTCTCCCCAATACTATAATCATAGATATAGCTTAAAGATAGGTATAGAAGGAAACGTGAGTATTTAGTATCAACTAGTTAAACCGACTGGCAGATGATTACTGGAAGCATTTTCCGGGCTGAGATCTTGGCACTTGAGGAAGCTAGGTCCAACCGTCCTTGCAATGGAACTAAACGATTTTTCGTGGTAGACAATCAAGCAGCAATTAAACCAATTAACTTCAAGCTGGTAAATTCAAAATGTGTAAGTGAGTGCCTTTCGTCACTAAGAGTAATAAATTACCATACTGTCTGTCATCTGTCATCTTCAACAGGAAGCTCAGCTTAGATCTGAAGAATTTTAAAGACGTGCTTAAATTCAGGGAGCAGTAGCTCAATGCTGAAGGCTAAACTATTGACCCGACCAGTCTCAGGTCTCAGGTATTCTTCCAAAGCGCCACCTATCGCGAACGAGAAAGCTTCTCAATTCAATCTTTCGGATTCGTTATACAACTTAATGGTGCCTTCCATTTGTCTCAAAAATTAAAACTCATACAAACAGATAGTTTCAATAAGCTAAGCATAATATTTCTCCCGGGAAACCCATAACGCTTCATCAGCGCCCCGAGATGCTTGCAGATGTATGTTAGTTCTGCACTTAAATTGCTGCAAATTGTAGTCTTCTGGAAATATATCCCCAGAAAGCGAGTTCCAAAGTTTGCTTGTCCTGCAACAGAAGGAGTTTTGGAAAGTTGATGTCCTTGCGGTTGTCAAGTGTACTATATGGTCATGAGCATTAGCAGCCTGTCTTGTGGGGCGCTCAAAAGTTGCATTTTGAGGGCTAATGTCTTTGAGATCCTCGGAACATCTACCATGGAAGTAGCTATAGAACAAGCAAAGGTCAGCAACTTGATTTCTGTGCACCAACGAACGGTTGTAGATTCGATGTGGGTGTAGGGTTTCCAATTAGTCGAACTGCTCGTCTCTATATGCTGTCAAGTAGGTTAAGTGAATGTTTTGTGGCCGAGCTCCATATATGGGAACAATATTCCAGGCCTGGTCTAACCTGTGCTTTGTAGAGAAGGAGAAGTTGCTTGGGGCTAAAGTACCTCTTTGCTCTTATTACGCCAAACATTTATTTAGGTACTTCATTTCAAAGCTGTTCTCTATGGAATTGCAAAAGTTGGTCACATTTAAGGCAGTGTACGTTATAAGATCTACTTTGGGAACCTGAAAGTGAACTTCCGCCCAAAACAAATCGCATATTCCGAATCTTCATCAGACTGTAGATAAAAAAATGGAGAAATTCTAAATGTAAATTTTTCTTCTTTTCTGACTGGGAGTGAACTAACAAAACCACAAGGAATTTTGTTTTTAATCTAGCGAAGTAGTAATGCCCCCATCAATAACGTAACGATGGATTAAAATACACATAATCATGCGCTTGATTTCAGCTTGACTTTAGTGCTCAGTAGTTAAATAAATAAATTTATATTAAAAAAATCCTTCTTAAGCCTCATTGTTCGAGTTCAATAGCAGCGTACCTATAACTCAAACTAAAGACTTTAATACCCAAAGTGGCAATAAAATCCCAAAACAATAGCGCAACCCTCACACCATACACTGTCCCACACACACATCTAATTAAAATCCAACAGGAAAAAAATACAAACAAGGTATAATTTAATTTCAATTTAAATCCCAGTTCCCCTATATCAACCATTCATCCATTCATAATAATAAAAAAAAAAAATAAACAAAGTTTATGCAATCTACAGGCGACCGGAAATCACTCTTCCTTACCTGTTCTAACGCACTCCTCCGTCAGGCACACATTCCGTTGGGTTATTGAATTGTCTGAAATGGAAAAGAGGAGAGAAAATAAAACCGTTTAGAAACTGGGAAAAATAGATAATAAAAGGAATAAAAACACAAAATACACTTTAATATCTCTTTGAGGCCAAGGCACTCTAAATAGAGTAGCTATAGCTGTAGCGCACATAATATGAGCTTTATTTGTTTATCGGTGCGATGGTGCTGTTCGACCTATGCAACAGGTGTTCTCGCTGGGGGTTGGCGTTTCCTGCCTCCCTTAGAGCCTTTTCCTCGTTCCATCACCCCGAGAAAGAAAGCTTTTTTACGCGCTCTCTATCCCCGTCTCCTCGAGTGCAGTAGGTAACTCAAGCATTTCTGTAGCAAAACCAAATGTTTACTTTCTGCCCATTAGCTCTGTATCTGCAGCCCTCCTCTGCTAATAGGTACTTCGCCAAGCAACTCGGGTTGGTCAATTTGTTTTGAGTGAACGTTTGTTTGCTGAATAATTGATATGAAATAAATATGAATATGATATAAACGGTGCCACTTGAGTCATGTGTAACTGAAACTTTTTGGGAGTGGGCGGTGGATTTACAAGGAACAGCCTTGCCAAATGAAAGGAGTCGAACGTTTTACGCGCTCTTATCGTGTACGGCTTTCGATAGGAGGGGGGCATCATGTCAACGACGCCCCGAAGTAGTCCAGCTCTTCTGGGGGATCTGTTTGTCGTCGTGTATCGTATTTACTTATTTATAGGACGCCTCTAGAGAGGAGGGTTGACAATTTATACTAGCAAATGTGTTATATAGAGTTATAAATATCCACACCATCGGCGCGGCTCAAGAATTCAATACTTTTTATTTATTTTAAAATTATCAATGAAATTTTAAGTATCCCATAAAAATGTTCACTTTGAATGGGAGAACATGTGGAGGATATTATAAGGGATGTTGGCTATATTTATGAAAAGTCGTGGCCGTTTTTATGCCACAGTCACATATTGATGAGTCTACTTTAATCGGTTAGGCAAAATCGATAAATTCCTTTATGCGGGTTTTTTTTCATTTCTCTCTGCTGGACTAGATATTGCGAATCTTAAAATAATTAAGGAAATTTAATTTGTAGTTTACGAGAGATTGTAATTTTCTGCAGTATAATATGCAAAGTTAAAAAGTGTAATTGGAAAATGAGGGGCAACTTGTTGCATGTGACGAAAGTCAAAGATTTTGTCGTAAACGACGCGACGGGTGGTCTTGGACTTGGTGCGAAATGTTTACTTGACAGTTTTTGGACTTAATTCTATAAGAATTTGACGCTACTCGGCTTTAGAACCGAAGGTTGTTAGGTCTCTCTTGCAAGTTCTTCACAACACAGGATTCAGTAGTGAGTCAGAAAATTAAAAACTCAATGTCTTATGGGATCTTCCCTTGAACTAAACCAGGCAGGTACAACCGTAAATATCCCATCCCACAGTCTGAAACAGACAATTGGGAAAAAATACTAGTAGGATCGAATAGCTGGATTATAATCGAAATCTATCTATACATATAATAAAACTGTAGCAATTTTCGTTGTCAGCTAAAAACTCGAAAACTACTGGACAGATTTCGATGAAACTTTTTTTTAAATATTCCTTAAGACTGTGAGACTGCTATAGGCTATATCGTTTATAGTCACGTCCTTAGGAACAGTTCTTAGGCAAAATGTATTTTTTTAAATGAAAATATATACATTCACATATACCTTGCTACAAATGGATGTTTATACTATTGCGATCGTGCAAAACAGGACAGGACAAACAAAAACAAAACAACAAGGAAAGGAAATGCAGTATTACAAATAAGTAGCAAGATCTAGGAGAGAGAGGAATTTTCTTTTTCTCCTAAAAGCGCGAAAACTACTGGACAGATTTCAATGAAACACTCAAAGTGTAATTTTAAATGAACCAAATATAATTTTGTGCGAGCGGGCAAGGCGAGCACGGGTCCAGCTAGTGATTTTATAAAAATCTTTTTTGATATTATAGGTATATAGGTATCACCCTCAAAATGGAATAAGCACATGCGAATTTGTGATAAGGTGATTTATTTCGAAATATCTTTAGCACTCTTCTTAAACGACCGAGTGATAAATTTAAACAAAACGAACTGTTGGAATCAATTCAATTATCTCAACAAACTGACGGACTTGGTCCATTTCATCAGACATATTTAATTGCTTGATAGCCGAGTGATAATTGAAATTGTTGTCGGTTCAGCCGGACAGTGGATTTTCAAATGAACTCGTCAGTAAGGGTCAGCAGCCGTGTCGTCCCTCTATGTGCTGTAAAATGTACATGTTGACCACAATTTATTTCAGGTGATTTGCGTTCCATGATTCAACAACACCGCTGAACACGCCTAGGCGTTTGTTTATTGATTTTAATTGCCAATTTAAATGCGTATCTACCAAAATGTAGGTGACTATACTGCATACTATGTGTGTGTGATTTAATGTCTCGCATGGGCACAGACTAGTTTCCTAAACTAAAACCTAATTAATTCACATAATCGGGAAAGTACACCAAAATCATAGCACTGGCTTAGTTGCGGTGTGTTTGAGTTTATTTGTAGCGTACAACACTGTGTTCAATATATGATTTATGTTTATACTACTTGTCGAATGCAAATGACATCCAACGCCAACGTGTGAGTTCATTCATGAGCAGCTTTCCGATCTACAAAACACCCATTCTTAAAGTTTGCTCTACGCAAACATCAGAGAATTTGCATTAAATTTTTTTCAGAACAGCCATAAATCGATTATATTGACAGATGGGAACACTTGCCACTCTTTGGTGGTGTAATGTAATTATTTCAAATTTATTTTGTTTTTCAAAAGCACATTGAGTGCACTCACGTCAAGTTAAAGCATTGACGTTGGTGTAGAGTAAGTTCTATAGTTATACGACGACATCTAGAGGTGGTGTGCATTGTGCACGCAGCATGCAAGTGTCAAGAAAATGTTCGTATAGCAATGGGGATTCTATTACAAATTAGGTTTGCGCACAGTATCTGTGATTTGTTGCAAAGAATTTGTTTTTGCTAAAGGATAAGCCATTTCAAGATAGACACTTTTTACATATCTGTATTCTCGAACGAATTCGATACCTGCATTATGGATGCTCTTTGTATTCATCGTGCATGTAATAATGGCACTGTTTAGTGGTGGTATCTTAATGTTCCATATGAAACACGGTCTTTATATCATAGGGAACGATTTCTTACATTTTTAGATCAATATATAAATGTGATCAATTTTATGCGCTAAGAGAGTTTTTCGCTCAATATTTCCAGCATTTTCAGTTTGAATAGTATTTGGCTAGGAAAAGTGCGTAAATTATCCTAAAATAATTAATTCAATAAAAATGCATTGAAAGGGTTATAGCAAGCCACATACGTATGTAGCTCTGTCTGACGTGAACAGAGAGTGCACAAAGAGAGGTTGTACACGGCATGCAGCCATTGGGACCATGCGCTGACGTAAACATGACGCCAGTGCCACTTGCTGTGTACTAGCACCTTAACGCACTTGACGAAGAGAGATTCTATGTGCCGGGCATTACCTTGGGAATACTATTGCTACTTGCAAATTCTACCTCGTTGTGAGGTTTTGACTGAGGCTGTCAAATCATATATGAGTTTGTACCTCCTGGTTACGGCTAAGTCTTCGGGTCAGGGTGAAGGGTGATCGTAACAGTCTACCCCCTGCCCATTGCCTCTCTCTGACAGACCATCACTAAGGAGGGAGACTGGTGCGTGGCAGAAGCGAGTTATTGAACCAGTCCGCTTTGCTGCTTGACCAAAATTCGGTGGATGGATTGTCTGTTGAAAAAGGATGGGGGCAACCGTAGCAGTCTGCCTCTCGTTTACTATCTTTTGACGAGACTGGTGCTGAGCAGAAAAGCTTGATTGAAGCACTCCGTCCTGCTGCTTGGTATCGAAAGAAGGGCGCGATTTGTCTTCCTCTCTGTTCGACTACCTACTGCTATTTTTTTTGCAGATTTCGTCTTTTCTAGTACAGACTCTATGATAAAAAGTGTCGCAATACAAATTGAATTCCCGTTTCCCGTCGCCAATAACTCGGGCTCCAATCAAAATTTCCAAAATCGGATAAATTCTCTATTTTTTAAAAAGAGTACATACCTACGTAAACCGAGTTTGAAGTCAATCGTATGAAAAATTTTCCATACAAACTTTGACTTCCCTTTTCCCCCTTTCGGAGGTTAAACTTCCCCAAATTGCCTGTAAGTGCTTTTTTGGCCATATACAAGGAAATTTATTTTCAAATGTCAGCTTAGTAGCTCTTAAGGACCATTCACATGGGATCGAAAGAACGAATTGATGAAATGCGAACAAACCACTTTTTATGCATTTATATTACAAACTGCCTGCCGCCAACGATAACAATATTGGCTCAAATTGTCAAAGTTTTTTCGCAATCCACATAATTTAATTTGCGATCCACAAACCAGCGAATAAAACATTTGTTCGAACTTAACCTCTAACTAGACATTGCGAGTAGAAACTAATGGCTGAAATTTCGCGAAGTGCCGCGACCTAGAAAAGTGTTCATATGAACGGACTGTCAAAACTTGCGAATATTCGTTCGTTCGTAGGTAGTTGGTCGCTCTTATGCGAATTGTCCTTTATCGTTTGGACTCGACGTTGATCTCTAATCGCCAATTGGTCAGAATGAGCTGTTTTACATTATAAAAATGACTGACATTATAATATTAAATTTAACTACAAATGACATCACGAAATATAGCCGACAGCCGTATATTGTTATTTACTTTCACAGTGTTCCCTATCGGCATGTCAAACTCCATGTATAAAAAAAAGCTGATATTTCAGCACTTTCACTAGAGATCTATTGGTTCAAAAATGTCACTAGTGATCAAGCGGCAGCGTTTCTCCATCAGGGATATTATGTGCTAGACGTCTAGCGATTAATGAAACGCAGTCATTTTCACATAAACTTTCTTCAAAACACATGGAAACGTTTAATTTAAACGTCACTTTTTGTTCGTGTACAGAATTTGTGAGTAGCATACATTTTTATACCCTCCACAGGAAGGTATATTCACTTTGCCATTATCTACGTTTGTAACGCCAAGAAGGATTCGCCGGAGACCCTATAAAGTATATATATTCTGAATCAGGATCACATTCTGAATCGATTTAGCCATGTCCGTCTGTCTGTCTGTCTGTTGAAAGCACGATAGCGTCCAAAGGAATTGACCTAGGCGAATGAAATATTGTGAGACGACTTCTTTTTACCGTCGCCAGGTTGGTATTGAAAATGGGCTATGTCGGTAAAGTAGTTCTGGTACCTCCCATACAAAACCACTATTAGACACACGTCTCTCTCTGTCTGTTGAAATCACGATAGCGTCCAAACGAATCGACTTAGGCAACTGAAATTCTATAAGAGGTCTTATATTTATGGCCTTCAAGTTTTTTTAAAAATGGTCCATGTCGGTCAAGTAGTTCTGTTACCTCCCATACAAAGCCAATATTTGGCCCATATATCTCCGTCTGTTGAAAGCACTATACCGTCCAAACGAATCGACTTAGGTGAATGAAATTTTGTGAGAGTACTTTTTTTAACCGTCGTCAGGTTGGTATTGAAAATTGTCTATGTCGGTAAAGTAGTTCTGCTATCTACCATACAAAACTAATATTAGACACATACTAACTCGCATGGCAAACATTTTACATGACTTTTATGCAGTGGAGGGTATCAAAGCATCGGCCAGACCGATGATAACACTTTTACTTGTTTAAATTGCATCGTTTCTTTTCGAATTGGGCGAAGAAGAGAGAGAATATTGTTGACAGAGAGCAGATTGCTATTGGATACATCCTTTCAACATATTTTACAGAAATGTGTAAAAAATGATTTTTCATTGCTTTTTTATGTTATAGATTTTGGACTTAGGTGAATCGATTCTCCCGTGTAGGTATGTTAATTTTTCTCACATCTGTTAATTCCCATCCAAAACTTATAAACAAATCCCGTGCAAATGTTCGACCAACCCCACTCCATGAAAAGTTGGCGGGTTTGTTTATTGTTCTCCAATATATCCCAGCGGCTATTAATTTACTATAACTTTATCAGAATCTAGCGCACGTCCTAATCAATCCCCAGGGCGTAAAACGTATAAGTGTTTATTCATGCTTGTATATTTACAACTCGCTACACCTACCTAAAGATAAACATCACAGCGTAAGTACGCTGCTAATAGTGTGCGAGTATAGTAAAGTGTCTGCTTATCTGGCTGCACAGTTCACAGACAAACAATAAATATTGTATATTTTAAAGGTTAATCTAAAGAGCCTCAAATGCGCCATAAATACCGGTGATAGCCAAAATATGTTTAGATAGAAAAATGATTTATCGATCCGAAGATAGGCAAAAAATAAAACCAATCAATCGCGATTCGTAAAGCAAACTTACCTAGATTGCTGTCAGTGCTTGTGATACTGCTCCTATCACTACCGTTACTACTGGTACATCGAAAACTACCGGCGAAATAGATAGCCAATGCTCCAATCGCTGCTCCAAAGACCATAAACGAAACGGCCAATATCAGTAATCTTCGACGCAGAGTAGGCTCCTTGAAGACACAATCGCTGGTGTGTGGTGACTGCGTTAGTACTTGTACACCGCCGCCGCCAGCGGGATGCTGTAGTGAAGTCCTTGGCACATTCGAGCCTGGTCCAAAGTGTACAATTGTCGGCGCTTTATTATTCATGGGGCCGTTATTCACTGCCGCCACACCACTGTTAATGACTTGCGTTGAACCAGTTGTGGTACCACCTCCACCCAAGAGTGGTGATGTTGTGGTCATTGTGTCGTCTGTTGTTGAATCTTGAACTAAACCAGCGCCAGCCCCACCGCCACCCCCACCATTTTCATTTGGGTGTGGTGTCCTTAGATAACCGTTATTTAGTGTTTTTTCCGGCATTTTTATATTATCAGAGATAATTTTTTTATTAGCGCGTAGTCGGAATGATTGTTTTTTGTTGTTGTTGTGTTTTTTCCTGTATCTTACTCAAGGTTTAGTACTTCATTGTGTACCCCATACTTGCAATTTACACATACACAACACATACGCAGTTAATTATTCATACTTATAGTGGACGCTTGCCTTGCAATGGCAACACGGGCCTTAGTGCACTTTGTGTGGACAAATTGACAACATAACACACCGCAATGTTAATTAAAATTGTCCACTTTAATGAGTCGCAACGTGATATTGTCGTCCACAGAATAATAATTACTTTCTTCTCTTGTGGCAGGATAAGGAACTGGCGGCATCTTAATAAAAATTGAGGGAAAAACAACGTACACAGTGCCCTAGTGCCGGATGACACGAACGATATGGCAGCGGTGATCCGGTTTTTTTTCTAAGTCCTCCCTCGTTCACTCCTTTGCCAAAGTCAATAATGCTGGCAAGACGACATTATAATTCGTCCCTTCCGTTGGTGCGACGACGCTAGATGGATGGATAGATACTGATGGTTTGGTCCCGGTGCGAGGATGGATAGATGGTTGAAGGAATCCACAGCCCCACTAAAATCACAAACAAAAAAGAAGAGAAACGAATTAATTTTAAAGGAAAAACATTTACCACACAGCAAAGGAATGGAATTATATTAGAATGCAGAACTAGTAGATAGATCCGTTTAAGCGTGAAATGGTGACAGGATAAGGCGCTCAGTGAAACTGGGAGCAAACAATTTAAGTTCGAGCAAATACTGACAGTGCGATATAACAACCGACCACGTTGGCCGCTGTGAGAGTTTGTATTAGAAACGTGACTTGAGTATATCTTTAATTTTTTAATGAGAACCTTATTTGAATTGTACGTCCTTGAACAAGACTCTTAACCTAAAGGGAACTATTGTTGAGCAAGAATGATTGATAAGATTTCGTCTAAGTAATTCGAAAGTGGGCCATCTGTTCATTACTTTGTGATGTCATACTGTCATTTGATGAACGCTGGCAAGTAGTGTATATTTTTTTTAAAAAAGTGAACTTTGTAGACATTTTTTTAAATTTGTGAAGAATTCTCGATCGAAATTAAGCCCCTTCAGTGACGGAAATTCATAAGTGTTTGCTGTAAAAATGCACACAACGACATTTTTTACATTAGACTCAAGGCGCTGCCTCATTTTTTATATATTCACCACAAGAACAGACAGTGTAACTCTGTAGGGTGTAAAATGTATATTTCATTGTCAATGGCCACATTGCCATGACCGCTTAAAGTCAAGCTTATAATATGGCAGATGGTGTAATGTCCAGATAAAAGGGCCAAATACAATAGTTGCTCTTCCCTTCCACCTCTAGTAAAAAAAGACGGCACGCTAGCAACAACACCTAAAGATAAGGCAGATCTTTTCGCTAGCATGTTTTCAGAGAATTTCATTCTTTATTCTACACAACTAGAGCCACCAAATACCCCGAGGGTGCAAACATCGATGGCAGAAGTAAGATGTTGTGGATGGGGTGTATCATTTAATTCGTTTGCTATAAATGCATGAGTACCCCAAATGATCTATTATTTCTCCATCTCTATTTCTTCTCCACATCAACAGTTCCTCAGATCCAAATGGATGACCATCCAATCAATCCCAAGGACTCAATGCACCTTCTAGCACTCACAATCAATTTAGGAATCACATGGCAGGACCACATATCCGATATCGCAAGATCGGCGTCCGCTAAGTTAAGCTACCTATTTAGAACAAAGAGGTACTTTTCGAAATAATAAAGACAAAGTTTGACAGAAACTGTCAGGGGAAACTCAACTCAAGCGAAGTTGAGCACAGGGTCGAAAAATTTGGGAAATTTAACAACTCAGAAAAATTTCACGCAGAATTTTGAATTTGATGTCAGTAACGGATTTAAAGCAAGTAGTGCGGTTTCATGTGATTTTTTCTTGAGAAAATTGTGAGAAACTCGCAAGCCAAGGGCACAATTTTTTAAAAGAAGACACCTTGCCATTTGCTATTTCTTTGTCCTAACAAGGAAATTATGTAGTAAGGCTTTGTCAAATATAACTATAAGAAGACTATACATGGTTCTCTAGGCTTGATCTATGATCTATGAAGCAAAGCATAGGCATAAGCGAATGCGAACGAAGATATCCTTGGTTGTTTTAGACCCACAATTCTTCGGGTGTTTTTTAATGACGTTTCCGTTGATGAAATTTGAAGAAGGAAATTCAACAATGAATTCTACAAGCTGTACAGCACTGTCGAATAGCTCAGAAAATTATGAATCAGCCGTCTAAGTTGGCTATAGAACATGAAGAGCGGTTTGACACTAACGTGATTTGTTGCTTATACCCGGAGAGACAGAGGGAGGCTGTTTTTTTAAAAATGTGTTTGCAAAGAAGATGAATGTTTAACGGCTTCTTCATTATTGTCCGATTGAATGAGGTTAGTTATTTCTGACTAAGCTGTCTGTCAGATAACTCGATAGAAAACGTTCTGCATAGATTTAGCTGTAGGTATTTCTGACCAACTTAGATAACTTACTTTTCACTTTTTCGCAAAGTGGTAAAGTTTTATCTAATTTTATTGCAGTTTTGAACAAACGTGCTTTACCATTTTGAGTTATGTTGCCAGCTAACTAAAATATAGTTCTGTTCTGTCATTCAATCTGCGGATTGAAAAATGGCTGCTGGTTGGGGTAGGCCACTAAATTCACTCATTCAGTTAAATTGATGAACGGATGAATTAAATTTAACAAATCCAATTAACGCACTGATTTTCTGTAATCAACAAAGCACTCCTCGTATATAGGCAGATACCTACTTATAAAATAATGATTCAACACCACTGCCGTAGAATATTTCTCTTACTAGTCGATGATTTTTCAATCACACTGTTCTTTACAATACCTGCCCCTGTACTGCTACAACCCTATATTCAGTTCAATTTATGCAACAATAAGAGGAAATTGCTTTCGAATCACCATCGTCGAAGAAGTCGGTTTTCTAAGAACAACTGCAACTCGCTACCTCGAGTCGAACAAAACG
This sequence comes from Cheilosia soror, assembly GCA_949372485.1. NCBI lineage: Eukaryota > Metazoa > Arthropoda > Insecta > Diptera > Syrphidae > Cheilosia > Cheilosia soror. The sequence continues at coordinate 100,258,502 of OX443563.1, forward strand.
ATGTCATTTGGCATTTAGCGATAAGACACTGTTACATCAAGGGAATGACGCGTCGTTGAATTTTAATTACTTTTTCTAAATGACTTTCCTTCCAATGGATAGGAAATGAAAACAGCTCGACATGGAATGCTTACCTACCACACAGCATCAACACTAGGCTAGTGGTCTAATCTTATTTGCATTCTCTTCGATAAAACGCAGGGATCCCTATTATTATTCCGATTCCGATGACAGTTAGGGTCACGTCACGATAGCTCATTACAAGATTGTTGTTTTTACGAAATACACAAAGTGGCTGCATTCACAATTTCAATAGCATGTATCACTAACGCACCAATTACGGAATTAATTTTTGGGGAAGCTTCTGACACGCTCTATGGGAAATAACACCGGACCGCGTGTCGGAAAACGCGATGAACAGAAAACTGCTACTGGGGGTTGTGCTTGTGGTTGCGGCTGCCAGCGTGGGTGGCACGAGCGAGCGTGTTGTTATCGTCGGCGATTTGTTACTTAAAATTGAGATGTCATTCATTGCTCTTTTGTAGTCGACGCGTAGCGAGCGGGTAGCGGCAGTGTGACGTGACGACAACGACCACGATTTATTACCTTTAATTGGCAAGCTTCCATTGGCGAGCAGCGCGCGTGATGAAGACGTAAAGTTTATGCTCGCTCAGTGTGTTCGCCTTTGTAATTAAAAGAGAACGAAGAGAACTCATTATGCAGTAATTCTAATTAGACAGTATTATTAGGCGATCAGTTAGAAGGGGAAGTGAGGGTGGTAGAAATGGGGTACTTAGTTTATAAGGTGCTTACTAGTCAAACTTTGTTTTTTATTTTTAAATACTTTTTGATGAAGTCTCGTAAAGTGTGATGCTTTAAGAGAAAAAAAATAAATTACCAATTGATTGTTTACATTAAATGTTTTTTGGTATAATTACTCAAAATATACCCCAAACCCACGTACATAAATAACAGGGGATTACCCAGTATACCTGCGCAAAATATGGAAATTGAAATTCATTTGTAGTCACTGTTAGAGCTGCGATGTTACGCAAGATTTTAATTCGCCGTGTAAGAAGGCTTGAAGCTGATAATGATCTTTTGTGATAACTTTTCCTGAAGCATGAAAGAGTGGATGAGTATGTAGCGAAGCAGTAGCGCAGTGGTTAGTGTGCTGGACTACTGTGCGAGGGTTCCCAAGTTCGATCCACGGAAAAACACAAATTACATCTTAAGGTTTTTTCTACTGCGCCACCTCTCGCGAACGTCTGACAAACATCCGAGAGTATGACTGTCCGGAAAAAGCTTCTCAATTCATCCATTCGGACTCGGCATAAAATTGTAGGTCCCTTCCATTCGTCCCAAAAATAGAAACTCACACAAAACGAATGGTTGCGAGAAGCTAGGCCTAGGGTGTCTAGACGCCTGTTGCGCCACTTATTTATTTAATTATTTTTTACAACAAAGAAACACTCGTAAAAATGTTACGGAGACAAAATTCTTGTTTGGATTGTATGAACTTTGGATTGCTTGGGGGCTTTAAAAATGATTTAGTATGTAGAATGTATGTTGGCCGAAAAATGACTTCTGCTAATTTTTCTCAGGCACAGTCCCAAAAAGACAACACAATATCATAATACATATTTGTCAAAATTACGACAATTTGTTTTTTTTTTTTTTTTTTTATCGGTCTGAATGTTGTTGCGGAATGGGTAGACAAAGAGGCATACGCAAAGTTGTTTCTAGACAGGTGAATGGTCGTGGGGCAGTGGTAATGGCCTCGCTTATTGAGTGAAAGAATCAAATCCTAGCCAATACCATGAAAGGAATCTTGTGAATAAAATAAACAATAAGCTCAGCGAAAACATAGAAAAATTGACTAATTAATGTCAATTTTTTTTTATACTATAGGATGCCAACGGTGAGCAAAAGAAATCGACCCACTGCACAAAACTCAATACGATGTGTAAACCAACTATACGCAGTGCAAAAATCGCTTAAAAAGAAACAAATATATGAAACATACTTTAACTCCTTAAGCTGTTTTGAATTAGGTACTTCGAAAACTTCCAAGCTTCACTTTACTTCCACTTTACTATATCTTAAAAGTTATAAAAAGTAGTAGTGCAACGAATGTAATTTTTGAGTCAAGGTAGTGTTGACCAATAGACAGTAACATCAGTAACTTGTAAGTCCAAAGATGCTCCGAAATTCCTGGTTTTGCTTTGGATTTAGTATTTGACTCTGGGCTGCCATTCCTTTATGTGAGTGAAATGAAAATACTCTTTTCAGAAGGCTCCTAAAGGCTGATAAAGGTGACAACAGAAAACGAATTCTAACCCATACCTATATACTATACGGTTGTATGAAATATCGGGTTCTGAAGAACGGGTCTCTTTTAATCAGCCCCAGTTACTAAGTCTTCTTCTCCTTATCTAGGGCGGAAACTCTATCATAGTGCATAGTGATTTATATGTTATACTTTCGGCCTGAATAATCTACCCTCGAAGCAAGCGATTGGCAGACTCGAAACGGTTTCCTGCTATCAATGAAGTATTAGGGACTGATACCAATGAAGTTATTTAGACCTAGTAACGAATTCACTGATACAACAAAACGTAAGTTCGTAACAAGTCACTGAGGTCGTAAAAGAAGTAGTTTCCTAAGGTGTTGTGCTAAGTGGTAAGGGTTGCACGGATGCAAAGGAGATGACCAATAGTTCCTTCATCTTTACAGCTCCTGCAGAGGTTATAATAACTCACGCAATGGAGCTGATCTTACGAAACTCACAAGCTACTGAAGGAGATTGTATTTACCTACAAAAGGCCGTGCATTCGCCGATGCTGTTGTATCTTAAACAAAAAACATCCGTCCAGTTCTATAGTTTCGTATAAGTAATGTTTTATTTTATTAAAACTGACATTTTATACAAAGTTAGCATAACCTAAACTTCAAACAATTTGTATAGTATTTCGAGATACTACAGATACGGGTGAGTTTTTGCTTTAGAGGTATAGCATTTTAAAATAAACAAAACAAATAAAATGGTGGTAATCTAGTCTAGGTCAGGGTATTGGCTTATTGGTAAGAGATAAATCAATGGTTCGTCCATCGTCTCTATTTTATCGGTATAGGTGTAGATTAGCGACTTCACATATCCCCACAGAAAATAATCGTTAAATCGTACGATTTCGGGTGAGAATTCCTAAGGTCCACTAAGTCCTGTTCTTCTACGTTAATGCCATTCTATTGGGGAATAAAAAGTTATAATGAATCTGAAATGCTCTTCATAAACTTTAACATTCTGGATCGGACCAATGATACTCCCAAGGCACACTAATAAAATATGAATTTTGGATATGCTTGCTGAAATAGCTATTCAACCTCATTGCTGAAGAGAAATCTCCTTTGCAATAAAACTGAACTGCATGTTTTTATTTCTGATTTTGAAGCTCCTGCGTTCGAGTATTTTCAACTATTGACATGTTTTGAACTGGGCTTGAATCGCCGCATCCGTAAACGAGCTATATGTTCACGGAATTAACCAATTTTGCACACGAATTGCTCGTACGGACGAGACGATTCGGTCCCTGTTCTGATCGGCTGCCCTACATGCGTTTCCCTATATATAGAGGGCTTAGATATGGTGGAGGTACTCAACAGGGTCCAAGGTATCCCCTCATATGTTAATCTTAAGCAAATCCCGAAATTCCCTTTTGCGTTCACCTACTAGGTCAGTTTAAGTTTGTTGTAGATGAATAGATAATTTTTTATGGAAAATCGCTACTGTGAGATCATAAAACTTAAGCTGGGAATCAAAAATAAGTATAAGTATCGCGCACTATAAATAGATAGATAGACAAAAGCTAATTAAATGGAACCTGTTAAGTTTTTGTCTCAAATTTAAATAATTTGTATTACATCATAACTTTGTTCAACTTTTAAATTACATCAACTTAAACTTACTCTTATAGAGTGCACTTTTAAACTGCAGTCGAGCCGGTGTTTTATTGCGCAGTAAAAAGTCAATCCTATTTGAGAATTAAAAGCAGTAGCCACCATTTGGGCTTCAACATAATTTGATCACCACTTCTGTCATTAAACACGACACAATTTTGGTTCAGAAAGACAAAAAAAGACAGGATGTTCCTACATAATTTATTTACGTTAAAAAAAATAAACTTACCTTCAAAATATAATAACCCGAAAAACTATTTATGTTGCATATTTCACCAACAACATAAGATAAAAAGATAAATCAATTTAATTACGATCACGGTCAACTTGTTGTAGGTAAGGCAGCCAACCACTGGTTACAAATCTCGTTATTCAGAACACTTTTACCTCCAATTTGGGTTTGCTTTATTTTTCGAACAAAAATTGTCCAAAAACTTGTTTCACTTTAAAATTCAAACCATATGACTAAAAACACAAAAAAAAAAAACTCTGATCAACTTGTTTCTCGCGATTTGCAACTTATCGTTTCATCTCTTGATACGAAATCTAAAATGTGAAATTCGCCAAAAAAGAAAATCGTTTTACAATATTCAAATGTTCATTAGATGAATATTAACCGGCTTAACACTTCACGAACTGTGCGCCATCAATGTCCAAGATCACGTTTAAAGGTGCCAACTCGTTAACAAGTGCAATCTTATTGCACCAAGAGAAGAAGTGCTAACCAGTCAGTTGGAATACTATATGCCACACTTCGGGGCGACCGACACGTCTCTGTTGCCAATACCACCGGCAAGATTATTAAACAACTCTTTAGTCTTAAATGCAAATTCTATAACACCTCCATCCAACAATAAAGTATTCACAAATTTATCGAAATATTATTCGGCACACGGTGCGAACCGGCTCTGGTAATCACCTCAGGGAGATTATTCAAAATCACGTTACGGTAGGCATGTACCACAAACGCAGACACCGACGACGAAGCAAAGCTGGAGAATACTAGTTAAACGATATTTTTACTGCCACACCGCACACAACAGAGATACAACAGAGACTGTTGCGGAGTTCTTGAATCACTGACTATTGACTACACAATAGCGATGACGGACAATCAGTAACCGCTGCTGATGAGAAGTTAGTCAACTACTTGTGCACACTGACCAGATTAACCGCGTGTCCTTAGCTTTTAAACTGATATCGTTTGAGCTTTTATGTCGGACGGAGGCGGTGTATAGATGCGCATGTTTCTATACACAACGGCTGTGACAACATGTTTCCCAACGAAACGTGATAACCCTTCGACTAGAACAGACGCTAACTGCCGCCTATCTATCGGTTTCCATCTAATGAATAACTAAACTTAAAAATATTCTATTACAACTTTTAGACGCTGTGGTTTTAAATTTCCTCAGTATGGTCTACTGGTATAGTACGTGTGAGCCTTAGCAACTGATATGCTGGTTGGTTTGCATTGTGAGCGTGTTTTTGGCGCAAAGTTAATGCGATTGTTGACATGATGAAAAGTGCCCTTTGGGGAGACATTCTGTGTATGTGGATTTGTGCTGTCGAACTAGCTCAATTACATCAGCCGGTGAGTATGAAATTAACGCGTACGCTACGCAGTAGCCAAAGGACTGTCTAGGGGGATATTTCAAAAGAGGGTTACTTGACCAGAATGTCTTAACACCATTTACGTTTTAAAGACTGTCGTTACTGTTGTTACTGTCATTTGGCAGAGATTAGTATTGGATGTCAAAATTCCATAGAGAATATCTACAATGCCAATCATTTGGCACGAACAACACATTTTTTTTGCGTTTGCCACCATATAAAGGTTGGTGACAAAAAAAAAACGTTCGTTATGTTCCACAGCATACTCCTATTACTCTACTCCGACTTTAGATTTAAAAATGCATACAAATCGAACAGCAAACTTTAAGGACTAAAAGGAACTCAACGTTTTTGGTTTCAACTTGCATGAGGAAGGTATAAGTATGTGTTGGTAGTCTAGGAAAGTGGAACTTTAGAGTGTATTGATACGGGGCTGCCTCTGCAGGTATCTTCGCGGATATATGTATATAATATACCCTTTACTTTTATTTTACTTTACTTTATTGCGTGTTTTGCTATGTTTCTTTTGTGAAAAATTTTATGCTACCAGCTAATGGTGGCAATTGAAACTAAATAAATAAAATTGCGGCTACTCAGAAAAACTGAGCTAAAGGTCCCGTTTAAAGGCCCGACTTCTATTTCTAATTTCATTCTTCCGGTCTCTAGTTTGAGGCTATAATAAAGATTATATTTGTTTAATTGGATAGTTTTTTTTTACGTAAAATACAGTCTGTCTAGAAGAGTATCCAGCGTAGCGTGCATTTGGCGAAATATAAGACTGCGATGGGGCAGCCAATCCCTATCGGGTTTGAGGTAAAAGTATTAATGGCGAAAAAACCTAAAAACGGGCTAGTCGAAAATCCACCAAGATAAAATGGCAACGATGGTGGAGCTTCTCAGAAAATGGTTGGCAGTCACAAAAAATGCTGCCGAATATCGATGAATGCAGATATTTCCGGAAGTACGTTGAACATTGCAGATAAACTATTCAGCAAGCACTGTCAAGGTATTACCCTATTACATAACTATAACAAAGTTAAAAGAACATCATGAATGCATGTCACTATAGGCACTCTAAAGTTGACACCATTAGACTGTATTTCTGGATATCTTTTACCTCTAGCTAGATTTTTACGTTACAAAAATCACATCACATAGCGCAATCAGATCAGAGAGACGGTCTTTGGTTTTCGAGATTGTATTGTCTTACCAATGTTTTGCTTTCTCAATAAAGAAATTTATACCACTCTCAAAGGATTACATTACTCCCAACAATATTATTCACGAAGTATTTCGAAACACAAGATTAGATTGGCAAGACGGACGGAATGAATAGGGACTCGAATTTAACAATCTACCCACAGAAAATTAGCTGCGGAGTAGGTTCGGGTGTATTTTCTGAGTCTCCTACTTCTCAAAATCCTATAGGTTTCCGGATACCATCCAGTATGTATTTCAGGCGGTTAAGTGAATGTTTAGGCCAAACAAATAGTCTACTTACAAAGCTAGCCGAACGCAGTGCCACGACAATAGTATGCGTTTCTTGACAGTAAACGTAACATTTGCATTTCTAAAACTATACTCTAAAACACTGTCACATTAGCAATCACTACCTAAATGTCGTTTTCGGTTAGTCGTCCAGAAGCGTTGGGAAGAACTCTCCGCGGTTCTGAATTCAAATCCAGAAGCAAATTTCTCTTCTTTTCAGGAGAAGAACTGTCAGTTGAGTGCCAATCGAACGCTTTCAGAAGAGTTCGGATTGCTTCCGGACGGTTCTGGATTACCAATCGAAAACGACATAAGTTCAGTAGGTATGGTACTGTTGGGAAGTGAAAAATGTCATACATAAGTAATAAGTAGGTTGTGACCCCACTGGTCATATATTTATTTTAACTTTTCCTTCTACTTAATTGCAGACTGATTTTGCACATACAAAAGAAGCGAATAATCTTTTTTAATATGACATGATCTGGTAACTGATATCTACTAAATAATTTGCATTCACCAAATAAGAGTCATAATTGGCAATTAGTATTCATTAATATTATGTAGGTATACATTCCATATATTTAAAATCAGTTAATAACTCTCTGTAAATGGCCGCGTTCTATTGACTGCTAGATGACTAGCGGCATGGCGAATGCTTAAATGTCCGTTTTTTTTATATGGACTTTATATACCGCTAGATCTCTAGCGCCAGCGTTTCTCCATCAGGGATATTAGGTATGCGCTAGACGACTAGCGGTCAATCGTCAATGGAACATCTTTACATATAATAAAACTGTAGGCATTTTCTTTGTCAGCTAAAAACTCGAAAACTACTGGACAGATTTCGATGAAACTTTTTTTAAATGTTCCTTAAGACTGTGAGACTGCTATAGGCTATGTCGTTTATAGCCACGTCATTAGGAACAGTTTTTAGCCAAAATGTATTTTTTGAAGTGAAAATATATACATACACATAATACCTTGCTACGAATGGATGTTTATACTTTTGCGATCGTTAAACAAACACATTCGATAAGGGTTGATTTGTTTTCGCAGTGAGTGCTATGGTCAGTTGTATATTATGTAGGTATGTATATTATGATTGTATGTCCGATTAAGGATGGGGATGGGGTGAGTCGTGCGTGCTGCAGAATGGCATGAGGTATATTAATAATCTTCATAAGAGAAGAGACGTATAATACAAAACAGTTTTCATTTCAGAATTTCATTCGATATGTGGTATGGTAACTGTGTTGGGTTGGGGTAGGTAGTTGTTTGGATTCTATAGGAAGAGGGAAGCAAAGGAAAGGAAAGGAAATGCAGTATATTAAACAAGTAGCAAGATCAATGAGAGGGAGGGCGATGCAGAGGGTGCACATTATATATCCAATGCATTTCATCCATTATCGCATATCGCCACGCAACGCAGTAGGAATTTTATTCTGATATGACGTAACAGGGTAGGGTTGGGGTAGTTGTTTGGATTCCATAGTTCTACTTTGGGGTTGTTGTCGCACATCGAAAGCAATTTTTCTTGAACAGATAGGTACTGTGTATGAGTGACTTACTTCTGTCCAGCCAGTTTGTGAAATATACATATACGAGCGGGCAAGGCGAGCACGGGTCCAGCTAGTTATGAAATAAAATTCCTTTATAAAATGACAATTAAACATTTTTGCGTTTTTTGTGTGACAGCAGTTTTGTTCTACTCTTGTTTCGCTAAGATTTCAAAGTGTATTTCATTTCGCAGCAGGAAAATCTCAGACAAAATTATGTCTACTAAATTTGCAATCTCAATCTGTAAACTCATTGTTTAATTAATTTGTTTGCAGTTTGCACATTGTCCTTATTCCAAAAAAATATTAATAAATATGATGGTAAACAACATCAATTACGAACACCAAATCGCAGATTTAGGTACAAAAACTTATCGAACTGTTCAAATTTGACCGATTAGAATGAAGTGTGCCTTAATGGATATTATATTTCCTATTTATTGACATGAGCAAATAATTTTACTTTTAATTTTTAAACCTTACACCGACGACCCTGTCAATAATAAATCAACTGTCAACTGCTTAAATTGTGATAGTTCCTCATTTATCAATATTTTGTACTCGATCACACTTGATTTCGGTTATCACATGAAAATTGATGCGAGGCTTAAAATACATTGCTATTGCTAGGGAACAATAATAATTAGCTAACTTAAAAATGAATAATCGTTGTCATTGGATCAGTTTTTGTTATTATGTATTTTGTTTTGCGTTTGTTCTTTATAGCAAGTATGGCATCTATATTGACAAACCAAAAACTGACAGACGTGACAGGTGAGAAATTTTCTTAGTCTAATACAATTTCACAAAATGTGACAGTTTTTTTTTTAAATAAAAATGACAGAATAAGTTGCTATATTTCCGCTAAGAACTTGAAAAAAAAAAACACTTTCCACTGATTCGGCAAAAATAACTGTCGATATCGGACGAAATGTAACATAATGTATTATCTCTGTCAACCGATGTCATAGTAAAATGGATGTTTACTATGATTAAAATAACAACAACCATATAATGGCATAAAAAGATGTTATTGCGAGCTACATGTGTATTGGGTTAGCGCGCATTTTTGAGCGTATGTAATTATCTATAATATATAAAGAGCTGTAGCGCTTGAATTAATTACACATTTTAAAGTTCAAAAGATGGTAATGATTTGAAGGAACATTGGATATAATGAGCCGGGGGCGTATACGTAACTTTTTTAATGAGTTAAAATATTTGTGCTTGCTTAATTTTGCGGCTGTATAAATGTAAGTAATTGTTTAGAAACTATCATCACCATTTTAGTATCTACTAATCACCACTGATCACTGATGTTATATTGCATGGAAAATAGTTGGTGTTACAAACGAGGGGTACTAATAGCCGGTTTGAGTGTACCTACCTGGTTACAAAGTCCCTATGGAGACATTTTCCATACATATTTATCTACAGTATATTTAAGTGGAAGTTTAAAAATTGCTATTAGTAAGGTCCAATATATTTTTGTTACTATGTACTTTATAGTTTTATTTGATGTGTATAGGCAGTGGCAGTGGTGGTATCTACACAGAGATTTAACAGAGACCAAAATGAAGGAAATATAAATTTATACCTAGCTGTAAAGTAGATTAGATTAGATTAGATGATAGGTCGGGAGAGCCTTCACCGGCCTTGGCACTGCGGCCTCTCTGAAGGAGCCTATTGTGTGTGCCTTCCCTGGTGAGGTCCTAGAGCCATCGTTTGACTCCGGAGACAGTCAGGAAGATAAGAATCTTCTCTGGAGGTGAGTCAGCAAGTTTTGCTGTAATGACGATTTCTTCACCAAGGCCTTTTTTTGAGACGAAAGAGAGCCGAACATTCCATGAGAATATGAAGAAAGAGGGTTCATCACTCTCCAGGCAAAGTCTACATGTGGGGTCCGGTGAAATTCCAATTCGGTGAAGGTGATTTTTCATAAGACCATGGCCAAGTTCGTAGATGGCCATGTAAGTTTCTAAGACCATCTTCGATTTTATAAAAGATGAATCCAGAGCTTTGCTGTCTGAGAAGATAAATATATGGTTTTACCAGAATATTAGAACCTAAATTTATTCTAGGGCAGTGGTTGATGGCATTGACTTCAGCCTTTAATATGGACGAGAACTAGCCTAGGCTGAGTGAAAAGTTCGCTTGAGGCGATAGAGGATGATGGAGGATCTAACTAGTTCGGCAGAATGTTCTAGTTTTTGTCTGCTGTCAATTCGAGGTGGTTTTCCGTTAAGTGAGTGACTTAGGTGCTCTTTGTAGGAGGGCCAGACGGTGTTCCTCTTTGGACGGAATTGTATGTTAGTAGTGTTGGGTTCATCTAATTCAAATCTGATATGTCGATGATCTGAGCAAAACGGTTCAGAGGGCACATGCCAGTTGAAGACGAAGTTGTTAGATGGAGAAATTGATAGAGTCAGGTCTAGCACTTCCCTTCTAATTGCATTTATAAAGGTGGGTTCCCTCTCGATATTGCATATATTTAGGTTATTACATGTAATAAAATCAAGTAAGCCAGCCAAGCACACTATCCGTCTTGGATCGCTGGGCATATCGTAACAGGTTTTCGACTTCCACGGTAGGGCATGCGGCTGAGTCACCAGGGAAGTAAGCGGATTCTATGGCTCACAATGGCTGCTGTGAGGTCACTGGAAATTAACTTTGTCGATGGGAAGAAATTGTTGTTATTATTAAAAATAATACATTTTCTAGGTCTAATGGATGTGGTAGAATATAGGATCCTACCTGTTGGTGTTGACAGTCCTAGAATTTTACGGTCTTGGCGTGGTGAAGGTTGATTTGGACAACCTTCATGTTTGCTTATTTTTGGAAGAAACTCTTATACGCACGCGAGCTCTTTCCTTTTCCTCCGTCTAGTATCTGCTGCAGTCTGCCTTTCAGAAGGCTGCGGGCAGAGCCAGGCAATGTCTGTCTGGGGTTTTGACGCCTGACGGGTTTGTTTCCGATCCGGGTTGGCGTTGCTTGAGCTAGCAGTGGGGGTAGAGGAAGACTTATCCCCTTTGCCTGACTGGTGCGGTTTGAGTTTCAGAGCCGTAGAGGGACCGGGCTGGACTGTTCCTTCAGCAGACTTTGTAACCACATGGGTTGACTCTGACTTAGAGAGTCCGGGCGTTCCTGGAGTAGCGGCTGTGGAGCATGTGGAGCGGTCGGTGCCAGGGAAGTACGCCGTGGCCACGTAGGATTTGGGAAGGTTGTCTCCTTCAACCATACGTAGCTTGGAAATTTCCAAAGACGAGATATTGCTGATTATGGTAGCCAGCTAGTCTCTGCTGCTTGCGTCTGCACAATTTACCGTTAGCCGCGCTAGGCCTAGGGTATATACCGCGCCTGATGCCCCAACTATTTTTAGTTTAATTTTTTGTATATGATGTCTTGTAGAGTAAGTCAGTCATACTTATACTTCGCCGTTGTAATTTTTCACTTCTTAAAGTGATTTGCGGTTCCGTTTGACTTAAAGTGTGAATATGTCGTCTAGATTTACTAGAAATTCGCACCCAGGGTGCGAATATCCGACAATACTTCGGAATTTCCGATATATTGTCGTACATTCGCACCGGTGCGAATTTCCTGTAAACCGTCGTCTAAGGTGGCTAGGACCTATAGACACCCCGGTCTAACGTAGAGGGACGACGAAGCACCAGAAGACCTTGTCTAAGGTGGTGGGAATATGTAATTGGAAATAGACCTCAACAAACTTGGAGTTTAAAACTGAAGGCAGCCAGCCAAAGACAGCACTAACTGAAGAGCTGTATATCCCGACTGTAGTGACAAGTAAGTAAGTTATTTAGGTTAGGTAATAGCGTTTCGGAAAATTGCAGTCATTTTGATTATTATTTAGTCATCGTCTTCAGAAGTGCGATAGCACTTTCCGGCTTCAGTATTATAAATGAAGGTCAACACGTCAACGTTTGTATAAAGGTACGATCACTTTTATTAACATTTTCTTTAAAAATAATGTAGGTAATGTTTTTAAGATGGGTGATTATGTTTACAACACTGCAATTAATTTTTATTTATAAATGGCGCTATCCACCCGCTGCATGAGTTTCTGTAGGGGCGGGCCACCAGAGACGCATTACAACCTTCCTACACGCGTTGTTTCCCTTGTTTTCAGCTTAAATGTGTACATAATTCAAAAATTGAGAAATATTTTTTCGCTGGCCTTCCGCACACTTATCGATTTGAGTGTAGACACAGCGAGTAGCATCTATATTATACTAGGCATGTGTGGTGCCAAAACATTTTCAAAAATATTTTCAAGTACGATTAGGTACATAGTAAACATGTAACTCGAACATGTAACTCGAATGTCACCAGCCAGACTTTTTATACAACTAGTAGGAAATTAATAACAAGTACGCACTGCTAAACTACTGTTACGAAAATATTACATTCGTTTGCTGTAAGTGCGGTGTTCTACGCTTAAGTTTAAATAAACTAATATTTTTTTTACACACATACATAATACCTATGTCGGACTACTTATTTTATACGCTATATTTTTAACACATCGATTTAAAACCTAATCGTTTAAGTTTATTTTTATAAAACAAAAAAAAAATCAAATTTGAATTTAAATAGAAACCCAAACAGCTGACCGACCACAGCTGACCTTCTTAAATCAATTTGGGTGTCTACATGACAGATAAATTGATTGGCACATATAAACAAATGTGTTGCTTTGCCACGCGACGATTTCTTTCTATTTATAGATCTTAATGTAGAACAGGGCGTTGTATTTTTGCAGCCATTTTGCAATGACGTCTCATTGCTCTGGATGAGAAGATTCATAATTATATCGATGTAAATTTTATGATATTTCCGTCCTAAGTAAAATTGCTGCTATTGTATAAATTTTAGTTTGTTTCTGGCTTTCTTATAAAACTAAGCATTTTTATGTTCACATTCAATAATTTTCTGAAATATTCGAAAACATTAAACCAAATATCCAAATCCAATGATAGCCGCCATCATTAATCAGCTTCCGGTTGCACAATCCGACATTTTAAAAAGCACTGTACACCATACACTACCCTACCGACTAGCAAACCATACGAATTTTTGCACTGCTCATTGTCAATTTGACAGGTGATAAAAATTCTTTTTGTGCGCTTTTGTTTATTTTGTGTTCGTTCTTCACGCGAATTTTCCATCAAATCTGACAAATTTTCGTTTTCCGTCGCAAGGCTAAATTCGAAAATGCTTTTTAAAACCACAATAATCACTGCCCTGTACATTTCCATAATATTCGCTGAAGTCGAACACAAATGTTCCGATTTGAAGCGCCATGAAATCGAACACCATCTGTCGACAAAGACTCCCTACCGTGTCGTGGCCAATAGAGATGAAAGCAAATTCGAATATCCAGGTAAATTGGACTGTTTGTATATGTGTTTATATTGTTTGCAAAAATTATTTTTTTAATATAAACATTTTCCCACCCAAATCATCGGTGAAGAATGCAAAGCAACTAGAATTTGGTCGGTCATTCGGCACGGGGCGCGAAATCCCAGCAAGAAGAACATTCGTCTGGCCAAAGAGCAACTCACTCGAATTAGACAAAGAATTATGAACAATGCACATTCGCACTTTTGTCCACACGAGCTGGCTATGTTAAAGTTTTGGTATTTCAAACTGAATGATGATGAGGAAAAGTTTTTGGTCGCCGAAGGAGAAGATGAACAGATTGAGTTGGCTGAGAGAATGCAAAAGAGGTATCCTGACATTTTGAAGGACACATATGATCCAGACTTGTATTTGTTCAAGTATACTGCAACGCAGAGGACACTAAAGAGTGCAGAGAGTTTTGCGACAGGCTTGTTTGGAAGGCATCGCATAAGGGACATCAATTATCCAGAGGCGCTTCACAAGGATCCTGTGTTGAGGGTGAGTCAAGAATGAGAATTTAATAGATGTTTTTTTTTTTTGTTGACTTGTTAAATCTATGTATGTAGTTCCTTGTTGCTTTAATTTAGTGTACACATTCCATTAGTGTATCACAGAGTATTTTCTTAACTGAACCATTTTGTCCTGTCTTTACTCAGGAAATTTATACGACGCGTAGACAACCAAGTGACCTGGGTTCATCCCGTCAAAATAATTTACGGAGAGCTGTATCTTGTTTCAGTTGGAATTTGTGCACAAGATAGCTGCGCATATTTATTTGTTCTGTCCGTTTGCCTGCTGCTGATATGCTTATGCCGATTGTTGCTTTTTATTCAAGGGATCTACATAATATTCGTTCGCTGAAACATTTACATTCGCAAGTAGTTGCTGTAATAAAATACGCACGTATCTCGGCGCGGCAGGGTCATTTTTAGAGTCGTATTCACAAATGTCAGTGGCAATCTTTTAAAAAAAATCTCCATATACATCCGCCCTTGGTTTGAACTGCTGCCGTTAGTCTCCATTCACTTTACAAGTCCTAGCCATCTTAAACAACTGATTATGAATTTAATAACAAGATCAGTGTGGGTCTGCCCGTCAAGGTAAATGTAATCAAAAATCAGTCAAAGACGACAAAGGACATCTTCATCCACACTCCCTTAAGTTCATGCTTGTGCTTCATAGAACAGAAGTGGGATGTAAGAATATAAGTCTTCCTAGCAAGTGTAATTCTTTACTTGATTTCTGATGTGATATCATTTTCAGAGTTCATAGCGGTGCCGAGGTAGGCTAAGTCCTACCACAAAGTTGTGTAGCTAATAATTGTTAGTAGTTTATGAACATCTATCCATTATGATGTTCTGTGTGATTTGTCTGTGTACTTGCTTTTGCCCTCATTGGAAACTTAATCCTTTTTTGACTGCCTCTGTCGGTTCATCATCAATCAATTTTATGCGGTACGCTTCAGAAGATAAATCCTGGTCGTATACTGGTCGCTTATGTTGGTATATTTATTTGACGCCATACGATATATAATATAATAACGCTCCTTCGTCATCGTAGATTTGTAATTTATTTGCGTGTTAAAGCCACCCATTCTTTAGTTTGCCTGCTTTTATGTTATACAAGTTATTGTCAAAATGTTGTTTAGTGTCTGATGATTTATTAGTGTGCTTTGTGTATTGTTTATAGTTAGATTTTTCTGTTTAATAAACTAGACAAAACAAACATTGTAAATATTTTTGGAATAAAATGCAAAAGTTACTAACAACAAATTGAAAAAAGCCGTTTAAATTGCACTACTCCAAACATGCACAACTTAGGCGGCTCTCAGATTGAGGCAACTAGCAACATTTTTCGTTCAAGCGATATTTAGTTCCTTTGATGTGAGACCTCCAATTTAATTAAAAGTAAAATAATTGTGAGCAATTGCGTGTTTCCTATTGCCAGTTGCCTCAATGTGAGAGCCGACTAATGCTTTGATCCAGACAAAATCGTACACATAATGGGTCCCATTCGTTTCGGAATTTGGTTCTTTAGGCCAATTGCCAATAATTATGTTCGGCTAATTTTCTGACAAATTAGTGTGAAAAGAAAAGTTCATAAAATTCCAAACTTGAAACAGATGCGCTTATTGTTATTGTCGATCAGCGATCGTCACGACAATTGTCGATTGATTTTAACTATTCGTACGCACAAAATTCTTTCTAATTCGACAATATCAATCGCAATCGACAATCACAGTTGTCGCTCAACGATCAACTATCGATACTCACAATAGGGGCCAAGCGACTTCTCTATTTTATTTTATTTATCTTCTTCTAAATACTCTAGAAATCCCTGCAAAAAAAAAAACGTCAGCACTCAAAAACTATCCAATAAGATAACTTATTACCTAACTCACATAGCAGAATAATTTGTTCACAATTTACTCACCACGATATCGCCAGAAAATCAGCCGAGGATAATTAATTAATTAGCTCAATTGACAGAAGTAATGGCTTTTAAATCATCTAAGCAAGAATACGTTTGTACCTTTTTGGCAAAAGCCAACTTTTCCAGAATATGTACGTAAAATTCTTTAGTGTCCAAATACCGCCCCAACTTCAATAGTCGCATAACGAATATTATGTGATTTGTTGTGTAGACTAAAGCAAAATACATAACTGCTTATTCAAAATGCATAATATGTACAAAATTGCAATTTCATTCGAGTTTAAGAATAGAGTTAACAAAAATCAATTCATAGCTTTATTGGGGAAAATGTTCGAAGAAATAAGTTTAAATGCACTTGAGTCTATTTCACCACAACATTTTTGTAATAGATTTAGAAGTTCCATTTTATTGAATGATTCCATCGCATTCGAAATAAACACACCTACGTTATGAACTGTCACCTAGACACTAGTCATCTCTCTTTCGCTCGTTTAAAAACGTAAAAGCCAAAAACAAACAACCCCATTTTCTGACATCTCACGTCAAAACCAAAAACTCGTTGAAAAAATGCTGCGTATTTTTCGTCAAAACGTGATTTTCCAAATGGAATAAGTGAAAAGAATAAATTTTACTAAATTTTTGTTCAACTAAAATCAGCTTACATAAACCGCATGCTTTAAATCGTTAGGCGGAACTAATTGTGAAGTAAAAATACACAGTTTATGGAGAAATAAGTTTTTTATTTGCAAGAGCAAAAAAAGTGAACAAACGAAATTGTGCGTGCATCGGAAAGCAGTCCTGAGAAACTTTATTTTTTCCCCCTTCGTTCGTCTTTTTCGTCCAGTAACGGGAGTCGCGGTGGTGTCCCACAAAGTTTGCGATTAAAGTTTGTTAACCCACGATCAAGGATTGGAGAATGCAACCACACGATTTGTAAATTCCGGTTAGCTTTGCAGGAAAAAAAAAAGTTTGCTTAATGTGGGATTATCTACGTATTGCATTCGTTACAAGGACTAGGATAAACTGATGGGACTCTCAGGTAGAAATATTTGATCAAAATATTACGGATGCGACGGAATAGACTCGTTTCAAACTGTACTGTACCTAGTACCCATTCTCTAACATCCTTTTCATTAGTGAGTCAGATTAATCGATTTCGGTTCCTTGCAAATTATATTAGCAAAGTGCGATGGGAGTGTACCACATTTTTTACTCGGCACTGAAAATTCAAGTCATAATTTTCCAAATTATTATGCAATGGAACTCGCTAATCTGTTCCATTTCGCACGAAAACTTTCAATTTAGATAAAACCGCCACGATATTGTGGTCATTTTTTTCCAATTAGCGGTTATTGTGATGGTAAAAAAAGACATGCAAGGCATACCGCAAAAGTATTAAGTTTTACCAAATAAGTGGGTATTTCTGGAATATGTGATTCAAAATACTTGGAAACACATTCAAAGCGCACTTGCATTCTATGGTAGTAATCACGCTTTGGTGGCATGTGACCAAAGCAATTTTATAACTTAAGAGCCACCTTTTTAAAAAGTCTTTATCATTTTGTTTATTCTTTACATTGGTGCCTAACATGTAACCGTAACAAAAGTTGTAGGGCATTGTTCCTTTGCGAGTATTGTTTGTCATTTGTGAGTGGCGTGGAATGTGCATTTCTATTATTCTTAATTTCTGAAGTTACACTAAAATGAATGCAGATTTTGTTAAGAAAATTTAAATTCTGGCAAACAAATCAGAGCTTCCATTACAAGCGCGAGGTACACAGAAAACATTACATTCAAAACTGTATCAAGGAGTAAGAAGTTGCGGTAAATGGCTTTTCCTTGTGCAGTCAACCAGACGATACATATAGCCATTGCCTGACTTTCTTCACGAACTCTGTAATGATGCCTTTCCAGTATGATTTGCTGTACAAAACAAGACGCAATTTTCTTAAATTTTGAAAAATGTTGCCTATTTTACAACCACTCACCAAAAGCATCTCCGTCTTACTACATTCAGACATTTATGTCGATTTCGGTTGGTCGTCCAGAACCGGCCGGAAGCATTCCGAACGCTTCTGAAAGCGTTCAAATGGCACTCAACTGACAGTTCTCAGAAGAGAAATTTGCTTCTGGATTTGAATTCAGAATCGCGGAGAGTTCTTCCGAATTGAGTAAAGTTGGCAGGGTAACTTCGGCATAAGTTCTCAGCAACTAATACAGAGTCTTGCTAGTTTTCACCAGTCCTCGGTAACAAATGCTCTTGTTGTTCCCCATTCCTTGGTCGTGCGGATAATCTAAAACTCTCTACACAGATAAACTCATAATCATAAGAAATATAGTGACCAAGTGAAAATGGACCGCTACCTTAAATAAACTTGTGCAACTCAATCATAAAAAAGAAAATCAAACCAAGTGAATAATGCTCGATCAAAGTCGCACTTCTGGCGGCAGTCGCAAAACTTCAATGTCTGACAGCCTTAATTCGTCGCTCACCTTTCCCAATGGCTGTGTCGGCGTCACCGTTCCCGACAGTCAGTGTCCCATCTGCTTCCAGTCGAAGCGTCATCAGGAGAACATCGATGGCATCACATTCGAGAAGCAACAATGGCGTATCCGTGAGCGAATGAAAACCGCGAGTGTCGCCTTAGTTCTGTGTCTGAACATTGGTGTTGACCCGCCAGATGTGGTAAAAATTCAACCATGTTCTCGGTTAGAATGTTGGGTCGATCCATCGTCTGTGTCGGCGCCGAAAGCAATGGAAATGATTGGAACGAATCTCCAGAAGCAGTATGAACGTTGGCAACCACGAGCACGGTATAAAAAATGCCACGATCCGACGGTGGACGATGTCAAAAAACTCTGCACCAGCTTGCGACGTAACGCCAAAGAGGAGCGGGTGCTGTTTCATTACAATGGACATGGTGTGCCAAAACCTACAGCAAACGGAGAGATTTGGGTCTTCAACAAGACCTTCACACAGTACATCCCACTGTCGATCTTTGACTTACAGGCATGGATGGGGGCGCCGTCGATATATGTCTACGACTGTTCGAATGCCGGCATTATCATCAACTCGTTTAATCAATTTGCGGAGCAGCACGAGAAGGAGATGGAGAAGGTTATGCAGACAATCGGACCGACTGCACTGCCCATGGTTACGTATAAGAAGTGCATCCACTTGGCCGCGTGCTCAGCGAACCAGATTCTGCCAATGAATTCACAGCTGCCTGCGGATCTGTTTACTTCTTGCCTTACGACACCGATTAAAATCGCTCTCAAGTGGTACGCCATGCAGGGCAAGTTCGATTTGGTGCCCAAAATGCACAGTGATTTGATTGACAAGATCCCGGGACAGGTAAACGATCGACGAACTATGCTCGGCGAGCTGAATTGGATTTTCACAGCGATCACTGACACTATCGCCTGGAACACACTGCCCAGAGATCTGTTTCAAAAGCTCTTCCGGCAGGATCTGCTAGTGGCAAGCTTGTTTAGAAACTTTCTCCTGGCCGAGAGGATTCTGCGATCACATGACTGCACGCCGGTATCGAGCCCCGCACTGCCTCCGTGCTTTCGGCATCCAATGTGGGATGCATGGGACTTGGTTGTCGACTTGGCGCTGCAACAATTACCTGACATTCTAGAGAAGGGTGCCCCCTACAAGCAGCTTCCGTTCTTTGAAGAACAGCTCACTGCATTTCAAGTCTGGCTGGATCGAGAGTCAGAGTCGCGGGTACCGCCGGAGCAGCTACCCATCGTGCTGCAGGTTCTCCTCTCACAGGTGCATCGCTTGAGAGCATTGGATCTGCTGGCGCGGTTTTTGGACCTCGGCCCTTGGGCTGTTAATCTTGCCCTTGGTGTGGGAATATTTCCGTACGTACTTAAGCTGCTGCAGAGCTCCGCGAGGGAGCTGCGGCCAGTTCTGGTCTTCATTTGGACAAAAATATTGGCCGTAGATTCGTCGTGTCAGGTAGACTTAGTCAAGGATCACAAGTATTTTCTCTCCGTGTTGCAGGACGGCAGCGTCTCAAAAGAAATCCGAACGTTGGCAGCCTTTGTGCTGTCAAGCATTGTAAAGAATTTCCTCTTAGGTCAAACCGGTGCTCTGCAAGGATCGTTGGTCTCCATTTGCCTGGTTCAACTGAACGATGATGATTGGTTGCTGCGTCAGTGGCTGGCGATATGTTTGGGCCATCTCTGGCAGAATTTCGACAAAGCGCGCTGGTCTGGAGTACGAGATTTGGCCCACGAAAAGCTCTATCCCCTGCTACAGGATCCTGTGCCTGAGGTGCGTGCTGCCGCCGTGTTTGCCCTTGGCACATTTATAAGTTCGGTGACAGATCGATCGGAGGAACACGCTAACAACATTGATCGAATAATTGCCATAACCCTGCTCGACACGGTGGCTGATGATATGTCGCCTTTGGTACGCCTGGAACTGGTAGCGGCCTTGCAGTGGATGGTTATACTTTTCGAATCGCAGTTCGTCACTGTATATCTGCAAGAGTTTCTGTCGACCTCACCCACGCCCACAATCATCTCTCACAGTCCGACGACACATCCGCACCATCACACGACCCACAGCCTGGAGAGGAACATCAACATGAAACGCGGCTACAGTTCCAGTTGTATATCGAATATGGCATGCGCACCGTCGAGCATTCCGTTTCACTCTATTTTCTTGAAGCTTTGGCAAGGAATCCACAATCTCAGTCAGGACCCCTTCCCCAAAGTGGCAGAGGCCGCACAGAAGGTGATCAACTTTGTCAGGGACTCGGCGCTTTGTCTCATAACGGCGAAAGAGGCCACCTCTGAGAAATGTATTAGCCTTAGTGTGAGCCTACCGCCTAGCCCCAACACCCGCACGAATTACTTGGGCGAGTCGCCTCCGGTTAGCATGAACCACTCAGACGCTAAGGCTAGTACAGTTGGCAGCAAATTGAGCTCTCTGGCCAGTGGCGTTACATTGAAGATCCGCGGCAGCTCTATGTTCACAGATCTTGAGTACTTGGACAGGAAAATTCGAACGACATCGATGAACGACGAAACAGACAGTTCGGGACCATCGAACACAGCTGGCGCGGCGGGCGGCATCACCGACAACCATCACCCGACAGCATTGCGCAACATGAAACCCATCGTCACCACGGCCTTCCTACCATGGGCCATAAGCTATTTCACCCGCCCAGGCAAGAACCGAACAGCCAACACAGTTAGCGAAGAGCCCGCGATGCCGGCCGATAGGAACTCACAAGAGTATCGTTCGCGCGAATGGCGATTCAAAAGAAACTCGAGTGTGCGTCAAATAGCAGACGAACAGTGTAAATTTGCTGAGTCCTACAGGATCGATATCCAAAACTGGATTGGGAAGACGCAATTTACGCCCTCAATTGTGAAGCTGCTGCCATACGAACCCCAGATAGCAGTGGCTTACAAGGAAAAGGTCGCAGTCTACGATTGGAGTCGAAACTCCGTATGTTCCTACACGCCGATAACAAGCAGCAATGCAATGAATTCAAGCAATAAGAAGGGTTCCAGTTCCGGCAGTGGAAACGGCTCCCAGACAACCTCATCCGCAGCAGCGCAGTCGGCAACAGTGCGGGTGGGTGGTATTGAATTCGTCAATGCGCACGATGTGGCCATGATACTGGTGGGTCACGATGATGGCATTGTGCGAGTTTGGCAGGAGCCATCGTTTGACACGAACCGAGAGTCTAGTCGTCTGGTAACAGCATGGGAGGCGTTACCGCTGCGTGCGCAAAAGAAGGAACTGTCCGGAATTGTGATGTCCTGGCATCAAGTCAGCCAGCACCTGATTGTGGGTGGTTCCACTCGATACCTACGAGTTTGGGACGCCGACAAGGAGCTTAAAGTTTGTGATATACCCATAGGTGCTGAGACCACGGTCAAGGCGCTATCGCCTGCGCCGCCAGATCCCACACGCATGGATGTGCTCGCTGCTGGCTGCATTGATGGCAGTGTGCGCATCTTCGACCGACGTTGTCCGCCCACCGAGGTCAGAGTAAGAGTCTATCGCGAGCATAGCGGTGCCATATTAACCGCCTACCTGAGGGATAATCAATCCACCCTTGTATCGGGATGCTCACAGGGCCGTGTAAACGTGTTTGACCTGCGAGGAGGTAAAACAGTCCACCAGTGGGACGTTGGCTGTGATGTGTTGGCAATAGCGGTGCACCCAACCATAGATCTTGTCGCGTGTGGCAGTAGTCAGAAGATTGCCATCTACAGACAGTGTGGTCGCACGCAAACCGTTTTGCGCAGCCACGAGGGTGGTTTCATGGGTCCGAGAGTCGGTCTGCCTTCATGCCTCTCCTTCCACTCGCATAAAATGAACCTAGCGGTAGGATTTACCGACAACACGGTGGCTGTCTATGGGCCGCCGGGTCTTCCAGGTAGTACTCATATTTTCCTCTCTTTTGCATACAACATTCGAACAAATACCGAACCTTGCTAACTGCGCTCTATTTTTCTCTTTACAGTTTTATAAGCTCTGCCAACGCTGGGAGACCGATGTCAACCGAAATGCCGATGCATTGGATTTTGTTAGAAAATTTGTGGATGGCCCCGAAATGCACGAGGTCGTCAAGTATATACAAAAGCGAACCCAACTTAATAATATCACACAGCAAGACGCCCATTTAATGTACACAATTTGTGCCTTCGAGACAGCATGGAGCAAGCATAAGAAAGTTTCACCTTGGTGCTCGGTTTTCAATAAGAAAACAATCAGATATATGGAATTTGCTGATGATCTGGAATATTACTGGATCGATGGTTATGGTTTTGAGCTTACCCACAAGCAGGCTTGTCCGGCGATAATTGACATGTTTGATCATATTGAGTGAGTACTCAAATCTTCAGTTGTTCTTTGTGTTTTTTTCTCTGACTTGTGTGCGTATTTCTTTTGCAGTCCCCATTCATTACACCAAAACGCCACATTTTATTTTACTCATTCCGGGACGATGCTGAAGCTGCTGGCCCATCTGGGATTGTACAAAGATGATTTCCATTTAACTCATCTAGACGCAACGAAACAGAGGCTATGGAGAACAAGTGCAATAGATTCGTTTTCTAGCAATTTGGCCTTCATTTTATACGAGTAAGTATTTTGTTTTTATACATGTATATTTGTCTAGGGAAAGGTTGGTTTGATATTTTTTGAAAATGGACACACTAGTTGCGAATTAGTTGACACTCAACTTGTTCACCAAGAAATTGGTGCAAGGTGTTCAACATTCTACCCGACTTTAGTAAATAAATAAGCAGTCAGGCGAAGAAAGCATCAATATGTATCTACAAATCTATAAAAATGGCGTACATTTCTCTACCATAACATATCCCTAAGCAATAATAAACTGATTACTTTATACCAATTTATATCAGATCGTCGCCAGTCTAACATTATTGAATTTTATATGACGCACCTATACTAGTCACTAGACAAGGACCCAGAGGTTTGATTGTTTACTGTTTCAGTTTTTCATATATAAGGCCTCATTTAATTAGGTGGAAGTGGGATGTGACTTCTACATACTCAATTCGTTTTTCTGCATCAAAGAGCGAGCCATTATCAGTACGAATATAATGTATGCCCGGCCACGCAGGGTGGTGCATACGGCTTTAATCTCGTCACAGGAGAATCACGCCAATCGTGGAATCCAACGGGGGGAATCATCGACAGCAATACTTTGCCACCGACCATAAGAGAAACGCATAATATCAGAGTTTCTCCACCACTACACCAAAAAAGGGGTTTCTGCTTGCTAGTACAATGGACCGATATTCGTCTGAGTGATCCAGGATTTGGAATCCCCTTTTTTATAAAAAAAAAAGCCGAACATTTGTAATAAGAACTTTATTGAACTAATGGAGCTACACAGATTTGTTTTGACAAATGAAAGACAGCCGTCTGACTGTGAAACTACCTTTCCCAAAAACGTGTCGATAAGGAAACTTTTCCGGCGATAGCAGTAGAAGGTGAAAGGGAATCGAATAGGTGAAGTGAAACTCAATTCCGACGGATTCCACGATAGGGGTGAATGTACCATAAAAGCCATGGAGTCAGTCGTTGTGAAGTCGAGGGCAGTAAGTCATTGCAAGAAATACCTGGATGAACTATCGCAAGCCAACACGGTGACCCTATGCTGGGTACCGGGGCATATGGATATTCCGGGAAACGAACAAGCGGATGAGATTGCAAGAAATGGGTCGAAGATGCACGTATCAATGGCCCTAAAATCTGTAAGAACTCCGCTAAGCACGCTTGTAAGGAAGATCGATATTGAATCCTTGAGTAGAACAAATCTACGCTGGAACAATCTCAACACCTGTAGGCATGCAAAAGAATTATGGCCAGAAGTGAGCAAAAAGAGATCCAAATTCATGATCGGACTTAGCCGCAAGGACATCCGCATACTCACGGGGGTCATAACTGGACACTGTGCGATAGGGGTGCACGCGGGAAGGTTGGACATACTGCATAATAACTTTTGCAGAAGCTGCAGAGACGTTAAGAAATAGAATCTGTTCGTCATCTGCTTTGCGAATGTCCAGCCTTTAAAAATAGTAGACAGAGTAGACAGAGTATTCTCAACAGCTTCTTCTTCGATGAACTAGAGGATTTGGTGAATGTTGATCTTAAGGAACTCCTGAGATTCATACTCAAATCGGGGTGGTTCCAGTAGGTCATCAAACCCCACATCCCTTCGGTTGCTCCTAGGATAGGCTGAGAATCTGGATACAAGAGCTTGTGAAGTCCTGGGATTAATACCAAATCTAGGTGACTCAATAAAGCGGTATACTCTTTGTCTCCAACAGGTATGAAATGGAAGGTTCCCGTGACTGGACACAATGGACCCAACTGATGGTCTACGTGAAGCTGTGGCAACCGCCACAAGAGCACCCAATTACCTACCTACCTACATACCTACCTAGGGGTGAATGTACCTATAGTAAGAAATATATTCACCCTTATTCCCGTTTGTCGTATACGACTCATACTTCGTGATGTTCAGATTTTTGTATACCCTCCACAGGAAGGTATATTCACTTTGCCATTACGTTTGTAACGCCAAGAAGGATTCACCGGAGACCATATCCATACTACTTATAAAATGCAACGTCCGTCTGTTCGTTTCTCCATAACTCGAGAACTATTCGTTCGATTTTCATGATTCTGGTTTATAGATGTGTGCCCAACTTAGTCCGTAGGGTGGGTGAGAATTGCTCAGGAGTAAAGGTGTCGCGGGGAATAAGGGGGGTCTCACGAACCTTTAGCCGTATGAAATTAAAAGTTTGTGTGTTTATAGATAAATCAAAATAATTACATGCCTCATTCATCGTTTTTCAAAATTCGTCCTATAAGGGTTGAAAAACGTTTGCACCCTACTTTTTTATTTCGACCTTACTACGCTCAACTTGCCATTATACTCATAAATCTACGTATGTCATTTCAAGAAATGCTTTTATTTGTTAGCCAATACTTCACCGAGTATTTTGATCTAAAAATCATCTTTCTGTTCCATCCAGAGGGTGAGATATAATAAATTGAAAATAGATCTTAATTGGTCAAGTGCGAAAAAAATGATTTCTCGATTGCAGTTGTGCTTAGGGGTAGTTTTATATTTATTCCCAAAATAGAATATGATTACTCGCTCGACTGGCATTCAGAATGCACATTGTACGTACATACTCATGTATGGCGTAGTTGAATTTGATGTAGGCAATGGATATGCTTTAAACAAACTAAATATGTATATATGTACGTCTACGTACATATAAGAGGTTTGTGGTGCGTAAGTGATGGATACATATATCTACATACATGGATTTGAGATCTGCAGCTATGGAAAGTGTAACGATATGATCATACCTGTGACGAGTTTTTATTTATGTGAAATCTTATGTCAATTGACTTAGGACTATCGGATCAGTACAGGTTACGTAAGGACTAAGTTGTTGACGGGGGAGGGGTAAAGGGGTGGTAGGGACTAACTCTGGAACTATTTGGCCAGATTGTACCGGCTACATCCTCCGGATCAGTATAGGTTAGTTAGAGTGTGGATGGGGGAAGGGGAAACAGGGGTATAGGGGTTTTCTTCAGAAAACCAGAGTTGACCACCGACAGCCACGTCTTTCACATGGACAGCTATATATTGACTGTTCGCGTGTGAGCTCATGAATTGTAGGCGTAATTTGTTTATAGCTACTACGCCCATTAAATAAATAACATATAGGTATAGTTTATGAAAAGGTATAGCGATCAAGTATTTTGTAAGCTTAAAAAGAAGACAAAATATAAACAAGTAAAAGTGTTACAATCGGCCTGGCCGATGCTTTGATACCCTCCACTATATATGTACTGGTACAGGTACACGCAAGTGTCTAATATTGGCTTTGTATGGGAGGTAATAGAACTACTCGACCGACATCGACCATTTTTAATACCAACCTGGCGACGGTAAAAAGAAGTCGTTTCACAAAATTTCATTTGCCTAGGTCAATTCGTTTGGACGTTATTGTGCTTTCAACAGACGGACAGACGGACATGGCTAAATCGATTCAGAATGTGATCCTGATTCAGAATATATATACTTTACTAGCATACTTTACTCTTATATTATGGCCATGTTAAAAATGGTCCATGTCGGCCAAGTAGTTCTGGTACCTCCCATACAAAACCACTATTAGACCCACGTCTCTCTCTGTCTGTTGAAAGCACGATAGCGTCCAAACGAATCGACTTAGGTGAATGAAATTGTGTGAGAGGACTTTTTTTAACCGTCGTCAGGTTGGTATTGAAAATGGGCTATGTCGGTAAAGTAGTTCTGCTACCTACCATACAAAACTAATATTAGACACATACTAACTCGCATGACAAACATTTTGCATGACTTTTATGCAGTGGAGGGTATCAAAGCATCGGCCAGGCCGATGATAACACTTTTACTTGTTTTAATTTTGTGTAACACTTTTTTTTATATAGAGTACACAAAAAGAGTTCAAAGTCGATCGGATAAAATACGAATTTCCCATACAAACTGTAGCCTCCCTTTTCCCCTTACTGAGTTCGAATTTCCCCAAATTGTTTCTGGCCATAAAACGAAATTTGTTTAAAAATATCTTAGCTTTCTAGCTTTGATCTGGGCCTTGATCACCAATCAGTCAGGAGATAATGTCTGAATTGAGTGCCGCTTTTTCGATGTCTATTGTCTGGGGAAACTGAACAATTAGCGAGAATCTCTATGTTAACGCTCATATTTTTCTCTTTTAGGTGCAGTGATGAGCCGAAAGTGTTAACCCTGCACCAGGAACGGCCTGTTCGCATTCCTGGTTGCCCGCAGGATCAAGATCTATGCAGTCTCAAAGATATGAGAAGGATATTCAAAAATAGTATTGAACATTGTGATTTCAATGAAATGTGCAACATCCCCACATAGAACAACGCCCCGCACATATCATGCAATTATACATACCATCTCAGCAGCCATACACACATCCCACACACGTAAGAGTATGTTAATTTAGAGCCAAATTCAGCCTTGAAGCTTTCCAACAAACAAACAAAAAAGCACCAAAAACCGAATAGCTTTGCTTTTGCCCACAACACGCTCTTAGGGAGAGAACAAGATTACAAATCAAAAAAAAAGTATAACACTCACTAAGATACAGATTAATCTTACGTTTTTTCTAACGTCCGCTCATACGTTAAAAAAAAGAAGATTATCCATCACCTGTCCGATGAGCAAATCGAAAATAGAAATAATATTTAAATCATCTCTAAGAGATGCATAAAATAAATCTCAGCTTGGGAAATTGTTGTATTTTCATTGAAAAAAAAGGTGTCTTGAATGTGATACGTATTAAGTTTTTATGGGAACGAGAGAAGAGAAAGAGTGCAAGAGGAAGAATCATCAACAATAATAATAAATAATAACAACAACAACAAGAGCAGCAATAGCAACACATCCAATGTATTTCTCGTTATTTTATATACACATATTATATATATACGCATTATACAAACAAAAAGAACATTACATTATTAGTAGGTACATTTTCTATGTAGATAGTAATAACAAATTATTAATTATTGCAAAAATAAAAATATAGTAACACAAAAAAGAAAAAAAAAACAAAAAAAAAAATTCTAATAAACTATAATATTAATGACAATTTTGCGTCGATGGCCTGCAATATACATTAAAATAAAATAAAACATAAATATATATATATATTATTATACCTGTGAAGTATATTTTTTTATTGAACATTTATATAAGTCACGAAAAACTACAAGAGAGCAGCATACCCGTAAATAATTGTACACAAATACATTAAGTTTATAAAAGCGCGGCAGATATGTAGATATTGAACGAATATAAAACAGCCTGTAGGCACACATACAAACACAAACACCACACACGATATGTTATAATATTCCAATGTACGAAAATGTAACTTATTATGTAATAATTATTATCCCCGCCCTCCCTTCCTGCTCCTCCGTAAACACACAAAACTTGTAAGAAATAATATTTATATTCAAAAAGAGTAAACAACAACAAGTACATAATGTAATTGACTACAGCAAAAACAAAAAAAAAATGGTTAAACTCTTAAATAAGAATACAATTCTATGTAAATCTTAACGGTAGTTATATATATTTAATTACTTATTATTAATAATAATACTATTGTATAACTTCTTTTTTTAATTTTGTTTTTTTTTTTGCAAACCATTTTTTGTTTGTTTATTATAATATTTTGCTCTTTTCATGTGATTTCCTCCCTTGGGGTATTTTCCTATTGTGCAGGAATCAAGGGAGAAATGGAAAGAAAACACAAAACAAGAAAAATCCTATTAAATAAAGTAACTAGTGTAATTTGTTAAACAAATGAGTGTGTTTTTTTTTAATTACATAATTATTTTGGTGATTGTTTCGATTCCATTCTAATCGAGTAACTGGAAAGGAGGTAAGGATTTGATTGGTCGGCGAGCTGAGCTGAAATAAAATGAAGTCTAAATCCGTTAAAATCACAGATTTGAGTATTAATCTCGGGAGTTCTTTAAGATTCACCTTCTGCAAAGAAGTAGCTATTCACCCTTAAGGACCATTCACATGGAAGCGAACGAATTAATGAAATGCGAACAAACCACTTTTTATGCATTTATAAACAGAAAATTGCACATTTTACTACTCCAAGATGAGGATAATTAATTATTCCATCAAAATGTATTAAGAAAACAAGTTTATTAACAGTTTAAATAACGAAATTTCGAAATCCAAATTTTTTGCCGCGAGCGAAAACACCCTGACGCGAATTGTCAGTCTATTCACAATCCACATCATTTAAATCGCGTTCCACAAAGAAGCGAATAAAAAATTCGTTCGAACTTAACCTTATTCCGAGAGCTGGATATCTTGAAATAATAAAATGTGGAATTTTCTGTTTATAAATGCATAAAAAGTGGTTTATTCGCATTTGCTCAATTCGTTCGTTCGCTCCCATGTGAATGGTCCTTTATTCTATGTGGCGTTTAAATTATACGGAAAATGGGGTTTTTGGAAATTAGTTTAGCATGTGACCTGTTTTTATGCCATTTTACTGCTATGTTCCACATTTCACTTTCACTCGAAATGAAATCGGAAATGAATTTTTGTGTTCTACATTTCACTGTATACCATTTCGATCTCAAACTTTTTGGAATTGACACAAAGTAAAATTGTGATTTCGAAAAAATTTCAGAGTTTCCGAATCTCTCGAAATGCAGAACATTGAAAACGAATACACTCGATTTGCAATTTCGATTTCACTCGATTTTTGGAACCTAGCTGAAAGTGAAATTGTGATTTGGTAAAATTTTCGGAGTTTCCGAATCGCTCGAAATGCAGAACACTGCAAACGAATTCAATCGATTTGCAATTTCGATTTCACTCGGTTTTTGGAACTCTGTTAGTTGCAAAAACGACTTGTAAAACGCCTATTATGGTCGATTACAGGCTGAATTCCAAAACGTAGTACTTCTGCATTACTGCTTAATCAAGCGTTCCAAAACGCAAACGGGTTACTTTGACGCAATGCATACTTTTCTAAAACGCATTGTGAATGCATCAACTGCGCAAACAAAAGCAAACAGAGCATCATGAATGATTATGATGCAAATGGCCTTTGACATTTAATTTTAAACCGCCAATTAAAATGGATTCATCGCTGGAGTCGTAAGTAAAATAATAATTTGCAAATTTTACTTTGATTTGCAGTAATAAAAAGTGGACGAATAAATCCATTAAATACCTACCCGAATTCAATTTGAACCCGATTTTCGAAACAAAAGGTGCTGTGGATGCTGTGTCGTTTTGGAGAAGATGAAAAAAATTAATTAATTGGTGTTTGAGACATTTTATGATAATTCGCATCAAAGTCATTCCAAAACGTCAAAAATTGCAAAGCATAACAGATGCAAAGCGGCGCAAAAGCATTCATAACCTGGCATCAGAAAAGCAGTGTGCATTCACAATGCGCATTTTTTTGACGTCTTGGAATTCAGCCACAAATTTACAAACGACACTTAAACGACTTAACCCTAAAAACCAGCTATCGTTTAATATAAACACGACGTAGAAAAAGGGTGATTGAGAATACACAATCTGTAATTGGTATTCGTAAAGTTGGTGGCGAAAAGATTCTATTTTTTCGAGTTCCACGTCCCTACAGCCTCTGCATTAATAATGGAGTAAACCAAACCGTTCTGCATGTATGCCTATCGTACTCATCGTAGTCTCCAGTAAAGAAAGATCCCGTTGGTATGTGGATGTCTACGCGGCTAATAAACTTAGATCTCTTATTTGAGTGACATGTAATGAGATTGGGGTGTATATCAATCTTGCTTGCAAGCATACCCAGCGCAGTACTTACTTATTTTATTGTAAGGCCAAATACACTTAAATTTTTTATCCATTTCTTAGAAACTACCATAGAGTCACCGCATCAGCACAAGTACCTATTTCTTGCATTGTTTTATTGCCTTTGATTTCATCTCGGCTGACTCCACGGCTTTTAAGGTCGCTTTACTGTCGAGTAGGTATGTTATATGGCGATGTTTTTATCGACTAAGTAGAGCCTCTTCAAGGATTCTAAATGATTCTCGCAGATCCAAAGCTTCGGTTATATTTAGCATTACCTCCATTGCAGTCGTGTGCACCAGCAGTAGTTGTAGATTTGATGTTGGTGTTGGTGTACGAGATTAGTCGAACTCTGTAAAGTAGGTTAAGTGAGCTCAATATATGCGACTTCACCATGAGGATGTGGCAGGACAACAACTTAGACCGGATTTGTAATAGCCTGAGGTTGAGGCCCGAGGATCGACTCTACAAGCGCCACCCTACTGACGAGCTAAGCACTAGCTAAAGCTAGACTAAACCGTCGTCGACTGTGGACACCCTTTCGCTTTTACCGTCTAGGTGATATGATATGAAGCACACGATTTGCGATCCTTTACCAACACTATGTCGCCAATGCGACTAAAAGTTTTGCAATTACAGATGCCTATATATTCCCCGCACAGAGTCAATCCAGTTGGGCTACGGTATGGTCCAGCACTATACAACTATACTATTTTTTTATGGCTAGGAGCCACAGATACAGAAATCCATAAGAAGATGGAAGACCAGACCGAAGGTATATAATCTTAGGTGTTGTTATTTAAATTCAATATCACCCTATTTCAACAATGTCCGCAGCCATCGTAAAGCTTACATCAATGTCAGAACCAGCTACAATTACACGAAAAAACAAGTAAAAGTGTTATCATCAGGCTTTGATACCCTCCACTGCATAAAAGCATAAAAGTCATGCAAAAAATTTGCCATGCGAGTTAGTATGTACTGAAGGTGCCTTCGATAAGATATGCTTTGAAAGTCTGAAACAAGCCTTGGAAAAACGTAGAGTTAACCCACTAGTGGTAAGATGGGTGGACAATATGTTAAATACAAGGGCGATAAATATACAGACGGGAACCTCAAAACTCCGAGGAAGGGTCAGCAGAGGTTGCCCACAAGGAGGTGTTCTTTCACCTACACTGTGGAACATCACTGTGGACTCTCTTCTCGACAGACTTGAGGCAACTGGCATTCACACAGTGGGATATGCCGACGACATAGCAGTAATGGCCAGAGTATATCCATTAATGAGTAGGGACACTCTCTCTACATATGCATTTCATTCTACCACAAAGCAAAACGCAGAAAAAATCGTGCAATAAGTGGGAGCAGGTCGAAAGAATACGTTTTACCTGAATACAAAGAATGCTTGAGAAGAAAAGGGTACACAACACATATTACCTGTACCACTACATACGGCTTGCTGCGTACGACGAACGATTGTGGGTTTTTTCATAAAGCATTTTTAAAGGCGGTAAACTCTGTTTCGATGTGTGTACCTTTTCACTTTTATGCAGTGTGACTTGCTTTGCTTTTTGGAATATGATTTTTATGATTATTTTTTCCAGGAATTACAACTAATTCTGAACTCCTACTATTAATATTTCAATCTAAAATATGAAAATAATTGTTTCTTCTTTGTTCTGACTTCGCTTAAAATAATGCAATCCGATATTGGGCGCAGTAGCAATAGAAATGATTTCATTCCATAATTGCTAGTTTTTATAATAACTGGTCACACTGGTTCTGCAGTGACGATGGGGTTGGTTTTTTCATAAAGCATTTTTAAAGGCGGTAAACTCGAATGCTTATCAGTTGTGCGAAAGAAGTGAAATAAACACAATACAGGGTGGCTCGTAATTATTTTCGGTGCGAACAAACTACAGTGCAAATGTTTTTGGATTAAATAGAAATTTAAATAGGAAATGGGAAAACATATTTTGAAGTGTTTAGCCTGCGCGGTCGAGAACAAAAAGAAAATGAAGGTGTAAAATATTTTTATGTGCCGATAATGGAGGGCATTACAAGTTTAACTTTATTGGTTTTTAAGTGATAACTCCTGAAACTATCCCTTTTCTGACTCCTTTTTTGGAGGTGTAATTTTTCATTACAATTTTTTTACGCGCTGTTTATTTTGCTTTTGTTTTGTTTGAACACATTTAAAATACATTATCTACGCCTTTTGGTTTTAAAATGAATAGTATTGCTTGTGGTCGAAATGTGTCCTAAGTTATATTAATCTTTAATTCATATAAATTTAAAGACCCCAACAAATTCAGAAGACCATTTTTGGAAAATTAAGAGCAAATCAATTTCTTATGAAATGCATTTTTTAAGTAGGTATTGCTTTTTTCGATAAGTCTGAAAATATAACTAAAAGGATGGCAGTAGAATAGGTATAAATAGTCTTATTGGAATTTCAATTGACTTAATTGCCATTTTAACGCAACCGAGGAAGAAATAATAAGTTGCTGACTCCATTTCAATTCATTTGTGAATTTAAAAGATCTTTTTCAGCAAAGTAGCTACATGGAGAATATAGTTGCGAGCCAACTGCAAATTTAGAGCTTTCCGGCGTTGAAATAAACGCTTTCAAAACTATAAAACTGCTGATTTCGGTAGTGAAAATGAGTTTTATTATTTTGCATGCTATATTAAAAAAACGTCAAAAAGTGTGAGTTGGAACTAAGTCAGCAACATTATGGCGTATTTTTTTGGGAAGTGAGTATAACAAAACCAAAAGTGAGTATAAAAGTTTTGCATGTAAAAGTAAAAGTTAGCTAGCTATAGATTCTGAAAAAAATACGCCTATAGTGTTTCCTCCATATTTACAGATTTTTAAGGAAGATGAAAGTGCGCATTTAACACGTTCGCCTAAAGAATTTTTAGATGCATTAGAAAGTTTATAGCAAAATAAAAAAAAATATAATTTTGAAATGAAAATGTATTACCTACATATTAAAAAATAAATGTGATTGATTACTGTAAAATTATATGTAGGCACGTGTTTGAGAGCATGACTTTATCAAAAAATTTAATAGAATAATCAAAAAAACCAACAACAAGCATAAATATCTTAGCGTAACACACATGTAATTATAATTTCGTATTTAATAAAAATGTAGGTATGACAAGTTAAAAATGTTCCCTTTTTTAACGGAGCACCCTGTGCCATTTTCCGAAAAAATACTCCTCCTCTTTTTTCTCTCTCTCACTACCCACTTTATATATCCGTCAATTTCTCATGTCTGTGTGACATAGTAATACTTGCTGATAAGGAAATTGTCGAGAGTGTCCCTACTCATTATAATGGATATACTCTGGTAATGGCAAGAGGCAAATTCATAGACGTCACAGCGGATATCATGAGGAGTGCACTCAAAGTGGTTGAGCGGTGGTGTCTGGAACAAGGACTCTCCATTAATGCGGGGAAAACAGATCTAATAATCTTCACTAGGAAGAGGAAAAATCTGGAATTTCAGCCCTTAACACTTTTCGGATCGGAACTAACAACGACCAAGAAGGTTAAGTATCTGGGAGTATACCTAGATACTGGGCTTACTTGGAATTATCATGTTGAGGAGAAGGTCCGGAAGGCAAAAAGGGTACTTCATCAGTGCAAACGTGTATGTGGACAGAGGTGGGGACTCTCTCCTAGGTCAGCATACTGGATGTATACGATGATTACTAGACCCATTATCACCTACGCTTCGGTTGTATGGTGGGCGAAAGCCTCCCAGAAGACTGCTAAGAAGCACCTGGATAGGGTCCAGCGTTTAGCATGTATAGGAATTACAGGTGCAATACGCACAACACCAACATGCGCATTGGAAGTAATCTTAGGGATCTTACCGCTAGACTTATTTATTAAGAAAACAGCGGCCCTAACAGCACTTCGTCTGCATCGAGATGCGAAATGGCACAATAGGGGTACCATCTATGGACACAGAATGATCCTGGAGCTTGTCAAAAACGAGATTAGGGAGCTGAATATGCCTATGGATGGTATAACAAAGATGCGTGTTATGGAAAGGAATCACAGAACTCGTATTGAGAATGGATTACTTCCAGAAAAGAGGAATGGTGAAATCGTGATTTTCACAGACGGATCCATGATGGATGGCGGAGCGGGGGCCGGAATCTTTTCAGAAGATCTGGAACTAGCCCGTCACATTAGCCTCGGGAAACACACTTCAGTATACCAGGCTGAGATGATTGCTTTGCTGCATGCGTTGGATTACTTGCTTGAGAGTCAGGTGGAAGGAAGAAATATCCTAATAGCACTGGACAACCAGGCGGTGATTAGATGCATGGA
This sequence comes from Cheilosia soror, assembly GCA_949372485.1. Classification (NCBI taxonomy): domain Eukaryota; kingdom Metazoa; phylum Arthropoda; class Insecta; order Diptera; family Syrphidae; genus Cheilosia; species Cheilosia soror. Next base: position 100,294,246 of record OX443563.1, read on the forward strand.
GCGAACAACCATCACAACATCACTGGCACTGGAATGTGTATTTAAGCTCAATAAGTGTTCATCTAAAAATCAGGTAACACTGACTTGGGTACGAGGACATATAGGAATCGACGGCAACGAAAAGGCGGACTCCCTTGCAAAACAGGGGTCAACTGAAAAGTTGCTGGGACCAGAACCATTCTCTCCAATTGGTAGAGGAATGGTAGAACAGCTGATTCACAAATGGATCACGGCAGAACACCTGAGAAGGTGGTCAACCGTGGAACAATGTAGACAAGCTAAAATGGCAATACAATGGCCGACCTGCTCCACTCAGAGAAAGGTTCTAAGCATGAGTCGAGGAACATTGAAATGGGTGGTGGCGTTAACTACAGGTCATGATAATTTCGGGTATCATTTAAGGAAGATGGGCCTTAGAGAAGATGATACTTGTAAGCTATGCCTGGAGGAATCTGAGACAGCGACACATATATTGTGTCAATGTCCGGCTTTGGCTGGCAGAATAATGAAGATCTTGGGAAAACATTGGGTCGAGACCCATTGGATGAAACAGATCTCATATAAACAGATGCTAGCGTTAACACTAGGAATCGAACTCAGAGAAGGACTCTGGAGAAGTCCAGAGAGTCTCTCTGGGTAGGGTTTATAGTGGTAGGGAGACGAAAAGAGACCCAACAATGGTGGTCTGATTCGAATATCTCTCGAAAATTTATATATATATATATATATAGTATGTACTGTACACTACTTGACCGACATAGACCACTTTTAATACCAACCTGACGACCATAAAAAGAAGTCCAGTCCAGTCCAGTACAAAATTTCATTCGCCTAGATCAATTTGTTTGGACGCTATCGTGTTTTCAACAGACAGACGGGCATGGCTAAATCGATTCAGAAGGTGATCCTGATTCGGAATATACAGTCATGTGAAAAATAATAGGGACACTTGCATAAAAAGTGTTCAAAACACAACTCTGTTTCAATTGCCATAAATTGGTTAGAAACGGCAAACTAAATAATTTTTTGGGATGTCGATAAAGTAAATACCGCTATCATAACGTAACATAAGCCTATTTAAAAATAAAAACACTACTCCAAACTTAATGAAAATATTCTTGTTCTTTGTATTTTCACGAAATACAGCAATGTGTCCCTATTATTTTTCACATGACTATTATATATGTACCTTATAGGGTCTTCGGTGAATCCTTCTTGGCGTTACAAATGTAATGCTAATGAGTAATGACTAAGTGGAGGGTATAAAAATTAGAAACTCACACAATCGAATGGTTTGTGACAAACTATAACAAATCCTCATCAACATCAATTTACACTAATGCAGATAATCTTCTAATGAGAAAGGAGCTATAATAAGCCATTTCTTGTGTAGTTTCTTGATGTCCTCGCAGTTGATATGCCAATTGCGTCTAGAGTACCGCATCAAATCAAATGTTTAATTTAAATAATTTCCTTCACAAAAAAAAAAACAACAATTCTCATAACTCCGATACATTTGGTTCAATTTGATTCTATTAAGAGTTAAGTGATAAGGCTGGTCACCACCCCATTTGTGAAGCGTCACATTGAAACAAAAAATCTCAATGTAGGTACATATGAATCTTAAAACACCGAGAAGCATCCATCATCTCCAACCTTGTCGCTCCTTAACCACCCTACTCCCACCAGCAATAGAAACAAACAAACCATTATTGCACTATTTCATCGCACCTCTATACGCATGTCCGGGCTTGGGTATTTATGTATATATAGCCACCCCAAACCGCAACCGTTATGTATATAAATCAACTTGATATCGGAAAAAAATCCAGGCAAGGCCAGCTCTCCAAGTAACCAGCTAGAATTCAGTAACCAGCGAAAAGTCGGCCAAGAAGGATCTCTTCCTTCTTAGCATTATTGGACGACGGATGAGGATAAACTACATCAACACCAATCCTAAGCCAGAACAGTGCCATATTTTATTGCCAAAGAGTTTGTGGTTGCTCGCTTTAGTTCATTTAATTTATAGTTAACGAAAAAAAAAAAACAACATACAAAAATCTTTGTGAATTTTAGTTAAGTTTCTGTTCTGATATGGCTCCTCATGGGGGATGCCTCAGAAGACGTGGCGAATCGCCGTCAAGGCGTTTCCCCAAGACAATTTTTGGTTTCCCATTCTCATTAGTGCCTATCTATTCGCCGCGTTCTGTATCCAACGGCCGGCATACATAGAACGAACAAAATAATACTCAATCCAGACTCATAGTGATAATTATGTGCTTAGTGTCGTAGAGTGTAAATCAATTTTTGACGAAACAGACATTCGATTTGATTTAAATTTTCGACAACAAGTTCTACATTCAGCTGTCGAGTATGGGTCCATGGTGCTATGTGCTAGCTTGTTGCCTGGGGACTGTTGTACTATTGTACGCACTCCTGGAGCTGCACTACTTCCTACGAATGTGCCTTTGTGTGATACTCGCCCGATTCGTGAAGAAAAAAACTCACATCCTGGATACAACAACTGTTTCGGGTATGTAAACTTGTGTATGTATCTATATTAGCAGATCCAAATCAGCAGAATATGTCAACTTTAGCAACATGTACTCTAATTCAGTTCGGGGTGGTGGTGATGAGAGATTGCCAGGCATTTGCCGAAGGTCAAGGCTGATGGCCGTAAGTTCTTCACTCTGACTCTCTCTCTCTGGTTGTTATTCCCAATCGACGAATCCCATTTAGGGCTTCTGTGGGTTTCATTAATTAACTATAATTAACTTTCTGTCAATCTAGTAGATGTCCTGGGCTAATGGATGGCATTAATTGAAAAATTGAAGCCCTTTCGCTGATGAAATACGCAGTTGGAGGGGTGTCGCGCTAATTCAATTTGCATGAGCATGATTTTTTTATTATTCGATTGCTTTGTGCTGGCGTTGGGTGGTGGGATTGCTCAATGTGTATTAGACTAAGGAAGCAGGTTGGGCACCGGAATTTATTGATTTTTCTTCCAGTAGATACCCAGCTGATGGACTGATGGACTGATATACACACCTAGCAACCTAAATACAAGTGTGGCGAAATTTATGTGCACAAAGATACCAGTTGCATGTTATATGTACCTATACAAATGGGGTGTAACATTGTATAGTTATGTTTTATGTACATGTATATCATTCCGGGGATATTGCACGCAGATGCAGGATATCCTGTTTATTTACTTATAAGATGTTGCCACCGGAAAATTTACGAGGCGTAAACCCATGTACATATATCTAGAACTAGATGCATCTGGGGAAATCAGGAATCTATCTGGATTGCATTAAATATTGATGTTGGTTTTCTGTATCTGTTTTTCTGCAGCGTATCTACAAACGAACATCCAAAGGGCACTTGCATGGGTATTACATCTATTTGCGCTCATGAATATTATGGCCACTTATGAGTGCAAGGTCAAGTGTACATGGCACGGAATGCTGGTATAGAAATTTCAAATAACTATTTCCGTTTCCGCCCATTGACGGCCATGGTTTGAATAGTAGGTATAGGTGATTCACTTTTTAGAAGTGGCTATAGCACTGGGTCGTATAGTGGAAATGTTTGCAATTAATTCTGTAGTTTAATGTATAGTTATTGATTTTTTTGGGGCAGTTGCAAGGCGGTCACCTTTCTTTTGGTTTTTTGTGGGTCTTAATTAATGCGGCAATTGAAGTTCAAGGTCTTTGTTTTACGTCCTATATTCAAACCATGAGTGAGATACGTTAATGTATGGACTCTATATATTTGGGTGAGTGCAGGTATTATACGAAACGAAGGTTGGTCATTGATGTAGGTTTCAGTGTGCCGTTGTAGGGGGGTATAATCACGTCCGGTGCACTGCTTTATAGCAAGGGCATGTCTACTCTTCGTTTTCTGGGGTGCAGTGTTTTATACGAGGCTTGTACGACTTTGATTTCTTTCTTTCTTTTTTAATGAACATAAAATATGTAGGTAGATACATTTTTTTTCTTGAAAATACAGATGGAATACGCAATGTTATGACCTCGTTAATGTATAAGTTGAACTGCACATCGTGCCCTAACCGCAAAATTATCGTAAGCGACAAATTTAACATTTTACAGGACAACCTTTGTTTCTGTTTTTTGTCTGAGCTAAAAAACATTGAGGCTTAATTTTTAGTATTTAATTACGTTTTCGTGTAAATACAATTATGTGATAATAAAGCGGACGCTGCAGGTGTCAAATTGGCGTTGGTTTTTGTTGTTTTTTACGTTTACGATATTTTGGCGGTCACTGTTTCCCCGTCCAGTATCAAATTTTGGTGTTTACGATAAAATGAAAATATAGTTAATGAAAATTTTACGTACTTAAGGTGGCGCTACAGTTCTTGGTGGACATGGGCCTCAACCAACAAGCGTCTCCAGCCAGCACGATCTTTGCCCAGCTGTCTCCAGTTTCGCACGCTAAGTTGGTTAAGGTCCCTTTCCACTTGCGTGAGCCACCTGAGTCGCGGTCTTCCTCTACTGCGCCGTCCCTCGGGTGTGGATTCGAAAATCTTCCGGGCCGGAGCATTCACGTCCATTCGCTCTACATGACCCAGCCACCGCAGTCGTTGGATCTTCACTCTTCTGGCTAGGTCAATGTCGCTGTACAGCCCGTACAGTTCGTCGTTATATCTCCTCCTCCATTCACCGTCTATGCAGACGTGACCGAAATTACTCGAAGAATTTTCCTCTCAAAGCAACCAAGAGTAACCTCATATCCGCTTTTGATAAAGTCCATGCCTCTGCACCATAAAGAAGGACTGGGATGATTAAGGTCTTATAAAGGGTCACTTTGGTTGTTCGAGAGAGGGCTTTGCTACTCAATTGCTTTCTTAGCCCAAAGAAACAGCGATTGTCAAAGAGTTATTCTTCGTTTAATCTCAGCGCTGGTGTCATTGTCTGATGAGTTCATAGCGGAGCCTAAGTAGACAAAGTCCTTTACCACCTCAAAGTTATATCTATCTATTGTGACATTCTGTCCAAGACGTCGGTGTTGGGTGTCCTTTCTTGATGACAGCATAATGAATTTTACTTTATTTATTATTTATTGTTTGTGAAAATAAGGAATAGTACCTAAGATAACAACGAAAATATTATATTTAATGGTCACAGTAAATAAAAAGAACTTTAAATTAACAAAATCATATGCAGCGAAAAGTGGAATTATAAAATATCTTCCTCGTCTGTTTCATTTAAGGAATCTTTAATCTACTCGTATCTTTGAGGAACTACGGAACCCTAACGTTGTATACAAAAAAAGATGCAAGAAGCCAACGTTTAATGCAGAATATAACGCAGGCAGCAATACTGAATTTTGCTGAAAGCCACATTAGACGGTCAGGCGAATTATTACGATTATTATACTGAAATTGCGTTTGTCATGCCAGTATATGAATAAAATCGATTTGAACCATAAAATTATTTTTTTTCCGTCACTAAAGAAAGACATTGCAGAGCTATTACGCGAGGGATACTTCTGCAATAGTGAGGGACTTTAACCCGATCTAAAAAAAAAAAAACTCCCAAGGGGACTGAGTTTCGTCATCCCGAATTGATTGCACCTAGTCGTTCGACTAATCGGCAATTTATTTTTGGTTCATTTTAAAAAATTCAGAGGATAAATCCGACTTTTGCCGAATTTCTATACTTTTTTAGTTGAAAGTATTACCTACTTTCTTGGTCTTAGCTAAGATCAAGAGGTTTTTCCCGCCTGAATCTCCTGATTCCGTCCCTAAAGAGCAATTTTTCCATTTGCTTGTCCATCTAATCTGGCTTTCGCCTAAATTCAGTCTTGCACAAGACATAAACAGCAATTTCTTTAGGGGTTTTTAAGACTGAAGTAATCTGTCGTGGAGGAATTTTTTACATCGGTTTCTGTCCGGCATTTCATAGTTGCAGCTTATTTCGAAGTCGATTATTTCATTTATTTCATTTATGGAAGCGTGTTCCTTACTGACGAAGTACCTATATGTGTTGAGTAAAAAGGTTAAGTATATATGGTTTGAATAGCGGCACGCGGTTGGAGATGTTCTCAGTGCACAAGCGCTACTCAAACTCAGGCCATCTAAAGGTTGAGTCTTTTTAAGCACCTCAATTAGAGTTTCTGACCAGAACCGAACCGGCCACATTAAGTTTAAGTCTGTTATGGGGTTTATACATTATACGCCAAAGACAAACAACTGTCGGGCTTAAAAGTTAGAGGAGAGCAAATTTAGAGAATTCAAAATAAGTTGCACAATTTTTTTTTACAAATCTAAAAATCCTGCCTTGAGTAACATAACACCTCCCCACTACGTTTCACAGCTAACGAGCTGTATGTATCCTCACTGTGCGGCCATATTTTGATTCAGAATCGAACTGTTTTTTTTTTAGTTGGCAAAGGATTATTTTATACTTCTTAACCATTGACATACTGATACTATACATGGACTGCTAGCAGCCAATTTTTTGTTGAAGCAAAAATAAGCACTAGCTCTTTTGGTTCACGGCGGAGAGAAACGAAAACACTCAAATGTCATCGAGCAATTTGGTTTGTGTACAGGTTTCTGTGCTGAGTGTGCCATACTGCCATCTGTTATAGAATGTTTGAAATCATTTGAATAAGTCGTTATTTTTGCGTAGTTGCAATGTTTCTACAATGGATGGCACTGTGTTCTATGGAAAAAAAATAGCAAAGGCACGCAGAGGTTGAAAACTCTTTCGTACTTTCGCCGCACTGAACCAAAAGGGCTAGTGCTTATGTTTGCTTCATTTTTCCTCTCAGGTTTGTATGAAACTGATATTTCACTAGCAGTCCATGTATATAGTATGTCAATGTTCTTAACAGTTATTACATCGCCGATGCTTCCCAAAATATCTGTCAGTAACCTTTAGTTTTGACAACAAATGGAAAAATCTTAAATAAACAGCTAGAGCCAAACATTCTATGGGGTAGATTGGCAATTTGTGCCTTTGTATTTGCTTTTATCGATCACGACGTAATTAAAAAGAGTGCATAATTCAATTATTATCAACAGTAGTTGTACAATGGTTTAATGATACATTTAGTCTGACACATACATGACGCAAGACAAAAGTCTAGAATCACTCTAGATAAGTGTTAAGCCGATTCTAGCAATTTAAGTCCCTAAATATGTGTGGCAAAACAAAAGCAAATGTAGTAAATTTGAAATTTTAGTGCCATTATTTGCCGGTTTAATTTTTCTAACATTAAGTTAAAATACTATACAATTTTAATTAATGATAATGAATGTCCTTACTTTTTATTTTTACAGGAATATGCTTATCAACAGATGTCGACACGTTGTTGTATCATATGAACAATGCGAGATATTTCCGCGAGTTAGACTTTGCTCGTGTAGATTTTTACGAGCGAACACGACTCTATCGGACAATTGTTTCGAAAGGAGGTGCTGTTGTTCAAGGAGCTGCAACGATACGCTATCGGCGATTTATACGTCCATTCACAAGATTTACGATAACATCTAGAGTAAGTTAATACCAATTCAGTAGGATCCACATTTAATGTATGGATTTATCTATTCTTTTAGATAATCTATTGGGACGACAAATCAGTGTTCATGGAACATCGATTTCTATCGACTACGGACAAATTTATACATGCGATAGCAATCTGCCGACAGCGGATCATTGACTGTTCCGCTGAGGATGTGATGAACACACTTCTTACACCGAAGGCGACACAACTCCAAACAACTACCTCGGGTAATACGGTCAGCCCGACCATAAGTATGCAGAACGCTGCCGCCGTCGAAAACATGGAGAATGGTCATATCAGTACGAAACTTAAGCCGGAGATGCCACTTGAAATCTCGAAATGGATTCAATATAACGAGATATCAAGTAAAAATCTACGAAGTGGTTGCTGACCAAGGCTGTTCTAAAGTGAGATGCTTCCATTGTAGCGTCTTCTTTACAATAGTATAATTATTAAATGCCTTATATAATTTAATTTATTTTGTAAATAGGAGTGAATATTAAATAAGAGATAGTTTAAACAAAAAAAAAAAAAAATGTCTGCGCTGTGGACCTTCCTTGGTCCACTGTCCACACATTTTGGAATTTAGTAATATATTTGACAGTTACTCGTAAATAATATTTGTTTCATTTTAATTAATGTTCTGGATTACCTCGCGGTCTCAGGTTCGATCACCGGAAAATATAAATTACATCTTATGTAAGGTTTTTTCAACTGGGGCACCTCTCGCGAAAGTCTAAAAAATATCCGAGAGCATAACAGAAATCTTCTTTATTTAGCTATCTTGGGTCGACATAAATTGTGGGTCCTTTATATAAAAATAAAAACTCATACAAACTATTATAGTGGCTGTATTGTAAAGAAGCTGGGACCTAGGTCTTCTATATGGGAACGCACCTTTTCACCGACAAACAAAAATCTCGAATCGAAAAAATATCGAGATTTTTGGAAGATCACCGAAATAAAGTTCATAGAAAAAAAAATATCGAATCGAAAAAATGTCGAAAACCAAAATCTCGAGATTTTGCAAAAGCATTTCGTTACAAGTCTGGTCCTGGCTTTAGGTACTTAAATCTATGAGAATCAAGCAAATATTCCTTATCCGTGATTCTCATGAATTCGCGAACATAATTATATGAAAGAATTTTTGCATAAGGCTTTATTTCATGGCACCGGCGAAGACAACTACCAAGTATATAGGCATCAACTTCACAGAGAGGTTCAAGTTCAACCAACATGCTGATGTTGCCTCTAGGAAGACAAATTTTGATCTTCATCTGGTACACTCACTCACAGCCAGAAGACAAGAGTTCTTATATAAGTTAATCACTACACCGAAATAATTAATAAAAAAAATCTTTTCTAGAGCAGTTTGCTCTGACCTTTATTGAGTTTACTTCTTAACTAACTACAATCAATAATTTTATATTCGATTTTACCTCGGTACTTTGCATTCCTAAGGTATTGAATTGAATTGCAACATGAATTTCTGTGGAAATTCGCTGTATCGAGGCAGACGCTTTGTCAGCATTTCCGTTGCTCGTGTTGATGTTAACTCTTCCCCTCTAAAAAACGATCGTCATCGGTCGTCAGAAGTATGGTAGGTTGTTGAACTTTGGGCTGCTTGGATATTGGAGATAGTTGACCTCAGGAACGGAAAGTCTATCGATGATTGTTACTGGTCCATTCGTCTTTGTTGTCGGTTGTTCAATTATGATTTCTGTGTTGTTTCTTCTTGGCAAGATTTTGCATATGATCGCTATTGTAATAAGTAGTCCTAGTACGGAGATGAGGGAATATGTTGTTACTCGTTGATTATCGTTTTCTGTTTGTAGAAGGTGGATCTTATTGGTATTGTTAATATGGAGATCCTTCATCATTTCTAGTGAGAGTAATTCACGGTATTCGTTTTCCTTGGGACTGGTTTGCAATATTGCCGGAAGTGGTTTAATCATTGAGGCTTCTTTGGAGATGTATTGGATTCCGTTCAAAGTGATGGTCATGTTATGGAATTTTACCAAGAATGTTCCATTTAGGTTGTGTGTTGTGTTATCAAATTCAAGGGTGCCGATGAATTGGTTCAATAGCATTATGCCCGTTGATATTTCATCTATGGTCGGAATATGATGATTATTTATTTTGTTGCAAGTAGCTGGTAGACTTTTTAATAAATTAGGAATGCAAGTATCGTTTGTAATATTGACAATATTTTTTGAGTTACAAATGGATAGATTGTTAAAAGTTTTACATTTGTTTGTTGTTCCATATAATTTTTCATTATTTCTTAAAATTACCTCGTACAATGTTTCTGTTACAATGTTTTTCTTTTTAATTGGCTTTATTAACAAATTTTCGTAAATTTCATTCGTTGTTAAGGGAATGTTTATTATGTAGAGGATTGACGTACTATTGCTTAAAACTTTTATATCTGCAAAGTCTAGGGCTTCTTCTATTGTTGTGTAGGGTAATTTTTGTTCATTAAATACTTTGGTGGCTAATTCTATTTCATTTTTTGACAATATAAAAGAGTTTATTGTACCTAGTTTAGCCCAATGAATGGCATAGTTAATATTCTCTAGTTCTTCTTTTACAATTTTGATTTTATATTTGAGATTTGATATAATTTCATAATTTATTTTATTATTATTTTTAAGTAAGTTTTGGATTTCATTCTGGATTCTCGTAATATTGTTTATTCGTTCGTTATACAATTCATTAATAATAACCTGTTTATTGTTGTTTTTTAGAACATCTGTAATTTTTTCTTTTATTGTAACAAAGTCATCGTGGTCTGGGTTGCCAGCAATCCATTTCCAACCTTTGCCTATAAAGTCTAGAGAACGTTTCGCTATTCTGGGTTGTAAGTTATGTAAAAGATTACGGATTTGTTGAATTTCATGTGATATTAAGGGAAAAAGGATTTGACTTTGGGTTGTTTCGAGATTAAGGACTGGTGATATGTCGGAAAGGAATTGCTCATATTGTTTAAGATTAATGCTATGTATTAACTTGAAATGTCCATCTTGAATTTTTGTTTGCCCTGTATGTAGGGAGACAATTTGGGAGTTTGAGAAATCCATGATCTGGATCTCCGCTCGACCAAAATAGATGGTGCATCTGAAAGAGAATTAGTTTCTTATATTACTTTTATGGACTATTTTTCCGGATTCTGTTACTATTGTAGAGTTTCTATTTTCTTTAATGATTTCTTGTCTATACCTATTTGTTAATTTTGAACCTAACCGTTTGTTGTTTTTTACATAAATGACCTGTCCTATCTGATAGTCCTTCTGCGGTTTTCTTTTTTTATTATGATATTTAATATCTTTTTCCTGTTTTGCTTTAATTTTCTCGATGTTAATTAAACGTGTCTTTTCAAATTGTTCCGGGTTTAGTCTGGGTATTCGCCCATAGTAAAGTTCTATGGGCTTTTTACCTGTAGTTGAATGGATAGTAAAATTGTACTCGTTAACGGCTCGCTGTAACAGTTCTTTGAAAGACCGTGAAGGTCCTTCCGATTTGAGACATCTCATAATCTCAGATAGGGTGGAGTGAAAGCGTTCGACTTGGCCGTTCACTTCACTTTTGTATGGTGGTGTTTTGAAAATTTTGATTTGGAGGTCATCTTCTAACATTGAGGTTATCGAGGCTGAGTTAAGAGCCTTTTCGTTGTCTATAACAACGACTTCGGGGACACAAAAGTAGAACAAGATATCACGTAAAGGTTCCTTGATATCTTCGATTGAACGGGATGATATTATTTTAGCCTGTGCGAATTTCGTGAACTTATCGACGGCGGTCAACACGAGGTATTTTTCCGTAGAAAATATGTCTATATGGAGGATGTTACCAGGATAGCTAGGGATCGGTGTGTGATTCAAATGTGGTTTGTTAGGATGCCTGTCATATTTATTCTCCTTGCATGTTACGCATCGGTTAACTAGTGTTCTAATTTTTGAGGACATTTTAGGGAAGTAATAGTTTTCCAACAGTTGAATCCTGTTTTCTTCGGCGTTACGATGTGCTCTTCGATGTATCTTCAGAATTTTTTCTTCTTGCTCTATTTGGCCGGTTATGTCTTCAACAAATTTTTGGGTGAATCGAATACGATAATCTTTAAAATGTAACGGATAAATTTCTTGTACTCGTCCCATCGTCATTTCGTCTGTTAGAAGTCCGTTAATAGTATTTGGATTAAGGTATCTCTTGAAAATGTTAATGATGTCGTTTGTTGAGTAGTCTTGGCGTATCAGAATATGTCTTGTATAGTTGTCAAAGGGGTTCTGGATTTGATAGCTATTTTCATTTCCTATCTTGAGTAAAAGTTGATTTCGAAAAACGTTTATAGGGATTTCTACAGATGGAATTAGGTTTTGCGCTGAACTGTCAGCACTGTGTTCTGTAGGGGTCATTGAGTGTATTTCAGTTTTTGGGGGTCTCGAGAGAGAGTCAGCAACCACATTTTCCTTACCTGGTTTATATTTTAGCTCATAATTATACTCCTCCAATATGGCTTTCCACCTTTTCATTTTGGAGTTTGTATTTTTGTTACTTAGAGCATAGGTAAGTGGTTGGTGGTCTGTGAAAATGTTGACTTTCCGGGATCCGTAAAGGAAGTTTCTCAAAGAATTGAGGGACCAAATAATCGCCAGCATTTCTTTTTCGTTCGTGGCATAACCTTCTTCTGTTTTGCTTAAGGTTCTGGAGAGAAATGTGATTGGCTTATCATCCTGTGAGAGGACTGCTCCAATGGCGTAGTCGGAAGCGTCAGTTGTTAATTGAAAGCTTTTGTCAAAGTCTGGATATTGAAGAATAACTTCTTCGGAGGCGAGAGAGTTTTTTAATTTGTGGAATGCTTCGATGGCATCTTGATTCAACTGAATAAGTTTTTTCTTTGACATATTTGCGGACACATGTCCATCTTCCCCTCTTAAAAGGGATGTCAGTGGTTTTGCCAACTTTGAGTAATCTCGTATAAAGCGGCGGTAATACCCTGACATTCCGAGAAAGGATCGAAGTTCTTTTAGGTTTTCAGGAATAGGTCGATCAACTATAGCTTGTACCTTTTTTGGATTGGTTTTTATTCCGAATCTTCCAATAATAAACCCTAAAAATTCTACTTCTTTCTGGAAAAATTCGCATTTATCGAGCTGAATTTTCATATTTGCTTTTTCTAAGGTGTGAAATACTTTTTCCAGATTTGAGAAATGTTCGGTTTCGTCTTTCCCAAAGATGACAATGTCATCAATGTAAACATAGCAACATTTTCCAATGAGGTCTCTTAGAATGTCATCTAGCGTTCTCTGGAAAATGGAGGGGGCGTTCTTTAGCCCAAATGGAAGACGAGTAAATTCGAACTTGCCATTATTTACCGAAAAGGCAGTTTTTTCTATATCAGAATCCTTAAGTGGGATCTGATGGAAACCACTTTTTAGGTCCACTATGGAAAACCATTGATTTTTACTAAGGTTTGCAAGGATTTCGTATATTTCAGGGATTGGATACTTGTCGGCGATAGTTATAGCGTTTAGCTTACGGTAATCAATTACCATTCGAAACTTCTTTTCTCCTGAAGCATCCATTTTTTTGGGGACAACCCAAACAGGAGAATTGTAGGGAGATCTTGATGGTCTTATGATACCGTCTTCTAATAGTTTCCGTATTTCTTTTTCGACTTCATTTTTAAGTGCCATGGGGTAAGGATATGATTTCGAGTACACGGGGTCTCGAGTTGTGGTTCGAATTTCTCCTTTGACCATGGTGGTATAGGTTAACTTTTCGTTTGGTTCCGAAAAGAGATTGGGGCATTTATGAATAATTTTAATAAGTTCGGAATGTTGTTCTTTAGTCATGTGGTCGGTTCTAATATTTATGTTATTGACAAATTGTGATTGATGTTGTTTGAGCGGAATGGAAATTCTTGGATGAGAGAAACCAGGGTGAATAGACATATGGTTTCTACTTGTGTTAATGATAGCATTTAAATGTTTTAGTGTGTCATGTCCTATGATACCATCAAATGAAATAAGACTAGGGAGAATAAAAAATGTAATTTTGTCAGTTTGGGGGCCAAAAAGTTGAATAAGTGCATGATGGGTTATTTTAATATTTCCCCCCACGGAGTGAGCGTAGAAGGGTTTAGCATTTAGTAGGGGATTCTTTATGTGACGTGGTTGAACGTAATTCTTGTTGGAACCTGTGTCAACAAGAAACTTCAGGGTCTCTCCACTTCTAGAAATGTGTTCGAAATAAGGAAGTGAAGAGGGCGTTAGTCTAAAAAATAGATGTCATCCAGTTCTTCGTGTTGGTCAAAGTTTTCTCCTCCACTCTGTTCAGTGTATTCTTCTAGTGATTCGTCATAATTTTGGTCTTCCTCTGCAATTTCTGTCTCGTAGTCTTCCATGGATTTTTCTTCGTCACCGAGTTGAGCTGTGTGATGGATTCGCTGCATCTTTTGTGGTTGGTGTATTTGCTGCGAATGTTGTCGTTTTTGTATGAATTGTTGATTCCTTGGTCTATTTTGATAGTCTACTTTCTGAGTCCTCAGGGAGTAGTCAATGGACATTGGTTTCGGTGGGAGAGGTCGTTGATTTGGTGGTATTCTTTGTTGTTGGTACCTAGGTTGGTATTGGACATCTCTATAGAGTTGAGGTTGTTGTGGAGCACGAGGGTTGTGCAGTAAGTGGGGATAGAAATTGTGTCTAGGAGCTGGGGCTGGTGCAGGTCCTGGAGGACTGTTCCTTTTAGCGGGAACTGGAGGTGCTTGTTGAGACGATCTGGGAGAACTGTGGGAATTGTTTGCGTACTGGGCGCGAAAGTCTACGTTTTGTAGTTTCAAACACAAATGCAGGGCCTGTGGAAGGTCTGCTGGTTCACGTATGCTAAGCAGGCGAGGCAGATCTCCTTTCAAACCCCTGACGAAGGTATCGAGGGCCTTGTCACGGTAGCATTGAGTCATGTTGTTCATAGCATCTTGACTCATTTCCATTGATCCCAGTTTGTTTAGGATTAATGACAAGTGGTGATAGACGATCTGATAGAATTCAGAAATCGTGCTATTGCCTTGCACTAGCGTTGTCATTTGATATTCAAGGGTTCCTAAGTCCCTTTTATCCGCATAGTGAAGAGTAAGGCATTTCGAGATTTTCTCCCAGTTAAGAGGCGTGTTGTACGACTCTAGCACGACGTCGGCATGTCCTACGATTTTGTTGCGAATTACAGACAAAATGCCATAGTACTTGGGAGTACCCCTAACGTGATCATAAATTTGGATTATTCTCTCAACACTCTTCTTCCATGAATTGAATTCATGAGCTTGCCCAGAGAATTCTCGTAGACTTTTAACTACGTCTGGTATTTTGTCAAGGTCGGCTAAATTATTATCAACTAAGTTGATGGGTTGGTCGACTTCGTTATTGATGTCGGCCGCGGGATTCATTATCGAATTAAATATTTGTCTTCCTTGTATTTGTAGCGTTTCTGCTACTAATCTGGTGATTAGTTGAACTAAATCGTTAGGATTAATACCTTGAGCAAGTTGGGGGGCAGGTTGGGGAGCAGGGCCAGGGATAGGTGGATCTGCGACGTGTTCCAGGCGTGCTGGCCTAATAAGGTTATTTTGATTTGCCATATTGGCTGAAACGTTTCAAAGTATCTAATTTGAAATAAAAGCAAGAGCACGGATGGAAATAGATAACGGCAAAGAAAGAGGAACGATTTTTTCAGATGTTATCTTAGTTCTAATGTAATAAACTTGTTTGAATAATGTTTTGTTAAATAAAATCAATTAATTAATCAATAGGTTTCTTTACACGGTTTTTAAGTTGTGCTTTTAGGATTTAACTTCACTTGTTTACTCTTATTATTTCTCTTATTATTTCAAAAATTGATTCACTTCTTAGAGCTAGACTTACAATAATAGTATGAAGTGTTGCTCCATGTGTTGATTAACGATATTTTTTGTTTTGGTGGTTCTTCTATTCCTATTCAGGCGGCTGCAGCTTTATAGTTGCTCCTTTTTGTCCTTGGTTATCGGGCTACTGGGGGACCTCTTTTCTGTTCCTTTTTATCCTTGGTTATTGGACTACTGATGGAACTCTTTTCCTGAAGTTGCGAATTAATGTTGAACGTGTAAGTTCGAAAGCCACACAATGGGCGCCAGTTAATCACTACACCGAAATAATTAATAAAAAAAATCTTTTCTAGAGCAGTTTGCTCTGACCTTTATTGAGTTTACTTCTTAACTAACTACAATCAATAATTTTATATTCGATTTTACCTCGGTACTTTGCATTCCTAAGGTATTGAATTGAATTGCAACATGAATTTCTGTGGAAATTCGCTGTATCGAGGCAGACGCTTTGTCAGCATTTCCGTTGCTCGTGTTGATGTTAACTTATACAAGTAGCTTATCAGACCAGTGATAATCACTATCTCACCAATAACAATGAAGAAGATCGAGCTTTTCGAAAGGAAGATACTCATAATCTGCACAGGGCTTTGGTGTAACCCGATGAATAAAAATAATTTCTTAATCTAATCTAGAACAAAAAATCTCGGAACACAAAATCTCGAAAATACCTGAAAATGATTAATGTTAAATATCGCCCCGAGATTTTTTTTTCGAGATTTTCAAATTCGATATTTTGATATTTGTTTTATCTATAGGCACGTTGGAGCTGGGGAGTAATTATGTATGTTACGGAAGCGTTACGAAAAGTGTGATCTGGCGAAAGCAGATAGTAATATCAAACCATTATGACATCTACCCCTCACATAGATGTCGGCGCTAGTCTTAACTGTTAGAATAATCTTAATAGTAGGCCTGTTTTATTGGCAATCTATCTCAGTGAAATAAAGTAAAGTAGAATTCTTAATACGCAAATACCACAACTAAATATGTAGAGTCTCGAACGTATTAAACAGTGTGTAGTTGTTGTAATTGCGTGTTAAAAATGCTACTTTACTTTACTTCACTGATATAGATTGCCAATAAAACAGGCCTAATGGCAAAATAAAAGTGGCAGGAGAACAGGATTCCGGCATTATTCTAATGGATAGCAGTTTGAAACCGAATCCGCTCCATTACAATCTAGGTATTCAATTCTTTCTGAATTACGCTTTAAAAGCTGAAACAATAGACGGAAACGTGTTAGTAATATGTAAAGGATCTAGATGAACCGATGAGGTCAGAAGTAAAATACAAAGTACATATTATGTAAATCTAACCGGGCTTTGCTTTAGTTACTCTTCTAGCCTCTCATTTGGCATTATTCACTTTATTTTCAAATAAATTGAGTAGGTCTCCAACAGGTGTATGTACCCATCAGCTAGTATAAAGTCTTCTATCCGCCACATTTCACGAGGGGTCGCAATGGACATACAATTTTTAATAATGGATCAAAAAAAGTCCAAAGGTTGTCCATCACTTCAAAAAATGAATACATTTTAAATGTTGCGTCAATGACGATCCGTTGTGCATCTCAGAATAGTGCCACGCCCCTAATACAGCCGGGGAAGTTGTAGAGCTCTTTATAGATGTATTCAATGGTAACATTATCTCCAAATATGGACCTGTGACCTGCACTTCGAAATGGTGTGACTTAATACCGCTGGACTATTTTCTGTGGAGGTATTTCAATTTGTTTGTTCTCTGTGGTTAAGCCCACAATTATTCCAGGCTTGGAAACACAACATCAAACTCACTATTCGTGAGATACGTCCCCAAATATGTAGGTACTTAAAAAATTGGTCGAATAATGGAGCTCCATAAAGCAGCTCCTAAAACACCTCCAATATATGATTATATGCCCAAAATATACCTCTAGTCTAAATGCTTGTTAATGTAGCCGTTCAATTCCAATGGGATGACAGTGCTGACAGATGAAAACTGAGGAATATTAAGAATGAACGACATTTTGCATTACCATATCTTGCAAACTTCTATAGGTAATACGGTAATACTTATTTCAAAAAACTTAGCTTATAGCGATAAGTTCAGTTTTGAAGTGAATGTCGGAAGCTCTCAATTCTGATTCGTGGTGAATATCTAAAATCAGAAAGCTATTTAAAGAAAGCTCTATTTCAACTCTACACTCCATCGCAGTCACTACATCGAAACAGAATAGAATAGAATAGAATCCACATTGCTTTACCGATAAAATAGGTACATAGCTATTTCGATTTCATTTCTAATTTTTGTTTTTAAATGCAGCTTGCGCTCGTTGAGTGACAGTATTATTTACTTGACATAAGGATAAGATACTAGTTTGTGTTTTACATTTCATTTAACAGTGCGAGAGGTTTGTTTTTATCAGTTTAATTACTTAATACCGATTCTAGGACGGCCGGCATGCAGAATCGTCTTCGTCTGTCATCTGTTTTTGTTTATATTACTTGTGCTTTTCGTGAGGTGGTGTCATTGCCAGTAGTCTCTACTCTAGTATCTACTATCCACACTGCCACTACACTGAAAGAAAGTTTTATTTTGTTTTAGAAATATGAACCTATCATATTTGTTGTTATTTTATTTATTCCATACAATATCATATCTAACTACCCACAATGACTCTGCACTGCACTTAAATTATACTTGAAATGTCTCTTAAGATTTGAATTCATTTTATTTTAGATTAAAAACAAAAAATGGCGATTATCGTAATTCTACTGGTTTTGTACTTCTTGTTCGATGTCAACTATTTTATTCGAATGATAATCACTGTATCCTGCGGACGTTTTCTTCAGAAAAGGCGAAAGGTCAACGACAAAGCTACCCTTTATGGTA
Source organism: Cheilosia soror (assembly GCA_949372485.1). NCBI lineage: Eukaryota > Metazoa > Arthropoda > Insecta > Diptera > Syrphidae > Cheilosia > Cheilosia soror. The sequence continues at coordinate 100,312,565 of OX443563.1, forward strand.
TGTAGCCATAGACTGAAATGTGTGTGGTTTTTGTGCATATTTATACTTCTTTTTCTTCGCAGGCATTTGCACCACTCAAGATATCGACATGTTCATTAGTCATATGAACAACGCGCGATATCTGCGTGAGTTGGACTTTGCACGTTTTCATTTCTATGCTGTTACTGGCATCTATGACGAAGTCGGCAAAGTTGGCGGCAGTGGTGTGCAGGGAGCTACGACTGTTCGCTACAGGCGTGCAATTCCTATCTTTCATCCGTATAAAATCGATACAAGACTTATTTGTTGGGATGACAAAACTGTCTATATGGAACATCAGTTTATTACATTGTCTGATAATTTTGTGAGGTCAATTGTAATTTCGAAACAGTGCTTATTAAACTGTAATCCCAATGAAATTATGAAGAATTTCCCAGAGGTAACTGCGGCGCCCCCAATGCCAGAAGAGCTGAGGCTGTGGCTGGAGGCAAACGACATTTCCAGTCAGAAGTTAAGGAAGGATAAATAATTGTAAATTTATTTCTATTAGTATAAGTGTACAATAGGTTTTAGGTGATATCAAATTTTTAAGTAAAATTATTTGTAAGATAAAGTTTAATAGCTTATACAGTGATGCTATAAAAATGAGATACTATGTAATAGGTAATCATAATCATTTTAACTGCCCAATAACACACAATCACATTTTCCATATAAACTTACCTATTTTATGATCTACAATATATTTAAGGAGGTGAAGGCCAATAGTGTTCAGAAGTCAATATGGATAATTGTGCAATAGGACTGTTTAGCAATGTTCAGAACTTGAAGTATGTAAACATTTTTAAGCACATCTATCAATATTAAATGTCAGTTGAACTTGTATCATTCAGTGCCTAAATGCTCGCATCTGTGTGTTAAAAAATGAGTATAAATATAAATATGTAATTAATAATAAACGTAAACATTTTCAAAATTAGTCGTTCATCATTTTAGTTTGATAGGTATGGTATATCTCGTATGTAAAATGAGTAAAATGAAAACTCAACTTAATACAGAACTGACGTTTGAATACACTGAGCTTTTAACGGAAATGTGATATATAACACTGATCATTTGAATGGGGCTCAAAATTGTTGGTGGGTGCTACGAGTGCAGCGCATTTGCAGCAATTAATTTTGACTTTCACAAATATCGTTTACATGAGAATGGTTGTATTGGCAGTACCTAATATTAGTACAGCCTAATCTTATGTGGTTTTCCATTGGGACAAAAAATCAATATTTTCTAGATCACTTTTCATGTTCCAGTGGAAAAAAAATCTGTGTTTTTTTTATCCGGATCACTTTTTGCAGGAGGTCTAGCACGTAACTTGATACAATCGAGCTCTGGCAGCAGCTAATTTGTCTCAATCGATTATTCTCGATTGATTATCCTCGATTGAGACAAATTAGGTTACGTGCTAGACCCCCAGATCTCGATATTTTTCGAGATTTTCACATACTCTCTACTAATACCAATATATTTGAATTTGAATTTGTTTTCAAAACGAAATTAAACTAAAACCCTCTTCAGAACAGAAAAGCAATTATTCAGAAGAAAAAAGTAAATAATGGACATGGACTTAATGTTGAAGCAATTGCTTTCATCTTCGTCATATTATTCTTCTTCCTCGTCATCTGTGGAATTCGATTCTTCGTCGATATGATTATTCATATGAAGTTCGTATGTTTACACCGACAAACGAAAACTATTTTCACAGCCTGTCAAATAACGCACTAATGCTAATCCGTTTACAAAAGTAGATCAATCTGCTTTCATATTCCATTTGCCACGAAAAATCGGAGATCTGAAATAGAAATCGGATGTGCTCAATGGGAACCAATGATATGTCAAAAAATAAATGCAATCACAATGACGATATCTACATTAGGCGTTTTTTTTTCTTTTAGTTCAGAGCTGAGCTCGGAACAGAGCTCGAACATCTTGAGCGTTCTCTGAACCAAGCGTGCTTACTGCTCAGATGATTTGTTTTTTGTTTATGATACACACTTGCGCATGAGCACATAGCTGTCAGTGTGGTTATTTATTAAGTTGGTTTAACTTCTGGTGACATTTCGAAATAAATGCAGTATAGGTATATCCCAAAATAGGGATTTCTATCAAGCCATAAAGTAACAAATTCCATCAAAGGATGGCGACGATAACAATGGATTAAAAAACGTCCAAAAAATCTTCAATTCAAACGTTTTTTTTTGTATTTTTGGGGTTTGGCATGTCGTGTACTCATAGCTTTATGCCTCTGAGCTAAAAAAGTGTAGGTTCTGCTGTGAACTATAAAAAAGCGTATTAATGAGGCTCAGTTCAGCGCGCTGCTTTTTTTTCTTTCATAATGCGAGAAACAGATTGGCACAGCAACAGCAACAGCAACTTTGACAGCCACAGCGCACTTTTTAGAGCCCCTGCTTTTTAATGGCTGAAGTTACATTACCACAGCAACATCGACATCGACATCGACGTTAGAGCTAAGTCCTAAATTCAATGTTGCTGTGCAAATGCTACCAACACCACGGTGACTTTTTCAGTTCTCTCAACTTTCGAATGCTGACATACTGAAGGTGCAGCATCATTACCAGATATATACAAAAAAAGTTTCAGCAGTCTACAAATTATTCTTATGTAAATTATTTAGAAAATACTATTTTAATTTCCTTTTGATTTAGATTGCCTTTCATTTTCGATTGGCAAAAGAAATCAATTCTTTTTTTTGTGATCTGCAGGCGTCAAATTAATTACTGTCGGTGGGACGTGATTTTGAATTCTAGTTTTACTATTGCAATGTGGAAACGAGTTATCTAATTCAATCGTCGCGAGTTGTGTTAAAATTAATGTTTGACAAGCTATTAAAAGAAAAGTACATACAAATTTTGATTTGATGTTTGATTGGGCAGCAAACATCTGAAAAACACTGTCGAAAATGACATCAGATATGTTTTTCGAATTTTATACTGTAGCTACCACCAAGTACTTATACTGGTACATACCTGCTGGTACTAAGTAGGTACGTGATTTGCTCTAACATTTTGCAGGTCGTCATGTACCTAAAATCATTTTTTTGCTTTTACCATTTATTTTGGAAGATATAAAAGGTAATCTGGTAATGCTGCGTTGCAATCAACTCACAACAATTTTTTTTTCCTCCCTTGACAAAGTTGCTGTCGATGTTTCCAATGTATTTCATGCGACTTCTGCTGTTGAAGTTGCTGCTGCTGTCAAAGTTGCTGTTGCTGGTGCTGTGGTAATCTGTTTCTCGCATAAATCAATCCTTCACTTGAAATATTTTGTAGGTCACAATTGATAATTTTTATTCCACCATTGTGAGCTTGTAAAATTTAACATCATGATTATTTAACGCACAGGGCCAATAAGATGAAGTGTTATTATGTGTCACTTGTACTCACTGCAAAAGACTGGTAAAAAGTAAAGAGTAATCCCATAAAACAGTATTGTCAGCAAAATGTCAAAAGGTCAGAATCTCGCTGCAAAATTTGGTAAAATCAATCAATTACTGCGGGATCAGGACATTTTTGTATCTTATACGGCAATGTTAAAAATCTATCTGAGTCAATGATAAATCAATCCTAATCAAGATAAATCTTATGCGCGTGATCATGATGGACTTGGAGACTTAAGGGTCCATTCACACCAGCAAATGGAATCCGAATCAATAACAATCAATACGAATCGACACGAATCTGATTCTATAACAACGCAACCGTTAAGAATACAATCAGTTCGCTCACTCACACCAACCGAATAAGGTTCAATCGGCCCTGAGTCAAATGGGAACCTTTACTCGGCGTATCAAAACCTGCGTCCGTCCGTTAGTCATGATCAGGAATGAGCAATTAGACCATTGAAGTGGAAAATTGTAGAAATAATGGGACTTAAAGTAGTGTCTTTTTTTGACTCGGCTGGTGTAAAGAACTGGAGACCTATAGGAATATTGATTCTGATTGATTGTGATTGATTTGGATTCGTTACTGAGAAGAACCCTAAGTCAACTCGGGTCAGTCAGGCTCGTCATATTCATTCGGATTCGTTTAAGCTGAACGGTTGCTATTGGTTGCCGCCTCGAGGTTGAGGTTTTCTATGAGCAAGTGTAAACTAAGTCAAACCAATAGGTGAATATCTTCATTTGGAGCTTTTTTTTAAACAAACTTTCATTAAGCCCCACTTTCCTTATGCTGGCTAATCTTGCAACTTGCACATGCTTTGAGCCATGCCTCTGACTGATGTGTGTGTGCTGTGCGCTTTTGTTGTACACATGCTTATCTGGAAAGCTACTCAATTAAGCTGAGCTCAACTCAAACATAACCGAACGAATTTCACCGAATAAAACTTTTATTCGTCAAATTAGTATCTGATTGCGTGCAAGGCAACGAAAGTTGTGTTGGGTCTGTGTGCCAGGCCAGTGTATGCTTTGGGGTCTAGTCGTATAGTAAAGTAAAGTTATCGTTACATTAATTTGAAAAGTTAAGATTTTAATTTGCGAGTAATAGTGCAACTCCCAACAGGTTTGTTTTAAACAATTATTTACTTGCACAACAGTGCGCTTTCTGCTGTGTCATCCGAAGTGAATTACCTTTGCATTTGACTTGTAACCTAAAAACGAGTTTCTCTTCAGAGCTGTGTTATTTTAAAACTATCATTTTGTAATATTACATACATATACCTACCAAGTTTTCTTCGAAAAAGGAGTTCAACGCTCAAGTGTTGCAATGGCAGCTACATATTTTGAAGAGTGAATAATTTAAATTTTTCCAAAGTTCAATAAAACGCGTGTGCATAATCGCGGCTTCGCTTAATTCGAACTGAACTTGACTTGGCCTTTCGCTCTTACAAAACAAAAACTTGTGCATAATCAACAATTTAAATTTAAATTTTAATATCACCTTTTTTTAGATACGAAATGTCATTAATTGTACTTTTGCTGATATTGTACATCATCTGGGATGTGAACTACTTCATTAGGGTCGTGTTCACGGTGGTCGTGGGCCGTTTATTCCAAAGAAAGCGAAAAATCACAGAGAAAACTACAATCTATGGTAAGCCCAATTTGCTTGATGAATATCAGTATTATGTGTGTCAACAATAATTTTGTGTCTTATACAACCATTGTCTTTCTAGGCATTTGCACATCTCAAGATGTGGACATCTTCATTCGTCATATGAACAATGCGCGATATCTGCGCGAACTGGACTTTGCCCGCTTCCATTACTATGGTCTAACCGGATTATATGAGGAAGTTAAGAAGCTAGGTGGCGGTGCTGTTCAAGGTGCTTCGAGTGTTCGTTACAGACGCACGATACCGATTTTCCATCCGTATAAAGTTGAGACAAAGCTCATTTAGTGGGATGACAAAGCCATCTATTTGGAACAGTCGTTTATCACATTGACTGATGGCTTCGTGAGGGCTGCTGCATTGTCTAAACAATGCATAACGAATTGTAATGTCAAAGATGTTATGAAGAAATTCCCTGAGGGAAAGTCGGCTCCCCCAATGCCGGAAGAGTTGAGGCTGTGGATGGAGGCAATCGAAGTTTCCAGTCAGAAGTTGCGAAAGGATAAATGAATATGAAGGTTGCGATAGCATCAATTGTCCAGAAAGACTTTTGGTTTTGTTTTTGAAAAAAATGTTACTAATATAGATTTTTATACCTAAGTATTTCCAAAATGCATTACAAATTGTTGTAATGTAATAGTTTTTATTTATATGCTGTGACGGAAGGATGAATCGAAATTTACTTACCCCCATATTAATAAATACCGCATAGTGGCGAGTTAGCTCTAACACATCTAGTAACTCGTAATTCTTATTAATAAACATATCTTAGGTTTCACTGACATGTCTTAAGGAGCGGATAACTTAACTCACCGAATTCCATTTGCTATACACATACCTACACATATTTCAAGCGTTGCCACTTTGCTGCAATTGCAGCAGATCTACTGCATTTTTTTCAAAATTTAAATCTACTGCCACCAAATTAAATCTACTGCATTTTTGTAATAGCTTAAATGAGGAAGCCAAATCCAAAATAGTAGATAAAATACAAACAGAAATACAAGCCAATTTGGAAAACTGCGTTTTTTTTAGGTTCATCAAAATATGTCTTTGAACAACATCAGGTCAAATGTAGACGTCGATTCTGAACAAATATTTTCTAGCTTGATGGGGTTTTTCGTGCATATCGAGGCTTGTCAACAGATAAAAAATCGTTTTAATTTTAATGATGAAAGACTGAAACCTCTGAGGTACGTAAATACAAAGTTAGTACCTAGTGGAAGGCAGTATACCCTCGATATTGATTATTTTAAACTTCTTTCCTTTTCATGATGATGACAAAGTAAAACTTAATAGCCAATGAAGATGAACAATATTCCATGTTCATTAATATTAATGCATTTTTCTGTTTTGTTTAAATACTCGTCTTTATTAATTTTGTATTTTTTATGTTATGTTTTGGAATTTACCTTGGTTTTGTTTGAAAAAAAAAAAAATCTACTGCAAAAAAATTCAATTTACTGCATTTTTTTAAAGAATCTACTGCGAAAAAATAGTCCAACAGTGGCAACGCTGCAAATCCATGTACACCAACAAAAAGTTCGATTGGACGCGAGAAATTTAAAAGCTGAAAGAGAATTTCAGAGAGAATCTAAAAATCGCAAGCGAAAGAACATAACATGCTCTGAGCATGATATCTAGTCTCAGCTTATGGAATATGACAGATTTACAACCATGTTTCGTACAGTTTGGGCGCAGTGCTGCCCTGCGTTTAATGGCCGCGTTCCATTGACCGCTAGATGACTAGCGGCCTGTCAAACTCCATATAAAAAAAAACTGACATTTCAGCATTTGCACTAGAGCTCTCTAGCACTTGTGAAATATCCTTTTCTGGAAAATTTTTCAATCTAGCGCAAAATGAACTGCTAAATTGAAAAAAATAACGAACTGTCAAAACAAAAGTGAAAGTGCAGAAGTCAAATATTTCCAATTTGGTGTAAAATGGGAATTCAAACTTCTATGTAATTAATATACATTGTATTTGTTAATTTAAATTATAGTGCATTAATAAATATGCGGAATGATGGCACAAAATACATTTTTGATTCTCATGAAGATGAAATAATACGAATTCAAATTGGTTTTAATGTCACTTTGCCGCTGCCGCTAGATCTCTAGCGCCAGCGTTCCTCTATCAGGGATATTATGTGCTAGATGACTAGCGGTCAAAGGAACGCGGCCAATGATAAAGAGTGGTTAGCTAATATGGATATAAGATGTATTTATGAATAATAAAAGTTATCAAACAAAGAAGTCCACTATCCGTCTGCTAGCTACGAGATGAGTTAAAGAGCGGATAGGGCTTTTTTTTATTAATACCGCTGTTAATTTTTAACATTAGAGAAGGGGCGAATTGGCACAGTGGTTGCAGAGTGCTGGACTACTGAGCGAGAGTTCTCAAGTTAAACCTCATCATACGATTTTGGGGATTTATATATATTTTGTTGGTTTCGTATTGAACAAGGTAAGGAAAATTGGAAATTTCGACCGGAAAATATCGGAGAAATGGGTTTGGCACCTTTATTGGTATAAAAAAAATGTTAAATTCTCGAAATACCGCAAAACCGCAAAACCGCAGAACCGATTGACTACAGGGTTGCGACAAACAGAACTTAAATCGAACTTAATTAAATAAAAACCGTGTGACACTGGAAAAACGAATTGGATATTAGTCAATAAAATGTATACTTACCTAAAAGGCTCCCGACCGAACTGCAGCCATCCATTCTCCGCCATCCCGGCCTCGCTGCTTCCAGTTATCCATGCCAAGCGCTCTGGCATTCGCCGATATATTGTTAGGAATATGTGGCGGGCTTGAAGTATATGCGTCTGCAAAGACAGTCAAGCTTCGCTTAAGGTCTTGCTTAACCCTGTTAACCGTTTCAAAATAGTCTGGGAATGAAATAACTCTCTGAACTCGGTCGCCAGGCTGAAATTTTTGACTCCTGTCTGCGTCCCAAGTCACATTGGGATTACTGGAAATGATATATCCGATGACATTGCTAAGAAATGCTCAGGGAATAGTTTCTCGGGACCAAAACCTGTGCCGGGTCTTCCTGCGTCTCCGGTCAGGGCTTTCATTGACGATGGGGTCTCAAACGAACACAATTTTTTATGGCAAGGCTCTGCAGGATGTTGACAGACTAAACGCATGCTCCCGAAAGTCAGTAAGAACTCCGCGGCATTCCTGCTTTCTCTTCAGTAGTGCTGGACTGTAGAAAGCTTATTGACTTTCTTACGGGACACTTCGTTTTTGCTAAGCATTTTATTGTGCTAGGCTTATATCTGCGAGACTTGTGGAGAGGGCGACGCTACTTCGGATAATTTTCTTTGCTGTTGTCCTGCCTTTGCTCGGATCAGGTAGCAGATGTTTGGCGCTGATCTGTTGAGTGGCTATGATACTGTAAGCTCCTTCGAAAGTTGAGGAATCTTCGGTATAATGGGGAATACTGGATTTGCTTCCTGGTAGTGGACCAGTTGCGTCTGAGTGTTCCAGTGAAGTGTTTCCTAATCCGACAAACAAAAATCGGATGGCTTGGTCTTTGAGTCCGTCTTTGAAATGGAGGCTCGGTCTTTCTCGTCAGCTCGACGGAGCTGAGATTGGAAGATCCCCTTAGCTGGAGCATTGTTGTCCATTCGTTCGATGTTGATGAAGTCGTCGCATTTTGGACCTTTGGCCTTTGGACTATAGGGACGCTACAAAAGTAGACCGACAGGGACAGCAAACGACGCTGAATTTCTTGCCGCTCTTTTGACATTTCTCTTCAGTAAGGTTCGCCATTTCATGATGGAAAGATATACGAGCCAACAACGAGTCGAAATTATTAAAATTTACTGCCGAAATTCGGAGTCAGTGGCCTCAACGTTAAGAGCGCTACGTCCAATTTATGGTCGTCATAAACGTCCTAGCAGATCAACAATTGAGCGTCTAGTGGAAAAATTTTAATCCACAGGCACAAAATGTACCCGTGCCAGTGAGACAAAGAAGTGCCCGTAGAGTCGAGAATATTGCCGCCGCTGAGGCTTCAGTTGGAGAAAGCCCAAATGATGAACTTCGTACGAATACAATTTACTTAAGCTACCTATATGATATAAATTTATAAAGGTTTTTTGAATAGCTTTATAGATTCGCTCAAATGGTGTAGATTATGTTGCCTTTTGTCTTAGGTCATTGCTAGGAGATTACCTGTTTACTGGCGATCTTGGTCTTCCCTTCAGCATCAGCGCTTTTGGGTATACTGAGGGAAAATAAATCCATTTATATATAGATACTTATACATACCCCGGAATAGAAATTTGATAGAGTATGCACTTTTACTACCCAGTCTCAGTTCCAGTCACTTCATTATCCTGTTTCAGGGCGCCGCTTTTGTTTGGCAAAGACAGTAAGTGCACTGTGGCTGTGGTACTCGATAAACCAATAGGTAACGCCGAACTTAATGCGATGCATGGTTCTATAATCTAGAAACGAATGAAAAGTAAACAATTACCAGTGGAAAATGTACCTAAAACTGCACACATAAATTTAAATTTTCTTGAAAAGCTAATAACTTCCCATTGAATTAAATTTATCATCACTTTTGTTAAAGAAATGATTTCTTGAGCAGATTAACATTAAACAAAGGCACAACTTAATCCGGAAGAGTTCACAATGAGAACTTGCAGTTGCAGCCAGCCCATCGCAAATGGTGAGAGATATTTACCTCCTCTGTCTGAACTGTTACCCTACAGCTACAGCTACCAGCCTGCCTGCAGTATATATAGTTATAGCCCCCCGAAGACTGTGAAGTTCCATTTCAAACGAAATTATAATTTTATTCAATTTCATACAAGAAAAGATATGAATTTTCTCACTCACTGTTGGCATAGACATTGGATTGAATAGTTTAAATAAAAATGCGTCCCAGAAAGAAAACCCCTATCAGTAGCTAGCTGCAGTCTGGCTCTGGATGAAATGAAATGAGAACTCCTCCTGAGTTGTCCCATTGTTCCACGCAGTACGAGATACTGGATACATGACGGTTAACTTCCTCTTCAGACAGTCTTGTCACTTTTTGTGTAGCAGTAGCTAGCAGGTACGATATACGAAATACGAACCGGCCGGCCGGCGCGCGTAGATGTTCACAAACACGACTTTTGTTTTGTATAGTTGCAGTGCAGTGTTTCCTTTTCCTCTGTTCTGGTTTATTTCAAAATCACATATCTAACCATTTTACAATTTTTAAGATAAAACGATTTGTTTCTCCGTTTACAACTGAATTTAGACCAATTTATCTTTCGATGATAAATTGAATTGCATTTATCTGTAAAGAGTAATTTAGATTGATATCTCCTTATGGATAGGTGTTTGCTTTGGATTTTTTGTTCCCTTTTTTTTATGAAAAACGAATCTAATGGGGTGCAAGCAGGTATAGAAAATCAAAGCACCTACAATATACCTACATAGATACTGTATACATTCGAATCGAATAGACGTTTTTTTGTGGCTTAATGTGGTTGTAACTGGCAATTGTGCAAGTAGTTGACTTTGAACTGCAACATGTTTGATACTATTATGAGTATTTTGGTGGCAAGCTTTAAAATAATACCATTAAATATACGTACCTGATAATAGGTAATGCCTTACTACAGGTCCTATTAAAATACAATTAGTTTCTGAGATAGGTTTCCACTTATCGTTTTGTAATTGATAAAAATGGTGCATGTTTTTAAATAGCTTCGAATTACTTTTTCAGTCGTTATGGTATGGATAGGGCAAGAATGCTGTCAAACTAGATCATTTTACACTTTCATTCCAGTGCAAAAGAAAATCTCACGGTAGTGCCCCAGCCAAGTTCTCTAGTAAAGGCACTTACCCTTTTTACAGGAACAAAATCAGGCTGTTTTCGACCCCCCCCCTCTAACTTCGGAACCAATTAAGCCAAAAACTTCAAACTTGAAACATTTACCAACTAAAAAGGTTCACCTCAGCAAATTTCATTTCTATAGCATTAGTGGTTTTCAACATACAGGACTTTAAAAATCGCGAAAACCCCAACTGACTGACTCACTCACTCATTTAGATGACCATCAAAATTATGAAGCACTTCCGGCCATCATAGAATCGTGATATTTGGCAGAATGCTAGATCCTTTACACTGGGAAAAGTCCAAAACTTGAGATTTTGCATTCAGAGGGCGTGGTATACGCCCACGTTTAAAAATCGTTTAGTATTTTTGGGTCACTTTCCATTGCCGTAGAATGCTGAAATTTGGTAGAGCGGTAGGACTTGAAGTGTACAAAAGGAGAAATAATACCAAAAATTAAGATTTGTCCATTTAAGAGGCGTGGAATCTGCCCAATTAAAATATGAATAGAAGTTAATCTACCTGCTGAATATAATTTTAAAGAATAGTTTAAAAGAAAGAAAGCTGAAGTGACGGTAGTTAGTAGTTTTAGGTCGTTAGGGGGTGATTCAGGGAGCTGAAAGCCTTCTTGGTATGGCGATTCTCATCGGGTCACTCTCAAGTGTTAGTTCTACCTCATAGGGGTAGCGACCGGGAAATGCATCCTAGAATGTAGCTGAACTTACTAACGCGAAGAAAATCAAACATGGAAGGACAACGAAAATATATGACTACTCCAAATAGAATGCACGTTAGTGAAAATTCACTCGTCTCTTCACAGGCGGTAGATCCACGGAGTCTGGAGGGCCCAACTTTCATGGACGATCACACTGTTAGTCAAGGGTGTGGAGGCAGCTCGCTACTTGACAGACCAAAATTAAATCGGCAGGAAGAAACCAGTGACACCCTGGAAGTCACCACTCTTTCGGAGATACCTTGGCCAGACTGTACGTACGCCAAGTTCTTAGTTTAAGAATGTTAAATGTTAAAAAAATTGGTAGGTTTAATTGGCAAGTTTTTCATTTATAACTTCATTATTTTATACAACATATTATAATTTGAAAACTTGACCATTGAACCTACCAATTTTTTAACATTTAACCTTCTTAAACTAAAAACTTGGCGTACATTTAGATCTCATTATTTTTCGTGGCTGACTAGTTACGAACCTAATTTTTGTTGTTCTGTATAAGAGAACTTGGCTTTTTTTTACATTTATGTTGTTAGTGAGTTCCTTAATTAAGAGATGTCAATTGTAAATGAACTCGGCGGCTAGGATTGATTTTAATTTGTTAATTTCAGTTTTTTTATTTTAGTAGACGCAAGCGATGTAAAATGAAGGACTGCTCGCTAGAGCTCTAGAGCCAGCGAAATAAAATTTATACTTTTAATTTCGTTTATACTTACATTTCATTTCACTAAAAAAAAAAATAAATAGGTGGCGCAACAGGCGGCCATTTTTTCGAGTCATTTAAATGGCGCTCTGAGGTAAAAATCATGTCACAAAGCAGTCATTTAAATGTCGCTCTGTGTGATCGCCATTTTTGGCAGCGTCATTTAAACGACTAGGAAAATGGCGCACCAGATGACATGAATTAAGTGCCATTTAAATGGCGGAAAAAAATGGCGGTGTGATCGCTCTTCAATGACGCCTAGGACAAATGACTAAACTTTTTGGCTTTTGCCAAAAATGACTCGCAGTGTCCGATTTTGGGACACAAATGACGATGATAGTCATTTCGTGTGATCGCCATTTTTTCAATGACGAATCGTAGCTTAAATGTCGCTCTAATGCGACATTTTTTTCTGACGTCACAGCGCCATTTAAATGACTCAAAAAAATGGCCGTGTAATCGTAGCTTATTTCCGGCTAGGATATTTACTTATTCCGGCCAGAATACGTGAAGGGAGAAATCTTATTGCACTTTAGTTCAACGGTAAGTAGAGGTCCTTAAATCGTCCAAATGTTACTATAGTTCGAAAAGGTATTCGCACAATACAATATATTTTAGTTACAATGGCAACGCTGTAAAGAATATTGAACATGATTATTGTTCAATCTGAGAAACGTTAGGAAGTTGTTGGCAACATGCTCGATTCGATAAGGTGTTGCTGTGATGTGAAGTTGCTCAACCAAAATGTTCTCTGAGGATCTGTTGTGTAGATAATCCAAGTGTTTGAATTGTGTTGGACTTGGGATTTCTTTACCTTTCCTTTTCTATAGATTCATATTTTAGCTGTGTAAAAGGCAACCGATTTCAGGAGAAATACGTATTGTATGTAAGGCAAACTGTATACAATCGCAGCACTAATCAAAAACTGAGTGGTGCGGTGCGACACGTTCTAGTCATATTTTGGATACTAGATCTTTTATCAGTATAAATATGGAAATACCTTCGGAGCTGGATGCCCGACGTGAAAGAAAAGGGTTTGTTTGCATAGCGCCAACAAAGTTAGCTATTAAGGTGTGGACGATGTAGACAGATATAAACATTTGTTAGTCCACACCTCAGATAAGGATCACTAACGATTCTGGTTAAGGTATAACGTACAAATACAGGTTTTAGGCAATGGATTTGGTGCAACTTTGGCACACGTTGCAATGGTTGAGAAGATCACGATATGTACTTACAAAGTACCTAGATACTTAACTCTAAGCCAACTTTTCTTTATTATGTAGGTACCTACTATCTACATTTTTACATACCTGGAGTAGCGCAAATAATTGGCATTTTTAAGCTGCCAGTGGAAACCACTCATCACCTACCTAACTTAAGTGATACATAATTATAGGGACGAAACACGTTCCTAGCGTAGAGAGTTCCCTTACACAACGCGGGCTAATTGGCACTTCTCGTGTTTCCATGCACTTTTCTCTTTATATCCTGTTCGCCTTGTCTTGACATTAAATTAAATTTTATTGATTTATTGTCAATCAATCACCGTTGACTTTGGAGACCATAAAACTTATTTCTTTTGAGACCGTTTTAATATTATGTACAGTACACATGTTGGCTTGGCGTATGTGTGTAGTACTTTTTGCGTTTCGTAGAATTGGCACATAAGTGAGACAAAGGCGAAGACTTGGTCGTTCTCGCGGCTTATGAACTGGTTTAATGACACACGCGCCAACTCGGAGGTCTACTTCTGGAGAGGATCACCATCACCATGGGCACTAAGATGAGATTCATTGCCGTGCAGCAGAGGAGTAGAGTTTAGAGTTGTAACAAAATTGAACGATGATTCTGTATTCGCACGATGACAGGATATACACATCTGGCGCCCTCCTTTTAATTAAGTTTTTTTTTTTGACAGCGGCGTTTACAGAAAAAGAGATAATTTATGTTGCCCAGTTAGTGTGTGTTCTTGGAATTTTGCCGATCTGAGACTAAGATGAGTGGTCTATATTTATTTTTTTTTTTTTGCTAATGACATTGATACCGGTAGATATTTGTTTTTTTTGTGTGAATTCTTGCAGATGATAAATAGTTATGTGGGGGAACTGAAGTTATGTGCTAAGAAGGACTTCATTTGAATTGCTAATTGGCATAATTATGAAGAAATCTGTTTGGGGATACATATTTATGAAACATGTTGACTTCTCAGTTTTGCTAATGAGACATTTTTTGAAAAAAAAATGGTCCTTGTTAAAAACGTAAGTTATGAGGGGTCAGTATTACACTAAGATGTCAAAAATGTAACCGAAGTAAGTTAGGTAATTGTGTTAAAAAGGACATGTCACGATTATAGCAGTGCTAGTTAAGATCGGAAGTCCAGGCAGTGTTGTTAGGACTCTCCCTTCATTTTTCCCACGAAACGTGGTCATTTTTCCCTTTTTTCCCTTTTCACCGAACTCAAATTCCCACCAAAATCCCACGATACATTAAAATGAAAAAAAATGTTTAATTCATTTTTATTATGTTAAAAGAAAATCAAAATGGACGCGTTGCATTGATCGCTAGATGACTAGCGGCATGCCACACTCCATATACAAAAACTGACATTTCAGCATTTGCACTAGATCTCTAGCACATATTGTGAAATATCCTTTTCTGCGAAATGTTTCAATCTAGCGCAAAATTAACTGAATAAATGTCGCATTTCGAGGGATAAGGATAATGTCTTTGAGTTCCTTCCTCGGAACAAGCAAAGGTCAGCGACTTGTCTTCTGTGCACCAACGGTTGTAGATTCGATGTGAGTGTAGGGCTTCCAATAAGTCGAACTGCTCGTTTCTGTATGCTGTCAAGTAGGTTAAGTGAATGCTTTGGGGCCGAGCTCCATATATGGGAACTATATTTCAGGCCTGGTCTAACCTGTGCTTTGTAGAGAAGGAGAAGTTGCTTGGGGTTAAAGTACCTCTTTGCTCTAAATAGGTAGCTCAACCTAGCGGGCGATATAGGATATGTGCTCCTGCTATGATTCCTGAATTGACTGTGACTCCTCCTAGATGGTGCATTGAGTCCAAGGGATGGATTGGAAGGTAATCCATTTGGATCTGAGGAACTGTTGATGCATTTTTCCTAGGAAAGGTTGTGAGCTGTGTCTTGTTTGCATTAAATATGTACAACCAAGTTGTTTATTCCCCACTTCAAAATTTTGTCCAGATCATCATTTAGAGAACTTAAAATAATAAGTCCGTATCACCCTAGGTGTAGCTTCTCACATAATAAATAAATTAAATTCACAAAAAATTTATTTTAACACTTGTTTTGTCAGTTTCCTGAAATTCCCACGATTTTGGTGCTTTTTCCCTTTATCCCACGGAAGGCTTTTCGGACATCTAAAATCCCACAAAAAGGGATAAATCCCACGATATAACAACACTGAGTCCAGGATCGTCTACCTTCAGCCTGATGAGACGCATACAAGCCATCAAGTATCTGCACTCTACAGCTAGGCAAGGTGGTTTTGAAAACTCTTCGACGAAGACGGTTTCGAATCTTAAGTGATGGCATTTATGGTGGTGATTAAGATGATCCCCTCAAATATCCTGCCTGAAAATACTGAGGGCTATATTAGAACACAATTGGCATAGGTACAGGGCATATTATGTTGGTATTATAACGAGGGAGACCAGCAGGGCATTGTAAGAAGCATGCTTGAACCCGACAGAAGTATTCCAAATTTACAGGAACAATGTAAATAGTATTATTTTTTTTTAGTAAAAATGGGAAATACATATGTACTAATAATAATCGACAAATATGGATTAAAATCAGCTGTTCTATCATCTATGGCATAAATTCGGGCCTACAGCCGATGAAGCATACACTGGGGTTGGGCACAAAGAAGAACGTGGGCTTACAATACAGCAATAGGAACTTAAGATACCAGCGTTAAGTAGGTACCTACTACAACGTCACTGCGGAGTCGCAAAATGCTCGGTAATAGACCCGTTGTTTTAACTAGAGTGCGCCTGAGTTTTGTGGACACGAATATAAGTAGTATAATAACGAGCAGGAGCGTATAAGTTGAACCGTCATTATGCGCCCATTATATGTAGTACCTACCTATTCGACTTGGACAACACAAGCATCACGATAAATCTAGAAAGATATCCAAGAAACCCAATTAAAGAAACTACCTGCAGCTGCGAAATGAATAAAGCTTCATTACCATCACAATATATAATTGGAAAAGAATGCGATTGCTGGCATAAAAAATGTTATCACAAATGCGCTCGGATGTAGGTAGTCTAATGTGGAGGTCCAATTTTCGATGACTTTTTTCAACATTTTTGGCCGTATATCGGCAATAACGCGGAGAATGTTGTCCTCCAAGTGGTCACTCGTGTCGAGCTTATCGCCGTAGCGACTTCACATATCCCCACAGAAAAGAAGTCAAGCGGCGTTAAATCGCACGATCTTGGAGGCCAATTCACAGGTCCGCAACGTGAAACTATGCGCTTACCAAACGTTTCCTTCAATAAATCAATTGTGGCACGAGCTGTGTGACATGTTGCGGCGTCTTGTTTAAATCACAGCTCCTGCACATCACGGTTGTTCAATTGATGAACGAAGAAGTCAGTAATCATGGCTCTATAGCGGTCACCATTGACTGTAACGCTCTGGCCAGCATCGTTTTTAAAGAAGTATACGGACCAATTATTCCATCAACCCATAAAGTCAATTTTTGTGGATGCAACGTTGTCTCTACATACGCTTGAGGATTATCATCACTCCAAATACGGCAGATTTGTTTATTGACGTATCCATTCAACCACAAGTGAGACGATTATATTGACCGTAAAATGGACGTAGTGCGCGATACGTATTTCGAACAGAACCATGATTTTCAAAATAAATTTGCACAATTTGGAAGCGTTGTTCAGGCGTCAGTCTATTCATGTTGAAATGCCAAACCAAACTAAACATAAATCACTTGACAGCTGAAAAATGGCCGCCAGTTAAAATAGTGCTGCCAACCTAACAGGGCCGTAGCCAGGATTTTGGTTCGGGGGGGGGGGCTTGATCCAAATCTTATGAAGCAAAAAACTAAGAATATTCCAATTCATTGATTAGTTTTTAAATCGTATGTACTTAAACGAACATATGTAGGTACTTAAATAATAATTTTACACACATTTTTTGAAGCAGAAGGCAAACATTTCTTCAGTTTGGTTAAAGGTCCGAAGATAAATATGTAATGCTTCCGAAGGTAAATATGTAATGCGAATGGAACTCTTAACAAAGCTTGTTTTGATAATAGAGAAAAGTTTGAACTGGTTAAGTTTTAAGTTTGTAAAGGTAATTCTGATACTTAGAAGTCTTAGAAATGAAATATTGAGCTATTAGAGTCCTAATAGGAATCGTTTTAGAGGCTTTATAGATAAAATGCTTTCGATAAGTGTTCGCCTTTCGGACCTTACCGAAGTTTTATAGGATTCTTTTGGAAACTAAATGTAATCCTCTATTGAAGCTTATCGAAGCTGAAATGTTAGTTGGGATCTTGACTTTTTTTTAACATGAGATCAATCACCTTATTTAGATCCACAATAATATCCGAATGAACAGATATCATAGCAAGTTACCTTAACCTTGCATTCTCTATAACGCTTCGGGACATTGTTTTAATCCTTTTCATAGCTAAAAGGGTTTTTTCAACACTAGCTAGCTGTGGTCACTGGAAGCGTTGCTAAAACTGTAAGCAAGAAATTTATACCTCTAAAGTAAGTCTTGTCACATATATCAAGCAATTTCAAAACTTCGGTAGAAGTATCACTCGACGATTTTTTTTTCGCACCAAAGAATGTATATTCAGCTTTCACAGCTGACAACGAAATTGCATTATCAAAGTAACGGGTTAGCCTGTTAGCTTTTCCATTTCGTTCACTCGCTCAACTGCAGCAAAACCAGCAAATAGGCTTCAGTAGAAAGGTTTCTGGATTGGAACGCGCAATGAAGTTCTTGGAGCTCTTAATTTAACTTCAAATAAGTCCTCTGCAAGTTGGGATGCGGATTGAAAAGTCTCTCTGAAAAAATCTTCGGTATTTTCTCTGATGTTCTTAAGAGAATTCAGAACTTCTTTTTTTTTGCCGTCGATTGCAGAAACGAAATCTAAGGAAAATTGATAAGGGCAGCGTTAAACTGAACAGATTTTCGCATGTAATGAGGCTTACTAGGAAATTACCTTTTTGGACCGCTGGCTCTGCCAAAAGTGTTGATGCTTTCGAAGACATCGTTCTGCTCGTTATTTCTTCAAGACTTATTGAGATGTATTTTCAATGAATCTTGTTTCACAAAGGCGTAGAAGTCGAGTTTTTTAGCTCTCTGGTGCGTGCTTTGTAATGACATTTTTGAAAGTTATAATATAATTCATTTGAGCAGTTGCGGAAGAAATTTCACTAACAGGCGTATTTTTTTTAGAATCTAAAGCTAGGTCACTATTACTTTTCCATGCAAAACTTTTCTACTCTCTTTTGGTTTTGTTATACTCACTTCCCCAAAAAATACGCCAAACTGCACAAAGGCAAGTGCGAATTGCAGGAGTTGACTTGGCAGAACCAGGTCAAAGATATGGCTTGCACAGTGTACAATGTACTGTACATACCTAGCGTTTGAATACTGTATACCTACCGGGATTGTCTTATTTTTATAGATTTAAATTTAGGGCTTAAAGCGGTATTTTGACAATCATTTCAGTTTCAGTTTTAGTTGAGCTATCAGTTAACCTTTCAGTTAAACAGACATCAGTCTAGTATTCAGTTGAGCTTTTAATTTACTCGTGATTAGCCGAAGGTTAGAAGATTTATCTACTAAAACTTCTGAAAACTTATGTTAAACTTATGTTTTAGTTAAACGCTTTCATTTTTGCATTTAGTCATCAGTTTAACGGCCGATTTCTTCTGATACTCGGTACTAACGAGAACTTAGTACTTGTGTATTTCTTCACATTGCTAGTACCGGAGCTAAATTTATCAACCGTACTACGACTAATACGTCTAAAAACTGGTCTAGTACCCATTTTTGACTGAAATGTCATAACGGTGACATTTTTATGATCATTGGGCGTCAATCATTTTACAGGTTGACTGATTTTTATTCATAAGAGCAAGTATTTTTTTTAACATTTTTGTTGCTTTCCTGCTGTAAAATAGTGTGTGTTTAGGGGTATCCAGCATTGGATAGCATATGATAGCGTATATGATTGGTTTTTTTTTTTTTTTTCTATTATTGCACATTATGGAACTGAACTAACCAATTCGGTGTTTGCAATTTAACATGCGAGTGCGGTAGGTTGCACTGATTGTTCGTGGAGACTATGCAAAGCGATAAAATGCAGCAGCGGCCACCTCCTGTTCTTCCAATGTTGCTGACATTTGAATAAATTTGTCCAAATGGCGTGTCTAGGCCATACATCATACTTTTGGCAGTGTGCGACATACACTAGCGGCTGCTACGCAAATGACGTCGGCAACCACTATACATCGAATCGATCCACTTGTCATGAATCGTAGAGTGATCTGATCAGCAATTGCTGCTCAGGCAATATCTAACGATTACTGGTAAAATCGTGAATAAAAACGATTACCGACTAAAACTGAAACTATATAAAATATGTTAACCGTACTGCAATTCGTCCACGTTCGAACGTAAAAAACGTTACTCTGGACAACTGAAATCGCCAAAAAAATCCACATCGTTCTTAGTATTTACTGTTTTCCATTGTAGCATAATATGGTAGATGCGCCGCTCAGATCAACGAGTTGCCACCCCTTCTTCACCATTCTCATTCTCAATGTCGAAATCCATTTTCTAATCAACTTTATTAGACTTAAACCTACGATGTATTTACTTTTTGACAAAAATAGGCAAGAGCGAAAGCAATGAAATCGATCTAATTCAGGTACTAACGACGTTAGACTGCCGATTTTGAGGGTCAAGCTCATACCGAGTACTAATTAATACTTCGTGGTACCAAATTCATCTTAGTACTTCGTGAAGAAATGACCTGATACCTAGGTATTTGAGTATCAACTTTTGGTCTAATACCGGTACTAGCGCTAGTACTTGGTGAAGAAATCGGCTGTAACAAGCTTAACTGATAACTCAACTAAAACTGAAACTGAAACGATAGTCATAAATTCGGCTTTAGAAAATTTTAGTTTTTTGTCTAGACTTTCGGGGGGGGGCTTCAGCCCCTCAAGCCCCCCCCCCCTGGCTACGTGCCTGCAACCTAAAGTTCTATACCTCTAAAAAAAAACACCCTTTATAACTTAAGTAAGCAAGGAGATAATAAAAAGAAATTCTGCGAATCAATTTCAGGCCAAATATAGAATTCAAAAACAGATTTCAGGTCTGAAATATTATGCGGAACATGACTACCTCAAACAAAAATATTTGCTAAATTCGACAGATAAAATGAATTATCCCTCAAATTCAAACTCTCACTGTTGTCACAGCAAATAGCTAAAAAATTGATTGACAATACCAATATCTAGCCGTTTCAAAACCACACACATAATTTCAGATATAACATTAAAAAAGAAAACTCAATTTTCCCACTGATACAGATCCAGCATAGGTACTTGAGGAGACAAGTAGAGTATCCACAAATCCGCTGCTCCAGATGGTATCCGTATAATACTCTGTTCATGCATCGATTGCTCGGCATGATATCCTTTTCAAGTGACACAGCTAGTTTCCTTTATCTATACAAGTAAGTAGGTACTGTGACAAATAGATATTCTTGCATTAGTCCAACTAAATGCTTTTCCTTTTCATCTGAACCCACAATTCATTAACGACAGTGTTTACAAGTAGTTCTCCTTTCCCTTCCTTAAATTTGCCTTCTCCTTTTGCTGTACGTTCAACATAATGAAAGGGTAGAAAATCACTTGAGGGCTATAGTGAATTATGAAATGATTATTAGAGAACAAATTGCTTCTCACATTCGACATACCTCGGAATGTTCATGGAATGTCCGTTTATAGTTTATACACCCCTATACCCGGAAACATGAGGCCACTTGATGACTTGTGCGAAGGGAGAAAGTTATGGGGAAATTAAAAATACTGAAATCGTGACATTTGATACATCCTTCAAATAAAGCTGAACTCGTAAAAGGATATGCGAGACCGGCCATGAAAAGAGTGCGTTTAAATAGCACACCGAATCTACTTGAAATGTATTTGCGATAAGCGAATATTTGTGTGGTGCGGCAAGGGGAGATAGTTTCACTTTGGAGAGTGTGGGAGCGACCGAAAAATTAAATTCCATTCAATGTTAAAGGATAAAGAAAATAATTTACCAAGCCATTCGTCTTTATAAGATCATAGGAGTTTTCTCTCTCAAGAAAATTAAACGCTTCGGTGGTTTGGTCATGTTAAGCGCATGTCGCCGACCAGGATTCCACGACGTGCTATGGAATCCGTACCATCAGGCAGGCGTCGTCGTCTAGACCTAGGATGAGATGGTGAGATCAGTCCATAATCTCTCCTCTACTCGTATGGGGATTGTCCTTTATGATTTGGGGTCTATGGCGGAGGATCGAAAGCTATGGATGGTCCACACAAGCGGATCTTTTGAAAAGTAGATTTAGAATTAGAAAATTGATATTGAAGGTAGAAACCGGCTTTCAATATTTGAAAATGGGTATCCATAGACAAGTCATTTATTTGTAGTCAAATTTCTCTAAACGTGTATTAGTTAAACGAATTTTTTGTCACTTCCACCTGATAGATAAGTTCAAAAGTCCTATATGGAGAAATAGCATGCAAATTACGCCTTGTCATGTGGGTCTTGTTTTTCGGCGTCCTAATTTTGAAATCGATTTTATGGACAGTACACGGTTGCTAATTGGGATGAGATTCCATATACAGGTAGATAGTTGCAATTAAAAACTTCAATTGGTTTAAGCTCTAGATCCCTTTAGACTGCCATAAAAGGTGTGGTGGCGGTCGGCGTTTGTTAATTGCAATTTCCATTGTCGCGAAAAGCCCCATTCGTTAAACAGAGTCAAGCCACCTGGTGCAAGCAAGGCATATAACTACCATAATGTATGCGTATCGATGGGTGTATCTGTTGCGTTATTTCTTTGTGCTTGGATACACCTTCCTTGGTTTACGAAATATCGAACGTGCACTGGAAACAAAACTAGGCACAATTGTTGTGTTTTGAGTCAGACTGCTTGATTTATTTTCAGGAAATAGAACAGTTCAAGATATATCCTATATTCAAAGGAAACCCCTTTTAACTTATATACCTACTACGAGTTATGTTGTATGCACTATGCTCGACGTTATCAACGATTAGAAAGCAAGCTCTTGGAGAGTACTTTTTCGTAGAACTTGCCGAAACGGATATCAGCAAAATATGAAAATTCCTTCAGAAGTCAAAATGGTTTTAAAAGTAGCTGGAATAACAAATTAACTCTGCTTATTGGACAAGTGTTGTTATCACAAAATATAGCAAAGACACCAGAATGCACCATTATAGTCGTCATAGTAATTTATATTATGCGTATTGCAATCATACTGATTGATGGGAAATGGCTTAAGTAAATATTTTACCCAATAGTTCAAGGGTCGTCTATCGTGAAAATGTATTCTATAGCCTTGTAACAAAAGCATTGCCATGACGTGTAAACAATTCATACCGATACTATCATAATATTTGTGATATGATAAATTAATTAACCCACCACACAAATCACATTCACTATTTTCGAACAGCCCCTGCAGCATGTTGCCACAAAATCCAACCAATAAAGCAGTTTAGTTCTTTAAGTTTACACCTCATTAGTTATCATTTCAGTCAACTAATCACTCTTCGCAACATTTATATCAACATTTAGATTCTGTTCTGCTAAGTGGCAAAACATTCAGACATATGAGCACAGTGGCACAAGAGACCTTTAAATGTGGACTAAAGTCAGCGACAAGCACTATGGCTACATGCATTGACAAATTGCGCTCAAATTGTTAACCAGAAAGCTTTTGAAAATTTATAATAAATTAGCGGACCCGGCGAATTTTAGTCCGCCCAAAATTGATTTTTTTTACTGAAATAATTTAGAGCAAATCAATTTTCGAAATCATCAAAATCAGGCAGAACTTTTGAGAAATACGATCGCACTAGGCGTATTTTTTTTGAGAATATATAGCTAGCTCACTTTTACTTTTAAGCCCAGTATCCTGCTCGCGCTAAATTTTATCTCCCATACAAAAATGTCTACAGAGATAAAATTTAGCGAGGCAGTTTAGCAAAGCAGTATCCTGTTCCGCACGCTTAATTCTTACTTTCATATAGATGGGACACACTTAATGTCAGTCCGATATAACAATATTGTGTGTTATACGTACTACGTACAATTTTGTTATACTCGGCCAAGAAAATGTCTCCACTGATTTAGCTCGCCGCGAAAGAATTGCCTGGTACATTAAATCGGCGATAAATTTTGACATTTTCGAAACAAAACAATTTTTTAATTGAATATTTCATGGAATACTTGATAATCGATGTAAGTGAGTAGGAAAAAAGTGAAAAAATAACAAAAATCAAAATACATGTGGCAGTAAAATATGGTGTGTGTCCTATCTATATCCAGTACAACGAATTTAGCGAGCATTTATCTGTGCTGTGGAGAGAAAAGCGCTCGCTAAAATTAAGCGCAAGCAGGATACTAGGCTATGCAAAATTGTTATACTCACTTTTGGTTTTGTTATACTCACTCACTTCCCAAAAAATACGCCTACTGTATATTATGAATTTATGATAGATTAAAATAAAATAAATAAAATTACGAAAAAGAAAATTTCCCGTACATACATACATACATTTTCAATGGCCCGCTTATCCATTAAGTGGGTCGCGGGTGTAGGTTACCTAAGTGGACCCTCCATAGCTCTCGATCCTCCGCCATCGACTCTAAATCATCAAGGGCAATCCCCATAAGGGTAGAGGAGGGATTATGAATTTGATCTAACCATCTCATCCTGGGTCTACCTAGAGGACGCCTTCCTGATGGTACGGATTCCATAGCGCGTCGTGGGATCCTGGTCGGGGACATACGTTTAACATGACCAAACCACCGAAGCATGGACCGCTCCGTCCGGAGAAGTAGCTGCTCGACATTGAGTTCCTCACGTATTCTGGTATTTCTAGTGCGATCTCTACGAGTCACACCAGCAATACCACGGAGAAATCTCATTTCGGCAGCTTGTATTCGCGATCTTATTCTTTCGGTCATTACCCAAACCTCATGACCATAGGTAAGAGTTGGAACAAACACCGAATTAAAGACTGACAACTTAGCTTTGACACCAAGTTCAGTCCTCCTGATAACAGAATGACCAAGCTGTCTCAAAATCGATCCAGCCTGACCAATCCTACAGGAAAACTCGGCATTGCTCCTTCCATCACTCGTGAATAAGACCCCGAGATACTTAAACTTCTCCACCTGTTTCAATGGCGTTCTGGAGCCGACCATCACTTCAGATTTGTTCACATTTACCCTCATCTCAGCTTCAACACAAACGGCTACAAACCGATCGAGTGCGCGCTGAAGTTCAGTCTGAGAGGACCCAAGTATGACCAAGTCATCAGCGAAGAGCAAATGACTTATCCTCAGATCTCCCAATTCGAAACGTTCTTCGCCAAGACTGCGCTGTAACATCCAGTCCATATAAGTAATGAAAAGGAGAGGCGACAAGACGCACCCCTGGCGAAGTCCAACGCCCACGGTGAAAGGTATTGATTTAACGTCGTTTACCCGAACACAGCTTTTACAGTTTGTGTAAAGAGATTGAATGGCTCTCAAGAGAGAACCATCAATTCCATACTCCTGCAATACACTCCAGAGTTTCCCTCGAGGGACTCGGTCGTATGCTTTCTCAAAATCTACGAAGCAAGCGTAAACAGGTGTAGCATACTCCCATGCCTTCTCAAGTACCATTCTGAGAGTGAATAACTGGTCGGTTGTGCTTCTACCGGGACGAAAGCCGCACTGCTCATCTCCTAATCGTGCCTCGACCACAGCTCTGCAACGCGTTTCCAGCACCTTGGCAAAGACTTTTCCGGGGAGACTTAAAAGTGATATACCCCTGTTAATGGAGCAATCCTTTTATCCCCTTTCTTGAAAAGAGGCACAATCACCCCAATCTGCTAATCGCTGGGAGTTTCGCCGCATTCCCAGGCCACTTTAATGGCACGAGAGAGCCATTTGACTCCCTCTTCACCTAAGGCCTTTAGCATTTCTGGCCGGATTTCATCCACTCCGGCAGATTTGCCAGCTTTTAGCGATTTGATCGCAAAAGTGACTTCCTCTACCGTGGGACTATTTTCCGCCCTGCTTAAGGCGATGGATGTGTCATCCTCAATGCCCTGGATTGGATTGAGCAATTCGGAAAAGTGCTCGCTCCATCTGCGCAAGATGTCCTCCTCATTAGAAAGAAGTGTACCATCTTTGGATTTGACTCCTTCGATAATGTTCCACTTCCTTCCTCTAAGACGGCGGATGGTCTGCCAGAACACCTTGCTTGCAGATCTGTGATCGCGGTCCAATTTTTCCCGTACAAAATGTAAATCAATTTTTTATGAATTTACCAATTTAACTTTAAAATTTTCCAATTTTTTTGCAGTATGTAGCTTCCTTGGGCTGAGACACGCACAACAAAAGAAGATAGCTCAAATCCCAAAAAGTTTTGGACGGTCTAACGTATACAATCTTGTTTTATATGTATACTTCAACAATACTTCCTTATTGCGGGCGTTTCCTCAGCCCTAATCAGACAACTTTTTTTTAAATTAGAATATTGTTGTGATGAGTCTTATTTAAGCGCTAGTTGGGTACGTACCAGCAATAGTTCTCTTCTGGTTTTCCTTAGTGAGGGATATAATCTGGCAACGATGGTTATTGTTTTCACAATAACCAATAGTGGTTGTTGGCATTTTACAAAACATTTTGCAGCTTCCAGAAATCGAGTGAAATCGAAATTGCAAATCGAGTGAATTCGTTTTCAGTGTTCTGCATTTCGATCGATTCGGAAACTCCGAAATTTTTTAGAAATCACAATTTCACTTTGTCTCAATTTCGAAAATTTTGAAATCGTAATCGAATACAGTGAAATGTAGAAAACAAAAATTCATTTCCGATTTCATTTCGAGTGAAAGTGGAATGCGGAACCTAGCAGTTAAAGTAGAATTCCCTTTAAGATCAGACTGGCAAGATGGACGAGTGAACAGAGACACGAATTTAACAATCTTCAGGGACGGTTCAAAAATGGACTGGGAAGTAGGTGCGAGGGTATTTTCTAAATCTCTGAACATTTCAAAATCCTTTAGACTTCCGGATACGGCCAGTGTGTTTCAGGCGGAAATACTTGCTATCCGCGAGGTCTGCCGCCAAATCAAACTACATACACACAAACATAGTTTAGAGGCAAATGATAGACATATTCATCGACAGTAAAGCTGCCATCAAGGCTATCGCCTCAGTCTGTAAAACCTATAAATTAGAATGTCGAGTCGAGCTGACCTCGCTTGATCGGTACAAGGTTACCCTGATTTGGATTCTAGGTCATAGCATGAAAATGAACAAGTCGACGAGCTGGCCAGGCAAGGTCCAGCTCTCCACCATTTACTTGCGGAATCAGTTCACATTTCGCTTGCTGTTGCACTTAAGGCAAAAATCTTCTCAGAAATCTTATCGAAAGCCAACCATAGTTGGAGGGGACTACCAAACTGCAACATATCCAGAAGGATGTGGCCAACTTACAGTTCGCTATAGGGGACCATGCATACGGCAAACCACATAATAAACACTGTTGCAAGTATGCAGCCAAAAAAAACTCTTAAAAAAAGCGAGACGAGCTCGAAATCAGACTGCAGAAATGTATTGGCTACTCGGAAGATACTCCAAGCTAAGCATATACAACAAACTGCTTCTGTATAAGCAAGTGCTAAAGCCGTCTTGGACAGACGGTATAGAACTCTGGGGTTGTACCAAACCAAGCAATATGACTCTACTGCAAACATTTCAAAACAAAACGCTAAGAGCAATTGTGAATGATCTATGGTAGATAAGGAATAGTGACATTTACAGAGATTTAGGAATTGCTACCGTGGTGAATGACGAAGTAGCAAACTTTGCTCGCAAACTTTACACTCGTATTCATGTTCATTGCAATAATGAAATAGTTCGTTCTCTGGACGTAACAAACCTCGAGCGCCGACTACAAAGAACAAGACCGGTCGAACTAGCGCTGTGAGGAAAAACCGCATATAATGACGGTATTAGTAGGTGCGTTCGCTGGAAAGCTGCCTACCTAACGCGATTAATAAATACTACAGAAGCATAAACTACTTGTTAAGGTAACTTAGTCGTAGTCATTACAAAACGAAGAGAGGAATATATCTGTACTACTATGGGCGCGCGCGGCCGGTCCCCCATAGTGCCTCTCTGAGGGGTGAGGTTTAGTCCTTAGGCATTATATTGGCTGATACCAGTGGCTTAACCAGATCAGATAATATATGAGTCGGACATAACCAATGGTATGGACCATTGGTATCTTTTGAAGATTACTCACCTCCAGGCGCAACCGAAAAAAAAAAAAAAACTACTAGCCAGGACAAGACAGCGATCTCTATGAAAACCATTCTTTGACTCCATTGAGGAGCTTTCGAAGAGTAGCTTTAAAGAACTGATAACCTTTTTGAAATCCTTAGGATAGAACTAAACCCCCTTCGACAAACTTACAACAACCAGGTCAAATGAGTTTGTGGTAACAGAACAGCACATAGTGCTATACTTGCTTTTTTCTTAACTACCACACCTACCTGTAACCTATCCACAATTTTTGCTGTTGAGTTAGAATTTAGCTTCCTATTATAACAAGACTATACAACTAGGTTATATATGGGCACAGATTAGCTCAGTGGTTAGTGTGCTAGACTATTGAGCTAGGGGTTTCAGGTTCAACTTCCGGAAAATCATAATATTAGGTACAACTTAATATTTTTTCCAATTCTTTATCTCTTGCGAGAGTTGGATAAATAACCGATGGTATAATTGTACTGAGAAGTCAAATACAACCGTTCGGATACGTCAGAAATTCGTCCCAAAAATAAATAAAAAACAAATTTAATTTAGTACATAACAAGCGGACCATAGAAAGAATGAATATGAATGAATGTTTGCATATTTCTTATTTTTGTAAAAATACATACATAGTTCTTTTCTGGTTATAGAGTACATACATACATTTGGAAAAATGCTCTGTTTGTCTGTTCCCAACTAGCGAAAATATTCTTAACTTTTCCAGTTGTCCACTTCGGAAACGACTGTATTTTTTTTATTAAATTTAATTGCCTCATACAATACATATCAATAGCATTGCACATACTACCGAACAATTTAATATAGACATGATTATCATATCAGCTCTGGAGGCTGTTTTGTCCCACTGTGCACTGTTCCTCAACGTGTCAACAATCATTCGAGTACGAAACAAAAATTTACAGCGCGCGCAACATTTGAATCTGCCTTCGTTTTTCTCTGTATCTGTCGAATGTATCTGAATCTGAGCTAAAATCGAGGTATATTTTCAATCGCACATTCCCACAGCGAGCTAGTTGCATTCAATTTCAGTCTGTTTCGAACCTCGAACCAGAAAAGGTGGTTTTCCTCTAACGGTGTGAGGTCTTCTCCAACATTGTTGTGTTAGATAGTGGCGACTTTTTTTTATTTGAAATTCGTTCGTAACTTTATCACCGAAAATTGCAAAAAACACACGCAGATACGAGTAGTTTTGTGATAACGAAATAGACCACACCGATAATATCCATAATCCCCCTGTCAGCACGTTGACAGTTGAAGTGCAATTTTTTGTTTTCCAAAAGATTAGAATTAGATATCGGCTGGCTGAATTCACATCACGTTTTGTATAGAATAGAATTCGCACTTTTCATTATACAAATACGTAGATACTTCGCGTTGTAGATTTGCTTGAGACCCTGCTGATCTAAGCAATCATTGCTGACAGTTTGTGTATATTTTGCCGATTGAAGTTGAATAATTGTTTGAAAAAAGTTCGCCAATTCGTATATCTAAATCTTGTGATTTTGATAGATTTTCCGTTGAAATTCTATAAATAGTGCGTGGTTCTATACGAAAAAAAAAATTATATAAATTGTTTATATTGCTGAAAATATTTATGCAACAAATTGTTTGTGTTTTGTGTGTGCGCGCATATGCAAAGTTTTTAAATAGAAATTTTGCATGTCAGTGAATTGGACTTGCAATTAAACCGGATCGTCCACTTGACTAAGTTCAAGAGAAATATTCATCTCTGTAATCAAGTCAGTGGGCTAATTTAAATATTTAAATACAGGGGTTGCCTGTCATTCGTGTTTAGTTAATACCGGGACAGCACTAGTTGGATACATCTAACGACGACAAAAAAAAATCTGAAAACATCAACAAAGAGCCACATTACGACTACTATCGCAGTCACTTATCTATACTTGTTGCGCCAAAGGGTGAGTTGACTTCATTAAATGTGTTAACCTTGACAAGTATCTCGCATTCCTGTTGTATCTTGTATCTGTTATTCGTTCTCTCTATTATTTACCTCAGAGCAACACTATTCTGTTTAATTTACTTTTTGGTAATTTGTTCAACGAGTGATCTGTAAAAAGTGATCTAATTATTTACTGAGTGAGCTATTGGATTGGACGGTATTTTGGGTGCTAGGCGCATTGGCAAACTAGAAAGTAGCTTATTTCGCACAATTTTTGCATAACAAAGAATGAAAAATGAGACAGAGTCAGATATTTGTGCGATGCTTACTTAGCATTTTTTTTTTTTTTTTTTTTTAGAAAGAACAAAGTTGAATGTAAAATAAAATCGAAAGCTTGAGACAGTGAGTTAGCTAATACATAATTCTAAAAATGTGGGTTCAGAACGAAAAGGAAGATATTTCAATGTTTGCGGATAGTCTTTAGTGGAAGTACAGATAAGCGCGATCGCGTTGCCAAATGAGGGGGTCTCCAAGATTTCAGGGATTTTGAAGCCCACGACAGAGAAATTGAATCCACTGCATACAAATCGGGAAAATTCAATTGGAAACCGTGTCTGGTATCAGTTTATTGGATGCCATGTTTAAACCTTATCCTGGGAATTAACCACCGAAGACAAATTGGAATTTGTTTTATTTGTCTTGCTTCTCTAATACGAATACATCAACAGATCAGGGCAAGGTTCGTTTGTCACACATATCTGGACATTGACTACATTTTATTACGAAAAACCTCCAAATCTCAAATTCTCTGTTCTGTATGCATACAAATTCCACGCGAAGGTAGCTTCTTCTTCGCTGTGAAAAGAATATATACCCGTTTAAGATCCTAGCTTCTCACAGCCATTTGTTTGAGTGAGTTTTTATTTTTGGGACCATTGAAATGGACCGAGTCCGAACTTCTGAATTGAAAAAACCTTAAAATATAATTTGTGTTTTTCCGGGGATCGAACCTGAGATTCCTCGTTCAGTGGTCCAGCGCACTAACCACTGGCTATATCTCCTTTTGGATAAGCATTTGGTTGACATTTTATGACCTCCTGGATGCAGCCTACGGAGCCTGTCCGAAGTATGATGTAAAAGTTATACTCGGAGATTTCTATCCTAAAGTCGGAAAGAAAAAACATCTTCGGCGGGTTAGTTGGTAAGCGTAGCATCCAAGAGGTAAACCTCGACTCTGATCATTTTCTTGTCGCTCATTTTCATAGCTCGACTGTCCAATGAGAAGAAGTTGCGAACCGCCCAGAAAAAGAAATTGGACGCCTTAGCACATCTGGAGTAGCCAGAGCCTACCGCGAGCGCCTGAGTATGAAACTCTCTTCTGTGCACTCACCTACCACAGACGCCAACAGGTAGCCGAAACTACCGTAGGGTACCAGCCACCCCATCAGAGAAAGAGCCCGTGGTATGATGATGAATGCGTGTACAGGAAAAAGAACCCACGTCCAGTCAATGAAGAACTAGTTTCACCACCTAGTATAGAAGAAGTTGGCCTAGCTATAAAAAAGCTTAAGAACAACAAGGCCGCAGGCTCTGATGGTTTACCAGCTCCTCCGATCTATTTCAAACGTGCACCGGATTTCGGTAAGGAGGCGCGCTATCATGCGATTTCTTCAATCTCGTACTTGATCAGATAGTGCGCATCAGGTGTCAACACGGAAGGCACTATCTTTAACAGATCCGGTCAGCTGCTGGGCTATGCGGACGATATTGACATAATTGGTCACTCCCAGCGTGCCGTGACAGAAGCTTTCACGGCGATTGAAGAACAGGCGAAATCCGTTGGCCTTGAAGTAAATGAGGTCAAGACTAAGTACATGCTATCAACAAACAAACAAGCATCTGTCCACCGCCTAGGACAAAACGTCACTATTGATAGCAACAACTTCGAGGTACTCTCCGCGACTCCGCAAATGATACCCTTGTGGAGATCCGGCGAAGAATTACCCTATAGGAAACCGTTGCCACTTCGGTTTGTCAAAACAACTGGGTTCAAAACTCCTAACTCGAAGGACGTAATGTGTGCTCTACAAAACCCTTACCCTGCCAATTGTGCTTTACGGCGCCGAGTGATGGACGATAAGCAAGAAGGGAGAGCTGATACTAGGCTCCTTCGAAAGAAAAATATTTCGGCGGGTTTTTGGTCCTGTGTGCGAGGAGGGCGAATGGAGGAGAAGATACAACCGTGAACTCTATTAGCTTTACCAAGATGTGGACGTAGGTCAAAAAGCCAAAACACGTCGACTACATTGGCTCGGCCACATCGAGCGAATGGACAATAATGCACCAAGAGGATCTTCGAATCCCAGCCATCGCGGATGCCAGAGCGCTTGGTCTCGACAACTGGAAGCAGCGTGCCCGGGATCGTAGAGGATGGAGGGCTGCAGCGCTTAATTGCCGTAGGGTTTAATCAATGAGTCGGATGACAGCGCTTGGTTGTCTGAGAGGATATATTCTAGCATCCCTAATGCCTTGCACTGTCTTACAGCTCTTGATTTAAATACAATTGGCTTCTAGGTTTCCTTGCCGGCTAACTATCAGCTGATGTTAATAGTGGTTAATGCGGGTCGTTCGGATACCTAGATTTGATTATATAGTACGTGAGCTCGATTTCTCTGGACTAAGTTTACAAACGCGTCGACTTTTTAATAGTGAGGACTTGGAACAGGCTTGGATGTCGATTTAAAATTCTAAATCGCAACGAGTATTCAGGAAAGTTTTTTTTAGTGGCATATACCCCTCCGTCAACATCAACTTCAAAAATTAGTCAAATTAATCAAAAAGACAAATGTTGTCTGACTAAACTGTCAGACTTACTAAGCTACAAATCAGAACATCCCCAATGTTTTAAATATTTCTCATATAAGCTAATTTATTTTAAATGAATTTCCAAAGTTCAGCGGAGAAATCCATAAAATCTTAACACACAATCCATTCACACCTGTTTTGTTTCCAAAATAAAGCACGGATCAATTCTTCCACTTTGCACATTTCAAATAATCGCTTTGGTCCTCCAACCGCCACACAAAATGTGTGAAATCATTAAAATAAAATGTTTATCGCCACTTTGCCGAATATATCCAGTCGTCTGCCCAACAAAATAGAAAAAGCCCATAAAATACCCCAAAGTCTACACAGACAATTCATTATGAGACCGTAAAATTATCCAGAGCATCTGGCCTATTTCTGTGAACCACGCTAAAAAAAAACAACAATCAACAACAACAACAACAAAATATTCGTATATTCCAAATCATTGATGTTTTCCGACAGCCAACATTAAATATCTTGGTGGTCGACAATTATGCGTATATCTCTAGGGACCTAATTATCGGGCGGGCCGTTTCCAACGTATTTTTGTTTCTTCTTTTGAAAAACCAATTAAATCAGTTTCGTTAAAAATTAAAAATTTTCTTGTGTATAGTAAAACTTTTTATAATTAAAATTTTATTGCTTTAATCAAGAGTGTGTCGCTTTGATAGTGAGATTGAATTAGAACGATTATTGGGAATATTTCTTCCAGAGCATAAGAACAACGATGAGGGGCAATTTTTCCATGAATTGGTAATGGTTTCCCAAGAAAGATTTGTTTTGAATTTCACGGTGATAGGAATGTGTTAAAATAGACGATTGAGCCACAAAGTCGAACTTAGTTTTATTAGGTATTTCTTAATAAAAGTAAACACTCGCGCTCTGTAAGCAAATAGTTTGTAAGCCGTGATTTGTTGGGACACGTTAATTAGCAGGTAAAACAATGGCATCTGTTTTGACACTCAACTGTGGATATTATGTTAATTATCCAAACAACAACTGACATCAGAAGGTTGAGTGGAGTATACAGCATAGATATTTGGTATGCGTTATGCAGGGGGGGGGCGAATAGCTTCTGATTTATTATTTAGATATTTTTGGATTTGATATTAAATTTGATGGGCAATAAATACGGACTTTACGATTTAATAGATGAGCGCCGCTAAGGTGGTGTCCGTTTTTGACGCAAACTGCATGGCGTTTCATACATTTTTATGAGATCTATAATAGAGATGCCAGAATGTTGTTAATTCTGACACTTAAATCACAGTTGATTTGAAATGTGTTACAGCCCTTACGCCCAGAATTATGGGAGCTACAATTTATTTTAAGGAATAAAGTGTTTAAAAGCCACAGGTGTTGGTTTAAAATGTTCACTATTCGAGTGAATGCGAGTTGCGATTCACAGAGAGCGGCACGTTGTATCAATCATCAAATTGAGTAGTGAAATATAGCTCTGGACCTCCGTGTATCGTAGAATAGCGTTAATGCAAATGGACAAACTAAACCCGTAAATAAGCTGATTGAATAATTACAGAGACGTATACTATATTCAAGGTTCTTACAACCGTATTTATCAGGAACATACAGGATGTGGGGGTCCCATTTGTTGTAAATCTTCAAATTACTTCGAGTTCTAAATCTCTTCGGTATAGCTTCTTCATCAGCTCGTTATGACTGTAGCGAATTAAGGGACCACCTTTTTGAATGACTCCATCATTTTTGAACTTTTTGATTCTTGACGCTGAGTTTGAGTTTCATGTCTTTCTTTCTTGAAGATTGTTTCAACTACCGGAGCCCGGAGCGAAGTCTCGAACTCGGAATAGATGAAATTGATTTTCCATATCAAATCCATATATAAGTGAAGACTACGCTCCATCGTAAAGAATTCATATCTACTAAAAAAGCATTGAAAGACTGATAGAGCAATGCCTAAGCAAAGTTGTTGTTCGAAGTCAATCTGCTTAAAATAAAAAAAAATAAAAACAAATAGGTGGCGCAACAGGCGGGTGACACCCAAGGCCTAGCTTCTCGCAACCATTCGTTTTGTGTGAGTTTCTATTTTTGGGATAATTGGAAGGGACCTACAATTTTATGCCGAGTCCGAACGGCTAAATTGAGAAGCCTTTTCATGACGGTCATACACTCGGATGTTTGTCAGACGTTCGCGAGAGGTGGCGCAGTAGAAAAAACTTTAAGATGTAATTTGTGTTATTCCGGGGTTCGAACCTGGGATCCCTCGCACAGTAGTTCAGCACACTAACCACTGCGCTACTGCGCCCAATGCCATACGCTTAATCTTACACCACTATATTCCCTCCAAGACCTAGTTATGGTTGATTTGATGAAGTTCTTCAAAACATACAATTCGGTATAGGTATTTAGTATCTTCATCGACGCATAGGCGAAGCTACATTTCCACAATGCTATACTTTTAGCCACATATGAAGCTCTGCTATAGACAGGGTGGTATTAATGAAAAACGTGTTGTCTGGATCAAGGCTATCCTCAAAATCACATCAGCAGAGGCGAACCAAGGTAAAGGTGTCATAAATTCCAAAAGTTTATCGGTCTCTACAACTTATATAAGCATAGGTACTACTTATAGGAAAATTTTTCCAGAAATTTTGCAGAAACTTAGGCCGGGGTCTAATGCGACATTTTTTATGGATATGTCGCAAAAAAAAAAATTGCAGTGACCTACAATGGAAAAACACCTAAAAACTTGCGTTGAAAAAGCCCCAATTTTCCTGAAAAAACCAAGTAGCCCTTTATAGTTGGTATGGTATATGGTTTATCTTCTCTAAATAATGTTGGAGGAAGTATACCTGCCCAGAAATTTCCTTCTACTGCGACATATTGATTTGCATTCACATAGGTTATGTGTTATATCGCTTCCACGCCCTGTAGGTAATTACAGAATCTGCAAGTGTCCGAGTCTACCAGTCTGAGCCTTTTGGTATGTCCTGAGCTATTCCCTGCCCAGTTTGAGAATTTCCTTAGATATTTTACGGTCAAATTGCGGTCAAAGTGCCTTGGATACGGTGCGTCCGGTAAGTACAGGCTTAAGATCTACATATATAATTTTGGGCGCTTGACTGAAACTGAATACATAGTTTGAAACTGACGAGTATATATCAGGTATCTAGGGTACGAATTCATCGGTGAATTTGCAAGAGAATTATGTTTAAGAGGAGATTTTATACCAAATTGTCGCATTTCTGATGAACGCGACACTAGGTTATTGAAGCAACGCATTGTATCTTCTCAAGAAAATCACACCACCTATACATAAGTACATAATACCATTGTATATAGACACTATAGTACTATCACTTCGCATTTATGCACTAGCGCCACCAACCACCTCTGAGACCAACTACTCACATCAAACATGGTAGTTGTATTGGATTATTTGAAACAAAATTAAATGATGCCTTCTTCTTTTCGTATTCGTCTCATTGACAACATGCAGATGAAAGAGAAAGAACAATTAGTATTTTTGTTGTCTTCTATTCTCCAGTAGTAAGGAGTGGAAGTAAGTGGGTCTTTTCGCATGTATGTAGTTAGTGGTGGTGGTGTGTAGGTTAGGCGAAGTGTACTTTTAGCATTTATGAGAATAACAATATGAAAAGAAGGAATATGAAATGAAAGATCGGATCGATTTATACTTTTCGCATATAGTGGTGGTGTGTGGGGAGAGTACTTTTAGCATGATGATGAGTGTGATGCTGTTGAGTGATGACGATTGGAATTGATATTTAAGAGGATAACAATGTGGAAAGAAGAAATTTGAAATCATAGATCGGATGTTTAACAATACATATTTTGTATTTCTTGGATTTATGGGCAGCAGTGGTGTCATGATCGTGGCTTTTGGACTTAGGTGTCAAGGGTAGTTTATATGATATGATGATTTGAAAATTATGGGGTGGGTGAGCATATTGTGAGGTGCACTAGTTTGGTTGGATCTTAGCAAATAAAATCACGTACCCAGATCGATCCAAATTTTCAATTTTCTCATATTGTATGTAGGTAGTGTGAGAAAGATATTGTTTTAAGTCCAAATTTGTAGATTAATTAATTATGGTATTACGATGATACTAGGTACAGCTCAAAAACTGAGTCTCGCAATTCTGTTGTCTGCCTGTTTGTCTGCGTGGTGGTAGGTAGCTGTATTCTTAACAACAGGACGGATTCGTTTGTACCTCTAGTAGTTGTTTGTTTCAAACTGTGCATAAGTAGGTATGCGATTTATAGGCTGACAGTTTGAGTTCATTTGTTTATTTTAATTTTAAACCCAAAATTAACCTTTTATATTTAGATACAATTATTTTAGGACCAGCTTTACGCAGGTCGCAGTGCTACTATGAATGCAGCAATCATCCCTATACATTTAAAATATTGATTATTGTATTATGTAGGCAATTGATGAATAGGTAGGTATGTATTTAGAAACTTGCAGTTCAGATTAGATTCTTACTATGAAATTAACGGCCGATTTCTTCACATGAGTACTAGTACCCGGTCTAGCTAGACCTGGTACTAGCTCTGATACTCGGTACTAACGAAAACTTAGTACTTGTGTATTTCTTCACATTGCTAGTACCGGAGCTAAATTTATCAACCGTACTAACGACTATAATACGTCTTAAAACTGGTCTAGTACCCATTTTTGACTGAAATGTCATAACGGTGACATTTTTATGCATACGTGACATACGCCAATTTTGCCGAGAATCGGAACTATTCGCAGTGCATCGAGTCGCCAAATAGCCTGTGTTCTTCAGAACTCGCCGGCCTCAAATCGCGCGCGTAAATTCGATTGACGGAAAATTGTTTTGCGTGAAAAAGTTATGCTAGGTATAAGATGGTGCAATGGCTGAATACTTAGGGCAAAGAATCTTTGGTCTGATCCCCGGAAAGCACAAATTATATCTTAAGATATTGCCACTGCGCTACCTTTCGCGAATATCTGACAAATATCTGAGACAATTCAGCCGTTCGGATTAACTATAGAATTATAGGCCCCTTCCATTCGCCTCAAACAAATTAAATTGGTTGCGAAAAAATAGGCCTACGGTTCTGCTGCACCAAATTATATATTTACCAGATAAGAGGTTCACTTCAAGAACCGTTCAATTCCCAAATGGCAGCTTCAGTTTGCAAAGTTTGGATATTCCGAAAACTGGGGGAGTGCATTAGTGGTTTA
Organism: Cheilosia soror; assembly: GCA_949372485.1. Taxonomy (NCBI): domain Eukaryota; kingdom Metazoa; phylum Arthropoda; class Insecta; order Diptera; family Syrphidae; genus Cheilosia; species Cheilosia soror. The sequence continues at coordinate 100,350,597 of OX443563.1, forward strand.
ATGATATGGCGGAAGCCATGTTCCATTGTTTTCTTTACTGTCAATTAGCTTACAAATTTGTCCATACATGGTATCCAGGTAGGCTATGTTTTCCAGCTTTGCTGCCAAAAAAGTCTTCCTCTTTTATTACGGGCGAAAAATTTGATGGTTCTTTTTTTTTCTATAAAGGTATATTCTTCTGTAGCAGGTTTGTATGTACAAAAAAATTGGACAAAGGGGCGTGGCACTGTCCATTTAAAAATCGTGGTAGGTATATGAACTCACAATTTGATAAAATGATAAAATCTTTGTACGAAGGCTATTCTGTGAAGTTTGGTCAAAATTGGACAAAGGGATGTTGCGCTATTCTTTGACAATCACGGGAGCCAAAATTTGTAAAATTTGTAACATTGGTATGCATTGTGCTGATAGACAAGAATACTATCTATGCAATACGATTCCTGGAAAACCCAAAAATGTGTACCATGGAGCATTACAATAAAAGCTCTTTATCACTTATTTAAATGAATTTGAAACTGATATTTTTATTTTTCTATTTTGCACTACGAAGTGCATGATAATCAAACTTAAAACTTCTTCTAAATACATAGTAGTGCCTACACTGTTAGAAAAACATACTTTTATTTAAATAGTTCCGCATAAATCCCCTGAATATGTTCCTATGTACATATGTATCTACTCTTTAGATTTAATTCCTTATATTAGTTTTATCAAAATGATTATGTATTAGTGGTTATGGGAAAGGGACAATAATTGCACTACATTACATATAAAGATAACCGGCTTTGCACGTGCCTAGGAATTGTATCTATACTATTGCACAGATATATTTTTGTCCATCAGCACAATGCATATCAATGTTACAAATTTTACAAACTGTTGAGGAATAGCGTATGAAATTTTTTGTTTGTAGGTATTGTCTAATTTTCCACACTTCACAGAAATACCTACCTTTGGGTTTGGTTCGGTGGTTTTCGAGTTTTGCGATCATTAGCGGTGTAGGTACTTATACCTATTCCCATAAAAAATGGAAATTCAGGTTTTTTGCAATTTTTCGGCTTTTCATTTGGGGGTTTCCGATTTTTTTTTGCCAAACCCTGATTCAAGACGAACAAAACAAAAAAAAAAGAATCATCCAAATCGGTCTAGCATCTAGACTTTCTCGAGTTTTGCGAATTGCGAAACTAACGCACAACAATTATTGATTTTTATATAGAGAGATGTAGAAAGTAGATACCTATAATAGTTGCTCGTTTTACCGACATAAAATGCTTCTACATTATAAACCTCATAAAGTAGACACATGCCTATAATATTTTAGAATCAATTAAAAAAAGAATCACTTAAATCGATGCATATTTGACAAAAATATAGGCAAAATAGTGAGAGTCTAGCATACATTATTTTATGCCCAATCCTCAAATCTTCTGCAACGACAGAAAGGAAGCCAAATTCAGTTTTTATTCAATTTGTCTTTCCCAACTGATCACCCCTTGCATCGTGCACCCCTCTCCAAACACACAAATCCTTCACCACCATCATCCTATCCTACACCACCATGCTGTTGAATTATATTTGGTCTTGCTCATAATATTGCACTTGCACATGCACCTCCTTTCCTCTATTCTCCTCTCCATGCACTAAGAAAAACCAAACCAGTTGCAGTTCTCTACCCTACCCTGTTACATCACATCAGAAATAATTTTATACCCACTGATGATGATGGATGGAAATGGCGATATGAATGAAGAAAGAGAAGAGGCATACCAGTTTGACTTTGTTTTGTTTATTTTGGTTTTCTCTATACACATTTCCCCAATGCTCGGAGTTGGCTGGCAGTGTACAAACTAAATCAACTGAAGCGCCACCTGGATCGTCGAAGACGCGTAATTCAATGCGATGGGATGAGAGTACTATAGTGTGTATATACAATGATAATACGAACTCATCGGTATCTTGCAGATCGTCTAATCTATGAATTATTGTTTGAGAGAATAACATTAAGAACAGCTCGAAGACACAGTCACTTTGGTAGGAGTGATAGCTATTTCAAACTACACCACTAATATTCATCATCAGACTCCTTTTAGGTGATTGTTTGAATAGCTTTGAATTCTGACAGTCAATTCTCCCGTATCCACTTGGAAAATACATTTCTGCTTTCCCTTGTCAGGAAATGAACTTGCATTTCGATTTTGTCAATTGAACAAGTGCCTACATGATCGTCTAATCTTTTAAAGAAACAACAGATTTCCAATCATGCTTGAATATTTTTAGATACCAACGTTCCTCACTGTCAACACCATTCACGCTTACAAAACTCCGCCTTACGAACATGAACAAATAAGTGCCCTTGAATAGATTCAATTTCACTTAAAAGAAGCATCCCTCACCTGAGTTGATATTGCGTGACTATTACTACCCTGAGACAGACAGGAGCATATGAATAATGAGCGACATTCTCCGAAAAATATGTATACAACTACGATCTGATCCAATCTGCTGCGTGTGGATGAGAAATGGATAAACAAAAATGGAACACCGATTTATACTCACTGCAGGAATGCCAACAATAAAAATTACCAGTCCTCGATGGCTTATTCATGTCGAGCGGATGGACAAAAGCGGTCGTACGTCGTACAAACATCTTTCGTTTCCCAACAGGGATGGTCAACAAAAGGAACCATGGACCGTGTTCAGTTAAATTCAAAAAAACCCACAACAATACCACGCAGGTACATGCAACCGGCTCAAAAATAAAGCAGTTGAGTAAGACTATTGATGGAACTCGGTAAGTTAAAATCATAAAAAAGCAACAGTTCTCTTACACACTGTTCGGATCGAATAAATTATCACTCAGCCGAGTCAAGGTTCATTGCCATGCCATAAAGCGACTAAAACAAACAGATTTAACGCCATCTCCGAACTCCCTTCTGCTTACAAACCACAAGAGATACTTTCTATTTCAAACGAAATCACCATAAAAATCCAATTGTCCGCGTGTTAAACCATTAAATGATTAAAAACCTTCGCCGACACCATGGCCCGTTGGTATTATGTCAACTCACGACGAGCTCATTTCATTATCATGTAACCACTAGTATGTTAATTAATTGCTAATTAAATAATCGAAAGGAATAAAAAACTGAACAATCGGTAGGTATCTATCCATCGACAAAGGCCCTTTTGTCGAGTTTATTTGAAAACATTTATCCCTCAGATTATGGCGCTGCCACGGATTGTGGTTGTGATTGTGATTGTGGTGAATTGTCATACATGAAACACCCTGGACCTTGGTGCAACCTGGACTATGGGGATTAAAAAGTCCCGCAGTCATTAACAATGCTGCACATTAATTTACCATACAAAAAGAGACCACACCGGTGCACCATTTGCAGGGGGAAAATTTGTAATAATTTTGAACAATTTTCCAATCCATGTATCCACTTGGGGCAATTTCGACACCAGCTCCACCTGTGTACAATGGAAAACTCCGACGACACCCCGCAGCCAATGAACTTTGACAAAAAGTTTGCGCGCGCTTCAAACTTAAATGCTTTAAACTTTTGGGGGCGTAAATCAATTTGCCCTCCTGCCAGTAGTTGTTGGCTAAAGTTCATTATTTTGTATCTCCTTTGGGGACGGATGTCGTTTTTTTGTCACCAAAAATGATTACATCTCATCCGATTTATCTAACGCGACTGTCATAGTCAGCGGAAAGTGTGGCTTTAGTGTTATAGTTAATTAGCCAATTTAGCCGATGACATGGCGGGCGTTTTAGCTATTTTTAGACGCATTTTCCATATTAACCTGGAAAAGGTTTGCTAATGCTTTGCCAATTCAAACTGCAATTAGTGACGATGAATATACATTCAAATTACATTTGTCTGGCTTCCCCCTTCGGCAGGCAAGTGATAGGCAGACTCAATTTGTATCTATACCATTAGGTTGAGTGCGGGGTTTTGCGTAAATCATTTGGGCCACACAAAAACGAATTTACTTTTGTAATTAGTTACCTTGAAGGTAATTAAACCGAATCGGGTCAGTGTGTGTATTTTTAATCACTGTCTGCATTAGACAAAAGATATAATCTCAGTTATGGGGATTATTATAGCTTCGCATTAAAAATATGTTGATGATGATGTAAGATGCATACAAAACCTTCAAGTGCAATCACGACACAGAGTTCGAAAGTATGTACATGAGATACGAAGTCAGTCCAAGTTGAACGACAGAGGCGTATATCAGCATTTCGAGATAATACGATTGAGAGCCACATCATCACCAAGTGCGAGTAGACAAGTGTGTGACAATTACTGAGATTGGGTGGAGAATGTGCATCGTTATGCATATTTAAATAAATTAATTGATATAAGCCTACCCATGCGGTTGATATGCACAGCACAGTTGAATGTGAATGAGTTTTCAAGTGTATAAAGACTGTTAAGCGAGAGTGCTTAGAATGAGAGATTTAGTTGAAGGATGCTAATGAGCACATAATGAAATTCGGATTGAATTTATATGTAGTTGCAAATTTGAGGTTCGGTGTACGAGTACGTGTTTAGAATTTGCTACAGAATCGGAATATGGATCCATAAGTGGAACAATTAGAGTTTTTGACAGCTCAAAGAGGGTTTGCTCTAGGTATATCTAGTTGTTGTTATTGACCCTAAGACCGCAGCTGTCAGGTTTACGGAGACGAGTGGCAGAATACCGGAAAGTGTTTGAGAAAGGTCACATGTATCTACGATTTTGCACCGAGAGTGTTACTTACAGATCAGAAGTTTGTTGTAGATTATGCCATCCTGTGTCTTACTTAGTTAGGCGGCTCTACTAAGGCGGGGTGAACCGACTAACAACCCTTTTCCAGTTAGCCCGGTCATTAGCTAACTGTTGCCTTCGACTTGCTTCCTTTAACTTCTTCCTCAACTGCATTGTCCCTCCGGGTTAGACTCGAAGACTTTACGGGCCGGAGCATTTTATTCTCATCCGCTCTTCATGTCCTAGCCATCTTAAACGACCTTTTTTTTTAATTCTCTGCCCATTTGGCTGACACTGCGACCAAAAAAAAATCTATTGAATCGGAAGGTATAAGGTTATTCTAAGAGACGCCTGACTTCCCTAGTGAAGGCCACTATATCCTTAGTAGCGGAGTTCCTGAGTTCTGCTGGTAAAAGTATCTCCTTGTTGAAGACACGTTTTCTTAACCAATGAAGTGCCGGGCAATCACAGAGAATGTGTTCGGAGGATTCTACATCCTCAAGACACAACCTACATTCTATCTCCGGGCACAAATTCATTTTGTTAAGATGATATCTCAAGCCCCAATGGCCTGTGAGAAAGCCCACCAGCCTTCTGATATTATCCTTATTTAGGTTGAGGATTTCCTTGTAGGAGTAAGGTTTAATTAAACCTTTGGATTTTCTTAAGCCCGGAACATTTTCCCAGTGGTTTAGACGTAGTTGATATTCCCAATTGTTAATTAGACCTAAGGCGGTAGTCCAATTCACTCTGCAATAAGGTTCTGGTCCACAGAACGCGGATTCAGAACCAGCCCTAGCTAGTTACCCAACCAAGTTTAACCTCGTTGTGTTTGGATAGAACTTGCAAAGCAAGTCCATCGTGTTGGACGAAAGAGCTTGTAAAGCCGCTTGACTTAAACGACTTACTTGAAGTTTTTTGACCAGGTCGATGTCGCTGTACAGCTCGTATAGTTCGTCGTTGAATCTCCTTCTCCAATGCCCGTCAACGCAAACCGGAGCGGACATTTTACGAAGAGTCTTTCTCTCGAAGCGACCGAGGATATCTTCATCCACTTTATATAGAGTCCAAGCTTCAGCGCCATAAAGCAGGACTGGAATGATCAAGCTCTTATACAGAATCTCCTTAGTTGTTCGGTATAAGGCTCTACTACTCAATTGCCTTCTTAGCCCAAAGAAACAGCGGTTTGGCAAGACTTATTCTTCGTTTAATTTCTTCTGAGATGTTGTCAGAATTTATAGCAGAGCCGAGATCAACAAATTCCCTTACTACCTCAAAGTTATAGCTGTCGATCGCGACGTTTTGTCCGATTCTATACGATTTTGGTCGTCCCTTCTGGTTGACAGCATATTCTTGGTTTTGCCCTCGTTGACCGCTAGACCCATTTTATCCGCTTTCGCTTCTACACTAGCAAACGTACCAATTACAGCTCGCTGTATTCTACCAATATCATCGGCGTATGCAAGTAATTGGACGGACTTTTTAAAGATCGTGCCTTGTGTGTTGGCCTGTGAGTGTCGGACTATTCTTTCAAGTACGATGTTAAAAAAGTCGCACGACAGCGCGTCGCCTTGTCTAAATCCTCTTTTGACATCAAAGGTTGCGGAAGGTTGTTACCGATCTTGATGCGGCAGCGAGCTTTCTCCATCGTCATCCCTAGCTTTTGCAAAGCTACACATGGCTTTGTATAGCTCGTCTCTATCCTGTGTTTAAAGCCAATTCCAGGTAATTCATCTATCTACACCTCATCTTTTTTTTTTTACTTGACTTGACATAATTATGAAGAAAAAATAAATAAATACCTACGGGTACAGTTGTTATAATATTTCCCAAAAGTTGACGTCTTCATTACATCTTGACCTTAAGCTGAGTCCTTTAAAAAGTCATTTAGTAATTTCCTTCACGTAGTCATGTAACATTATTCCTTGAATTCTTGTTTCTGCCATACGGTACGCATAATTTGCTTTAAATACCATAATGGGTTCTATTTTACCTACGACTCAATCATACTCGTATCATTATAATTATTATCTATGCACGTAGATCGAGAAGTTTGGTATAGGTACCTTCACTTCGTGCCTTGAATTCCGTGCCCCAATCCTATAAGGCGCAATTCGAAAAATCGCGATCCCAATCACAGTTGAAGTATTACAAGAGTCCGACCGTGCGCGTCGTCGTCGGGACGGGGACTTGTTAAGGAAATAGCTTAAAGCGTGTTCTCCATTTATTCACAGCAAAGTACAAAACAAAAATTAATTCCACGCAACATGTTGATAACGCAACACCATTTGCCCATATAGGTGCACCATCAAGCACCACTCTCAATTGATATTACAACACGAGCTTACTGTGCATATAGTAATTTATTGTTATGAAACGAATACAACACTTTATTTAATTTATGAGTCCATTATAATTTATTAATAACTTTATAACCCTAAACAACATCCGTCCGCATCGCATAACAACAAGAGAAATACCATAGGCAAGAATTTAACATTTGATGAATTAGATGGTTAAATTGATGATGGGTTTGTCCGGTTGTCGTCGGGACGCCCAAAATGGGGCGCAATGCAGCGCACCCCTACTCTGGTGGCGGGCAAAAGATTTATTACGTATCTAGTCTTCCAATGGCATTGGGTAACATTAAATAGACAAATAACACCCCAGAGTATGAACTGGAGCATGATTTTTATTTTCTATGCTGTTGTTGTTCTTTTACTGTTCGTACATCTACCTATATGTATCTTATGGCGCGGACATTGTAATAGGTTATATGGAAACGCGCGTACCTAGCGCGTCAAGGGAGGGCTATTTTTAGTGCCCCTTTCGCCGTTGCCGCCAGCCCGACACTACCACCACCGCTGGAATGTTAAGGTAATGTCTCTCTGGAGGTTGAGGATGAGAGAAAAACTCTGGAATTGCCATAGCAGGCATTTTTCGAATAGCAATGTTAACAGGTGGGAAAAATGTTAACCTGGCTGGGAAAAATAGATACAAAAAATTAAAAAAAATTACCCGACGATAGGTCCCGTAGTCACGGTTTTCTAAACGATTATTATGTGAAATCTTTTCACTTGATTCCCGCAGTCAATTTAACCCATCAATTAAGTTTTATGATACTCAACACAGAGGGAGACACCGAGCACCATAGTAATAAATGTCAAGTCATTTGTGTCATAATTCTATTTTTTTTTGTGAAGTTCTTTGTCTCGGCGCGGTGGTAGCAACTCCAATTAAATTGTTGCAATAGAATTTAGTAGAAGTTGTTTGCGGCTAAAATTGAGGAAGTGTTTTAGCATCAATGGCAATAACGGTGCCCACAAATCTCAAATAATTTCGAAGCATATCGGATGATAGTCTAAGTGAAGGTAGGTACCTTCTTACCTATGCTTTATAGAAATTGGCGGCCACAAATCGTTGTGTTTCATTTTCAAGGGCGCAAGATGGTTGGGATTTATTACAAAAGAGTTTAAAAGTGGGAATCAGCTCATTATCGTTATCATTAAGAGTCATGTAAATGTTGATGATTTTTAGATATTTTATTGAAAACGCTAAGAGCTAGATTTATTTTTCAATGATTGATCTAATATATGTACACAGGTAGATGATCCAATATATGTGTACGGCGGCGTGTAGTTTTTGTGTGTCGCGCTTGAAACTGCAGTCCTTTGTATTAACCGTGCCGGTTCGGGGTCACCAATTGCTGGTATTGTACCTTGGTCTTTAGGCACTGGTACCACACACAATTAAAAGAACACGGTCAAAAATTTATATTGAATTATATATAAGTTTTATTACAAAATAATTTTATATTAAGAAATTGGGACTGTGCCCATTTAAACTTCTGGTTTTGACAACTGCTAAATTGCTAATAATTTTAATTCTAGGAATTGTATGCTAGGAAAGTTTCGCACAGAAAAACCCAACGAAAGATTAAACGAGAGATAACTTGTTTCGTCGATGAGGAATTTCGTATGCCCGGTGTTGCCAACCGCCACAGATGATTCAAGCTGTGGCAAAGTATGCATCGTACCATTGATCTTTTATCCAATCAGTTGGCTCGATAGGGGTAGTATTTGCAGCGGCTCAGTGGTTAGTGTGCTGGACTACTGAGTGATGGTTCTCAGGTTCCATCCCATCAGAGATATGTACCTATATAGTTATAGCTGTCCTGGAAAAGGTAATCAATTCAAGGGTAGGTATAAAATCCTTTTTATTCGTCTCAAAAAATAAAAATTCACACGAATGGTTGTGAATGGTTACTTACTTACGTATCGGGCTCCCGTCCCGTGTAGAGTCTCTGCTTGAAACACTGCAGCCTTCCATACTCTACGATCCCGGGCACGCTACTTCCAGTTGTCCAAACCAAGCGCTCTGGCATCCGCGATGGCTTGGTCTTTGAAACGAAAGTAAGGTCTTTCTTGTCTTCTCGAACCTGGAGCTGGGATTCGAAGACCCTCTTGGCTGGACGCTGGAGCATTATTGTCCATTCGCTCGATGTGGCCGAGCCAATGTAGTCGGCGTGTTTTGGCTTTTTGGACTACATCGACATCTTGATAAAGCTCATAGTGTTCGCGGTTGTATCTTCTCCACCATTCGCCCTACTCGCACACAGGACCAAAAACCCGCCGATGTATTTTTCTTTCGAAGGAGCCCAGTATCAGCTCTCCCTTCTTGTTTATCGTCCAGCACTCGGCGCCATAAAGCACAACTGGCTGGCAGGATATGGGTTTTGTAGAGCACACATTTCGACCTTCGAGTTATGAGTTTTTGGCAACCTATTTGTTTTGTCAAACCGAAGTAGCAACGGTTTCCTAGGGTAATTCTTCGCCGGATCTCCACTATTTAGGGTATCATTCGTGGAGTGCCGGTTTACTCCGAGGTAGGTGAACTCCTTAACTACCTCGAAATTGTTGCTATCAACAATGACGTCTTGTCTTAGGCGGTGGACAGATGCTTGTTTGTTTGTTGATAAACAAACATCTGCTCCAGGACAAGATTAAAGAAGTCGCCTGATAGCCGGGTATCCTTGCCGAACTACTTCCAAACTGCACGTTGCAGTGTTTTCCAGCGTCACCCGACACAGCTGAATCAGTTTTGCCGGGATTCCGAATTCGGCCATCGGCAAATAGAGCTCCTGACGATATATGCTATCATACGCGGCTTTGAAGTCGATGAATAGGTGGTGAGTTTCGACTTGAAATTCGTTGGTCTTTTCCAGGACTTGGCTCAGTGTAAAAATTTGGTCTATAGTCGATCTGCCCACTGGTACTTACCGATTAGTGTGTTGCAGAACGGTTTAAGACGTTCACACAGTACGTTGGATAGGTCCTTATATGCGACATTAAGCAGGGATATGCCTCGATAGTTCTTGCAAGACATAGGATCGCCTTTTTTTTTGTTGATGAGGCATATGGAACTGATAGTCCAGTCATCGGGCATGTTTTCTTCCACCCATACTTGGTTGATGATTCGGGGCATGCTCCCTACCATTTTACGTCAAACTCAAAGTCCAAAATCCTCAAGTATTTGTGTCCTTTGACAAAACGTTCAAAACAATTCCACTTCAAAAGGTAATCCGAGTCACCTCACTTGCACGTTGCACCCTGTAAACCTTACAAAGTATAGTTTCTCGATGTCTTCTCTTGGCTCTATCGCAAAATCTTTGTAAATTGCATTTCTATTTGCAACCAAAGGCACAATCAATGGGCACTTTTAGTAAACCTTAAACACGTTTACAACTTTCTAAGGCTTTGTTCGCATCACGTCATCGTCGTTGAGGTTGACTACCACTCTTTTCTGCTTAAACTGTTAGCAGTCTCCTGTTGATCTGCCTGTGGCAATGACCTATCGCAAATCGTCATCTCTGAGTGACAGTATTGGGCTGGGCTGTTGGTTGACTTAATGACTGCTTTGAGTACTGAGGCTGACAGCGTTGACGGTTTGACTCATTGACTGAGTGCGCAGCGAGACTCTAATGAGATATCTGTATACCATCAGTCAGAACAAATGATGTGAAGCATTTTCAACTTCAACTTGAATCCACCATCTGCATGCTGATGCGAAAAACAATTACCGTTTTCTTTATCTGTTAGATAGATACTACTATTTGGCGCTCATTTGCATTCGTTTCGAGTGCCGTCGAACGGTTGAATGTGAATCGCCGCGCTTCGCTGTTGTTGTTGTACGTTGTAGTGTAGCGGCTAAATTTCCATTTCGCGTCAATTTCATTTGTCGTCGTCTCTCACTGACATCGATACAGTACAGATACTTCTGTGAATTCGGTCTTTATTTGTTTTTAATACCCACACCCAATCAAACGACACAAACAGACAAAAATACACAAAACTTGTGAATTGAATTGAATTTGATTCTCGCTTTATTGACATGATGAACCGGAGAAAGGGAGAATTTCCATTTGGAATTGCCGTGGAGGAGGATGGTCGGGCCCGGGCGGACTAGGTCTGCTTATAGATAGATAGTAACATATCATCAAAGGAAACGAGAAACGAATGAACAATGTGCATTGTATTTGTATCTGCGGTGTGTGCATGTGCAGATTATGAAATATCTTTTCAATGGAAGGACGTACAACACTGACACTCCACACATTTAGATGGATACCCAGAGGTGGTCCCAGTCCCAGTCTATGTCGGTGTCAATGACGGCGACGGCATATGTGTGAGAAATTTTTGCTAGAAATGTTAATTAAAAGTTTGGGGAGTTTGACTTGGGCATTGTTTAGAAAGTTACTCTTGACTCTGTTCGGCATTGGGGCTATAGGGAGGAGGCATGCCACTCTGAATGGATGCAGCCAAATAGACGATGTGTTTTGTGGATTTTTAATGAACATGCTGGGAATTGCACTATATGAATGAAATGCATATTCCTTAATGGTTGTTCTCGGATGGTGTTTTAATGTTCTATTAACTTTTACCACACGTCTAAGGAGGAATAGATTTCGAATTGTTGAAAAGATTCATGGCAATTTATAAGGGGAGCATTTCTTTAGTTATGTGGATTCTCCAAAAGAAGTCAAATACCTACTTAATATATGAGATTTTCTTTTTCTAAGAAATTCCTGTGATGTACGGTTCACATGTCGGAATTTGTAACCTGAAAACATTATGAGATTTCCGTTTTCCATTTTAACCTACATTATATCCTAAGTTAGGCAGCTCATAGTTTTGTTGTGGAATTTATTTCATCCTTGCATAAATGGCTGGTGCACTTTAATAATCCACATACTCGGAAACCTTGAAGCTTTAGTGGGCAATTTTCATTACTGCTTTCTCCTGATGAATTTTCCAGTCGAATGGCTTGTAATCCTATTACCTACCGGGTAGGTGCTACCAACAAGTGCATTCAAATTTGTGAGTGGCTTTTCGTACATAGTCGTTTTAATCTCGAGAGCATCTTCAATTTTAACGTCTACGCTTTTACTGAGTATCAGCTTTTTAAGATAAAAATGTATAGGTAAATAATGTATATACAGATAACATTTAAGGCTACTGTATATGTATATTCAAATGGGGATAACTTTCAGACCGTGCTGTCATTTTTGACAGTATTTTGACAGGTAGTAACGAGGTACAATTAGACACAATGGAAATTTAAGAAATTCATGATAGCCTCAATTATACCAATTAAAGATAAAAGAACATTCGAAGCTCACGTTGAGAGCAAAAAACCAGTAGGAACTAGACCGCCGACTTCCTGTGCACCTACCCGATTCTACCCGGAAAAATTTACCCTGTTTGTGAATACGTGTAAATGTCAAAATTAATGGCGGCAATGATTTTCCATGCTATACCATGGGCCTAGAATTTTTCAAGTACGCGTGCGTTAATGGCACTTCTTTGATTTTGTACAGCACCAATACATGGAAAATCCTGGGCCCGCCGGCAGCTTCTAGGCAAAGTCCGTTATGTGGGCGGAGTCGACGGTGTATTCTTACTGGTTTGTGGTTGAGAGCAATGACCAACATTATCGGACCGGCGATCGGTGATTGTTTTCTATAGGTATTGTTAAAACTATCCGTTTCTCGAAGTGAATGAAACAGGGAAATATGTATAGACATTGCAGATCATAAGGTAAAAGCTATAGGACATTTTTAAAGTTCCTCTACAATTTGCTAATGGAAATATACAATGCGAGCGAATAAAAAAAATAAAAATAAATAAGTGGCGCAACAGGCGGGTAGACACCCAAGGCCTAGCTTCTCGCAACCATTCGTTTTGTGTGAGTTTCTATTTTTGGGACGAATGGAAGGGACCTACAATTTTATGCCGAGTCCGAACGGCTAAATTGAGAAGCTTTTTTATGACAGTCATACTCTCGGATGTTTGTCAGACGTTCGCGAGAGGTGGCGCAGTAGAAAAAAACTTTAAGATGTAATTTGGGTTTTGCCGGGGATCGAAACTGGGATCCCTCGCACAGTAGTCCAGCACACTAACCACTGCGCTACTGCGCCCACGAGCGAATAGGTCTGCATAAATTCAACGTCCTAAAACGTTGCTTCTCCTTCAAGTTCATTTGGTATAGATTCCTACCAGAAATGGGGAATCAAATTCGACAATATCCATGTCTTCTTCGCATGACTGCATCTTTAAAATAGGTATCTAGCGATCAATGGACATTGAAAATACTAGTGCCATATACGGCATGCAGCAAGTCACATACATATGTAGCACTGACGTCATTTTTACGTCAGCGAATGGTCCCAATGGGTATATCGTACATGCCGTGTACAAGCTCCCTTTGTGTACTCTCTGTTGACATCAGAGCTACATGCGTATGTGGCTTGCTACATGCCGTGTACTATAGCACCTTAAGTCCAACAGCTGGCTGCCTCTTCCTGATGTCTCAAGTGACGGAAACATTGGATCGGTGTTAGGCCCGAAACACACATGCGATTTCAATCGCGCGTCTGTTTAGTCGCAAAAAATTAAGCACACACATTTCAATATGAATGCGCGCACATAAAATCCAAAATTATGTGCGCGCATTCACATTGAAATGTGTGTGTTTCATTTTTTGCGACTAAACAGTCGCGCGATTGAAATCGCATGTGTGTTTCAGGCCTAATATAGGTAATGCTCAAAATGTCTAGATATGTTTAACGTCGCTTGTAAACTAAGTGTCCACCTGAATCGTCGCTCCTTAGTAAGTCGGTTGCCCGAATAAAACGTCCTTTCAAATAATAAAGGTTTATGTTTATTCTCTGTATTGTTAACATCCACATATTACACACATCCCTTTAAATCAAACAAACTCAGCTACTTATAAATGAAGTAGAAATGGCGTGACAAGCAAATTCTTGTCCGAAGATTCGTATCTACTCAAAGTCGAAATCAAAAGAAAACTCCCTCACTTAACACCATGCTCCTACTCTATAATAGGTCCCCTTTTTCACGTAAACAGTTGTTGTTTGTCAATCTTTATCTAGGACTCGATCTTAAAGGTAAACTTCACCAGCACCATTCCATTCGATCAGTCATTTTTCCAGACAGTCCCATCAACCCAAACATTCCGTCACAGTATTGATAACATCAACGAGATAACTATATAGGTATGTTTTTGAGTAACACTCATTGCGGTCGTTTTTCATTGTTCAAAATTCAACATAATTCTTGGTTTCTTAATTTCATCATCCCACGTTACACAATCAAAAACAACGATCTACCGAGAGAGGAACTACCGCTTCATTAAACCCGAAAACAAGGTCAATCTAATAAAATAGAAAACAAGAAAACAAACCAACCAACCACTAACTAAATCAAAGTCTCACCCTCACCGCATTGTTTCGTTTTTTCTGTTTTATTTCCAATTTCAAATCTCAAATTGCCCAAATTGCCCAACGTGGTATCTACCTACCTACAACTAAATTGACTAAATCCGAAAAGCATGTTTCGCTTTAAAATTCAACGAAGCAGCACACGGACTAATAGCCGCCCTTCCCCTGGGATACAATTGTCTCTCGCTCCACAGTTCCATCATAATGATAATAATCAACAAAAAAAAAAAGTTAGTAAGTAAATTGTTTATGATCAGAGTATATCCAGATTGCACATGGGGCTACAGCAGTTGCTGATGTTGTTTCAGTGTTTCACTGTTTCACTGTTGACCAAACAGACTAAAGTAAATAAATAGGCAAAAGTTATTCCACACAGAGTTCGGGTGTCGATGATGGTCATGGTACACACATATGAGGGGGGGGATTGCCAACATAGGCCATGTAAGGCTACGGATAGATTCCCCATAGTCGCACTCAACCTTTATGTGGTCCTAATTGTTGCACATGCCGCAACACATGTAATAGGGAAATTTTTATTGAAATTTATGGTTTGTTTAAGTGAAACAAGTGCGAAATTATATATTTGCCACATACACGCACACACGATATTCAGCCAGAGCAGAAGCACAGCGCACACAGCATGATGGCTGTAGAGCTGGCTGCCTGCTAGAGCTCTCTCACTCGCGGTCTATTTAATTGACTTCCGCTTCTATTTTTGGGGGTTGGTACCTACTAATCTACTGTTGGATAAGTTTGTGGATGCATATCGACGAATCAATAAAACTAACAAGTTCCACTTTAAAGTGATTGTGGAATAAGTTAAACATGGTTTAAGTAATGCACACAGTCGGGCGTGAAAGTTATGACACACAAAGTGTCTTTTAATTGCGGTTGCGAAACAGAAAGCCATTAGGCGGAAGTGGTCAAGGGTATTATGTAAATCAAGCATTTAAATCTGTCAAATCGTCAGAAATGTGTCCACAACATTCGTAAGTCGGCTCTCACATTGAGGCAACATTCAATAAGCAACTGGAAATAGAAAACACGCAATATTATCGCTCACAATTATTTTACTTTGAATTAAGCTAGAGGTCTCACATCAAAGCAACTAAATATCGCTAGAAAGAAAAATGTTGCCGATTGTTTATTGGCAGTTGCTATAGCAACTATAGTTGCTTATTGCTTGTTGCCTCAATCTGAGAGCCGCCTAATAATACAAGTGAACTCATAAAAGCAACAAATAGCATTACTATTTTAGAAAAAGAAAACACTAATGCCCAAAACACACGTGCAGAATTCACTGTGCAGCAAGATTAGAATATACACATGTTCTTATATGGTAATACAAATGTAAATTCTGCACCAACCGCAGCACTGCAACATGTCTCTATCTCTAAATCCACTGCATAGCAACGCAGTAAATTAAATTAAATATAGACTTGGCGGCATCGAATTTTTAAATTCAGCTATTGGTGCTTCGAGGAAAAGAGAGACGGGAATTATTTGTCGTCCGTGTTGCACTCTCGTATTTTTCCCCGCATTGACAGCAACCGATGCAAATTGAATTCTGCGCATCTGTTTCATCTGCAGTACTGCTTGCAGAGAAGCGTTCAGAATTTCTGCACATGTGTTTTGGGCATAAAAACTTTGTCCGCTATAATCTCAGCAAATATATACTGAACTGTTTGACTTGAAATAAATTTTACAACATTTTTCACGTTCACAAAATCCAATTAGACTATTGTTTTTAACTTACAAGTCTTACCTATGGTCATGGAGGTTTGGGTAATGTAATGACTGAAAGAATAAGATCGCGAATGCAATCTGCCGAAATGAGATTCCTCCCTTGTATTGCTGGTGTGACCCGTAGAGATCGCATTAGAAACACCAGTGAGGAACTCAATGTCGAGCAGCTACTTCTCCGGACGGAGCAGTCCATGCTTCGGTGGTTTGGTCATGTTAAACGCATGGCACCAACCAGGATCCCACGACTTGCTATAGAATCCATACCATCAGGCAGGCGTCCTCTAGGTAGACCCAGGATGAGATGGTTAGATCAAGTCCATAATCTCTCCTCTACCCGTATGGGGATTTCCCTTGATGATTTAGAATCGATGGCGGAGAATAGAGAGCTATGGAAGGTCCACTTGAGCAACCTACACCCGCGAGCCACTTAATGGACAAGCAGACCATTGAAAATTAATGAATGAATGAAAAAACTTACAAGTTTTTTGTTTAATAGAAATTTAACATTTAACATCTTAGGCGGCTTTCAGATTGAGGCAACAAGCAATAAGCAACTAGCAACTGCCAATAAGCAATCAAAAAATTGCAACCAACATTTTTCGTTCGAGCGATATTTAGTTGCTTTGATGTGAGACAACTATTGCCTTGCCAGTTGTCGGCTCTTGCCTCAATGTGAGAGCCGACTCAACTTAAGTTTAATTAAAAAAAAATAAGTTCCCACATATTTTGGGGTCGGCAAACTGTCAAATTTTACAAAAAAGGAAGAAACAATGCAAATGTCGAATTTCGTAGGTAATCTGATGCAGCGGATGAGACGAGTTCTATTGGTTGGGGCCTTTAGCACTACATGCGGCAACTATTGGGGGTTCAGTAAAAGCTATACGTAATTAGGTAGGTACTGATTCCCGCTTTCAAAGTTTAAGCCCATTAACATTCCTACAAGTACCTATACCCAGTTTGTGCTGATGGCCACAGTTGCCTTCGTCGTATCGTTAACCTAAAATAAAGTCCGTGCGTGGATAAATCATTTTCCAGTTATGTTCATAATTCTATTTTGTAAAGCAACCTACCAAACCAGTAAAACTGCGACCACCGACAACATAATGCAATAAATCAGTTTGGCAAATTCTCCCTTTAGATCTATGCTTCCGACATGCATTCATCTAAGTTCGCCCCAAATACAAAAATAACAAAGCGAAAGCACTGCCACCTTCAATAATTCTATTTCCAGAATGTGCGTGTAGAAAATGGAAACATAAATGCGTGCTTTATATTCAGAAACCCTCTTCTGCAGAGGCATAATTAATAGTCTTTAACAATGAGATTTATGAACAAGTTCCGAGCGAAAACACCATTTGAATACTAAAAGGTGTTTGAAGCCCTTCTTCAGACAGTTATATCGATGTCGCTCTTCGCCAATTATCTTTTATAATATACAAATACCCCATCTGTGTATCTCATAC
The DNA here is from genome assembly GCA_949372485.1 of Cheilosia soror. Classification (NCBI taxonomy): domain Eukaryota; kingdom Metazoa; phylum Arthropoda; class Insecta; order Diptera; family Syrphidae; genus Cheilosia; species Cheilosia soror. The sequence continues at coordinate 100,368,366 of OX443563.1, forward strand.
GTAGTTTATGCATTTATCCAACGGATGTTTACGGGGGAAACATCGAAAAAAGTCATTTAGAACGGTTCATTATGGCTGTATCTAAAATGTCTCAACAGTTCCGAATGTATCTATCAAGCGAAAGAAAAGATATCAATTGACAAATTACCCGCATCGAATAGTCTTGTGAATAAAATTCCATCAATCGATTGTTTTAGCCTGTCTCACTGGTAAGCATTGGAGCGATAGGTGATCGGTATTTTGTCGTTCGGTGACGACAACGACACCTTAAGATATCTTCTTTCAGCCAGATATCGCGCAATCAGCGCATATAACAAATCACGCACAAATGTAGGCGCCCCCCATAGAATGGCGTTGCTTACACAATCTATCATAATATTATTATTATGTGAGCCATATAACATCTCAAATCACAAGTGACGATGGAGCGATATTTCTGTGCAACGTTGAAATACACGGCTTCCAATCTTTTTATCTTTAGTGTGTCGGCTCTCATGCACTTAAGGTTAATGACTTTGAATGAGTGTTTGTCAACATAGCACACATAGTTCTGGGTGGCGATTACTTCATACAAATATGCAGACTTTATATGTCGGCGGATCGGTAGGACTCTGTAGGGAGAGCGAGAACGAGGAGACCTGTCGCTGTCACCCTCACCAGTCACACAGCGGACTTGGAATGAAATTTCATTTTAATTTCCAAAATTACTCCGGAAGTTTCATTAGTGAAACGCTATAAAGTGTGAATCTAATTGATTTCGGTTGGGTTTATGGACATTAGGAACGGGCTTTATGAAGTTGTTAGTTTTAAGCCTATTATCGATTTCCAGGGTTATTAAAGTTGGTATGCAAATGGGACTATGCTATGACAGGTGGAGCCCGTGCCGCCATTGTTGTATAGTAAAATGTAGACATGTAATTTGTGAAAAGCAAATTCATAATATATAGGGGTGTACAACAGTATACGAGGGTCTGTTCTTCTTAGTATTTTCCTGCAATTTATGCCAATGAAAATGTAGAAGGACAACGATGACTTCTTTTTCGTTGGTTTGTTATTGTTTTTTTTCTTTAGAAACTGTATATGATTTGAAATTGAAATGAAACACAAACCAGTTGAGCCAACGCTTTTATTTGACAGATAATTTTATGACATTTGTGATGAACAATTATTCCGGACTTAGGGCCGCCATTGGATCATCTAAGGCATTGCATCCCGGAGCTCCAATTTTTGACCACTTTTTCGAGCGATTGATGTTGCCCTCTGCAATCGTTCTGTGCTTGTTTTCTATAGACCAACGACTTTATATAGTTTCACAGAAAATTGTTTAGCAGTGACAGATCACACAATGATTTCTCCTGTAGTATGACATTGACGTCATCCTGTTGAAAACAAAAGTTCATGCACTTGACTCACAATCATGACTGTCTGCCGAGAGCCATTGACGGAGACATTTCCTTTGGAACTTCTTATCCCAAGCCATCGAAGGCTTTCAAGAATCAAGTCTGACAACTCTATATCTTCATTTTGCTTATGTCGTTTTCGGTTTTCCAAAACCGTCCGGAAGAACTCGCCGCGATTCTGAATTCAAATCCAGAAGCAAATTTCTCTTCTTTTCGGTACAAGAACTGTCAGTTGAGTGACAATCGAACGCTTTAGTCGGCTCTCACACTGAGGCAACATTCAATAAGCAACTAGCAATAGGAAACACGCAAAATTATCGCTCACAATTATTTTACTTTGAATTAAATTAGAGGTCTCACATCAAGCAACTAAATATAGCTCGAACGAAAAATATTGCTGATTGTTTATTGGCAGTTGCTATAGTAACTATAGTTGCTTATTGCTTGTTGCCTCAATCTGAGAGCCGCCTTAGAAGCATTCGGATTGCTTCCGGATAGTTCTGGATGACCAACCGAAAACGACATTAGTTTTCTCAGTTGACGTCTATGTCCGCAACACCGACAAATCAAGTCAAGAATTTTCCATATTCATTACTACCTAAATTGACATCTATTTGTACCAAGGCCAACATGTGCCCAGAGAAGTCAATTTTGACATTTATATTGCGTCATCGAAGAGCATGAAATGACGCAGTTTGACATTTCGATTGCCCTTACGTCTACAGCATACATCAGAAATTCAGAAGTCAGAACACAGGAGAAAAAAAAGCCAATTGTAAATAAGTGACATACCGACAATTCAAGTTTGTTTTCGCGTTCAGATAAATTGAGTCCAGACAAGTCGACTTACGATGACTAGATTCTTGAATGAGGCCATCTAGTGCAGTTTTCAAATGCGATAGCTAGGTTTATCAGAAATCCACCGCGGTAAAAGGGAACCTCGTCACGAAACAACTAATTAATGACGGTAAAAAAGTGGATCGACTTTTAACTATTCAACTTTAAGTGCAAAATTAATGAACTCATGTGACGCAAATGACGATCACCGGATCCGGATGGTTTGCCTAACAACATTGAATAAATGGTTGGTAAAAACTATCAGATTAAATACCTCAGCTGTCTGACTATCTTCGTATCGAAATGAAAAGTTCTTCTCAGTCATTGCGAATTGACAGTTTTTGACATTCGCTGACCTCCACTAGATGTATTAATTTTTGTGTCGTAGGTGTCTTATTCGCCTTTAAAAGATTGTTCCCGAAAAAATACACACTCTCGCTCCACAAAACAAATATAAATAGTTTCACTGATGCTTATACATATATCCATTCTTAAGATACTCGGACGTGGCGCGGGCGGATCAACTAGTTTTCTATAACTATCTCGAAGGACCATAGAATAAATAAATAAACACGTCACATTGATCGGCTTACTAAATTCGGAGTATTGCGAGGACGTTACACATTATACTTTCTGTAACGCTTTTTTGAATTTACATCGAGATCTAGAACACTAAAAAATTTTGGCTTGAGAGAATACACTGATAGATTCCACATTTCACTTTCAATCGAAATGAAATCGGAAATGAATTTTTGTGTTCTACATTTCACTGTATTCGACTTTGATTTCAAAATTTTTGGAATTGAAACAAAGTGAAATTGTGATTTCGAAAAAATTTTGGAGTTTCCGAATCGCTCGAAATGCAGAACACTGAAAACGAATTCACTGGATTTGCAATTTCGATTTCACTCGATTTCTGGAACCTAGGCGAAAATCAGGTTTTACAGAGGCCTCTAAGATAGTTCTGTAATGTTAATTTTATCTTCAAACGTCAAACCCCTCCTTACGGGTAGTGTTAAAGACAAAATAGATACGCCCGCACGGCCCGAATTCGTCACGTGCACATCACCTATTAATAGTTTTGCTTTAGAAAACAACAACGATTCGCATAATCGCTATTCGCTAATACAATTAAAAATTTAAGTCCCTATGCGATTTCGAAAATAGTGATGTACATGCTGCCAAAATTCAAATCTACCCATCGCTGCCTAATTTTCTGTGCTATGGGTGGGTTAACCACACAGTGGCTTCAATATACCAGCGAATGCTAATGAACTCTCCGTTTCGCTATACAAATAAATTCCCTTCCTATATACTCCAGGTATACAGAATGTTAGTTCTCCGGAGTAGGTATACGGTATACCTCATCATCATCATCCGGACGTTGTTGAGAGCTTACTGTAGTGTTTGCTCTGTTCTTACAAAAAAAAGGTAAATATTTGCTAATAACATCAATTGAAACTGAAAGCTTGCTCAATGGAAAGCTAATGAATTTGGGTTCATTTTGAAATTTGCATTTTATGGATGTAGGTATAAGTATATGGGGATGGGCCCTTCTTGAAGGAATTACTTTGAAACCAGAAAATAATCCTCAGCGTAAGTGAGCATTTAGGAAGAAGGAAGTATGTTGTACTACATTTAAACTCATTCAACATAACATCGTTTGTTAGTTACACATCTTGGTTGGAACATGCTTTCAATATCCCATTAAAACTAGTACTGATCCCCTATCCTAATATATGTAAGGACGATAAATAAATTGAAAAATAAATTGATTCCACAATCGTTTCTAATCTCTGTCGGTAATTACCATAATGTACTTCAGTCAACACTCCGTATATCGGGCTTGTGAACACCAACTAGTTTGCAGTTTGTAAATTAGCTATTAACCCTTTTCGCATACCAACTACCAACGTATACCTGTCGTTGCAATGTAAAGAATTCCCCTACATCAAAGGAACAAAGCTTCCCTATATATTTATCGCCTGTAAGTCAGCCATTAATCTTTATAGAGGCAACGGTATACACGGCAGTGTTTTGCTTTAGAAATGGTGTAGTCAATCAAGTGCTCTTTCTATCGCACATCTACGGATTGCAGGACTACTGTACGAGTATATGTTGCGTATGGTGGGTGGCATTATGTTCTGCCACCCGCTCTGTAAACAGAAATCAGAACAAGGTCATGTATCATTTGTCCATGTACGACAACGTTTTTTGATTGAAAACCACTCGAGTGTGTGTGACAAGCTGACAAGCCCCTAATGGCCTGACCCACCCCCCCTTGTTAGCATAGTTTATTACCCCTATCATCGTTCTCTCTTTCTGAAGCTGAACCCCACTTAAACTCTTGTTTTAGTTGCAGCAGCACAGATTTTCCTAAAACTAAAATCCACTTTCACGTGTTTTTCTTTCTTATTGCAGAATCGCACACAGAATGGGAAACTCCGGATATACGTGCATTCGACGGACATTCTGCTGGCTGAACGTCATATTATGGGTGAGTACTACCACCTAACCTAAAACCTTCTTTTGGGTGAAGTGAGTCAAGTCCCTTCGGGGCGGGCTGGCAACGGTGACAAACTACTATACGTACAGCGAGGACAGCATTAGAAAGAAGTGCATACGAGTCGTATCTGTGCTGCATGGTTGGCAGTGGCACTCGGGCCCGTTGTTAAATCGCGGCATGGCACTCGTACTATACCTAAATTCGGATTCGGACGGAGCTGAAAATCCAGTTTTCCAGATGCAAAAGCGTTTCTTTTTCCCTTTGTGTAATGTTGCCGGGTGTAATGTTGGTGTGGTGGGGGCCATGGGACGGAAGCTTGTAATAGGAAAACGAAAACCTGTTTGCTCATGATCTAAAAGACGAATGAAATTAGGATAATGGCAAATACGTGGATGAGAATTGTATCGTTGTATACGCGTTGCTAAGACCTAGTCATGGGCTTCCTCGTTTTTTCGTTTCCGAAAAGATTGACATACTTTTGCCATTGAAATGAAGAGAATTCGCTTTTTGCTCATTGTGTGCCAGAAAAAGATTGCCAGGTACATTTCTAATGGTAGGTATATGTAGTTGCCCCCACTCCAAAATACATGTAAATCTATCTTTTAAATAGAGACAATGAAACATAAAAAGTAGCTCATGGACGCGGATAATAAGAGATTGTTTCATTGCCCGCCCAAATTATTGTTGCGCGAGAGTATGGCACAGCGGAAAGATACTGTATCTATGACGATTTATCTAGACGGACTTTAGTCACTTTGGTCAAGAACTAATCATACGGCCGGCCATGAATGCAGAGCCCACAGAAGAAGAAGATTTTATTGTCATAGTCGTTCTCATTCTCCTCTGATGAGAGTGAAAGTACAGTATGGACATGGACAATTTGGTAGTTTTCTTTTTTCTCTGGCTATGGGATTTAATGGCATACTTAATGGCAAGTGGAGATTAGACATTAGACGCTTATAAGTGAGGTTTTCCGGTACGGGATAATTTGTTTTTCTTTCGAAATTGAAGCGAGCATCGTCATAATCGTGTGGAATGGGGTGGAAAAAAGGTAATACTCGGTTTTAATGATGGGGTAAGCGATAAATCTTATGACACCTTCACCTTTTGAGACAGAAAACCATGGTATACGCTACTGGTGAGGGCGACTGAATATAAAACGGGTTTACAATTATATATCCCACAAAAGAGGGTCGATCGTAAAAATTAGGAAAACAAAGAGTTCTGTGGGTATATAGCTATCAATCCTATTAAATATAAGTTAAATGGGTAAGTTTTCTTTATTGGGAATGGGTTGGTTACAACTCTGAACCGATCGGTATTTTTGAAAGTTGCTTCTTTTCTTTGTTTCGGTTTGGATTTTATTGTGTAATCTCTTTTCATTTTATGGTATTATTTTCAGGAACGAGTAGAGCTTTTGTTAATCCTCCTTGTTGTTCTGAAGTATAGTGAGCTTATATACGACTATTTTTTAATTCGTTTTAGTGAAGGTTTTCTTTTTTTTTAACCTGGTTAACCTACAGTGGCTGTGAGTTGTATCAACCAATTTTCCAGTTTTGATAAACACTAATTAGCCAAGAGTTAAGAGTCGCTTTTTGGCTTCAAATCTGGCGGAAAAGCACACATAGAAAAATGTATACCTATGTACGACGTTTACGTAGATATTTATCTGCAGCACAATTATACCTAGTATAACTTAGCTTAAAGGTCCTTTTTTTCAGGGCCACATTTGTGCTTCAAATCACAGATATAATTGTTTGTTGCATAAACAAATTACAGTCAAAGTGAAACTAGTTCTTGTTTTTATTGCTTTTAAACTGTGAAATCAAATCACACTTAGAATGATTTATGTTCATACCTTACTGGTATACTTTCGTTCATAAATGCCTGACTGATGTTGTGATTTTTGTACTTCATTTGGAACTGGTTTACACATTTTCTTTGAGATATGGAGAAATAACAAGACACAAGCATCTGGGAAATATAAAGCTCACATGAAATGTTTCGTGTGTTTGGAGGTCAAAGGGGCTCCATTAAAACGGTTGACTATAATTCATAGCATGGGAAGCCTTAAGTCCATATTCGTCGTCAGGATTTAAACATAAGTTAATATAAATCCATTGCAACCATAAAGTAAAACACATTGATCAGTATTTCATTTTGTTTCATATATTTAATAAAAATTTATCTTCGGCTAACTTATGAAAGTATTGAAAAGAGAAGTTCACCAAACTCAAATCTTAAAACAGAGATTTATCGAATTTTACGCTGTTAATTAATTAGAAGGCAATGTTTTATTAATCATCTTCAAAACTGCAGCAAAATACAAAACCCATAAGTAAAAGAAAACGTCAACAAAACAGCGTATAATATTCTTATTTTGCTCCGGTAGCAGGATAATGTTTTGACAGCTGAAAAATTCGTTTTCCAACACGAAAGTGTCAGAAAATTATCCGAAGATAATTATTTACCCCAATTGACACACGGCATTAGTTATATCTTAGCAGCCGTATTTATTAGATTTCCTTAAAATGCCCCTGAGAGTCTGAGAGGTGTTTAGTTAAACATCGCAAGAACGCAACAACTACGCTACGCTACTTTGCTGAAATTGGTATTTATAAACATTTTTCCACTACATATTGATTTACTAAACAGGGTTGGTGTCCAGATAAGGAGAATATATGAGAAACTATTACAGAAAATACAGAAACCTAGTACTTTCTTCTACAGAAACCGCCATCAGCTGTTATCTGGCAGATTTTTTGTGTAAATAAAAATATTTTAATGCAAATTTCGCTTAGACAATTCATGCCTGAGAATAACTCAGAGCTATGTTGCGAATCCTGGCCTTATGAAGATAAAAAAGAAGAAAAAAAAAACAAATAGTTATCACTTTTGATAGTTATACCGGATGACCATTTATTTTTAACTTTCTCGTATACGAAGTAAGAGAAAGATATTGTTTTTGTGAGGTGACATCTACCCGTAACCACATGTAACCTCTTCACTAATGCTCACACACCTTTACAACACTACTGACATTACATCCATCCACTGGCATCTGCCATCACACATGTCATAACATATATCTATCTACACATTATACACAGCGACCACACCCTTCTGGTATCCATTGTAATAATTCCAATTCTATCTCGATTCAATAAAGTATCTCTTTTAATAAAGTGCGGTTAATTCATTTATTATAAACAATATCTTATGTCCACCATAAGATTACAGTTTTCGTACAAAATGTCGATCTCGAGATTTTGATCAATTCTGATATTACGATGATAGGGGAACTCAAAAAAGTGGGTCTCGCAATTGTGTCCGTCTGTATGTCTGTCTGTCCCACCCCTGGGGAATCTAAACGCTTGGACGGATTTGCTTCAAACTTCGTATTTAGAGTTTGTAGGCTTCCCGCTCGGGACGTTTTTTTTTTTTAAACTAGCCCTAATATTAACGGTACCTCCCATATAAAAATTTTACGAAATATGACGAAATATGCCTAATAAATATGAACCAAAATTGATCGTTGAGTTAACGTAGGCATGCTTAATATGATTTCATACACAGTTTTTCGCTAAAAAGTCCAGCAACGGCAGTTTTGAAAATTGCCTTATTCTCGAAAACGGTAAAAACGATTTTTAAAACAAATTATTTTTAAGGTACTATTATCATTCCTAACTGGATAGCAAACTCAGTTTTTCTCTAAAAAAAGACTGCGTCCTTTGATATCCACCCAAATCCCTAATAATAGTACCTACTTTAAAAAACTGCTCATATCTTGAAAACGCCATTTTCGATTATGATAAAAATGTTACTGTCAGGTAATGCTTAAATCCAAGGTAATACTATTTGCTTTTGAGCTAAACAGTTGAAAAACAGTGTTTTTTGAACCATGAATGCGTCCTTCGATTTGCACCCCAATCGCTAAAAACGGTACTTTAAAAACTACACATATCTCGAAAACGCCATTTTGAATCCAAATTGTAACATTTGTCAGCATAATTTTACAAAAAACCGCTCTAACGATTTTGATCAAAATACATATTTAAGACAACATAAGCATGCTTAACATGATCACGTACTTAGTTTTTCTCAGAAAACTCGAATATTGCCGTTTTACGAATATTTCTCAAAAATTACTACTTAAATCCCGACCATTGAGACCACTTTTTTTAATTAATCAAAAATGGGAAAGTTTATATCTACGTATGTCTATGTAGTATGTATTACTTTTTTAATTAACAAGGGTTCAGTTACTAAACCTGCGTACATCTTAAGTGGATTATGATTTTAAACGCAAAATTTGCTGAAATGACTCTGAGATTCTGCGAAATTGGCAATTAACGAGAAAGTTTCGTTCGACCCAGTCGTGCACATTTTTTTTAATAGGTCTATGCGGGGGCTGCGGGGGCGGATGCCTATCGGCCGAGCTTTTCAAAGCAGCATGAACCAACTCGTCTGTGTGTCTAACTGGAGGCAGTTAGCTATATTTATATGGGACCGAGCTGGCTGGGGGACTGTAAGCATAAGCTCCTCCAAAAGTGAAGTAATCTAGGATGTCTTTACAAACATGTCATTTCCGTTTCTCCGTTTTGGAGGGTCTTTAACAGTCAATTCATCATTGTTCGAGGCTCCTTGGTAACCATCGTCGGTTTTTATATGGTTTGAGTTAGCCCCACTTCTTTATTGCTTCGCGTTTTAGGATCTTCGAATTTGACGAAATTTCCAGGCTGAAAACACACGCTGTAACTAAAAATGCACGAACGAAATGAAAACTCGTATTCCGTTTCCTAAATGTCATAATTTATCAACATAAAGATAGAACAGAGGTAGAGACGAAAGAAACTAGTACCATTTTCGGAAAGGGAATAGTTGTTCGTGTTGGTAAACCTAAAAAAAATGCAGCTCGGATTTCGTTTCCAAATTTTTAAATCTACTCTTTCTTTGGGCTTGGTATAATTCCTACAAGTTTAAGGCTTAAAACGGTGTAGATACAACGAATAAAGGTGTAAAATTAATGCGACCGCTGCTTTAACTGCTACTGTTTCTTCATAATCGAAAACAGCACCCACGACCATTCAGTATTATGCGCCACAGCTTCATTAATGTGGATCTTTAATGTGGTTCACATTAAATTCCGAATACCTATATTTAATATTCATGAAGCAGCGGCCAAGATATAAAAGATTAAATATAGATATGGGAAATGGTCTCTTATCACTGGTCCTTATTGACTATACCTATGTTTGATATCACTATTCATTGGTTGCTTAAATGAAAAAAACTGAATCAAAAGCAGCCTATGTCCATCTCAATCTCATCCATTGTATTGTATAAGCATGAATGCATTCACAATCCCGCGACACTGTCACGATAAAAGTCGTCTTTATCCGGCTGGAAATGACTTCATACCAATCTTCAGTTCAAACAATAGAAATGTTCAATCACAAATGCGATGAGTCGTCGTTCTTCGAATTCTTATAACATGTCTCGCTCCCTGAACTAGCTTTCCTTCTCGTTGCACAGAAGAATCCATATTTGAATATACATAAATCAAGGAAGTCGCCAATTTTCCTCCTTAATCATTTCATTTAATGAAAATGAATTTGCAAGAGCCCCAAAGAAACACCAACGAGCAGAAGAAGAAGTGATAAATCAAAGAGACCGTGCTTAGTAACGCTTCGTATCACAAGTCTATAGCACGTGCAGTAGTTAGTTAGTTAATCCACTCTCATCCGCATCGAAAATGATCTTGACATTCGCGTGGTCCTTGACTTCTTTAGTACATAATCTTAATCTCTACCAAGTAATCTTGGTGCATTCACCAAAAACAATCTGCAGCATAATGGCCAGAGGCGTTTGTTCTTTTTCGTTTTATGCTGCATTTCATCTTCTGTTTGCGCGTCTTCCTTGTAAGGCTATCGCAACACCAGCATCAAGAAGAGTAGCGAGAAATTTGTATTATCTTCCCTCGTTATGAACATAATGTCCTTAGGGCATGCAAATATGTTGTAAAATTTGTTGACAGGTTTTGTTAAAGAAATAACCAGGCAAACGGGTGTGAAGATACACATTACATGTATATCTAGGTATGCCATCGAGAAACCTGAATAGGAGCACAATGACAAATCAAAAGAAACCGACCAAAAACAGGTCACGTCTCTGAGATTACATCGCTCAATTGAGACACGAACTATTCAGCTACCTACTTCCATTACAACTGGTATTGACCACGAAAATATTTCATCAATGAAACCCATTAGATACGTCATTCATTGGATGAGGCCGAGGAACAAAGGCAAACTCAATCGATTCCCACACTCGATGGAACACACGTGTATCTCTGGATACGCTTATACGATTGGAACATAAATCTGCAGTTTAGGCTAAAATATAGTCCAGCTTACAACGCATAAACAAACCGGCATGGAGTCAGCGCAAAAAGTATGCCAAGTCAGCATTTCAGCAATTGTATCTGTTTTTGTGTTCGTTCGGTTCCTTGCCCCGGTTGAGTACAAGTACAACACGAATGGCCAAGATGACGCTGTCAAACAGTCGATTTGTGTTTTTATGCAAAATTTATGTAAATTACATGTGTGTACATGTACACTGTTGTAGAGTCCACGAGATACTTGTAGATACTTGTAGTGTGCTTGAGGTAGTGCTTAAGTGCGTTCGTCGACGTCGTCGTCGTTGTTTAAATGCCTTCGTCCCACTTTGGCCCTTTCCCTGACGGTTGGTGGTAGTTGGTACGCGGCCTTAATTCTAATGGCCTCCTTTCTAGACTCCACATGGAACTGGACACGGACCGGACAAACAATACCACACAGAAAGTCAATGTGCATTAAATGCTCGTCCGTTGCATTCTCTTCGCCGCGGATTCAGAACCAACACGGCGACCATAACTCGTATGTGATGTGAGTTCGAAATGAAACCAATTAATGCGCGTTATATGGAGCAACAATTGTCAGAGTGTGGTGATTGATTTGACATCCGTCGTGGTATCCGAACCGAACTCGAGTTTGTGGCTTTTTTGCGGCTTCCCATCTGGAAAGGAAAAAGGAAATAGAAACAAAACGTTCTAATTGCCGGCAATCGCCTTTACTTTGACTACCTAAAGCTGACTTAAACTATATGGATTGCTCCGCAGATGCACAATGCACTCATGCATCATCATCATCGTCGCCATCGTAGTCGGCAGCACCAACATCATGGGGCTATAAACAGCGCTATGACTGCATGACTGTGTGGCGCATTAAATGACATGACTTTGAATGAGGAAATCAACACTGTGATTTGTGTTGTTCTGGTGTTATAATACAACACAGCACAGAGCAGGGATCTGTTGGCAGTTGTTGTTGCCATTACCACATGAAACACGATATTGCAGTATACCTAGCTGTGATGCTTCTGGTTTCAAACGGATGCTGTATTGGCCAAGACGAAGAAAATGCCGATAAAAGGTTCCTCTAGAAGTCGATTTGCATACACAAAACGTATCTGCTAGTACTCTCGATATGAAAATAGTATAACTTCCTACACGGAGGCGCACTTGAAATGTACACAAAATTCCACGAAGTACTATGAACTGCATGTTGGATTGTGTGGAGATCGAGGGTCTCTCTGGTACTCTGGTCTCGGCCGCTGCTACTGCTGCTGATGATGGCAACCTCATGGATCATGGTACATGGGAGATAAATAATCACAATGCGCATAGTTGCTGGCCTTTTGTGTAATTGCTGTCTGTCTAGGGCTGTCAGAGTGAAATGCGATGCGCCTTCCTGTCTTTGAATTGATTTCCTGCATGAACTATACCTGCGATCTGTGAATATGGTTTGTGTCTACCTGTGAAAGCGTTTTGATTTCATGGAAGTGGTCCCCCCTCTCGGTGAGGGAATAGCTGCGGATAATTCCCATGACGTGTTTTGGGGCCAATGATCTATCTGATGATCGATTAGGCGAAGCTGAGGGAAGAAATTCACAGAATTCATTTTCTTTTTATAGGAATTCCAGTATAGGAAAATCATTGTTATGGTGCGGATCAAGTGTCCATGGGGGAGTAGTCATGTCGCCCCGAACAGCGAAGCGAAATGACTCAGTGATGTGATTTCAAAAGATATGTTCTGGTAATGAAATACATTTTTGTCCGAGAATCTACAAAACAAGTTTGCTATAGAATTGGTTCCAAAAATGTCGTTAAAACCACACCACTTGTTTTGAAGAAGTGCGATTTTCCGTCTTGTGATCAGCCATTTGACTTTGAATTGTCTTAACATCTGGCTGTTCATGATATCCGCAATTGTGCCTTGGATACGGCTATGCGGTCCACGTCAAGTCGAGTTGTCCGCTACTTAAGAACTCGGAAACATATGCACCAAACCGAGCATCATTGACGGCCATTAGTTTGAAAGGTGTCAAAACTAAATGGAGCTCTTACAAACTCAATCCGTTGGGTATATACATAGAACCATTGAGCCCGGAAATCCATCGTGTTCAAAGGCGTGATAGTATTGAAGTCTGCATAATTCTGCTCGCCAAGTGAGCCAGGCGTAATGAGTTCAGTTCGCGACCTCCAATAAGACGTGTTTGAAGCCTAAGGTAAGGACCAATCTGCACATTTTTAAACTGTCTACTTTTGTAAATCATATGTGTACCATGCCGCTAGCCCCTCCCTATATAACTCTGAAACGGCTGGCCTAAAGCCCATATCTGATTACCTTTAGTTTTGAATTAACTTCTACTTAAAGAGTTAAATGTTCTTAAATCATTAGTTTTGCCAAATACTGACAGTTCTGCTATGTGACTGACAGTGAACAGTCTTAGATCAATCACACGTAAAAGTAGATAAGTTCTGACACCTCTCGATAACCGTAGTTTGGATAAATAGTGCGCAAATACAATGTTCCCCCTATCTTAGTATTAGCATGCTAAATTAAGTAAATCATTTTTGAAAAACATTTTTGTCAATTGTCATACAGTTGATAAAGTACTTTTCAACTTGTTGACATATTAATAATATATTTTGTCGCATATATTGTGTTTCATTGCATGAAACTTTCAAATCAACCCTCCTATAATTTGCTCCAAGTACCTTTACGAGGTCAATTCCCTCCCATCATCACCCTTCTCTAGCTCTAAATGCGCAATCAACTCAAATCTACTCTGTGTGACCAATTGTCTGTGCGAAATGATAATAAGATAAAAGATCCCTTCACGCCCCTTCCGCTTTCATATCAACTGACAGCAGAAAAAAAAATGTCGCTGACAATTACGTTCAATTTAAACACAACTTGTGTGATTGAATAAACATTTTAACGCTGACGACGGTGCTCCGACGAGTGTTGTCTTGTGTGTGTTATGACGAAAGAAGTCATTCTCAAGTTGATTGTCGATGCTTGTTGGAATTTTATTTTTATTTTGACACTTGAGAGCGGAATCGTTCAATGCCCTAGCGCTAGCGAACGCAAATGAGCTGAGGGGGGAGGATAAGTAAGTCCTCCGATTTGCAAGCATGACAAACTGTTGATTTCACTTTTTTCGCATTCGACACGACAAAATGAAAGAAAAAGTGTCACTGTCACCACTCACCAGAGGAAGACACACTATCATGCCACTCGGCAGTGTCAGGCGTCAAAAATTCGAAATTTAATTTGAAGGCGGTGATCAAACTTGTAAATCACAAACTGTTGACATATTTAATACTGGGAATGTCAACCAAAGAGGAGTCGTGATAAAAATGCCGAAAACATGCTTTAAATATCCATCCACACTGTGTTTACAAATGGAGAAGGAGAGGAGTATGTACGGACGCCAGCAGTGCATTGTGAAACGCGTCACGTTGGACGCCTCATTTCACGGGCAATCGACAACTTATCTCTGGCGGATAACGTGCATGGCCCCCATTGTCTTTGGGGAGCTCTTGTTGGGCCCACATGACCACATATGCTGCAAGATCGGTGCGCAGAACAGAATAAAATCAAAACAACTACAGTAAGAGCAGTGGTCGCCTCATTCACGCTCTCTGATCGCGCGGCACATACGCGAACGCGACATTCGAACGTGACAGCGCCCTTGACACTGTTTTAATTAAACATGTTGTTGGTGTGCCTGTTCTCTGTTCTGTTCCTGGTACCGCGCAGATGGAGGAAGGGAAGCGTACAATACACCGTGACCATAAATTGAATGGCATCCGAGTGGCAGCAAAAAAAAAAAATACATACCTACCAGAAACTGGGGACCAAAGAATCCCCTTGCGAGAGTGCGACCGAGTTCTTGTCCTCGCGTGAGAGGGTGAGATTTTGTTCTTTCTCTTTTCAGTCCCCAGTCTTTGGTTGTGCTGCGCATTAATTTGTCGAATTAGACAAAGATTTCCAGGATGAAAGGAAAGATTTCGTCTGACGATGAATATTTATTCGAATTTAATTGAGGGTTAGGGCTGCCAAGAGGTGCAGGTCCGCCGTCCACGGTCACAATCACATATTGTAATCGAAATCACGGATGCTTTTTAATGTCGATGTGTTATTGAGTTTTCATGTGCAGGCAGGGGATCTGAATCTGACATAATGGATGAAAAGGGAGAATTTGCGCGCAGTTTCGGAACAATCAAATACATGGAATAAAGGTAAAGTTACGGCTTAGGCTGTGATGTACTTGTCAATGGTGAATTCTTTCAACACCTTCCTTTATATTTCTCTCAATAGTACAGCTTAGAATTGTTTGAAAAGGGGGAACGTATATTTATGCTACGAACAAGTTAAGGAAGGATATAAGATGTTTTGTAAACAAGCTGTAAAGGTTGATTGAACTTGTTTTATATTGCCTGGTTAATAGCTATGTGAGACAGAGGCATCTAAATGTAATAGCTAAACTTTTACTAAGTCCGGGTCTTAGCAATGTCTTTAGGGCTTAAAGGCGAGTTACATTGTATCAACTGTCAATGTTCTCAAGAACCATAAAATATGCATTAGGTAACATACCTAACTCCAATGCGGTGTTTTGAAGAAAGCTGGCATCTTTAAAATGTTTAAAGATTAACAAATTTTTATTGGCAGGGGTCTTATTCCCAAATGCGCGGCGGATCGCTTTTCATGCCGGATTGGTATTTTTATATTTCCAAAAGCGGTTCGATCCATTCAAAAGCGATTGTTATTGTGAGGATTGCTGGCAATAAATCCGCCAGCAATCCGTCACCTGAGTAGCTATCGCTTTTGACAGCTTTTGGAAATAAAAAAATATCAATCCGCCATGAAAAGCGCCGCGCATTTGGGAATAAGCCCCCAGTTCAATTTTTATATTGGACAGAAATTACAATAAATTAACAACACAATATTTCTTTCTTTAAAAATTCGTAAGATGTTCATTGGATAGAAAATGTTTGGTTCTATTTTGTATAAACCAATTTTGAGTACGTAAACACGTCTTAGTGACACTTCGTAAGACTTTGCGAAGATATCCTGAATATTTCTTATTTTAGTCTACTACTGCGAGATACTTTTTAAAGACAAACGTAAGCTCCAATTACGACTCGACTGAATTTCCAAACTGTCTTAATTCTGACACAAAAAATGAACTTTAACGATTTTATCGGCTTCTCCAAATTTAAAATTACAAATTACAATTATCCTGATTTTAATCTTCTTTTTCCAGATATGTAGTTGTGCCTTTCTTGGAGCCGGTGTCTGGTTAAGACTATCATATCAAGGCTATGCGACACTGTTACCAGATCACGAGGGCCTAAGTGCAGACTCGCTATTTATTGCCGTAGGCGTATTGGGATTTGTTGTGTCGTTCTTTGGATGCTGTGGGTCATGGTTCCAATCACGGTGTCTATTGATTACGGTAGGTGAATTTAAAATTATCAAATTTAGTTTTTTTTTTAATGACTCACCTTTTGACAGTACTTCATCCTGATTGTATTGCTATTTTTGAGTGAATTCCTAATTGGCTCAATTGCATTCCTATTCCGTGGTGGATTAAGTAGAACATTAGCCAACGAATTGCGATTTGGAATCGAAAGGCATTACAATGCCACCGATAGAGGAGGTTTGGCAGCACCATCAGTTGCAGCGATATGGGATAATATGCAACAATCGGTAAGTGGACGATTATTGAACGATCTTTTTAGAAATACCATTGTTATACCAATACGTCTAACACAATGTCAACTGTCATGCAAACTTATTTTCAAATGACAGATGTCACAAAATTGCAATAAATAACAGATACGAGACGGAAAGGTTATGATACTGTATTTTTGTTAATGTTTTTAACACGGAAAACCTTTCAATGTCAAGTCCATACATGTAAGTTCAAAATAAGCCAGCAGATTATCCACAAATAAGGATTTAAGGAAGTGCACCTCCCGCACTTTGCTTCGGCGTCAATTGACCGAGCCTATACCACCTGCTCTAATGCCCATTGAGCGATGAGCGCTATAGACCGCCAGCAGCGAGTAAACCGCACAAAATTCTACATTTTTCTGTATTTGGTGATAGTCTTCCTCTTCTTACTCTGCTGGCCACCCCAAGGAACTAAATTTAACTATGCTAATGCTGGCTTAGGTATTACGATGAACCAAAGTCTTGATTTTACCTTTAAAATAAACATTTTAGATTGATTCTACCCCTTCATACATTGGCCAACTTTTTATATTAATCTAGTCCAATTTCCATCTTGTACCATATTCCTAAACATATAAAAAAATACTCTTTTCAGTTCGAATGCTGTGGTGTTACATCATACGAGGATTGGTATGACGTTCAAGCATGGAGCGGCAGACGCTGGGTGCCTGAATCCTGCTGTCGTCCTAATTACGAGCAACGAGGAATGATGGTAGAAGGATCCGGCGATGGTGGCTTAAAGGTTGATTGCGGAAAGTGAGTATACATCTTCAAACTTGTCTGAGCTTATTGTATAAAAATGATTTACCAACTAGATCTGAAAATCCATTGCTCTGGTGGGACAAGGGCTGCGCTCATTCCCTACACGCATGGTTCGTGGAACGACTACATGTTGTGGGCACTGTGGCACTCGTAATAGCCTTCCTGCAACTCTTCGGTCTCATCACATCAATGCTGCTCTTCTGTACCGTAAAACATAAACGAGAATCGCAAACCTACAAATCGTATTCGCCTTCAATTGATCCTGCGACACGAACGAGTAGCTGGGAAGATTGAAGCGCATTTTAAAAATGGAATTATTAACGGGAGATTCCACTTTTCGAAGTGCTAGCACAAATGATTTTTTTTTCTACGAAAAATCTAAAGTTAAACTTCATGCTAAGCACTCTCTCAGCGGAGCTACTAAAACACACAAACTAAGAATTAATTTAAACAAAACAAAAATGAACAAACAAGTAATAATATTACTTATATAGGATAAAATATATTCGAGAACGAATTATACATTTACAATTAGAATTTAATGAAAATTGTGCCAAAAATATTTAAATACAAAAACGAAAAAATGGTAAACTGTTAAACTTTCTAGGTTAGGACAACAAAATAAAACAATTTAAAAAAAAAAGTCTTCTTCAAATTATAAGCAATCTCTACATTATATCTGTGTACGTAGTTGAAATTCTACGATATCAACAAATATTAAAAAAGGCTGATGCACTAATTGAAAAAAAATCAAACCAATAATTAGTTAAATTATTTTTACTGCCAAGGATCCCCTTTTCTAAAATTTGTCAGTCATTTTAACTGCCATTTGCTGAGTTTGTTATACGAAACGTCATTTCTATAAGTCAAACTGTTTGACAGCAGACGTTTCTAACCCAACATATCAATGATTTTCCAAACTCTTTCTGAATTTTGTGTAAATATTTTTTTTTTTTTTTTAACCAGAATGATATTTTAAATTAACGTTTTCTTTCTCAAAGACAATAAAAAAAATATCAACAATTTGTAATCAAAACTATTATAGATAACTATAGCATTAAGACAATCCTTTTTGCAATCAAATCAGCGCATTGTGTTGAGTTTGGTTATTATTGAAAATTATATATAAAGAAAAATAAGAAAACGCAACGTTATTAAAATACTTTTATTTATAATCAAATGTTATTTATTTTTATTCTAAAGAATGAAGAAAAAACACAAACATTCCATGTTATTTATTTTAGGAATTTAATTTGCAATATTTAATAAAATTAAAACGAATATATATTTACAAATTATATTTCTTATACAAAACAAATCAAAAAAATTAAAAGCTTACTGCGAATAATTAACAATAAATTAATATTATTTATTGTAGAAGTCAATAAAAACAATACAAACTATAAATACACTTTACCTTTTTTTTTCTTACTAATTAAAGTCCGACTAGTTTGCCACCGATTACATCGAGTTGAGCTGTTATGCCCTTCGATACCGAACGAGCTACTTCTTTGGGTTTCTGTGGACATATTAAAGAGGAAGTTGTCTAATTAGTTTTGTAATCTTTTAAGCTGGCACATCTTATAAAATATTTTCTAAACATCAACAATGTGGGAGGACATCAACATCAAAATGGAAATGACATTGATGTTGCTCAAAGACTTTGTTGAATTTATTTCCAGTCAGTAATCCAGTTCTGCTGTAGTGGAATTTATTTTTAAAAATGTTGCTGAAGTATCACAAATTGACCTACATGTATCTGGCTTCCAACAACTTCATTAATTTTTATTAACATAAGAGACATGAAAATGCATGTTCTGACGATTTTGGAGTGATGGCGAATGGTTTTTTTTGTCGTCATCTAAAAATACGGAACTGAGTTGCTTCATACGACCCTAGTCGGTACTCGGCAGGATAAAGTTCATTATTGTCAACATGAACATCGCTGATCGAAAGACTGATATTGATGGGGAATGTTAAGCGGTGTCTCTGCCATAATAGGCGGGGGATTTTGTTTAGTGTAAGTTACTATACCAAACTGGGGATAAGTTTCCAAAAAACTGTAGGCACCCTAGTTTCCTATTCTGGCAATAATGAATACATGGACGCAAAGGTGACAAATGAGCTACACAACTCTGACTATTTGTTGACAGTTTGTGCGGTGACATTTGATGTGGTCTCGTAAATACAGTAACAGAAAAATGTTCCTTTTAAGATATGACTATATTGGATATACGTTAAAACCATTAAGCCTCAATTTTTATTTTAGGTTTAATCGTCTTCAGTTCTCCCCATGAAATTGTTGGAGTTCACAATACCACACTCTGTTTGGAGCCAATATATAATATAGCAAACTTTTATATGTAATTCATAAGTCAGGTAAACCTTAGAAAAAATCATGAATTACACATAAAAGTTTTTCTCACTGTATTCTGAGCAAAATACTCGAGGAGCTTAAACTGCGGACGTTAAAAGATGTTTTCAGCCAACTCAAGATTATATCGAACATTCAATTTTGATTTCGATGCTCTACTCTGTCAGGGACTTATTCTCAACTATACCAGCGCGAAGACTATGGAATATCCACGTCAGCAAGTTTTCCAATAAATCTACAGTCTACGTGGCCAAATCCAAACTGATCTGCACCATAAGACCTATAAGAGGATAAACCAGAGGCAGGTCAAGTTCAATCCTGCATTTTTGAACGCTAACAGCCAGATGCCAACCTATCTAATAAAACCTTCATACCATATGCTGTTTCGGTAGCGAAAATTTTCGACCTACTTAAGATAAGAAACTCCATAGTGCATAGTCACTCTTTTCTGTACGCAGGATCTTTCCCATTCTAATGGCTCTTATCATGTGCATCTTCTGCCATTTTTTTTTTTCGGTAAACATATTTATTATCATTACCACGGACTCTTTCTCTTGGGTGGCCTACAGTGCTTTTGGCTTGGCTACCTTTTTCATGATTTCAATATTCTAACCCCCAGTTTCACAGTGGAAGTTTTAATTTAAACTTCAGTCCAATAATTAATATTAACAAAGTTCATTCTGTAGTTTAAGAGAGTATTCTGCCGTTTAAACCTCAGATCACTTGACATTGACACATTGACATTTCTATTTCAAAGCTGCCGATTGTCAAAACGGAAATATTTGACGTTGGTTTGAGTGTTCTTTGAGAGGAAAGACAACTGACAAGGAACGATTTTGGAAAAGTCGTATAAAAGCTAAGGACTGTACAAGTGTACAATATACCTACACCAAATTCTATTCATTTTAGTTAAACTGAGTTCAGTTGAACTGAACTTCAGATTACATTGTGAAATTAACCGATTTGAACTTCAAATTTAAACTCAAGTTCAGGGGCCAGATCACGTAAAATGAAAACGATCAAATAGCATTGAAAAAACGACATCGTTCAAAGGTTCAGTTGAACTTTAGTTTAAACTTCCACGGTGAAACTGAGGGGTTAAGACTACTATTTGTTGGCGTTTGTGTCTGTGGTAAAAACGTATTTTCACTCAGGCGCTCTGTAGATTCTGGTTACTCTGTAAGGGCTCCAAGGTTTTTCTTCTGTGCCGTTCGGTGATTCTGTTTATTAGATATTAAAGTTCTTAATTTAGTCACAACAAGATAATAGTTGGTGCATGTTGCGAATGTTGGATTCATATGGTCGCTTTGGTTTTGGTTCGTTTGAGTCAGCAGGTTGCTGGAACGATCGTTTCCGTTAGCTTGGAAACCTACTGCTAGCTAGCAAGACCTGTACTCGTTTCGGGCATTCTTTGGGTTACCACTTACCCCCCGAAGATGTTTTTCATTACGATTTAGTCATTGAAGTCAACGACTATATTCAGGAGGTCGTTTTCGGTGGGAGAACACTTGCTAGCTGATTCGATAAAATGTACATTAGTGAAATAATAAATTCTGGGAGTCTTGCTATAGATATTGACAAATCAAATGTAACTCAATTAGCCACTACTAAAGGGTTTTCCAATGAGAGGTGTTATTGTGAATGGCCCGCTATTTCGGTAGCTGTCACTTTTGAAGCTTTTTATTCTTTGACATTTGACAAGTAGAAACTACGCCATTACTAAAAATGGAACGATACACGCTTCAACAACGCATTGAAATTATTAAAATTCACTACAAAAATGGTGAAAATCTTGCAGTCACAGTTCGCAAAACTAAAGCATTTTTTGGTCGTCGTGAAGCACCTTGTCGGACCGCAATACAGAAATTGGTGGAAAAATTCGAGCTGTTGGGACAAGTTAGTGATGTGAAGAATAAAACCCGCGTGCACGTCGCTCAAGAACAACTGAGAATATTGCTGCTGTAGCCCAAAGTGTTGAAGAAAACCCAGTTTTGTCCATACCTCGTCGTTCTTTGGAACTGGGCATTCCATAAACGTCATTACACCGTATTTTGCATAAAGACTTGGGTCTTAAGGCTTATAATACAGAAATTGGTGGAAAAATTCGAGCTGTTGGGCCAAGTTAGTGATGTGAAGAATAAAACCCGTGCACGTCGCTCAAGAACAACTGAGGATATTGCTGCTGTGGCCCAAAGTGTTGAAGAAAACTCAGGTTTGTCCATTCCTCGTCGTTCTTTGGAATTGGGCATTCCACAAACGTCATTACACCGTATTTTGCATAAAGACTTGGGTCTTAAGGCTTATAAAGTTCAGTTAACATAAGAACTCAAGCCGGCCGATCAACAACAACGTCTATAAGTTCTACGCCAACAGCCCAGCGTCGTTTCAAGACCTCAAAGATAAAATTCGTGAGGCTATCGAGGCATAGGGCAGCCACTTTGCGATTTGATTATGGAAAATTTCATGAAAATGATATGGTCCCGTAAGCGTGCTCGTGGTGGCCATTTGGCTGATGTTGTTTTTCATTATTAACGGCATACCTTCCTCTTTATTATGAAATAAACATCCGATCATTTATCTCAAAAAATGGCATGTTTCTTTGAATACCAAAATAACGCCTTTTATTGGAAACCCCTTTATTTTGTCGAATAATGCGAATGTGATTCATTGAGGCGCTCATCTAACAGTCTAATTCTAATGAATAAGGAGTGATGACTAAACACTTTAAATGGCGGATTGTTTTCCTTTAGTCAACACAGTTTTCCAACCTGATATCGTGGTAGATACTAATCGAATATGAAGCACATTACGACATAAATTGACACAACTGTTGACATCAGGAAGCATTCAAAAATACTTTTTGTTATCTCTCATTTAAGTCTGAAAGTGAAGATTTTTTCCCCAGAATTTCCTGTACAAAAACCATCGCAAAGTTCGTTTACCATTGAAATCATTTGGATCAATGTGCTACATAATACAATGGACCATTTTTGATGTGAGTATCTACATATACTATCAAGGAGTAAGTCTTAAACTACCCACAACCTAAATCAATCATCTCTATTTAGTATGTGTATATGTAATATGTATTTAGATATACATCTGGGTGGGATAATATAATATGCTGGCAGCTCACTTGAAGTGAATAAAAGCACACGGATGTGAATACCGATATGAAATAAAAATGTTGACTCACCTCCTTCCAACGATTCGTAGACCTTCTACACCCAACAACAATGGCGCGGCATTTTCTTAGCTACAACGAGTGTGAAAAAAGTAAAGAAAACGTTTGAGGGACACAGAGCATAGCAGCAGGATTGGTATTCGCACGCTTCAGGAGAATTCCGAGAAATTTAAGAAATTCTACATTGGATTCGCGAGAAGTCCAAGTGGACCATGTTGTTCGTTGCATGTGCAACAATTTATTCGAAAGCTTTGCTGCGACGGCAGGATGTAAATCATAATGCAAGTTGGCGCAAAGATCAATATTATAAGGAAGAGAATATCTACGTGTAAGAGTAGGTACTTGTGCTGTTCCACAAAATACATAAAACAAAGTGGTATTATGTTTGATGTTTTGAATGCTAAACGAATCGAAGGTAGATTATTGCTTTTTCACTTCCTTATCCTCAAACATGAATTTAAGATATTATAATGCTTCTTAATAATTGTGGAAAGACTTCTTCAAATACCACTTCTGAGCAAAGCGTACACCATTTTGGTTAATTGCAGTTCTAGTTGAGGCTTAACCTTAATTTCTTATCATCACAGGCCCATAATATGTAATCTCTCTTTTCTAACTGATTGCCAACAACACTCTGTTATATCCTGCGGCTATTTAATAGAGTTCGTTGCTCCCTTATATTTAGCTTACACTCAACTGGGATTAATGAGTTTTGTGTTTTTACGGATATTGGGGATAGTCTAGTCATCCTAGTCATATAGTCACCCTTGCAATATAGGTATTCACAGGGGATACAAACTTATCTTAATTTCTCGCCTAACTACTTCACGACATGTGACGTGGAATACAATTTAGACCTAAACCAATTTAGTCCTTATTGATTTTTGTGAAACTTTTTCCCTAAACTAGGCCAATTACCCGCATATTTCAACCGCGAGTTTTTCATCATACCATTCATTAGTGCTCGGAGATGGAAACTTTCTTAAATTCCTATGGCGACACATTTTTTTACACATTTATTCAATTACGCTGATCCAATTGCAAGTACAAAAAACTTCTGATTTAATAATTACAAGATCATCGTTGTAGATATTGTTTGTAAGCTGATGTTGCCTTGCCACTCGATGTACGTACACCTGGTGTTTCTGTGTCCCTTTCTCTTTAAGCGCGAGATAATAATGTAAGTGCAATGTATCTCTATAGCTATACGGTAGCAGGTTTTTTTTTATCAACGCGCAATGAGGCGGTAAAAGGTATATTACAAGAAGCGCAAAAGTAAATTATGTGTGGTCATAACTCAAGAAAACGGCAAATTATCAGGAGAAATTAATCAATATTGGATGGAAGTAAGAACGAGGGAAAACCAATAAAATTGGTAAGGGGTTTACAATACAACAGTAGCTACACAAACGACGAATTAAAATATGCATAAGTAGGTATAGCAGGTACTTAGCTGTTCTTCAAAAATCGTGTCAAAACACCAGCAATTATCACATTTAGACGGCGACTGAAATTTGGCATAAAATGCGCAACAAATCCATTAGGATATGAAACTGGTCAAAAAACAAGTTTGAAAATGTACACATAAGCACTTTTAAAAAAAGCCATAAAGACTGTGTAGAAATAGAAACTCCCTTTAAAAGGCTTTAGATAAAGATGGAACAAATAGTAGGTATATCTATAAAATTCGTCTACAAATGGATCCACAGACCGACTCTAAAAATGTGTACAAATTCGCCCCATTAAATTTCAAATTCAATATGTCCCTAGGAACATAAAATTTGGTCTTAAAATGCGCCAACAAATGCATCTATGATCGAGTCAAAAATTGGCTTACAAATCGCGCTGACAAGAAAACATCAAAAAATTTAAGAAACTGCTTTTTACGCTTAAAGAATCAACATGAAAAAGAGTCGTAAAACAGGTAAAAGAAAAGGAAATATACCCACGGAAAAGCCAAAATGGCAGCTACAGATCTAGCGGCAGCGGCAAAGTGATATTAGAATCAATTTGAATTCGTATTATTTCATCTTCATGAGAGTCAAAAAAGTATTTTGTGCCATCATACCGCATATTTATTAATACACTTTAATTTAAATAAACAAATACAATGTATACATACAGTTGCGTTCATGAAAATAGTAGTCATTAGCGTTGCCATAAGTGCAGATTTGTCTGCATATTGCAGATTTTTACCTCAACCGCAGACTTTAAAAATCCCAAAATAAGGGTGTCAGATTTTGTCTGTATATAATTTGGTCTGGTTTAGTGATTCTGAAACACCATAGAAGAGCAGAAGTTTTAGCGTCCTATGAGTACAAATGTTGTATAAAATTGTTCTGCTGATTTTTTGAGGCTTTACTAAATGCGCTTAGCACTAACCCTTCAAAATTATATTTTTTGATATCGCAATATTAATC
This sequence comes from Cheilosia soror, assembly GCA_949372485.1. Taxonomy (NCBI): domain Eukaryota; kingdom Metazoa; phylum Arthropoda; class Insecta; order Diptera; family Syrphidae; genus Cheilosia; species Cheilosia soror. The sequence goes on from OX443563.1 coordinate 100,393,977, forward strand.
AATCCAAATTTTTTACCATAGAAATTTGAATTGCAGATTTTTTTCTGCATAATTGCAGATTTGCCGATATATTTTCATGGCAACACTGTAGTGATACTCTACACACAACTTGAGCCAAATGAAACGGTACTTTTTCCGTTAAAAAATTTAAGGATGCAAACTTTTTGTTTAGAAGAGAATAGGAAAATTCCGGTACTTTCGGTCAAAATTTATTTACTTTTGACTATTTTAGAGAAATGCACTACTATTTTCATGAACACAGCTGTATATTAATTGCATAGAAGATTGAATTCCCATTTTACACCAAATTGAAAATATTTGACTTCTGGACTTTCACTTTTGTTTTGACAGTTCGTTATTTTTTTCAATTTAGCAGTTCATTTTGCGCTAGATTGAAAAATTTTCCAGAAAAGGATATTTCACAAGTGCTAGAGAGCTCTAGTGCAAATGCTGAAATGTCAGTTTTTTTTTATATGGAATTTGGCATGCCGCTAGTCATCTAGCGGTCAATGGAACGCGGCCAATGCCAGAATATGAATGCATCAGAAAAGCAGTCAAAATCGGACATTATAGCAAAAGAAATCTATTAAGAAAAAGTCTAAAACGCACCATTTAAAGCGCTCTAAAAGGTCCAATAAAACGCATTAAAAATGCAACTTAGTCGCTTTTTGAAAAAAGTCACAATGGAAAAAATTGGATCCAAAACCTAACCGAAAATCATATCTAAAAATGCATTAAAAAAAAGCTGTTTAAAATCGGGCCAAAAATCGTATTTAAAGGCACATTTAAATGCAAAAGCTTAAAAGGCGTCAACAATCGTATAAAGTTTAAAAAAATATATATCTACATTTATATAAAAACGGACGCCTAAACGTCCCAAAACCGAGTGGTCTTACATGCACATCTTTTTAAGGTTCCTTTCCCATAGGGAACGTGGCGACCAATGTCTATCCGTCTGTCCAAATCCACTTCGTCCATTTTGTTCTTATACCTGCCTCTAGAAGGCTGAAATTTGCACTCAACATTAGGTAAACCGTATACCGTATATACGGTATTATACCATCTGGTTAAACGACAAATACCAACGATAGTGATACATTGACTGGTTTTGGTGAAAAAAATATTTTCCTTCATAGGTAAAAAAAACTGCTTACTGTTTTTAGGTACAAAATGTACCTAGGTCCACCAAATCAAAGAACTACTGACACACTAACGTTTTCAAGACACAAACTCTGGCCAAGTACGGAAGTTTTAGTGCGCGAGTGATACTCGCACTTGGGCGGATTTTTTTTTCCTTACAAATAAAATTAATATAGAAACCGGCCAAAGCTAAGCTTAGCTTAACGTCGGTTTTGGGAAAAAAATTCAAGGAATTTTAAGCAATAACAATACTCTCAGCACATAATCTGTATACAATGTAGCTTTCATTCGCTTCCTAGTTGGTGAAATCATCATTGTTTAGCTATTGCTATACCTGCTACCTATTTGCAAAAAGAACAGACAAAGTGCCCCTAAACCTTAGGCACGAACTAAGAATACTGCTCGTGCTGGGTATTCATAAGACGAAATCAAAAATCGGAACGGAAAAAGCGTTTTAAAAATGAAAATGCTTCACTAAATCCCTTCTTAAAATAGCAAATTAAATTAACTAATCGCGTCAACTTGTAAAAAGCTCAAAATCGAATTTTCAAAACTCAGAAAATTCTAGTCTTAAAATGAGCCAAAACAGTTGCATCAATAATTGGATTCACAAACCAGCAAAATATTCTCTTAGAAAGACCATGTCAAGAAATTCATCCATAAAGTGCATCAAACACATCTTAAATAACGTCTAAGAAGGATTCAAAAATTAAGTATAAATCTAAAAAAAAATGTACATATGTAATATGAAATATAATATCACACCATTTTTTAACTTTAATACAGGGATATGCCCCTGAGCCTATTAAGAAATTTTATGTTTTGGGCCCATGTCTCCTCCAAACACGGAAACGCTCTTTACATATTAGCATAGATAGATAAACATTTGACAATTATGTAAAGTGTTCACTAAATTTTCTTGGCCAATTAATAGGTAGTAGGTACAATTGCATTTTAATGCAAGTAAATTACAAAACACATCAAGGGTGGTTACAATGCGACCTGTGGTGCAAATACTGGCAGGTGTATAACTATGCATAACAATATGCACATGGTGCAAATACCTACCTATTCTTTATCTAAAGATTTGTTATCACAGAGACTAATGAACTAAAACAGGCACAACTATTACAAAAACCGTCTACCTACACAGACCGACCCTAATCCCACCTCAATTATATAAAGCAGTTTATTCCGTGAAATTTATTTACCATAACAGCAGTTCATAGATACATTTTTCATTGACTTAATTTCCTTTTGCATACATAAACCAGAGTGTCTATTCGCACGTTAATTTTGACAGATTTTGTTTGTTACTGAACTGACGTTTACCGATGTTCGGGACACGACTACGTAATCAATGTAACGTAATCCTATTTTCATTAAAAACTATGGATTATACTGGAGTTTAGAGTCTTTGCCGCGAGCGTAGCGAGCCACATACCTACCCCAACTTGTCGCATTATAAACTTTGACACGAGTCCCGAACAACGTGCGAATAGCAACACCCTAAATAAACATACGGTATACGTATTTATCTGCTTATACTTACTACATAATGTTGACACTTTCACCCATCTCACTGACTAACATTAACGCTACGCATTACGTTATAAAAAAAATTAATACACTTTGTACATGAGTACCTACAAACAATTAAGCAATAACCTATACTGCTTCTACCGGTACTTACTCCAATCAACTTGTTGATGAAATTCGAAAACGCTTCATAGCCATTAACAATCGCCCTTGCGATACCATCAAACTTGTCTCCATTATTACCATACTTCTCCGATTCGCTAATGGTATCGATAATTGGAACAGGCTACAAGAGAAACCAAAAAGATACTCAACTCATTTCGTCATCATGTAAGCCACTTGTTATACATACCTTGGTGAAGTCGGCCAATTTCTTCTGGCCAAAATCATACTTTGACAGTACTTTAGATGGAACTGCTTCGTACTCTAGATTCACTGACTCCCTCGTCTTGTCCGCTGGCTCAAGGAGGCTGATCTAAGTATGAAAAAATGGAAATTCAAATCAAATCCACTGCCATAGCCCAATCACTGTTCTGTAAAGAACCTTTAGGAACTCCTCCTGGTGTTCTGAGCCTTGCTGTGGATTGTGACTTGCATCGGCTTCGCTACTCGATGGATCGGCATTCGTATAAACCGAGTTTTCACCAACCGAAACCAGAATTGGTACACAAAATATTACATCACACACCAGCAACAATGTTGCAAGACACTTCAGAGCGAATTGATTCATTTCTTAAACGGAAACTCACGAAAAGACACCACACACGACACACTAAAGGCCAAAGCTGCACTAACATTTAAACCTCAAACCCAATTGAGACAGACCAACGAGTCAAATATATCCCACCAAGTAGGTAAACTTAGTGCCATAGTGGGAGAAGGTATGGTACATACTTAGTCTCTTAATTAATTGCAAAATAAAACTATAAATGCAAACTTCCGTGGGCTTGACTTTTCGCTATTTGGCCGTTTATCAGAAGAGGTTAATGCAGGAAGGAAACGAATTTGTGCAGACATTTTGATTTTCCAACAATGTTTAATGGACGGGAACTATCTACTGCAGGGCAATGGGTTTTTGTGCAGCAATTGTGATGTAATCGCGACAAGTCACACACAAACCTGAAACTGCGAAAGCGTGTAACACTTTGCTGCTTATGACCAGGTAAACATATAGTTGCTCAATCCAGCTGCATGGCGTGCGACGAGCCAAGGTAAGAGTGGTTACTGGTAACCCCCTACCAATTGCAAACGTATAGCTGAAAACCGGTAGTTTTTCACCACAATATTTGGTGAAATTTAACTTTGGTTTATGTATTTGCTATTCGCTATTTGGTTTTCTTACTTTCTCACAGCTAGCGCTGCGTAATATTTCAGTTTGATAATGACAGTTGATTTGATTTGAATTTGAATTTTGGAAAATGTTTCGCATCCAAAAGATTCTTTTGGCGGAATATCAAGAGCTTTATGAACCCGTTCTGGTGGAAGGTCCATTCGCTGAGGTGACCGAAAATGGAATTGGATTGAAACAAGTCCATTTGGGTGAGTACAATTAATTTGTTTATCAGAATAAGTTATGCAGTTCCTACATATCAGGCCTTACACCAACACGAATCATTATCGGTCATGATGTATTCGAAACAAATTCGCCTTGCAACTGGACCAATACCTCGCTCGTTGATAAGGATCCGGAAATCGAATGTTTTGAACTGATAACCGTACTTCCATTGGAAGTTTTGAAAATCGTTTTCTTCAAAAAGGGGCAAAGGGTGATAATGAATATTCGAATATTGGACGAAAAAATGGTGTTCTATGAATTTGGCGGATATCTTTCACAAAATGTGAGTGCACGCTTTTGAATTTCGAAGATTATGTTCTTGAAATTCCCCTCCGTTACTGATAGTTTCCACATCAAAAATGTCGCCAAAATGTATATAGCGAAAAAGCTTACAACTTTTCAAAAGCAAACTGCGTAAACGGTAGAAATTTACCACCTCGTATAATTAAATGTCATATTTTGTATGGAAACGAGTTTACGCAAGCGCTTGCATCATAATTTTCCGTGACGATTAGGCTCGGAATCGGAAATCAATAGCGAAAAGTTGCGCAAACTTAAAATGCCGAACTTTTAGATTTTTTTTTTTTTATTTTAGAGTGGAATGAAGAAAAAATGCAGCGGCATGCGCATAATTTCAAAATTGACACAAAATTAACAAGATAATTGGTTGCACTAGATTTTCCCTATTTGTCTGTACTAGATTTCCCCGAATGCAAAATTAGGATTGGCCGTTAACATCGCTTTACAAAGAGGTGCAAGTCGAAATGTCAACTGAGTTCTCTGTCAAAATTTTGCATGATTAGTACCTACTCAGGCGAAAATATTTTTCCCTCGATTTGCATAATCTACTCCAGTAAGTTTGCATATGTTTCCCTAATGCATACGCATTTAGTTCTTTCGCTTTTGGCAAATCGGCAGCGAATCCTCCTCCTATATTCAATGCGATGTCAACTACTTCACACAAAGCATGTAACACCTGGACCTGGGATTCGTATGCCATTTCGCCGAAACGAAAAAACGAACATTTTCTTTCGAGTAGTTCGCCATGAACGCAAACGAAATGCGAATCATTTGGTTTGTAGGGTAATGATGTGCCCCTCACTTTTAACTGCGCGGTTGAATTCCTTCCTCCTGAAATATGTAGGTAGATAAAATTAAACTAACTTCGTTTCATAGTCCTCTTTGCCTCTCCAAAGATTTTCCAAAAATTAAGATTATTTAGACCACAAGCTGTCATACTAAAATTCTCAAACTGACCAAAGTCTGTGAACCCGAGTGCACACGAGTTTTTAACAGGTAGTTGACATAGTGATTAGAAGAATTGTGAAAAATGGCCGCCTGGTGTTAACAACAAACTGTCAATGTTCTGAAGTGTAAATAGCTACACAAGTTACGAGGCTGCGCGTAGTTGTTTGTGTCCTGGACAGAGGTTCAACTTGCGCAGAATACATTTTCCATCTTAAAGTCTTTTTTCCACTTTGCCACCTTCACTAATGACTGACTAACATCCGAGAGTATGCAAAATTGTCCTGATCCTGAAAAAGTGTTTTAAATCAACCCTTTTGGTATACAATGCTAGGTCCCTTCCATTCTTTCATTCGTCTTGAAAAACTTGCAACTTCATCTCATATATGTATACCTAACAAAAGAGTTTGTCCTGACTGATTGGTGATCAACGCCCAGCCCAAACGGTAAGAGCAATGAAGCTGATATTTTGAAAAAAATGTCCTTGTATGGCTAATGTAGCAGCGATTTGGGGAAAATTCGAACTCCAAAAGGGGGGTCAATGGGCCTCCGCACACGAGACTAATTATTCTGCCGGCATAAAACCGATTTAGTAGGCGAGGGGACTGAAGTGAGGGGAAAAAAACGGAATAAAATGTTCTGCCGAGTTTGAGTGGTTGAACAAGGCATACAACTAATACATACACAACTTTAAAAATATTCCAATTGTAAAAATAATACTACACAATGAAAAGGGGTTCATATATATAATTTTTTTGCCGGCAGCAATCATCCCGTGTGCGCTCGAAGTATGGTATAAAAACGGTTTTCTGCCGGCAGAATTAATCTCGTGTGCGGAGGCCCAGATTGACTGTATGAGAGAATTATTTATTTTCGAAATCAAACTCGGTTTGTGTAGGTACAGAAGTAAAGAAAATCAATTTCTTTGATTTTGGAATTCGGATACAGTTTGTATGGGAAGCATTTTTTTTCATTGTATCGAGCAAGGCACCCTAGGTACTTCTTTAACAGTAGCGATGCGACGGATAAAGAAAATACTATTTATAATATAATTTGATGCATCATTATCTGTCTAATTTCAGCTCTTTTGGAATATCTGGCGCGAGCGTATTGCCACGCTTCGGCTCAGGGGTGCGAATCTGTTCAACATTTCTCATTCATCGCCTTTTTCAAGCAGCGACGTCATCCCCGATGAAGAGGAAATAACGGTTTCAATTCACCCATCACCGCGAAGTTACCACTCATCAGATTATGAATCCACATCATACCAACGCTCGGCAGCTACCGCGTTTTACAAAAAATTCTCATCCATTTACACGGATGCAATAGAAAAATCTTCAAGCATCAAGTTGCCTTCAGATACCCACCACCAGATAGAACTGCAAAACTACTTCCGCTCTCTTTCAGTCACAAATAGCCTCTCGTGTGGTTGCAATACATCGTGGTAAGAACATAAAACTCGGCCACTTAATATTTTTATTCAATTTCCTCTCTTTATTTACAAACAAGGAAGATATACAAATAATAATACAATAGATATATATTAATTTTTTTTTTAATGTTTGTAAATATGTATTTATAACAAAACTTTGAAAATTCACTTCTCTTCTTTATTCATTCATTAATGTACAGCAAAAGGGGGATAAACAAAAAAAAAATCGAATATAAGACAAAATAAACACTTAACGACGAATATTACATAAAAATAGCGCAAAAAAAAAAAAAACAAAACTAAAAATTCATAATTGTATATAATATGACACTAGATGTCGCTGAAGACGCCGCCGTTTAGTTGTCAAACGATATGCTCTTCTCCGAGGACGTGTAACTGTTTCGATTGTAGGCCGAGCCGTTCTTCAAAATCCCATTGCCATTGGTGACCACAGGTGGCGCCATCTGTTGCTGCGGAGTGCTCTCAGTCTTGCGCAACTCGGTGTGGCTATTGGGAATGTTGATACTCACTCGCGATGGATTTGGCAATGTGCCACCATTTGCGCCCTCAAAAATAGCCGACTGCCGATTCTGCAGCATCTGGGTGAGTTTCTCGATATTCGAGGACTGTGTCTTTTGTAGAATGGGCTTTCCATTTGGATTTCTTTGGCGCAGAATAACATTCTGCAGCTCGCTAGTGGCGTTCTCTAGCTTCGCGTCCAAGTTGTTGTTTTTCTCTTCGTTGCGCTTTTTCAAGTTGGACCGACTTAGCGTTAGTTCGAGTTCACTGCGGAGGAGATCCGCAGCGATGGGTTCTTCCTTGTGGCCGTTCTCTGGTGACCGCGCAATAAATTCCAATTTTGATGGCTCCTTTCGGGCAACCGGTGTGCTGGAATACTCGCCAATGGTCACGGATACGGGTCGCTTGTTCTTTTTCATTGTTGGCGGCCCCGAGCTCTGTGGAGCGAAGTATGACGAGGGTGGCCGTGGAATCGAATTCGATGGATTCCTCATTTGATATGAATCTATAGATTCCAATTCGGCTAGGTCTCCGTTTGCTTTCGCCACTTCGTTGCGAGTCAGTGTGCCATTGCGGAAGGGCCCGTTCGAGTTGCGTGTCAGGGTGTGCACCGGAGATTGGACATAGTCTGGCGCTGGAGAATTTGGCGGCGATCTCTGTTGTGTGTAGTTGTCGCTTTTGTTGGCAAATTGTGGTGGCTAAATGGGAGGAAATCACATTAGTTACGGTTGGTTTGGGATGCAACTGCAAGTGCATTGTATACTCACAGGCGGCGGCGGTGTGGGGTAGTACCCATTTGTGCCATTTTGCATTGAGCTGCTAATCAAGTTGTTGTATTCAGTCTTGGAGACGTTGCAATTGCTGGAGCGATGATCGACTTCATCTTGCATCATTGCCGTTTTGCGGAGTTCTTCTTGACGCTCCTGCAAAGAAACGATTTAAAATGAGTGGTTAATTGGGGAAGGAACATGGCGTAGCAGACAAAAATGTCATATATGTAATAAGTTGGCACAACTATTCTTATATTTCTTCATAATAATACCAAAATCAATGAGTAGGGATAAATTGTTTCCTACAATCGCACGTTGTATTGCTATACAAAATTTATAGGTCTGTGTCGGCTCTTATTCTTTCATCTAACCTAATACCAGAGTGAAAATATTTATATGGAGGGCAACTTTCTGAAAACTTTCCTTGCAGAATATTGACAGTCAAACTTTTTAACATTAACTAGAATATATTCAGGATCTAATAGTAGAAGTAGATCCTAGTTACCTACCCTTGTAAAACGAATAGAACGTCTGAACTATACTTCTTTTTGCGGCAAAGTACACCAATTATGATATAGAAAGTATACTTCACTATTGCTATTTCAGCCATGTCGACATTTTAGTTGAATTATGTGTATAAGTAGTATAAATGAATATTAGTCGCCATTAGGATCCAAACATTCGTTTATTTTATGGAAGAACATCTCTAATTGTTTCGCATATCCCAACGGTTAAATTGTAAAGCTTTCTCTTGACAGCAAAGAGTCAGCTGGATTAAGTAAGCTTAACCTAGTGTCAAAACTGGATGAACATTTTCTTAAGTTATGACAAACTCTTGATATAGACCTTTTAGCACTTTAGCACTGTGTTTAATTTATATTTTCAAGCAATACGCATTTAATTATTGCTATAGAACTATTTTCCTGTGAAAATTTAGTTAATTATTTAAAACTAACATTTTGTTTCAGTATTTTGTACGTTAAAAACGTCAAAACAGTGTAGAATATACTTAAGTCGTTTTGTCTGGCCCTGAACTAGCCCTGAAATCACAGTTCTGGCTCTAAATCAAATTTTTGAGTTGGCATCGCTGGTCACGATATACATTTACAAAGTAATCGTACATTAGCTTAAGCTGAATTAATTCTATGTAATCCTATAACGGTTATTCCACAATTGTCTTCATTGTTTGCCAGACTATCAAAAAACATAAAAACAGCGGAGAAAAACGTTAAGTCTACCACTTAACCCTTTTTTTCGGGGGTTAATTAGGAACATCTCGCTGAGTAATCAAATCAGCATTGCAAAACTTCACGAAAAGCTCCCAGGCCACGAAATGCAGTATCTACGTAGTTGAATATCTCGTTCTTGTGTCCATTTTGTTTTTGAACTTGAAAAGTAGTGAAGCTATTATAAAATAAACATACTTTTAATAAATGTCGTCATGATAAAACTTTTATCCATGCGTCATAGTTATGGTATGAATCTTGTATTTCGCTATAGTATAAACCACAATGATTATTATTACCAATATTGTGTTAATATGTTCTGTCACGAATTGTAAATTAAGTGTTTCCATTGTTCCTTTGTTAGTCATTTGTGGAATTACTCCATAGTACGGTTTACAAGGAGTATCTAGATTTTCATATAATCAGCTCACAGTCAGATTAATTTCAGACTGTGTCAGTAGACTAGACAGCATGCTTTTGTATTATTAGATCAGCAGTGCGGTATTTACAATTGATTTATTGTCAATGGTGCATTAATTGTTTGCATTAAAGTAGGTGACTCTTGTTTTTATATATTTTTATGTTCTCTAGGGGCTGTGAATATCTTTGTGCGGTGACAGAGAAGCGCTAAACAAAATAATGATTTTCTAATAGAACATGCAAGGAAAAAAACACAATTTCTGAAGACTTGTCACTTGTGGCAATCGTATTCAACTTGGAGACGAGCGCACGATGATTTCAGACAATCCAACAAATTTCAAAAAAAAACCCCCTGTTTCTCAGATCAGAGCAGATAATTACAAAATTATGGTATCTGCCCCTTCGGGGAGTTCGTATCATGCTCAAATATCAGCTCTCTTATTTCTGTACCAATACTTATGAGAAGCTATAACAAAGATCACCATCGCAGCAGTTTGAATTATAGTAGATCTAATTGGGATCGTTGCCATGAGCTGATGACTATCACACTCCACCAAATGGATAAAAAGCAAATCCTCTCGGCGACAGTCTTTGAACCAAAAATTCGTCTTGAATTATATGATTCACAGTCATTTGTTGATTGAGAAAATCGCAAGTCTAGGTGAAAATCGAGTTTTCTGATGAGCCCACCCACCCAAAAAATTTTTTAATTTGGTATGGAAATTTACATTCCTCATTGGCATTTGCAGTAGCCCTACAAAAAATAGTTCCGAGGAAAACATGGCTGAAGAAGGATAAACAAGACACCACAACCACAGCGAAAAAACAAGGTTTAAGTTTAGCAAAGACTATTTACAACGAGAGAGTCGCTAACAAGCTTATTTGTTCCTTGCATGTCCTAATGGTCTCCGGCCCCGTGCTTCCTATGTCTATGGCAAATGCAATATGCAGTAGCTTCAATTGTTCTTCCTTTTACCCTTTATAGTGAAAGAAGATGGATCGGGACTCGGCAGCATCACCCGAGGGTGAAAACATCAATTGCACATGTAAAGTTTCGACTAGATTTAGATTTAGATTTAGATTTATTTATTTAGATCTACGATAAATTGCATCAACAGATCAAGAAAAAATTAAAATATATAAAGTACAACAATTATCTTAATGCTAACAATGCTAGTTCCTTAAATCTAGTTCTGGGTAATACAATATCTAGTTGATCATATACAACATTAAATAGTCTACAGCAAAACGTAACAGGCTCGTTGGCCCCGTACAAAGTGGAGTGATGAACTTCCAATAACAGTGGTCTAGCCCTAAGAACCCTTTGGGGGGCATAAATACAAATTAAGGAAAGTAAATTAGCACAATCAATGGAAGAACAGAGTAAATCTCTGACGAACATAATACAATACATTTTACGGCGAACTTCGAGAGTATCAAGACCCAACAACAAACATTTAGAGCGGTAAGAATGATGTACATTGTCATTCAGAAAGAAACGACGCAGAGCAAAGCGCAAAAAGTTTTTTTGAACATTTTCTATTCTTTTGATGTTTTTCAAAGAAAACGGGTTCCAGACAACACTACAATATTCCAGACATGGGCGAACCATGCTTATATAAATGGCCTTAAGTGTATAGGGATCCTTGAAATCCGTCGAATTTCTTTTTAGAAATCCTAGAGCGGAGTTAGCTTTTGACATTAATTTGTTTACATGAAGATCAAAAGTGAGTTTACTATCAAAAACCACACCAAGATCTTTAAATTCTGCTACCATATTAATTAATTGTTCACCCAGACGATAAGCGGGTATAATAGTATTTTGTATTCTATTATACGACATGGTGGCACACTTGTCTATATTAAGATGCAGATCGTTCAGTTTGCACCATTCAAAAAAATAATCCAAATCTCTCTGGAATAGATGATAATCATTGAAGTTAGATATGGTCGTAAAAAATTTTATGTCATCTGCGTACAAAAGACAATGACAAAAAATTAAAATTTTCGGTAAATCATTAATAAAAATGAGAAAAAGGATCGGTCCAAGATGACTTCCCTCCGGAACACCAGACACAGCATTAATAGCTACAGAAAATAAATTTCCTATACAGACAAATTGTTTTCTACCAAAAAGGTAGGATCTAAACCAAGAAAGTAATGAACCGAAAAATCCGTAACACTCAAGTTTTTTTAGAAGGATATGCAAGTTGATTCTACTAAAGGCTTTCACGAAATCGGTATAAACTACGTGTACTTGCTTATGATTTTCAATAGAAGTTAAGCAATAGTTGGTAAACTGTACTAGGTTAGAGCAAGTCGACCGACCCTTCCAAAATCCATGCTGAGAATCACTTATAAAGCTACTTAATATGCATACCATCCTTTCCCTCACTAGACGGTCCAGAAGTTTAGGTATAATAGACAGTTTTGACACCGGTCTGTAATTTGAAATTTGGTCTTTTTTACCACTCTTATAAATTGGAGTTATTATCGAATATTTCCATTCATCTATGAACGACCCACTAGATAATGACTGTTTCGACTATACTAGCAATTTAATGTATCCTTAAAGAGCTTATGATTGCTTAAAAGACAAAGGGATCCCATGGAATTAAAAAAATGGACGTTACAACTTCTACCTATATCACGTATGTTAGCTGTTCAATATGTCGTAATCCAAGGAAGCGTTTGCTTCCAGATTAAATAACGCTTACATTCAACGAGATCTGAAAACGAAAGTAAGCGCAATATTTGCAGTGGCTCAGTGTGGTCAATGTACCGGACTACTGAGCGAGGAGTTCCAAATACAACCACCAGCATTTAAGAAACTACACCTTAAAGTTTCTTTCATTGCACCACGCTCTTGCGTACGTGCGACAAGCATCCGAGAGTATATTTGTCGTCAGAAACCTTCAATTCAAACTCCTCATTAAACGGGTCCATGAAACCATCCCAAACTGTCCACTTTGCGAAAATGTTTCGAAAATATCGGAACTCAATGTCCTATTAGTGCTAAGATACGAAACCGAGAAGACAGTCCATATATTATCGTAAATTACATTTCAAAATCAGCCTCCCATGCTTAGAGCTTAGCCCAAAACAACTCTGCGGGTGCTTATTTTGTTTTTATTTGTGACATGTGCACCCCTATCGTGGAATCCGGCGGGGGGAATTATTCGCGGGAAAAAATATTTCGGTATCGTCATATTCGGATTTTTAAACCGATAGCCCGACAGTTATTACATTGGATCAAAGCTGGGAACGATAACGATAACGTTGGTATCTCACTGAAAACATGCACAAAGCCTTTGTTAAACACTTTCCCAGCTCTCGCAATCGCAAACCCAAAAAGGCGACTTGGTGGACCAGCGAGCTCAAAAAGCGGCGAACTACTGTGAGACAACTGTTTAACAAAGCAAGACAGAGTAGAGCAGAAGAAGACTGTACTACGTATAGATCCGAACTTAATCTGTGTACTAGAGAAATTAGGAAAGCTAAATTTGAATCCTGGAACACGTTCTGCGAATCGATGGAGAGTACAAGTGAGGCTGCCAGACTACGTAAAGTATTATCCAAAGACCCCACGGTCCCAGGATATATTAAACGTGCTCTTGGACAGAGTCTAGTCAAGAAACACTACAACTCTTAAAGGACACGCACTTTCCGGAGTCCAGTGAAATCACTAGGTATTAGAACAATCACACTCCTACTCCGTCAGGTACTGAACCGGAAGTAGCCACGGAAACTATTGCAACAGAGCACACAATCGCTTGGGCAGTCCACTCGTTCAACCCCTACAAATCAGCGGGACCAGACGACGTCATCCCAGCAATGATGCAACATGCTCTCAGTGTAATACTGCCATGGCTGAAAGTAATCTTCAAAAGCTGCATAAGGCTCTGCTACATACCGCAAAGCTGGAAAGAGGTAAAGGTGATATTTATTCCTAAAGCAGGAAAGCATATGCAATGCACTGCACTGCAAAAGATTTTAGGCCGACAAGCCTTTCTTCGTTTCTCTTAAAAACACTGGAGAGAATAATCGACTCATACATAAGCGATCTCCTCAATGTAAGTCCGTGGAAACAACTCTGCACGAAGTTGTGCCAATCATTGAAAAAGGCTTACACCCATAAAGAATTCACTCTGGCAGCATTTTTGGACATTGAAGGAGCATTTAATAATGTTAAAACAGTGGTCATAAAAACAGCGCTCAAAGGCCTGGGAGTGAAACAAGAGATTACAAACTGAATTTACGAAATGCTTAACAGCAGAGTAATTAACTCAGAAATCGGTGAGAGCAACATAAGGGGAATAGTGACCAATATGTTGAATCAGCATAAGTATGCTGAAAATTGTGTTCCAATCACAACTTATCGTAAATACTATGATGACAAAAATTTTTTTTTACACGATGTGTTGTGATTGGAACACAATTTTCAGCAAACGTATGCTGATTTAACATATCGTCTAATACTAGCTTTACTCGAATATACTCTCAAACTGAGTTCCAAGAATGTCATTTCAAAATTGGCTCTAAACTTGGCCTAAATTAAGTTTTATTTTCCTTTCTTTTATGAGAGCCTTAGGCTACCGAAATTTAACAAATTAAATCATTTCACTGATCATAGATAGTCACAAGTTCTACGCTTTGATTTGTGTCGCCAATTAAATCGACCAATCATTTAAACTATATTACAAAAACATGTATCCTACTCATAGGCGTACTAATGAATGAATTCAGCTCTATGAATAAATCTAAGCAAAATCGGCTATATGACCTTCTGGAAACACATTTGATTGCTCGCCACTGTTTCATTATTATGGTTATCAATCAAAATATGTACAAATTAATCTGCGAAGTGAAATAAAAAGCCACAAACCTATTTATCAAAAGATTAATCCTTTAAAGCATCTGGAACTGAAACTGATAAATGTATACCCCGTGGCCATTAATTTCTTTGTTTTTGGTTAAAAAAAAATGGTTTTAGTGTCAAGTTAAAAAAGTGCCCGCATGAAGCGACAGACTAAATTAGTAATTCATCTCAATCCCAAATCAAGTTCGAGGGTGTACTCGAATCTCGAGTATCGGCTAAATCTGATGAGATATTATTTTAAAGGAAGTATGTAAAATGGAATGCTTCATTTATACATATTTAAATACACATACATAAATGTATCTGCATAATAGTCGATTCTAATTTTAAATGCCCGTTCACCTGGCAAACCTCAAGTGATGGTCAATTGACGACCTCAGGCAGAATTTACTTATTCTTTTTTTTTTCAGCGGCGAATACTTGATTAGATAAATTTATTTGAAATCGAAGCTAATTAGGTTTTTTTTATTTTTATTTTTTCTATTTTTGTTCATTAACATAATTCAATTTATCTAGTCAAAGTGTTTTTGTTGGAAAATCTTTTGATCTTTTCGGTCAGGGCTTCGGCTTACGAATTTGATACGTGATTCATTATTTGTTTATCACTGCCATCAGTGGGTTGGGGTTCAACGCAATACGTGATATTTGACTTAAATATTTGATGCGTAGACAGACAAATGAAATTAGTTTCGTATGCAATTGATTTCAAGGTTGGCCAAAGTAAACTTTTTCGACAATACAAATTCACGGTTATCATAGCAATCATGGTGCTTTAACCATCTGAAATAGGCTTCTAGTCTAAAAGCAAAATTGTTCACCTGCATTTGGACTCAAGGTATATCGTATATATAGTGAGCTACGTGATTTTAGCGGTTATTAGAAATTATGCACAGATACTCATACACTATGCAGATATCTTCTAAATTCTTAATCCTGTCAGAGAACACTTTTCGTCAAATGGTATCCATCATTACCCAGAGCCACAGACTCGCATATAGATATGTATTATTGTTGGAGTTTTAGTATTCACTTAGAAAATTAATATTATGTATTCAAGCAATCTAGAGTTTTTCATGTCTTTCTAGTTTTTAATAAAATTTACTTCATTACTATTATTCATACTTAGCTGACCTGTTTTGTTATTCAAGAAGATACAACCAAGCGTCTTCCACAATCTTTATAAATTAACAGGTTATGGGCCCAGGGCACACGGTTTAGTTGCATTTCAATTATATATGCGAAATTTAATAATTTTTTGTCTTGCCCCGAATTTTCGTCAGCTGATTTTTTTTTGTCTTCGGCTACAAAATGGCCGCCGCTGTACCAATTCCAATGGTGGAGAGATTAAAAGGACGAGAAAACTACGATAATTGGAGCTTTGCTGTTCAAACGTATTTGGAGCTTGAAGAACTCTGGAATTGCGTTGTTGGAACTGAACTGGATGCAAAGAAAATCTCCAAGGCAAAGGCAAAAATTATTCTTCTTATTGACCCAATAAATTATGTGCATATCAGGAATGCGACCACGGCAAAGCAGGTTTGGGATTCATTGAAAACTGCTTTTATGGATAATGGTCTAAGTCGTAAGGTTGGACTATTACGGAGGCTGATCACTACCTCTTTAGAAAAATGCGAATCTGTTGATGATTATGTAAATAAAATAATCACAAACGCTCATAAACTACGAGGCATTGGTATGGACATTTCTGAAGAATGGGTAGGAACTCTTTTATTAGCTGGTCTGCCGGAAAAATACACGCCAATGATAATGGGCTTAGAAAGTTCTGGAATTCCCATCACAGGAGATTCAATTAAAATGAAGCTGCTACAAGATGTAGAGGTTGACAAACATTCAAAAGAGTCCAATGAATGTACATCGGCACTTTTTGGTGGAACTAATGTCCACAGAAATGACAAGGTAAAGAAACATCGAAAGCCTACTGTTCGTTGCTATTCGTGCAACAAGTTTGGTCATTACTCAAAGGACTGTCCCAAAAACAAAGTATGTTCCAGTACAAATAAGGGGTATTCAAATGCTGTTTTGTATACATCATTTGCGGTATAAAAGAAGAGGGATCATCTTCGGAAAGCGAGTACTATTCCGAGAATTCTGAAGAAACTTCTGTCGAAGCTCCCGAAGTTCAAGTACCTGAAGAAGAACCTGGCAACCGTCTTCGAAGATCAGAACGATTGAAAAAGCGAGTAAAATTCCCGGACTATGTAACATATATGAGTGACGCACAATTATTGGACGATCCCAGCAGCATACAAGAAATACGCCAACGACCTGATGCTATCTCATGGGAGAACGCAATGAAGGAGGAGTTTAAATCTCTTCAGAAGAACAAAACCTGGGTATTGTGTGATCTACCGAAAGGAAGAAAGGCTCTGAATTGCAAGTGGGTATTTAAAACCAAAAGAAATGCTAATGGTTCTATCGAACGTTACAAGGCGAGGCTCGTCATAAAAGGATGTTCACAGAAAATGGGCATTGATTATGAAGAAACTTTTTCGCCGGTTGTTCGATATGGAACTATACGATACTTGCTTAGTCTAGCCGTGAAATATGATCTAGATATTGATCAAATGGACGCTGTCACCGCATTCTTGCAGGCCGATTTGCAAGAAGAAATATATATGGTTCAACCAGAAGGGTTTTCGAATGGGACTAAAGTTTGCAAGTTGCAGAAGTCAATATACGGTCTTAAACAAGCGAGTCGTATCTGGAACCAGAAGCTGGATGCGGGCCTAAAAGATATTGGGTTGACTAGGTCAGAAGTTGATCACTGTGTTTACTATCGAATTGATGGGAAGAATAGATTGTACGTGGCAATCTACGTCGACGATTTGATCATATTGAGCAACAACAAGGAAATGAAAGCATCGTTAAAGAAAGCTCTAATGCAGAAGTTTCACATGAAAGACATAGGTAAGGCAAAACATTTTTTGGGCATGCAAGTTGTTTATGAAAAGGACAGAATTACCGTCGACCAACAACATTACATTGAAGAGATGTTAAAGAAATATCGTATGCTTGATTGCAATGCCGTTTCTACGCCTATGGATCCTGGTCAGAAGTTGGTTAAGGGTACAGCTGAAGAGTCAGAACAAATGACAGACGTGCCGTATCGCGAAGCTGTTGGAAGTCTTTTGTTCATATCACAGGTTTCCAGACCGGATATTTTGTTTGCTGTAAATAACGTTAGTCGCTTCAGCAATAATCCTACCAAAACTCATTGGGAAGCTGTTAAACGAATATTTCGGTACTTGAAGGGAACATTGGATTTCAAATTAAATTATGTCAAGGATGATAACACTACAGTATATGGTTTCTGCGATGCTGATTGGGCATCAGATCCTGAAGAAAGGCGTTCGGTCAGTGGCAATGTATTCTTGCATCAAGGAGGAGCAATTACTTGGGGAACGAGGCGACAACCAACTGTTGCACTCTCAACAACAGAAGCAGAATATATGTCGCTAAGTAATGCAGCACAAGAGGCAATGTGGTTCAAACAACTTCAACAAGAACTTGAACAGATAGAACCATGCAACATCACCGTATATTGTGGCAATCGAAGTGCTCTATGTTTGGCATCTGCGAATACTTTTCATGCAAGAACAAAGCATATAGATGTTCGTCATCATTTTATTAGGGAACTAATAGCTGATGGTTCCTTGAAGGTAGCACATGTTTCAACCAAGGAGATGATTGCAGATGCTCTAACCAAAGCAGTTAACAAAGACATTCTCAACAAATGCTTGAAGGCCATGGGCCTAAATAGATATTAATTTTAGCGGGAGTGTTGGAGTTTTAGTATTCACTTAGAAAATTAATATTATGTATTCAAGCAATCTAGAGTTTTTCATGTCTTTCTAGTTTTTAATAAAATTTACTTCATTACTATTATTCATACTTAGCTGACCTGTTTTGTTATTCAAGAAGATACAACCAAGCGTCTTCCACAATCTTTATAAATTAACAATTATTATTGTTTACCAGACTTTTTGGTAGATATTAGATCATTTTATTAAATAAAAGTAGAACGACGGATGCGACTTTACACAACCACGCAGAGCATTTCTAATTCTGCAAACCCCTCAGCTCTGACCTAGTGATCAGAATTGATTGTATGAGGTTTTTGGGCTGGATGTGTAGGTACATTTTGTACCGATTCCGATCAGATGGCCTAAGTTTTGGAATTTGGTCTAGAGTTTCATTTGATGCTAGCAATGGTGATGATATAATTACAGCTGAAAACCAAATTGAAATTAATTTCCAGAACCACTATTTTGAGTTCCTCTATCAACCTGACGTCATTTCTGATAAATACCGCTTGACTCCAAAATTTTCTTCTAAAGCAATATTTCTTGCCCTTAATCCTCGTATACAAATTACACTTAACTTTTTTTTTCGCCCTTAGAGGCGAAAAACCCCAAGATTATTATGTAACTATCTTAAGCAATCTTCTTAATTTAGACATTCCAACTACTCCAGTGCGCAGTAGTTAAAATTTGTTAAAATTTGTAACATTTCCTGAAATACAACACAATTAGGAAGATGGCGAAGAATCCCGAGAGAACGGCAATAAACAAAAACACCTCGTTTAGCAACAACAACGCGCTGAGGTTGGTCTTCTCCTCTGTTATATTCTATAATCACCAGTTGGCAGAAATATTGCGCAGTTGCCGAAAGTAGTAATCACTTGGTCAATTGGCAAATGCAAATGCAAGGTTCATTTCCTGGCAGGGGAAAGCAGAAATGTATAGCTATCATTCCTACCAAAAGTGACTGTTTCTACGAGTTATTGTTATTGCTATTCCCTCAACAATAATTCACAATTAGGATTGTTTTGATTTAATTGAGCAGTCTTTCCACACAAAGTAATCATGAGCCGCATCGCCATTTTGAAGACACATACCTAACTTTTATGCAGTACAGACCATTGCTGCTCCAGAAATGTTTCTTTCTTTTGACACCTTAATTATTAGAAATAACCGCAAATGGGATTAAACTATAAAAATAATCAAAAAAAATGAAAAATGTCAATGAATAAGCTATCGTTGTGTTCCTTTCGTACGCAACGAAAATGTCACTCGTTTGAAGAATTACATGACGCAAAATAAACGAAAACGAAATAGCTTTCGTTTGTTTACTTTCGCACAAACGAATTCCTTTCGTTTTTATAGTTACATAAAGCAGACCGTTGTTCGCGCATGCGAAAACGATTGAACGTTTTCATCTTACAGAGTGCCACCCCAGAATTGAGTAGATATTACTCCCAACTCACTGCTTACGTTATGTATATCTCAGAAGTGTCAAGTAGACAGTAGAGTGTGATTGTAGCAATTCCATGCTGAAGATTATATCACTTTTCTTAACTTCACTGAGAAAAATCTTAATCTTAAGACAGACCTAAAGTTTCTGTTTCGGTCAAACGAAGTTGGTAGCAGTGAATGTAAAAATACCTACGTTCGTCAATTCGTCATGTACATGTTTACTCCAAAAAGAATAATGCTGGGTTTCCACTTGTCGATTTGAAATTGACAATTAACGTATTTTTATGCCAATTAAACAATTAGCAAGTGGAAATAGCGAAAAATTGCGTGTCAATGAATTGACCAACAGCGTTTGTCAATAACTGACAAAGAAACCACTGGACAAGTGGAAATAGCTGAATTGTCAAACAAAATGTCACTTTGTCTATAATTGACTGAGAAAATTTAATTGGCATCGAGTTCATAAGTTGGTCAATCAACTGACAAACGATTTTTTGCCAATAATTGGCATAAGTGGAAATGAACTGACGTTGGTGTTGTTCAATGACATAAACGCAAGGGCTGTAATACTTTGTCAATCAACCGACATGTAAAAAACCCAGCTTAACACGTTGGAAATCCATTGAACAGATGTGATAGTTGCTGCCAAGTACCTCTAATTTCTCTGATTCACTTTTATTCTGTTAAATCACTTCAGCAAAGCAAAAAAAACCTCTCCGGTCTAGTAAGTTACAAGTCTTTAGCCATTATAGAAAACATTCACCCTTATTCCCGTTGGCGTTTGTCGTATACGACTCATCTCATGTGACATGTCGTTGTAAAAACGATATTCAGATTTTTTTTCCAACTTTTGTTAACGATTTTACTTAATTTTGTATGTGCTCACTGTAATTTCAAAAAGTTTTTCTTAAAAAGGCGTTTACGACAAACGCCAACAGGAATAAGGATTATTATGTCCCTGCACTTGTAAATTACGTTGGTTTCCCGTTTACTAGAGCTTATCGACTATAGAATTCCATGGAAAGAATTCGACTTATTGCTGTAAGACGTAATTATTGAAATATTTTGATGCAGCTGTACCAGTATCTTCGTTTAGAGACCAAGATTTGGTTGACATGTGAATACGTTTTAACGCGATGGTGGTAATTGTGTTAATCGCTGGTATTTTTTGTATCAGTAAACACGATCTCCGTCTTGTTGTTTTGTCAGTCAACCCACAACGTAGGTAAATAAAAAAAAATTAGCAATGCTTTATTTTATTCACATTTTGACTTGAGATAAGTGCACAGATAAGCTTTTATTGTATTCCGAACTACGTGATGAACATAAAGCGTGTATTTGCTATTGAGTTAATTAAATTTCATTGGCAACTAGTTGCAGCAATCAATTCATATGTTCAAACAAAGATAGGTACCTAGCATTCCAATTAAGTATTTGTCAACATCTTTGAGTATTCTACGACTGTACCCGAAAACAAACTGTAATTACTGTTCGACACCTTATGACCCATACATGGCAAACATCGTATAATAATTGCAAACTTCCACCTTCCGGATAATGTAAAAGCTAAAGGTATAGGTACCTATAGATACTCTCTTAGGTACCTATAGATACTATCGTATCGTATCTTCCATAACATGAAAAACAAAACATCACCAGTTTAAAGTGTTACACGTAGCGCTTGTCGCAATTAAGTTTTGTTGTAGAGCGTTTTTATTGTTATTTATTTTATCATTTTCACCTACAATGCGACACGACACACATTGTGGTGTGTGATAACATTTTTTCCGCCATTAGTCACGTTTCAAATTTAAAATGCGATTTATAGATGGGGGTTCGGTTATTTTCGCTTTTTCTGTTGTTTCCCACTCTCTCCCAGTAGTCATTCAGCATTCAGGTATATTTTCACTAAACCCAAAACAATTTTGTTAGATTTAACTTCAAAGATACATAACTGCTAAAGGGGAACACCATCGGGCAATAAATACATGACATACCGATGGAGATTTTAAACGTGTTCCTAAACAAAGCTGCTTATATAGGTAGGTACCTAACGTTCAAAGGAGTGATGTCATTATCACACTTGAAACGAGCATCCGCGACTTGAGAGTTCGATAATAATTTGTTCGTATTCCCAACATTTGTTATAAACGAATGAAAATAAATTTTTAAATTACAAAAAAAGACACGTAAGTAAACGAAATGTTATTGTTAACCTTGAACTTTGCAATGCATTCACGGTGATGAATTTGCAAGTAGGTACCTATAGACCTACCTAATATTTCAAGTGATGATGATGATGAGATGCTTCTGCGTTTCTTAGACGTGAAGTCATAATTTATTGTTGATTGATTAAGAGAAGTATTGTGAGGTGCTTGTCATAATTATAAAAAAAATGTATGAATAATTAAAAATCATATTGATAAAATGTTGGGAAATATAAATACAAAGACAATTTTGGGAAACATTTTGTTTGAAAAATTGACTCGTGTCAGTTTTATGACTCAATTAAAAAATGACAATAGCAAAAACAAATTGCTTTTACAAGGTGATAAAGAATCAGCCACTTCCTCGAATGAAAGTGAAGACATTAGTGTTGCGTTAAAGAAGAGAAGAATGATAAGCCTTCGTGCAAATGACAGCAAAACGGTTTGTCTGTCACCCTCTCTGTTGAAACAATTTGGTAGCCTAGGCTAGGTAAGTATATAGCGATTCGTCAATAGACGACAATGGGTAAGGCTCACTTTCTGACAGGGAAAATCAACAGTGAATTGACACTTGAAGTAAGTTTGATGATGAATTAGTTGTGTAACTTTAAATGGCTATAATTCGAAACAAGTGTATATAAGCAAATTTGCGTTATTTCTTCAAACAACTAAGTACACGCTAATTAAAGTGATTGATATAATTTCGGTGATTATAGTGGTATAAACTAGATCGTTATTATAATTATACACATTACACATATATAAATAATTTATTGAATTTCCCAATCAGTTTTCAAAAAATCCGAACGCACTTGCAATTGTAATGCGTTCCATAAATTGGCGAATAAAAAAATCTTTCTAAATAAATAAATAAAAAAAAAAATAGGTGGCGCAACAGGCGTGTAGAGGCTTAGCTTCTCACAACCATTCGTTTGTGTGACTTTTATTTTTGGGACCAATGAAAGGGACCTACAACATTCTGCCGGGTCCGAACGGCTGAATTAGAAGCTTTTTCAGTCCTTTCATTGGTCCCAAACAGTTATACTCTCGGATATTTGTCAGACTTTCGCGAGAGGTGGCGAAAGTGGAAAAAACCTTAAGATGTTTGTGTTTTCCTAGGATCGAACCTGGGACCCCTCGCACACTAGTCCAGCACACTAACCACTGCGCCACTGCGGCTGCAAAAATCGTTCTGCCTAACATTAAAAAAAAACATGTTTCCTGATGAAATGAGCCGAACACCCGCAGGGATCCATGATATAACAAAATTTCTCAAAAATAAATTTTCTGGAGTCGAATTTATAAGTAAGATTGAGGCTGAGGATAGTTAATAAATGGTGTCCCATAATTCACGCAAAGTTTGAAGTTTGCTTCATTTAATAGTATCTACAATGATGTCAAGGGGAAAAAGGTAACAATATGATAGCTGACAGTTCGGGGTTAGTAAAAATGGAGTGCTATCCGAAAGAACAACGCATTTTCATTGTTGAGCAATATTTTAAAAATAATAAAGGTTTGTCAACTGCGGTGAGCAATTTTCGAAATAAATATGGGCGTTGTAGTGATTTAAATCCATCAACTGTGAAAAGAATAATTGAAAAATTCTGGGAGACTGTCACAAGTCGTTCAACAGAAAACATCGAAGCAGTTCGCGAGAGTATTGCTGACAGTCCAGGAAGATCAATTCCGCACCGTAGTCAAGAATTGGGTATTTCGAGAAGCTCTCTAAAGCGAATTCTCACGAAAGACTTGAAACTTCATGCTTACAAAGTTCAATTGACTCATGACTACTGACCATGCAGCGCTAAGAGAGTTCGTTGAATGGATTTTGGAACAATAACAAGTGGATGCGGATTTTTCGAACAAAATCATCTTTAGTGATAAAGCTCATTTTCATCTTCCCGGCTTTGTTAATCGTCCAAATTTTCGCATTTGGGGTTCAGAAAGGCCACGAGTAATTGTTGAGAAACAAAAGCATCCACAACGCGTGACTGTTTGGTGCGAATTTTGGGCTGGAGGCATTATCGGACCATTCTTCTTCGAAAATGCGGCTGGTCAGGCAAATTATAATATGTTATTCGTTATCGTGACATAATATTCCAGTTTTTATTGTCTAAATTACAAGATATGGATGTGGCAGTATGTACATCTATATATATAAAAATTGAGCCCTAAAATGTTTGTCGTCGATTCACGCCTTAACGCAATTACCGATTTTAACCAAACTTTCACACATCATTGGTATACGGTTTCTGTGAAGTTTGGTAAAAATTGGACAAAGGGGCGTGGCACAGCCCATACAAAAAAACATTTAAAATCGTATATCTGGAAAACCAGCGCAGTAGCGCAGTGGTTAGTGTGCTGGACTACTGTGCGAGGGATCCCAGGTTCGATCCCCGGAAAAACCCAAATTACATCTTAAAGTTTTTTTTCTACTGCGCCACCTCTCGCGAACGTCTGACAAACATCCGAGAGTATGACTGTCATGAAAAAGCTTCTCAATTTAGCCGTTCGGACTCGGCATAAAATTGTAGGTCCCTTCCATTCGTCCCAAAAATAGAAACTCACACAAAACGAATGGTTGCGAGAAGCTAGGCCTTGGGTGTCTACCCGCCTGTTGCGCCACTTATTTATTTATTTATTTATTTATATCTGGAAAACCACTAAATCGATTGAGCTCAAACTTACAGATGATCTTAGTTATTTGCCCTGGAGTGCTCCTGTGAAGTTTGGTCAATATTGGACAAAGGGAAGTGGCACCGCCCATATAAAAATAACATTTAAAGTTGTATACCTCGAAAACCACTAAATCGAGTGAGCTCAAACTTACAGATGATCTTAGTTATTGTTCCTGAAGTGCTTCTGTGAATCACCGACCATACAAAAAAAATACTCACAATCGTATATCTCGAAAACCACCAAATCGATTGGGCTCAAACTTACAGATGATCTTAGTTATTTGCCCTGGAGTGCTCCTGTGAAGTTTGGTCAATATTGGACAAAGGGAAGTGGCACCGCCCATACAAAAATAACATTTAAAATCGTATACCTCGAAAACCACTAAATCGAGTGAGCTCAAACTTACACATAGTCTTAATTATTGGCCATAGAGTGCTCCTGTGAAGATTGGTCAAATTTGGTCAAAAATTTTTTGGCACTTCACATACAAAAAAAAATATTCAAAATCTTATACCTCCTATACAAAAAACATCTTCTATGGGGTGAAACTCGATGACGTTATATCTCGATAATCGCTGGGCCATTTTCATTATTCTTTTTTTGTTTTGTTCGTATTGCTGTATTTCAGGTTTAGGCTAAAAGAAAATTCCACCAAGTCGATTTACTTTCATTTCTCGCATTTTACGAAAGAACATTATTTCCTAAGACCTAAGCAATACAATTCCTGTGCACGGGCAAAGCCAAGCGGGTAGGTACACCTTTTCGATAGTCTTGGAATTGGAAGCCAAAGTTTTTAAAATTTGTAATATTGATATAAATAATGAAAGTTAATAATATTGTCTAGGCAATACGATTTCTGAAAAAAAATCAAAAAATGCTGTGTAAGAACCACAGATCATTACAATAAAAACAGTTTTTCTATTTAACTATTTTGCACAACGAAGTGTGCACGGGCTACGCTAGTAGTTTCATAAAAATTTTAATTTTTTGTATGTACTAGTTTTGGAAATTTGTCAATATCTCAGAGCTGGTAACACCTAAACATGTGGTTTCAACAAGACGATGCCACATGCTATACAGCCAGAGAAACAATTTAATTACTGCAAGAGTCATTTCCTAATTGTAATCGGCCGTTTTTGCGATTAGATTGGCCATCCAGATCTTTCAATTTAACGCCATTGAACTTTTTTCTTTGGTGTGTCTTGAAGGCAAAGGTCTATGCAAACAAGGCCACGATCACCAAAGTGTCGGCCATTTATTCGATGTGCTATTCCATGCATATTTTCTATCATATCAAAATTACATTTTGCCTGAATTATGGGACACCCTTTAGAAGCTAAAATTAAGCGAAGATCCCAGGTATTTTGCAAACAGCTTTCCTAAGGGGATTTAAAGTATACCACAAATATAAACAGACCTATGTCTTATGCGAATTCTTTATTAATAAAAAAAAACTCTCGAAAACATTATAAGATTTACTACCATATAACTCATCTGTAAACTCACAAGCCAACGTCAGAGATAACATTTTTTAAAAGTCTGTACAAAAACTTAGTTATAGATGTTCTCCCATTTTGCATATAGGGCTGATGACATTGACATTAGCAGCCTCATTGATCACCTTCACCTTTTTGTATTTTTCGAAATTCGTTTACTTTAATCGAAAAACATTGATACCTCATTCTTTTCTCTCCCCTTCTCAATCTAGCGAACAATTTTACGCTAGGTTGAGAAATTTCCCGAAATGTAATCCTTTGTGGTAAAGTTCGAACCCAAATGGTTAAATGTTTTTTTATATATGAAGTTTAACATGCTGCTAGTCATCTAGCCGTAACTGAAACGCGGCTGCCAGTGACGAGTTGGTAGATATTGAAACGGTGCGGTCGGAGATGGGGTATGACTAGCTATTAATGAATGAATCATGATTGATTTCATCGAGGAAAGAGTCTTCTTAACATCTGTACCTAACCTACAGAAACAGACCTGGCTTTAAGGAAGTTTATAGTTTTGTCTACCTGTCCGCCATTATTACTTGGAAAAAGAGACCAATGTAGCATCAGTCTTTGCAATTGCTGCTTCTTCGGGCTAAGAAAATCAAGGACCTAATAGGATCAAACAGGTATTTTAGAAGACCCTAATCATACCCGTTCCCTGCTTCCCTGATGTTGTTGGGATGTTTTAAGAGAAGGATACGTCAGCTAATTTGGTGACGAAAAGTTACAAAGAATTTTACGTGCTCAACATGATTAGAACACGTAAATGACTGTGGTGGTTGGGGTGTGTAGAGGGAATATAAAAAACAATACACCAGCGCGTCAATTGAGTAAGTCCACCCTTCAAAAGTACCAAATTATTTTTTAGCAGTAGTACCACTATAGCGAAGGATTTTACTGGACCAAAAATAGCAAGGGATCATTAGTGAAGAAATGAAAGAGTGTCGGAGACAAAATATATCCTTTAGGGATTTCGAACTTCAAATACTACTTTTATTGAGCTGCATAATGTATAATCTATTGAAGAAAAGACGCATTATCCGGTGGTCCAACAAGCAAGCATTTTCGACAAAAAAGAGAGGCAGGAGAAGACCCGGAAAATTTGTAGACGATTCACAGTGTATCTAGAGTGCACCAGGATGCAAATTGTGATGCTAATGGTTTACTATAATAATACTATCATTTTTCCATTATCCATTTAGTACGTTATAGAACTTCGTATAGCCTTACTCATCTTCTAGAACAATTTCGATGCTTCCTGATGTCACCTGAGATAATTTATACAAAAGTGTAAAAGCAAACAACAAATCAGCTCGTTTCACCACTTTAAGTCTCTTATCGCTTAATTGTTCCCAGAAGCGGATTACTTAACTGATTGTTATCTTGGGTAGTCCCTAATGACTACACTTCGCAAAGTTTCCTCTTATGTATACATACAAACAATCCATATTCGGTAATGTGTACCCAATTAGTCGACTCTGGCGTTGTACTATATCTATCTTCGCACAATAAATTAGTCAACCCAAAGTTAATTACAAAACGCGACGCAACCGATAGATTACGATTGTCAAAATCCCCATAAAAACTGATCTAGTTGGTCGACAATTTAATGGCTTCACAATGAAATGGCTTCACAATAAAACGTACAATGGCATTACGCGGCGACTGTCAATCCCGAAATTTGTCAATTCAACTCTCAAGGCTTGCTCACATATGAACTGAGCATATATTTTGCAACTTTTCCCAAGATAAACATCACAAGACGGTTTCGCATGCAAGTATTCAGTGGCTACAGCTACTCAAAAAATAAAAACACATATCTACCTACAAAGGAATGCAAGTCAACTTGAAAAAATGCAAATGTTTTCTTTAGGTTTTGTATCTACGAACTATACGAATGTCAGCGGCGGCGTACCTGGTAGGTGCAGATTTTCACCAGCGGCTTCCCACCGGTCGGCTTCATTCTGAATTTGTGGTCTTGGTTTAGCTCTTCCGATGGTTGGAACTCCTTTCGTTTGGTTGTGGCGGTTTTGCACTTGGCTTAATGTGCACTATCGAGCGCGAGTGCAAATCAGGTGTGAAGCATATGAGCAGCACTTGCGTAAGGCAATACAAGATACGAGCGAATAATCTAATTACATGACGTCTGCTCCTATGCAGTAGATTCTAATGGCTTCACTGTGCGCGAGAAATATGTATATTGTATAATCGTAACGAGTTGCGCAAAGTTTCAGATGCAGAAAACCGAAAAACAATGCAACGTGTAGCAGGGGAAAACTTTAATTAGACACTTCTCTCTCCGCGCAGTGGTGCACAGAGTATCTTTTGCTCAACTCGGGGAATTTAATGGATAAATCACCAAAACACGACGGCAATTGCACTCGTATAACGTATTGTAAGGTACGTAGGTAAAGTATGTATAGCTGTATAACACACCAGCACAAGGAATACAAAAACCGATGCCGGAGAAACGATTGATCGGCTACGCGATGGATGGATGGTGGAACTTTCACTGACGCGACCACAAAATCAATTAAAAATCATTTTGTGTATAAGTTGCCCTGCGCGCGCGCGGCGACGTTAACGTCTCCCATACGGGGTTCCAGGTTCGCGGAGAATTTGAAAATGTATTCTTTTTCCTTTTTTTTTTTCTTGCCCCCAAATAACAAGTCTTATCTTCTCTGTTGGTGCCTGGGTAAAAGTGGGCACACGATTAACAACCTTGGCTAACTAAAGCGGAGGCACGAAAATGAGAAAAAAAAAAGGCCACAGTATCTCAGTATCTCGGACAGAACCGCACGGATTTTCTTATTTTTATTTTTCACAAGCTTTCTACGACGGAACAAAAATATCACACGCAACTACAATTGTGTTCACCTGTCTTGGAGAAGCCCACCTGTACGACTGGCATTTACCACGTTTGAATCGACGCGATCGAGGTGTAGTCTGCAGTGTATTGTGTATAGAAGCAAAAAGCTTTCTTCTCCGGTTTTTAGCTGGTGTATGGCTCACTCTCTTCAAATAGCTGACGTCACGTATAGGTACAAGGTACCTATCGCATCGCAGCAACAATTCATAAAACTCTGTTCACAACAGGTGTATAATCGAGAAAATATCCCCCGTATAAAACCTGTCAAGCATCTCTAAGTATCTACGGCTATTTGTTGTGGAAAATTCTTTTGTACAAAACGCACTGAGGACGAGAGGCATAGTAAACAAGGCTTCTCTGCCACTTGGATATAATTTTATCACCTGTATAGTGGATAGAGTGGCATCGACACAGAGAGAGGGTGTGATGGTTTAATTTATCAGCTATTTTGTCGTTTGAAGTAGCTCTACGAGGTCGGCGAGGAGAAGGAATGAAATTGAAAACTTCAAGTGAGCTTAAAGAGAGACAACGTTAGATGTATCTATCTGGTTACAGCTGGAAGCTGTATGCCAAGTTTTTTCTTCATCTCGTGTTTGAGCAGCACCTCGAGATAAATGGAACCCATGTGAGTCATAGAGACTTGGTTTCTACGTCTTTAAAAAATATTTAAGCGAGAGTTTTGAAAGGTGAACAAATTTATCTATTCTCGTTTGTGGACACAGCTGAAGAAATACCTTTGGTTGCAGAGTATATGATATAGAGCTATAGAGTTGGGGACTTTAGAAACGTGTAACATTTTAGGCGATTGCTGTATTGTTTCGTGCGGCAAAGTTTTGAAAGGAATTGAAATATGAAACCAGAGCTAGTATACCTATAGTGCAATAAAGAAGATACACACATAAAAGTGTCTAGATGACATCACTGCAAGGGAGAAACAGATTGGAATGCAGTGATAAGATGGCGACCTAGATAAAGTGTCTTTGTCGAGCAGCACTTATTGTAAGTGGCATCGGTTTCATTGAAGTTGAGAGGGGCGTTTTCTATGCATTTTGAAAGGAAAATGTTGACAAGAAAGGGTTTGCTGGCTAGTTACATCGGCCATAAGCGAAGTATAGTACTCATATTGTCTGGTACTGAAACTAGTTTCTCCTTGACAGTGGAAACGGCTTTAAAATAATAAAGTGTTGCGAAATCTCTGGCTGCACCAAAATCAGGATCCGAGTATGTATTTGACGACGAATCCTACTCCTATGTGAAAGAATCAAGTAAATATCTGGCATACAGGGTGGGCCATCTAGTGGTTTCTTTTTAAATCATAGGTTATTTTGACACTGACAGCTGTTTCCCGCTCGAAATTTGACAGAAAGTCAGTATCATACCTCCGCGGAACGAAATGAGTCAACGTTGGGAAATATTAAAACTTATTTCCAAAGTGAGTGCTGGTGTAGCCCAAACAATGCGTTTTTTGAAAAAAAGTTTTGGCGGAAATGAATCACCCACCGCTGTATGCAAGTTTGTGCAAAAAGTTCGTGAGATTGCGGTATGCTAGTGGACAACACTCATGGTTGCCGTCGTCGTACGGTGCCAATGCATCCACAGAAAGTGACAGTTTGAACCGGATTGTGGGGTGGTGGCATCATTGCACCATTTTTCTTCGAAAATGAGGCTGGGAACAACGGTTCGGTCAAAGGTGGGCGTTACCTCTGTTAACCATGTTAACCGTTCACTTTTTTTACTGAAATTGAATATATGGATTTGGACTACCTCTGGTTCATCAGAATGGTGAGCCATGCCACACAGCCCATGCCACAATCGATCTTTTGTGCACCAAATTAACAAATCGTATTATCAGCCGTCTTGGCGATGTCAATTGGCCGCCTCTGAACTGCGAATTGACCCCTTTGGACTTTTTTTGTGGGGAACCGTGAAAGACCGATGTTATGCCAACAATCCGGAAACGATTCAAGTACTTGAGGGCAATATCATCGAAGCAATCCGTGAGCTACACCCTGAAACCATCAACAAGGTCTTGGAAAATTGGAGTGACCAGAATGCGCTACTGCGAAGCAAGCCACTTGAACTACCTACGTTGTGTTCCATAATTAATGGGTACAATGTCCGGCAGTGACTGTAAAACTCTGCAATAAAGCACTTACAGACACGGTGACTCTTTACTGGGTGCAAGAACTTTATAGATATTCCAAAAACCGTACACTGTATTAGTCTTATTATGACCACGACATATGGTTTCAAATGTAATCGCACATTGGCTTAAGCTGAATTACTCTCATGCTGTTATATAATACTGCTCCAACACTACATCCATTTTGAATTTAACCCAACTCTGTATCTTAACGGCGTTAGAAATGGTCGGATAGTGAATGCGTACTCGTGTTGGTCGTCATATCAATCGCGTGGAAGTGAGTGGCAAGGAAATACTAGCTCTATTCCAACAAATGCCTTGGATGGCTTTCTGATTATGGTTCATTTCCTGCCTTCGTAACACCAAAAAAGGTACCCTACCGCTGCGCTGCTGGCCCAATGGCCTGTACGCGTAATAAATCAGACAATTGCCTAAGGTTACATAAAGGCAATTCTTTGTACAATTAGGAACTTGAAAAAGAGAAAATCACCAAAATCAATATCGTAGTGTCCATTCATCTCTCGAGGCAGCGTGTCGAAAAATTGACGCCAATTAACGGTAACTCAAGTGGCACAGACGTTTTACTGAAGAAACATAATATAATACTCGCCTAAACAAGTGTAAAGATCCATTGTTCCGTCGATGAATATGGAATTCTTGACCCCCCCAACTCCATCAAACTCCAAACGAAAACCAAGTCTCTATACTTCTCCCATCTTTCTCACTGCGCAAAGGGAAGATCAAAGCATCCATAACTTTGCATTAATTTGGACATCTTTTTCTGAAGTAGATTGTCAATCGGTTGTCAAGTTAATTATATTTTCGAGGAAGTCAATGTACTGTGAAACAAGATTCCCTCACATATACATAGTATACAAGTCGGCGCATGTGCACCGACTGAGCTTTTCCGGTCGTGAAAGTATTTATCGCGCTTGGTGACATAATTAACACCATGAGATACACAACAGAAGAGGTACAAAAGTATATCTATCTCTTCGCACCGTTTTTGGTAAATGAACCACGCACTGAATGGTGGATTATAAAATCTCATTTCGCCAAAGATGGCGCTGTTACCGGGGACCGCATCAGGGAAGCCACACCACAATGGCGTGTGTTGTTCAAAAGAGAGAAAACAGAAAAGTTTACCTTTTTTGGTCCAACAATTTCAATTAACAGTTCCGTAAATCAATGCGTTAGATAATTAATAATGCGATAATTCCCCCAACAGATCAGTGAACTCGATCGCGCTTGCGCGACGTATACATAGATTGTTGTCAGCATCTTCATCGCGTAGTGTGCTTGTCAGAGCGCACACCTTTCCGGTTTGTCAATTTTTTTTTAATGACAACACTTTGTGTTTGTTTGGCCTCTTTTCTGCGGAGTGAGTGAAAGAGGCGGCAGATTTATTGTGATTCTGATCAAAAATTGATACCACCACGTGATCGAACGAGAAAAGGGAGAGACCGGACCAGAACTTCTCGATATACCTACCATCAAGTGGTCACAGTTTTCCTCAACCTTCTTTCGAGATGAAATGAAAGATGAAAGTCGGGGAAGCGATAACTTTTTTTGTTTTTTGCCTTTCGCCTCTCTACTTCTGGGGTATGGGTATTGTTCGGTCTTCTTTGTTTAACGCGTTCGCATATTGGGTTGTTGCAGTTTGCAATTTGCATCTACAAGCGTAACATTTTCTATGATCATTAATCTGGCGCTCGACCCAGATACACACTACAGTTGCTGTGTGCGGATACACCGCGCCGATCGACGCGCTGAAGTGGTAAGAAATCTGTAACAGATCTCGATTGGATGGTGAAGACATCATCATCAGCACCATCATACACGTCCGAGCGATGTGATGATTTGCAGAAAGTAATTCTGATTTAGATACGATGACATGAATCAGTTGATGATTTGTATCTTTTGCATAATAAATAGTTTTCGTAGACAAACATATTCGAGAGGTCGTTGATCTCGTTCCAAAATTCGGTGATCACGGTGGCAAGCCGACGACAAAAATTGATTATCATCATTAGTATTCACGGTGATGAATCTGCTTCATAACGCGCACCCAATGATAGAGGTGGCCTAGGTATTATAGCGATACGAAGCATTTTTGACGCTTCATTTGACATGCTGAGGGCAGTTCAAGTCGGGTTACAAGCTCACTATTAGGAAGTGAGAATAATTTCTCTAAGCCCAAGTGATGGTACTGTTGCAGATGCATTTGAATAAGCGCAGTTTTATGTGCCCATAAACGGTAGGTCGTTGAATGAGCGCGCATATAAGATCGAAGTGAGTCGTTAAAAAATGTTAATTGTATTGTAGAAGTGAGTAACAAAACTGGTTAAAGCTGAACTTTATTTCATTATGGCCGTAAACCCTGTAGTAATGGGTAACCAGATCAATTTGGACAGAGTTGCGCTATAAAATTTGTGACCAATTTAGAGGTAAATACAAAGGCACCGGGTGACGGAAAATTCGTATTTCCGATAGCAAAGTAAATGAAATTAATTTGGAAATCACAATGAACCCAAAAACGTGAACAATAAGGTCCACAAATTGAGAAAAAGAAGAAGTACGCCCTTGATAAGAAACTGCACCTTTCTGACCGTTCAATTCAAGTTCTTTTTGCACGGTATCAAGTCTGAAACTCACTAGGTATATACATAAATGCTAGTCCGTTTTGTTTTTGAATCTCTTTCTTATTTTTACATATGATCTCCTGTCTGCAACTTCTAATCGAATTAATTTCTTTACCGATGGCAGCACTCTCAGCTTGTCATATTCCAAGACTCACTTTTAGGCCGTTGGTAGCATTATAAATTAAGTTTAGGCCAATAGAGTGGAATTTAGTACTTCTAAAACTTTCACCCCTTCTGATCTGGCTAGAATTTATAAGCAATTCAAACTCAATACCCGTCTTTCTATAGGAATGCCCTTAAGACTATGTTCGGTCCTAGTTACTATGTACTTCAATCTACATTACAACCTCTTTTCTTAAAAAAAGGGTTATTTTGGTAGATAATGGTCAAACTTGCTTTTAACAATCGCCGATAGAAAGACGATTAGGGTCCTCCCTAAGATATCAAATGTATTACGTAGAAGAGGCAGACCGCAGAAGGGGAGCCCAAATAACTTGCCATACGTTCCTAAGCAAGACGGAATCTGTCAAGCCGGACTATTTTGCCATTCAAAATAAAATCAACTAATGTAAATGTACTACAACTACTTGAAGCAATTTTGGTATAGGTACAAACAAAATCTGCATTTCAAGAAACGGCCCGATACAATTAAGTGATCTGAAGACCGTAAAATGAACCTCCAGATCAGTTTGGACAGAGTTGCCCTATAAAATATAGCTGTACAAAATCGCAATCTTTTGAGTATTGCAGCAATTTGATTAAAAATGCAAATTTTGGAATATTTAGACTTCACTTAAGTTATTTGACTTCAAAATCAAAATCCCAGTATTTTTTGAAGTCTTAAGTAATGCAATCACCTGATGCAGTAAAAAGACTTGAAGTCAAAAGACTGCAATATGTACTTTTGGATTGCTTGAATTCTTTGAAGTCTGTTTTTATTCTTCGCATTCTTTTAGTCATTTGAATGCATTCAATGTTTTGATTGAAGTATTTTGACTGCTTGAAGTAGTTTTATTGATTTGACGTATTTTTTTTTTTATGAAATGAAGTATTCGATTAAATTTTGAGTTCCACATTTCAGATAAGTTTTAAAATGTGTATGTACCTACTCGAAACAACTATAAATCATATTTGATCGAAATCTATTTACTCTGACCGGAGAAAATTTTTAAATCCGGTCTAACCGTTTTCTGGCCGGTAGGAAAAATGTTTTTAACCGGAAAACACTTATTGGGCTGAAAAAATCAAATTGCTCTACTGGCTATAAATAAAGATAGATTTCTATAGGTAATTTGTATAAAACTTTGCCGTACATTACGAACACGCTCCCAAGTTCAAACAGAAACCAATTTATTGCGAATATTGCGGTACATTTACAACAAAACACATAGAATTCTGCTTCGAGAGCAGATAGGCTAATTTTTGGACGTTTTCTTTTGCTAGAATGTTGAAGAGGAAATTAAACAATGCATTTCAATTAAAAGTGTGAAATTCGATAAATCTTATATTAGAGTTTGGTTGACTACTCTTTTTAAGTGTCAGAAAATGATCCAAGAATAATTATTTAGCCATACACGTCTTCCCATGACTTTTATTTCCATTAACGACTTGGCTATAAACAAAAACGAGACGTCATTGCAATGAAATAAAATTTGACAGGTAAAAGAATATTGAAATCGGAAACACTAACAAATTTTATAATAAAGCCGAAGCCGACGGCCGTTTTTGACGCGCTCACTTTATTAAGGCAAATATCAAATGCAGATTTATATCGAAAGCGCAATGGTACGAAAAATAACCTTTATGCCCTTTGATTTTCTGCGCATTTTCTATGCTATCTACCTTTCTCCTTTCTACTCACTCAAAAAGTCAAAATCTACTTGCCTTGCTGGACATTGGAAGACGTGTATGGCCATGCATTAAAAGCGTATTTCAGGCAGGACTTAAAACACGTTTTATAAAATGAAAAATTTGTTTCAGTCAATTTTAAACAAACGAAATAAAAAACAAGTTTGTGATCAAACTATTTTCAAATCATAAACATATTTATGAAATGAATACATTTTTGGAGTGCCGATTGTCATCACAAACACAAATTGTTAAATTTGATTTGGCCTCGACTCCAGTGATGCGTTTCGCCCCGATGTGGTGGGTGGGCTCATCACCGATAGTCTTTGAAACAAAGATTCGTCGTGAGGTATGATTCACAGTCACTTGTTGATTGGAAAATCATTAGTCTCGGTGAAAATCGAGCAAACAGTGCGTCTAGATCAGATGTGGTGGTCGTCTACTGATGAGCCCACCCACCACATCGGGGCGAAACGCATCACTGGAGTCGAGGCCAAATCAAATTTAACAAAAAACAAGTTTGCAAACTCAAGATTCACATTATTATAAAAACGTTTTCTCAACATGGATAATGTTTATAATGTAAAAAATGGCTAATGATAGCTAACTTTTGTTTTATATTTTCAGTAATACATATTATGTTACCATAATCTACTTTTGACCGGGTTTTGTGGTCAAAAACTCCGATTTTGACCGGATTTTTTAACCGGCTTTAGAAAATAAAAATCTGGTCATACGGTCAGATTTGACCGGATTCACTTTTTTAAGTGGCAACACTGCTAAACGGACGGATCGGCCACTTCAAGTGCGTTCAAATTATTTAGATACCTACTATCTTCCGCTTTTTATTCATCTTTAGCGCGAGCGAATTATTACACAACATCATTTTCGTTCTGCAATCATTTACAATAATTTTCATTCGTTTGCAATTGAATTTGCACTCAATAGTAATCGAATCGTATGCATTCTTCAAAATCATTTTATACTCTTACAAAGGCCTACAGCATAAAAAAAACACAGATCGAAGAACAGGTTGCATAGACACCACAGGAGCTCTGCGGTCAACGCCGTTTGCATAGATATTCTACCTTTAGACCTTCACATCACAGACATCACAGTATATAGCGCGATCAGACTCAAAGAGTCAGGGTGCTGGTCTGCGAGACCCTACGGCCACAGTAACATTTTGCTTTCTCTATCAAGAGAACTAGTGCCATCCTCAACGGATTACATTACTCCCAAAATACTTCTTACAAAGCTTTTCGACGTAGAATTCCCTTCTAGATCCCTTTAGTTCTATGTGGTTTGTGGATCAGATTGACAAGATGCACGAGTGAACAGAAACTCGAGTTTAATCTATACGAATGGTTCAAAAATGGAGTAGATGCGGGAGTATTTTCTGAGTCTCTGAGCATCATCAATCCTTTAGGCTTCCGGATACTACCAGTGTGTTTCAGGCGGAAATACTTGCAATCCGCGAGGCCTGCCGCCAAATCAAACTACATCCAAACATAGTTCAGGGGCAAAAGATAGACATATTTATCGACAGTCAAGCTGCCATCAAGGCTATCGTCTTAGTCTATACTAGCTGGACCCGTGCTCGCCTTGCCCGCTCGCACAAAATTATATTTGGTTATGTGTATCTATGTATATATTTTCACTTCAAAAAATACATTTTGGCTAAAAATTGTTCCCTAGGACGTGGCTATAAACGACATAGCCTATAGCACGGTGTTAAGGAACATTTTAAAAAAAGTTTCATTGAAATCTGTCCAGTAGTTTTCGAGTTTTTAGCTGACAACGAAAATTGCTACAGTTTTATTATATGTATAGAATAGATTTCACAAACTGGCTGGACAGAAGTAAGTCACTCATACACAGTACCTATCTGTTCAAGAAAAATTGCTTTCGATGTGCGACAGCAACCCCAAAGTAGAACTATGGAATCCAAACAACTACCCCAACCCTACCCTGTTACGTCATATCAGAATAAAATTCCTACTGCGTTGCGTGGCGATATGCGATAATGGATGTAATGCATTGGATATATAATGTGCACCCTCTGCATCGCCCTCCCTCTCATTGATCTTGCTACTTGTTTAATATACTGCATTTCCTTTCCTTTCCTTTGCTTCCCTCTTCCTATAGAATCCAAACAACTACCTACCCCAACCCCACACAGTTACCATACCACATATCGAATGAAATTCTGAAATGAAACCTGTTTTGTATTATACGTCTCTTCTCTTATGAAGATTATTAATATACCCCATGCCATTCTGCAGCACGCACGACTCACCCCATCCCCGTCCTTAATCGAACATACAATCATAATATACATACCTACATAATATACAACTGACCATAGCACTCACTGCGAAAACAAATCAACCCTTGTCGAATGTGTTTGTTTGACGATCGCAAAAGTATAAACATCCATTCGTAGCAAGGTATATGTGTATGTATATATTTTCACTTCAAAAAATACATTTTGGCTAAAAACTGTTTCTAAGGACGTGGCTATAAACGACATAGCCTATAGCAGTCTCACAGTCTTAAGGAACATTTAAAAAAAGTTTCATCGAAATCTGTCCAGTAGTTTTCGAGTTTTTAGCTGACAAAGAAAATGCCTACAGTTTTATTATATGTAAGGATAACATCTAAATTATCAATCAGAATGTCGAGACGAGCTCTGGCCTCGCTTGATCGGTACAAGGTTACCCTGAACTGGGTTCCAGGTCATAGCTACGTCTATGGAAACGAACAGGCCGACGAACTGGCCAGGCAAGGTTCAGCTCTTCACCACTCACTTGCCGAATAAGTTCACATTTCGCTCGGAGCAGTAAAAACTAAAATCTCCTCAGATTCTGTATCGAATGCCAACCATAGATGTATCGAATCACTCATACATGGGTTATTATTGTACTTGTGTATGAGTCTTTTACTTTAAATATGACATATGAGCCAGCTGGCGACTCTCATCTCCAAACAAGAGGTCGTCAGGCGGTCTCAGTCACAATCTGACAGTACAGTAGTACAGGCCGTATAGTCGTAAAGTCCAGTAAAGTAGAGACTAATAATCGTATAGTTAATAGTACAGTACAGAATAAAGAATTAACAATAGTCGGGTTTTTATATATTTTCCCGACTTTAAACAAAAGTCGCCGTGTTTTATTTCCGCCTTATACATTGGTCCACGTCGAGCCGGATCTTAGAATCAGTGCAATAAAAATATATATATCCTATTAAAAAGTGTAAAAAGAAATAAAACCTGCAATTCTGTGTTCGTGTACAGTGTTAGTAAAGGTTATAAAAAAGTGGTACAGAAAATAGTGCAAAGTACAGGCTCCCATCAGTAAAAACCATAAATTATACATATATATGTGTATTCCCTTTTGAACAATAAAATGTCCAAAAGACGACGAACACGAGTGCAAAGTGCGACGTTGCCGATATTTTTGTGCGAGTTGGAGCAGGCCGCAAGTTGACACATCAGCAAAAACAACACACAAAATAACGAAAGAAAACAGTACAGGCAGTGAGTGAATCTATTTTTAGCCTCACACACAAAAAAGAAGAGTGAAGAAAAGAAAAAGGCATCGTATAGGTTTACTTGCAAAAACAAAAAAAAAGGTACAGTACAGAAGGTATACGAAAAGTTTCCACTGGTCGCCGCGTCGACGGCAGCCAGGTGGCGAAAGAGAATACGAAAAGGAACAAAAAAAAAAAAACAAGCAAAAAGTACAGGGTAAGTGATATGACATCATCGTATAGGCAAGGCATTATTAGTTGTGAACTCAACGTGAGCGGTGTTAAAACAAATATCAATATCAAAATTAATTAATTTAGCTAGAAAATATCTTTTGTGCAAACAACTGGTAAGTACAGAATGTACAGAGTGTTTCATTAAATGAATTGTATAGATTGTACAGGAAATAGTTCTAGAAAGTGGTGCAAATTGTTTTAGTATAGAGTCAAAATAAAAACATGTTGTTCAAGTGAAAATACAAGAACACATCTTTTAGTGAAAATGCAAGAACATATTGTTCAGTGCAGTCAGTGAGCGTCGATGACGTTTAATGTCAATTACGTGCACAACTGCTGAGGCAGTGTGACACAGAAAATTATTGGCATGTATAGATAAAGTGTACAGTGAATTCATAGAATTTGTATAGGAATATGTGTACAGTGAGCTCAAAGAATTTGTATAGGCACATAGAAGAAATATAGTGATCACTATGAGGTAGTAGAGGAGTGTACAGTGTATAGTGTAGTGTACAGTGAAAGTTATAGGTTTGTAGAGGAATTAAAAAGCATGCTTGTCAGGTAGTCATTAAATTAAAGTGGCTAGTATAGGATGTTAGAATTCCACGCTCAATAAAGCTAGCACAAGATGCAAAAATGCTGAGTGATAGGAATAGGGTACAGGATATGACATGTCAGTATAGTTATAAGTATAGGTGTACAGGCAAAACAAACGCACAGAGTCAGAGCAAGGAATATATTCACATTGCAGTACAGGTTAAAGAATTGTGTAGACTGCACATGCGGGCTCAATCAAGATGTCCACAGCAAGTCGAAATTCGCAAGTGTACAGAAAATAATTGTAAAGAGTAAAACAATAATTTGCATCCACTAGAACGAATCAGATATTAAAGTACAGATCGTACAGTACACGCTCCAATGAGGGGTGTTCTCTCATACAAGTACAGGTTATAATGGAATTATCTTTTCTTTCTTCCCAAGCTATTTCGACGAATCGAGATGGAAGCTATTCAAGCCAAAGCGACGGCCCATACCATCAGCATGGCGCGCAAGTTTGCGGAGGAGGAAGCAGCCGCAATTTCCTATAAAAATGCGGAACTGCGCCTCAAGACGGTACAGGATGACTGGCAGAGCTTTTGCAAGCTACATGAAGTTCTGCTAGCCGAAGCGAAAGGTGATGCTGTGATCACATGCGTCGACTTCAAAGAGTCAGTAAAGGAGGGCTATTTGTGGGCGTGCGCAGCGTTAGAGGACAGAATGGAGGAGCTGCGTCCTAAGGTACAGGACAACGTACAGGGTACAGGAGTACAGGAGGTACAGAGTACAGGAATAAGAGTACAGGTGGACATGCCATTCCAACAGCATGATCTAAAGAACACTTGGGGTGAGTTCGATGGGACTTACACCAAGTGGTTAGGATTCCACGATAAGTTTACTGCGGCCATTCACGACAACGACAAGGTCGCACCAGCCTATAAATTCGCGTACCTCCAGAAGTCGCTCACTGGAAGCGCCGCCAGGACCATGGGGGAGTGGCGGCTGACTGCCAATAACTACAACGAGGCTTGGTGAGGCGTCAATGGTGTTTTCGGGGGAGGAGAAATCATCCATTCTAGGACTAAAATGGCTAATTAGTTCGGATCAATTCACGTATGAAGTGAAAACACCAAAGTTAGACGGCATTCTCACCAAGAGAAAGATTGTTAGCTGCATAGCTCAGCTTTACGATCCTAATGGGTATATATCCCCAGTCACGATCATAGGCAAGATCATGATCCAAGACATTTGGAGATTGAGTACAGGATGGGATGATCGCGTACCCATAGAAATAGAGTACAGGTGGAAAGAGTTATGGGAAGAGATAACTCTTTTAGAAAAATTCCGTATAGACAGATGGTTAGGTACTTCAAGAGAGTCAGACGTACAGATACATGGTTTTTGTGATGCTTCAAGCACAGCTTATGGAGCAGCCATTTACATTCGTACAGTGCATACAGATGGTACAGTTACATGCAAATTATTAGTGTCAAAGACACGTGTGGCGCCGTTGAAGACAGTATCCATTCCGAGGTTGGAATTGGCGGCTGCGGAGCTGCTGTCCAGACTACTAGTACAGGTGAGAGAATCAATGGGGTTGCAAGATGCATCCTACTTTCTATGGACCGATTCCATGGTCGTATGGTATTGGTTAAGGAGACTCCCATGTGATTTAAAAACATACGTAGCGAATCGGGTCTCGTCGATTCAGTCAAACACAGAGGTGAGATGCTGGCACTATGTCAACACGAAAGAGAATCCAGCCGATTTGCTGAGTAGAGGTGTAAAGCCGTCAGCGCTAATAAACAATAGATTATGGTTGGAAGGCCCAACATGGCTTCGATCACCACAGGCGGAGTGGCCAATAAGAAACGTAGTAAAGGGCACGTCAGTAGAGGTGCAGAGTGAGATGAAAGTGTTTGCAGTTATGACAGTTCAACCGCCGTTGTGTATAGGTGCAAGGCATTCAACCAATAGAGTATCGTTGTTCGAGTACACAAATAAATTGGAAAAGCTAGTAAACATAGTCAGCTATATGGTCCGGTTTATAAACAACTGGGCAGTCAGGCCGACCTTTAAGATAAGGGCGAGTAGAGGAGGGACAGGTGTAAAGGAGCCAACATTAGAGGAAAAGGCGTATGCAATGACATACATCCTGCGTAAATCACAGGAAGAGGTGTACAGTAGAGAGATAGCAGCATTAAAGAACAGTACAGAAGATCTGCATAGTTCCGGTGGAAAGCTGCAGTAATCAGTAGAATGTGTAGTATAGTAATTCGAGTTTACTTATGTAAAAAATTGTAAAGAAAATTATGAATTTTGCTGGCACTGTATCGAATCACTCATACATGGGTTATTATTGTACTTGTGTATGAGTCTTTTACTTTAAATATGACATATGAGCCAGCTGGCGACTCTCATCTCCAAACAAGAGGTCGTCAGGCGGTCTCAGTCACAATCTGACAGTACAGTAGTACAGGCCGTATAGTCGTAAAGTCCAGTAAAGTAGAGACTAATAATCGTATAGTTAATAGTACAGTACAGAATAAAGAATTAACAATAGTCGGGTTTTTATATATTTTCCCGACTTTAAACAAAAGTCGCCGTGTTTTATTTCCGCCTTATACAATAGATGGAGGGAACTACCGAACTGCAACATATCCAAAAGGATGTGGCCAACTTACAGTTCGGAAAAAACAAGCTGCCTTTAGCCGCAGAAGGATTCGTGTCGTGTAAAGTGCGGTTTTCCAACTTCTTACAAGTAAATAGTTGGCGCAACAGGCCTTTATAGACCCCTAAACTCGGTATGTTAGTTTTCAAGCATTGTAACAATTTTTCTTATTTATTTATTTAATATATCGTGTTCAATTTAAGTCAATACATGGTCTACAATAAACCTCGTCAAAAATTGAAATAATAACGAAAACCAAACATCTACCCTACGCCCATCATACAGTGTCGAAAGAATCTCATTTTTAAATCACCTGAAATGAGATGTTGAACATCTCCAGACAAGTACTTCCCCCGTTATCAGTCACAATCGTAGAACACACAAAT
This sequence comes from Cheilosia soror, assembly GCA_949372485.1. Classification (NCBI taxonomy): domain Eukaryota; kingdom Metazoa; phylum Arthropoda; class Insecta; order Diptera; family Syrphidae; genus Cheilosia; species Cheilosia soror. The sequence goes on from OX443563.1 coordinate 100,437,218, forward strand.
AACCTAGTAAATTGACACAAAAAATGTACATCTGCAAGCACTCAATTGCGGCAACTAAGTGTACTCGTTGTGTCAAACACTTGGCGTTGTTGTCTAGAAAACATTCGCTGACATTTCTCCACCGTCCAACGTCACAATACTTTTATTCTTCTGAAAAATTAACGTAAACATTGTCGTCCGCTCGTACAAATAGTTATTATAAATGCAATAAATAAACAGCAGGCAATTAACGCTCCGCAAACATGTTAGCCATGCTCTTATCTAATCACACTATTTTATCGTTCTTATCACCACACTCTTCTTCTATACTAGCATTATTTATTAACTTTTCGCCTGCAGTTAATTTTATTTGATGAAAGCGCTTCACTTACCAACCGGTCTGTTTCTTTGAATCCATTCCGGAACATCCGTTTGTGCGCTCGTTTGAATTCATCCATCAATGCACTGTGCCGGCGCTCATCGTCGGCACAATTCGAACTTCCAATGCGACGGGATTGTTGTCTTAGCTGCAATAATTCTGCGTCTTCCAGGTTGCCATCTTTGTTTTGTCTCTGTTGAGCAAATACACAAACCATAGTAACTTTAAGCTCATTTTTTTCAAAATTTTGAATGCAAACTCACCTCACGTCGCTTTTTCAACTCATCACTGATGGCGCTGCATAAACTGGTTCCGCTTATAGAACCGGCCATGCTCATGCTGCTGCTGGCTATGGATGGCGATCTATTTGGAGTGTTTTTGCTGTTGGCTTTGTTATGGAAGACACTGTTCGCCTGGAATTCCGCTAACGACATCGACGATGGCGGTGGCGGCTTCGGAGGTGATGGTGCGCGACCCTTTTGGTTGTTCCCATCAGTTGCGCTTCTGTGCACCTCGACAACAATTGTCTTTGTCTCGCTCTGACGTGACACGAAGCAGATGTCAGCGATCTTGCCATTAGAATACTGTTGCGTATTACCCGGCGCTGGCGGTGGTGGCGGCGGGATATTATGCGGCACTCGATGGTGTTGTGGATTCGCCCGTTCGGGTGGCATTATAAAATTCAACTTGAGATTGGAATCATCGCACATGGAAGACGACGAGACGGACGATGATGTGGATGCGCCACTGTCGTGATGGCAGGGGCTGCCCACCATTGTGTTGTTAATAAGTGTGCCGTTTTCAGAAAGTTGAATAATGGTCTTGTTGGACTCATCTTTGACCGTAGCCGTGGAGCAGGAGGAGGAGGAGGCGGGCGATTGTATGGCTGACGTAAGCTGTTGTGCATTTTTTCGTCGATCGTGCCAATGGCTTTTCGCTGATGATGGCTCTTCGCGCACTGAACTCAAACGCTTTGCTGACTGATCAGCCCAGCAGGGACTTTGATCACCGGTAACGCTGCTAGCTGAGCTATTGTATCCGCTCGATTCACCGGGAAATAAATCCAATCCCGCACCAGAACGCACCATCATTTCCAAATTAGATGAGCTTTTCATAACTGCAACTGCTTCACTAAAGAGCACGTCCGAGAAGTCGATGCTGTTGACGCTCAGAATTTGATCGCCTGGGCGGAGGCCGGCATCTCTGGCGACACTGTAGTCTTTGGTGAATTGGACAAAAATGCCTGGTTTCCACTCGGGGCCTTTGCAGATGCCCAAGCCTAGCTTTGTGCGTGGCGCAACTTTGAGCATGATGCGGACATCCTTCTGGCCGGCACTATAGTCATCCATGATGGGGTTCAGGGATGAAAGTGCGACTCGCGGCACTATGTGCCATGTGAGAGGATCTCCTTGGTTGCTAAATTGGACATGCAAAAAAAATTAATTAGATCAAGTGGGAGAGGATGCTGATGCGAACTTACTCTTTTATTGGGAGCATTCCAATACCTAAAATTGAAGAGGGTTTGAAGGAGTATGATTAATCGGTATTTTATGGGTTTCAATGGTTTAATACTTACCTCGAACTTTGAGAGTAAGGCGATCCTGACTGGAAACAAACTGTGTTAGCTCTTTGTGGACTGCATCGTCGACATGGTATCCATTTACACGAATTATTTGATCGCCCACCTGCAAATGGAGGTAGGATACAGTGTTACAATGTCACAGTGTGTGCAAGGGTTGGTTTGAACTGATAGACGCCATGGCATATCGATACGCTTCATAATCCAAAACATAATACTTTTTTTTTCTCGCCAATGTTAGGGAGCTCAATTATATGCATCTTTAGATTTTGCTCGCCTAAGTGTGACATTAGCGAAGGCAGATGTATTACTTCGGTTCCATTTACAATGACGAATTTAGAGGTAGAAAATTTGGCAGAGAACTCTATGAGCTGTACAGAAAAGCGTCAATCAGTCGTCTAAAATATGGCTAGCTCGGAACACCCGGAGAATTATCTCAACTTGTAGTGTCCAAACGGGCAAGTAGCCAAATCCTATGTTAACTGGAGAGGCGTATTGGTTGAGGCCCAGAAGTACACCATGGATAGTTCCGCCAAAATAATAAGTAAGTAAAAGCTAAACAAAATATAGATTCGGTGAAAGCATAGTCACATTTTAAAGGTCCTATCTGGAAGCATAAAAACGAGGCAATACTGAGCTCTTAAATCAAATGGCTTGCGAGGCGCAGTCTAGCTTAGAAAGGAAAAGAAATCGACAAAGGAAGAACTCATGGGATTTTCTAAACCGTTCCCATAATTTGAGACTTATCAATAAAACGTTTAAACTGTTAAATACGTTGCGGGTCTTCAAAAGTTAATTCAGTCGGGAAATCTCTTCTTTTCTCTGACAAACGTGACCAATTCTGATATTTCCGATATGCGTCGCTTCTAAGCTTGGCTGGCTCTTCGCATAGACATTCACGTTTCGCATAGACATTCACGTTGCTTTACAAATTTTTGTCACTTATCTATGGACCGTTTTAAAACCTAATATCAGTCGGTAAGAGAATATACTCCAATTTTATCCAGACTATGCCATCAACAATGAGATAATTACAGTTATTTCTCTTCCACGTTTCATTATTGCTACTTCCTCTCCGATCCATCAGTGGAAGCAAATACCACACGACACGTCCATGGTCCATCTCATCTCAATCGCATTTAGTACTGCAAGATGAAAACTCCACTCATCGCAGTTGCAAAGTGAAACTTCACTAATTGTGTCAAATGGAAGCGCACGAACTTTCGATGAAAAAAAAAAAGAGACAGTAACTGCGACCTACATACCGCAAAATTCTTCCCGATCAATCCGTTCAACCAGTTCAAATCGTACCCACCACTGTATACACTCTCACTTACCCGCAATCCCTTCAAGTCGGCCTCGCTACTCTTCTCCACCTTCGAGACAAAGAAGCCCGTCCCGAACTCCTTTCCACCGCGTATGGCAAATCCGAACGTCACATTGTTGTCAGGCGTGACCAGAATTCGTCGCGAATTAGGACGTACCATGCGAATAACTCGAATCCTTGGATTCGACACCATTGCGCTGCGAGTCGACGATATCACATCGCTGGTCGAAGAGCTCATCGAACCCTGGATGCTGCTGCAGTCCGTCATTGCGTTGCCTTAGTTTTACGTCTCTGACTGGGTTTGGTGACTCTGCTTAGATCTGACACTGCATCTGAACTGGAATGAAATTGCAAACTTTTTAGAAAAACTCCGAAAATACAATGCACATACGAATGAATAATCTAAATTAATTAGCGACAGGCAAGGTAAGAGCGTCAATAAATCTCACATGCACACACAGATGTGTCGCAAAGCGTTAGAGTCGGAGTCTATGAGCTCGCGAGCGCGCAGGCGTTACGCAACGGACGGCTGGTTGGCGTTGGAGTTGTTGCACAGAAATACGAGTATCTCACAGCCAAATGAAAGATACCCAACATACAAGCGCTCTACATAAATTACCTCTGCCGGAATAATTATTGGGTTCCACATCGCAGCACTTTTGAGTCGACGCACCGCGTAGTTCACGTGGGATCTGGGACCCCGCATATATACTGATGGTAGCTCGGGGGGGAATTTGGATTGAATTTTTGGCCAGACTTCTGCCGAAATGACATTCTTTTAGGCAAGTATCTATACTGTATAGTTGTAACGCTTGCGTGTGCATTTTATTTCCCTTTTTATTTTGTTTTGTTATGAGAGACGCCAACAGGTGGTGGCATTAACGAGCTAGTTGTGCAGTGCATGTTATGTAAGCGGTTTTTGTATGCGTTCTTTGAAAGGTTGATGATTCTAGTGAATTTTGCGGTAAAAGCCGGAATAAATTGGCCTCTACGAAGTATGTGTATACCTTCTGTGCTTAGCACATCGATACTTAAAAGTTCATGAAATAGATTGCGGCTGAGCTAGTGTAGAAATGACCACATGGCATGCCCTTTACAAAGGGAAACCGGTCACAGTCAGGGGACTTTTTATCAAGGTTAACAGAAAGTGTTTAGTTGTTTTAAGGCCGTTTGCTGATTCAACTCATAACGATTTAGATTCAACATATTAAGGGTGTTCAAAATTTTAATTTTGCGCCATTTAATAGTACAGTGATGCCAACGCAAAAAGAAGATGACAATGTGACAGCTGACAGTTCGGGAATAGTAGAAATGGAGCGCTATACGAAAGAACAACGCATTTTCATTGTTGAGCAATATTTTAAAAATAATGAATGTTTGTCAGCTACAGTGCGCAATTTTCGAAATAAATATGGCCGTTATAGTAATTTAAAACCATCAACTGTCAAGAGAATAATTGAAAAATTCAGGGAGGCTGGATCTTAAACACTCTGGGTGTCATGTCACAAGTCGTTCAACAGAACACATTGAAGCAGTTCGCGAGAGTATTGCTGACAGTCCCAGGAAGATCAATTCGGTACCGTAGTCAAGAATTGGGTATTTCGAGAAGCTCTCTAAAGCGAATTCACACGAAAGACTTGAAACTTCATGCTTACAAAGTTAAATTGACTCAACTACTGACCATGCAGCGCGAAAAGAGTTTGTTGAATGGATTTTGGAACAATAATTTCGAATTTTCGAACAAAATCATCCTCAACCTCAGTGATAAAGCTCATTTTCATCTTCATAGCTTCGTTAATCGTCAAAATTGTCGCATTTTGGGTTCAGAAAGCCAAGTAATTGTTGAGAAACAAATGCATCCACAACGCGTGACTGTTTGGAGCGGATTTTGGGCTGGAGGCATTATCGAACCATTCTTCTTCGAAAATGCGACTGGTCAGGCAGTAACAATTTATGGTGTTCGTTATCGTGAAATGACAACCCACTTTTTTGTGCCTAAATTACAAGATATGGATGTGACCAGCAAGATGGTGCCACATGCCAGATTTCCTAATCGTGTAATCGGCCGTTTTTGGACTTTTTTCTTTGGGGTTTTTAGAAGTCATAGGTCTTTGCAAACAAGCCCACGACCACCAACGCAACGCCTTAAAATAGGAAATTGGGAGGTGTATTAATGAAATTCAGCCACATTTTAACGAAACGGTCATAAAAATGTTCAATAAAAGAGTACCTACATACTTGTCAGCAAAGCCGTGGTGGCCACTTATCCGATGTGCACACATAACCCCAATTTGTATGAATCAATAAAAAAATGTAAGCTTTATAATTAAAAATCTTTAAAAATTTTCTATCAACATTAGATTTCACAGTTAAATTATTATTGTGCTTTTTTGGTAGAAGCGTACTTTTAAAAGCCTTAAGCTCAGTACGGAACTTGAGCGAAAGCAAATTTTAGTGGTTCTTTAAGCATTAGCTGAAATCGTAGCAAAATTTGGAGTGCGTAACTTTCTTCAAAAATTTATCGACGCTAAAGTGTTTTATTTTCGTTGCGCTTTCTTTTTTCCTTGTCAGCTTCAAGGACTTTTCTTTAATCACAGTAATTTTTGGTATTCAATAAAAAAATGCATCATTACTTACTTTTCTGTATAACACAAAAAAAAAAACAACACGATTTGTCAAAATTTTGCTTGAGAAAATGTACCGAACTATTAATAATGGGCACACTATATTTTGACAGATACATACAATCATTGACATACTATACATGGACTGCTAGCAGCCAGTTTTTCGTTGAAGCCAACATAAGCACTAGCTCTTTTGGTTCACGGCGGGGAGAAACGAAAAAACTGAAATGTCATCGAGCAATTCGTGCGATCTTGTTTGAGTGGTGAGTGTGCCATCTGTTATAGAACGTTTGAAATTATTTGAATAAGTCGTTATTTTTGCGCAGTTGCAATGTTTCTACAATGGGTGACACTGTGTTCTATGTAAAAAATAGCAATGTCTAGCAGGGGTTGAAACCTTTTTCGTTCTTTAACCACACTGAACCAAAAGGGCTAGTGCTTATGTTTGCTACATTTTTCCTCGCAGGTTTGTATGAAACTGACATTTCACTAGCAGTCCATGTAGTATGTCAATGCATGCATACAATAGTACATGTTCTTCGGAAATGAAAATGTGATTTGTTAGCTAGAGCTTTAATTCAGTTGTTTTGTTTAAAATAAATCATGTTTTTCGGAGTAGGTGAAGTTATAATGCCTGAACAGAGCCACAATATATACACATCTCCCGGAAGCGAGTTACATCCAAAGGATTTTCAGAAAACTTTACTATTTAGACAAAAACTCGAATTGACAGTCAGATTATTGGAAATTTATTCAAAAGATCAGTATCTCCATCTCATTCATTCAGAAAAACCCAAATTAAAGCCCATCTGCTACCACGAAAATAACGTAAATCCAGCAGACTCCAATTAAGGCAGTAATTATTTACGAACAAGTAAGTAGGCCACTCATCACATTCCTTAACCCCGAACAATGCACTTTCACAATATGCCTTACGAAATAATATATGTACATATAGACAAGACCTGAATGTAAGTTCTGTATATACATTATACCTCCCATAACCAGTTGTTATATAGCATTCCATCATTTCTTCTTCCCATATCAGAAGACCGCTATATATGACAAATTGCAAACTCGGCACTGTCATCTTCCATTTAAGCAAACCTTTCCACTATCAATATAAGTGCCGTCATTATGTGTCAACACTAATCCACTCGAGAGTTTCTCATCGTCCGACACAAGGACAGTAGTCCGCAACAAAAAAACGAAAGGAAAAGCCAAAGACCGTGCGAAGTGTTTTCCACCGGAAGTTCCTTCACTCGATTCCACAGTCTACGGCCATCTCTCATGCAAGTCATACACACTACAAACAGTCTGAAGGGCAAAAACTCGAAATAACAACTTCTGAAGAAGTTCTTACACGAGTTGATGTATCTACAAAAAAAAAAAAGGAAAAAAAACTATCTTCAGGCAAGAGAAGCACCTTCGCAGATGTGCCTTAATGAATGAGTTTGCAGAATCTTCTTTCAAATTGAAAACCATGATTTGCCTGATGCTTTCGCAGATGTGCTATGAGGTAGGGAAAAACTCGCGAATGACGGATCGGATGCTAAACGTAAAAGTAAATCCACTTAATGGCTGAAGTCTTTCTCATATAGGCTTCTAGGCGTCGGCGTTAGGAGGTGGGCTTCTACCACACACCCCTCGGTTGGTGTGTATCCGCATACGATCGGCTAGATATTGCCGGTCGCAATTACTCAAATTGACCAATTATCGAGTGGAAATGTATAGCGTATGTGGCACACCAAAGGTGGAGCGTTTTGTTATTGGCATATAGCCACTGGAATCTATTCGGATACGGATACCCTAGCCGGGAATACATTGAAAAGTAATTTAGGTGGATGCCTAATCAATTACGGCCATCCAAATTGACGGACTCTCGATTTGAAGTGGCTCAATTTTATCTACGCACATGTAAGTGGTGCGCACACGCCCGAAATGTGCTGGGATTTACTTTTGCTCTTTGTAAGCGAGAGGCGATAGTCTTGCTATGATACGGTAATGAGGTTATTATCTTTATACTTGAAGTACCTGGTAATAGTTCGTCGCAGGCGGGGAAATCTATATTTATTGGAATCGCGAGGTCGTTCTGTAATGTAACCACTTGAAAAATAAACTGATGGCCGATGGTAGACCGTAAATGCCATACTATAATCGTCACAATGGAAGAATTTAATTCTTTTATTTCACTATTCACCTTTACAACAATGCCACTATATACACTTCAGTTTCCTCACTAAGATACTTCTCAAAGCGCACACAATTCGATGGAAGACCAACTCAACTTAATGAGTCGCACTTACTTAAATGAAATACAGTTTTCAAAATATATTGTCTGACGACCCATTAATTTATTTGCACACTTCTTATCGTTATCTTTTGTCAGAATCAACAATGAGTTCTTATTTACGGATGACATGCACAGACTTAAACTCTTTTTGCTTTATGTTTGCTAATAAAAAATGTTTTGTGAAGTTCCACTTGCCTTTACAGCATTGAAGATTGCAGGTCATTGCACATTTAATATTTATATCTGGCAATTTACGGATGCCATAGCGTGTTTTACATTATGCGAATAAGCGGAAGACCCGTCGAAAATGAAAATTGCAGCACTTTTTAGAGACAAAGTTAAGTCAGATTTAAAACAATTGGGCCTTACTAAAAATCATTTTCAGCTTAAATATTTGAAAGATCACAATAGATAAATTTATTATGGAAAAAATGGCTTGGACACAAAAAATATGATTTTATTAGCTACTTATTCTATCGTTATGCGTTGTCACATCGAGATTTTTAGCAAACAAACGGCGGCATCTGCAGCCGTCCATCTGATAGCAACTGTTCACACTTTAAGACTCTCCCGAGAAACATTGACTACACCATACCACAGCTACAGTTTGATAAAAACTTCCAAGTTACCATCCCCAATAGGTCCTTCTGGAAGGAGGAAACATTCTTGGATGATGAGGCGGTTCAATTCTTCACGAATGTATCGAAAACGTCGGATGGTGTAGGTGGTCTCTCCTTCCGTCTCCCAGATCACTGTAGCGTTTTTCAGGCGGAAATAATGGCAATAAAGAAAGTCTTATCCTGGCTAAAAGAAAACGTAATATCCGGTAGAGATATCCGCATCTTCTCTGATAGTCAGGCTGCAATTAAGTGCATGGAATCGGTGTCTCTATAAACTCTACTACAGCCGACGACGTAGACTGTTGCAAGTCTCAAGAAATGGCGGATTCCGCGGTTCAAGATTCGCCTTTGCTGGGTGCCGGGGCACAGAGACATTCCAGGTAACTGTAAGGCTGATGAACTTGCCAAGCTCGGAACTACACTACCTATATCATACGAAGCAAATGTACCTTATCCCGATTGCTACGTGTAAACTCATAATAAAGCTTGATGCCATCGAGAGAACAAACCTTAGGTGGACATGTGGCGCATGACAAAACAGATCTGGCCAAAGTTGGATCTTAAACGTTCTAAGAATTTTATCTCTCTTGACAGAAGGTATATCAGCGCCACAATATGTGTCATTACGGGACACTGCCTTATAGGCACGCATGCAACAAGGCTTGGCGAATTCTCAAACGATTTTTGTAGAAGCTGTTTGGACGAGGAGGAGGAGGAGAAGGAGGAGGAGGAGACCATTCATCACTTCCTCTGCACCTGTCCGACACTCTCCCGAAAACGGAAATTTCATTTAGGAGCCTTCTACTACAATGATCTAAACGATCTAACACACCTATAGACACTTGTAGTCTCCTACGCTTCATCAGAAGCTCTAATTGGTTCAACGAGTAGGACGAAATTTTTACTAGATTCATGTGGTATCACAAGGGACTTTATAATGGTCTAAGTGCGTCAACTTCAACCTAGCCTAACATATTCTATCGTTTGTTCTCAAATATATAGTTAGAGCATCGATAAATGATATTGTTGATGCCGACAGTCAATAGTTAGGCGGAAAAGGAGCTGCTCGACATTGAATACCTCACGTATTCTGGGGTTCCTTATTTACCTTCTAGGAGCCACTCCGCAATAGCAAGGATCTGATTTCGGCAGCTTGTATTCACGAGATTACGAGTATTCTTTTCATCAGTACCCAAATCTCATATATGTATGGGTTGACCAAATTAAAGATCGATAACTAGATAAATAGATAACTTATCTTTGACACCAAGCTCGGTCCAATCACATATAGGAAAACTCACCATTGCTTGGGAATATCAGAGATATTTGAACGTCTCAACCTGTTTCAATCGAACTCTACTAATTCGTAGAGTGCGTTGAATATGCGCTTTGAAGAGGAATATCACTTTAAATTTTTGTTCATACGTCTATCCTTTATCCAGCTTCAACACCTATTGAGTGTACGCTAAAGTTCAGTCTGGGAGGGCGCAAAAGAATAACGCGTAGGTACATGGAAATTAGATGAAAATTATAGAACCCCTGACGAAGTCGAAATCCCACGGTGAAAGGTATTGATTTTAAACTGTTCACTCGAACACGGATAGGATAGTACATTGTACATTATGTACTTTGTGCAAAGAGAACGAATATACTCCTGCAGTGTACTGTATACACCAGAGTTTACCTTGACTGACTCGGTTGAATGCAAAAAAAAATTCGGACATACTGTGCGTTGCTTCAACAGGTAAAGGTCGTTCATCAGACAAACAACTATGCGCCAGTAAAGGACTTGTTGGTACAAATGTCATAACTTTTATGAGTTATTAACTCCTGCAGTACAGATGAGAAAGTATACGCACAGCGACTAAAGGATGCTTACGTTTATAAAAAACGTCCCGAAGTGGAGAGACATATCCTTTCGACAAATACGCGTTCGAGGAAATAAGAACATACTTGAAAAATCCCTTCTAATGTTTCATTCAAAAATAGTTCTCAATTTTTTGCCGCGAACGAAAACACCCTTGGCGTGAATTATCAAAGTGTATTCACAATCCAGATTATGAAAACTCGTTCCACAACTTAGCGAATAAAAAATTCGTTCGAACTTAACCTCAAATTAGAAAATGTTGGCAGAAACTGATGGCTGAAATTCGCGAACTGTCGCGACCAAGAAAAGTGTTCATGTGAACGGACTGTCAAAACTTGCGAATATTCGTTCGTTGGCAGATAGTTGGTCGCTCTCATTTTGGGTGCATTTTCAGATTTATGCCTGATTATTAATTGTGAGGGATAGTTGATCGGTGGTTAGTACATAAGTGCATAGTACACAGACATACATAGTGCTGTATTATACTGAGTGCTATCCAGATCTCCGATGAAGCGAAATATCGGGGAGTGACCCTGGATAAGAAATTTCTTTGCTCTCAGTTTTCTGGCAGTGTAAGGGTGCTTTCTGTAAGACGTGGGGCTTATCTCCAAAAAAGGTCCTTTAGATCTATACGGCTATGATAAGGCCTTTTCTATTCTAGCCTAATGCGTCGGTTGTTTTGTGGAGAGGGCCGTCGCGAAAATATGTGAATTGCCTCCTGCACAAAACTCCAAAGAACGGTTTGTCTCGGCTGTACGGGTGCTTTCCCGAGTACACCTGGCTCTGCTTTAGATGCTCTGCTTGATTTACCTCCCCTTGATACCTATATCATTGGTCCATGGGTGTTACTATCAAAGCAATCTAACGTCGCAGGCGGGGTGGTTTTTGGTATAATCCACACTGAAGTTTCGATGACCTTGCACGACAGATATCCTACGACCCTAGTTCCATGGATATGCCGTCTTACCTATTCAATGACACCGGAACTTCGGCTGTTGTGAAAATTTAGAGTCGACTTTCCTTGCGTTCAGGACTGGCTTTAGCCAGAGTCTGAGCCTGGTTTGGGATGTAGTGGTATTTTCACGGATCACTCCAAAACTAGTCAAGGGTCCGGTGCTGGTGTCTTCGTGGAAATCGACAACATTATAGGCTTCACTACTCGTTACGCCAGCATGCCTCTGTTTTTCAAGCGGAGATATATGCTATCCTGATGGCTGCCGAATATATTGTTAAGAATAGGTTGCGGAGCCGGAGTATCTGCGTCTGTAGCGACAGGCAAGCTTCGCTTAAGGCCTTGCTCAACCCTGTAATCCGTTCCAAAATAGTTCGGGAATGTACGAACTCTTTGAACTAGGTCGAGGCTAAATTCTTTGACTCTTGTCTGGGTACTAGGTCACATTGGGATTGCTGGAAACGAGAAATCCGATGAGATTGCTCAGCAAGGCTCAGAGAATAATATCTCGGGGTCAGAACCAGTGCTTTGTCTTCCTGCGTCCTCGGTTATAGCTTTCATTGGCATTGATTGGATCTCAAACGAATACAATTGTGTATGGCAAGGCTCTACAGGAAGCGGGCAGATTAAACGATTGCTCCCGAAATTCAGTAGGAAGTCCGCGGCATTCCTGCTTTCTCTCAGCAGAAATGACTGCAGAAAACTTATTAGCGTTCTTACGGCGGGCATTTTGCTATAGGCATCTTAGTGTGCTAGGCTTAAATGACACCACTGTCTGCGAAGCTTATGGAGAGGGCGACAATACTTCGGATCATTGTTATTGTCCTGCTCAGGTGGCAGATTTTTGGCGCTAATGTGGTAAGTTCTGATACTGTAAGATCCTCATCGCTGAAGTGCATTCTCAGCTTTCTCCGAAAGTCGAAGAAATTCCAGTAAAATAGATGGTACTGGATTTGCTTCCTGGTAGTACAATGGACCAGTTCTGAGTGCTCCAGTGAAGTGTTTCCTAACCGGACAAAAAACTAAATACACTATACTGAGTGCTTAACGTAAGGTCATATATTTAAAGAAGTTATATAGATTAACAATCTCTAATCAAATAAAATATTCTCACATATCGTGCGACCGATGATGTCAACTCCGTAAAAAATACTCCCCGCGTTGCCGAATCACAAAATAAAACAAATTCACGCTCCAGTGTTGACATTTTTGGTCCTCACTCAATCTAGTTTGCCAATAGCAAACTCCACTGTAGCCTCGACTTACTTCTCAAGCTATACATAATTGAACAGATTATGATGTAAGCGATATAATTTTGGCGAAAAGTAAACAGCTTCATTTCCATCGTTTATTCGATTCAAAGTGCTCTTGCTCATTAGCCACTCTCAAGAGTCAATAAAGTAGAAAGAATGTCATCACAATCTTCGGCCAACGATTATAAAAGCTTACTCTACAGAGCTGTCAAGGTTGAATGGCCCGACTGGACAATTGCTCCACACAGACACCGCTTGTGTGGCTAACAAATCAGGTCTTCCCATCGGTTCCCGCACCGCGGTCAGTTAAGTTATGATTGGCAAAAATAAAATGACAATGCGAATGCGGTTTCTCTCCCAACAGCCAACACCAGCATCTAATCCCATTAAGCGAAACATTTGCTCAGTGTTTGCGCAGATGGTTTGTCGCAATTAATGGTTTTCACGACAAATGCATACATCAGGTCCCGGCTGGCCAAAAGTAAAAGTTTTCTCAAAAATCCTGATGAATGATGCGCCTGCAATAACATATGCAATGCACGCCTGCGCCTTCGCAACTTTCTTCCCATCTATGACCAGGGGATGAGGATGCTGCGCCGCACCATCGCGTCGTCACATGCATCAATCGAAGGTGGCTGCATAGGTTATCGCGATTTTCCTTCCGTCGACGGGAAAGAAAGAAATTTTCTCTTCTTCAGGTTGACCCAACGCGAATGGCACTGGTACATCCTCGTGACTTTACACAAATGGGTATACTCCTGCTGCTGCTCACACAGATGTTCCACCGTAGGAAGCTGTGTGACGTCGAACACTGTCTTTGGCTTTCGCCGAATTAATCTCTCACTTTCCTTGAACAAATATTCGACGCCCCGCATAGGAGCAGACAACCTGACAGCCAAACGAAGAAGAAGATGTGCTGTATAGCAGATGCGACCACAATGGCACGACTCCTCTTGTTACCTATATCTATGCCTCCATCTATCGTTTATCAATTGACTCTTCAGCGGTGCCATCTAATCCAATAAATTGCATGACAACGACTCCGTTGTCACCCCATCTATTCGAGGTGCAGAGGCAACCGCATACAAGTTTTTTCATGCTGCACCTTTTGGCAGCCTTCACGGGGAGATATGAGCAAATTTATGCGGCGATGGGGTGAAAACGTTTGTTTTTGGCAACATTATGTTTTTCTGCGGTGCCATATGGCCAAATGAAATCCGAGAGAGTGGATGTGAGATTTTTCCTTTTGCGCGATGTGAAAACATGCGGAACGCAATGAAATTAGAAAATAAATTCCAACCTGGCTGGAGATGGGAAATTTCCGGTCCTCAAGGTGCCATTTCGATGTGAATCTAGGAAGTTGATCGGCGGGTTTGTTGCTTCCTTGCCAGCGACGTGGTATTCAACACCTGCTACCACCAACGGATGAGCAGCTCAATTTATGATTCGATTAGGTTTTAGTATGGGAATGTGTTGCGGCTTTTGCAATCACCGATTAACAAGATAATAGCCATGTTCGATCGTTTCTCTCGAAGTTTTGACATTTGAAGAGGGTCAATGGCGTCTGCTGGGGCAACTAATTGGTTGAAGCTGATTTGTGGTTGTATCGGATTTCGTAATGCCAATGCGTGAGTTTGGTTGTCACTAATTATCGAAACGCACAGTATTTTGATTTATCGATAGGGCTTCGGGGAAGTTGCATAACATTTCGGTTCGACGAAAATGCTTTTGAAAATACCTTCGGAAGTAGAAGGTGAGATAATAAACTCTGATGGCTGTATAGTATTCCTTAGGACTGCCGATGTTTTCCACCAACCAATATCGAATTTCATTGTTATTTGTTAACCGATTAATTTATGGAAATATAACTGAATTTTAATTGCTTTCAGGGCCAAATGAAAATTAACACCATAGTGTGTCTCGCTCTCACATGTCATGGATGTAAATTTTCTTCGACACTTAGCCCTAAGTCAAATTAATTAGTAGGTAAATTGGATTTTAGTTGACAGTGACACTAAAGGTTATAACTAACAAAAAAAAAGCTAAACGTCAGCTAGACGCTTCTTGTCGTTGTGGATACATTTTTTATCGAAATCTGCGCGTGAGTCAAGAATACCCATATCTGCAAATTCGGGGCCAGAAACAGCGCTTAGAATTTATAGATCACCGCATCCAGTCAAGGCCAGGGGGCTAACTATGCACTTCGCCGCGAATCGCATTATTTGCGATTCATTCGGTTCGATTCGCGGCGGACATGGCAACTATGCAAAACGATTGTTTGGAATGTCGACCTTCCAAGACATCTCCACATTTCCCTTGGTATTTCCACAAACTTTCCCATTCATCTGTCAAAATGCTTTGGAATGTTGTTATTATTTTGTTCAAATAATTGCGCGAACTTTAAATAAACAAGTAAATTGGATATTAAAACAAAAATATTTTCGATCGGTGTGTATTTAAATGCTGAAGTCGATGTGTCTTCGAATTTAAATGTACAACGGAAATTAATAAGAAGTGGTTCATATCCGCTGGATCTTCCGCACAACGAGTAAGATTAATTTGTTTTTAAAACGGGTAAAAGTGCATATATATGAGTTTTTTTTATCTTACATAGATATGTGCTGGAAAATATAAAAGACGAATTTCCAAGGCGAAGAAGTATTGCAACGCCCATAATATTAAAACTAGCAGCAACGCTTCGATTTCTTGCTGGAGGATCTTATCAAAAGAGCATTGGGCAAGAAATGCACATCGGACTGGCGCAACAAACCTTTCGCCAGCTGGTCGTGCTCTTTCGCAAATGAACTGTTCAGTTGTTGTAGTTTGTTTTTTTGCCCTAAATGCAAAGAAAACATAAGAAATCGCAATATTTTTCGCTGTCGTTTTGTTACTTACATTTTTTTTTTTTTTCACCATGCAAATGCACCGCTGACAATTTCATTCGCCATCAAAACATCTATCGCATTTGACGTCGATAAATAATGACGTTCGCATTTGCATAGTTGCGCGAATGTAATAGAGCGAATTGCGATAGTCTTCGCTGGCGAACTGAATAGTACCAAAATGCGAAATCGAATAAAAATGCGCTTCGCGGCGAAGTGCATAGTTAGCCCCCAGGACTAAATGACCACGGGTGTCTAGACAGGCTGCACCTAGTTAGTTCTTCTCTACCAGGTCTTCCTGCAGATCTCCACGATTTTTTAAGTATAGGCAGGATTAGTGCAAAAGTTCTCAGTTTTAGTGTAAGCATTAGAAACACCCGAATAGATGACATGCTTAAGGCATTATTTTCTGTATAATTCACCAGGGAATTTAAGATCTATATATTATGTAGCTACTGATCTAAATGTTTCGTTATATGAGAATTCTTAAGGTCGTAGACTTTCATACTGACAAATATGAGTCATTCACGATTTGCATTCACATGTTTGAAGTATATATCGTTATGTATATACCTTCTAAGGATATGATGGTTGCGCAAATGCAAGCTAATAGTCTTTGAGTAGGAGAGCATCCCTTAAAATTTTAAGCGCCATTTAGACGGTCATTTCAGTTTCAGTTTCAGTTGAGCTAACAGCTAAGCTTTCAGGTAAACTGATGTCTAAATGCAAAAATTTAAGCGTTTAACTGAAACTGAAACTGAGATTGAAACTGATGGAATTCCCATATAAGCTTTTCAGTTCAGTTGTCAGTTTAATAGATAGGATATCGTTGAACGTTCTGCTACTCACGAGTAAATTTAAAGCTCAACTGAATACTGAACTGATGTCTAAATGCACTGTAGAACATCAGTTTAACTGAAAGCTTAACTGATAGCTCAACTGAAACTGAAACTGAAATGATCGTCTAAATGGGGCTTTATACAGAGATTTACTAGAAATTCGCACCATGGGTAAACATCGACTTGATCACAATAGAAACAATGGAAGTTCTATTTTAAGAAGAGCAACTCGGACCATCAAACCTGGCTTTTGTTAGGGGTCCGAATTTCCGATTCGCACCTGGTGCGAATTTCCGGTAAACCTTTACAGAGTGTGATCGTGATGTGATATGCCGATTTATTCTGTGAAATTTAATATACCTACATATTTCTAGTCTATTATGCCCTTCTCCTACTGTTTTCCAAGTTTTAGAATACCCAGGAGTATACTCCTCAGCCGAAAACTTCTATAGATTGTCATAAGAAGTTCACTCACTTAAGAACTTATTGCCTAAGCCTGCAGCCTATAGCAAATCAACGACTAAATGGGGCTTCCGTTTATTTTGGTTGAATTATAATACCCCAACCCAACGCACAACCCTTAATTGGGGGAACAAACTCTTTCTGCAACCGCTTGTACCAAAATTACCTCGTATTCCATACTCGGTAACCCACTTTTGGGATATGTGAGCTGCCCCTGACCCATTGAAGCTCTTCTACCGTCATCTCCATTTCAATAAATATAATACAGTCGTAGTGTAATTTTACTACTATACTTACAGTGACCTTGTATTGTATTGTAAATGTAATGACAAGATGCGAAAAATGCAATTTAGGGTAAAGTTATCCTAAAGGTTACTTTCAGCTTTAGCTTCAGGAGCAGCAACGGTTCTCTATACTATTCGAGAACAAAAATATCAGAGAATGCCAAGCCAGGTGACTGTATTTACCTATATATTTATTTCAGGGACTTAGCCAGAGTGCTTCTTACATTAAAAACTCATAATACTTAAGTATCCACGAAATGGTGTACTGGAACAGGATCCAAAACTAAAATTTTTCATTTTGCACATAACAAGTTCTCTGGTTCATGGCATTTCTTACGGTAATCTGCAACCACTCCCTGCTAATAAAAATAAAATGACCAATAAAATCGCATTCACTGACACACAAGTCTGCCAGTGATGGCTCGAAGCATCAGCTCCACCTACAGACCACATAATTTCCCCCGATCGGAACGTATACAGGAATTTACTAACTCAATTCGTATCCATTCTATCAGTAACGTAAACTACCAACTTCAGAATCTTGTCGCATGCAATAACTTTGCAATTTTTATCAGCGACATATCCACAACGTAAACAGTAACTGGAGGAGCGCCGGGCATAAAGCCCCCATAGCAATGCGATCGTGTACATACATTTTTAAGTGTCACACGCTCTGCTGGAGGATACCGCCTATCTACGCGCCAGCAGAATGTTTTTTATTTCAAATCACAGCACTGTGCAATTTGTGAAAACTGTCCAAATGCCTTGCGAGCGAGAGAGCGAATTGCGCAAACGCACAAAACCAAGACTCTTGTCCTAGTCCTAGCCTGGTGCACATCTTATCTGGGTTTTGGCACTAACGCAGCGCGATACCACATCTCTGGCTATACAGCTGTGTATGCTGAGCTGAGATGCAGATAAATTTGTTGTTTGTGGTGGGCCGATGAACTGTGTGAATGCATCACGTAAATTCATTAGAAGGTCTACCTGGATGGAGCGTGCGCGCTTGCGCTGACTGCATTTTGCATGCGTTAAGCACTGTCTACATCGAGTTAATTTAGCTTGTATTTTTGGGGAACGAATAATTTACAATTTCGGGTGGCGGCAGATACAGTATAGGTAAATTATAATATGAACCAGCAACACGGAAACCATTTCGGGTGGCGAAGGTGGTTTATGGCCCCCTTGTGTGTGGTTCTCATATGTCCCGGTGCGCCAAGAACCGGCTTTTTTGGGCCAAGTTACACATTTTTCAGCAGCAGCCACCGCATTGATCGGTTGCGCAACATCTCCACCACTCTCTAACGCGGTGGTAATTTGGAATCGATTTTGTAAAATGTGTGTGTGTGTCTTAAACCGAATGCCGATGGGGGTTTGAGTTTTGTTTTAATTTTTGGTCGCTGATTGATGATTGGCAAGTCATTGGACTAGCGCTGGACCACCACTGTGAAAGTTAATTTATGGTTTCTCGGGTTTTGGGAAAATCTTTTCCCAAGTCGCAATCGCAAGTAGCCGGTGGTGTTGGGCCATTAAGAGATGTTATTTTGACATCTAATAAGCATGGATCACATTTGAAATTCGAAAGGAAACGCTTGTGTCAGATTGTGATGAATGCCGACAAATCTGTGCAGTTAAGAGGTGTATAATAGGTGAGTGACATTGCCTGCTTTGGTCACAATTAAGCTTCTTTTCTGCGAACGTGTAGGCGTTAAGAAGACAAAAAACACAGACACCACATCTTGTCTGTGGGTAGAATTGATTGGCTGCGGATATTATGTTTCATGGTCAAACTGTCAAACTGTTTGTCTTTGAGAGGGTAAGGTGTGAACAAATTGTATGTATAGGTGCTTTTGGAAAATCAATGCAGGAATGTTTATTATACTTAATTAGCACGTTGGATGGTTTTGCTTTTAAATTTATTAGAAAAACGACCGCGAGAAAGGAACACCTCTGTTTCAAGGTCTTATGAGGTAATGTTGTAGCTTCAACTTAGGAATACTGTCTCCGCATAAATGTCATCCTGTAATATACATACCAACATGAAATTCTTTCTCATTATTGACTTGCGAAACTATTAAAATGTTAATAATAAAGTTCCAAACCTGGAACGTGAGGAGCTCAATGTCGAGCAGCTACTTCTCCGGACGGAGCGATCCATGCTTCGGTGGTTTGGCCATGTTAAACGCATGTCCCCGACCAGGATTCCACGAAGTGCTATGGAATCCGTACCATCGGGTAGGCGTCCTCTAGGTAGACCAAGGATGAGATGGTTAGATCAAGTCTATAATCTCTCCTCTTCCCGTATGGGGATTGCCCTTGATGATTTAGAGTCGATGGCGGAGGATCGAGAGCTATGGAGGGTCCACTTGAGCAACCTACACCCGCGACCCACTTAATGGACAAGCGGACCATTAAAAATAATGATGATGATGATGATAATAAAGTTTACACGGATCAAACGGAATTCGTTTTGAATGCCAACATCCCGGAAAAAATTACCAATGTACCCGCTGATTTGCTGGTGGGATGAAACACTTTCCGACATCCTGCAGCTCGCCTTACGTAAACTAGTCTCTGGCCTGATAGTTGTGGTCTTAGCGCCAGCCCGACGAAAACGGAGTTAGTCTTATTCACCAGAAAGGTTAAGCTACCCGTTGTCACTCCCCCAAAGCTCAAAGGAACTCCACTCGAGTTCATTAGCAGTGCTAAATATTTGGAGCTGAGGCTGGACATGAAGTTTTTATGGGGAGAAATATTGCCGAACGCAATGGCATTGTGGGGTGGTGACCGGCGGTGAACAAAAATTCCAATCTAAAGGCCTTAGAGAAGACTCTTGGCTTATGTGCATCACGGGCGCATTGAGAACATCGCCAACCGCCGCCGCTCTACAAACCATGCTTAACTTACTTCTACTAGACATCGTCAGTAAAGAATACGCCACAAACGTGGGAATTAGACTAAGGGAAGGGGAACACTGGGGAGGGCAACCGACTGGATACGCCAGCATCCTTCCCATATATTTGACAGATAGAAATCGAAAGCCATCAATGCGCGGCTAATCGCTTTTCTATGGCGGATTGGTATTTTTGTATTTCCAAGATCGATTCGATCTAAAGCGATAGCTATTTAGGTGACGAATTGCTGGCGGATTTATTGCGGATGAAAAATAAACTAAATTCTTGTGAGGGGAAAAAGCTGTCAAACTTTTGGGAAAATAAATGGAAGTCTAATTGGAAAAAAACTGGAAAGCATAGTTTGCATTTGAGAATAAGCAAAAGCAAAGACGGTCGAAATCGAAGTATCGCTTTCAATACGATCCGCCGCGCATTTGGGAATAAGTCCCCTGACTCTTCAATTTAAACACTCTACCGCTGCAAGGTCTTTAATTAAAAGCACACTAATAATCGAAAACCGTATAATCGTATATTTCCACCACTTGCTTCATAACTTAATGTTTTCCTTAATATCCCCCATTAACAATCGACTACCCTAAAGCTTATTAAAACGTAGGTAGATATAATTTATACACATCAATCCGTCAGACAAATAGAAAAAGACCACAAAACTCAATTAAGTGTCTAAACACTCATTTGGCCTCTCATCCATCTCATCTCTGTGATGAGTTAAAGATCACTTGGCCCGGGGCGAAATTGTGCAACTCAAGAGATTGCCGTATGTGAGAGCTTAACATAGGTAGGCGGCGTGAATCAGAGATAACTATACAACATATACAAAACTAAAATTGAAGCATGTGCTTAAGTCAAACTTCAATGACCGTATTGCAAGGCAATAATCTCCGGATCGACGCGTCGACTCGTCGATATTATGCATAGCCGCACTCGCGCAATTGTCTGTCGTCTGTCAAACGTCACCTCAAGTTACATACATGCAAAGCCGTTGAATAAAGCTGTTGAAAAAACGTTCCTCATGCTTCTCCTTCTCGTATTCTTGCATTTTAAGCAGAAACAAAAACTATCTGGCTGAGCTTGTAATTAAATCTGTTCGAGAAAAAAATTTATAAAAATGCATCGCAAACGTCATGTCAGCGGAATGTGGCGCGGCAGCAGAGAACGGGTATAATATCTCCCTGGGTGAAGGATTGAATGCCTTCTTCTATTACACTATGCGCAATTATATTGTGCATAACAGCATAACTCATCTAAAACTCTTTGCACAGAGCTAGACCCAGGTGCGGGAGGTTGGTTAGCACGAAATGTAGTAGAAGTGGTGCTGGGTAGTAGAACTACATCTACAACATTGGTGCACTGGTTTGTGGTGGCAGATGGTATCATGGCCGCCATCGGTAAACAAGTGTACTCAGCGCAGTAAGTAAGTGCAGTGCAGCAGCAGCAGCGGCGGCAACAACAAGATTTCTTTGCTTTTTTTCCCGTTCTCATGATCTCTCTTTATTAATGTACGAGTACCAGACGGTAACCTTTCTTTGATTTTGATTACGAAATTGTGGCATGTAAATGCACGATGTTTTTGTTTTTCGTTTTCGTTTGGAAAACCGTTCCGGGTATACCTGTGCTTAAGTGAGGCACAACATTGTGGTTAAGGTTTGGGACTAGGATGTAAGAGGGAAACACTAACGCATTCCATGCCAACATGTGCGCAATAACATGATAGAAATCGTACTTTTCAAAGCGGTCGAAAGAGTTAATAGCATTTTTAGCGTCAGGTTTAAGAAGCAAGGAAGGTGCACAGAAGTCGAAACTGTTTTTGGGATGATAAAGTATTTCCGACTTGACGTTTTACCGAGACAATGTCGATTGTATTCTTGAGATGTATTGTAAATCTACCTATTCAATTTGCTTTTCTCAGAGTCTAACAATTTTCAGAAGCTATCAATCAGCATTATGTATATCTAATTATTGTTTTAGAAAACCGCAAATGACACTGGGTGTCCCTTCCAAGGGTCACAATTTCTGCCAAGTTCTCTATAGTAAAGGCAATTACCCTTTTTACACGAATAAATTGAGCCAAAAATTCAAACTTACCAAAATTCATCTCCACAGCATTAAAGGTTCTTAACATACAGGACTTAAAAAATCACAAAAACCGTAACTGAAGCTTAGATCAGACGATTTATGTATATACACAAATTTCATTTGTTTGTGACATACACAAATTCTAAAAAAAATCATACTCAGAAGCGTTTTGTCTATTCCACAAACATTTGTGGTTCAAACGATTTGTGTATTTTGTCCTAAATGTACAAATTTCATTTATGTATGGCCATACACAAATGTCCCATACACAAATCAATTTGTGTATACAGATTTGTGGCTCAGACGATTTGTGTATTCCTACAAAAATGGAATTTATGAAAAATTTGTGTATTGGCCAGATTGTTTTTGATTCGCTGGTGTTTGACGTATATTCAATAAAAATAAATAAAAAATTGCTTGGATTCGGTCAGTTTTCGAATTTAACAAAGTTGATTATAAAATGTGTTGCGGTTATTTTGGCAGCGTATTTACTCGAAAGTGAAATGGAAGACGAAAGCCAACAACAACAAGTCATCAAGTTAAAACGCAAGCGCCGTACTTGTTGGAGAACAGATTGGCTTGGCCACCATAAGTGGTACATAGTTCGAGTTCCAGAGTTGGAACTACCTCTATGCGGGATTGCTCTAAATGCGCTAAATCCAATAATACTGCTCGCGCGAAATACAAACGGAAATCGGAACTCTTGTCGGAGTACTAACAGTCCACTGTGTACTGGGAAGACATGCCGCAACGCTTGGAGTTACCGCTAATGACTTCTGTCGCAGTTGCATGGATGAGGAGCTTGCGGATATTCCCGAAACGGATATCAGCAAAATACGGATATTTCTCCAAAATTCGAAATGGTTTCAAGAGTAGCGGAAATAACCGACTCTGTTTGTGGTATCACAATGGACCTTATCTGGCCTAAGTGAATTACTCCGTATTAATGGATAATTGCCACCTTTGCTGTTTCACTCAACAAAAACTTAATTCCAGTTGCATTTCAAGTGCAGCGCAGGATCGCATAGAAATTCAATTGTAAATAGCGCTAGTAGTAGTGCCACAAAACAAAAACCTCAGTTGCAATAGCATTTTAACATTTCAAGAGCAGCTCAGAAAACACAGCAGTGTCCCGGTAAAAATTGCTTTTCGTTGGGCCGCTTTCAGACACCCAGAAACCACGCTTTGTCGGACCTATTTTTATACTTACTCTCCATGACCATGACCACCGTATCATTTTCATATTCGTCACTATGACTGCCACCATGACTGCCACCGGGTAGTTCCATGTACATGGCCAGGCATGCTTTCCCACGAAAATTTAAACGGTGGTAGTTCCCAAATCATTTATTTGGTAGTTGAAAGTGCGGATGATAAAGTGTATATATCTACCTAGGTTCTTAAATATGAAAGCTTGAATTGTAGTTTTATAACCATATGATACAAACCTTATTTTCATGTCATAAATCATGCGATGCCCATGATCCGTGTCCATCCTCATTTAATTGAAATATCAAAACCATTTGTGTATGCGAACGAATTTGTGTATGCTCTATTTTTCAGAATACACAAACTATAGGACATACACAAACTGTACATAAATCTACACAAATTGTCATAAATTAATTTCTATACCCGATCAAACGATTTGTGCATGTACACAAATTCGATTTGTGTTTTCAATACACAAATGATACACATATCGTTTGTGTATGCCATTTGTGGTTATAAAATTTGTGGCTTAGACGGTTTGTGTATTTTTTTGACAATAATTTCCAAATTTGTACACAAATGTTTGTGTATACACATATCGTCTGATATTAGCTTAACTCACTCACTTAGATGATGATCATCAAAATTATGATCCTGGCCATCTTACAATCGCGAAATTGGGCAGAATGCTTGATTTTGTGGTGCATACACTGGAAAAAGTCAAAACTTTAGATTTTCCATTCAGTGGGCGGGGCATACAGCATACATCCACTTTTGAAAATTGTTTACATTTATTTCGACCACTTTGGTAGAGCGGTAGGACTTGCAGTGTACAGAAAGGAAAAATATCAAAAATTAAAAAGTTTCTATTTAAGGAGCAGATTCCATGCCCACTTATAATATGAATAAAAATTATTCTACCTGCTGATTGAAATTTTAATGAATATAGCTCATAAAAAAAAGGCAGTGTCTGTTGGCGAAAAGCGAACACGTTCATCGTTGTTTGTGAAATCTTATAAAAACAAGTAAAAGTGTTATCATCGGCCTGGCCGATGCTTTGATACCCTCCACTGAATAAAAGTCCTGCAAAATGTTTGCCACGCGAGTTAGTATGTGTCTAACATTAGTTTTGTATGGGAGGTAGCAGAACTACTTTACCGACATAGACAATTTTCAATACCAACCTGACGACGGTTAAAAAAAGTCTTTTCATAAAATTTCATTCACCTAAGTCGATTCGTTTGGACGCTAAGGTGTTTTCAACAGACAGAGAGATACATGAGTCGAATATTGGCTTTGTATGGGAGGTAACAGAACTACTTGACCGACATGGATCATTTTTAATACCAACCGGACAACCGTAAAAATAAGACCTGTCACTCAATTTCAGTCGCCTAGGTCGATTCGTTTGGACGCTATCGTGGTTTCAACAGGCGGAGAGACACATGGGTCTACTAATGGTTTTGTATGGGAGGTACCAGAACTACTTGACCGACATAGCCCATTTTCAATACCAACCTGACGACAGTAAAAAGAAGTTATCTCACCAAATTTCAATCGCCCAGGTCAATTCGTTATGACGCTATCGTGCTTTCAACAGACAGACAGACAGACAGACAGACAGACAGACAGACAGACAGACAGACAGACAGACAGACAGACAGACAGACAGACAGACAGACAGACAGACAGACAGACAGACAGACAGACAGACAGACAGACAGACAGACAGACAGACAGACAGACAGACAGACAGACAGACAGACAGACAGACAGACAGACAGACAGACAGACAGACAGACAGACAGACAGACAGACAGACAGACAGACAGACAGACAGACAGACAGACATGGCTAAATCGATTCAGAATGTGATCCTGATTCACAATATATATATACTTTATAGGGTCTCCGGTGAATCCTTCTTGGCGTTACAAACGTAATGGCAAAGTGAATATACCTTCCTGTGGAGGGTATAAAAAAACTTAAAACATAAAAATGTAAAATAACAGCCAAGTTCTTTTATAATGGAAAATGCAATAAATGTCGAAATAATCAAATATCTAGAAGGCCACCGATTAATAAGCGATAGGCAATACGGATATCGGAGCCGTCGTTCCACTGGAGGCCTGTTAAGCTACGTAATGCACTTACGGACGCAAGCAATTAAACAACACGGCGAATCAAGAGCCTTAGCCTTGGACATATCAAAGGCATTTGACCGAGTCTGGCATAGAGCCCTATTAGGCAAGTTAGCGTCTTATGGATTACCACAACAACTCTGCGGATGGATGCAAAATTTTCTTCTGGTAAGATCGATCCAAGTTGTTGTAGATAGAGTATCATCTAATTCGTTTGCTATAGTCAGATGTGTCTCTATATTGTCTATTGTTTCTCCAACTATGATTTTGTTCTCCACATCAACGATTTGCTTGGATCGACAAATAATAGTATCTACAGCTTTGCTGATGACAGCACTCTTATTATCATTCCATCTCGAACAGTGGGCCTGTGAGTGCGGCTTCATCACAAAGTCAGAGATGTGAACAAATTAGTTCTCTAAATGATGATCTGGACAAAATCTTGAAGTGGTGAAGAGACAATCTTGGTTGTATTTAATGCAAACAAGACACAGCTCACAACATTTTCCAGGAAAAATGCATCAACAGTTCCTCAGATCCAAATGGATGACCTGTCCATCCAATCCTTCCCAAGGATTTAATGCACCTTCTAGGAGTCACAGTCAATCCAGGAATCACATGGCAGGACCACATATCCTATATTGCAAGATCGGCGTCCGCTAAGTAGAGCTACCTATTTAAAGCAAAGAGGTACTTTAGAAATACTAGAATACGTGAGGAACTCAATGTCGAGCAGCTACTTCTCCGGACGGAGCGGTCCATGCTTCGGTGGTTTGGTCATATTTAACTCATGTCCCCGACCAGGATCCCACGACGTGCTATGGAATCCGTACCATAGGGCAGGCGTCCCCTAGGTAGACCCAGGATGAGATGGTTAGATCAAATTCATAATCTCTCCTCTACCCGTATGGGGATTTCCCTTGATGATTTGGAGTCGATGGCGGAGGATCGAGAGCTATGGAGGGTCCACTTGAGCAACCTACACCCGGCGACCCACTTAATGGACAAGCGGACCATTGAAAATGAATGAAAGGTACTTTAGCCCCAAGTAACTTCTCCTTCTCTACAAAGCATAGGTTAGACCAGGCCTGGAATATTGTTCCCATATATGGAGCTCGGCCTCAAAACATTCACTTAACCTACTTGACAGCATACAGAGACGAGCAGTTCGACTTATTAGAGACCCCAAACTCACATCGAATCTACAACCGTTGGTGCCCAGAAGACAAGTCGCTGACCTCTGCTTGTTCCATGGTAGCTATTCCGAGGAACTCAAACGTAATTTTCGTTCAAGCAACGAAAAGTAATGAGATCTAAATACACGCCAAATTCTTAGTTTA
Organism: Cheilosia soror; assembly: GCA_949372485.1. NCBI lineage: Eukaryota > Metazoa > Arthropoda > Insecta > Diptera > Syrphidae > Cheilosia > Cheilosia soror. The sequence continues at coordinate 100,464,242 of OX443563.1, forward strand.
AGAAGGTTAAATGTTAAAAAAAATTGGTATCAAATGCCCGAAAATCCAAAGACCTTAATTATATGGGAGGTGTTTGTTCCAACTCTTAACTATGTAGCATGCAGCGCTGTCAAAGTGGAGTACAGACAAGACCAATATAAATATAGGACATAAAGTAGGTACACTGGGTATAATGACTACCTAAAAAGATAGCGCTGTCATTTTGGGGACAATGATTAACGAATAGACAGGATCGACCATAAGCCATATCTAGTACTTATATAATACATATCTTGCGATTTGTAAGTTGTATTGATGGGTCTAATGATTAACTCACCGTTTTCTTGTTGACCAAATTAATAAGAGGCGTGCTTTACGATTCGCTCCTGCAAACAAAGAAAGAGATCAATTTGAATAAATAAGCGAATTTATTTAGCAGCATTAATTCAAACTCAACAAATAATATTTGCCAAATATTTTTTCACACTCATTACCTTGCCACGAACGACGCCGACGTCCTTTGCATCATAAGAAATAACCATAGCCGAAAACCCGTTCTCAAAGTACCGTAATTCAACTTTAATAGATTTACCCTACATTTCCCACATTATTCACCTACAATAACCGCAATTATCTTCGTTTTTCATATTCTCACGCCTTCGTTCACCTTTATTGCCGCAAGCAAGGCAGCAAGTAAAACACAGTAAGCACTTACAGTGGACCAAAAAAGTATCCTCTCCAATCACATCAGCTACGCGCCCAAATAAACACCAATTTCAAATCCGAACACTCAATTGTCATCGACTTAATCCCAATGAAAGCCAGAGCAGTCCCAAACATGTTTGCGGCACCATTCCGCATTTTACCCTACATTTCCCACATTATTCACCTACAATAACCGCAATTATCTTCGTTTTTCATATTCTCACGCCTTCGTTCACCTTTATTGCCGCAAGCAAGGCAGCAAGTAAAACACAGTAAGCACTTACAGTGGACCAAAAAAGTATCCTCTCCAATCACATCAGCTACGCGCCCAAATAAACACCAATTTCAAATCCGAACACTCAATTGTCATCGACTTAATCCCAATGAAAGCCAGAGCAGTCCCAAACATGTTTGCGGCACCATTCCGCACTTGGGAGTTTCGCTACTTGTCATCATCTCATAAAACTAATCTTTCATCATTATGCTTTCATCTCATTGCGGGGACTTATATAAACTTCGTCAAAATCACTTTCAGTTCTTTCGCTACGCTAGTTTAAGCTTGTATATACCTTTGCTGCTACTTTATGCTCAAAAGGCGTGCCAAAAACATCTTTATCGGTGCTGACATCATCGTAATCATTATTACATCAACTTGCAAACTCAGCTCTACAAGCAATACCTACTCGTCGCGGTACCGTCATTTTGCATAATGTAGGTTCCGCAGCCTGTAGGAATAAGTAGGTACACCTACACTCCTCCAATACTATATGCGCACAAGCACCTTTGTATAATTTCAATTTATCGCCAATTAATTTGGTGGCTTATGATGCGATGGTGCGGGTTGGGAGCTAGTGTCTAATACGAGATGCCTCACTCATGAAGCCCAAAGATCATCAGCACTCATTGTGATGCATGCAGGCTTTGTTGTTCGATTTTTCGACGAAGTGCCCAAGACCCCGATCCAGCCAACCAACACTGACTGGTGCGGATAAGTTTTTCACGTTTTAATGGTAAATTTATTACCGTTTCCTTGTTAACTATATCCCATAGATAGATGATGGAAATTGCATCATTCGATCACATTTTGCGCGTAGACACAATTATTTCGCCTACGCATCTGCGTACTGTATCTGCATGTGTTTACTTTGCATCTTGACTCCCAATGGAAGACTTAATATAGTCTTCTCTTAATTTTGGGTACATCAGCTTTATGTCATTGTTTGGAGTTGAGTGATGACAGTCGAACAGGAAAGTTATAAGGAAATGATCTCAATAGGGAGTGTTTGGGAAACCTACAGATTTATGTTAAGATGCAGCCACGAACGCTTACAATTTGCAGCATAAGTTGGTCGTCTATACACGAGATGAACTGTAAGTAAGATATGAGAAAGTTGAATAACATATTTTATTGGGCACCACCCAAAATATTGAATCCTCAGTGAAATACCTTTTAGAATATTTACAAGGCATTACTTTTGGACTTCGTTGTGGACGCAGTAGCGCAGTGGTTAGTGAGCTGGACTACTGCCCGAGAGATCTCAAGTTCGATCCCCGGAAAAACACAAATTACATCTTTAGGTTTTTCTACTGCGTCACCTCTCGCGAACTTCTGACAAACATCCGAGAGTATGAATGTCATGAAAAAGCTTCTCAAGCCGTTCGGAGTCGGCATAAAATTGTAGGTCCCTTCCATTCGTCCCACAAAATAGAAACTCACACAAAACGAATGGTTGCGAGGGTGTCTACCCGCCTGTTGCGCCACCTATTTATTTTTTTTTATTACTTTTGGACAATTTTTGGGCCATTCTTTTAGCGTTAGGTAAAAATAAAATTTCGAGGGTGTCACCATGTCAACGGTGAAAATATGTTTAAAATCAGTCGAGTAAAACTCAGTGAATTTTCGAAAAGAATTTATTTTCAATGTCTAGTTCCCTATGTGGCTATCCTAATCCTAGGGGCGTCGCAATACGGCACGCACAGGTCACCTGCACACAACGTTCCATCAGCTTTTGAGCTCAATTTGAAAAAAAATTTCGGGTCGAGTGGATGTTGGCCATTGTGCACAAGAAGTCGGCATTTTGCAGACTTCAACTTGGCGAAGTCTGCAAGTCTGTTGGGACTTGGGCATATATCCGTTCAAGATCCAACTGACGAAGCACCTCAAAGTTAATGGTAATGCTAATGACGATAGAAAAATCATCTTTAGCGACGAGGCGCATTTCTGGATGAATTGCTATGTTAACAAGCCAAATTCCCGTGGCGCCAACCCACCCGAGGTGGCAATGCAACCATAAAAAGCTGTTTGGTGCCGATTTTAGACCGGCGGCGGCGGCGTCATTGCTCCGTACTTTTTCTTGAAAATTACGTTGCTAAGTCTATATTACCATCAACAGCGAGCGCTACAGAACGATGCTAACCGATTTATTTTTGCCCAAATTAAACGATATGGAGGTAGATGACATGTAGTCCCAGCAAGACGTGGTTACGTGTCAGGTGTCACACAGCAGACGACACGATGGTCATTCTGCATGAACAATTTGAGGGTATGATTATCCCTAGCAGAGGTGACGAGAATTGACCACCAAAATTGTGCGATTTAACCCCACTACATTTTTTTTGTGGGGTTGCTTATAAAATCGCAGCTCAATGCGAATAAACCGCAATCCTTAAACCCTACATAACCAATGTCATCGCTCAAATTCAGCCGGATCTATGCGGCAGATTGGACCACTCGGATCCGTGACAACGTGAGAAGCTGCAGCAGTCATTTGGACATGGTATTACATTCCGTACCGTACCAATAATGGCATGTATGGGGCTTTCCTTATTGAAAAATCCTTTAGTGAATCTTCAATAAGATTAGATTCTATTCATATATTTGTGCTTTGGTCTTTTGAGTGCTCTTAGAAGCGGGTCGCAAAATTTGTATAACCTGTATAGGGAGTCGTAGTAAGGAAAAGATTGGGAAACCCTAGTCTAGTTAATGTTCTTACCTACTCAAGCAATATATTTCTTATATGTAATTATAATTACAATCTGTGGCTGCCTACCCAAGAGCTGCTTTCATGTCTCCGACCATTTCAGAGTCCTCACTGCTCAGAAGAGAACCAGCACTGAGCATCACCAAGAGTGCTCATTTTATTACATGTATAGTTATCGCCGACTATAACCACTTTACTGCTGGTCTTCAGCGAAATGCTTCAATTAATTGCCGGCCGGCTGGGAGTAAATAACACATTCACCCCATGATTGCCATTTAATTATCCGCTCGTACAACAGGAAGCTATACAAAAACAATAACCTTTCCTTCTTCAATTATTATTATACAACTTGGGCTCCAACTTATGTGTGTGTGTAGTGTATTCGTGTAACCTCCATCACAACCGTATCGGCTACCGCCATCTCGCAAAGTAGGTGGTAGCCTAAATTCCAGAATACCTACATCATTTTGAGTTCGAATTCACCATGAGTGTTCAATTCTGTTCATTTTGTATCTTCAAAGTAATTCCCCGTTATGTCGCGTCAGTCGATCGTAAGTTTGGTCTTGGTACCTACAATTTAATTCATTGCACGACATCGACATTGCCGAATGACAGATAAACAAAATTACTATTACACTGGTCACGTTTGAGAGCGTGTGTCGCGTCGTGCAACAGAAAAGCAGCCAGTGACAGACCACAGACAGCTCCCAATAATGACTCCAAAATCAAAGTGACAGTATAGAAGATGTCTCTCCAAGTGCGCCTTTCACGACGCGACGACGGCGTCGAACAATAAACTCTTTGTCACGCAACATTTTGCCTATGGTTTGCCATGGTTAGGCATTATAGAAAACAGATTTCTTTTAATGAAAACACCACGAATAGATCAAAACAAATTTATGAAGTGTAATTGAACCCTCCATCTTCACACAAAAGTATTCTTCCACACGAAACAAATCGGAAAGCCACAATGACTCTGATGAGTCTGACGCATGAATGAAGAAAAATATACGATGAGGATGAGGCTATTGTCGATTTTGACAGCTCTTGGGTCTTCTAATTCCTCTAACAGCTCTAAGCCAGGCTAAGAGTCATTCACCTTTGTTACAATTAACGCATTAGCATAATTAAATGAATAAAAAAAATCGTCTGATGTTGTTACGATGTCAGTGCAAACGTCAGAGGAAGGGTAAATGCACTCTTGCACCGCTCATTGTTGTTACCTATATACCATCGCGAGGAGAAGAGAAGTCGAAAATGGTATGGCATCATAAATTTCTTGATTCATAGTGCTCTTGCCGAAGTGCACTGCATTGTTGTGTTATGAAAGCTTTGTGCCTGAAAATGATGAATAGGTTGTGGACTTTCGAGTTGATGTTTTACTATCAAAGAACAGCAGTAAAAGAAAATATTTGACTTGGCGAATTACTAAGCCCTATGTTTGTTGCCAAGATTTTGTGTGGCGATTGTGTATTTTTTTCACTTCCTGATGTCCTCATCTTTCCTTCAAGTGAATTATGATAAATGGCGGAAAAGATGTGTACCACGATTTGACGTTGGCGTGATGACATCTCAATAGACGCTTCAGGTTTTGCGCCTTTGACGTATTGTATTTACATACCTACCTAATTTTAATGTAGTTTTGTTTTGATTTTTAGCATTTCTATAAATGGTCGCGTTCCATAGACTACTAGATGTCCAGCGCCATGTCAAACTCCATATAAAAAAAAATGACACTTCAGTATTATCTCGAAAACCGCCGAACCGATTGAGCTCAAATTTACAGACAATCTTAGGTATTGGCCAGGGAGCTTTCCCTGATTGGATTGGCCAAATTTAAAAAAGGGGGCGTGGCACCGCCAATACAAAAAAAACATTCAAAATCTTATTCCGATTCTAGAAATGTTGCTTGGGCCCGAGTTATTGGCGATGACCGCTTTTAAGGGACCTTTTTCTTAACTCACGAACCGTGAGCGCTACATACGTATGTGGCTTGCTACATGCCGTGTGCTAGCACCTTAAAGTTTGCGTAAAATTATTCAGTTTTGTTCTATTTCACGCTTGAAATGTAAATTTTATTTTATCATTAAAGTTTTTTCTAGATACAGGAATTTTTTTTGGGATACTCTGACGTCCGACAAATCATTATGAAACCGGATGAAGCATTATGCACCCTATATGATCTAGCCTTGCAACATTTTAATCATATTCCCATTTCTCCCAGTTCAAACGAAAACAAACTCATTTTCACTCTAAATTTAGAGAGAAGGCCATGTCGTGTTTGCATGACTTTCTATCTCATCTCACCTTGCTCCATCATGAAGCACTTGAGCGCTTATTTCTCAACTAGTCAAAGTCACTAAACTAGAGCTCTTGCCGCTGTTCGATTTCGATTTTATTTCACTAATCAAGTTTTAATTTCATATCTCGGTCGATGACGATGACGATCGATGGCCTGCAATGCCAAAGGAAAGTAAGATCGCATTCCACAACACATCCCAAGTGTAACCGGGTTTTAGGTATGTTGGTCAACAGTGTTAAAAATTCGATCGAGTTTCCATGCTTCATCCGTAAATATGATCCACGATGGGTAATTTCTCTGGAGAAAAAAAAAACGATCCTTCGCAAAAGTATTTCTTACGCACTTTTCTCTGCAGCAAAACTCCAAAGAAATCTATGAAGTGGAACAAGACGCATGCGGGCTACTAACGCATCGATGCGGTTGTCGGTAAAAGGAGTATTTCTATACGGACGACCGCGACAGTGCGGTGATGACGGTTTCGCTGCACTTGTGATCGATAAACTTGAACTTAAAAGTGGAACAGAATGTGTTAATGTTTTCCGCAACCGCAATTCGCTTGTTGTTTTAATGTTTATTGCATTCTCTCTCCACCTGACAACGACAAGGCGATTTTACGATTACCATCGATGACAGTTGATGACCACGTTGATATGTGATATATAGTTGGAGAAATTTGTATCCTTTCATAGTCGCAACGCAACAAAGAACACTGATCCGAGAAAATTCTACGCGCACAGCGATCGTTTCTATATTTAGATCTCATTGCAGACAATGGTCAAACTAGTTGCATTCTTGCATCTGCATGAGAAGGATGAATATCTGGCCAGCAGGAGCGTCGAAAGGGGAACAAAACCAGATCAACTCTGATTGCTTTAACAATCTCTTGTCCGTCTGCGCCGTAGCATAGACAACAACGAAACAAGACATACCAAAGTTTAGAGGTCTGCGACGGCCGGCGGTGAGTGCGATCGCGCGCGCACAAAAACCATTCTCATCTACAAGAGGGAGTCGATCTTTCGAGCCAAACTCGGTGGCGGCGGCCGGCGTATAAATCAATGTAAGGCGCGGGATACTCTACGAGCTCAGACCTTAAACTATTTATTACGGGTTTTTGTGTTTCGCTTTTGGTAGAGGTATCTTCTAAGAATTAATTGATTCCGTGTAACCCCAGATGCATTATTTCAACTGAATGCTGAACTACTGCACTACAGTGCAGTACAGTGACGGTGCCTGGCCTAGCCAAGTCATATATGTACCTAGTTGGCGGAGGAGATTAGTATTTCTTTTGTGTACAAGTACAAGTATCTTTGGATACATGTGCTGTGTATAGTTTTTTTTCCAATCATCCATGTGAAGCAGTGAAGTGCAGATAACTATAGTTGAAAACGAATCTTCGTGGGTCCGAGTGAGGTGCTCTCGGTTGAGGTATTTTGGTCCGGAAATTCTATGAATTAGAGGTTTGGTTAATTGATGCCTCTCTGTGGAATACAATTGATTTTTATTTTCCCTGATTTCATCATAATTAGTTTACCAGATACAAATTGGAAACAGAGATTTTTTCGATCAGCAAAATAATTAACAAATCGCATCAAAGTTTATATTTATTTTGTTATCTGAGTGGACCTTGGCGGGGAAATAGACGGTTCGAATAGAGATACCTACGATCTGATTGAACTCTTTACTGACTGCGTTTTACATAATTATTTAAAAGCAAAGAACGGGGCGGAAATTTGGTCACGTTCGATATACCTAAATAAAACACATTTTTAGGCAGCTGGCCTAATTACAGATTAACCAGCCGAATTATCTATTATATTCCCGGAACATGGATGATATTCTTATAGAACAGATGAGGCAGGAAAACAGGTTCAAAACTTCGCCATAGCTGCAATCTTGTTCAACTTGTATCCACGGGAATTTCACACAATCCAGAAATTCATTTCTCTTTTTTTTCTATTTTTCTCAATATAATGTATAGATGTAAAATTTCGACAACTAACAGTTGAAGGTAACCTTAATGCCCCAAAACACTGTTCAGCAAGATTAGAATACACATGTTCTTATAATGGTAATACAAATGTAAATTCTGCACCCACCGCAGCACTGCAACATGTCTCTATTTCTAAATCCACTGCATAGCAACGCAGTGAATTAAATTAAATAACCTTGGCAGCATCAAATTTGTAAATTCAGCTACTGATGCATACGAGAGAAAGAGAGACGGGAATTATTCGTCGTCTGTGTTGCACTCTCGTACTTTTTCCCGCATTGACAGCAACCGCTGCAAGTTAAATTCTGCACATCTGTTTCATCTGCAGTACTGCTTGCAGTGAAGCGTTCAGAATTTCTGTACATGTGTTTTGGGCATAAAGACAAGGGGCGACAGAATTCCAGCCGTAGTACCTACTCGAAAACTGCGAACTTGCACCTACATATATAATGCAAGCTGATGCTTAAATTTACGTAGGTACTCCCAGAAGACGCTTGGGACACTCTTCGACAGAGTTTTTACAAACCCTGTTTACATTCGCCTGATGTTTCCCACACACTAATCTCTTCTTATACTGCCCAGGTGCTTAGATAGACAACATCAACATTACTGATGGTAATCTCCATCTCTTCATGAGTGGTTTATGCCAATCAACGAATCATGCCTCTCACCTCTCGTTTTCGATTAAGAAAAAATATGAATTTGTAATTTACGTTCACATTTTGTTTCCAATGTAAACATAAAAACTTAACTAACCAAAATTAGCAAACATTATTCATGGCAGGATATTTCGCAGGTATGCCAATGCCAGTGCACTTTAGGTAAATCACGACAAAACCAGAGTCGCTCATGTCTCGGCTTTCTCTCATTTAGACGTGCGGAATCATTTAAAAGCAACAAGTCGCCCTCCCCTTGCTTGTCACTTCTTCTTGAGTGGCTTTAACAGAAGAACTTGTTAATAAACTACCAAATTATCTACGAACCTTTGACCTTTCAGTAAATACCCATTAAAAATAATCACAAAACTAAAACGGAATCAACAAACTTAAATTTCGTCGTGAAATTGTATCTAGGTACTATAATAGTAGATTATACTTATCGATGAAAAAATTGTCATTAATTCGCACTTTCTCATTGCGAGCGTGATTTTGACGCTGCATTAGATAGTTTTGAACATACTCACACGTGAATTGCTTTATTTGTTGTCTTCAAAATGAACGATGATAAACGACGGCGATGAATTCTTAAATTTAAAGCGCAACCTCACAACTCGCGGCAGATTTATGTAAATTTTGGATAAAAGAAAACAATTTTAATTGCCCAAGTGAAAGTAATAACAATTATTGTTATGGCTTCTTGTTTCCGGAAAATAAGTGTTTTCTCGTCGGTCGTTGAGAGATTGTGACAGTTCTTTTGTGTGTTGTTGGCTGATATGTTTTTCTCATTTCGGTGAGCTTGACAAACATAAATCTTACGGGGGACTATTACACCAGATTTAATGAGATGCACGGAGGAAATTTGTGAAAATTCGCAGCACATTGACAGCCTAAGCTATTTTTAATGACTTGAATGAATTTTGAATGAGCTAGACTGCCTTCGAATTGAGGGAGATGTGATTTCGAAACGGAGAGTGTTTTCATTTATTTCCACTAAAAACGAAAGAGTCGACATGCGAACTGGATTTTTTTTGTAATTGAAGGACCAAAACAAAGTTTTATTAAAATCCATGGAGTGGGTAATATGAGTTAGACAAAGTCTTGTGAAACAGACAGGTCTACCTGACACCTAACCGAATTTGTTTGTGTTGGGCTGAAAGAGGTAGTAGACTCGTATGAGTGTATTTTTAGAAATGATCGCGGGTTCATTCTTATACCTCACAGTTTATTGGGGAAGCAAATAAATTTAGCTTAAGTCGATCAGTATCTGCTTTTTTTTATTTAATTTCGGTGATGTTGCGATTTAATTCGACTGATTTCAAGGTGAAACAACGATTGATAGATAATCTTAGAAGTCCCTACCCATAGCTCATATAGGTGTGCTACAGTAGAGAGTATTAAAATAGAAAAGTCAAATGAACGACTGGCAATTGAAATTTATCGGTATTTAGGGCGTGGATCTGTCACGTGCTTTATTATTGAAAATCCAATAATGAACTATCTATCGGAAGTTGAAAAAAAATTAAGAAAATATTGACTGTAATGGCGGTTGCGACGCGAAGTTAACGTTTTTTTTTTTATTTGGTTAAATCAAGTTGCGAACGGGGAACGTGTATTGCCATTTTTGGTTTGAAGAGGTGCAATTGAATAGAATACAGGCACTGGGCAAATGCATAAGAAATGTACAATTGAATCCTTTTCTTCCTCCTTTCGGTAACTACCTGTGCCTGCCCTAGGTAAATAAAACCGCCTTCAAAGAGTACGCTTCAATGAAACCACTTATAAATCCTCGAAAGTTGAAGAACAATACCTTTGCTTCTTTAGAATATAAAATCAACCACCTCAATTTCAAAGGAGAAATTGAAGAATAATATTGCCAGCTGTCAAAAGAAATACATATATAATATACCTCGCAATACTTATATGCTCGTTAGCTGAAAACGAAAAGTCGCCCATCAGCATCTCCATATCTTTACCTGATTTATTTCCTTATACGCATAAATGTTGCTCCTCAGCTTCACTCAAATGACATGCCTCGTTTGGACGATAATAAACTTCATTTTCATTAGAGATGCACTCTCTCTCACTTTTTATACACGTACGACGCGACGCGACGACGAGTTTAAAGATATTCAACATTCCACAGCACTTAAGTCGTTAGATTGCTCCTTGGCAGGTTTTACTTTTAAAAGTTCAAAAAAAAAAAATAGTTTACACGAAACCCTCCAACACTTATAATGTGAGCCACACACATAGCAAGGCAAATCGTTTGCTAAGCGAAAGCCCGCAATTATTGAATCGGAAATGGACGCGAGTATTTTGTTTATCGTGTAATTGCGCTGCCTCAATTCACTGTCGGCCAAGTATTTTAATTGCTTTTCATGGAGCAAATTTTATTTGTTTATTATTTGTTTGTGCGTACAGCGTATGTATCAGTATGTCAGTTGACTTTCTTTCAATGGAAGACGCAAAGAAATAGGTATGTATATCTTTACACCATTAAATTAGTGAATCTAGGTTTATGAAGTACTTGAGAGTGTGCTCAGATACCTATATAGGTTACGAATGGGGGGAAGTTGTTATTGTAGTTAGATTGATATCTTGAGATTTGGGCCAATCTTAAGTAACTTTTATGGCATAGACGGAGGTACATTATGGACCATCGGGGTTTGGAAAGGCTGTTCTAAAAGTCATCACACAGGTATAGTGGACCAACGGAGCACCACTTATTCTGAATGGCTGGCGGATATTCCAAGAATTCAGACACTTTTGTACAAATATGTTCGGTACCACTAAACGCATGTTTTGAAATACATTTTCACAATTTTTAAATTTGCTCATCAGCTGTAAAAAGTTAATTTAAATCAGTTAAATGTACTATCAAATTTGACCATAATCTAACAACTAGTTCGAAAGCTATCGCTGCCAAGAAAACAAGTTAGAGTAATGCAAGGGTTCCGCATTTTTCATAGCCATAAGCACCAAACAGGTATACCAAAAGCCGTTCGATTCGAAAATATTAATAAATATTGGGCCACTGTGGCTGAGACAAAATTGTGTTTTTTGTACCTATGTATATTTGAACTTTGAAGGTTCTCCCAAATCGACGTCATTTATAGATGGCGCAACATGTCATAGGAACCCTAGGTCTAGCTTTATCTTCTCACAACCATTCATTTGTGTGAGGTTTAATGTTTGCGGAACGAATGGAAGAGACCTATTTTATGCTGATTCCGAACGGCTTCATTGAGAAGCTTTTTCAAGACAGTTATACTCTCGCAAGTTTGTTAGACGTTCGCGAGAGCGCGGAAAAACCTTAAGATATAATTTTTTGTTTTTCCTGGGATCGAACCTGCAGCGTTACCAGATTATTTTTTCTAAAAATGCTAAAGCGGGGGCGGAAAACTGCTAAACAAAATCCTAAAAAATGCTGAAAAAACTACAATCGACTTTTCCACGAATAATAATGGAATTTTTTACTTTTTAATGTAAATTCTAGTAAATTATTTTACGGCTTTATGCAATTACTCCTAACGTATTTACTCCTAACAAAATAAATGAAATAAAACCTAAAATTTTACATACAAAGTTAGGAGTTATAACATATGAAATAACTCCTAAATATTAGAGGTATTTACATCAAAGTTAGGACTTATTGCATGTTTTAATGTTAGGAATTATTTCATCATGAAATAAATCCTAAAATCGTGTGAATGAAATAAAACCTAATTAGGAGCTATTACACTCAATGTTGTTAGGAGTTATTTCATTTTCCTAAAATCATATTTCTTAAGTTTTTTGTTTTTCAAACTGCATTTTTTTTTGTAAACCGTTAAACTATAATTTGTCGTACCCATCGTCACTTAAAATCGCTTTTGTATATATTTTCGTCAGAGAAGATTATCAAATTAATGGAGGAGAATATTCCACGGGCAGACCGTAACTTCCTGGCGGATGGGACATTGTCTGTGGTGCCTATTGGATGTTTTAACCAACTACTGCTTATATATGTTGAATACTTCAATAAGGTAACTTATCCAAACAGACAAATCAACTCTATTATCGGTCGGGGGGGGGGGGGGGGGGGGGGAGACCGCGCCGCGGGAGTCAATTTGATTGTAATGATTTATATATCCACAGGTATTTCCATTCTTGTTTGTCCTCTTGAATAAGAAGTCAAAGAAGAGTTACTCAACTATGGAAAAATATTGCAATCACTATAAATTTGGCATGCTTTTTGCGAAGATGTAAGTCGGGCTCTCAGGCTTATCATAAATTGCTTTCTTTGCCCTTGTTACCATTCACTCCGATAAGACCGACGACGACGACGTATAAAACTATTAAAGAAAGTGTGAATACTTTTGATGCTGATGAGTTCTTGTGTATCATCTGCTGCGTTACACTCTTTTGTTGCCTTGTAAACATCTTAAACTCTGTACCGAATGCTTCGATAAGTTACGTTCGGATGAGGACGAATTAATTAGATGCCCTGTAGTATGCAGATCCGTAGTAGTTGACAACATCCAAGTTTATAATTAAACCTGTACTGACGCTAAATTAAATAAATATTTTGCACTTTAGGACTTGTTTCATTTTCTACTGCTAGGAATTGTTTCATTGTGAAACAACTCCTAAATGTTAGGATTTATTTCATGTTTAGGTTAGAAGATATTTCATCCGGTGTTAGGACTTATTTCATTTTAAAAATTAGGAATTATTGCGTTTATTGTTAGGATTTTTTTCATTAGGAACAATTTCATTAGGAGTTAATACGTTAGGAGCTATTGCATAGAGCCTTATTTTACATTTACAAAAAAATGTAAAAAGATTAATTTGGTCAAACTTCCAAATTAAACTTTTCGTTTTCCACTTTTGGCCTTCATTACTCGAAGTTTCTATAACTCGAGTTTATTTTCTTTCATTTTGAGAGTTGGACTTATGGAAGTTCGACTAAATTTGTTGTTATTAATTTGACACAATTTTATAATTTTAATAAACTTTATTTAAAGAAAACAAAAGGTATTACTTCAAAAGAATAAAACTTATAAAAATACTTGGAGACCAATATTCCTTTATGTCCTCACTTCTAAAAGCACAAACCAGTAATACATTAACGTCAACCTATTGCCGTCTTCCTTTTAGTGGATACTTAATGAAAGGACACCAACACACATACCAGCCCCTCACTCAGCCGTCACATTAACGTTATTGTTATAACGATAACGATATTTATAGGCATCATGTAAAAGATTATATTTTCTGCATTTAAATGTATTACCTACCTACAAAATTAATAAAAATGCAATTATTATGAATCTTTATAAAGAACATTCGAATTTATTAAAGGCAACATTTTATTTGTTGGAATAAAGTTGTAACAGCTTCCACTTACAGAAACGCCTACAGTAGGTACTTGCAAAATTAATGCAACATTTTCATTATACTAAATCTATTACGGTTAGTTCTTAGCAAATTTACCTTTTAAAACCCATACTCTATCATGTCATATCATATCAATGCGTTATCGCATTTAAATTATTCTTTTTCGAAAACGGATACCCCGAATGTAATTTGAGCTGATTTCTGTTATTCCACAACACATTGCTACATTTTAAAAAGCTTCATTCATGTCTTGAAATTGTTTTATCAATTTTTTATAGAGGTAGTCAATGTATGAAATGGTGCTAAATGTTGACTAAAAGTGTTTTTTTCAAAAATTTTTATGAATATTTTTAAAAACTGCTAAAAACTGCTGATATTTACAAAAAAAAAATGCTAAAAAATCTGCTGCATGTGGAATTTATGATCAAATCCTACTAAAATCGCTGGAAACTGGCTAAATCTGGTAACGCTGCGAACCTGGGACTACTCGTACAGTAGTCCATCAAATTAACCACAGAGCCACTGCGTCGGCACACTTCAAAATAAAATGATTTAGCAACAACATATTTTCATAAAAAGTCTAATAACATCTCTATTTCTTTATGTTCCACAAAATAAGTAGATATTTGTGATTGCTGATAGGCTTTGAGGCATAGCTAGATATGTCAACTAAGGATTCTGGAAGGATTTTCTTGGATATATTTTTTGGCGCCTCTTCCACCGTCAACGCAATGTCAATATAAAAATTTGCCGATCAGTCTAAGCCAAACAAAAAAGAGGCAAACGCCAAATTCCGAGACCACCCACACATCAAACCCGCGCTATACGGTGGCTAAGGCTGAAGTGAAACTAACATTCGTTGTTGGAAGGGGTTTCTTCGTTGGCCCGATATTGGTAACTATATACATAACTTTCACATAATATCGACTGTCAAATGAGAGCAAAAATGAAAGCACTATCATACATTCGCACATAATAGTAACTTTGACAGTTTGTTGTGCATAGCACGCTGCCATTTTTTATACGTATTGACTTGACAGATAGAAAAATTGAGACTTCCCGACTCCCCAGAAACGATTACTTTGCAAATTTGCGGGAGAATTGGGTAATTGGTCAGTTTATTAGTCATCTTTATCTGTCATTTTTGCCATAGCGAATACGACAGTTTACGTCTGACTCAGAAATTCCATACCATTCTTTGGTATTGCTGAAATAAATACATCTATACACTATAGCGCGTTTCAAATCACACACCTTCAAACTACAATCTCTGCATTTAATGGGCGTGAAGTCAGTATTTGAAAAATCGAAGCAATAATGACCACGTATATAGATGGCTAGACAAATATATCTAACTACGAGGGAGTTCATTAATAAAAAATATAATACGGTTCCACAAAATCGGATTAGCTATACCTACACCAGTCCCACGAGCGTTACTGATGCATTTTATCTCACAGCACATCCCAATCTGCAACCGTTTTGCCATCCACATTCATCTGGAAAACCAAAATCAAATGAATTTCCCCGCTGATGCAGCAGCGGCAATAATGCCAACAAAATGTTGTTTCAATTATTTTGCTGCACTCGCCGCATATGCATGATGCTTCAGTCCTTCAGTTGTTATTGGATGCCCCCTCTGAATCAGCGCCCTCCCATTTAGATATCCATAAGAGAACGCCAACAAGACTGGGAAAACTACAGCAACTCTGTTACTCTGTATACAATAGATACCTCTACGAGTATAACAGAGGCACGACCGACGGTATTGTTGTCAAGTTGTTACCAAGTCGTTGATCGGTCGTCTGGTATACTGCCTACAGTTGGCGGGGTTTTTTCGTTACGTGACCGGTCGTGTTTGAGTAACCATCGGCATCGACAATGCCGCGCGCCGGCTGTGATCAAATTTAACGCAGCCCAACTAACTATTAGTATCCGAACTTAGATTCCAGAACTGTGTTGCGGTGCTGCTAACAACAAGAATGTCATGCTGATTGCCCCAGACCCAAGACCCAATGTGTTTTGGTGCTACCCAACACTGTGAATCTGGAATTCTTAAAACCGCAGAGCGGTTCCATTAACAAGTAACCAATCTGATTCCCTGTAGCCTTCTCCTGGCAAAGGCACATTTTCCAACGTGTCGGCAGCAGGGAAAAAATGAAAAACTGCCGCAATCCGAATTACCTTACCAAAGAGCCCAAGTGCTGTCCAGGTGTTTATAGAACCAGTAGGGTAAAACAAGAAAATTTGCAATAGTCACCTCGGGGCTGGTTTATGAGCGTGGAAAAAAATAAAAAAAAAAAATCTGCCGCGCACAAAATAGTGGATGGGTGGGTACGATCGGTGGGAGCTGAACTATCTGTATCCCCCACGGTTTTAGTTACAGATAATTAGCTTGAGTCTTGAATATGCATGTGGATTGGATGGAAGGCTGACGCGGCGACGGGTTCGTTTACAGTATCCCGCTCATTAGATTGGATGGTCTTTAAATGGGAAATTTATTACATTGTCAATGATGTACTTGGTTATACCGTGGCTGGTTTGATTTAACGCACATGTTGTGCGCCGAGGAGCCTTTAGAAAGAAAACGTGGTTTCTCTGCTCCAAATACTTCAGATTTATTGGAATCAGGAAACAGCATAATTTGAATGGTGTTGCAGGCGAAATTTATACTTTCTGAATGTAGCAGCTTTGGGCATAAGTAGAATCCACCAGAGCACTAACGTTGGTAGCTAGTTACTGAAACTGGAAATGACAACAGGAATTCCACTTCTAAGAATGATACAGTATTTATATGAGATGAAGATAACAATCGTCTGTTGTGATAACAAAGTTAGTATTAATAAATTCCTTCTCTGTTAAGATAATACAAAATGTGTAATTTATTACACACAAAATATGTGTACAGTACAAGTTGATATACAAAAGATCTTTATTAGGAAGTCTGAACTTCGAAAGCAAGCAATCCCCTAATACAGAATCAATAACATGACATTTCCAGTAAAGATATTAAATTAATATCCGAAATGGTCAAAATATACGATGAAAATAAAAATGCAATGATGTAAGATAATTAATTTGACGTCAAAAGTGTCATTAAATGGGTGGGAACAGATTTGTACAGTCCCATGAATTAATCCGTTGTGCCCGTTCCATCGTTTTATGTAATTAATAACTAATGTTTAATAATTAATAACTAAGGATCTTTAAAAAAAATCCCGAACTCCTTAAGCTGCCGCCGCCGATACATGCCGACAAAGCAATCTCATCATCGAAGATACATGAGAATTTGCATCACGCAATATTTGTCAACAAAATTCAAAATATGTTTGTCCGTCCCATAAACAACCGCTACTCAAGGTCAAATTCTATTTAGAGGCACTAATTTTCTGTTTTTTGAATGACAGTTAAGTAGACGATGTAGTATTTCATTTTGTACTTAATTAAATCCATAGGTACGTCGGTCGGGTCGCTGTCTAAACTTAAATAAAATCGAAAAACGGGTTATTAAAACAAAGTTTACTACTTCAGATGCAGCCGCAGAAATGGATCGTATAACTCGTATTTAATTAAAGTCTTCAGGTAAAAAGATGCGAGATGGGTACTGGCAGATAAACAAGGTATTGCAACATGTATGACTGAAGTGTTGGACAACTGCTATGTCAAGGTAGCATTTTTAACAAAAATAAATCAAAACCTAAATCTCCTTAAGTGCTTACGAGTAATAGCATCGTCCATCTGTCTAATAATGTTTGCAGTAAAATGTTTTGAGTAAACATGATGAAAACGTTAAATACCCACGAAAATACTAGGTATACACAATTTCTCTTCTGAGAGTTTCCCATGAATGCCAGAATTCACTGTAATCTGTGTATTAAAAGTAAGTGCATTAAAATGTTCCGACTAGCAGGGAAACAGGAAAAGAAGATCTTGCGTAGAAAGAAGAGGGCTTACGCAGCTTCTCAGCTCAAGGCGATCGAAGAGTCGTGCCATCGTAATAACATCCAGAGGTTTTATAAAAAAGCCAAGCAACTGGCTGCGGGCTATAGAAAACCGGAACGCAGGCTCTTCGAGACAGCGAAGGAAACCTAGTCAACGAAGCGCAGGGAATGTGTTTAGATGTGTTAAAGCAGCTGCTTAATATAGGCATCATGTAAAGAGAGTGATAGGACAAGAAGAGAACCCACGTCCGCAGTCATTAAAGAACCAGTTCCACCACCTAGTATAGAAGTTGGCTTAGCTATAAAAAAGCATAAGAACAAAAGGCTGCCGGCTCTAATGGTTTGCCAGCGGAGTTCTTTAAATACGGTGGTGCTGTTTTGGTAGGGAGCATACCTAGTACATATGGGTGAAAGAAAACATGCCCGATGACTAAACTATCAGCTCCATAACTTCAAAGCCGCGTATGCAGTGCAGTATACAGAGGGCACGTGTCAACACATAAGGCACTATATCTTCAACAGATCCGTTCAGCTGCTGGGATATGCGGACGATATATTGACATCATCGGTTGCTTACCCTGCCAGTTCTGCTTTATGGCACCGAGTGCTAGACGGGAGAGCTGATACTGGGCTTCTTCGAAGAAAAATACTTCGGCGGATTTTTGGTCCTGTGTGCGAGGAGGGCGAATGGAGAAGAAGATACAACCGCGAACTCTATGAGCTGTTCCAAGATATGGATGTAGCCCAAAAAGCCGAAACACGTCGACTACATTGGCTTGGCCACATCGAGCGAATGGACAACAATGCTCTAGCTAAGAGGATCTTCGAATCCCAGCCCCCAGGTTCGAGAAGACAAGGAAGAGCGAACCTCCGTTTCAAAGACGAAGCCATCGCGGATGCCAGAGCGCTTGGTCTCGATAACTGGAAGCAGCGTGCCTGGGATTGTAGAGGATGGAAGGCTGCAGTGTCTCAGGCAGAGACTCTTCACGGGTCTGAAGCCCGATAAGTAAGCACTGAAACAGATTTATATAATACATTATGCATCCAACTACAAAAATTGGAATACATTGAGTACGTTCAAAATCCTAGTTTAGGAAGTCTGTCTTCATGTGTTTGAGTTGTTATTGTGGTTTCGATTGATCAGGTGAATAGTTTTCTTAGTATGAAGAGATAGCAGGACAAATCTAGTGATGAATTTCTCAATTCAGTAAGTACTAAGTTGACGACTTTCGATTGACTGACGTAGGTAAAGTTATGTTCCCGACCAATTTATTTACGTTCAGGATAAATGGAATCCAAACAATTCAAGTCGACTTAAGATGACTAGACTTTTGAACCCGGCCAATGGTAAAAAGGGTTTTCAGATAATAATTTTATAGATGGCTGAATATTTTTTTTTAAATGGCGGTCTGTCAATGACTTATAACGTTGTCAGGCAATACAGCCAGACAATACAGTTGCCAGACACATCTTTCCCTGGGTAGACCTGACATATATTTGAAGATCTGAAAACAGTCTGAACAAAGCTTTTAATTAACAAACTCAGGCACACAATTTAGTTAGCTAATAGCCGGTTTTACAGTGCGAGTTTAAACTCAGGTTTAGTTAAACTCGCAAGCAAGTTTAAACCAAGTACGTAAACCGTGAGTGTATTACAGTGAAATTTGAACAAACGTTTAGTTAAACTTCGGTTAAACTTTTTTCGTCTGTTTTGTACACCATATAGCTCATCAGTCATCACCTATTGTTCAATGTTTTGTAAACCGCTGAATATATATAATAAAATATTTGTTAAACCGTTGATTTAAGCTAGATTTGTATTTTTATACCCTCCACAGGAAGGTATATTCACTTTGCCATGACGTTTGTAACGCCAAGAAGGATTCACCGGAGACCCTATAAAGTGTATATATTCTGAATCAGGATCACATTCTGAATCGATTTAGCCATGTCCGTCTGTCTGTCTGTCTGTCTGTCTGTCTGTCTGTCTGTCTGTTGAAAGCACGATAGCGTCCAAAGGAATTGACCTAGGCGAATGAAATTTTGTGAGAGGACTTCTTTTTACCGTCGCCAGGTTGGTATTGAAAATGGGCTATGTCGATAAAGTAGTTCTGCTACCTCCCATACAAAACTAATATTAGACACACTCGCATGGCAAACATTTTGCATGACTTTTATGCAGTGGAGGGTATCAACGCATCGGCCAGGCCGATGATAACACTTTTACTTGTTCTTTCTTCTTTTGAAAAACCAATTAAATCAGTTTCGTTAAAAATTAAAAATGTTCTTGTTTTTGTATAAATGAAGAACAAGAACTAAGTCGATAATGCTTTGTGTTGTGTGTATCTGCACTTCTAAATTAATTTGCAGCTTCCAGCAGCTGCCTGTGGCTGTCGACTCTGGAGCGCCGTTCAGTTTAATCCCCCATCCATGGTCGATTAAGTTAAACTCGGTTTAAACTCTCGAATAAGGCCCTAGTTATAGCTATCATTGAAATGCATCATTGAAAATTTTGTTTTCCGATTTTAGAACGATTAATCAAACAACATTGGCTTTAGTTGGTATCAAAATAAAGGTAATCAATTGTGGAATTTTTTTACGAAAGAAATTACTTAATTCTGACTAAAAGTAAACTTTAAATTCAATTTTATTATTTCACTGATCGAAATCGATTTCAATGAACAGCTGATTCTCGTTTCTCCAATTTGGAACCCAATCGTTTCACTAGGTTTGTTTGACGTGGACCCTAGGGCGCACTAGTGCGCACTGGGTTAGCCCTATCGCGTTCGATATAGCACTGAGTTCGCACTGACACTGAAAACCTGTGTTCGAGGTGAGCACTGGGGCGCCCTAGTTGAGCACTGAGCTGACCCTAGGTATTCACTCAGGGCAAGAGTTCAGTGCTGGATTTGGCTGTCAATCGGAGCTGTCATTTGTGTGAAAACAAATTTTTGTGAATTATTGGCTTGTGCAGCACTAGTAAATGTTAAAAGAAATGTGTTTTTCAACATTACAATCATTAATTAAACTAATTTAATGTTATTGCTGGTGTTAAATCTGTATATTAAAATTTTTTTTTTAGTGACAGGTCTCAGGGTAAACATTTCGTGTTCGACATGAAGCTGAATTTTTGGGATTTCCTTGGGTTTTTTGGCAGCCACGAAAATTCACTGACACTTCTCAGTGCGCACTAGGGCTGGACACGTCGAACAAACCTACTGATGTGTTCGATTCTCTTCCTATTCTCAGCTGTCAGTTTTGCTTTCAATGATCAACTCTAACCTCAAAACCTAGACTCGTTTGTTGAAAAGTCACTGACAGGTTCTTTCACTGACAGGAATTTTTCAATGATTGCTATAACCGACTTGTCAAAAAATTGAAACCACCATTCCACTGATTTGTTCCAATGATGCATTTCAATGATAGCTATAACTAGGGCCTAAGTTTAAACTAGTACTGTAATACACCTTTTCATATTAAACGTTAGTTTAAACCTGATATCTGGCTAAACGGAGTTTAAACTTGCACTGTAAAACCGGCTATAACAAACGTTATAAATAAGTTTGATGTCTAACTTTTGCTTAAGGCGAGTTAACCTTAGGATAGCAACGCACTTTTTCCATACGCAAATAGCTAGCAACAGGAGGGACCTGTCACCACAAACTCAAAAATTATGAAGTTCAATGCAAAACCTACAAAAAAAATAGTAACATGAATAGCAACTGGGGTGACATGACACCCCAGCCATGCCCCTAAAAACAAATACGACCTACTGCAGCCAACTGTGACCCGGAACTATAAGTTTAGCTGTCAATTTGAGAATAGAGAAAAGAAGAGAGCGATTGTATGGCGCGAATGTGTGAAATGGAGAGTTTTTTGTTTCGTTGGGGTGCTGTATCACCCTTGTTGATATCCTAAAGTTAAGAATACCTTAACGTCTTTTCAAAACTCAATACGCAATACCAAATGTGTCGTTAAATTTACTGTTTATATTTCTATAGAAAGTTACCTTATGCCTACTCTACCTTTTTTGAATATTGTAGATATTAATAGAATCCTATTTTGTCTAAATATCAACTGTTCGACAACAAAAACTTAGTTAAAATGAAATTCCTAAAATCATCTTCTCAGCCAAAAAGAATTGTTTACCAATTACCACTTAATCACCCCAATCATGGAATCCGCCGGAGGGAATTGTTCGCGGAAAAGAATATTTTGGTATCGTCGAATCCGAAAAGTGAACAGAAATCTGGAAAAAAAACCACACCCTACCAATAGTATGTGTTAATATTATGTATATACCTACCTATATGACATAATAACCGTTCAATTTGCGGATTCCACGATACCAAAATATTCTTTTCCGCGAACAATTCCCTCCGGCGGATTCCATGATTGGGGTGAATAAAAAAACCAGAAAGACAATTATCTTCGACTATGCCGAAGCTTAAATACCCGGTACTATAGTATTGTAAAAAAATATTTTAGTATTAAAAAATTATATATTTGTATGGGAGGTACCTATTGTAAAGCGGCATTATACAAATACCAACTCAATGAATATAGACAGGGAAATCCCTCCTGCCTATTAGCTAGTGTTAGTGTAGGACTGCATATCGCAGCTCGGTGGATGGGGCAATGATATTGAGTTCAGTTCTCTTTATGCATTTCACCCATAAGGGCATCTTCCCGAGTTCGCGATCGAGACAGTGTTATATTAAAGATATAAGAATAACAACAAAAAATGCAGTGATTAATATTCGTAGTTTAACATATCAGAAGTGGGATACGTGCGCCAAATCTAAAGTCCTACAAGTGTTTGTGTTACAATAATAATAATTCAAAATTAAAAAGCTATGCAATTGAAGTCAAAGGACACGTTTGATGACAACAGCGGCGCCAAGGCGTCGCGGGGTAAGAAACCAGTTGGTTTGGTAAAAAAAAAATATATTTATGATAGGTAAATTAAATGAATGTCGAGCAGCTGCAGACAACTCGCCCAACGCAGTTGATCTTGTTGGAGCAGTATCAGTATCGATAGATACAGTATGCAAATGCAATATGCATGGGCATACCCAACCCAACCCATGCATACTTATATATTTATAATGTGATTTTCATCCCCTTATTTTTTCACTGGTATCCTTGGACATATATAAATTTAATGAAACGAGCTTGAGTTGAGTCGATCTGTGTGTATTACGAGACGACAGATGTTTCACCCACTTTGTTGGCGGTGCTGTGTGCTCTGTGTGTGTGTGTTGTATGCTGTGTGCGGTGTTCTGTGTTCTGTGTGCTGTGTGGTGTGTGCTGTGTGCTGTGTGCTGTGTGTTGTGTTCTGTGTGCTGTGTGCTTTAGCAGGAATGCATGTACATGACATGTATGCGTGTTGTTTATTGTACGGGTGGTCTTTCCTCTCTTTGAATTTATGAGCTTTGTGGTTGACTGTGTTGCTGCGTCCTTTTTAAATGCCTACCCCTACTTATGGTTACTGTCGGTTTGTCGATCGGTCTGTGTGTGGGTACAATTTCAAATTTCATTTCGTGTTGTGTTTGTTAGCCAGCTTTTTCCATGGAAAAGGTTTTTTGTGGCACAGTTGTAGAACATACTCCTCAGAGTTAGCATCATTGGATTTAGTGAAGAAAAGTTGTGTTTTTAAATCAGTGCGTTTGCAATGGAAAGTCGTGAAAAAAAAATGGAAAATAATTTATTGTCGCAAATAGAACTTTTAAAAAAGGAAAATGAGCTACTGCGTCGGGAAAAAGAGCTCATGCTGCGTGAAAGTGAGTGCAGTGAACGTTCGTCTCAAGTAAGCCGTCTGCCTTTATCTTCACCCCCTATGCGACTAGGTGCAGATGAGGTCAACAAACTAATTCCTGCCCTAGACCCGTCTAAGCGTGGCACTGTTTTAGGTGTGAATCAGTGGCTAAACTCGGTTGAAAATATTAAGAACATTTACGGATGGGATGACCGTAATACTCTTTTTTATGCTTCCCTCCGCCTAGAGGAAGCAGCCCGAAATTGGGTTATTGGTAACGGGTCGCAGTTCGCGTCGTGGTGTGCGT
The DNA here is from genome assembly GCA_949372485.1 of Cheilosia soror. Classification (NCBI taxonomy): domain Eukaryota; kingdom Metazoa; phylum Arthropoda; class Insecta; order Diptera; family Syrphidae; genus Cheilosia; species Cheilosia soror. The sequence goes on from OX443563.1 coordinate 100,488,243, forward strand.
TTAAAGAAGGTATAAAAGAAGCTTTTCCTGATGAAAGCGATGAATCGAAAATTCATGTGCAGTTAATGTCGCGCCATAAAATGGAAAACGAATCCATTGAAAACTATATATATAGTGTCTGCGCGATGGCAAAAGGTAAGGTAAACGATTTTACCACAACCAAATATATAATTTCGGGATTGAGTGATCGTCGTTTAATAAACATTCTCACCGCGTCCGAGTGCTCAACAGTAAAACAACTCCTTACCAAGGTAAAGGCATACGAAGGGATAAACGAGCAAGAAAGCTCGAGGGGTAAGTTTTTGAATAACTCACGGGAAAGGGCTTTAAAAACGCACTCAAATACTGCTAGAACCACTACCATTCGCTCAGATGCTCCCTACGACGTTCGGCGTGATGGGATGGGCCGAGTGTGTTACAACTGTCGACGTTCGGGACATTTTGCTCGAAATTGTCCGAAACTAAATCAAGGAGACAAATGGCGGCAATTGAACCAGAACCATCGATACGTCGTTGGAGATTCAGCGGAACTACAAAATTCTCAGAAGCCTTATAATTCCGTCCATTCAGCAGACCACTTGAAGCCATTCGGACAACTTAACGATTTTGATTGGGAACATTTAGACGATACCGATGACGATGAAACCTCTTGAAGTTTAATTAATTTTAACATTTATTTACATTGACAAACATAAAAACATAATCTTTTATTTTCCTTAATTTTGTCTAAAATTAATGAAATAAATATGGAGTTAAATGTTATGTTAAAACAGCATTATATGATTCTTTGTTTAGGATCTAATCGTGGTTTAAGGTAAGATGGATTTCACTGAGAAATCTAATACCAGATCACCATCAATTTAAGCGTAGTTTTCACAAGCGTGAAAACGTATCATTTCTTTGTTTTATAAGGATTTAGGTACGTTAGATGATGTTAATACATTAGTATGTGTATGTCCGAACTGTGTGAAGTTGAAGGTACTAGAAAAAAGCTATGTGGATGACGTACAGCTGTTGTATCTGTATTGAGGCGTCAACTAAAACTATGTGAAAAACTTATAGATGGTATATTATCTGTGTGTAGCGCAGTTTGTAGCTGTGTGAACAAAATAACTGTTCAAACTGTGTGAAGTTGCAACTAAAAGCTGTGTGAATAGCGTAAGCTGAGTGAATAACAACGACTGTTATATATTTTCCTAGCTGTGTGAACAATTATAACTGGTATAACTATGTGACAGGCATATGTGCATATAGAAGCGAGGTAAATATTTGTATCTTGGATCAGACGGCAATAATTGGTATATCTATGGTTCAGATAATTTAGTCTATAGTTGTGTAGTGCATTGTATTGTAAATACAACAAAAATAATATGAAGCTAAGTGCTTACTCATTTAAAACAAATTGTTAGGTATATTATAAAGCAGCACTGAGGACAGTGTATTGTCGGATGGCCGAATGTAAAGCGGCATTATACAAATACCAACTCAATGAATATAGACAGGGAAATCCCTCCTGCCTATTAGCTAGTGTTAGTGTAGGACTGCATATCGCAGCTCGGTGGATGGGGCAATGATATTGAGTTCAGTTCTCTTTATGCATTTCACCCATAAGGGCATCTTCCCGAGTTCGCGATCGAGACAGTGTTATATTAAAGATATAAGAATAACAACAAAAAATGCAGTGATTAATATTCGTAGTTTAACACTATGGGTAGTTTTTATTCGACCAAGCCAATTTTTTGTCAAAAAAATGTTTAATATTATTAAAACAATATGTGCAAAGTTTAAACTTGCTATCTTTAATGTAGCCATTTAAATTTAATTTTTTTTTAACATCAAAAATCTATATATATCTGATATTTTTGTATGGGAGGTAGTAGCAGTTTTCATCCGATCTTGCTCATCTTCGAACTTAGCCTCAGTTTGGTGGATAAAAGCTTAAGTACCAAATTTCAAGTCGATAGCTCTTAAATTACGGCCGTAATTGTGCGGACGGACAGACAGGCGGACATAGCTAGATCGACTAAGAAAGTGATGCTGATCCTACGCCAACCTTCAACGCCTCCTTTTATGTGCGTTACAAATGGAATGTCAAAGTAAATGTACCCTCGCCAAAGTGTATGGTACCGGGTATAAAAACTGTTTAGGTACAATTTAACTAAAAACTGAACATAAAACTGCTCGTCCGGCTGTTTTTTTTTTTCCTCTGCAAATTGCCACTTAATACCCAATTTGGCTAACAAATTCCAAGAAAGACTTGCTATACCTGTCACATTGCCATGTGTTTTTTGTTCTCCACAAAATCATCCATCACCAGAATGCAGAAAATGCACGGACCAATAAAACAAAAAAGTGGTGTGCAGACAGCCACACAATGCCAATGTAGCACATAACATGGTTGATGACTACAACAACTTGACTTTTCAACAAGTATGTTTGCGTTTGCCTACCTTTTTCGACATCAACACCACTGACAGACATGCCAACAATTAAAACCAAATTATGTGATTTATAGTTTTTCGCCTGGTAAACTATTTGCACGCTCTACAAATGCTCTGCTCGCACATGGCCTATTAAAAAAAAGATCGATTACCTAAGGTAGCAATGCACTGTTTAAAATGTTACCAAAAATTAAAAAAACTAGTTTATCCATTACAGGAGTGCAACTGAATTATGAGACCGTAGAGACTTTGCTAGAGGGCTATCAGTGTATAATTAATTAGCCTTTGTTACTTTAGACTTCACTTTAATTATGCAAAACCACACAGAAAATGCGAGTAGGTAATACGTATACGACCTCATACAATTTATGTTGGCCATCTTTACTACATCTATCTAAGAGAATAGGTACTTTTGCACACCCGGTCACAATAGGTATAGGCCACCAACCCGTGATATTCTTATTTCCTTATTTTATTCCCTTTTTTGTTCGAACGGAAGGTCAGTGTGAATTATATTATAAATATGTTAAATGGGAAGCTTGGAATAGTTATAGTTATAGTATTGGCACATACCTTTCAAAAGATGCAAATATCCGTGGTCAGAGAAGCAAGAATTAATGTAATCCCAGGGGTTCACTCACAGTAATCCGTTTTTTTTGTGACTTAACAACTAAGTCCTGTTTGACAATCCGATGAACTCTAATTAACAATACACAATTTTTCTTCAACAATTTCACTGAATAACCTTCAAAAATTTATATTCAAATTCAATGCACATTATTTGCAGGTATGATGGCTTGCTTGCCTACAATGGCACCAGAGAGAAATAAACGACAAAGAAAAAATTGCACTTATAGGGTTCACTAGATCGCTAGACACCGACTTTCCGAGTTTATCACCTTCTACCGCTCAAATAAAACCGTTGACTGAAACCTGCGCTGCATTGCTTGTTGGAGTATACCAAGTTTCAGAGTGGTTTCTCCCTCGACCAACACATTTGCACAGTGGCTTCAATTTACCATCCACAATTCATCAGCATTGTGGCTTGTCAGTGGTTCTCTTTTATTTTATCATACTTAGCTCTTACCCACATTCGCAGACACAATTTTTTCATTTCAAGTTCTAATAACGAATTAGATTCCATTCCACCTGTTTTAATGTCTCATGTCTGTTGTCCCATCAAAGAATAGACCCTCCAACAGTATCTATAAGCCATAACCCATCTTTATTTCATTTTAAATAAGGGGTCACCACACAACACCATACCACCACTTTGGCTTAACGCATGAGTGGCTCCTGGCTAAACAGGATGCACGTCGTCTACCTTAGCGTCTACCCTCCTCTTGTGATGATAGACAACTTTGTTTATAGACAGTAAACACTGTATAATGACAGGTAGGTACAACTCCCTCCCCCAGATTGATTTCTAACTTTAGAGTAATATGTCGAAGTTCTAGAGTCTTGTCGTGGTTGTTTTGCCTACGCATGAGTCATGTCATGAAGAATACATACTTCGCTTTTAAAAGTACAACGAACTTGGAATTTGTTACCTTTTTATTCTCCAGTCCAGTTGACGTTAATTTGCGTAGGATCAACGAGGTGTGACAACCCGTGAACAATAAAATACACCTGTGGGTAGACCCTCACATATGAGCAGAACTCGACCACCATCATTATCGCCATCATCATTGGAAGTTCTTACGTCTAATGTTACCACGACAGTTGGTTGTCAGTGGAACTTTGGGTGCAAGTGTAAGAAGAAAGAACAAACGTAGAATAATTTAGTTATTACAATTTTTTGATGTAGTAGAATTGAAGGAATGGGAACCGTAACATGCCTGAAGTGGTCTGTATGAGGGGGTGGCTTTTTGTTTAGCAATTCTTTTGGTTTCAATTACATACTAGGGTAGCGATAATGTTTATTTTCTGGCCTAGGTAAGAATTTAAGTTAGGGTCAAACGCTTTCTTGTTGTTACGTTACTGGTTTTGTTTTTATGCCTAGCCTATAATTAGCTATGCAGATGGAAGACTTTTTATTACGTATCACATATTTTAGATAGAAACATTTTTAGCAACGTTTCATTCACCTCTAGCACCTTATATCTCCCGCCGGCCGCACCGACTATAGAGCTCTAAAGTCATCGAAACAAATCCTAAACCTTTAATTCACTTTTTTCGAATTTAATCTGAATAAACATTTGTTCGTTTTTCCAAATTAGTTGATTTTTAATCGACTTGCTTACACTGCTGTCACTTTTTTATATGGAGTTTGACATGGGGTATAAACGTGAAGTAAACACTATAGTTTACAGAGTCTGACAGATGGCTGATGCCATTTTTCCAATTTTTTATCAACTGAGTTCTGCATATTCAATGAAAAACGCCATCATCAGTGGCTACAAAACGCGGCCTATGTTATCGGATGCAAAGTGACCAAACTGGACAGCTTAACGTCAATTTACGTCTTACACTTAAAAGTGGTAAAGCGTCAAATTTGTGTCAATTAGTGTAAAAACCGATAAATTCTTGATAAAATTCAAATCGTATTCTTTAGAAAAATTGTATTTTATTTATTTTTTTATTTAGATAAACAAGCTCTCGCTTATATGATCAAAGCTATAATAATCGGATCAAAGTATATTTTTTACAAAACAATATTTCAAAGCATTCTATTCATTATCAGTATCACGATCAGCAGGTCTCCACATCCCTCCAATGTTTTTCAGTTTCAAAATTAATTTTTCCTTATTGATTCCTTGTTCTTTTAGAGGTGTAGATTCAGTATTACTAAAAGTACTGTTAGATGTATCTTGTTTCGTTTCGGAAGTCTTTTCTAAATGAAGTTCCGTAGGTGTTGGGATTTTCTTGAGGTGGCTAATGTTCCGTCTGATAAATTTATCATTACCACGTACAGTGACATCATTTCCTCTCCGTTCAACTACCTCATACTCTTCGTGACCGAAGTTAGGAGTAAGTTTGTTCGCAACCACTAAATTTCGAATAAGAACCTTGTCTCCCACATTTATCGAACATTCTTTTGCTCCACGATCATTATCTCCTCTTTCTCTACCTTTTTCTTTATTAATCGCATCCAAATCTCTCGCTTCTGAGTCCAAAATATTTTCACCTATGTCATTAATGGAAGGAATTTTGTCGCGAATCAACCGATTAAATAAGAGTTTAGAAGGAGCTTTTCCTGTCGTACCATGAAGAGTAACGTTGTACATAAGAATGAATTTACGTAGTTCTTCTTTGTAATCAATGCCTTTAGCATTTGCAATCTGAAGGCGTTTAACAAGCGACCTGTTCATATTTTCAACTTCTCCATTGGCTTGTGGCCAATATGGTGGAGAAGTTACAAGCTCTATAGCATTATTCTTGCAATATTTTTTAAATTCATCGCTAACAAACTGACGTCCATTATCAGCTGTTATAGATTTAGGGTAGCCCAATCTCGAAAATATTTCTTCAAGTATGCCAATAATTATATTTGATGTAGTCCTTTTTAAGAATGTAATTTCGTGATATCTGGAATAATAATCAATAATTACAAAAATAAAATCGTGATTCGGTAAGGGGCCCAACAAATCCATTGCTAAACATAACCAAGGACCATCTGGAAATATGCGTCTTTCCATAGGAGCTGGCGGTGTTGGCCTTGATACGAGCAAACAATCTCGGCAGCTTTTAACATATTTTTCAGCATCCCTGTCAATCAACGGCCACCATACTTTTGAGCGCAAACGTCGCTTCATCACAGTTTCTCCTGGATGTCCTTCATGTGCTAGTTCAAGAACTCTTGCTCTTAAGTTAGCCGGTATAACAATTTTGGTTCCCCTTAGCAGAATATTTCCCAAAGTGCATAATTCGAGTCGAAAAGGGAAATACCTATTTGTTGTGTTTGAAGGCCATGATTCCTTTTTAAGGCAGTCCACTGCCTCGATTAATTCGGAATCAGAATCATTATTTTCGACAATTTCAAGGATCGTTAAAGCTCGTGGTATGGATTTTTCAATCACTGTGCAAATGTTCTGCTCGCATTGTTTGTCGAAGTTACCTGAATTTTCTAAATTACAAAGCCTAGAAAACGAATCAGCTATATTTAATTTCCCAGCTTGATAAATGATTTTGAATTTAAATGATTGTAGCCGTAAAACCCATCTTTCAATTCGTGCAGGTGGTCTTGAGGTAGGCTTAAAAATAGCTTCCAAAGGTTTATGATCCGTAACTAGCTCAAATTCAATACCGGCCAAATAATAGTAAAACCGTTCCACAGACCATACCAAAGCAAGTCCCTCCTTTTCTGTTTGTGAGTATCTTCGCTCTATTTCAGACAAACTTTTGCTGGCAAACGAAATTACATTAGGAGAATCGTTCTCAAATTCTAATAGAACTGCTCCAAGAGCAACAGGACTTGCAATAGCTATTAATCTTATACGCATTTTCGGATTAAAATATGTTAATGTCGGAATTTTTGCTAGACGATTCTTAAGAAGGCGAAAAGATTCATTTTGTTTACATCCCCAAATAAACTTTACATCTTTTTTTGTCAAACTTCTTAATGGTTCCGTTATATCAGCCAGATCAGGAATAAACTTTCCAAGGTACGTTACTAACCCTAGGAAACTCCTTGTTTCTTCTTTACTAGTTGGTGACCGAAATGTTAACACGGCTTTAACCTTTTCTGGGTCCGGGCTTATTCCTGATGTAGATAAAATGTGTCCCAAAAATGTTAAAGTTTCCACTTTGTAAACACATTTGTCTTCATTTAGTATGACATTATATTCATTCAATGCTGTTAGCACGCCTTTTAAATTTAGATCATGTTCCTCCACCGTATTCCCGAATACAATTACATCATCTAAATAGTTAAGTGCATTTTTACAAGCAGCTAGAATACCCTCCAGTGTTCTTTGAAAAATTTCTGGAGCAGAGTTGACGCCAAATAGTAATCTCTTGTACCTATATATACCTTTAGATGTAATGAATGTCGTTATGTATCGGCTATCCTCATCCAATTCTAGCTGGTGGTATGCATTTTTCAGATCTAGTCGAGAGAAATATTTAGCTCCTTTTAATCTGGTCATAAGAGAATCAAAGGTAGGCAGAGGATAATTTTCTCTTAGAATTGCAGCATTTGCACGTCTCATATCGATACACAAACGAATGTCCCCATTTTCTTTAAATACGATAACAACTGGAGATATCCAGCAACTGGGACCAAGTACAGGCTCTATAATGTCTTGTGCAATTGCCTCCATTAATTTAGCCTCCACTTTATCTTCAAGAGCAGACGGTATCCTTCGCAATGGCTGTTGAACTGGGCTCACTGATTTGTCAATTGAAAGTTTAATTTGTATACCTTTAATTTTAGGAAACGGCTCAATTTTACTTATGCTATTAATTCCAATACCCAATTTTAGAACGTTTAATTTGATGGCGGTGTCCCGACCTAACAAAGACTGCCTTCCATTCTCAATAACATAAAACGTTGAAATAAAATCTGAAAATTTGTCAACACTTATAACAGCTTCAAAGACTCCTTTTATCTTCAACAAATCATTTCCTGCATAAGCCCGAAATTGATTTTCAGATTTTGTTCGAAAATTCCAAATGGTAGCCTTTTGATTACAAAGATATTCCCAGTCCTCTTCACCAAGAAGATTGAATCGAGAACCAGAATCAATCAGCATAGATACAGCAAAACCTCCAATAAAAACTTTAATCAACTCGTTCGAATTTCCTCTGGGCTCGTTTTTGTCGAATATTTTAAAACAACTACTCTCGTACACTCGCTCACCTGGCTCTTTATTATGTGATGAATTGTCTTCACCGATAAAACGAATCCTTGATGGCTGATGCTTTCTTCTTTTATAATCATTAGATTCCAAATTTGTTTGTTTTCGTTTAAACAACTTTGTCCTACATCTTCGAGCAAAATGACCAATCAAATTACATTTAAAATTTCTTGCAGGACATGAGCCACTGGTTGAAATATGCCCTGACTGCCCACATCTACTACAGTCATCTTCCAAATTTTGTTTATCAGCTCTCGATTCAATTTTATTTATGCTTACAGATGTGCGAGGCAGCATAGATTCTGACTGATCTTTTATTTGTTCATAAACGTGGCATATGTCAATAATCTCTTTCAATGTATATTCTTTTTCTAATAACCGTTTCTTAAGATCATTGGGAGCCCACATATCTATAAGCTTATCTTTCAAATTAATTTCTAAAATCTCACCTTTTGTTTCACCAAATTGGCATTTAGCTGCTTGGTTCCGCAGTCTCAAAACAAATTTGCTTACATTTTCTCCCTCCTCAGGTTTCAGTGATCGGAATAGGTGTCTCTCGAAAGTCGAATTCCGGTTTGGAGAAAAGTATTCGTTCAACTTTAGAACCAATGTTTGAAAAACATCAACGTCGTCTCCATCTGAATCTACTAAAGCGCCTGGAATGCTGTATACCACTTCTTGAAGTTGTGGTCCACCCAAATGCAGAAGCTTATTTCTCTTCTTTGTTAAGTCCGATATATCTTCTGCCTGAAGATATAGAGAAAATGCTCTAAACCATTTTTCCCACTCTGAACGAATCAAGCCTTTGTCGATAACGTCGCAAAGAAATGGTGTTATGCCACACCCACTCATTTTCACTTTTCTTTGAGAGGTATTATATGAATATATACCTAACAGTTTAGGTAGGCACTTTAACGCCTTCCAGTTCCTAATGAGCGAAATGTTATTTTTTATATTTAATAAGTCCAATTTAATGAACTGCAGATTTACTTATACCTTTTAAAAGTATTGCTGCCCAATCAAATGGTGCACTTCATACAAATTCAATTGTCCAATTCAATGGAGCACTCTTTCACAACCTTTCCTTCTTTAATTCCAGTTGCCCAATTTAATGGAGCACTTTATGAACTTTTGTTCTTTATTTTTATTTTTATTCTGCTGCCCAATTTAATGGAGCACTTCCTTTTCAACTTTTGTTCCAATTAAATGGGACACCAATATACTATTGACTGTTCAGTCAAATTGATCTAAGAAAACAAACTAAAAAGAAAATATAATCTTTAAGAAAATCTTATTCCTTCAAATAGTTTGCCTAAATATTCTTGAAAATTCTTTAATTTACCTCGTCGCCAATGTAAAAACCGATAAATTCTTGATAAAATTCAAATCGTATTCTTTAGAAAAATTGTATTTTATTTATTTTTTTATTTAGATAAACAAGCTCTCGCTTATATGATCAAAGCTATAATAATCGGATCAAAGTATATTTTTTACAAAACAATATTTCAAAGCATTCTATTCATTATCAGTATCACGATCAGCAGGTCTCCACAATTAGTATTGCAAAGCAGGGGTATTAATATAAATAGGTAGATATCATGGAAATTTTCGACAAAGTAAAAGATTATTTGCTCAAATAACAGACGAAGACGATTACTGGAACATTAATTGGAGATTATTGATGCGATAGGCATTCAACTGATTTCTGGCAAGTTTGTATTTATTTCTTTAATGTGACAATTCAACATTAAAAAAGCCATTCCAATTCCGTTCCATTATTCCCGCAGAATATACTGTCAAAACACACTTAGTACATGCTTGCCTAACAAGAAAAAGTAGTTTGAAGATATGTAGTGTAGGTAAGTAATAAAATCTTTAGAATTTGCCAAATGGCATCAGACAGCGTTTAGTAGTTGATAAGCCATTCTCTTCTTTTTTTCTCTTCTTTGTTGGAGGTTGCTACTATCCGATGGAGCACTCAGACACAACTACTGGCCCATTGTACTGCCAAAACGGACACCTTACTTTACTGTATACTTAGTTTTCCCGTCTTTCAAAGAAAGATGAGAAGGAGCTTCAGTGATGAAGAGCTTATTTGTTCGGCACTCACCACGTCAGCCCCAAAGATCCGCCACCTAATGCGAACAATGGCAGGACAACTACCGAGGAAGTGTTAAATTGTATCGCCGTCGTCTCCACAAGCAGGACAGATGGTGGTGTCGCTCAAGCCCAATACATTTAAGTGTTTGGCAAAAGCTTGGTGGCCCGAAAGGACGCCCACAAGCAGTCTGCAGTCGATTCTCCTGAGAAACAAAAGGAAAGACGCGGACCTTTTGCAAATGTCCGGACGCAGTCGTTTGGGGTGTATACACCCAGCACAGTCACGCCACCGACAATCATGTTCACGAGAAACCCAAGTATCAATGGATGGATGGATGGATGACCTAACCACAGATGCAGGCAGACCAAACGCAGGTTCAGGTCCTGAGAGAGCTTCTTCTGAACACAGCCTGGCAAGCTAATCAGCGATCCCATTTCCCTGCATACCTGGGACCGAAACAAGTTTCACTGTGTTTAGCCTTTCGACCACGTTCAGAGAAAGCTTGAGTTCGAGCACTAACTTGGACGAGGTAAGAGGGTTAAGTAGCGCTTTTAGTGCAGCTTGGCTATCACTGCAAACGCATATGCCTCTAGCCGCCTCCACCTGTTTGCCACAAAGTAGTTATCGAGCGTGAAAATCCCGGACATTCCCGGATAAAATAGGATCTAAAAAAGAGTACAAAACTAGGATAAAAATGCGCGTACTATTTGTTACAAAAATATTTAGACTTTCTCGTTTTCATTGCGGTTACGGGTACATGTTTTAAGACCGTGTGCCAATCGCTCTGAATAATTATTATTCTCGGCTCATTTTCCGAAGTTCACTAAACACAAATCTTAAAATATCTAGAGATATTTCCTTAGTTTCCGGGTTAGAAATAAAAAAATCAATTTAAATTTCTGGGATTTCGAAATTTAGTTTGGGACCCGAGTAAGCTATTGGCGACAAAATATATTTCGTATTTTACAAACCAAAAGATTGTTCTTTAAATTACGTGAATTTTGGCTAGCATCCACGGATTTTCAAAATATTGGAAAAAGTGAAAGAAACCCTGTCGCATAAACAACACCAACAAGATTTTATATTTTCGGTGGATTTTTGACATCTGTGAACTATTATTTTAGGGTTTCAAACATAAGTAAAAGTCGTTCCACCGCCGGGTGAAGAGAAAGCCATCTCCTTTTTGAATTACATAAAATTGACTGGTATTCTATATTCATTGCCGAGCAATTCAGCAAAATACTTAATATTTTTAAACTGATTACATCAACTCCAATAGTTAAGATCGCATTAGAATTTTTCATTCAGTGTTTTAGAACCTTTCTTTTGTCGATTACCAAATTTGGTATTACAATAATAATGTTGCAGAATTCAGAAGCAACAAGTTACGATTCAAAATCACTCCCAAAAAGCGGGAATAAAATTGTCACTTAATTTCGAATCATTTTCTCTCGACGATGAAAAAATTAAAAACCCGGACAATCTAGAAAAACTATCCCGGACTTTTCCCGCATAGGCGAAAAAGAGTACATGTCCGGTAAAACCCGGACGGATGGCAACGCTAGCATAGACGCATGTGGCTACCTAAGGGGTAGTGTAGTCTAATGAAAAGCCATTCGACCCGAATTCGCGTCATAAACCTGTCTCTTTTAAACCGAATTTTCTTAATTCTTCTGAAATATTTTTCCTTTTAGTGCCACTCTTTCGAAATATTGAAAATTGAAGAGCTTCTACATTCGGCATTCTTAACTTATATTCCTTCCATTTCGACGATACACACTTACAAGTACCGGACTTCCGAGGAAGCAATATTCTATTTTAACATTACAAATATAATGATGCCGTTACAATTATTGGATAATGCTAGCTGCCGATAAACTAAGAGGGAAGAGACTTTCAGTTGCTATAATAATGTTAACACCCCGGCAGTTGACAGCTAAATTCGAATATCAACAAACGTGTTGAACTATGAACCACCTTATTTACACAATCACTGCTACTAGCACTATGCGTTTACCTTGTATGTGTCCCAACCAATTATTCTGTTAAATAAACATAACTTCTACTTATGATAGGTTTATGTACTACCACCAAGAATATTACACCAAAAATATTAAATGGTTTGGTGACCATAGTCAATTGTTCTATTGAAAAATTGACAATCGTATTTGCGTAAGGTGACACCTATCACTTTGACATTTTCAATGGATGAAGCAAATTTTCCTGACTTTGCTAAATTAGTTCTAAATCAAATTTCGAATCCAACGGTTGCCCAAAAATGTTGATAAAACATTTGCTAACTTTTGCAGTTGCATTTCATAGTGTCATCTCAAACGAATACATTTCCAACCTTCGTAATAATATTTTGTCTTCTCACCTGGAAAATATGCCTTACCTCAGATTGGAACTTCGTCAAGGTATCTCTGATGACTTGGACAATGTTTACGTGAATTTCTTATTACGGCAACATCATTGCCCAATTATTGTGTCAACATATTTCCTAAATGAATCAAAATACATGTCCAACATAACTGAAAATTTTGCAATAGTATCGGATATGGAACATCTTGCACAGACAGTGGATTATTTCGCCAAACCAGATGGAACTTTTTTCTACATAGTTACCGATGCAGTTGATCCGCGTGAAGTTGATACAATTTTTCGAAAACTCTGGTATTCTCGGGGAATTTTTCGAATATTAATTCTAACAGCTGATGATATACTGTTCTATGATCCATTTGTATTTCAACCGGATTCGCAACAATTTGGTAAAATAATGCCACTTCACGAACGAGATTTAAGTAATTTATTTGACGACATGAAAGGATATCCTCTGAGAATGCAACTTTTCAAATCGGTTTATTCTCAACCGGTGTTTGATGTGGATACAAAGAAGTTGGTCCGATTTGAAAGAGCTGACGCTATGGTGGCAAATACATTACAGGAAAGAATGAACTTCGAAATGATTCTTCAGGACCCTTCGAAGGATTACTTTGGGTAAATATATATTCGTGTAAAAAACTGACAGATTACATAAGCTCAAAGTTGAATGCTGAATGGTATTTTGTCTTTAAAAAGGTTGCGATAAAATCTGGGGGATTATTCCCAAATGCGCGGCGGATCGCTTTTCATGGCGGATTGGTATTTTTATATTTCCAAAAACGATTCGATCCATTCAAAAGCGATAGCTATTGTGAGGATTGCTGGCAATAAATCCGCTAGCAATCCGTCACCTGAATAGCTATCGCATTTGACAGCTTTTGGAAATACAAAAATATCAATCCGCAATGAAAAGCGATCCGCCGCGCATTTGGGAATAAGCCCCCTGTTTGTTGCTTTGCTACAGGGGTCGACCATAAAAAAAATAATGAGCGCAACACTTCAGCGCCCTGCTAACATAATTCGTTCGGTGAATTTTTCGAATTGAAAAGGACTCTTGCATGTTTGTCTATAAAAAAAAAAACGTGATTTGTGTTTATCCCAGAATTGGACCGAACCCATCGCTCAGAAGTCCAGCACACTAACCACTGAAACACTGCTTCCAGCTCAGCTTAAGGTAGTGATAAATACGGATGATTTAAATATGAAACTAATGTCGTTTTCGGTAGGTCGTACAGAACCGTCCGGAAGAACTCTCCGCGATTCTGAATTCAAATCCAGAAGCAAATTTCTCTTCTTTTCAGTAGAAGAACTCAGTTGTCAGTTGAGTGCCAATCGAACGCAGAGGTAAGAGAGACTCCCTTACCTCTGATCGAACGCTTTCAGAAGCGATCGGATTGCTTCCGGACGGTTCTGGACGACCAACCGAAAACGACATAATTATGTCCACGAAATGGCATACCTTACCTATAAATAGAATCGTATATTAGCTTAAGCTGGCGTATGCTGCTGGTTCTATTATGGTTGTTCTTTAAGTATGTTGACGCATAAAGTCAAAAAGTAGTAAGTAAGTAGGTACTGGTTGATGTCATAATATATAAGTAGTTTTGATCGACCTAAGTTGATCAAGTTCAATCGATCGCTATATGACAAGTTGTCAAACAAATGATTGGAGCTCTAGCGCTTTTTTTTAGACGTATATTTTTTGTATATCGAATTTGACATTAATTTGACAAGTCGCTAGTCATCTATTGGGACATAAAACTCTAATGAAGGTATTGACATCTATCTAATTACCTATGCTACAGCTCTTGTAAAAATCTCTCTAAAATTATCATTTCTCATTCTTGCGCAGAATCGCCGGCTAGTTCGAAAATTCATCTAGCTCATTATCTTATGTCAGTTAAAATGCCCAGCAGTTGATGTTAATGTCAAAATAACCCCATACTTTATACTCTTTTATAGGGAACGCTTACCAAATGGATCATACAACGGAGCGATCGGCATGATTATTAAGGGCGAGACCGATATCAGCTTGACCGGATTCTTTGTCAAAGACTATATGGTGCCAGAAATAGAGTTTACCGTTGCAGTTTACGATGATCAACTTTGCTGTTACGTACACAAAGCGCCACGCATACCTCAGGCTATAATGCCCATCGTTGCGCTGCGTTGGGATTTTTGGTTAGGATTTATATTGTCAGCTTTCGCGTGCGGAACCGTTTGGGTAGTTATGCGTCGTATAAATCTCTGGATGGTCAGCGACGAGCTTAACAATTTACACTTGTCCAAGCGCCTAAGGTATCAGTTTATCCGTATCTACGTCGACACTTGGGTACTATGGGTACGGGTCAATATAGTCAAATATCCACCGTTCACCTCGGAACGTATTTTTATCCTATCTCTCTGCCTGGTGAGTGTTATATCTGGAGCTATAATAGAGTCGAGCTTAGCCACTGTTTATATTCACCCGATGCACTACAGGGATGTAAACACCCTTCAGGAGCTGGATGATAGCGGTTTGAAAATCGTCTACAAGTATACAACTTTTAAGGACGATTTATTCTTTAGTGATACATCAACCGTGTTCGCTGCTCTGAATAAAAAGTTGGTGCATTTGAAAGACTTGGACGCCGATGTTATGCGTGAAGTGGGTAACAATGGTGGTGTAGTTGGTGTTACGAGGTATTCTTCGCTAATGTTGGAGTCGATAAATTGGATTTTGGCTGATAAAGTTCATGTGGTGAAGGAATGTCCTAAATACTACACGATTGCTTATGTAATGCATAAAGATTCGCCATTTGCAGACAGAATAAACGGCCTTTTGTTGCGATTTTTGAATGCCGGTTTGATAAACAAATGGATTAAAGACATGCATGCAAAGGCTAATATGGTCAGCATGAAGAGCCAGGAACTTGAGGAAAGTGATACCTTTAAGATTCTTACTGTGATGGACTTACAGTTGGCGTTCTATGTGGTAATATTGGGCAATGTCATTAGTGCGGCTGTATTTGTTGTTGAATTTTTCATTAAGCGAAGAAAACTTTTGCAATGAGTTGCTGCAGACAGGAGATTAAATTAAAATATTAGATACGTTATTATAGTCAAAGGTTTAAATTGTTTTATTATTAAGAACGTGTACGACTCTTGTTAAATTCAAATAAATATCTTTCACAGCAGTCGAAATATTTTAGCTGAGAGCATAACTCAGTGGTTCGCCATAATAGATGAGATATATTATCCTCGGTCCTATACTGTGACCCTCTAGATGCGCAAAACGAAACGAAAATAAGTACGTTAGCACTCGGAATATATAAAGGGTACATATACACGTAAAAAGAAATAGCCGGCGCAACAGGCGTGTAGACACCCAAGGCCTAGCTTCTCACAACCATTCGTTTGTGTGGTTGAATTGAGAAGCTTTTTCAGGACAGTTATACTCTTGGATGTTTGTCAGACGTTTGCCTTAAAACCTTAAGATGTAATTTGTGTTTTTCCGTGGATCGAACCTGGGACCCCTCGCACAGTAGTCCAGCACACTAACCACTGAGCCACTGCTTCCACATAAACTCACACCTAGCTCAAAAACCTTCGAATCGATTTTGATGAAAGGTAGGAACCATTTAATTTAATTTAATTTAATTTTAAAGCTGTTTTTATTATACCCCCAATAGCAGTTCTTTGGTCCTTTCACCTGCAAGTTGTTATGTGAATAATTGATCACTTCGTTAATAAAACTAGAAAGGCAATTTAGAAATTTCCGGTGGGGATACTGAATCCAGATGATTCACATTTGGTATTGTAATAAATCTGGGAATCCGGCCTTAATGTCACTCGTATTATCCCTAATGGCTTTTTGAACCCGTCGATTCACTCCCCAAACATCTTAGGCAAAAGCGATGAGTGCTGAAAACTACATTCTTCTAAATTCAGTATAATTATTAAAACTAGCTTAAGCCTTTCAGATACCTAACGTATCAATTTATTCTCGTATCATCGTTCTATAAATTCCTCCACCCTTTTCGTGTAACAGTCCCTGGTGTACGATATGACAGAATAGATGTCCGATTGTTGAGGTATTGCACAACACCAGGTGATGATCAGTTAACAGTTCAGCCCTTCACAATACGTTATAAACCGCAGCATTTTATATAATAAGCACATAAATCATTCTATGCAACTTCAACAGCTGAAGGCCAGCGACTGTACAGTACGTATTTATATGGTTATCTTTTTTTGGAAAGAAGTAGGGGAACGTCGCCAACAGTGAGACACGTCTAACAGTGAGACATTCCGAATAACTCCGAAGAAACATGTCCGAAGACGTCGCGCTTGTTGTCGTAGGTTATGCAACAGATGTTCGTCCAATTGGTTCAGTTTGTGTTTAGCTGCAGTGAAGAGTTTTCGCGCCGTGATAGGGCAGTGCAAGAAAACGGTCGAAAGTAAATTTTCAGTGTCGCAGTAAAAAAGTAATAACTTTTTATCAAGGTGAGTTTTTCAATCAATGTTTTATATATTGTGTAGATTATATTATAGAGAAAAAAGATAACTAGGTAGATTTTGAGGCATTTCGATGCATAGTTTTTTTGTTTTCATTTTTTTTACATATTTTCGACGATTTACCAACAGTGAGACAAAATCCCGTTGCTATCAGTGAGACAGTGTCTCACTGTTGGTTATATATTTTCTTTGGTTAATTATTAACCAAAATTGTCTGCTATTCTTTTCTATTAAGCCATGACTCATTTCACCTTCGGAAAATTTTCGGAGGATGCCATGAAGAAGGCAGTTTCGTTAGTCAATGACGGCATGAGCCTGCGAAAAGCAAGTGCTGAGTGCCATGTAGCATTCCAGACTTTGGCTCGATTGTTAAAAAAGCTGCCGAGGACAAGGACGCCAAAATGACGCCTAACTACTCAGTGAATAAAATACTCAGTGATGAGTAGGAAATCGCTCTAGTTGATTTCATCATAAAGTGTTTCCGAATGTATTATGGTTTGCCAAGTTTAGATTGTCGCAAATTAGACTATGAAATGGCTATCGCTAACAATGTTAAAATACCAACGAACTGGGAACGTGAAGAGTTGGCTGGTCTTATTGGTTCATAAATTTTCGGAAGCGCCATCTTATTCTCTCATCGAGAACTCCAGAAGGCTGCAGCCTTTCTCGAGCAACTTCTTTCAACCGCCATAATGTTGAAATGTTTTATAAAAATTTGAAGAACATTCTATCAAGATCTCCAACATGCTTTGATTACGGTAACCGTATTTACAACTTGGACGAAACCGGCACAACAACAGTACAAAAGCCAAAGAAAGTGATCGCTGAGAGAGGTATAAAACAAGTTTCCAAAGTAACAAGTGCAGAACGTGGAACACTTGTCACTACGTGTTGCACCATAAGTGCCACCGGCCAGTTTATCCCACCTGTGATGATATTCCCACGCACACACTTCAAAGATCATATGGTCGCTGGTGCTCCATCTGGTACTTGTGGGCTGTGGACTATGAGCTTAAAGATTCTTCGAACGAAGGATCCTTTAATGTCTCTGAAGAAACATTCGCCTTTGATCAGCTTTTAAGAGATCCAATTAAAGGAGACCATGTTCTTGTCGAGTTCCTTAATTCGGGAAAAAAAATTTACCCTGTCGGCAAAATAATATCGGACAAGGATCTCGACGGAGACATTGAAATAAGTTTTCTTAGACGGCAAAATAAAACATTTAAGTTCGCTTATCCAAATGTTGAAGATATTTCATTTGTAGCCGAAGAAGACATAAAAGTGATTCTCCCAGAGCCGATTCTTTGCGGCCACACCAGTCGGCAACAAGCCAGTATCCACTTTGGTATAACATTTGACCAAATTGAAGTGCGCTAAATTTTTCATTTTTTTTTATGAACAATGAAATCGATTTTTTTTATTATCTATTTATTTGTCACTGAAGACATTTCTTGTAACTTTTTTTTTCGTTTTTTTTTTATTTTTATTTCGTTATTTTTATTCGTAATTCATTTAGGAATGAGGTTCTTCCGTCTTAAAACAAATTGTACTTGTTGGCGAGTAGACACAAGTGAGCTTTAGCTATTTTCGTGCAAGCGAAGAGATATCCGCACAAGTCGAGTTAAACCTCCACTCTTTGACCTTCGTAAAGGCGAAATTAATATAGGACGCGCTTACCCGTTTAGGATTGAAACCATACGGTTACTAAGCGGCACAAGCCGATAACCAAATGCGAAAAGTACCACCCTACAGACCTGGCTTTAAAGGGTGGCCTATTTTGACAGGACAGTTTTAACCGTCTTTTCTGCCGAAATAAGATTTCTCCATTGAATTGCTGGGATGACTCGTGTAAAGATCGTATCTAGGTACATACTTGGGGTGATCAAAGTCGACCAGACACTTCCCGATGGATGCTGATCTGATCATGCTTCACTGATTTAGTCATATTAAAATGATGTCCCCTAACTCTGTTTCAAAGATAAGCCATGGAATCGGTATAGTGTCCTTGATAATTTAGTGTCGGTGGGAGACCGAGATATATATGGAGGGTCGTGAATCTTGCGGGACATTGAAAATAAATATGATTTGATTATGGGAAATGCATACAAGTGCGGGACAGGAGCACAAAATTTCTTAATCACCATCATTGAATTATGATGTAACCGACTTAGCAGTAGAAGTCAAATAATTAGCTGCATCCCTAGATAAGATACGCACGAATGAAATCTCCGTTGGGTTGACTACAGTATTGTTAAACATAGGTACACATGATATGTCATATACATACGTCATATAATATTTATAGGCGAAATCGAAATTGTTTACTCACTTATCTACTTGCCTTTCCCACGACCTTGACTTTATTTGACGCATTCTTGATTCAATCGAAAACTATATTGTCCGCAATAAGTCACCACCTTGCCGTTTCCACATCTCTTCAACTGACGTAGGTACTTTGTGCAGACTATTGTGCAATATTATTCTCATTATTCATAAACAAAAACATTTCGATACTTTCTCTTGAATGAATTGACTAAAAAAAACTCAGCGGCACTTTTACCACTTCGCACAATACAATTAACACATTTATACTTGACTCAATAATTGACATACGAATAGTACCTACTATCGAGATTTATGGGTTGCTCAAAGTCCTTGCGATAAATATGTTTGTTCACGCCCCAATATATCCCCAGAGTTTGATAGCCAGTGAATATTTGATATTCAATCGCTGCCGCTGTATATAAATACCACATGATTGAATATTTTTGGTAAAGTAGTTTCTGATTTTTTTTATAGAACAGACATGTCCTGTCTCAAGGGGAATTTATTTCTTCTATTGTTGCTATTTGTCCTTGAATTTAAAGCAACCACAAGTGAAGAACTATCGTCGGAACTAGACGCAAAGCTTTGCAATTTGTTAAAACCTCTTCATGAGATTACAATATATATTCAGACTTATCAGGATACCATCAACAGATTTGTGAAGTTTTTCCTAAATCAAAGAATATGCCCTGTTAAAGTGTTTTCAAATAAGACCATCGATACATCTGTAAATGGTAATAATGTCATCTTGACAGAAACCATCAGTGAATTGGGAATTCTACTTGAAACTTATTCGACTCGTGAAGCAACTCGGTTTTATATAATCCAAAGTGTATTTGAGGCCACTGAGATTGTTGAAGTTGCACGGTCTGTTTGGAGCCGTTGGGGAATATTTAAAAACTACTACCTTACGTCTGGTAATGTTTATTTCTATAACCCATTTGTTGTAACAGGACCCGAGCGGTATGGAGCTTTACAGGCAGCCAAGAATAACAGGGATTTTTATGAAATTTTTGAAAATCTGAACGGTTATCCTCTAAGAACTTACATTTTCCAATCGGTTTATTCGAAACTGAACTACAACGAAAATTTTGACGAATTGAAATCCGCAGAAGGTGCAGATGCAGATGTTGCATATTCAATTGCAAAGGCCATGAATTTCAGACTTGTCCTCCAGGAGCCAGATGATACGTTTTTTGGGTAAGTTGTTTTTCTAATTAAAGAAAATTAGATATTTTTTATAGTTTTTGGAGGAATATTCTATAATACGTAAGCTTTACCACAAAGCTTTAAAGCAAACACGCTTTCGTAAAAGTTAGTCTGGACAGTAAAAATGATTTTAAGTACCTACTGCGAATATATATAATTTCTTTCATCATCTGCCAATAACGATAACAAAATGACTTCATCTTTATATCTGAAAAAAAAAAAGTATCTGAAAAAAGAGAAGCAGTAGGTATCACATAGAATTAGACTGCCGACTTCCGTGCACCTACCCGATTCTCCCCGGAATAAATTCCCCTGTCAGCGAATACGTGTGAAATGTCAAAATCAATGGCGGCAATGATTTTCCATGCTATACCATGGGCCTTGGATTTTTCAACCTATCCGTGCGTTAATGGCGCTCCTTTGATTTTGTAGAGCAGCAATACATGAAAAATTCTGGGCCCGCAGGCAGCTAGAAGGCAAAGTCCATTATGTGGGAGGAGTCGACGGTCTAGTTCTATGTGATTTGTGATACTGGTATCTGTACCGCGCCACCTCTCGCGAACGTCTGACAAACATCGGAGAGTATGATTGTCCTGAAAAAGCTTCTCAATTCAGCCGTTCGGACTCGGCGTAAAATTGTGGGTCCCTTCCATTCTTAATTGCAACGTTAAAATTTAAATAATAAAATAATCGTTCTGAAAAATTAAAAAGAAAATAATGGATTTATTGATGCTGGAATTCACACACATTTACCAATGTGAGTCATGCACACAATTCTGATATATTATTTAGCAAAATTATTAGAAATTTTATTCATGATCGCTGCGCTACCTACCGGGTCCAATTGTAAATCTTAACCATCCTTGGACCCATTCAAACACACACAAAATTTCATTAAAATCGGTCCAGGCGTTTAGGAGAAATTCGGTTACAAATACGTAAAAAAATAAATAAATAAATAGGTGGCGCAACAGGCGGGTGACACCCAAGGCCTAGCTTCTCGCAACCATTCGTTTTTGTGTGAGTTTCTATTTTTGGGACGAATGGAAGGGACCTACAATTTTATGCCGAGTCCGAACGGCTCAATTGAGAAGCTTTTTCATGACAGGCATACTCTCGGATGTTTGTCAGACGTTCGCGAGAGGTGGCGCAGTAGAAAAAACTTTAAGATGTAATTTGTGTTTTTCCGGGGATCGAACCTGGGATCCCTCGCACAGTAGTCCAACACACTAACCACTGCGCTACTGCGCCGACAAATACGTACAGAAGAATATATAGCTCATCATAACTCTTGTAAAAAGCTTCCTCAAAATTTTATATGAAATTTACGACTTTTCTATTTTTACAGACACCGTTTGGACAATGGATCTTTCGACGGTGCTATTGGCAGGGTTATCCGCTATGAAACTGACCTCACTCTAACTGGATTCTTCGTTAAGGACTACCTTACAAGAGACATGGAATTCTCAGTTACTGTCTACATGGATGAACTTTGCTGTTATGTCAGGAAAGCCAAGCGAATTCCTCAATCAATTCTTCCTCTATTTTCTGTAAACTTAGACCTGTGGCTGGGATTCTTTGGAGCCGCATTTTTATGGGCACTCATATGGTCGGTCCTCAGAAAATGCAATCTCTGGATACGAAAAAAGAAATCTGTCGCAATACCCAACACGATGACCAAACGTTGTCAATACATTCGAATATTAATCGATACCTGGGTGATATGGGTGCGTGTCAACATCAGCCGGTATCCACCGTTTTCTTCGGAAAAATTATTCGTAGTCTCCCTCTGCCTGGTGAGTGTGATTTTCGGAGCTATTTTTGAATCCAGTCTAGCGACTGTTTACATAAATCCGCTATACTACAAAGATATCAACACTCTTCAAGAGCTCGACGAAACTCAATTGAAAATCCTTATCAAGCACGCTGCCATGAAAGACGACCTATTTTACGGAAGTAGTTCGGAAATGTTCAAACGTCTCGACAGTAAGCTACTCTTTGTTGCGGAAATGGAGGACCGTGTTATTGAGATGATGTCGCGTAGAGGTGCATATGCCTCTGTGACAAGAGCCTCATCACTTATCATTGACGATATTGGTTACATTCTTTCGAGGAAAATTCATAAGATTCCAGAATGTCCCAAGAAATATCACATCGCCTACACTATGCCCAAGGAGTCACCATTCAGAGAAAGAGTTAATGATCTGCTCCTTCAATTCCTAAACGCTGGGCTCATCAACTACTGGATTGAAATTATGTATCACAAGTCCAGAATTGGTATCCTTAAGTCGCCAGATATTTTAAAGCACAT
The DNA here is from genome assembly GCA_949372485.1 of Cheilosia soror. Taxonomy (NCBI): domain Eukaryota; kingdom Metazoa; phylum Arthropoda; class Insecta; order Diptera; family Syrphidae; genus Cheilosia; species Cheilosia soror. The sequence goes on from OX443563.1 coordinate 100,511,307, forward strand.
GGGTGGCTATACTTGGAAGGAGCTAACAATTGAAGATCTGCAGCTACCCTTTTATATTGTGGTTTTGGGGAGCATTCTATCGGCTATAGCTTTGATTGTTGAGATCTGTATTGCAAAATGGTTGGGGTGGGGAATTCACAATAAAGGACTATAGGGCAACGAAAAACTGTTTTATTTGGAAACACCCTGTGACTGCATAAGAGTCGTTACAAAAGGATCATATTTAGTGAATTTGTTTTTTCGAAATTGTATGCCCGGTGCTAGACGTGGCACATACCCAGTGTAGCCCGGCGGATGCAGAGTATAAGGTGTTCTAAGCGCGTCCTCATTAAGACAAGTTTCAAGGTCAGCCTTCTCTTCATCGGTTAGACCTTTAGCTGCAGGCTGTGGATCACAAATAGAGCAACTATAAATGATGAAACATAAAGCAATAGATAAGCTATGCGGAAGTATCGTGTGATCGATTTAACTCACAGTCCCTTATTCCAATTTTTCTCCCAAAAAATCTTTGTTGTATCGACAAATTCGACAGGATTCGACTTTTCCCAATCGGCTATATAATTTCCCAGACCAACTTCCATTGGCAACACCATTCCACCACCTTTTGGGCGAGTGTTTTCAATGGATTTGTCCATTAAATCTTTTTTCTCAAATGCCACCTTCACAGGATCGCTTTTTGGTTTCAATGGTGAATTATTGACGGCAAAGCTGGAAGCCTTCTTCCAGTCAGATGAATATATACTTGAGATCAAACCGTCGCTTCCCTTTTCACCGTACATAAGTTCTTTAGGCACTTTATCCAAGCTTATTTGGGGTACCATGTACACTGGTGGTCTATCACGCCTGGCTTGAAGCTTAAGTTCAAACATTTTGTCGTCCAACTTGGCATTGGGAATCGGGTTGTGGGGATTTTCTTGAATAACTCGTTTCTTTCGATGCAATAGGTTAAAGGGAACGTTCACATCAGGCTTGAAGGATTGCATTATTTCCAAATCCATTTGGATAGGTCGGTGCTTCGATCTTTCTGTCAATATTTTAACTGGCTGGGGGATAATTTTTCGTCTCGGCTCCAGTTTCCAGGGATGGAAGTCCGATTGGTACATGCTTTGTGGAATTAGAGATTCAATTCCACTCATTGCATTTGATTTAAATTTAGAGCTATCAGGTTAAATAATATAGAAACAGCAAATAAATTATAGGGAATACTGACAAAAAAATATAGGAAGCTATGGGCCTAGGATTTTTCAAATATGCGTGAGGTAATGGCGCTCCCTTTTGATTTTGTACAGCAACAATACACGAAAAATGGGCCCGCAGGCAGCTTGTAGGCAAAGTCCGTTATGTGGGAGGAGTCGCCGGTCTAGTATTTTTATGTGGTTTGTGGTGGAGACCATAAAAAGCATTCTATAAAAAATGTCTTCCTATAATAGCAATAGGTATGGCTTAGCTCATAGCATGCGCTATCGATAATGATAGGTACCTATAGTATCCTATGGGTGTACTTTTTTGTCAAAATATAAAAACAATAAAATATATCAGCGCATTCAAAATCGTAAGTTTACCTAATAGGAATTTAGGTTATAAAAAAATGAAATTCCAACTTATTTTGAAGATACTTGATTAGGTATGTCAAAATGACATTTCTTAAACATTTTGTAAGAACACCGGTCAGAGAAGTCTCTTGAAATTGAGAGATTTCTCTCTCGATTTTTGAGATTTGACATTTTTAATTTTTCTATGTTGAAACTGATGTCGATTTCCATTGGCCTTTACCGTTTTGCTCTCAGATCTCAGATTTTTCCAGCCCCAATGGGACATGAAATGAGATTAGTTGTTTTTTGCATTCGTGTTGGTGTGTTATTTGACAGTCAGCTATTTTTTTTTTTTTTTGCAATTTGTGTTTACAAATGTTTCTTGTTTTGGTATTGGTGAAAGTATGTGTGAATCTCTCCCTCGAATTGAGATTCGCAAAAGTGATCTGAATTTAAAAAAAAAGTGATTTTTTTTTCCACCCAATGGAAAACGAATTTGACAGACAGCTCATTTCTAGAGCAGAAAAACTGGTCTGAATCTGAAAAAAGTGCTATTTCTTGAACAATGGAAATCGACATGAAAGTACCTATTATTTCTCTCGCGAACGTCTGACAAACATCTGAGAGTAAAAAGCTTTTCAGTTCACAATTATTGTGTAAAACGTCACAAATTATTGTACGGCTGTGGCTGCTGCCGGCTTGTATAAAATACATAAAATGCACTTGGGTTAGTGCTTCTTCAGTGGATTCTGACTTGAAATCGGGAAGCGAAATTCTCTCCTCAGAATCAACAGAAGAGTATTTTTTGCGCCAATGGAACGGTTTCAGAAGTGATTTTCTTGATTCCGGACGCTCCCGGACGCTTCTTTTGGCCTAATGGAAAACGACTTTATTTTATTTTATCATTATTTCTTGACATGATAAATGACAGATGGCGAGTTATAAATTATTGCTCGTGGAGACGCTGTGTAACGAAATGTCAAAAGTTAAATGCGTCGATTTGGGGTATGTTTATCGCTTCGCTTGACGCAAGGCGAAGTATGTATATCATTTTCAGTACCTATATCATTTTCGGACATCATCCTGTACGATTAGTTCAAATAACGAATTTCTGACCATATATTTCGCGGAAATACGATAAAAATTGGTAAATATCAATCATTACCGGAGTGATCTGATTTTGTCTGGTGTGTTTCGTTTTTAAGCATAGTACGCTGCTCGAGCTAAATTTTAGTTCCCATACAAAATTGTCTCCAAAATTTAGCTGAGCTAAATTTAAGCGAATCCATTTAGCCGAGCGGTACGCTGCTTGAGAAGCGTTATGTCGATTTCCATTGGGGAAAAAAAAGCACTTTTTTTAAGATTCAGAGCAGTTTTTCTTCTGTAGAAATCAGCTGCCTGTCAAAATCAATTTCCATTGGGCAAAAAAAAGCGCTTTTTTAAAAATTCAGATCACTTTTGCGAATCTCGATTCGAGAGAGAGATTCGCACATACTTTCACCAATACCAAAACAAGTGACTCTTGTCAAACTTTGAGGTTAGTTGTTGTTAGGGGAGACTGGGGCACATTTTAACGTGAGATACATTTGCACATTGCTAATAAAACAACATTTTAAAAATATTTCAAAGTACATATAAACCAAAATTTAAACTCGGTAATACCGTGTTCTTTAGTTGTCAATGACTTTCGGATGTCTTTGCAGTCGTGTCGCCTGGAAGTAGCCGCATGAGGAGGTTTTATGCTTAAATTGCATATTTTAATTGTTCTATTTGTAAGAGTGTACACATTTTATAGTGAGCTTTTCTTTTTGTGTAAAATATATTTTTAAAGCACAACTTCATTTGAAAAAGTATAAAGGTACGTTTTTTGACATACATATATGAAAAATATAAATATTTGCGCGCATTTTTCTGTTGCTTGACTTATTGGGGCAGAGGTTTAAACAGTCGGGCCACATTTGAATAAGCGTTCTGTAAGTGGCATTGAACTAAAGGCTAAGCTACTACCACCAATAAACGCTCCGGGAACATCGAGGACAGCTGCGGTGATAATTTTTGTCTTAATTTTTTCAAAATTTCTGTTGGGTTAATAAAATAACTCTTTTTTGTTCTTATAAAGTTTCTTCAGTTAAGTATTTATAAAATAGTTCAGTAATTTCAAAATTTCAGTTTGCTTTTGCTACGTTTTTGCTTTCTTTATTAAAATAATAAAGTTAATTTATTTTATTAAAAAAAATACAAACCTTGTAGTAACTTATTAGCTGCTGAAATCAATTACAAATACTGCTGTTCAAAAGTACCCCACATGGGGGGTACCTTTGAACATAAGGACCTACTTCGTTTTTAAATAAAAATAAATTATAAAATTATATGCCCCTACTAAATTTATGTAGTTATTTGTCCAAATCAAGGTTTATTTGCATTTCTTAAAGTGAGAATACTTTACAGTCTAATAATTTAAGCAAATGTGATTTTATGAGACCTTAAAACAAACAGTGTTCAAATGTGCCCCAGTCTCCCCTACCTATTGTGGATAAATTTAAAAATTGAAAATGGATATTAATGTAGACGAATGGATCGTCGTATGGGGTTGTTTTTATGGGGAAGGACGAAGTTCTAATTCAAAACAAAACAAGTAAGTAGTTATTGTACAAGTACAAGTAAAAAACTAGCAATTAGCAATTCAATTTTATAAACACAAATTGGAATGTAAAAACAGCTGACTGTCAAATCACACACCAACACAAATGCAAAAAAAATTGATCTCATTTCATGTTCCATTGGGCAGGAAAAATCTGAGATCTGAGAGCAAAACGGTAAAAGACCAATGGAAATCGACATTAGTGTGCCTGTCAGCGTTGCCATTTTGACTGCTTTCCAGTCAGATCTGACTGGATTGATATGCACTTAGCTGGAAGATTTTTTAAAATCCAGCCGGCTGGTTTTTTAGCTGGATACGAATTTTGTTTGACTGTTTTTAAGTCGGCTCTCACATTGAGGCAACACGCAATAAGCAACTATAGTTACTATAGCAACTGCCAATAAACAATCAGCAACATTTTTCGTTCAAGCGATATTTAGTTGCTCTGATGTGAGACCTCTAATTTAATTCAAAGTAAAATAATTGTGAGCGATAATTTTTCGTGTTTCCTATTGCCAGTTGCTTATTGAATGTTGCCTCAATGTGAGAGCCGACTAAATGTTTCGTGTAATATCACTTTTCTATCAATATAAATTTTTAAATTCAAACTGAAAATAGAACAAAATAAAAAAAAACGAACAAATATTGCTTAAATTTCACTATTTTTGTTGCTCTGAGCTTGGAAGCATATCCCACTCATACAATGAACCAATTTATGCGTTTGCATTTGCACAAGTACTTGGCTTTGCCAACTTACAAACAAATATGTATTTGAAACTGAAAATTTAGCAGTTGCGTGAGGTTCAACTTTCCTATACCGGCCGAAGTAACAAAATAATTGATTGGTACTAATATTACTTACAGAAGCAGCAATAAAATATTCGACATTATGTATGTTGATGCAAATGATGAGGAGACAATTGAAGCGCTCAGAGAGATTGATATATAAAGTTCATTTATAAGTTAATACATTTTGTATACCCTCCACATGAAGGAATATTTCCTTTATCATTACGTTTGTAACTTCAAGTAAGAGTCACCGGATTTGACCAGGATCAAGTTCTGATTCTGAATCGAATTAGCCATGTCCGTCTGCCTGTATGTCTTTCTGATGAAAACACAATATAGCGTCAAAAGGAAAGGAATCGACCTAGGCGAATGAAAATCTGTCAGAGGACTTCTTTCTACCGTTCAGGTTGATATTGAAAATATAGGCTATATCGGTCAAGTAGTTCATTAGTCAACATTAGACCAATACCCAGCCCATGCCTCACATGGCTAAATTTTTGCATGACTTGTATATGTATGCAGTGGAGGGTATCAAAAGCAACGGCCAGACCATTGATAACACTTTTACTTGTATTTTTATTTTCATGACTGGATTTTTAGCTGGATTTTTGTTTGAATTTCTTTGACTGATTTTTTGACTGGATTTTAGGTTTTTGACTGATTTTTTTCCGGTCAAATCTGACTGGAAGGCGGATTTCAAAACGGCAACCCTAGTGCCTGTGTTGGATGCAGTTGGAACGCTGCCATTTTTTCCAAATGTTTACCAACTGAACACGCTCTATGCTATTTTCATTTTTTGATGAGCTTTCAATTTGAAATTGCAGTTCCATGATCAGTTTTTTGTTTTTCTTGGTGTGTAAATAAAAACATTTATATATGAAAAGAAATCCGGGAAACCCAAGTATCTGTGATTTTATATATTAATATTCAAAACTTCGAAATATATAAATACCAATGTCGTGCCAAACTTCAAGCGTAATCTTTAGCTGCGCTCGGCAATCAAACAAAATATCCAGCGAAATAGGGGCTTTATCTGGCAACTTATTTGACTTTGTTGTGTTCGCCGGCGTCGACAATACAAAAATTCAAGCCCATCGGACTGTGCTGTCTACATCAAATGATTTCTTCCAGGCAATGTTTCGTAGCAACCTACGGGAAGCTAACACAAATGAGGTGGGATTTAAATATATTGACGGTAGCATCATGAAGTCTATAATCACCTTTATATATACGGCTTCAATTGATATAAATATTGAAACGGTTCAGAGTTTACTAGAGGCCGCAAGATTCCTTCAAATGAATACATTAGTAACTGCCTGTTCTGAGTTCATCGAAGAACGCCTGGACATTAGCAACTGCTTGGCTACTGTCTTGTTGGCAGATCATTATAATTACACATACCTTTGTACAGCATCATATTTATTTGCATGGAGGTATTTTGATGAGGTCTGTGTAGAGAAGGAGTTTTTCCAGTTAAATGAGGAGCAACTCAAGAAACTGCTTTCCAGTGACTATCTTATTACGTCCTCGGAGGAGAAGGTCTTTCAAAGTATATTGGCTTGGGTTCAATACGATACAGAAAATCGCAATAAATTGTTTCCTGAAGTTCTGTCCAACGTCCGTTTTGCATCGCTCGAGCCTAAGTTCATTGTCGAGAATAGGCATTCAGTGGCCCAATCCATCGAGTGCTATCAGATGATTTGTTATTGGCTGCAGTGGCATTTATCACCGGAAAGTCGGTCAAACTATCCAACAGAGCTGACCAGGCCCAGGAGGGCTTTAATTAATACTACAGAATTGGTGACATACTGTGATTCCAGCTATTCAGAGGAACATTCTTTCGATCAGGATTATAATGATGATGAATTTTCCCCCCAATACGACGAAGAATTTCCTGACCATAACTTCATTGAGCCCGCTGAATACTACGAATCTGATGAGTCGTCCGATGATTACGTAAATGAATGCTGCAATGAATTTTTTGAGGAAAACGATGAAATGATAGATGATAACTTCAGTGAACCAGATGAGTACTGCGAATCTGATGTTTCCTGCGAATCTGATGGGTACTGCGAATCTGATGAATGTATCGATAACTCTGGCTATGAGCATCCTGAGGAAAACAATGAAGTTATAGATGACAACTTCATTGAACCCAATGAGTACTTTGACTCCAATGAATGTATCGATAACTGCGGCTTTGAGCTTCCTGGGGAAAACGATGAAATGATAGATGATAACTTCATTGAGCCCGATGAGTATTGCGAACCTGATGAGTACATCGCTGACTGCAACTATGAGCATCCTGAGGAGGGCCATGCGTACGACGCCGATTGCTATGAAGAGAACGCCTACGACTGCTCCGACGAGTTGCCCGATGATCACATTGATGACGGCTTCGACGATCAGTATTACGTCGACCAAGACTACAACGACGACTGTTACAGCGATCACTATTATGACTGAAATCCCAGTTGCCAAATGATTTAATTACTTGTCGGTTATAGTACCTACATTTTCAATGTATATTTTCCCAGCACTTTTCCAAATAAAAATGTTGTGTTTTTCATAAAATATTGAATTTTTGTTTTTTGATGCTTTTCAGCCAAATGTGTCTGCTGCTAACAGAAAATGATTGTAGTACATACCATACTTACCGGAGCTGATAACCTTTGAAGTGCAAACAAGAAGTCCTTAACAAAGCATATTCTTTATTGAATTTTTCTGATCTTAAACTCTAAACGCTACACTGGAAGTGGCTTTATTTTTATGCCACTCCCATTGAGAGATATCGTTTCCGCCTGCCTTTTTAATCGTCGAATAGATATCCAAACTTTCGCCAGGCGGAACACCGTATCCATTCGCCAGACCATGTGGATTCGACGGTGTCTTACAATCCATACTGCTCTCCTTCCGTAGCACACGATCGACCTCGACAGATGAGAAAAATGCCACCGACATTGGAAGATCCTCTAAACCGATTCGATGCACACAAAACGAGCGGGTGAGCAAATTTGTAGTGTGCATTGCTAACGCTGCCTTGTAGGCCAGGTCCTCTCGCACTAAATACCTAAGCTCATCGTGAAAACTGAGACAGAAACGGACATTTGTGCCCATGAGCCACCGCATGGCAACCAACATCAAGTGCAGAAAGTCAACTGCTCCACTTTGGACAACCCAATTGACACGCGTCGGCAGAAACCGGTCATCCGTTCCTTCCTTAGGTTCCAGAGCCCGACTTAAGCGGCAGTTAAGAAACGGTGTGACTGGTTGCTCTTGCGATGAGATGTCTTCCAACCGATTGAACATGGCACTCTCTGTGCCGCCTTGCCAACGGGATTTCGAGAAAAGCTCTGACACTGATTTATTTGTTGACCGTGCTAGCCCGATTGCTTCGTAGGCGGAGTAACTGTAAGGTGAAAATTTAAAGAATGACCTTAGTGTTATAAGTTTTAAACTTACCTTCTATCGCTACTTTCCTCTCTGAACTCCTCGAGCATTTTATAAGTCTTCCTCCCCTTGGTGAGCGTAAACATCTTTTTGGCCTTCGACTTCGCTTCAGCATCGGAGAACGTCGGATTGAATTGCTTCAGTAGTCGTTCGGCAAAGTTCTGCCCTGCACCATAGATTCTCGCATAATTGATAACCTTCGCATGGTCACGGGAAATGCCTACCGCCTTAGCTGTAACGGAATGCATGTCCGTTCCGTTGGACTTAGATCCACTGAGTGTCATCCAGCCCATAGGTGTAGCTCCATGCATTCCGGTTGCGTGTGCATCGCCAAGCACAGAAGCTATCCACAGCTCTTGAGAGTCCACGTCTGCCCCAACGATTCTGTATCCGCTCGGCGCTTGAATCATCGATCTTAGCTCAGAGCCAACGCGTTCCCGTTGCGCATTACTCGCAGTCATCCAGGTGGATTCCATGGCACGACGCGTCAACGTTCCGCAAACAACAACTTGTGGGATAATCGCTCCGAACTCCCTCTCTTCGGACTGGAGTGCGGGGGGAAGCGACTCTCTCGGTAACCAGCAGACAAGCTGACCCATGATACGATCACGATTATTACGCCAGTATGACAACATGCGAGCGATGTCAATCACCCGTTCAGCGGATTTGTCTCCGTCGCCAGTTAGCACGTTGTCAGAGAATTTATTGAGGAAATCCTTGGCAAGAGGGTTACCAACTCGGAAGGATGGACCGTTTTTGTGAGGTAGCTTAAGGAACCAGCAGCAGTCTTCCAATGTATGGTTGCACCACACGCCTGTGCCAGTGTACTTTCCAGCAGTCTTATCCTTCCGTGATTTTGAGTAGAAGTCCTTTTTGCTGAGGTTTGTCTCGACATCCCGCCATAGATTGGCGAACGCTTCAGCGCTCTCATCAGCGCTGGCTTCAGTATCAACAAAGGTCATCACGGGACACTTTTCAGCCAATCGCTGGATTGGGATTTGCACAGAGTCGTCAGCCTCTGGTAATGAGTTTCGAAAAGGGATCAAAAATCCCCAACCATGCTCCCGGATGTAATGAAGGGGATACCCTTCCCAGCATAGGGAGAGTAACTTTGGAGCGATCTGCATTCCAGTGCCGATTTGAGTACCTCCAGGTGACCAGTCCTCCGTGAGATCGTCTAGATTTGGCTTGGAACATATTTTTCGATACCAAGCCGGGTAGCCTGGCAGTAGGGGGCGTCGTGCTGGCAGAAGGCTCTTAGTGTCGTACAAATATTGGAACTTCTTTTGCAGCGGATCTGAATCCTCCTCACTGTCGACAGGAATGGAGTTCTTTTTCCGTACGGGCGCCTTCTTTATTTTGATTTGCTGAGTGCTCCAATCCTGGTCCCACATCCAGAGATCCTGCTTGTACTTCTCTTCGTTCATCAATTGGCAGGCGGCGTCGGCTCTTTTGGACAGGTGGTATTTCGATTCAATGTCTAAGTCTTCGTAGGTCAGGTTACACTCGTCTATGAAGCGAGTCCAATTGGAATTCACCGGCAAGTAGGCAGATCCTATTTCTAACATCCCAGCCAGTGTGACTGGATGTGGAAATCTTTCGCAGAACATGGGATACAGCTTCTTTAAGACATTTTTCGTCGCCAACACATCCGAGGCACAGTATGACATCAAATTTTGAAAGTCCTCCTTTACATCCGTTAACGTGCCAGTAACAAATGTCTCCCTGGCCTCCTTAGACAGTTCGGATCCACAATACAACCGATGAACCTCAGCGAGACTGTTCAATGAGCTCTGCGTTGACCATTCCAAATCTTCATGCGACAACTCCTTTTTCGACTTGAGCATAGCCCTCTGATAGCTCGTGACTCCACTGACGCATACATGTAGCGACATTGTATCAAAAAATCGCGTGCCGGTGTCCTCGATTAGGTATTGTTCCCGAATCCTTGCCCTATCGTAAGATGCATTATGTCCAACAATGAGTTTGACACCTCCCATTGGTATCATATCATCTAGAGTGTATCTCGTTCCCTCTGTTCGAGAAATGCCGGAACTCATAAGTTGTGGACTCACCCAAGAGTACCAATACTTACAACCCACTGCGGTGGCTATAATTGGAGCCGATCCAGCCGACACACACACCTCTACGTCAAAAACTAAGCCCTCTTCCTCAGGAAACTCTACCGATACTGGTTTACCTGATTTGTAGCAAGTCCATCCTGGCCTCATAATCCATTCAGTCGGACGCTCCACGTTCCTTTCAAGTAGCGACTCTATTAAGATCCGATACGGTTCTGACTGCTCTTTGCCAATTTCCATAAAGTGTTCTTCTATGTTTTTACCTCTCAGCGGAGGCAACTTCAGTTCGACATCTTCCATTTTTGTGTTTGCTTCGAAATTGATTCCATGTCTGCAGAGTTCGTTGATACAATTTTGTACTAGTGCTTCTTCGGGGTTACTTCTGTGACTTTTCCCAAAGACTTGGTGATATAGATTTTCGGACAGCATTTGAACTTTCATTGGATTTTCGCGATATTCTCGCCCCTGTGCCTCAATTGCCGGTTTTTGAATTCGTACTTTTACCGGCAACGGCGATGGCAATGACGGTGTGTCTTTTGTGTCCGCCGATAGTACTTTTTTCGATTTACGATAGACCTTAACTGTACTGTGTGGAAATATTTCATGATAATTTCTTATTAAATGCTTCATTGTAAGGTAAGTTTGTGGCGAATTTACAAAATAATATTTAGATGGTACATTTGCACTTGTTGGTTTATTTATTTATTTTTTGACAAACGACAATTTAAGGTTAATGCACATGGTATCGCGAATCTAGTATTGGTGGCTGATGTGTGATGGATTCTTGTTTAATTGGAACACAATCGATTATTGGCGTATTTTTTTGGGAAGTGAGTATAACAAAATTAAAAGTGAGTATAACAATTTTGCATATAAAACCAAAAGTTAGTATAACAAAACCAAAAGTGAGTATACAAGTTTTGCATGTAAAAGTAAAAGTGAGCTAGCTATAGATTCTCAATAAAATACGCCTTATGAATCAATCGCAATCGAACAAAAAAGCATTATTATCGAGTAACGAGCAATTCCCATTTTTACGTTACGCAACTGAAATGAATTGAAAAGACTGAAAAAACTGAAAAGATTCTAAAATGCAAAATTTTGGGAATAAAAGTCATGAGAAGGCATGTGTAGTGTAGCCCACCACAAACGGTTGAAAGGTACCTAGTGATAGAATACTATAAAACTTCTTTTAGGTAATTACGATTGTACATTTTCGCCACAGACTGAAGTTTTTGGGCAAATTGCTGTTTAGCGTAGCTCGAAGTGTATACATGTTCTTTGGGTTTTGGTTCTTTCCACTCCTTGAGAACATTTGCGCCATTTTTATTTTTCTATTTTTTTTTTTATTTAATTTTACCGAATTTTAATGCTCTGCTCGGAAAAGTTTATACCTTATTATTTCTGTTGCAATGGAAATTTGAATATGACGGCTGCACGTATATAGCTTTATGCAACATGTAAATTTTAGCTTTTTAGCAGAAAGCAATTCGTCGCGTGAATATTTTTTATGTTAATAGGTACTTTTCATAATTTATATTCTACTACAAAAATTCTAAATTGAAGTTCCAGCTTAAAACTGTCAGCTGTCAAAAAAAAAAATCACACCTCTTGCTGTCAAAACTTTCATAATCAAAAAAGAAATGGCTCAAAGCAGATTGGAAAAAATCGGAACAATTTTCTCAAGGTATTTACTTAATTTAAAACTTAATGGCAATTCTAAGAATACTATTACCCTACTTCCAGAACCACCGGCCTTCTCCGCTCAGGTGCAATGAAGCCGGAGGATAAGCCAATTTGGTATGATATCTACGCTGCATTCCCTCCTAAACTGGAACCACGATTTGATCGTCAAGCCCCAAAAATACCAATAAGAAATATATTCTACGCTGAAGACACAGTTAGAGCGTAAATATAATAAATTATTTCACGTTTCAGCTGTATTATTAAAATAATCAATTTCAGGAAATATCACAAAATGGTTAAATTCCAGGAGACAGTCAACTTATCGGACTCAAGACGCGAAACTAATGCCCAGCAGTTTATTGCAATCTATAACAATCTTAAGTCGCAAGGGGCATTGGATGAAGAAAAGATTCTAGAGACAGCCAAAGACTTGCTAGATGAGAAATTAGCTAACAGGAGTACCTCGCCAGTTGAATCTGAAGCAGAGAAGGAACAAAATCTGGGGTCTGGTTTGGCTGATAGTTTTACGGATGCAAAAAACAGTAGGGAAACGGCGCCGGCGGCTAAACCGGTTAATATTCAGGATTTGTTTAAGGAATAAGAATAGGTTGGCGTTGGTGTTCTAATAAAATGTGTATCCGAATAAATCTGTGTGATAAGACAACTTTTATGAAGATTTATGTGCTAGGATTGGGATTCCAGTCTAGCAGTACATGCTGGACTTGCGTTAAAACAACTTTGCGAAAAGGGTAAACAAAGAAAATATTTCGGTAAAAGGTCTACGTAGGACGATAGTTACATAGTGTTGTAGTTTCTCACAACCATTCGTCTGTAGGATTCTTATTTTTGGGAGACCAATGCAAAGGACTTGCAATTATGTATATCCACTATTCGAATGATTGGATTGAGAAAGCTTTCGCACAAGTAGACAAAAAAAACTTAACAGACATGGAATGTGCAACTGGGGGCAGTTGGCTTTTGTCTAACCATATCTACCCATTATGGGTAACCAAGTTTAAAAAAAAAATAGCAAAGCTTGAAGAAAGTAGAGATCTTTGTTAAAATTCGAAATAATCACCCCTATCATAGAATCCGCCGGGGGGAATTGTTCATGGAAAAGAATATTTTGGTATCGTCGAATACGCAAAGTCAACAGAAATCTGGAAAAAAACCCACACCAAAACAATAGTATGTGTTAATATTTATCCCTATCACGAATAATATTTCCCCCGAAATGTTTCCCATTCAGCAATTTGATTTACATTGCTGACAAGGGAAAAAATTCCATCGGAATTTATTCGCGATACCCCTTATTATGTATATACCTACCTATATGACATAATAACTGTTCAATTTGCGGATTCGACGATACCAAAATATTATTTCCCGTGAATAATTCCGCCGGCGGATTCCATGATAGGGGTGAATGTAAATTAAGGTTGAAGCACAGCGCCGGCAGCAATGTGACATATGAATCAGTTTGAATTTATATTAGGTAGGTACTTCTTCTCAAAATAAAAAATGTATTTTGTTCCATAATATATATTTCGTACCGCTACATAGAATTTCCATTTTACTTACCTTATTTCCAATGTGACTTCTACACTTCTACTTGAAGCAGATCGTCATTTATTTTGCAATCTAGCAGTTAATTTTGCTCTAGATTGACATGCGGCTATTCATCTAACTGTCAATGAAACGCGGCCAATATGTTTGTTTATTTTTCGGAGTGAAACGAAACAAACAAAAGGTTGTCATGCTAATGATGGTATACCTTGGACGTATTTTGGCAGAAGTTAGTGTAAATCAATAGCAGAAGTTCATTCGAGTACTATTCTGAAAATAATATTAAATTGTTTACACTTTAATTAGAATCTGGATGCGAAGGTGTGACGTTCTGAGTAAATTCCTTCACGCAGATTTTCGACTTGAAATTACAGTGACAGTTTAAATATTTGATACTTTGCAGAGCGGATCACTATTGCAGTAAAAATAAATATTAACCGGAACCGGCATGAAGATCATTCTTGCCATAATTTCTTCTGTCCCAATTTTTTTATAGAACAGCGTGAACCAACAGTTTTGAAGCCAGTGTAGTCGATTTGACAATTGACATTTTACCGCCGGTGTACCTTCAGAAAAAAAGTCGTGTGGAATTTCTCAAATTCCTCGTCAAATAAACATATAATTTAATTGATAACATGTATAGACGGATTTATTTGGTATCACGTCGCTATTACTGTAATAAAAAGGCTCTAGATACCAGCAGTTCGACTGCCACAATTAATTGGAAAGAACTGAAATACGAGACCAAAGTCCCTGCTGAGCCAATTGTACCATTCGTTCCCGAGCAGCGGGACATTCAAATTGATAGCAAAACCATACAACTTCTGGAGCGTTTGTCACTCGTTGATCTTGATAGCAAAGAAGCTCTGAAAACCCTCAAAGACAGCATTCAATTTGCCGATCGAATAGTTCACATTGACACAAGCGCTGTCGAACCACTCTACACGGTTTTAGAGGATCAAGACCTTCAGCTGCGCGAAGATATCATTACTGATGGTAATATCAGAGAAGATATTCTAAGCAACGCCAAGGTAACAGATGAGGATTATTTTGTTGCACCGCCCGGCAACATACCCCTTGAACAGGAAGAGAAGAATTTTTACTAATGGAGAGTTTGAGCAAGTCTGTTGAGTTTCTGAGTAAATCTGGATTCATTAGAGCTGTAGTGGAGAGAAATACGGTTAATAACATCAAGTTCCTGCCCCTGGGTATGATCCTATTAGATAATATACGGAATGAGTGGCATAAAAAGAAGGAGGAGCTGAATTCATATCCAGCTATCGGTGTAGAGGAACAAAGCTCTGACGACTTGAACAAGTTTTCATTTATCAAAGGGCAGACACTGCGTGAAAATTTTCTACATGTAAAAACGAAATTCCAGTCGGAGCTTCCTTTAATAATAAAATCGGAAGATAATTATCTTTGCGATGGTGGAAGTTTAGATGAAAGTGCAATCCAAATTGGTTTACGACATGGAACCCTCTTAGCCACTAATTATTTTTTTACTCCATCTGCTGCGCTGGATAAGTTCTATCACATTCAGCGGGAGAGAAAGATATGTTGGATGAAGTATTCCTCGAATCCAAGTCGGTACCACTTGTCTGATATGGTGTCCCATGAGAGCGGAGTCCATAAATTGCAATCATTGAAAATTAAGTCAAAATTTGGTGTGGGAGATATGGAGGTAGAGCAAATTTACTTTGTTCCAATTGCTGCCATGGCGTTGGAGAATGAAGAGGACTTTCTGATGAAAGATGCCAGACTAGGAAGGAGTGTTCTGCCGATTTGTATAAGATCTGAATTCAAATTGGAAAATGCTGCGTGTGGTAAGTTGTTCGGCAACAACACAGTTTAATAATCCACTCTATGCTTGGTCTTTCGACCCGCCGTTCAACCAAATGATTCCATTAGAAGAACTGCTTTTCGATGTTGTCATTTGGTATTTGTGTATGATTAGGCCATTAACTGTTACCCTATTTCGACATTCAGCTGCTGTAGGTTGGGTATAATAGTCGGCCAATGAATTTTAAGGGTTCTTGTGATACTCTACTTTCATTAGCATACAATATCAAAGATTTTACTTTAGATTCGAAGAGAATTACAAACTGGATGCAGGATACCTACGGCAGCTCGTGGTTTTGACGTCGAGGTCCGTTCGCACATCCATTGATAAGAACATTCTATATAATTAAACAGTTCCTCAATTGGAGTCGTAAGTCGTTCAAACGGTCTTCATTGGATCCTGTGGTTAACGGGTTGGCTGTAGTCGGCAGAATTTTTTAACAATGCCATTCTTTAAGTCATAGTGACTTGCAATTCTATTTCTATTAGTATACTGCTTTCTAATTTACTGATTATAGCAACGATTCCTTTTTTCTTTCAGCCTTACTGTTGGACTCCACTGAAAGCAATAGAGAATCCATTCTTTCACTTAATCGGAAACTGGCACCATACCAATGTGCAATATTTAGCTATTTTCAAGGTAAGCAACTCTGGCTTTGTTTTTAGTCCCAATAAATATGCTTCGCTCTTGCAGATAATAACTCCATCACCAACCTTTCTGACCTCTCTACACACATGAGCAACGTGATTCGCAAAGTAGGTATCTCAGTTTTAAACCTTCAAAAATGCCACAGTAACAATTGGGATGCCCTCAACTTCGAAATCTCCCAAATGGATAAAATCGGTGTACCCTATTGCATCATTTTAGAATCGGATACACTGAAAACGGGTCTTATGAAACTCCGCAGCCGTGACACAACACTCTCAGAAACCATTCATATAACAGATGTAACCAGCTACTTGCAGAAAATATTCAATTCTAGTTAACCGTTAGCTGATATTTTATTTTGAATAATAAATAAGAAGCACAGTAACCGAAAGACGTTTCTTCTGGATCTACATAAAATCACAGAGGTACTGTCGCACATTGAAGCCAACCAATTTGCCTATATACAAAATAAACTCCAGTCCTACGGTACACTGCAGTTTTGCTGATCCTTCTACGACGTTGTTTTCGCCAGTTACGTAAGCGAGGAGCCTTAAGTGGACTAACGTAGATATCTGGGCCAAAAGATTACACGTGAGACCGACTTTCTCCTCGAGAATAGCGTAGAAAATGGCTAATAATCGATCAATGCTAAACGATTTTGGGCCCAAGGATGTAGACATCTTATCCGAAACCTAAAGGAGTTTTTTTTATATTCAATGAGATTGTTGAACAAAATTGTGTTTAAGCTTACCTTCGCCTTAGCGTTAACAGTCTGCATTCGTTTTCTTTGCTTGCCATGATGTTTGACGAACAACCTCTTGTCCTCTTTCGCAGAGTTGTGGCTGGCTAAAAAGGCGGCAATTAGTAGGTACTTTCCATAATATGGTAGCTCCAAGGACTGGGCAAGTTTCTTTACACTCTGGTTGGTTTCGAACGCTTCTTCTGTCCGTAACTGAAAATGGTCATATTTTGTTCAAGTGGGTCTGGGGTGAACAGCAAACTCACCTCTAAATTTTGATCAATCCTCATGTAGACCTGCGCCAATGCTATCTTTAGGGGATTTGCAATATGCCTCCAAAGTCTTGAAACATCATTCTTGTCAATTGTACCATTTAGAACGGGTTCCACGTATACATCAAAGCAATCTGTAGACACAATCCTCAACTCTGGTAAATCGCGGCATGCCTTGTAGAACACACTCAAGAAAAGATTCAAGAAGTTTCCATAGAATTCGGGCGTCAAGTCAGCAATAACCTTTTCCGCCTGTTCAATGTCGACGAGCAACTCTACTGGAGGATTCTTCTGCAAACGCTGGAGTAGTCTTGTTCGTACAGCTCCAAAGCCATCCGTTAATATCTTCTCCACTTCATGTTTGTTGTACTGTGGACAGTAAATCGATATCAACTCGGTCAGGCCAGTTTTTGTGTAATACTTCTCAAAGGGCAACTGTGAAACAAGTACACAGCATATATTCAGACCGGTCAGTTCAGGAAGACGCATAAACGCGGGCAAAATGTTTGCATCCATATCTCGCACTCGTTCGGCATTATCGAGGCAGATTATATACGAGGTACTTGTAGAATCGGCTTGTCGCAGGTCACTTACGAAATCCTTTAAGGTGTCGCATTTCATGTATGGCGCAAAATTGTCCTCTTTGCATAGTTGGTACGAATGAAATTCGTTTAAAATATTCTCATATAAGATCTTACTGGTGTAGCATTCAATACAATCGAGAATAACAGTCTTTGAGCTGTTTTTTCTGAAGAATTCGGTTAGAAGGGATGTTTTGCCGGTACCAGAGTGTCCGTAGAGATAGATAGCCGGTGGGAATGTTTCCTCGGGATCGCCAAGTAAATCGAACAGTGATTGTATAACATGTTCCCGACAAGGAAATTTCTTTTGAAGAGAACGCTTCCGGGAACTCATATTAATTTGTTCAACAAAATAACTACGAACTTGCATATAAAACAACAGAAATTGGACACAATAACAATGGCCGCGTTCAATGCGCTTTTGCCTAGCTAGTCAACAGCCTCTGATTGGTCGATTTGACTGCAAATCTAGGCAAATTTCGTGAGGTCGGTCAGCTGTGGTGACTGGAAAGTTAGGCAAGAATTTCTGCCTGAGTTCTTAGTGGGTTTGAGAAATGTCATAAACAGCTGATTGAAATCGAAGAATTTTTCACTCCATTGTTGAACTTTGCTGTATTATTATAGTTGGAAAAATAAAAATAAAAATGAAATTTCAAGTTACAATTGACGGTGTTTTGTATGACATCGATGATACCCAGGAAACTTACGGCAAATTGACTACGAATAATAAAATAAACACGTACACAAGTGTGATAATAATTAAATAAAATGTGTCTTTTAGATGGGGTTTTTACCCGACAATTTGTAAAGCTGATTTTAGAAAAGAATCAATAGAATCGTTCATTTTGCACTTCAATAATGTTATATTTTTCTTTAGTAGGTAGTCAATGTGTTGATCAGTTGATGTCAAAACAGCAAGTGAATGCTCAATTCTTAATACATGTAAGGCATTTGACATTTAGCTTAGGTACTAGGCAATTTTCCGTTCAATGATAAACTGTCACCTAAATATTTAGGTACCTAAGCACATTGAACGCGGCCAATCTGGCGCGATTTCTTCCGAATGGCATATTTTGAGTAATATTCACCACTTTGTTTATTCAAATGACAGTTGCGTGTGGGGAATTTCTGAATATGGTTCAGGAAAATAGTTCTGTTTGAGTTTTAAACTAAGGCGAATATAGTTTATTACATGGCGAAATGCCAGACGAATGTCACTTTGTGATTTATTTTTGCAAACGAGGTGATAAACTTAAGCGATTAATGTCAAAAGTAAAGTTATTCACATTTGAATGGTGTAGAAATGCAAAAAATTAGGCGAATATATTTTTGTTTAGTTTCCTTTTTTTAGATTTTTTTTCTGTTTGACAGTTGTTGTAACTGACATTTGCCGAAAACTGCTGGCTGATTACGCCATATATTGCGTTTAATAAAGGCTGCGTTTGGCAGCGTTTACGAAATATTTGGTAATTTGCCAAACAGTATAATCTGTTGATAATTATATCAATCAGTCGGAATAATTCATTTTGCAGTTTGGACAAGTGAAACATACCTACAGATATTAGACGACAAAATTGTGGCAAGTTTTAATAACGAAATTATACCAAATTTTTTAACTGGATATAAGTCTACAATGAAATAAAATGAGGACCCATATATAAATGCAATAAGGCACCAAAAAATGTTTGTCAATTTGAAACCATTTGAAAAATAAAATAATTTTGGCAGTGAGATAAATGTCGATTTACGTTTGAGCAAGAAAAATCCCTTTTTTCAGAATCAGACTAGTTTTTTTGCTCTAGAAATCACCTTTCTGTCAAATTCATTTTCCATTGGGCGGGAAAAAACACTTTTTTTTTTAAGATTCAAAACACGTTTGCGAATCTCGATTCGCGAGCGAGATTCACACATACTTTCACCAATATGGAAACAAGAGACATTTTCTAAACACAAATTTTGTAAAAAAAAATAGCTAACTGTCAGATAACACACCAACAAAAAAGTAATCCCATTTCATGTTCCATTGGGGCAGGAAAAATCTGAGATCTGTTTATCACTGAAAATTGTCATTTTTATTTTTACAAAATGTTTGAAGTTGAAAATAAAAGTAAACTCCAATCTTGAAACAGAGATTTATCGAATTTTACGCTATTAATTAATTGATAGCTAAACTTAAGCAAAAGTAAACGTCAAAAAATTAGCCTATACAGCTGTTTTCCATCACGATAGTGTCAGCAAATTATCCGAGGATAATTATTTAGCGCAATTGACACACGGCCTAATTTCAAGAAAAAATCGCTTTCGGTCTATTTTCTATTCCCGACGCATTCTGAAAATTTATCAAACAATCCCAATCCGTAAAAGCAGCGATGATGTGGAATGTCAAAAAATCTGCCGACGGTCAGCTGTCACCTTACAGTTCAGTGGCAATTTGCATTGACGACTTTTGGTTTTGGCAAATTTCACTGACGCAACACGGGATAGTTAACAGTTATTATACCTTCCGTATTCGCTTGTATTGCACTTGCAATTAAAAAAAAAAACATTTTTAGTAGAACATTTACGTAATTGCTGACCAGCGATGTTGTTTTGAATCGTCGCAGTGCTATTGGCTTCACGGAACAATGTTCGAATTCAAAAGAGACATCGACATATTCCCAATAAACAATAAAATTTTCTATATACGTAATTAGTTTGGGGTTATAACGTCGTGACGTCATATCGTATGATCAAAATAACGTTCTCTGATTGGTCGGTTTAATTTTCATCTACCCTCTATTAAGTGACAAAAAAAGGAAAGGAAAAGCTACTATTAATTTTTCTTGCTTTCCCCGCAGTAAGTACCAGTGAAACTGAAAAAGGTTGAAGAAATCAAGTGAGACAATGGACCCATCGTTGGACATGGGGGAATTAATCTCGAGCGGTATAGTGGATTCATTAGACCTGTTCAAGGAGGAAGATGCTATTTCTCTTATCAAAGAGATGATACCAGCAGGTATGGCTATAAAATTACCTATCATCTATTAACGTACCTATAAGTCGAATGAATGTTATGTTTCTATTTCTGCAGATATGCTAAATAGCTTTCTCAATGACATGGACATGGTCGATTTGAATGACGATGTTATATTGCCTGGATCGCCAGAGTTTGAGGATTTCAAACCCGAAATTCCAAAACAAGAGATAAAACAAGAAGTGCAGGTACCAAGCTCTCCGGTAGCTGGTGGATTGTATAAACCATCGGTAACGGATCCGCTAATGGCTTCAAATTACAATACCTTAACATGCCCAACCAATGCATTGAACATCATTCCGACAATGAGTTCTCATGTCCATAAGACTGGGAATTCAACTCCATCACCCCCTATGAAACTTGCAAATAAAAGCTCTGCACCACAACAATCTGGCCATCACCCATCACCAACAACGACAGTGAATATGACGCAGATTAGCCAGATTAATGCACCTCTTCCAACAGCTATCGGACAGGGCCCACAGCAGATTGTTTACACAAACCAACCAAATACGCAGACATTCGTCTTTCAGAATGCCAGTGCCCAGATTTCAGACAACAAGGCGCCCACGGTTGTTAAACAACAACCAGCAGTGGCACCAAAACTTGCCCAGCATACACAGCAGCAGCTCCATCACCAGCCCCATCATCAGAAACATTCGACAGTTCAGAATATCAGTAGTAAGCCACCCATTCAACCATTGGTGCAACAGGTTCCACAAGTGCTTACCCTGCAAAGTGTGTCCGGCAACGACAAACAGCAAGTGCTACTGCACTCCAATCCCGCTGTGATGTATACGACTGCTGGTCCAGCTACTACATCGCAGGTAACGTCACAATGATTTCTGTACAACGAGTGATTATTTACACTCTTTTTCTTTATAGAATATTCATACCCTGGTAAATGGAACCATATTGACGACAGCACGCATTCCAGTGGTCCTTGAGACAGAGAATAAAGTTCCCATTCATCGTGTGCAACCAAAGGTAAGCAGAAACCAGCGGAACTATGACTCTGGCAGGTTTGCTTTTGTTTATCATTTCGCAATGTGTAATCATATTGCAATAGAAATAGATTGGCTTGGAGGAAACGCCACATCTGTACGCTACTCGTAGGCCACGTATGCATTTTATACGTCGCAATTCATTTGCACATTTCTCTGTTCTTGACACTTCTTTGGTGATAACAGGGGCCCTACTCTGTATTTCGACTCGAAAGTTAAAATCATTCGAAAGTGTTTTTCGAATCGAATTTGAATTGGCACTATGTACCACTTTCGAAACGAATAAAAATGCTACCAAATCCATACTTGCAACTTTCGGATTTTTTGTTCGAGACTCGCGATAATTTAAATTAAATATTATTGACCATCGATTTAACAAATTTCCACAAAAAAATATAAATTCATAATGGACTCAGTAGCACTGTGGTTGGATGAAGAGTTCAATAACGAAGAACGAATCGATAGGGGAATTCTTAGGGATAAATCCAATATAAATGGAGCTTAGCGATAAGAGGTAAAGTAACTTCCAAAGTAAAGAATGAAATAATTCATAAATATTAAATATATTATTTATTATCAATAGCTTTGTTCAAAACTATCGGCTTTCGAAAAAGGCTTTTATGTATGTTTTGAATAGCATACGCGATAGTTTTGCCACCCCAATACGATCCACTTCAATACCGCTTATTATCAAATTAGCAGCAACGCTAAATTTCCTTGGTCAAGGCGGATACCAGCACCAAATTGGCCAAGGCCGACACATTGGGGTAGCACAGCAGTCAATGTCAAGTTGCATTGCAGAAATAATATGTAGTGCCATCGAGAATATATTGTGTCCAAAACACATTAACTTCCGTATGACAGATGACGAAAAGAAAGAAGCAAAGCGACTAAGCATTGGTGGTCCCACTGCGTTTAAATCCGTGGCTACCCGCTTCCAAAGATTGGCCGAAGTTTTCCTGGCATCAGCTGTTTTCAAATATCCCTTGGCCAAATCTTGACTAAGATCTCAAACTGGCTTTGTTTAGTGCTTACGTTCTTGTAAGACTCCCTGAAAATGATAAATTAAACATAAAACGTTATTCCTTTTTTGTTATCACTGATAAATTGAAGAAATTACTTACATTTTATCAAAAACACAACTTTTCCGCCAAGAAAATAGTCAACGAATAAAAAATCCGAAAACCGAACGAGTTTGACATAAAGAATCGAGCTGCCAAGTGCCGAAATTCCGATTTGCGAGAACAAAAAATAAAATGGCCACTGATATTCGGAAATTTAATTCCGACTTTCGAATTACTAAGTGCCAATGTTTCGATTCCGAATGACTTAACTTTCGAGTCGAATTACAGAGTAGGGCCCCAGTTAGTTTAGTTTAGATTGATTTATTATAGTAATGTGATATATTCTACTAAAATCGGTCTGTATGCCCTTTGTGACTACAAGACTGGGATTGCCTTATGTGGTTTTCCATTGGGACATAAGATCAATCTTTTTTTTGATCCGGATCACTTTTCGTGTTCCATTGGGACAAAAAATCAATCTTTTTTTTGATTCGGATCACTTTTTGCAGATCTCGATAATTTTCGAGATTTGCACACACTCTCACTAATACCATTATACCTTGCACAGCTGTTTTACGTCATTCGGAATTTGTGTTCAAAACAAAGTTACGAAAAGCCTCGTGAAAAGCAATTATTCAGAACAAAAACGTAAATAATGGGCATGGACTTAATTTTAGAGCAATTACTATCGTCTTCGTTTTCTTCCTCGTCATCTGTGGTCTGTGGTATCGATTCTTCGTCGATATGATTTCCCACATTAAATTCGTATGTTTTCATCGACAAACGAAAAAAATGTGCACAGCTGATGTACTGTCTAAAAATGCACTAATACATTTACAAAAGCAGATCAATCTGCCTATCGTGTTCCATTCGCCACGAAAAATCTGAGATCTGAAATAAAAATCTGATGGTCCCAATGGAAAACGACATTAGTTTTATTGTCACACACTTCATAAAACATCGATTTTCAACAGCGTTAGATAAGGAAAGCACACTGCATTCGACATTTAGAGCCACGCTCAAAATTGATCTTATATTTGACCTGTGTTTACGTGCTCACTGTTGTCAAAGTTGTTATCGCCAATTAATTGTTTTACAAGTTGGCCATTTAAATTCAGTCGCGAGGCACTAAGTTGTTAATCACCGTGGTGATTGTTCGTATCTTTAATTAATGCATTTGTATACATTGCAATTGTATGATATATTCTTTTGCGGCGGTTTTTTAACGTGTCATCTACATCGAGGTGTATAATGCATCTGACGTCTAAACAACTGAATCTCTCTTTTTTACTTTGGAGTTTGCAGTTGGAGGGAGATAAAGGAGAAAGCTCGTCGTGTACGCAATGATTTTGCCAGCGGGGAGGAATAGCTTTGAGAATTACAGCTAAAATACGATCCTTTACTACGACTTTGCGGGTGGGATTGGTAATTTGGCTCAATCAGAAGTGCAGACAAGTGCTCAATATGCTTCTAGCGGTTTACTCCTGGGCATATATCGGCAGTTTCTTTGCTTTTCAAACTACCAATGGCAAAAATAATTATTCCTTCCAGAGCAATTGCTGAATGAGTTTGCACTGTGCTTAATCCTTTTGCTCGCTAATCTAGTCACTTTTCAATCATTTCCCGTCATTGATTCTATCAGAATTCGGCCCTGCATACTTCTTCCTTCGTACAGATCCAGCTGCAGCTGCAGCTATATTTCTTTAACAAAATTAAGAGTCATTGATTCTCTCAATGCATTTTTCAAACGTAACGTGTATAATGTAATTTTGATAGCTAAACATTAATTTATTCGATTTATTTATATACAATCAATTGGGTCAAAAGCAGCACCTTCATCGTCGGTTCTGTGTAAATCAATGAGTGACGAAAGTCCTTGAATCGTTTCTCATCTTGAAAACGTTGTAACGAAAATCGTTATGTTGTGATAGAAACATTCTGAAGAAGTGCACTGTGGTTTGATTGGAATACCCAACATGACACAATTTCCACGTCAATACAGCACGTGGTGTAATGTGTGCGACTCATTGTTGTTTTAGTTATAAATTGTTATTCATTGATTCGCATGCATGACGTCTGCTGTTTTTGTTTTTTTAAGTTTACCCGTAAACAAATTTATGCTAAACGACGTTTTGCGATTTAAGAGAAGGTCGCATTCAAGTTTGTATAAAATTTCTGTTCCGACTTACTATTGGAGATCTCTACACAAGGTTAAAGTGCAATCTTTTATGGACGGTATATTATGCCTCTGTAATTAGTTCATTCGTTCTTTAGGATAAGTATTTGTATTGCAAACTTGCAAACTGTTGTATTGTTGTATGCTACCTTGCTCCATCCCAGTCCTTATTACTCCCTCGGTTGTTTCGAATGCCCAATATAACATCACTTGTTTTTATTTAGGTAAAAGAAGTGAAACGCTCAGCGCACAATGCGATCGAACGACGTTACCGCACCTCGATCAATGACAAAATCACCGAACTGAAGAACATGGTTGTCGGCGAAAGTGCTAAATTGAATAAATCTGCTGTCCTGCGTAAAGCAGTTGACAAGATTCGCGATCTGCAACACCACAACTACGAGCTGAAGGTTGAAGTGCAGCGATTGCAGCGAGAGTTGATGGCACGCGATGGTACCAAGGTGAAAGATCTCCTCAGCAATAACCTGGGTAAGAAGAAGCGTAAGATATCGATTGATGATGAGATATTGTACGGCAAGCAAATGATTCATTTGGACGATGATGTCCCAATGACACCGCCAAGGAGTGATGAATCAAATCCATCCTTGTCACCATCGCATTCAGACATTTCATCACCCTCATCGCCGTATGGTAGCAGCAATGGTAGTGTCAAGGACGAAGAAATAGTTCCGTCGGTGCGGGGAATGGGCGCACACTCACGCTTGACTCTGTGTATGTTTATGTTTGCGGTTCTGGCCATAAACCCTTTCAGAGCCTTCCTCAGCAATACTCCGTTTGCTGAGGACAACGTTGACGATATGAGTGGTGTGCGGCGAAATATACTTTCTGTGGATGATAGTTGTAAGTTCGCTGTAGTCCATCGGAGCATTCTGTTTCTAATTCTGTTCTTTAGATGTTGGCAACTTATTCTCGTGGCAGAGCGTAAGCACTTCGTTGATACTTTGGACACTGAACTTCTTGGTCATGTTTTGTTGTATGGTCAAACTGCTTTGCTATGGAGATCCTCTGTTGAATTCGCAATCGCAGGCATCTGAGCGATACTGGAAGCACAAGAAGAGAGCGGATGTGGAGTTTGCTCAGGTTTGTTTCGGAAATTTATCCACCGATTGTGGTTTCATTATTTTGTTTTCGATTTTCATAGGGAAACTCATCAGCCGCCTATTCAGAATATCTCCTATGCATGCAAGTTTTCGGCATAACGCTTCCCCTTTCGAAATTTGAAACCTTTACCATGACTACTTGGCAGTTTATCCGTTTTTTCTTTCATCGCATTTGGATTGGACGCTGGCTATCTCGCAAGTCGGGAGGGCTTTTCTGCACCGACTCCATTCGCACGGAGGCGCTGACATCTGCTCGCGAGCTGGCCTTGGTGTCCAATAGATTAAATCAAATCCACTTGGCAACCAACATGAACGACTCACACGGGATTCTAATTTCACTGTTCTCGCTCAATATGGCGGAAGCTTCGGCGAGCATTCTAAACCCATCGGATTTGATTAGCATTTACATGACAGCGGCATTGCGTGTAAAACGCTCCTACCCCATGTGGTTGAAGTTCTTCGGGCGGTACTACGTGAGCAAGGCAAAGCAAGAGTCATCTAAGATGTGCGAACAGATAAAGAAGTACCAATGGGCATTCACTCCGTATGGCTACCGGTACTTTATTTCGCATGATTTTGACTCCAATTCCGGTGATTCGTTGTTTGCCACACTGGCCAACAAAGCCGATCCAATGTCCTATGTGCTGAAGGTAAGCGTCACTAGTTGACCAATGAACTGTTGGTAAAATTATTGTTCTAATCTTTTTATAGGAATATCGCGAGCATCTCCTCTACAAGGCCATTCAATGCCTCGTGGGTGCAAGCAAATCTAGCCGCAATGATCAATCGCAAAAAAAACACCCCCAACAACAGCCGAAGGGAGACAATTCCCCACCCGTTCCCAATCCGCCATCAGGCACCATCGTAAGCAATGTGCTCAAGTACACAACTCTGCTCAAGGAGACCATGTCACCGGAGGATGTGGACAAGAAAATCGATTGGTGGTCGAATGTTTTGATTGTATCCGTGCACTGGTTGCTTGGCGAAGATGAACAAGCAGAAAAACTCTATGACAGCATAAATTCCTTGCCCGAGTGCCTGCACGTAGATGGCGAAAGCTTGCCGAAGGCATTGCGCACTATCTTCCGCGCTAGGACTATTATTTTGTAAGGACTATGGTGGTATTATGATATTTGTGTACTGATTGCTTGGTTTTAGGGCAAACGCAGAGTTGAAAAATTCGGAAAAGCAGTCAGTGCTGAAACTGTGCGACTCGGGCAGTCTATTTTTACAGGAAAGCTTGGCGTGCAACAAGATTCGACCCGCTAAGGGCTTAAAGCTGGTGAGTAAGTGAAGTGATATTTTGGGTTACGATGCCATTTGTAAAGGTGCATTGTAGTCGCATTGTCTGTTCTTATTATTTGGACAGTACTTCTGCAATGCAAACTCTACGGATGGTCGCAAACAACGCTTAGTTTTACTGTATGACGGGCTTTCTCAAACGGCAACAGCTTCCCTAAACATCAATTATACAATTGCTTTACATTACATTTTGTTGAAGACTACACTTAGCTTAATAATTAAGCTAAATTGACTTCGCTTATTTAGTGGCAATTATGACCTTGTTGACAAAACACGCCTTGTTCTTACAGCTTTTCCAACTTTTGACATGTGACTGGATACTGGAGACACGTACCCAAGTGTGGGAACACGAGTATGTTGCAGTTGACGATGATGGAAATTATCAAGTCCCTGGAAATATTTTGGAGAAATTCCAAAAGGACCTCAATTCCCTAAGGAACATTGTTGAAGACATACCCGTAAGAAAATGCCCACCCAAAGTATGCATACGATGTTTCTAATTCAACGTCTTTTTCCCCCTAGAATGGTCAATCCCGTATGTATCTGTATGAAGCAGTTTGTCGTCTAATGGCGGGTGCTTCGCCTGGACCAACACAGCAACTGCTTGACCGCAGTCTCAGATATCGACACGCTCGCAGCTCGATTATATGCGGCGGCAAAGACAAAAACCATCAGTTCGAAGGCGGAGAACGTGAACGAGCAGCTGCAATGTACGTTGCTTGCAAGTACCTGCCCACAGTACTCCTCTCATCCCCTGGCGAACGAGCTGGCATGTTAGCCGAGGCAGCAAAAACTCTAGAAAAAGTTGGCGATAAACGCAAACTAAAGGACTGCTACCAGTTGATGAAATCTCTCGGAAGTGGTACTGTGACGACCACGCAGCAACCAAACAACAGAACACTTTAAGTTAAACTGAAAGAGGGAGAGTTACACAGAGTTCAACCACCCAGTGGTTGTTGTGAATAAAATTCACAACAGCGGCAAAACACACAAGAGACTTTTTTTTTCATTTACCATTATGCATCTACCAAAACTATTTTACTTTCTAACATAGGGCGCACTATTACTAGTATCTTGTATTTTTATTTTTTTATTACTCATGGGCTCATTTTAAGGTAGAACTATCGCTAAAACAGATTTTGAATATCATTTTTAGTTTGTAGCCATCTCGTACAAACTAAAACTGGCCAAAGTATTTTTTTATTTTGTTCTTTTTTATATGGAAAATTATAAACTCTAAACTTGGATTAGAAGTGCTTTGGAAACAGCATTTGATATGTTGTACCATTCTTGTAGTTGACACGAAATTCGATTTGTTTGACTTTATATTTGACTACACTTCAACACTTGTGCATTATGTAAGAAAAATTAATGTATTGAATAGAATCATCAAAGACCATAACACATTATAATGACAGTACCTAAAATAAAATTAACTTTTGTAAAACAAGCGATTGTAGTTTGGTTTTAATTTTGTAATCGGCGCTAGTCGGTAGGTTTTCACCTTTTTGTTTGCGTAGTACTTTAGTTGTAGGATTAATTTTGGAGATTTTAGGGTATACAGCACAAACCAGTAAGAATAGACCGTCGACTCCTCCCACATAACGGACTTTGCCTACAAGCTGCCGGCGAGACCAGGATTTTTCATGTATTGGTGCTGTACAAAATCAAAGGGGCGCCATTAACGCACGCATACTTGAAAAATCCTGGTCGTATGGTATTGCATAGAAAAACATTGCCGCCATTAATTTTGACATTTACACGTATTCACAGACAGGGAAATTCTTTCCGGGGGGAATCGGGTAGGTGTACGGGAAGTCGGCGGTCTATTCTTACTGGTTTGTGGTATACAGTGCATGTGAATTGACGATTAAATCCATCGAACATTGACCGAGAAAGTTGAGAAGATAACCGAGCTATGTACATTCACATAGACCGTAATCCGGATGAATTTTGTACAAGGAAAGGCGAGGGAATTTGAAATAATTGAACAAAGCTCTTTATCTTGGGTTATTGCTAAATGGTGAGTAATCGACGTGGGGCCCAACTCTCTACTACGTTCCGAAAGTCAAATCGTATTCGAAACTGCTGTTTGTTATGCTTTTGAATTCGTACTCTGTAATACTTTCGATTTTCCGTATATTAATGCCTTCCGCTTTCGAAATAGAGAGTACCAAATGTATTCGGTTTCGGAAAATTGTACCTTCGGGAAGAATCTCAATTCCGAAAATTTTAAAATCGAAATCGAATACAGTGAAATGTAGAACACAAAAATTCATTTTCGATTTCATTTCGAGTGAAAGTGAAATGTGGAACCTAGCAGTCTGTGATAGTTCTTTCGGGGTTCGTAGCAAAATTCCGAATACGACGGATTCTGTGATCTGTGCATATTAAAAATGGTCTTATACGTTCACATAGTACGAAAAACAGGATCACGTACATAAGTCGTTGAAGTCTCCTTAATTCTTCGTGTACACTCGTTATAAAAGAACATACCTCCGGCCAGTCATCTTCTGACCTTAACATATGGCTTATTAGACTTTGGGGTTTGGTAAGTTCGCTCTTCCCCCTGCAAGCCGCCTACAATGAAACATAGCGTGCTCAGTATCTTCTTCTTCATCTGGGCATTCGGGACAGAAAGGATAGCTATCGTGACCAAATCTGTGAAGGTATTTTCGATAGCAGCCGTGCCCCTTGCGTCCAGACCTCGATTTTGGGGATCAGTTTGTGGCCCTTATTGTGATTGTCGATCAGCGATCGTCACGACAATTGTCGATTCCGTCGATTGACTTTAGCTATTCGTAGGCACAAAATTTGTTCACTTCCAAGAAAAAGCATCGACCAGACATTTGTAATCGACTACAAACGACTTTCAAATCGACAAATATCGATCGCAATCAACAATCAAAACTGTCGATCGATCGACAATTGTCGTTCAACGATTAACTACAACTGTGGGTCCATCTGCCTTTTGCCGGATCGGGATCTGGGATCGATGTTTCCCTCTCTTCTACTTTGACCCTTCTATTAGGGATCTCTTGCCGGGTGGCTGTTTGGGTTTGCCTAAGGTAGATCCTTTCGTTTCGTTTGTTTTTAGAGCCCCCGCCCAGACCGGGCGGTGCAGCGTATTGAGCTGACCGCACTCTGGATAACAGAATCTTCCTGGTATATCCAGGTCCACCAATGTTTGGCAGCATATATACTAAGGATCTTTGGGTTGACCTTTGTTTTTGTCATGAGTGCATTCATCTTCTCATAATATTTCTGCCCTATTGTTGGTTTATGACAAGGTCCGAGTCTATGTTGGCAGCTCGGAAGGCTAGACATGTACAATACTAGAGGAGAGTCTCACTTGTCGCCGATCGCAACATGATCAAAACCTCGTGGCTACTATATTATATATGGCTACAATAATTATTCTACATGCAACAGAGTCAACCAGTCATAGGGTGTAGGGTGAATTTATTTCCAATAGTAGATAGTATTACCAAAGACGTTGCAGTTTGTCATACTTCTCTTGCCCTGCCATCCTCATTGACTTTCGCTTCGAAATAGAACAACAAAACTCATCATATTCTGAAAAAATGGCATAATGATTCCATACAAATATATGATTAACAAATACCAGTTTTATTCATTTATAAAAAAGTACAGATACCCATAAAATTACATAATCGGTACACAATAACGGAAACATTAAATAAACTTAATTGTGCTATACAATGCGTACAGTCCCATATAAATAGTAACTAAGAATGCCACAAAGAACGCAATCGCTCGAGTTGGCTGTGGAACTGGTCCGAATGCATATACCAAAGTATGGATTATTCTGGCAACTCCTTGAATTCGAAATAATATCATGGCCAGTGTTGCACCAGGATCTGTGCAAACGTACATCAAACCCATGGCAAAGAAAGGCAGTATATTCTCCATGTCATTGCGATGGGCTCTGGAATTGAGGATAATGAATCTTAGTTAACAATAATAACAAAACCAGCTCACCTGCGAACCCGTTCGACATGAGGGTCACTTGTTTGGCCCGATGATGGTTCTTTGCGTACAAATCTTTCATCCTCTGGACTTATAAATACCTACAATTTTAAAAAAGAATATCCACAATTTATGACTGCAATTAAAATCAGTTTCGTAAATTTGCGTTTGCTTATTTGTATATTGCAGTTGTAGGCTGTATAAGAGTACATAGTTGTATTACCTTTTTGAGTACAGATCGGGGAATGAGGGCCAATATCTGCAACATGGTAACATGGCAAATGATTTAAATGCACGCTTAATAATTTTGAACTGGGATTGATGAGTGAAGGTTAAATATTAATGTGTTTTCAACAACTACCTAACTTCTAAACTATTTGTTAAATGAAGCCGAAGAAGGAGTAGGTACCAAAATAAAAGTAGAGCCGTAATCGTAACCAAATTGCTTATGGCGGAAACCAAATTTTAAATAATGTAGTATTTAGCAGAATGGCTTTTAACTTTAAGTACAAACATGTTTTAATTTTTCTTCCTGCGTACTACACTTCTAGCAATTAGAATATGTTTGGAGTTGGCAGTTTTCTTTTAGTCCGTTACTTTGCTTATCAATTTTGTATAATCTTCTTGGACCCTCCATAACTTCCAAATCTCCGCCATCGATTTTGAAACATCAAAGGCAATCCCCATACGGGTAGAGAGATTATAGACTTGATCTAACCATCTTATCCTGGGTCTACCTACAGTACGCCTGTCTGATGGTACGGATTTCATAGCATGTCCTGGGGCATGCATCAATAAATACAAAGACCAATTTATCAACAACGAATTTATAAATTGAATATAATATTGGCCAGAAAGAGCATTTATTCTTTTCGGATCAAATTCTCAGTTAATTCCACCAACTCATTCCACTGAAATGCAGTGCTTATTCTATTTCGGGGCATTGAACATGAATTAATGAAAAACTTACTTATTTATTCATTGTTTTCACACTTTTTTTTTTATTGTCAGAGAGACTAACCCTAAGTTAAATTAAAAGGATTGCCCCAACTCCAACTGATTTTCTCGTAGGCGATTTAAAAATTTTCTCATTAACGATCTACAATTTTATTCGAAACTAAGTATTAGCATATAAGCGTCTCCTTCAGCCAGCACGATCTGTAGCCATCAGCTGTCTCCAGTTCCGCACACTTATGTGGTTTTTCATTGGGCAAAAAAATCTATTTTTTTTTTTTTTTTATCTAGATCACTTTTCACGTTCCATTGGGCAAACAAAAAAAATCATTTTTTTGATCCGGATCACTTTTTGCAGATCTCGATATTTTTCAAAATTTACACATACTCTTACTTAATACCATTATATTTTAATTTTAATTTGTTTCCAAACGTAATTACTAAATCCCTCTTGAAAAGCAATTATTCAAAACATATTCAAAAACGTTAATAATGAACATGGACTTAATTTTGGAGCAATTGCAATCATCCCCGTCATATTATTCTTGTTCCTCGTCATCTGTGGACTTCGATATTCTTCGTGGATATGATTTCCATTATGAAGTTTGTATGTTTCCACCGACAAACGAAAACAATATGCACAGCCGGGCTGCATTCCAGGTTTGACTATTTTAACTACAGCGTTGGCAAGCTGTGACAGTTCGAAGGAGGGGAAGTTAACTAAATTAACCAGAGGCAAAAGTGTGGTTCATTTCGTTCATACTACAACATGTCAAGTAACAATAGCTGTCCCAGATTCCAAAAAGTAACTAAATAAACAATCGCTGTTAATTTAGTTAAAATAGTCAAACCTGGAATGCAGCCCCGATGTAGGTACTGTCAAATAACGCATTAATACATTTACAAAAGCAATCTGCTTTCATGTTCTATTTGGCCCGAAAAATCTGAGATCTGTAATAAAAATCTCATGTGCCCAATGGAAAATCACATAAGACTTCGACTTGTGTGCGCCACCTGAGTCACATCAGTCTTCCTCCACTGTGAATGAAGATTGTCATCATTACAACGCTAAAAGAATTTTTGAATTTTTAAGATTGACAGAGTAGTTGCATAAATAGATCCCTTCCACCACCCGCCCACCGTTTACCACTAGGTACCCCTTGTAACAAAACTCTAAACAGTGAATGGACTACAAATCTACAATTCAGAAAAAAAATCTTGAACATCGGAGAAATAGTTCTAGAGACCCCTTTACAACTCCCCACACTTTTTTTTCAAAATGAAATATGTTTTGTTATCAATATTTCTCTATCAAACTTTGTACAGATTGTTGGTTTTTAAACCTGGCGCAAGACCGTAAACAAAACCAAATACAGCATCGGTGTGCATTCACTTTTGACGCTCACTGTATCTCACATTATTAAATAGCTATAATTGCAACAAAACCTTGACATTATAAAACGTCGAATTAAATAAGCAAGTTTGCCTCTAAAATAACAGCAATAAGTCCAGCTTAGGCTACCCGTGAGAGAACTCTCGCATGTGGAAACCCCGACCCGCGCCTTCGCTACTCATCCTAAAATTAAATATGACCGTCTAATTCCAATGTCCAATGGTTCAAACTCCAATAATGAAGCCATGAAATTGCATACATCTATTCTACCACAGGAAAAACTTTTCTTTGACACTTCATTTGTTAAGATTGTTTAATTATATATTACCTACTTGCAATTTAGATATTTGTATAGGTAACTGACTTCATCTGTCCGTACAAAGTTTTGGTAGGTAAAACAAAAATTGGTTTTGAATTACATTTGAATTTTTAATTGAGTAGGTTTTAGCGTGTGGTAATGAGGAAGCAAATTGGTACTATTGATTTATTATAGAGCCACTATTGTGTTTTGGTTTTTATTAGTGATGACTGATGATGATGCGAATTTTTTTTCTTTTTGCTTTGAATACTTTTACTTTATACAATTATACACAGACGGATTCACTTTCACTAAATAGATACTTTTTGTTTATAGCAGCAGTCTTTCCACTTCGAAGCCCGACACCATCAAACGTAACACGATTTTGAAATCCGAACCTTCTCACCTTGAATCTGAATCTCTGCAGAGCTGTCAGCAAGCTCATTAGAAGCATTTTAACAACTAAAATACTGCCCCAGAAAATGTAACAAGCAAAAACTGGATTATTTAGAGTTAGTAACAACTCTAGAGGACGTGTCATTGTATTATTATTCATTATGCGCCGATTAGTTTCAAAATTATTATGTTTAAAATAAACGTTTTTTCTTTCTTAAAAACGCTGTGCAAATTGCGAATCCAACTGAACCCTACCAAGACCAAGAGCATAGTAGACTTAATAATAGTAGTAGACTTGATGAGCTAGTTTTACTAGCTACGAGGCTAGCTATGCAGATTTTTCGATTGAACTTTGCTGCACAGGGCTACCATATTATTTTATTTGCTATGACCATAATCTTAAAACGTAGATGAAAAACATATCTACCTATGGGTGGATTCTACCTACATTTATTATTAAAGGCTGTTCTTTAGAGTGAATTCCTTATAGTTTTTAATTGAATGCAATGTACATAGAATGGTTTCAACTTCTGCTTTATATAAATCAGTCATTGATGTTTTGGTAGACGAGTGCCTAATACAATTAATGGTCTCGTACCAGTGATACTAATTTTGAACCCTGTCCTGGGACTCGATAGTCCGGCATACCCGCATACCTATTACTGTAAATGAAAAAAAGCGAGTCAACGCAGTTTTGGATGCAGAAAGATAGGCTTCTATTTCCCTCCTATTTGCACATCGTGTGTGGAGATGTTTGAAAGTGTAAAGCCCCGGAAGCCGACATTGACTAAGACGACATTTTTGCAATGGAAAAATATGATTTAAGCCATTAATTTATTTCATTCTGAATTTTATCTAAGAAAACAGGTATTTTTTCCAATCCTTTTTCTCAATTTAGGAAGGGTTACCCCCTTTGTGCTTTCTTGAAAAAGAAAGTTCACAATAATGGGCTAGAGCTCCTGCGTAAATGGTGTAATGTAATTTTTTTTTAATATGGCGATTGACATGCGGCTAATCATCTAGGGCTCTAGGGGTGAATGGAATACGGCGAGTATGCAGTTCATGTATACAGAGATGCATACTGAAATCAAAAATACCGAACCGACCCATAGAACCCGTTCTCTCCGTCACGTCGAAGTATTGGTCAATTTACAACGGCGCTTTGCCGCTTGGGTGCGTTGATAGGCGTTTCTGAGACTTTACGATACTTTTTGTCAACGCGCGCAAGCCGCAGTTTTCCAAAACTAATCACCTCTCTCCGGCATATAAGTCAACGTCAACGCATAGTCGCAAGCGCCATTTATGTCGTTTTCGGTTGGTCGTCCAGAACCGTCAGGAAGCAATCTGAACGCTTCTGAATTCAGAATCGCGAAGAGTTTTTTCAGACGGTTCTGGACGACCAACTGAAAACGACATAAATGCCTCTTATGCGACTATGCTTTGACGTTGACTTATATGCCGGAGAGAGGTGACTCAAGGAATAGGTACGTAACGTAGTATGCGTTGACGGTTTGTTTGACAGATTGAAATAAATTTGTGCAAAAAGTGAAATGGTATTAGTGTTATTGCTTTCCGAGGCTTATGAATGCCTTCGTGTAATGGGTGCAAGTCGTCGGTTTTAAGGACCATGATTTTCCCTACTTTCTTATCTTCGCTAATATTTTTTATGATTTTTTGAAAATTGCTAAAAATGACTTTTTTAGGGACTTTTTACTCAAAAAATCATAAAAAATATTAGCGAAGAGATTTTTGAAAAAATTTTCTTGCCACTCACTATTAGAATTGTTTGAAGAAACTTTTTGCATCAAAACATTTTTTTTTTTGGCACCGAGGATAAAAGTAAAAAAAGTAGACTTTTACAAAAGTTCCAAATTTACAATGGGTACTTAAAAGAACGGCACCAAACAGTTCTTCCCAAAATTTTCCCCCAGAAAATCCTATTTTCTAACTAATCTGGATAAAAACAACCTAAGAATCCTGACAGGAACTATTACTGGCCATGGTTTTATGAAAAAACACCTTCACCGAATCGGAGTCTCACCAGACCCCACATGTAGACTGTCCTAGAGAGCGATGAATCCTCTCTTCTCATTCTCATGGAATGTCCGGCTCTCTTCCGCCTTAGAAAGAAAGTCTTTGGCGAAGAAATCATTCTGGGTGATCTATCTATAAAGTACTATCACAGAATCCGTCGCAGTGGACATTTTTACTACAAATTTACTCCGTCGTAGTGGAAATGTTTGCTGCGAATTTAATTCGTAGCAAAAATGTCCACTACAACGAATTCTGTGATAGTTCTTTCGGGGTTCGTAGCAAAATTCCGAAGGACCCTACCGGTAAAGGCTCTCCCGACCACTCACCTAATCTAATCTAAGTTAAAATTTATGAGTAGAATTAACTTTACATTTGTGTAAATAATTGTGCCGACCACTGTATAAATTGAAATTTATTATTGTTATTATTAAAGCTTTAATAACTAATAAAAATTATAATGTTAATAGTAATGAAATAAAAGCACTAGCTACCAGGGCTTTCAGCTTAATTCTAACTTAAATAATTAATTCTAACTTAAAGATTAAAAAACTATATTTTGTTGGCTAAATCTAGAGAAGAAATAATTTTATACACTGTTTTTACGATGAGTTCGGTGGGATGGAAAGTAATTCATGAAAGGATGAGGAAGGAGATAGATTTCTGGTTTTGGCTTTGACGGCGTAGCATTCGAAGATTAGATGGTGGGAAGATAATGTGCAGAGATGGCAGTTTGGGCGATTACTCTTGGTAATGAGGTATTCATGTGTTGTTAGTGGTGTCCAAGGCGAAGTCGGATATAAACCTTCATCATTTGGTTTGAGCAGTTTATAGGGCAGAGGGGAGTTTTGGCATTTGTGTTTATTAGTTTCACGTTGATTTTGCGAATTCCAGAAGGCAGTTATCAATTTGTTGGTGTCCTTTTTATTGAATATTAACCTCTGTTCACTTATTAAGGTTGAAATTTATTTCATTGCTATTTATATGAATGCCTTTGAATATAAATCTTCAATAAAAAATCAAGTTTGGTGCTAATCTTTTTTATTGTGTATTTTGATTCGAAACTTCGGCGAACACTGTATTTAACAATTGAATCTTTAAGTTGTCTTGTGTGTTTTCAGGTAGTTTGAGAAGATACTCATCTAGCACCTTCAAAAAATCTGAATTTCTGCTACTTCGTAAGTCAGTTTGCACAATATTGGTGACGGCTTCCATCAACTTTTCAAACCGCTCACTCGCTTCTACCTGTACCCTTGCTCTTTTCTGTCGTGCTGATGGTGTCGACGTCGACGGAATGTCGGCAGATGAATCATTGATACAATTATTCAAGTCTAAAAAACTGATGTCGGCTCCAATTGGCGATGAACTGGATTCAACACCCCAAGACTCTGTTGCGCTGGCCACCGGAGGTCCGGATTGCGTTAGCGTGTCACTGGTATCCCATTGCGTATTTGAAAACGGTCTGCAAAAATTGTATGTCAATAAATATGCAGCAATTGCCATGAATAAATATTTTACCTACGTGGAGCGACGTGAACTTTCAAAAATGTGAGGATTTGAAAATATGCCCATGAGCTTTCCTCTGATGTTGGCTTCTTTGCTAATTCCTTAACAAACCTATCGCGCAAAGACCTCCATCTGCTTTGGCACTGTTCCACTGCAATAAAAAATATTAAATATAAGTAAATAAAGGTATTTTTATAGAAATACCATCTGCACCAACAACGGCTGCCACATTAAGCCACGCTTTTTGTTTTTTTAATTTGTTGCGATATGATGGCATGCCTTTATCGTATAAACAATTGTGCATTTGTACCGCCTTAATTAATTTACCCTCCATTATAATAGGAATCAGCAAGAGGCGCAACAACAACTTTTTCATTCAAAAAGCAAATTTAAAATTAAAAACAACCGACATAGAGACGTCAAATTTTTGGGTGTAAGGAAATGTCATTAGCTGGACGGAATTTTAGAATCGGCACATGGAACTCTAGAATCGAGACACGGTTTTATAAATAAATGCAAATGATATCTATGGACGAATTTTTATTTATATAAATGCAATGTTTGGGTTCAGAAAAGATGATTTATTTATAATTAGGTATTTAGATTAAGGTTAAGTATATATTGCGCATAAGACAAAGTTATAAAAACATGAACTGAAAAGATTTACGTCACTAAAACACTGTTTGGTTACATTAAAAGTTAACAGGTGGATGTATAATTGTGTACATTTAGCGTATATTGCATACGCTATAATCAGAAATCAATAAAACACAGAGTAATTCACTATATTTGTTGTCGGTAAGCCGAAATTATACAAATCTATTTGCTTGTATCCACGGTCACGTACGTCAAGAAATGATTGGATTCAGACACTATATAACACAATCTGCGGTGGGTGCAGCTAGAGAAGCTGGAATTGTAGAAGTGAACATTCAATTGATTTCACTTTATGGTGGATTTACATTACCACGCCACGCATTTTTGCATGACTTCAGAAAGAGAGATCCGTTTGCTACAGTCTAGGCTAATGATCTGTAAGAGTGAGACCACAAATCTCCATAAAAAAGTTTTGGCGGCCTAAATTCAATTGTTAGGCTCGTGGTCTCACTCTTACAGATCATTAGCCTTAACTGTAGCAAACGGATCTCTCTCTTTAAAGTCGTGCAAAATTGCGTGGCGTGGTAATGTAAATGCACCATTAATATATATCAAAAAAAAGTACATAAAACGGATAGATACAACACTTTTTTTTTCGTGAAATTTTTTTATTCAATTGCAAACAATTTCAATTTAGAAAATTCGCAATAGAAAAATAGAAACACATTAGGAGATTTACAAATTTATTAGCGGAAAGATTTCTTAAATATATTTTTGAACTTAGAATAAAATACAATACCATACCAATCGTAGAAATATTAACAATGGCCGCATAATGACCATAATGACAATAATGATCGCTTAAACATATAATGCACTCGCATTATATTTTCGTAACACACGATTATTGTAATAAGTGTTTGTCCAAATAAATGGCAAATTTCCAATTTCCTTTCAATTTCGAAATAGGTGCATTTTCAATCCATCTCCAATTTATAGATCAAAATAAAAACAAAATGATAATTTGAGCGAAATCATAATGACGTTTTCGATCGGCCATTTGAGACTTTGATCTCAGATTTCTATTGTTCAATTGATCATCACAAACAAGCGATATGTATATATTTTTCTAATGACTTTCGTCAATTGATTTGGAATACAATTTATTTTTTTTACAGAATGGAATGGTGAATGTGTACTTAGGTACTCCTTATATATGAATTTGCTATAATTTTTGACATAATATGGAAATCAGTTGAAAATAGCAAATAAAAACTAACAATAAATAGAATTTGTCGAATAAGGGATGCACACAAAATTTAAGCAAAGTATTGATCAGTGAGAGCACGCATTCAGTGCAATACGACATTAATAGTCAACATCCTATGTAAACAACGTCAGATTGGATTCCGAAACAATGTGGAATAGCTGAAACATGAAACGAGAAGAAAGTTTTGAGGAAAATGTCACTCGAAAAGGATTTGCTAGTAGAGTTTGTTTACGTTTTCGCGAAATTTTTCAACTGCTTCGAAGCAAATGTTTGTAATAAATTTAGGCGAATATTTCGATTAAACATAAATTCTAACCAGTGAATAAGAAACATAAACAAAGTCTTAACATACCTACGAATACCAATAATAAAGAGCGGTTTTCTTTTTTATGTTCTTTTGGATTCTGGAGATCTGTGACCAGAGTGTGACAACGTCAATCGTATACACCATAACTACTTCCATAAAATGGTTTAATATTATATTATATTGCTATTATTTGATAAGTCAATAATTTTTTTATTCAAAACACCTTTTAGGTTCTGTAATATCAAAATCTAGGAGTTTGATATTCGCCCGTCTTAAACTGAAAATCTGTTGAGCTGCTACACAGGGATACTATAAACAAGGATATCGTTTAAATGAGATTTCCATGATGAGTCCAGGTAATTGGCACTTCTAATGTGACTTTATATATTATTAGTGAACCCACTAAGGTGAATTTTGTAAGAGGATAGACTGAAAAGGAATGTTAGTTTTAGAATCATGGAAAATAAATTTTAGTAAAATTAGTAGAATTGAAAGAATAGAAAAGAAAACAGGCATGAAATATACACAGGCATAAATAGAAAGAAAGCTTTAGAAATGGTGGCGATACATTAAAAATTATGACGATCGATTATGATTGATTAGGTAGGTAGCCTGTAAATTAAATAAAAACGATTACTTGACATTTTATTTTTGACATTGATCGTGCTGCTGAGCCCCTGTTTCCATGCATTTATTATATTTTCCAGAGTATTTTTCCTTTCTTCAAATACACTGCCACATGCCAAACTTCCCAAGTTTAGTAGCTCTGCTACATTAATGGCTACTTTGCTGATCGACGGCATTGGATGGTCAGTAAGTTCGTCATGATTGGTAATTTCTTCATTGCTTCGCAGATTTGCGAGAGCATGGTCTTTAGTCCAACGCGGCGCGCACAATTCCCTGTCGAACAACTGAAATCCGAAGTATTTCCGCACAGCGAAAATGTGCCTGCAAGGCAACTTTGAAGATTTCCATGTTGGGCAATCACAATATCCTGGCTCATTCTTTATTTCGCGTCCTTTGAAATTTGTGTCGGCGGTTTTGGACGTCGGCGTCAAGGCAATTCTGATAAATGTTATTGCGTCATACAATTTATTCTGCTCATTTACCATTTCATAGGCAAATTTTGTTAAGATTTGGATGAATTTCCGCTCATCTTGTATCTTGTATCTTTCATAATAGGTCTTTTAAGGATAAGACTGGCTGTTCGAAATTTGGTTTCTATTCAATGCGACCATTGCGATGTGTTCCATTTGAAGAAGCTTTGTAGGAATCCCATTAACGTACTGTTTTTTTTGGATCACTTGCTTCAATTTGACCGGGAAAGGAACCGCTTCTTCCGAGAATGCTGCATATATTTTTCCATACTGTTGCTCGGAAGAACTGTATGCCAACTTCTGTACTTAGTATAGTGATGTTTCTCGTTCACCTTTGTTTATCTCCATTTTGTCTGTCAAGATAGCACGAGGAAATGTCATCAACGTGTGTGGAACAGGCAGAAGTGCATTGGCTTATTGGGGAAATATACAGGTCCTTACTTGTAAAGCACTTGATGTTATCAGCGCTATCCTGATCTTCTCGGAAAGTTTTCACCAACCAATGAAGGACATGTTCTTCTGTAGCTAATCCTAGTAGTCCTACGGCAGCAATTTACCCCGCTCATTTCAGTCTTCTATAAGGAAAATTATTGAAGTTAAATTCAAATTCAGGAGCTTATTATGTCCCATCCACAAATACAATTTCTGGCCTTGAAGCCTTTTCTCCACATTTCTTTTGTTGTATAGTACAGTCATTTAAATGTTCAGTCCTCGTGTAAGAGGTTTACTTTGGCTCCAATATAAAATAAATAATACGGTGAAGGAAATCTAGATTAAGATAGGCTTATAGTAAAAAATGGTACAGCCTTGAGGAATACATTTATCCAGATAAACATTTCTGTAAATCTTGATTTGCATATATCTACTTTGACTTAGATAATAATACTTAGACTAATATTTAGACTACTGTCTAAAGGGAGATTCTTGAAGTTTCGCCGAACAAAAAATTGTATGGCATGGGGGTCTATTCTCACCATATTTCCCGTTATAGCCCTCTAATTTGGAGGTGTTACCACTTAAAATGCTATAACTTCTAAACTAACTAAACTAATTGTAGATACAATGCACATCAGTTTACCCTTAAGCCTACCTTTGGACGTACTGTAAAATATAGAGATTCTTTTGTAAGTCGAACAACACGCATGTGGAATGCATTGCCTTACACGGTTTTCCCCTCTCATTACAACCCACAATTGTTTAAAACCAATATGCACCAGTACCTCTTGTCTATCCTCCCTATTAACCCTTCCACTCGTGCATCGTGTGCACTAGCATTATAAGGGAACAAAAACCCCT
Organism: Cheilosia soror; assembly: GCA_949372485.1. Classification (NCBI taxonomy): domain Eukaryota; kingdom Metazoa; phylum Arthropoda; class Insecta; order Diptera; family Syrphidae; genus Cheilosia; species Cheilosia soror. The sequence goes on from OX443563.1 coordinate 100,553,950, forward strand.
TGAGCACTAGTGAATTAAAAAAAAGTTTTGTATATTTTGAAAAGACAATTTATAAAAAAATGATGGCTCCTTAAACTTCAAATTTTGAGTTGCAACTTATAACATTAAAAAAAAAAAAAAAAATCCAATTTTATAAGTCCACATTATAACATCAACACAGAAAAACAACATCAGCTGCAACAACAACAACCGCAACAGCAGCAACAACATCAACAACTACATGGATTGCACCAACAGCTACTACAGCAACACCAACAGCTGCAAGAACAACACCAACAGCTACAAGAACAACACAAAAGACTGCAAGAACAACACCAAAAACTACAACAAGAACACCTACAACTACAACAACAACACCAAAAAAAACAACTCCCACCACTAAACACGACAATACTCACATTGGAAAACATCATGCAGTCGGCGGGAAATAACAATTTAAGCCGGATTAATGCTCTTAATAAAACAACGGTAAGTTTAAACAGCATTTCTAAATAGTGAGTCGAATAAATTTTTTTTTTTTTAGATAAATAGACCACGAAAGAGTGTGAGATTCTAGGCAATAAGTTGTGAACAAGTGCCCTACATCTGACATACATCTGAACTCATTTTGAGCAAATCCTAACCACAATCATTACATTCAGTAACAATTTTTAATGGAAAAACCTGGAGTACATCAACGAAAATTAAGAATTAAAGCTATGTAAAAAACAGTTGCGACAACTGGGCTCCGCCAATTAGAGTCTCACACTATTCTTATACACCCCACCACCAATATTAATTAACTAAACAGTAAATAGGAATATGTAATGGCGAAGATTATAAAGAATGTCATACTCAATATATGTGTTTATTTATTTTAAAGCAGACAAAATTTCTGTTTTCCCATTATTAGATACTACAAATTTGCTCTTTTATATTATTTTACACGATCTGCGACTTCACGATTTATCTAAAATTGTGGTTATGTATATAGAAATACCTAAATAATAACAATATTATTTAAATTTGTACATCTACAAGTATAAGCTAATATCCAGGTACACCAGAGAACAATTTAAATAAATGTAATTGTGCGACATAATGTATATAGCCCCATATAGATTGTAATAGAAAATCCTACAAAGAAAGAAATCGCTCGACTTGGCTGTGGCACTGGTCCGAATGCATATACCAACGTATGAATTATTCTAGCTACTGCTTGAATTCGAATTAGTATCATCGCTAATATAGCACAAGGATCTGTGCAGATATACATCAATCCCATGGTAAAGAAGGGTAGTATATTTTCCATGTCGTTAAGATGGGCTCTGTAAATAAACATTAACATAGTAAGTCTCTAGTCTGCAAAAATAATAAAAAAAAATCTTCGTTAACCTGCGAACTCGATCCACATGTGGATCACTTGGCTCGACCGTTGATTCCTTGCGAGAAAATATACCATCTTCTGGATTTACGTAGGTCTACAAATTAAGGTATTAAAAAAAAATTTATGAATGTAGTCTGGAATATTGATTGCTATAGTTTTAGTGTTTCATATGATAGTTTAGTTAGATAGTAACTACAGATTACAGAAGTGTTATATTAAGTACTTGAGAAGGTAAGGAGGAAGAGGAAGGATGGACATCAATGAGCCCTTCTTATCTTTCCTTTTTAAATAAATAGTAGGTAGCTATCTAAAAAACAGGTACGACAATTTTCGATGTTTACGTACTGAGATAATGATTAACTTGGTATTAAATTATTGTAACGGACAATAACTATAAAGATAAGCTTTGAGTTAGGTACTAAAAAGAAAAATAGCTGTTGAAACAACTTTACTTTGCTTAGATGGGGTTTCAATAAAACACGCCTATTCTTGTGTATTGCAGAACAAATAGTCACTTATTAAAATGGACCATGATCTGATAGCAGTCAATTTTGAAGTGTTTCCAGTTATTTGGATATAGAGCTTACCAATTATTTGTCACCTAACCGAATATCACGGTCTGATTTATCAGATTTGCGAAAATAAATAGATTTTATACCTGAACTTCATCAAAAGAAACATTTTCGTGAGTAATTACTTTTGACAGTTCCTAATATAAAGATTTTTGTTTTTTTTTTTTTTTTAAATTTGAAGACGATAATAATATCATAAATTGGAATGGCGGTAACGATATTGTCCTAGTGCCATTAAGAACGATCTTTTATATTGACCATTTCGAATTATTCCACCTAGAAAAACCTTTCTGATATTAACTACCATATACTTAAAAAAACAGCATTAAAAAAGCATTACGGTTTTCAACTTCTTTGTTGCATTCAATAATTGGTGGCCTTGTTCTCATCTTGTTCGAACAGAAGTGCACGTTCACTTCGTGACAGGCAAAATAATGTCTTGCCGAGGGATATACATATATGGAAACGGAAAATTGACTGTCAACATGCAATCTTAAAGGAATTTGAAGATAAATAAATTAGTGGTGTAGTTCGAAATAGCTACTCTAATTGCATCTCAAGTGTTATTAACAAAATTGTTGTTTTCTCGAATAATACCTAAATAAAAAACTCGACAAAATTCTCCACTAGAAATTCTTATTCCTCACTTTCCCCCATTTAAATGAAACCATTCTAATATTTCAAAATTTGTCTCTGCCCCACAGTTGAAGAAATTTTGATGTAAAATGCATAATGTATAAGATTTTACTATTTGTGACTGTGTGCATTGTTCAATTATTGTAAAATCGAAAGCTAAGGGAAATCACTTGTGCCTACTTACATTTTTCAAATTTAAAAACCATTGGGAAAGAACACCAAGTATCGCAGAATGATTTGACAATAGCCGAGCGTTTTTATTAGCCCACAACTTACAAAGTGATAAAGTCAATGTCTCATCAACGTTTTCCGGAATCTTGAAAGAAATACAGTTGGGTAATTGAAAAGTTAAAAAAAAACTATCTTTGCAAAGTAAACACTGACAATAAACTATATTTTGAGATATTTGATAGCGATTCTCTTTCTGGGTCGTTCTTTCGAGTAATTGTAAATAATTTGGCAACATCTTAGTATATTTTGGAGTAAGATGTTAAATATATTGAAACACTCCTGTCACTTACTCGTATCGTATGCCACCAGTACGGGAAGAACTTTATAAAGTATAGAGATTCTTTTATAAGTCGAACGATGCGCGTGTGGAATGCTGACTTTATTTTGATAAACAGTTACAGCTAGTCTTTGGCCTAGAACTGCCCGACATCTAGAGGGTTTATCATGAAATTTACATGATGGGCTTAGATCCAGTTCTTTTTGTTTTGTAGGTATTACACAAGTTGTTTGGATGTTTGGATGGGCAATTGTATCATCCTAATATTAAGTCCATCTTTAGGGTACCAACAATTATGCTGTCTTTTTACGCTTGCTTATGGTTTATGGTATAGAAATAGATTGCACCATAATAGATGAGGGAGTTTATATGATGCATAGTCAAAATGCGCTCCTCCAATCCCATACATGATAAACCGTCCATGAACTGCTAATAGACTGGGCGGTTTGATGAATTTGCATCAAGCTTAGTATCTGGGGTTTGTGGGTTAATACACTCCGCGCCACTTGAATAGCACAATAGATCGACCCTTTGACGCCTTTTTCAGTCGCTTTTGCGCACTAGTAAGCACAATGTGCATACACAATTCAATTCAATTCATGTTTTTGTCCATAGTTACACTCATTACTTAAAAATATGGATATAACGTGTCGGCTTCACTCGATTTTCTAAGCCAATTTGGCAATAAATAGGCTAGGGGCCTTTAAGGTTTGAGTTGTCCTTTTTCCGCCTCGGTTAAGGCTTTTTCTCCACCCATTTTATTTTTTTTTGTTAACTAAATATTCGAAATTAACAAAAAAAATTCAAATAAAGAAATATATGAGTTCACGTGTCAAAGATAACGGTCAAACTAAATGCATGATCTGGCATGAGTACGATAAATTAGGCGCCAAAAATTGATAACGGTATTTTGTAGAGGGGCTAAATACAAGCATTTTTTACTACGGAAGGGGGGGTCTATCTCGCTTCGTTTAGGCGGGAGGGGTAATTTAAGACAAATAATACTTAAAATGAAAAAAAATATATAAAAAATCAATGGCAACACTTACAATAAAGAATGTTGGCATTTTCGAAAGCCAGGAATCTTTTCTTTCATATTATTTTTAAATCAAGTTATTACTGTTAATAGTTTTTGAAAAAAATACTTACAAACTTGAAATTTAAGGAAAAAAATTAAAAAAATTAGTTTTATGCTGATTTTTTTCAATATTGAGAAATTAGATACTTAATTTTGTTAGTAGGTTTTATAGTCCAAATTAATTCTTAATCAAACACTGAAAACCAGATTGATTAATGTCTTCTAGTTTTTTTAGAAAATGGAAAATTTCTTGGACAACAGCACCGCGCGCGAATTGATACCCTTGTACTTTGAAATGCGTATGGGGGGCATGCTGCTCCCCTGCAACCCCCCTGCTTGGGGTCACTGTTGGATTTTGGGGTGCGTGCGAGTTTGAATATATGCAATCTTTATTTAAATTAAATTAGTTTACCCGATTTTCAACAACATTCTTTAGCAACAGTCTTTGGCCTAAAATTTCACATTATAGACAAAATTTTGTTGATTTGCATTTTAGACAAATCAGAAGAGATTCCTGGCTTTAAAAAATGCTACAGTACTTTTTTGTAAGTGTTGCCATTAAATATTTTTGTTTTATTTTCATTTTAAGTATTATTTTTTTAAATTACCCCTCCCTCCTAAATGGAGCGAGATAGACCCTTCCCATAATAAAAAATGCTTGTATTTAACCCCTCTACGTAAATTTGTCATTAGTTTTCATTGGAAAAATTATCGTTCTATCCCCATTTCTTGCCCTTAAATTTCAAGTTCGAAATTGGTTTTTACATAAACTATTAACAGAAGTAACTTTATTTAAAAACAATATTAAAGAACAGATTCATGGCTTACAAAAATTTATTATTTTATTTTTTAATATATATTTTTTTTTAATTTTAATTATTATTATTTTTAAATTACCCCTCCCGCCTAAACGAAGCGAGATAGAAATAGTAAAAAAAGGCTTGTATTTAACCCCTCTACAAAATACCGTTATCAATTTTTGGCGCCTAAGTTATCGTACTCTCCCCCGCATGTTCTATTCAAGTGGCGCAAAATTAGGGGCCAACATTTTTCCTGTTTTAGTTAACAAATTTTTGTTAATACTTAAAGCTTTAGTTTTAAATCTTTCTTCTGGTCAAATCAAAACAATTAATTGAACTTTGATTAAAAAAAAAAATAGGTCTCTATCATGCTTGGTTTGGGAGTGGGCGATAGAAAACCGACCTTAGGAGGTGTGCTATTCAAGTGGCGCGGAGTGCCTATCATTGCCTATCTATTTATTTATTTGGTACGCGCGCAAACCAACATAATCTTTTCAACAATTTTATTCCAATGAAAAAAAAAATATAGAAAAAACAAGCTGTATCCAACAAAGCAATTATATACCTACCAACCTACTTAGGGCCGGTTTGTTCATCTTTGCTTAACTCTAATTAATGGTTATTTCAGCTGATAATCATAGAATCTATTTGTTCAGTCAAATTTTAACCAGAGAATCCATGATTTGGTTAGTTAATCACAGAAATCGATAACCAGGTCGATTAACGACATTAACCAAGGAAATTCTTGAATTTTGTTTGTTCAAGCTTTGACGTATAACAGTCAAAAACAAAACAACTTTCTTTCAAAAATAAAAATTAATTTAATAAATAATAATAGCAAAATAGTGTGTTGCATTCGTATCTGCTATGTGGACGCATTGTGGCACCCTGTGCACAGTATGGAATTCAAAATAAAGTTTCAGTCCATACTGTACACACGAATGCCACTACGCCGACCGTACACTGAACTGAATGGTTGCTGCCTACGTGGCAAAAGAAAAAGGAACGAAAGTTCAGTTTAATACGGACCGCCACACAGAGAGCTAAGTGGTTTTTGTCCCGCGTTGGATCGTAGTAGTTACAACAAAGAGTTGCTTTTTATCCCGTGTTTGGATCGCGTTAATTTAATTTATGCTGTAATAATTATAAGAAGAATATTGAAATAAACTTAAATATATAATACATTGTGTCGGCATAAAACTGGTGACCCCGACGTGATCGGCGGGTAAAACAAAAAAAAAATTTTCGTACGCACGTGCCGCGACATTCGCCATTGTTTAAAAAAATAAAAACATAAAATTAGTGACACGCGACGAACATATTCCTTCCGAAACAAAGTAAAATCGCCTGAAAGACAACCCAGAAGCAGTGCTGACTTCAAAGACTTTGAAAAAGTCGCAAAAAAAGGGGATTTGCGTAGAAAAAGGGGCAATACTAATTTGCCCACAAATGTCAGAAAAAAAACGAGGGAGTTCACTAAAGTTAAGTGGCTTACGCATATTTTCATCTCGTTCTATCTTATTGTTGCATTGAACATGGTTATAGCTAAATTGTTAATGCCTAAACTTATGACAATAGGACATAAATAGCTAATAGCTGATACCTCTGGCTGATAGAAAAAGGACGCATTCAGATCCCAATTAATTGTGAAGTAGTTTCGTGAAGCATTTATTATGTCACATTTCGTATTTCATACAAAAGGGTGTTTTTTTTCCAAAATGGGAAGAACTATCAACGAAATACAGAAAAGGGGCAAATATGGACAATTTTGGAAAAGTCGTCTCATTGGGGATAGAAAGAAAAAAAGGGGCAAAATGCGACTTTAGTCGCATAAAGTCAGCCCTGCCCAGAAGCACTATCGCATGCATGGCATAGTTATTTTCGCTATCGACATCATAAAACTACAAATACAGTGCTACAGACCAGGCAGAGAAAAAAAAAAAAATTTTGTTCGTCGTCACACCACCCGAAGATAGAACTACGTCATTACCTACATCAACATCCAACACCACCGTAGTGGAGACAACATCCAAGAATTGTAGCAGAGACAACGTCACTACACCAACGTAGCGGAGACAACATCACTACACCAACGAGCAGAGACCACATCCAAGTATCGTAGCAGAGACAACACCCACCCAGGACAACTATATTGCAGCATAGACAAGCCCTCGGAGACAAATCAAGAAAATACTTCAAACTTCACAGCATTTGTGAGTACAGTGAGAGAAAAATAAAGGTTAATTTAAATTAATAATACAATATTTCTGTAAAGCATAGAACATATATTAGAACATTATATAGTGTATTTTAAATTAAATTTAAATTTTTACAATTTGGTAACACGGGTCGCTTCTTTTTGGGAAAACGCTGTTCGGTAATACGGTACATATAACGGTAACCACATAAAAAAAAACGACGCGTGGTCGATCACGCGATTGATCACGAATTTACAAAACGGTTGTGCGGTTGCCTGAGAATCCCGTTTCGCCTCCTCCCGTACATTTTGCTTCCGCGATTAAAACCAATTTGGGTTAAATGAATTTTCGCTTTAGAGTACCGAATTTTTGATGAGATTTCTTTGAGATTTCTTTCGTAAAATTTTTTTTTTTTCTGACTTTTACAACAAGCAGTGCCAGATTTTACCAATATTTTCACCTGACTTTACAATCAATCTCATTTTACCGGACGTACATTTTAAAACAACCTGCTTTTCACAGTTTTTTTTTTTTGTTGTTGTTCCCTGAGATTTATATTTGTATCGTTCTCTTATTACGATGGCTTCAAACGACAACAAGGCTGGACCTAGTAGTGATCCCAATATATCCGGCGATATAGGAGTTTTACCCCCGGTTTCTGCTGCTGAAAATACCCAGCAAGCATCCCTCATTTCTATTAAAATTCCGCCATTTTGGAACAATCGACCAGATTTGTGGTTTCTTCAAATCGAAACCCAATTCAGACTCAAAAGCATCACGTCACCGAACACTAAGTATGATTATTTAGTGGCATCGCTTAATAATCAGACGATGGAAACGGTAGCAGATGTTTTAGTATCTCCCCCCACGCAAGACAAATACGAACATTTGAAAAAAGTCTTACTAGAGAGAAATAGGGATAGCGAGGAACGGCGTTTGGACGCACTGCTTAACAAAATAGAGCTAGGAGATCTGAAACCGTCTGAGTTGTATAGGAGCATGGAAAGTCTAGCAAGTGGGAACAATCTAATCAATCCGCCTCTAGTCATGAAACTTTGGCTAAACCGATTACCGTCAACAATACGCGTGTGTCTTATGGCGGTGGAGAATTCTCAGTCGCAAAGTGAACTATTTGCCCTTGCAGATAGACTCCATGACTCATCTTCGAGACCTCAGATATCCCAAGTTAGTGTGCCACACAGTAATGATCTGAACAACGATCTAGTGCAAAAGCTTTTATATCGCATCGAGCGACTCGAGTTAAATCACTCCCGACCCAATAATTTTAACAGGACATCCAGGAACTTCTCTCGGGATAGATCAAAAAGTAGATACAGATCGAATAGTAGGACAAAGGATGATAAGTCGATTTGCTGGTTTCATCGGAGATTTGGAAGTAACGCGAGGAATTGTGCGAAACAGTCGTGCACCTTTCAGTCGCCAAAAAACTAGCGAGCCAAATCTCAAATGCGGCTTTGAGTGAGGCAACATTTTCGCGCCGTCTATTTGTCCGTGACAAAACTTCCAAGCTTCAATTCCTTATCGACACAGGGGCAGAGATCTCGATAATTCCTCGCAAACTCTGTCAGCATATCAACCAGCCCAATGATTTCGTTCTTATTACTGCTAATGGTGGAAAAATCCACACCTACGGTTGCAAACGATTAACGGTTGACTTGAACCTTCGGCGTGCTTTCGATTTTACATTTGTTATAGCAGACATCGATCACCCTATTATAGGAGCTGATTTTCTGCATAAATTCAACTTAGTCGTCGACCTAAGCAGCCGTAGAGTTGTGGATAAACAAACCAACATTCAAGTCAGCTGTCTTTTCAAATCTACGAATACCTGCTCACCAAAACTTTTGTCGATTCCAAGCGAATTCGGCGCTATCCTTGATGAGTATCCGGAGCTTAAAGCCCCGCCAGATTTTACGTTACCGGTCAAACATGACGTGGTCCACCGGATAATAACAACTGGCCAACTCCCTTCAGCTAGCGCTCGAAGACTCAATCCGGATAGATTGGCAATCGCCAAGCGACAATTTCAGCAGATGATTACCTTGGGAGTTTGCCGTGTTTCGAAATCTCACGTCGCATCACCGCTTCATATGGTCCCTAAAAAAGATTCCATCGATTTTAGACCATGCGGCGATTACAGATGGTTAAATCAAGCGACAGTACCAGATAAACATCCGATTTCAAACGCTCAAGATTGTTCCGCTAACCTTGACGGTTGCTCAATCTATTCAAAGATTGATTTGGTACGCGCCTACCATCAAATACCGGTAGCAGAGGAAGATGTTCATAAAACGGCGGTAATAACACCCTTCGGACTTTTCGAATTTCTCCGAATGCCTTTCGGTGTGCGAAACGGTGCGCAAACATTCCAACGTTTTATGAACAGCATTCTGGGAGATTTTTCATTTGTTTTCATTTATATAGACGACATACTTGTCGCAAGCAAATCTGCCGAGGAACACAAGGGGCATCTACGAAAAGTTTTTCGTAGATTGCAAGAGCACGGACTGAACGTTAATGTGGCAAAATGTGAACTGGGAGTCGCCGAACTCGATTTCTTGGGTTACAACATTTCCAAAAGCGGAATCACCCCATCGCAAGAGCGAGTCCAAACCATTAACGAGTTTCCTAGTCCCTGCTCTATAAAACAACTTCAGCGTTTCCTCGGCATGATCAACTTTTACAATCGTTTCTTGCCAAATATGGCATCTAAAGCTAAAATTCTTTACGAGCTGCTAAAAACAAGTAAAAAAGACGGTAAGGCAAAACCGATTTTTCAATGGTCAGACGAGTGTGAAGAGGCGTTTCAAGTTCTCAAGCGAGACTTAGCGCAGCGCACTATGCTTTTTCATCCCAAGCCCCTAGCGCAGATCAGTATTATGGTGGATGCGTCTAATGACGCGATCGGAGGAGTCCTCCAGCAATATCATAATAATACATGGGAACCATTAGGTTTCTTTTCCACACGTCTGAGCCCGACCGAAAAGAAATATTCGACTTTCGATCGCGAACTTCTCGCCATTTTCAAGAACGTTAAACATTTCCGGTACTATGTGGAAGGTAGAGAATTTACCGTTTTTACCGACCATAAGCCGCTCACAAGCGCGATCTGCTCAAAGACTGAAAAATCGCCTCGTCAAACGCGCCATTTGGAATTTATCGCCGAATTCACAACCGACATTCGTTATGTCAAAGGCATTCAAAATATCGTTGCGGATACCCTATCTCGATCTTTTGTCGAACTGATAAATTTCAAAAATGTCAGCATTCAGAATCTCCTCAAAGAACAAGAAAGCGACGACGAACTAAAAGTGCTTTTGGCACACTCTAAACCATCGTTTAAGCTGGAGAAAATATATATCCCGATACAGGATGTTGAAATATGGTGCGAAACATCAACTGGAAAAAACCGTCCTTACGTGCCCGAAATCTTTCGCCGAACGATTTTTGACAATCATCACACGCTCTCACATCCAGGTTCAAGAGCAATGCGTAAAATTATTACAGCAAAATACTTTTGGCCTAAGATGAACGGCGAGGTCAACAGGTTGACAAAAAGCTGTATCTCTTGTCAAAAATCAAAAGTTACTAGGCATACCACGTCTGAACATGGACATTTTCCTGTGCCAGAAGGCAGATTCTCGCACATTCACATGGACCTAGTCGGACCCTTACCACCATCACAAGGTTTCACTTACCTGCTCACAATAAAAGACCGTTTTTCTTCTTGGCCAGAAGCCATTCCCATCAAAGATATGAACGCCTCCACAGTTGTATCCGCTTTTGTACAACATTGGGTTTCCAGGTTTGGAGTCCCTCAAACAATAACTACCGATCAAGGTACTCAATTTGAGTCAACTCTTTTTAAACAAGTCTCGGATATCCTAGGTACAAAGCGGATCCGTACAACAACCTACCATCCGCAAGCAAACGGCTTGGTAGAGCGCTTTCACCGCCAGCTTAAAGAAGCGCTACGGGCCCACGAAGACAAACAAAATTGGTTTTCAAATCTACCCTGGACTCTTCTCGGTATTCGCTCCACAATAATTGACGACTTAAATGTCACCCCTGCTCAACTGTTATACGGACAAAACTTACGATTACCTGCAGAGCTAGTCGAACCAAAGCCTTTGAATACAATTTTAAACTCGTCAACAGCCCAAGAAATCTCTCAAGCTATTTCTCAAATACGACCGTGTCCTAAGCGAAATCGCGAACAAAAATACATTTTCGTCCCAAAAGATTTAAAAACTTGCAAATACGTTTTAGTCCGGGAGGAGGTGAACCGCGGAAGTCTTAATCCACCGTACAAGGGCCCATTCGAAATACTTAAGCGATGCGATAAAACGTTTTCAGTATTAATAAACGGTAAAGAACAGGTCATATCGATTGATCGACTAAAACCAGCGTTTTATACCAAACACAGCGATGCGGAACCAAGTTCTAAACATGTCACTTTTAACTTACATTGAAACACAGAAAAACAATATAAATAATGTTCATTGCTATTTTCCTTTTTACTACAATATGGTCTTCAACCAAAATTTCGATGTCACATTCATAAAAACATTTTTATTTTTTCTCTCTCTTTGTGCTGAAAATGTTAAATCAATAATTTAAATTATCTATCTACATTTGCATTATATAAAGCTAAAAATACCATGTAAATACTTTTATACGGCGGGGAGTGATGTGGCACCCTGTGCACAGTATGGAATTCAAAATAAAGTTTCAGTCCATACTGTACACACGAATGCCACTACGCCGACCGTACACTGAACTGAATGGTTGCTGCCTACGTGGCAAAAGAAAAAGGAACGAAAGTTCAGTTTAATACGGACCGCCACACAGAGAGCTAAGTGGTTTTTGTCCCGCGTTGGATCGTAGTAGTTACAACAAAGAGTTGCTTTTTATCCCGTGTTTGGATCGCGTTAATTTAATTTATGCTGTAATAATTATAAGAAGAATATTGAAATAAACTTAAATATATAATACATTGTGTCGGCATACGCATTTTCAACAACTGGCAGATAAATACAATGCAAGACAGTGTGGAAAAAATTGCATGCATTGCTGCGGTTGTGACAATTTTAGCTATTGGTTAAATCTAACAACTGAATTGACAAATAAACTGGTGTCGCAAATCTATGGTTTGGTGACCAAAGTTAAATATAAGTGAAGAAACGCTTTTTGGTTATCACAGTTATTTAATCTTGGGTTAAACTAAATCTATGATAACCTAACCACAGATTTAACCAGCTCTGAACAAACCGGCCCTTAGCCTTCGAAATAATTGCGCAAAAATCTGGAGAAATTCTTACTAAATTTATAAGAACATTTTATTCGTGACAATTCAGTTGCATCTATTTAATTCGTCAAAAACAATTTCACTTTAGAGCTCGTATTAAGCAAAAATGTATTCGAGTATATTTCCAAAAAAAAATCTATTTTGAGCAGCATTATCAAATATGAGCGTCAGGCTATTAGGGAGTAAATTTTATTGATTTTTTTTTCTCTCGTCCTGCTATTTATTTTTTGGTTTGTTAAAGTCTTCTTTTCACTTGGAATCACTTGGAACAATACCAAACCCATTAAACACAACACAATTTTGAAATTGCAACCTTCTCACCTTAAATCTGAATCTCTGTACAGCCGTTAGTATGCTCATAAGAAGCATCTTTATAATTAAAATACTGCTCCAGTAAATGTAACAACCAAACACTGGATTATTTAGAGTGAGTAACATTTCAAGGGGACGCGTAGTAGTTAAGTTTTTCATTGTGGATATCAATAATAGGTATACTTTAAATACAATTATTGAATTCGTTGAAAGCCTGCGCCAAAAACACTACAAATCGTTTGAGAATTTTCAAATTCAACCGACCACTATAAAGACTATTAAGTATCTAATGTCCTAGTCCCAAAATAGTTGATCAATTTGTTTGGTATAATGTTCCCTTTTTGCGTAGGGATGCCACTTAACTTTGTTGGTTAAAAATAGGCTATTTCAGAACGAGTTCAATGGTAGTAGAAAAAAAGAAAGAAAATGTTATTTTATATGTCGTTTTCCATTGGGACCATCAGATTTTTATTTCAGATCTCAGATTTTTCGTGCCGAATGGAACACGATAGCAGATTGATCTGCTTTTGTGATTGTGCGTTATTAGACAGTACATCAGCTGTGCAAATTTTTTTCGTTTATCGATAAAAACATACGAACTTAATGTGGGTAATCATATCAACGAAGATTTGAAATCCACAGATGACGAGGAAGAAGAAGAAGATGACGAAGATGATAGGAACTGCTCCAAAATTAGGTCCATGTCCATTATTTACGTTTTTGTTCTGAATAATTGCTTTTCACGAGACATTTCGTAATTTACGTAATCTGAATGACGTAAACCAGCTGTGCAAGGTATATTTGTAGATCTGCAAAAAGTGATCCGAATAAAAAAAAGATTGATTTTTTGTCGCAATAGAACATGAAAAGTGATCCGGGTCAAAAAAAAGACTGATCTTATGTCCCAATGGAAAACCACATTAGTTTCAACACTACAATGTTAGTAGCAGTAAGTAGTAATTTTGTAAAATGTAAATAGTAAACGGAAAATATAACTCCTAATTTTAAGTATTTTGTTCTTGTTTGACCAAAAATGAAGGACCCTGCTATTTGCTCGTTTGAGCTAAGCGCTGTTTGAAACTGAACCTATAATTCAATAATTGATAATCATGAAAGTCAGTATGCATATACCGACAGAATTGGAATTTCGTCGCTGCAGTGATAGCATAAAAAGTGGAAAGAACCCGTGAATACCACAACCAATTTTAAAAGATACCGGCTTTGCTAGTTCAGTTTAGTTTGTTAAATATTGGTTATTCGTATTAGTAGACTATTCAAAATGTATTCCCATTCAACCACACAATTTTAAAAAAAATTGCTAAGCTATAGGTAAAATAAATGTAATAACTGTGCGATAAATTGGAACTTTAGTATTATTATTCCTATCGAGGTACTTTCGGCATCACTGACCATCGCTATAACTTCCTTGGGGTGAAATCCTAATGTACTTATCCAGCAACCTAGATTTGAATAATTTAGTTTGAGAACAAAAGCATTTGTGACACACAGGCACTTTGGTGCTTGTTTTCGAGAAATGACTAGTTACAAAGCTGTGTGCATTTATTACAACGTTGAGAGGGGTGAATTTGAATTTGTGAAATGGCATGCCGCAATAAAATAAGTACCCCACTTCATTCGGGCATATATACAAGTTCCAACTAAATAGTAAATGCATTTTTAATTACTTTGTTTTGAAATAAGTAGAGTTATAGCACTTTGATGTCCTTATAGACGTATTTCCGAAATATAGGATTTTAAATGAACGCCCCTTTGTCCAATTTTAACCAATCTTCGCAGGAATACTCCTGGGCTGATACCTAAGAATGTGTGTAAATTTGAACTTAATCTATTCGGTGGTTTTCGAAATATAATATTTTGAATGCATTTTTTGTATGGGAGGTGCCACGCCCCTATAACTCATGAACCAAATCACCTACAAAGACCGTATGTACTTACAAACCATGGTTTTAACGTCACCTTTCATGGTAAATTTCCAGTATCAAAATCGGTTCACGCATTACAGAGACAAACACAATACAACTTATTTTTATATAATAGATTCAACTATCAAGTCTATAAACTTTAGTTCAAGGCACATTGAAAAAATCCTGCTGTTTTTTTTATTAAAGTGCCTTTTCGAAGGGCAGTTACTTTAGGCTATATAACTCTCAGCACTCTCAACTTTTATATACGAGTGACCGATGATAGATTTTATAGGTTTTAAAATGTCGTTTGTGGCGGTGGTGGACGAGTGAGGCAGTCCCACCATTTTGCCAAATACCTTACGTGCTTCTAGTCTTTCAATTCAATTCAACGGGTATGCTGCTTCCAATAGTCCAGACAAATATCGCTCTGATATTGGCGATGGCTTAGCCTTTGGAGCGTCTTGTTTTTTTTTTACTTGAAAGTTGGAAAGTAAGTAGTAAACCTTTAGAGCGCCAATAGAACGTTTATTAATTTAGTTTAATTGTTAAGTTGGTCAAAAAAGAGTTCCATCAGCCCCTTTTTAGGTTAGGTTGCGTACTCCTGGGGCTGAGTTTGTATAGATAGCTGGTTGCAGAATAGGATGATCTTGTAAGCTTTTGAAGACGTACATTTTGCGGAATCGGTTATGGTTATGAGATATGGTTATGGATAATTGTGTTGAGGTTAATACCGAGTCGAAAACTCGTATTTTTAGATGTTTTGATATTGATTGTTGCTTATGTTAATGGTTTTATGCATTTAAACATAAGTTAACGATTATCAAGTAGCTTAATAAATTTTGTTTGTACCTATATTATGTCAATACGAGCGCAGTTTAGTTAGTAAAATAAAAGTATAGTCGCCGCAATCATTTCATAGCTTTCACAACGAAGTGAAAGGTCAAACGAAAACTAGTTGTTGTTTGGTGTGAATGCATTGACGAGTTTTGGTAAACTTTTTGTCTAAAACTCAGTTTTCAGTGCGGTGTGAATAGGGTACCTATAAGTTGTTTGATAACATATGTCTGTTGTTTTCGAAATTCAATAGTTTTTTATTTGGCTAGAACTTTTGTTAGTTGATTTTTTTTTTGTGGTTTTAAAACGTGTTTTTTGGTCCCTCTCGTATTTTGGTACAACTTATTAAATTACCCAATTGTTGGTTATTTTTCCAATACCCTCTATTAATGTTTCAAATTATATGTGTATATCTGCTTTGTAATATTTGTAAACTAGATTTTAATTACACTGCGCGAACTTGCCAAACGGCTTTGAAAGTCAGATACGGACTGCGAACTTAACTCAATACACCTACCTGACTAAAGGTGGGTTTCCACATGTCGGTTGATTGACAAAGTTTGACAGCCCTCTCGTTTATGTCATTGAACGACACCAACGTCAGTTCATTTCCACTTATGCCAATTATTGGCAAAAAATCGTTTGTCAGTTGATTGACCAACTTATGAACTCGATGTCAATTCATTGACAAGCAATTTTTCGCTATTTCCACTTGCCAATTGTTTAATTGGCATAAAAATACGTCAATTGTCAATTTCAAATCGACAAGTGGAAACCCAGCATAACTTGACGAGCTACATTGTGCAGATCTACACCAATAATATCACGGAGGAATTTTCCTGTTAGTTCGAGTACATTCAATATTTTGAGACCATATTTGAGGAATATTGTCAACACTCTAATCTCCAATACGGGGTTGCGTTCATCCACTATCTTTCTACCCAAATTACAATACGAATAAGATGAAACCTTGTACAATAATGATATCAAACTGTTAAATAATATTTAAAGATGATGCTATGGTAAACAAGCGGTTACAGCGGTTACAATACGCCTATCATGTTCGCAGGATCTGTAGTTCTGGGCCAAAGAACAGTATACCTACTGGGATAACAAAGGTCTTATATTGGGTCTCCCTCCTTAATGTTTCTTGGCAAGCTCTTTAATTCCTTTGGTAGTTTAAAAAAAAATGTGTGTGGCCAAATGTAAATCTTCGATTGTTTTGTGTGAATGTATCTAACCACTTAAAATTTATTTATGTGTTAATTCTGTCCGTTTCGTCAATATTATTATGTGTTTCCTCTTGTTGACAGCTTAGGTACTATGCGATATTTTGATTTCGTTAAATATTATGTTCGGTCACCTCTTCGCCTTCCCCGTTCGCGTTCTCAACGCGCCGCGTTAGACGACGTCAAACAGATAGCTATTATCAAATTTTCTCAAAAAGTCAAACAGCTCGGATTACGAATTATTAATTTTATTTGCGGTGCTACGAAATTCCCAAAAAATAAAAAAGAATGTGGGTGCTCGAACACGACATAAATACGACACAAGAAGTCGGAGAAGTCTCATTTAATTCCATTGTAATTGTCTCCCATATTACCCTTTAAAATAATGTTTTTTTTTTTACATTTCATCAACCATATCGTAAATACATGGCTAATTTCTTTCAAATTCTATTAATATTTCCATTTGACACTACAAAAATTACTCTCACCGCCCCGCGTCAAAGAAATAATCTGCAATTTTTCACAAGAGAACGTTTCATCGTTGCGTTTGACCGCCGCGGTGAGCTCAACGCGGCGTTAACAACGCGCTCTGTGTGACAGGGGATGTGCATTGCAGTATATTACAATGCGGCTGTGGAAGGCGACGGTGAAAGGCGTTAAAACGCGCTCTGTTTGACGGAGCCTGAACCGCTACTTGAAGGAGCTGACTGCATCAATCGACCTCATCTCGACAATTCAAAGACCCCGTCAGAGGCAATAGACGGGGGCTTAGACTGATTCGGTCATCCCTCGCCTTTTTACCGTAGACAAAGCGCGACCTCAATTTTCGGTACCAAGCAATAGTATATGGAGTGCTTCAATCAAGCTATTTTTTTTAGCATTGGTTCAACCACCCACTTCTGCCACGCACCAGTATTCCTCCTTAGTGTTGGTCTGCCAGATGCAATAGGCAGGGGGTAGACTGCTACGGCTACCCTCAGCCCTTACCCATATAGACTAATCGCAACCAGAGGTGCAAACTTAAATAAGATTTGACAGCCTTAAGGACCATTCACATGGGAGCGACCGAACGAATTAATGAATTGCGAATGAACCACTTTTTATTATTCCAAGATATCCTCCTCTTGGAATAAGGTTAAGTTCGAACGAATTTTTTATTCGCTACTTTGTGAAACGCGATTTAAATGATGTGGATTGTGAATAGACTGACAATTCGCGCCAGGGTGTTTTCGTTCGCGGCAAAAATTTTGGATTTCGAAATTTCGTTATTTAAACTGTTAATAAACTTGTTTTCTTAATAAATTTTAATGGAATAATTAATTATCCTCATCTTGGAGTAGTAAAATTTGCCAATTTTCTGTTTATAAGTGCATACAAAGTGGTTTGTTCGCATTTCATCAATTCGTTCGTTCGCCCATGTGAATGGTCCTTTAGTCACCATCAAAACCTCTTAACGAGGTAAGATACTCAAATTCGCAAGTAGAAATATAGAGTTCCAGTTCCCACATGAAACGCACCAGTGACAGATCGCCGCACCGTGTTCTGGCAACATCGTCTTTGAACAGAATTTTGAAAAATCTTGAGATTGTGTGTTGGGTTTGTTGGTTTCGTATACAGTTTTGTATGGTGCTAGCTAAATTTGTTGCATTGCGATGCGATTGACGAAAGTCTCATCTTTCATCGTTTGGGTAGAATTGTTCGTTCGGCTTATAGCGGAAATTGGGCCATCCTCAAAATCAACTGTTACAAAGTTTCTTTATAAACTCACCCAATCGATGTTGGATGAGATATATTTGGTTTAGTAAGTAGGTCCGTAGTTGAGCAGTTTCGTAAAAGAGTTATATGAGTAGGAAATTGACTATGAATAGGCTATTGATGAGTTATGCTGATCTCTGTCACTGTTGTTTGCCTGGCGTTATCCCGCAATATATTTTTTTTTCTGTTCGGCTACCTCGTTCTCGAATTACACGTTACAGTTGTTTGTTTCTTTATCCTGTTAAGCGCTTATGATTTTTCATAGGACTGTGTTTTCAAATGCTTCAAATGAGGATAGCATTATTATAGTTTTATAAATAAATCGCGCATTCCAATGCGACAGAGTTCCGCAAAGCAACTTGAAGAAGTTGTCGACCTTAAAATAGATTTTAACTAATTTCCATGTATTAAAATTTAAGTTAACCTTGACTCAATGCGATTCTATTTCCTGTGGGGACTACGCTTCTATATTCTCCCTCAACAACAGGAAACATTCAACTCGTATCTATATTAAAAAAAAAAAGAACAATAACCTTGAATTTATTGTTTGTTCTTGGCATTTTTGGTAAGCGCAGAGGGGATCAAAATCCAAAGCGTCACATAGTAAATATTCTCAGTATTCAAACAAGAAACATACAAACAGAACAAATACACATACAATGTATTTTGAGAATCATTTAAAATTCGTAGTTACGTTTTGGAGAAAACATTCTTAACAAACAGCTCAAGTGGTCGATAACTAAACAACTGATGTACATATTCGAGAACTGCTTTATTTTGTACTTATCAAACTTTAAATAAATCCGACTTGCATAGCACCTCGAAAGTCGGAATCACTTGAAAATATTTATTTTCTTTGTTCCAAAGTTCAATGGGCAGTTGAACATATGCTAACATAATTGTGGTTGTGGTGAGCACATTTGGGGTGTTTTCCCAACAAGGTCCAAAGAGCAAAGTTCACAGATTATCCGGCACAGAGTTATGAAATCGTTTCTCAAAAATGATGCAATACAATCAAGTGTCATGTTCAAGATGTGGACATTTCGGTTAGTTAGCTGTCCGACGATAACAAAATATCTAGCACGATCTACAAGCGAAGCCATAAAATATCAATCAGTAGAAAATCCAATCTTTTCAAAAAGTCAAGTGCCTTCGTCTGGTGCGACACCAGTCCTATTTTGTTCTGAACTTTAGACCTGCTTTCGAAGTTTGTCCTCAGTTAGCAGCCATTAAAAAATCAGACGCGTCTAGCATCGCCTTTATTGCTATCGATTCGATCAATATTTGATCAGTTTTACTGCGGCGTCATATAAAAATTACATACGCACTGAATTCTGTTAGTCATTGCGAGTTGTGCGTATGTACTAGGTACCTAGAGCTATTTGTTCGTAACCATAGAATGGGGTAAACAAGTTTTAAAGATTGGACTTGGAACTTGCTGATTATCGGATCATTAAATTAATATTGCTTAACCTACCCTAATCTATTTGCACTTTGAAAGCTGCGACGTTCTTCCATTGAAATCATTCTTCAATCGTGTGAATTATAGTCTTATTATAGGTGCTAATGACAGATGGGTCTATAATTGTCACGGAATCAGCTGCCAAGTTCTTTGAAATGTACTTTGGACTTTGGATTCGAATTCCCCTGTCGCGTCACTCTTTAAATAATGTGAACGAGTATAATGAATCAATGAATAATTTATTGTATTTCCGATTCAAAACATGGTGACTTTCCATTGACGCTTAAATTGTAAACTTTGTACTGACTTTTATTTTTATAAGAGACTTTGGATAAATGACGATAGTCATAATAGGACTAGTTGGTTTGGATTGCACAATTTTAATAAATATTTAAAAATTTACTTTGAACTTATTCATTATTTCAATGTATAGATAACTATACAACACATACACGATTTCTATTTTTATACCGTCCTAACAGTGCATTTAAGAAGAACAAAAATGCATCAGAAAAATGTATACGTAGTATTATGGAGTCTCTACAAGTTATAGCTAATTGGATCTTATAAATAAACCCTGTTTGTGCACAGGAGTGGACTTACTTACCTAGTGGGCCCAATGCGACTCTAGGTATTTAGAAAAAAATAAGATTCATAAATATCTTTAGTGTTTATTTCGACGCTCCAACGCCAGTGGATCAACTTTAAACTTAAATCTTAGTACAGGCAAATAGCTTGCGTAGCGTATAGACATTCGAACAGAGTCCCATTTTGCGCCATGTACAGTGATGCCAACGGAAAAAAGAATAACAATCTGACAGCTGACAGTTCGGGGTTAGTAAAAATGAAGCGCATTTTAATTGTTGAGCAATATTTTAAAAATTTTGAAGGTTTGTCCTCAATTTTCGAACAAAATCATCTTCAGTGATGAAGGTAATTTTTATATTGATGGCTTAGTTAATCTTTAAAATTGTCGCATTTGGGGTTCAGAAAATCCACGAGTAATTGTTGAGAAGCAAATGCATCCACAACGCGCGACTGTTTGGTGTGGATTTTGAGCTGGAGATGGCCCGATACTCTTCTTCGAAAATGCGGGTGGTCAGGCAGTAACAATTATTGGTGTTTGTTATCGTGACATTATAACCCAGTTTTCAGTGCCTAAATCACAAGAACTGAATGTAACCAACATTTGGTTTTAACTAGACGGTGCCACAAGCCATACAGCCAGAGAAACAATTCAATTACTGCATGAAACATTTCCTAATCGTGTAATCGGCCGTTTTTGCGATCAGAATTAGCCATCCAGCCAGATCTTGCGATTTAACGCCATCGGACTTTTTTCTTTGGGGTTTTTTGAAGTCAACGGTTTATGCAAACAAGCCCACGACCACCAACGCCTTAAAAGAGGAAATTGGGAGGTGTATTAATGAAATCCAGCCAAATTTCTGCGAAACGGTCATAGAAAATTTCAGTAAAAGGGTACCAGCAAAGCCGTGGCGGCCATTTATACAATGTGCTATTCCACACGTAACCGCAATTTGTATACTCTATGAATTTTTAATTAGAAAGCTTTAAGCTTTAGGTGCCGTGAAATAACGCCGAGCGAAATAAGTCCGAATTTCTAAATTCCGACTCGGCTTTATCTCTCTTTTAAATGTGAAATAAGGCCGAATCTCAAAATTCTGCGCTATTTTGCTTTCATAATAGGAAATAAAGTCGAATTTAGAAACTCGGCCTTATTTCGCTCGGCGTTATTTCATGGTACCAAAGAATTATGCGCGTACAATGTTTAATAGGCTCTTGATGCAAGTAAATACCTACTAGTCCGCCCCTGATAAGTCGTAAGTAAATTTAAAGCGCTAGAGATAACGCTATATTATTCTAACGAAAATATTAGGTATCCTTGACATTTGTCGCATCTTGAATTTATGAGTAAATTAATCTAAGTTTATGGAAAGGTTATTGTTGGATTGTTGATAATTTGTGTATAGCATCAGGGATGACTATCTGATGGTTGGTAGCTTTAAACCAAAATCTAAGTTTGAATACAGCAAAATATATCTCCGTTCGCGTTTCCGCTATAAGTGAATAAACCAGGCGGCTTGCAGTTTTTCCCTTCGAGTTCTCCAGAAGAACATTCGTTCATCTGAGAATTGCATGCAATATTTGTATCGTCTGAAAAGGGTTGATTTTGGAACGATTGTCGCTGATTTGCCATTAATCCGCCAAAAGAACAATATGCGAACATGGAACTTTTTTGTATTTGCTTATCAGAAACAAATTTTCGGAGCTGTTAGTACCTACTCCTTTTGGCTGTTTCTTAGGTGGAGCCATGGATCAGGTGAACTATATATCAACTAACTTATAACTTTGCTTCAAACAGGGAAGCAGGAAAAAAAAAACACAAGAGGGGCTGCACCATACAAGAATGCTATGGCTGCCCTTTAATGAAGCCAGGACCGAGAGTATCACATGGAAGGACCGAAAATGCCTTTCTACTCTCGTATAGGAATCATAACGGGCGCAATACTCTGCGGTGCATGAAGAAATTGCGCTTGACGGGGGAAGAACTTGAACCCACTACGTCTTTGCCTGTACTTTACACACCAGGTTTTTCACGACCTAGACGAGCTTTCCAACATATAAATGGACAAGAACTTCATCAAAGCCTCAGGACGGTTTGTAAGTAAGAGGCATAGTAAGTTATTAGTTTCAGCGTTTATATAGACAGGGTTAATGAACAACCTCTTTCCCCCGACCGACGGGCATCACAATGGGTCAGTGATCATGTGTGTCACGGAGTACTCTTTTCGCTAGCCCATACAAACCTAACCTAACCTAATTGACAACGCCTCTATAATTAGAAACCTCCCAAAGTGCTATTGTCGACTGAACTTACGTGCCTTTATAAAACTAGAATTTGCGCACTTTCATCTTAAATTCTATCATCTACTAAATACAAATCGTCTGCCATAAAGAATGTGTTTTATCGTATTCGTAGAAGAGTATGTAGTAGGTACTGCTTGGTTCAGTTCTTGATCTTGCTCTGAGATGTGTCAAAAAGTGGAAGTGGAAGTTAGCTACATACATTCAGGTTTACAAATTATTTGTGCTGACAGTTGTAGACATTAAGCCATGCCTACTTTACGGCGATCTACCTACATAACGAGAACACGTGTTCTTGAAATAAAGTAGGTTGGTAGGTATTGTAAAAGCTGATTCATAAATGTACAACGTCGCTAGCAATTTGCGTTGGACTTTGTCCATCACTTAGTAACTATTTGTATGTATTTTTAAATGTCAGACAAATCATTTATGTATCAAAAGACTTGCGCTGTTACATGAAATTGTTAATAAACAGCTTTGGTTGTACATAATCACGTACTATCCACACTAATCTTATCGCGTTTTCTGTAACCAATCAGTCGCAGACCAAAGTTCATGGCGGAAAAGCTCTTAAATTCATAAATCCATTAAATGATAAGGTTTATCATATAACTGCTAAAAGGGCATAGGCTTCCTTCCCTTAGTAGACCTAGACGTTCCTAAAAACACGATTTAATGTCAAATTAAAAAAAAAGAAAAAAACATAACTCACCAGTCTATTTGTGACTAAAGTTTACACTTTGGACATTGGGTTGTCGTTAGCTACTCGACAGTATACTCGTTATCGGGCACCCAGCACCCCGACTCTATTTACAGAATCTGGAATGGCCCAGGGGGTAGAAGAAGCAAGGGCCATTCACAGACAACGCCATACGGCACTCGTTTCATTTTGACTCTCATTGGTAGTCAAGTGATTAAATTGTTTGTTGTTGTTGTTGTTTTACTCAATTTAGAACGATCGCATTGCAATGCAATACAACAAAAAGCAACAATACTCAACTGACTCACACACTGACGACTGACGCTCTGCAGCACTTGACGAAATCAAATTGAATTTTAAGAGAACGAGCGAGTACAAAATCGACGCATATAGAACTCTTATCTCAGAGAAAAGTTTCGATAAGATTCCTCATTTCCGCCGGTTGTTGAGTTGAATTTTTGTAATAAAACTCTTCTACGATCGCTCTACTGAATCAGATTCTAAACGGTTTCCAAAAGGTTAAGTGCGAAGAATTTTGTTTCGTGCAAAAAGAAAATCAAAAAAAAAATTTAAATCAATTTATACTCAAGTTCGTAATAGAAGTGAAAAAGAAATTACAAAAAAAAAAATTGTAAAGTGCGAAAGTTAAACAAAAGAAATTTAATTAAAATATCAAAAGAGACAAACAAAAAAATGGCTTCTAGTTCAAATAATTATAATAATTCAAATGATTCGGTGGCTTCAAACGAAAATGCCCAGGAGAAGGATACACAACTCTTGCCGCATTTGGAATCGCTCGAACGTATGATGAAATTGCCTGTTGTTGGAGCAGCATGGCAGCAGAGTCAAGATGTCTATGGAAAAGTTAAAGGTATGAAAAAAAAAACTCGTGATTTCCATCAAGGAAAATTTATAACTGATCGGTTGAAAACGGTGGATATGCTTTCTTTTGCCGGCATTTTTTTTTATGGTATAGGACATTTTTTAACGGTATACAAAACTCCAAACGGTAAAGTGGCATTTTCGTTTAGTTTTCTTTATTCGAACTCAATTCGAAGCAATTGATCGAATTTATTTTTCGAATATTGAGATCATTCGATGTCATTTATTGATTCAATTAAGTGTAATTGAGGTGTAAATTGGAAAATAGCGACATTCACACGGAACATGGTAGAAACTGTTCAATTGATTCGAAACTTAAATTGTTCATACCCATGCACATGTGTGAATAAAGAAAGTACAGTACATATACTGTCTTATGTATAAGTACAGCTATATATAAAAACAGAATATATGTGCATTTTTAGTTCATTTTTTCATTCAAATGCTGCAATTGTAAGGTTTCGCACTAGGGTGCCTTAGTTAGGACATCTTTTGAATGCAAATTTCAATTATTTCATTAAATATCCGTTTACATGCAGAACATTTAAGCAATTCAATCGGTCGCCTACCTAAAATAGTTTATAAACTACTATAATGAAAATCCTACCAAAAACCCCAACCAATCTTGAAACGCGAGAGCGAAGTAGGTACCTAGTTCTATCTTATCATACAATCCAGATACACAGTATTGTTTGTAGATGCACATAATATGATTAGGAGTGGTTACATGATCATGAGAATGCAGACATTGGAAATTGAGGACCCATTAAATTGTTTTTTGACAAATCTAATACATTTAGTCGTTTTTGTGTGTGCGCATTTTACATAGATTCTGATACCAGAATGAAGTGGAGACGTTCAAAACTCTAGTTTACTAAACTTGACAGCTGACACGATGTGTTTCAGTTTTGATATTCCAATCAAGAATTTCTGAACTAAGGCTGTGTGTGTATCAGTTGGGCTAAATAATTATTCTCAGGTAATTTTCGGACACTTGGTGGAAAACGCTTTTTTCAGCTGTCAAAAAATTGCTCTGGGAACAGGATATACATACATGTCTATCACAGAATCCGTCGTACTCGGAATTTTGTTACGAACCCCGAAAGAACTATCACAGAATCCATCGTAGTAGAAATTTTTGCTACGAATTTCGAAATTCGTATTCGTATTAGTAGGTATTCTTCTTCGAAATTCGTAGCAAAAATTTCTATTATGATTCTGTCATAGTTCTTTAGGGTTCGTAACAAAATTCCGAGTACGTCGGATTCTGTAATAGACATGATAGGCTAATTTTTGATATTTTCATTTGCTTGAGTTTTGCCAGAATGTTGAAGAGGAAATAAAGCACTGAATTTCAATTGATTAATAGCGTCAAATTCCTTAAATCCCTGTTTTAAGATGGAGTTTGATGAATTTATCTTTTTAACACTTTCATAAGTGTCAGAAAAATTATCAGAGGATAATGATTTAGCCCAATTGACACACGGCCTAAGTACCCACGACATTTTAATGCCATTCACAAGTTGTGATAGTTTTCAACAATTCCTCTCCTATCTGTCAGATATAAGGTCTGTTTTATTGGCAATCCATTTCAGTGAAGTAAAGTAAAGTAGAATTTTTAACACGCAATTACAACAACTACAAACTGTTTGACACTTTCGAGACTGTAAGTAGTTGTTGTAATTGCGTGTTAAAAATTCTACTTCTACTTCAAAATTCACTGAAATGGATTGCCAATAAAACAGGCCTATAGTAACACTTTTTAGTTTAATAACAAATTTAGCAACTTAGGGTTGCGCACACCATTTTAGATAGATATTCATTAATGCATTAGTACCTACTGTGCGCCACTGATCCTATCACGATCCTTGGCTATTATGTTTGGAATAGAATAAAAAAGGATTTTTTTTATTTAATTTTTATTTGAGCAAATAAAATTATCATAAATTGACATTCGACGCCATTTGTAAAATGATGTACTAAAAGACGTGTAGTGTAGCTGTAGAGCCAATAAAATATCGTTCTTTCGTTTTATCCATTTTGACGCACATCTATTTAGTCTTCAATAACATTTTTAAAAACCCACATATACGAGTATTCTCAAACTCGAGACTGGTTTTACTTCCTCTCTGCAAATATCCGATCGAAAATATAATTAAATTAAGTATTTTTGCCATTTCTATCCAGACATTTAGAAAAACAAATTAAAGAAAAATGCACACGAGAATCTAGAGTAAACATAAATTGACTCGAAAAAAAAAATCAACCAGCATCATTGTAAAATAAACAAATAAAACACCTGTTTTTTGATATTAAACATAAAAAACAAACTCCTCCTCAAATCTTTATTTAAATAACAAGAGTCTGTCAAAAGAAAAAGATCATCAGATCAAGTGACGTCAGGCACGTAGGTAGGTATCCATTTTTTTGTTTCAATGGATCTAATATATGGAAATACATATTCGTATATGTATTGTATATACATATTTATAGGTGCACACTTATCTCTAAAATAAAATGATTTTATGATATTTTGTTCATAGACAGACCCCCTAGCGATCAGCAAAATTCGTTTTAAGTATTGCCTGAAATTTGAAACTTTGCCCCTTTGACGACTTTTTCGTTTCTTTCTATCTCTGATAATTTACTTCACCGACTGCGCAGTTGGTTATTTGTTGTTTAGCCGCATGAACTTTAGTCTAGAAAATTTATTTTATATGCCATAAATTGAATAATGAAAAATGAAGGCGTATATGCGAGACTAAAGCTGTTTAATACATTTAAAAAAATGATGCAATGTGCAATTGCACTTAATTTGAGTCAATGCGGTGTATTTAAGCTGAGGGGAATATTCCAGAAATTGTGAGTAGTCTTTAGATAAGATTGTACAGGCACACTCATAGCAATGCTTATATTTTTGGAAATTGGCATTCTAAAGTCTATTCGTTATTCTATCTAATCAGTGACAATTGAGTTGTTTTGCTGACTATTTTGTTTGATTATTTTATTGTTTGTGACAGATGGGGAGGAAGTAGGGAAGCGGAAAACCGTCAAACTAACAAAGAAAATAAAATCCATTAAATGAATCCCATTGCTTAGCAGTGATAAAAAAAAAATAAAACATTTTTAAAAATTAAATTTTCCTTATAATTTGTAGGCAACAATCGTCTTTTTAACTGGGCCTTGAGTACTGCCGAGGATTGTGTCAGCCGCGCTGTTACCACTGCCGCACCAATTGTCTTGAAATTCGATCGTCCCATTCAGTATGTTGATCAAACTTTGGTTAAGGGAATCGATAAACTGGAAGTCAAGGCACCAATTATTAAGGATACACCCCAAGAGATCTACAATCAAGCCAAGACCAAAGTCATTGATGCTGTACAGCCGCATATCGAAAAGGTCGTCAAATTGAGGTCAGTTGGACAACAAAGAGCATCTTCGTTAAAGGATTTGGCATGGCAAAAGGCTAATGAGGTTTTGGCTACACAATACGGATCATTGGCAGTGAATGGTGTTGACAGCACGACGGCTCTTGCTGAACGACTACTAGAATACTATTTCCCCAACAAGGAGAACGAAGTAGAGGAGGAAAGTGGTGAGTAGTTAATTTTAAAATTAATTTTCAAGTCAGTCGTTCAATTCCGCCTTTTTGGCATTTAAAGTTTATATCTGAAAGCTTACATTAAATATTATAGATTGTTGCCTAAATCCTTAAAAAAAACCTAAATATCTAAACGTTATTAGACGAATATAATTTATTGAGCTTAATGGATGATTATGGCAACATTTCTCCCATTTCCAATACATTTGTACTAAATATCGTTAAAAATATAGGAAAGTACATTGTTGCGGAATGGTCTGAAAGAATGAATCACAAATGGACCTGAAATGCATTTGACATTCGTTACAATTGGCTGTCCCATGCTATAACAAAGTAAAGAAAACCGTTTCAAAAAACATTTTCCTTGGAGAAAACACTTTGCAAAGCCGTTTTATCGGTTACTTATATGATAAAATGTCTTAATTAAGATTGAACCATGAAGTTAAGTGGAAGTCTCGAGTTTCATAATTAACGAAAGGTATACCTTAAAAAAGAAAGCCTTAGCAGCTTGTGCTCACGAATTGTTTAATTAGCACTGTAATTCATTATTTTGTTAATAAATAATAATAACAGTAATAATACCTTTGATAAGATATAGGTACCTACCTACTTCTCAAAATGACAATATTTACAGAATGCTTTCGATGGAATGCTTAATTGACCTCTTATCGGCTGGATTATTTTTCTGTATTTTTATTTGTTCATTAGGATGATAAGAGAAACGGTTTTAATAATACACTACACACTCTTGTTGTTACGCTAATATGTAGTAGACTGGTTGGTTAATATTTGCCAAATGTCGTCACAAATTTTGTTTCATGATGATAATGATATAACTACCTAACGTACAACGCACTTAAGTTCGTTGGACTTTCCGTTATTTACTATGAACAAAGTCAAAATGGATTAATATTCTAAATTGAATACTGATTGACGTAAAAGTACATATGTTGCTGTTGCTGATCGCATTAATTCGAATTGTAGTCAACAATCATGAATCAAATTATTGATTCTTATTTCAATTCAAATTTCATCCGTCTAACTATCAGCGGTTTGGAGACTTATTGCTGATTTTGTCAGCTTAGGTTAGGTTAGGTAAATGGGTGCTCTTTTAGCGGTTGCCACAGCTTCACTTAGATCATCAGTTGGGTCCATTGGGAACCATCCATTGCATACCTATTTGAGCCACATATATTTAGTATGAATCACAGGTATTCTCTATTGTATCCAGATCCTGCAGCTCGTCCTAAGAGTAACCGAGGATATGAAGTCTGCTTATACATATTGGAACCACCTTAGTTTAATTATGAATCAAAGGAGTTCCTTAAGATTCGCATTCTCAAAATCCTATAGTTCATCGAAGAAGTAGCTGTGAAGCTGTTTCCTTATACATAAAGATTTTTCGGTAAATCCCAAACCCCGACCTACGTCATTCAATTAAAATTAGTGGAATCAGTCACTCACTAATTTCCTTAATTTGCATAATCAATCGACATCTTTGTATTTTATTCACACCCTCCGGTGAAACGTCACCCATCCATAATTTTTCATGTTGTTCATCTGCAGATTTAGATACCTAACCTAACTATGTATATGAGCGAACGCATATACAAAATCAAATTAAATGAAAAAAAACAAAAAAAAAATGGCTATAATGACTTTCCATCATACTTATCTTCTCTTCTTTTTTATTCTATTTTCGGAACAGATAAGAAACAAGTTGCCATTATGAACGCTCGCAATCTGAAAGCTAATGACAGTAAGTTGTTGTGAATAAATTATTCAATTCTATAAATTGAATGCTTTTTTTTTTGTGAAACGGTTTTTTATTTGATTAAGGTGAATTTTTAAACTTTAATAAATTCCAACTCGCATGCAATGGGATCAAATTATTTTGATTATATATTTTCAAATTCATACTAACTGGCATTTCGACTCATGCAATAATCAATTCATTGAAATTCATTTTATAATAATTTTCTGTCACCTTCGTTATGATGCCTGATAATTAATATTCATGTTCATTTCAATTTGAAAACGATTGACATCTTGTCAATGTTATTCTATCCATGTTTATCAATTCTTTTGTTTGGAAAAATTGGTTCAGGTGTGAACAATAAAACAGATCAATTTTATTTGATTGGGTATAAAACATACTTATTTCTATTACACAGGCGGTATTTTCCAGAAATAGGTATTTATACCAACAGTTGACGTTTTACAAACAAGCAAAATTAATAAACTAGATCGAACGACGAATGTTTTTTTTTTTAAACTACTGTTTCTATATATTTTTGAGTCACAATTTTCAAACCTATCCATTTCAAACATCCCTTATCTGTTTTAGTGAAAATTCTTCTTGGGGCTTCCGCGTTCTTCTTTTCCTTTTCCATCACAATTCTCACCGAACTACTCGATCTCATATTCAGTAATCCACAAATAATGCACGAAATTGAAAGCGAACTTAGATACATGGTAGGTAGATAACCCATAACGCTTCCGACAAGTACGTTACACTTTGTTATGCCAAACTGTTAACTGGAATTTATACTACGAATTCAATTTGAAAAATTACTAACTGACACGTCAAAAACTTTCAATTAATTGACTTTTTTGCCACAACGTTTGCTATAACAAATTGAAACGTATATATGACATTTGAGAAACCATCTAAATTTCTCGCCTGCAAATAATGGCATTTCACTATAAATGGGCCACCACCAATCGAAAAGAAACATTCAAAATATGTCCTCTATAAGGATTTTCTAAAAATGTCCCTTTCTCTCTCTTCCTTTGCAGTACCAGTACCAGCCAACGAGGACCCAGTTCTACACACAGTCCAGACAGTCGGCCGCCTCTCCAACAAGATTTCCCGTCGCGTCTATAGAACAGTCTCCACGCAGATCAAGCACTTGAAAAAGGAGAACGTCAACGACTACATAGCGTCTTTAATTGCCGCCCTAAGGCTGACTCAATACATCAATTTTATCAATTCATCAATGGGAACACACATCGAAAGCAGTCAGTCTGTGAGCGAAAGGGATAACAATAGAGCGACGACAGTGGAAAACTAAATCATAATTATACTCTAACAAAATCTAAAATTCATTTATTTTTAAATTAAGTTAAAAATTCCACTGAATGATATTGCATTTTTCATCCTTCTAGTAATTATCATTATCATTATTTTTGTTTTTATATGTAATCTTTAAGTTTTCTTGTACATATTCTTGAACACTTTTGAAAAAAAGTAATTATTATATACAACTCTTTCTCTTTTACAACTTTTTGCTCCCTCTATTGCAATTTGTGCAAATGAAGTAAAGATGAAATTGTAATAAAGCTATTTTTAGCAGTGCTAAAAAAAAACTTTATAAAATCATGTATTTTTTTGGTTAAATAAACAAATTGTATTGCCAAAATAAAAGCGAAAAGAATATCCTACTCATATGAATGAAAATGTATTGTCCAACATGCGCGGATCTACATAAATGATCTATAGGAAGTCATTTCGAGAAAACCCTGTTCCTAAAAATATTCATAAACAAAACGTAATATTCGATATTCATAACATTAATGTGTACTAATATTAGTAAGGCGTAAAACATTATTTAAATAAAGAATTTAATGAAAATATAATTATTGTGTATTTCTGGTATGATAAAATTTTTCTTCAAAGAGGTAGGTAACTTTTTCTAAAAGAATTAATTAAAAAAAACGTTAACTATGTAAATATTTGTGTACATTTTGAGTGAGTAGATTTTTTGTATAATACCCTGCTGTTTGCTCTTGGAAACACATTCACCCCTATCGTGGAATCCGCCGGGGGGAATAATTCACGGAAAAAAATGTTTGGTATCGTCAAATCCGCAAGGTGAACAGCTCCCCGTGTGGGTAATGTGAATGAGTTTCACTGTATCGTTGAAAACGTTCAAATCGAAATTTTCCCGAACAAAATGACATTTGCTTGCCCGCATCAAATTCTTTGCGGATTTCATAGGTTTTCTTGCTTGCTGCACGTCGAGAGAATTTTCTTTAAAAAATATGTACATACAAAACAGCTGCTTTATTAAGCCGAACATTTGTAATAAATCCGTGCAATATTAAACTTTATTAAAATCGAAAAATAATCATTCTAAAAACACATTTCATCCGGAAGTTCTATGAAATTATGTATTCACTGCACACTGCTCCTCTTAAAACCTGTCTCATATTCTTCTCTGAAAACACCGCTCATTTCGTTCTTCCTCTTATGTTTACAGAAATAGTGCATTTAAATAGTACATTGTAAATACATTTATTACACTTTAAACACTATTTTTATTTAAATCACTTTTGAAACAAACTTTTCATATACCTCCGACGAATGCAGCTAGAAATTGGTATTGACAAATGAAGGACGGCCGTTTGACATTGAAACTACCTTTCCCAAAAACGTGTCGATAAGGAAACTTTTCCGGCGGATTCCACGATAGCAGTAGAAGGTGAAAGGGAATCGAATAGGTGAAGTGAAACTCAATTCCGACGGATTCCACGATAGGGGTGATTGTTTCTCCTGTCAGGAAGTGAATTTTAAGTTCACTCACACCACTGTTACTTTCCGTCCGATCCAGCAATGAACGTCATAATGTAATGTAGCCAAAATGCAATTTTGTTAGCGTGATATTCGTGTAATTCTTCTCACTGCTTACATTTCGAAATTAGTTTGCACAACGGGTGACAGTTTTTCAATATCTGTAAATTGATTTGACTGTTAGTTCATTTGCTAAAGTTTCTTTTTCTTACGTTTTTGTAAACATCTGATTTACATCGTTTAAGGAAGGTCAGTTTCAATGGTATACCACTTTAAAAATAATATTTCCTTTCACACCTTTCCCTTTTGAAATCAGGCACTAGAATAAGTCAGTAGAAGCGCAAGATTAATAAACTTGCACAGATTTTATTAAGTAGGTATCTACCTAAATTGCGGTTTAACTCAAAGGTTAGAACATTTTCGTCTGAAAAGAAATTATTTTCATCTTCTAATTTGTTCATATTCATCTGCTAGTTTTTGTCAGCTTTTTTTTAAATATTCGTTTGAAAAACTTGAAATTTCGTCTGAAAATCTGAATAAATCTTCAGCATTATTATATTTTCAAGAATTAAAGACCGCAACGCCGATTCTCAAAATTCATCTATGAATATTCCCTTTTACTCAAGCTGATGATACTGTTTTCAATAGGTATCTATATTTACGATCATACCGCGGATACGATTCTTAAAATTTTCAGACGATTTTTATATTTTTCAGACGGTTACTATTTTTTGTTTTCAGACGTTTTAAAAATTGTTTCAGACGTTTCCAATTTCTGATTTTCTGATGATTTCTATTTATTTCCACACGATTTCTATTAAATTTCTGACGTTTTTTTCGATTTTTGCCTACGTTTCCGATTTTTTTTTTCTAAAAAATACTATAGCAACTAGCAAAGGAAACACGCGATATTATCGCTCACAGTTATTTTACATACAATTAAATTAGAGGTCTCACATCAAAGCAACTCAATATCGCTCGAACGAAAAATGTTGCTACTTGCTACAATAATTATTGCTAGCGATACACAGCGCATGTTGAAAAGCAACATACTATTGCTTCCTAGTAGCAATATTTGTCATTATTGACACATTTGCGCATACTACGTTTCGGTTCGGGGCTCATTCGATTGAGTTTTGAAATTGGGTGGGATATGCTCTGAGTTCCTTAGCGCAAATATTTCCAATATTGTCTTTTGTTTCTTAAATGGAACCACATTAGAAAAATCGAATCATCGGAATCGTCGGATGACATGTTAGTTAGAAATTTCAGGCAATACAGTTGCTTCGATGTGAGAATAGGCTAAAATAAAGTTGCGTATTGCTTATTGACAGTTGCTAGTTGCTTAGTTGATTATTGCTTGTTGTCTCAATCTGAGAGCCGCCATAATTGACGAAAAAATTGTAGCCTTAACTCAAAATAATTCAATTGTTTGTTTAAGTAAAAATCGCATTAGTATAGCAGAACTATTGAGTCAAAGTTTCCTAAAATAGTCGACCCATCAGAAAAAGGACTGTTTTGTTGAAAACGTTAAAATGTCAGCCATTTTACAAAAATAAAATAGAAAGACAATAAAAGCGTCTAGAAGCAGAAAGTAGAAAAAAACATTTGTTTTTGTCCTAGTTCGAAGTTTATCTCATATCGCACCAAAAGTATTGTGTTAATTTTGCATTAAGATTTGAGTTCTAATGAAAATATCTCATCATAAATCGATGGCCAAATTCCTTGAAAAGAGTGTGAATACTCTGTGTTCAAAAGAACATGTGTTTCACATAGATTCTCTGCGAATGAATGACATGCTCCATTTGATTCATGGAAGTACCTACCAATCGGGTTAGTCGCTTTAAGAAAGTAGAAAATGTTGCTTCGAATCATAACTAAGAAAGTTACGTATACGACACAGTAACTCACATAACCGTATGTCTTCGGATCAAGTCAAAGAATGCTGATATTTGAATTATAGCTTTAAATAACAATTGAACTATAATGGAAAATGTTGCAAAAACAAATGCATCAACACCGTTCATTTCCAGTTACTTCATTGCAGTAATACTAAACCGAACCGCAAAACTGTATTCATATCGAATATCTTATCTCATAATCTTTCAATTCGTATTTCCAATCTGCGAAAAAAGTACTTACCCAATGGGAAAATACAAACTTATCGCAGTCATAAATATTTACATGCATATGCAGATAAAACGTAGATATTTATATGTATTTACAATATATCGATAAGATAAGCCAACTGACAGTAGATACAAAATTGAATTTCATCTAACCATACAAGTATGTGTCATCCGATGGAGGTAAATGTAAACCGCTTTGTGGCTTTTCAATCTTGTTACGCAGAAATTGGATATGTGTAAACATTTTCAGAATGAGGTCATAGACTCTTTGCTAAGCAAATATTTTTTACTACTTCACCTTATTTTTCCATTTAATATCACTGACATTGCAATTAATTTTGTATTATTATTTTTGGAAAACCGAATTGAGGGCAAACTATTGCGTCGTTTGAAGGTTATTCAAAAGTTTTACCGAAAGTTTGCAATTTTTATAGCTCTTTTCGATTGTTTAAAAAATAGTACTTACATATTGAAGCCAGAGTGCTTACTAGCAGTTCCTAGTTTATGACCCCTTGTTAATATAATTTTAATAGTGTTACAAGCTTATGCACATTTGATATATTTTCCAAAGCGTATGAAGGTGCATTTTTTTAAACCTTGTGTTCTAATGTTGTTGCGGTGGCAGTGGCTGAGTAGTTAGTGTGCTGGATTACTGTGCAAGGGGTCCCAGGTTCTATCCCACATTCTAAGGTTTTTTCCACTGGCGCCACCTCTCGCGAACGTCTGACAAACATCCGAGAGTACAACTGTTCGGAACAATCTTCTTAATTCAGCCGCTCAGACTCGGCATAATATTGTAGGTCCTTTCCATTCGTCCCAAAGACAAAAACTCCACACAAACGAATGGTTGTGAGAAGCTAGGCCTAGGGTGCCTACACGCCTGTCCAACTGTTTATTTATTTATTTTTACTAATGTAGTTTAACATTTTGCAAATCGTTTTTTTTTTTTGTATGTATAGCTAGCTATAGGTACAATTTGTATATTATTAGAGATATAGCTACACATATACGTGAAACAATTAAACAAATTTAATTGGCTGCTATATAAGCAATGTTATTAATAATAAAAAGCATCACTTATCGTTCTTCTGATAAACGGATATTCTGATTATAGTTTATTTGTATGCAACACGTATCTTATGGCGGCGTAATTGAATGCATTGTTATCGTGGGACTTATACCTAGCTTAGACGACTTTGACCCCTTTTTAAAAATACATTGTTATTTTCCATTCATAATATGCTTATTCATTTATTCAGTGTGTAAACTATTAATTGCGACTGACAATTCATTTCATTTCATTAATATAATATATTTCGTGGCTGACGTTTCCAAAGTTCTAAATTTTCATAGAAAGGAATAGCATTCAGCATTTGAAGGTCGAATCTCAGCGTCCCATTTAACTGCAAAGTCAAAGTAATCTAAGATGGTGGACCGACGTCCGTGGGTAAATTCGAAATCTTTTATCACAATCAATCAATCTATGTTATGTTAGGTTAGGGTGGAGGGCCAGAGGAGGCCCATTGTGATACCACAGGATCGAATGATCTCACAACTACCCATTGAATCAGCAGGAGCTGAGAATAAAGTGTTGGAGGCAACTTATGCTTGCATTAGCGTGTTCGCCGAGATTATCGAAGAAGTATTCTCCGAGATGTAGTTTTCTACGAGCTGAGAGGGCTGGGCCTTTTGCCTCTTCCTCCTCTTCGTCCATTCAACATAGCTTCTACAGAAATCATTGGAAGGGAGGCCCAGCCTAAGAGCATGTCTTTCAATAATGCAGTGTCCCGTGATGACAGCTACTAGTGTGGATCTTTTTAGTTTTACAAGATTTTTGGAGCGCCTGAGATCCAACATGGGCCAGATCTGTTTCGTGGTGGAGCACGTGGTGCAGCTTGACCACCTTCAATTAGTGGTGCTTAAAAAAAAATGGATCTCCTGTCAGACACTACATCACTCTCCCCAGCCAGCCCTGGAGGGCAGGTTTCAACATTTTTACTGAATTGCAACTGAGGGAGGGTATAATCCAGTATCTTTTGGGATGCATTCTATTTTGTCTAGAATAGACGAGTGACCAGTGACTAGACGGATTGCTTTCATACGGATGGCTGCATTTGCTGCCACTTGTTTTCAATAGAGGTTTAGCGGTATCAGGTGGAATAGTATGTCCATCGCCGCTGTTGGAGTGGTCCTAAGCGATCCACTGATGCAATCACATGCCGTTCTTTGTACACGGCTAAGGAGCTTGCAGTGAATAGCCTTATAATAGACGACGCCATACGTGAGTATAGGTAATGTCAATCTAAATCTTTTTTTCATTCTGGAGATACCTAAAGAGATATTAAAATCTACTTCGTAAATCTTGTGGAAATATGTAAAAATCATCCTATGTACAATGAGCGTCAAAAAGCATGATAACGATAACTGAGAAATTTGACATTCCATCGCATTGTTGAACTTTGGGGGTCAATGCAAGGAAAACTAAAGCCATTAGGAGTTTCTGATACTCAGCCCTATCACGAATTCCGTCGTAATCGAAAATCCGCTACGAATTCCGAAAAATACATCATGGAAATGGAATTCATTCGTAGTGGAAAATCTGCTACGAATTTCAAAATTCGTAGAATTAGGTATCTTCGAATCCGAATGAAACGGAAAATTGACCTCTTTTTCTACGACAAGTAATTTGTGTCGGAGACGTTGGGAAAAACGATGTTTGCACAGCAATAGGTTGTGTTTTGTAGAAAAAACAATAAGAATTTTAATTTTTTTGGTTCTTAATAATATTTGTTGCTTTAATAGCACAAACACAACTAATAAGCCACATATCAAAGTTATTAAACACGAAAGTACACACCCGAGACAAACTCATGTTCCAGCTCCTCTAATATATATTTAAATGCCGGTTTATTGAGTCGAACATTTCTTTGAAACCTCTAAGTTTAATATTCATAAAAGGAATAATTGAATTCTCTATACTCTTACGTTGCCAAATCTAAATCAAAGGGATCACAAGAGAGAAGAGTCGCGAAGTATTTTTCCCAGAATTTTCAGATTTCGCTTTGAGAAGGCAATTGAATATATTTTTTAACAGAAGAATTATTTAGTTATTTGAAAGTTTACTCACAATTTATTTCAATAATTTTCAAACATAAACGATGTTTGACACAAAACAGCTGATTTCGAAAATGAGAATGAGAGCGTTTAATGAGGCAATGCTTCTGTAGATTCCATTCGGATTTTGTGAAGTAAATTTTTCGTAGTTCGTATCGTAGCTTTCATTCGGGGATTTCCTACGAATGGATTCTGTGATAGGACTGACTATGCGCTCTATTTTTCTGTTTCTCGTTTCTGAATCAAGTTGGAAAAATCTGCAGTTTTTGAAAATGTGAGGAACACATGTAGGTACAATGTAAATATATTTATATTAAATGTTCTAACTTGTTTACAAAACAAATCCCGATTTCACAGCTTCTACTAATAACTTTGTGTGTGTGCGTCTAGGCAGATGTGGTGGTTCGCCTATACTGACCACATCGCATCGGGGCGAAACGCATTCGGAGTTGAGGCCACTTAAATGTTTTTTTCAATAACCTCTAGATTAAGTTTACAACTTCCAAATCTAGTTTGGCTAAATTTGGGCAATATTAAGGTATCATTTTCGAAAACATTCTTGTATTGGAACACACCTTAAACTCCATTTATGCATGAAGCATGAACATAGTTGAATGATTGATGAATTACTGATTTTTCGTACTGTAAAGAGGGACACCATCACCATCACTATACGTATATTCTTCTTCAAATTCATAGTCATATTTCTTCGTTGGGGAGCTAAATATTATCAGTAGAAATAATAGCAAAACCAGCTACAGATAATGGGCCTCACTAATAAAAATGTTTAACCTTCACCTTAAAAATTTTGTAGGTGCCAGTAGATAGATAATTTTATTTGTGAGTTTTTAGAACTGAACCTAGACATTGAAAATGATTAAATTAGTACCGCGCGCCCAGTGAATTTTAAATTGCTCTTCTACAATAATTAATAATTTATGTTATCATAATGTATAGGTACATATATAGAGTGGAATTAAAGGAATGAAAATACGTATTAATTTAACTTGGGAGTAGGTACAAAATGCCCATAAAATGAAACGGCAGATTTTGCTGTTCTAATCACTGGACATATTTCTGAAAAAGTATATTATTATTAGTGTCGATATTGTATAGAAATGTGTATACAGCCATCAACTTAGACGTGTTATCGCATGATCACATGATGGGAATAAAAAGCACGTAGTATAGTCCGATAAAAACGTATACTCGTATTATACTCGTAGTCGTATAATCAGAAAAATATGGGGTCAATGATTAGAAGTTAATTGAAAATAAAGACTGTCGCTTTATTCTGATTAGATTCGTATTAGTTGGCAGATGCTGTCAAAAGTAATATATGTATATCAGTAAATTATATTTTGATATCAAATTTAGTTTCTTATGGCAACGAGTGTGGCTTTAAGTATTAAAAGTACCGCTGAACAAAATCGCTGGCCCCTGGGTGATAAAGGACTAAGAAACGTGCCCGTGACAGCATATCGTTGCAGTGTTTTAAGCAGGGACTGTTTATAGGTCCAGAAGTCTGAGACTGCTGACTCAGAATGAAGTCTGTTATGTTGTAAAAATTAAAAAAAAAAAAAAAAAAAAAAAAAACAGCAATAAAACTAACCATAGAAATATATTATCGCAAGTTATGACAAACTTTTAACATTTGGCGTTATAAGAAACACTAGGGGACAACTACAGTCCTTACAATACCCGTAGAAAAAAATTACCACAAGGCAATAATAATAAAGGTTTCACCGCAGTAGGTTAACATTTTTAATTTCATTTTAAGGTCATAGATCATTTATGATGAGTAATTTGTGATAATATCGCGGTAAATAAGTGAACAAAAAAAGCCGTCAAAATTATCCTTGCCAGTGAGATGGATAAATATTCACCCTTATTCCCGTTGGCGTTTGTCGTATACGACTCATATGTCGTATCGTTTTAAACACGATATTCCGATTTTTTCCGAAGTTTTGTTAAAGATTTGGCTTCTTTTTCAAGTGTTCACTGTAATTTTAAATCGTTTGTTTAAAAAAAGTTACAAACACTGCCTTAAAACCGAAATGAAATATTAGGCGTTTACGACAAACGCCAACGGGAATAGGGTTGATTATCTCCCTTTTTCACAGTTTTTTTTATGAGTTTATGGGTTCAATGATTCTTCGTTTTTCTAGCCTCCTTTAGATAATATACCCTATTCACACCAAGCCGAAAACCGAGTTTTCGTCAAAAAACTTTAGAAAATTCGTAGATGCATTCACACCGAACACCTACTCGTTTTCGTTTGACGTTTCAATTAGCTGTGAAACTAGCTATGAAATGTTTGTGGCGACTAGACTTTTATTTTAGTTACTAAACTTCGCTCGTATTGACGTGATATAAAAACAAAATTCTTTAAGCTACTTGATAATGGTTAACTTATGGTTAAATGCATAAAATAATTAACATAAGCAACATTCAAAATCAAATCATCTGAAAATACCATTTAGTTGTGGCAGGTAGCGTTGCCGTTTTGAAATCCGCCTTCCAGTCAGATTTGACTGGAAAAAAAAACAGTCAAAAATCTAAAATTCAGTCAAAAAAACAGTCAAAGAAATTCAAACTAAAATTCAGCCAAAA
Source organism: Cheilosia soror (assembly GCA_949372485.1). Taxonomy (NCBI): domain Eukaryota; kingdom Metazoa; phylum Arthropoda; class Insecta; order Diptera; family Syrphidae; genus Cheilosia; species Cheilosia soror. The sequence goes on from OX443563.1 coordinate 100,594,452, forward strand.
ATCCAGCCATGAAAGAATAAAAAATAAAAATACAAGTAAAAGTGTTATCAATGGTCTGGCCGTTGCTTTTGATACCCTCCAGTCTCCACTGCAACATAATACAAGTCATGCAAAAAGTTAGCCATGTGAGTTAGTACGTGCAGGCATGGGCATGGGTCTAATGTTGGTTTGGTGTGAGGGTTACCAGAACCAAAACTACTTGACCGATATAGCCTATATTTTCAATACCAACCTGACGACGGTAGAAAGAAGTCCTCTGACAGAATTTCATTCGCCTAGGTCGATTCCATTTGACGCTATTGTGTTTTCAACAGAAGACGGACATGGCTGAATCGATTCAGAACTTGATCCTGGTCAAATCCGGTGACTCTTCCTTGACGTTACAGAAGTTATGACAAAGCGAATATTCCTTCATGTGAAACGTATTCAAAATTAAAAAATGTATTAGCAATCTGTCTGAGCGCATCAATTGTCTCCTCATCATTTGCATCTACATACATAATGTCGAATATTTTATTGCTGCTTCTGTAAGTAATATTAGTTCCAACCAATTATTTTGTTACTTCGGCCGGTATAGGAAAGTTGAACCTCACACAACAACTGATCAATTTTCAGTTTCAAATATTTGTTTGTAAGTTGTCAAAGTCAAGTACTTGTGCAAATGCAAACGTATAAATGGGGACGTTCAAGCATCTAGTTTAGTAAGTCTGACAGCTGACTGACTTGATGTTTCTGAGTTCTTATTGGCTGGGATTCGTCACGTGAGCAGCTTTCTCTGTTGACGTTTATGGAGGGGTAGCCGACGAATCTAGTCACGAATTTCGTGACTGAGTACTAAGTTGACATTTCTATATGTCATCGGCGGAGAATTTGACATATCAAATTTGCCTTGAGAGAGCACAAAGCTAGTGGATAAACCTAAGCAAAACAAACAAAACCAAAAAAATCTAAAAATGATAATAAAAGTGACAATTTGTGGAGTGGAATACTCTTTAGATGCTCCCCCCGTCAAGATATGACGTTCACGACCAATTAAGTTAGTTTTTGCGTTCAGGTTACACTTAGTCCAGACAAATCTAGTCGACTTAATGTCGATTTCCATTGGTCTTTTACCGTTTTGCTCTCAGATCTCAGATTTTTTCTGCCCAATGGAACATGAAATGAGATCAATTTTTTTTGCATTTGTGTTGGTGTGTGATTTGACAGTCAGCTGTTTTCAAATTCCAATTTGTGTTTATAAAATTGAATTGTTAATTGTTAGTTTTTTACTTGTACTTGTACAATAACTACTTACTTGTTTTGTTTTGAACTAGAACTTCGTCCTTCCCCATGAAAACAACCCCATACGACGATCCATTCGTCTACATTAATATCCATTTTCATATTTTCAAATTTATTCCACAATAGGTAGGGGAGACTGGGGCACATTTGAACACTTTTTGCTTTGAGGTCTCATAAAATCCTATTTGTTTAAATTATTAAACTCATTTTAAGAAATGCAAATAAACTTTGATTTGGACAAATAACTACGTAAATTTAGTAAGGGCGTATAATTTTTTTCTATTTAAAAACGAAGTAGGTCCTTATGTTCAAAGGTACCACCCCCCCCCCATACGGGGGACACTTTTGAACGGCAGTATTTGTCATTGCTATTAGCAGCTAATAAGTTACAATCATGATTTGTATTTTTTTAATAAAATAAATTAACTTTATTTTTTTAATAAAAATAACAAAAACGACTTAGCAAAAGCAAACTGAAACTTTGAAATTACTGAAATAGGTATTTTACAGACTGAAGAAACTTTCTAAAACAAAAATGAGTTATTTTATTAACCGAACATAAATTTTTAAAAAATTAAGACAAAAATTATCACCGCAGCTGTCCTCGATGTTTCCGGAGCGTTAATTGGTGGTGGTACCTTAGCTTTTAGTTCAATGCCACTTACCCCTTGTTCAAATGTGCCCCGACTATTTTGTTCAAACCTACCCCAATAAGTCAAGCGACAGAAAAATGTGCGCAAATATTTATATTTTTCATATTTGTCATAAAACGTACCTTTATACGTTTTCAAATGCAGTTGTGCCTTAAAAATATATTTTACACAAAAAGAAAAGCTCACTATAAAATGTGTACACTCTTACAAATAAGAATAATTAAAATATGCAATTTAAGCATAAAACCTCCTCATGCGTCTACTTCCCGGCGACACGACTGCAAAGACATCCGAAAGTCATTGACGACTAAAGAACACGGTATTACCAAGTTTAAATTTTGGTTTATAAGTATGTACTTTGAAATAGTTTTAAAATGTTGTTTTATTAGCAATGTGCAAATGTGTCTCACGATCAAATGTGCCCCAGTCTCCCCTAACAATAACTAACCTCAAAGTTTGACAAGAGTCACTTGTTTTGGTATTGGTGAAAGTATGTGCGAATCTCTCTCTCGAATCGAGATTCGCAAAAGTGATCTGAATCTTTAAAAAAGCGCTTTTTTTTCCCCAATGGAAATTGATTTTGACAGACAGCTGATTTCTTGAGAAGAAAAACTGCTCTGAATCTTAAAAAAAGTGCTTTTTTTTCCCCAATGGAAATCGACATAAGTCAACTAGATACTTGAATGTGCCCAATTGGTTTATTGTATGAGTGGGATATGCTTCCAAGCTCAGAGCAACAAAAAAAAAGTGAATTTCAAGCAATATTTGTTCGTTTTTTTATTTTGTTCTATTTCCACTTTGAATTAAAAAATTTATATTGATAGAAAAGTGATATTACACGAAAGATTTAAAAACAGTCAAACAAGATTCGTATCCCGCTAAAAAACCAGCCGGCTGGATTTTAAAAAGTCGTCCAGCTAAATGCATATCAATCCAGTCAGATCTGACTGGAAAGGAAAGCAGTCAAAATGGCAACGCTTGGCAGGTACCTAGTTTTCGGCTTGGTGTGAATAGGGTAATAATCTATTTAATACAATTTAAAGAGGGTGTTAAAATTTAATACAATTTAAAGAGTTTAATGGCTCTCAATGGTGTGTCATTAAAGTGGCCTGGGAATGCGGCGAAACTTCCAGCGATTGACAGATTGGGGTGATTGTGCCCCTTTTAAGACAGGGAATAAAAGGTATTGTTCCAATTACAGGGGTATATCACTTTTAAGTCTCCCCGGAAAAGTCCAGGCCAAGGTTGCGGTTTTCATCCGGGCAGAAGCACAACCAACCACTTATTCACTCTCAGAATGGTACTTGAGAAGGCTTGGGAGTATGCTACACCTGTTTACGAATACTTCGAAGTTTTGGAGATAGCATACGACCGAGTCCCTTGATGAAAACTCTGGAGTGTTTTACAGGAGAATGGAATTGACAATTCTTTCTTGAGAGCTATTCAATCTTTTTACACAAACTGTAAAAGCTGTGCTCGGGTAAATGGCGTTAAATCAATACCTTTCACCGTGGGCGTTGGACTTCGCCAGGGGTGCGTCTTGTCTTCTCTCCTTTTCATTACTTATGGAATGAATGGATATTACAGCGCAGTCTTGGCGAGGAAAGTTTCGAATTGGGAGATCTGAGGATAAATCATCTGCACTTCGCTGATGATTTGGTCATTCTTCGGTCCTCTTAGACTGAACTTTAACGCGCACTCGATCGGTTTGTAGCCGTTTGTGTTGAAGCTGAGATGAAAATAAATGTGAACAAATCTAAGGCGATGGTCGTCTCCAAAATGTCTGTTAAATGCAGTCTGCATATTAGTGGAATCCCATTGAAACAGGTGGAGAAGTTTAAGTATCTCGGGGCCTTATTCACGAGTGATGGAAGGAGCAATGCTGAGTTTTCCTGTAGGATTGGTCAGGCTGGGTCAATTTTGAGACAGCTCGGCCATTCTGTTATTTGGAGGACTGAACTTGGTGTCAAATCTAAGTTGTCAGTCTTTAATTCGGTGTTTGTTCCAACTCTTACCTATGGTCATCATGACTCATGAAGTCATGAGGTTTGGCTAATGAAATGACCGAAAGAATAATTTCGCGGATACAAGCTGCCGAAATGAGATTTCTCCATTGTAGTGCTGGTGTGATCCGTAGAGAGAGGTGGTTTATTAAACGCATGTCCCCGACCAGGATCCCACGACGTGCTATGAAATCCGTACCATGAGGCAGCCGTCCTCTAGGTAGACCCAGAATGAGATGGCTAGATCAAGTTCATAATCTCTCCTCTACCCGAATGGGGGTTGCCCTTGATGATTTTTATGATTGATTATTGAACGAAATTTTTTGCAAATTATAACTATGTAGTATTATTGGGGTACCTATACCTACCTAAAAAGTTGAAAAGAATTTATGTACCTATACGTATTCGTATTAAATGTTCACCCAAATGAATATAGGTATGTACTCAGTTGTCATTTGATCAATTGTCTGCCAATATTGCATGAGCATGATCCATATAGGCACCGAGAAAGGCATTCGGCGTGCTCTTAAATCCGCCACTTTCAAAAACGGCCTTCAACGATAAAAAAAAAACTGCGGTGGCATTTTACGAATAATCACAAAAAGTTGATAATGCCATAAATTCCCTATAAACAAAATTATTTCTAGAATGAATGAAAACTACTCCAACCCCATTAAGAATAACAACAAATTAAAAATAGACCCCCACAAGCAACGAATAACCTTGAAGTCGCATACGCAATTAACCGAGAGACGTGACCAGAGTATCCAAGCCGCGCTAAGTCATAAAAATTTCAACTTTTTGATCATTCTATCTTATGATGCATACAACAAAGTTGGTAAAAAAAAATACATAACATTTCATCACACATTTCCAAGTCATTATCCAGCACCATAAGAAACGTAGTAACAGGTAATGCCCGTCCAGAACATTAATGTGCCGAGGGACAACGAAAAAAGGTGTAGTCCAGCCACCTTACGATCACCTGCCGACCCGCGACTGCGAACTGCGATAAAAAAAAAAAAAAATCTCAATACCGTGTCGTTTTGCAGACACCGAAATATTTCCAGTTCGAGCGATTTTCCTTTTCTGTCGTTAAGGCCAAACTATGGTACCTATAATTTGCGTAAAAACATAGCAAGTCGTACACGCAACTCAAATACCAAATGGCTAACCTAGTTTATACCAGAAAATACATAAAGTAAAAAAAAAACAAGCAAATTCCCAGCAAAAAAATTGCAGACATGCCCAGAAGTGCCAAACACTAGCCAGAAAAGAAAAGAAAAATGACTGCGAGCTTGCTCATTCAAATAGCTGACTCGTTCAACGGGTTATTGATGTCAGTCTCTGTGGCTTTTGTTGGCTTTCGACCACAAAATAAAGGTCCAAAGATCAAAATACCAAGCATCAGCGAGCTAGCCGACTTCAACCGGCTTTAACGATAAAAATAAAAATAAAATATGATAAAAAATCAGACAGAGAAATGCATACACACGCACGCAAAGTACTCTTGGACTTGAGTTTGAAAATTCAATCGCGATCGTGAGTGTATGTTTAAAAAAAGAGTAAGAAAGAGCATTGTTCACGTCAAGACTTCAGATAAGAGTTTCGTCAAATTTCATGTTTGTTTAATATGCTGGTGGGGGGTGGGCTGGGCTCCCGCTCTCTTAGGAGGATCACTATATAAATAGTCATGTTTAACGAATTATTGTTACTCGACCAAAAACTGTTATTTTTAGCAGTTAGTGCCATACTTTGACGTTTGACAAACATTGAGGTGGCTTTGAAATCCTTTAATATCCCTCTTGAGTCTTGATAAAAATAGGGCCAAAAGAAGAATAGAATGAGATTACGCCTCCACCTACCACTGCGACTGCCTCTGACGTGTTTCACGTTTCTCTCTTATCAGCATGAAAATACATTAGAGAATGGAAGTCCAAAGTCCAAAAAGTGGCGTGATCGCTGATCAAGTTGATGTTGTTTTCGTATATTTTCATTTTAGCCCCTCTTTGCGGCGAACAAAAGATAACGCAACACAAAAACTGTTTTGTCAAAGAAGAGCAGCAACAACCAAGAAGAATACAAAATACATTGTGGAAAAGTGGAAGGCGGGGATTTAAAATGTATGAAAAAATTGTCGGTCGTTGTGATTAATTGCAGGCCGGTTGTGTGGACAGTTTTTGAGGAACGGGGCCAACGGGGCTGGTAAACTGGTGTTGCCAATTTGAAATGTAGGTATAAGGTGTTTTATTTTGTTTTTTTTTTTGCATTTGTGATCAATTAATTGATACATAAAATGGGAAAATGGGAGTCTTTCGCGTGACATTGGGTATTCCTAAGTTTTATTGAAGTGGGTTGGTAGATATAGCCGGGGAAATAAAGATCAAGGTAGTGTCATGTGAAACGCTTTATTTATCGTTTGGGGAATTTTATTTGGTGACTTTGGCGATTTAAAAGATACTGCAGAATAATAGGGAATTTGTTTGATAAACAACCTCGTGTGGTCGAGGCACGATTAGGAGATGAGCAGTGCGGCTTTCGTCCCGGCAGAAGCACAACCGACAAGTTAATCACTCTCAGAATGGTACTTGAGAAGGCTTGAGAGTATGCTACACCTGTTTACGCTTGCTTCGTAGATTTGGAGAAAGCATATGACCGAGTCCCTCGAGGGAAACTCTGGAGTGTATTACAGGAGTATGGAATTGATGGTTCCCTCTTGAGAGCCATTCAATCTCTTTACACAAACTGTAAAAGCTGTGTTCGGGTATACGGCGTTAAATCAATACCTTTCACCGTGGGCGTTGGACTTCGCCAGGGGTGCGTCTTGTCCCCTCTCCTTTTCATTACTTATATGCGGACTGGATGTTACAGCGCAGTCTTGGCGAGGAACGTTTCGAATTGGGAGATCTGAGGATAAGTCATTTGCTCTTCGCTGATGACTTGGTCATCCTTGGATCCTCTCAGACTGAACTTCAGCGCACACTCGACCGGTTTGTAGCCGTTTGTGTTGAAGCTGAGATGAAAGTAAATGTGAACAAATCTGAAGTGATGGTTGTCTCTAGAACGCCTGTTCAATGCACTCTGCATGTTAGTGGAGTCCCATTGAAACAGGTGGAGAAGTTTAAGTATCTCGGGGTCGGAAGGAGCAATGCTGAGTAGGATTGGTAAATCTGGATCGATTTTGAGACAGCTTGGTCATTCTGTTATCAGGAGGACTGAACTTGGTGTCAAAGCTAAGTTGTCAGTCTTTAATTCGGCGTTTGTTCCAACTCTTACCTATGGTCATGAGGTTTGGGTAATGACCGAAAGGATAAGATCGGGAATACAAGCTGCCGAAATGAGATTTCTCCGTTGTATTGCTGGTGTGACCCGTAGAGATCGCATTAGAAATACTAGAATACGTGAGGAACTCAATGTCGAGCCAGCTACTTCTCCGGACGGAGCGATCCATGCTTCGGTGGTTTGGGCATGTTAAACGCATATCCCCGACCAGGATTCCGCGACGTGCTATGGATTCCGTACCATCGGTCAGGCGTCCCCTAGGTAGACCCAGGATGAGATGGTTAGATCAAATTCATAATCTCTCCTCTACCCGTATGGGGATTGCCCTTGATGATTTAGAGTCGATGGCGGAGGATCGAGAGCTATGGAGGGTCCACTTGAGCAACCTACACCCGCGACCCACTTAATGGACAAGCGGACCATTGAAAATTAATGAATGAATGAATGAATTGTTTGATAAATTTGTTGAAAGAGGCACGCGATTAATACATACATAGTTAAATTTTTGGAAGTCTTGATTTTTACCGCACACAGACCCCCGAAAAAAACTAAATAATTAGGGAACACATGCAATTTATAATATGTAGTAACAAAACGAGTGGCAAATGGAATTTTTTCTTATAGGTTCGTTTTCCGAATTGGCAGCACTGCAACACTGGAAAAAAGTCATATTAAGCTGCGTCTCTTTTGTCCCTATCAGCGTCTCTATCAATGATTGCCAAAAAAAAAAAAAACGAACATAGAAGTAGGTACTAAAAATGAGTTGGCAACGCATCTATCAGAAAATTGACATTGACAGTAAAATTTTAATTAGGAAATGTGCACGACTGCACTTTCTCGTTTATTGCGAATCTCGCAGAATCTGAGATACTGCAGAGAGTCATTTCAGCAAATTTTACGTTTTAAATCATATCTACCTAAGATGTAAGCATAGGTTTAGTAACTGAACCCTTGTTAATTAAACGAGAAAGTTAAAAAGTAATACATACTACATAAACATAATGTACGTAGATTTGGGCGCAGTAGCGCAGTGGTTAGTGTGCTGGACTACTGTGCGAGGGATCCCAGGTTCGATCCCCTGAAAAACACAAATTACATCTTAAAGTTTTTTCTACTGCGCCACCTCTCGCGAACGTCTGACAAACATCCGAGAGTATAACTGTCATGAAAAAGCTTCTCAATTCAGCCGTTCGGACTCGGCATAAAATTGTAGGTCCCTTCCATTCGTCTCAAAAATAGAAACTCACACAAAACGAATGGTTGCGAGAAGCTAGGCCTTGGGTGTCACCCGCCTGTTGCGCCACCTATTTATTTTTTTATTTATTTTACGTAGATATTAACTGCAACACTTTATTTTACTTTTCAAATTTCACCCCGAACTGACACCTGAAGGAGGCAAGTAGGCGATGAATTTCGAATTCCCATTTTTGATTATTTAAAAAAGTGTTCTCAATGGTCGTGATTTGGGTACCTAGTCATTTTTGAGAAATATTCATAAAGCGGCTATATTCGTGTTTTTTGAGAAAAACTAAGTACCTACGTGATCATGTTTAGAATGCTTATGTTGTCTTAAATATGTATTTTGATAGCGGTTTTTTGTAAAATTATGCTAACAAATGTTACAACTTTGGATTCGAAAAGAACTGTTAGTAAACTGTTTAGCTGAAAATTGAGTACGACCATTACGACATATTATTCAGGATATAAACATTACCTAGCAGTTATATTTGTATCCAAATCGAAAATGGCGTTTTCGAGACATGAGCAGTTTTTAAAGTACCATTTTAAGCATTACCTGCCAGTGGCATTTTTATCATAATTGGAAATGGTGTTTTTGGGATATGAGCAATTTTTTAAAGTACTATTATTAGAGATTTGAGTGGAGTTTGCTATCAAGTTAAGAATGACGATGTACATACCTTAAAAATAACTTTTTTTTTTAAATCGTTTTTACCGTTTTCGAGAAAAAGTCAATTCTCAAAACTGTCGTTGCTGGACTTTTTAGACAAAAAATGGTCTAAGCGCGTATAATAATTTATTAATACATAAATTGCATTAAGAAAACAAATTTTAAAAGATTTTTAATAACGACAATCCAATCCTAAAAAGGGTGTTTTCGTTCGCGGCAAAAAGTTTGGAATTGGAAATTTCGTTATTTAAACTCTATTAAAACTTATGATTTTCGGTTCCTCGCCTTAGGAAGTGCACTACACAAGTGGAAGTGGCCTCAGCTAACGATTAGCCAAAAATCGAGTTAACAGGAGAGGGTTATTTTCTGAGGTCCAACCAGATATGCCAAAACTAGATTATGACCCTATCGGCTTTATAAATGCTGTAAATCGGGCAAAAATATATCCAGGAAATCATACAACTCTGGAAATCGTCAATAAGTTACACGAGTTAACGACCGAATTCCAAAGTAAGGCGATATGGTCCCTTTTCGAGCGTGATTTAGTTCATGAGTATGTATATTGTTTAAGAATATGTATATATTGTATGCAGGAAATTTATTCAATTAGGTATTTCCACAACGTTATATATATTATTTATTTTATTAATGAAAGATTTATTTATATCCTCGTTATAGCAAAAGTTAAAAAAGTAGGTATGTGTAAATAAATTATTTTACCTACAATATTTACGTGAGATTAGCAAGATTATAAAAAGAGAAATGCACAGGGTGCGAATTTACTTGATATAAGTGTAGTTTCGCACCTTACACCTATATATGTAAAACACCTTTCATAATGTCAAAATTTGGGGACCAAGGTGTGAGATCCTTTCCTAAACACAAGGAATCCTTCGTCAACCGTGAAATAAAAACTGAAGAATACTTCCATGCGCTTGACCGGGGAGATCTGATGCCTTCATATTTCTTGAAGCAGGTCAGCAAAATGTATATTCACCCTAATTACTTCAAGATCCTAGAAGCAGCGGCTCAAAGAATAGAAGCTGAAGGGGATGACCCCACAAAATCTGATCACTATCTGGATGAATTCGCAGAGGGCATTCTTGTTGGTCCACACTCAGGGAAAAGGGCTCGAAAGCTTTCAAAAATGTATTTTGGAGAAATATGGGTGAATTCTTTTTGAACCATTTTAGACTAGTCAAATCGTTTGCGTTTCATATAATTCCATTTTATTTATTATACTTTGTTCTTTTTATCGTTTTTAATGGATTGTATTCCTATATGTTTTTCTTTGCTTTAGATTAGAAATAAAATCATCTTATAATTGGTTTGTTATTAACATACTTGCAGAATATCTTCTAGCTCTTCTTTTACTTTCAAGTCAAGTTAGGGACACTATGGCGAATTATGTCGAACTTATGAGAATGAGACATAAAAAAACATAGCTAATAAATAATAAATAATAAATAATAAATAATAAAAATAATATATACCCTGGTGCGAATTTCCACATATAAATGTACTTTCGCACCAGGTGCGAAATTACCATGTATTAGAGTAATTTCGCACCTGGTGCGAATTTACATGTATAGGTGGAATTTCGCACCCAGGGTGCGAAATTACCATCTCCCCATCTGTGACAATAGACAGAGACTGCTAGTATTGAAACGACGTCGTTCGATCGTTTTCATTTTACGTGATCTGGGCCAAGAACTCTATAATAATCAAAACATAAATGTCAGAAAGCGAACTCAGTATAAAAGCCCTTTTAACCCTTCTAAATACTTTCTAAACAAAAAAACACCCTTTTCATCAGGTTTTTAAAATATTGTATTTACGTTTGTCTTTACAAATTAACTTACACAAGGTGAATACTAAAACTGCTGGATACACTCAGTCTCAGCTATTATTATTTATCACTACCCGCATTTAAGTGATAAAAAATGTAATTTTCCACAACAGTAAAAAAAACTTTTCAGTCGTTTGGCTTGTAAATTGAGAAAGTTTATTTGTAAAATATTAACTGTCTAACTTTAATACATATGGAGCTTATTAATGATGAATGAATGTATATACATATTTTAAAGGCGCAATTTGCTCTATCTCAACCCACTTGAATGCACTTGAATGTATTTTGAGATTATAAAATTTCTTATCGGGTAAATATAAAAAGCGAAGGGATTAGTTTACATTTTTCACGAGAATTTACGGTGATATCAGCAGCAAGTGACAGTAATGAATTGGACTTTGCTCACTCGATTCATGTCGCTAGATTAACATTTTCAAACATTACTCAATTAAGGGTAGTCCCGTACCCGTAGTTATCTAATTTCAAGTGTTGAAAGAAAATATCCATTTATTATATTTAATCTGGCTATATTAAGTCAGTATATGCCTTTTTAAAATATAGTTTTAAGGATTAGTTTTTTGCTTCTATAATAGGTGTATAAAAATCCAAACATCAATAATTACCTTAATATTGGATGCAATTTATTAGCATTTATGGGAATAAAATACCAATTGGTTTTGATAGCAATTAAATATACAAGTACCTATAGTTTAGAGACCCGGTATTAGAAAATGAAATTTGTTACTTTTATACCAGTTTCATAGTGGAAGTTTAAACTAGACTTTTGTTTTAAACTTCATTTCAACAATTAATTTGGTTGCACAGAATAGTTTAATAAACCTTGAACAGGGATCATTCTGTAGTTTAATTTAAACGACAATATTCTGCCGTTTAAACCTCAGATCACTTGACACAGTGACATTTGAAAGCTGCCGATTGTCAAAAACACAAATTATTTGACGTTATTTTATGTGTTCTTCGAAAGAAAGACAAGGAAAAAGTCGCGTAAAAGCCAAGTGTGTACCTACTGTAGTATGTACATACAATGCAATACATTTGAACTGAAGTTCAGACTACGTTGTAAAACCGGACGAGTTAAACTTCAAATTTAAACTCAAGTTCAGGTTCAGTTTAACTTTAGTTTAAACTTCCACCGTGAAACTGGGGGTTAGTATTTTATAGAATAAGACGTTTTCTTTGCTTGATCGGATTAGAGTACAGAACAGAGTTCGAGCACGTCGCGTCGATCTAATTTATTTAACACATTTGATCACTAGCTGTCATATTGTTATAAAAGTGTATGCTATCCTTTTTTTTAGAATCTACTTTCATGTTCTGTAAAAGCATTCGCATTTCCAAACGAAAATGACAGTTCCGACTCTGCTCTGATCTAAAAAAAAACGCCTATAGAAAATCGAATATAAAATCGTATGCATAATGCTGGGTTTCCACTTGTCGATTTGAAATTGACAAATGACGTATTTTTATGCCAATTAAATAATTGGCAAGTGGAAATAGCGAAAAATTGCTTGTCAATGAATTGACTAATAGCGTTTGCCAATAATTGACAAGAAACCACTGGACAAGTGGAAATAGCTGAATTGTCAAACAAAATTTCACTTTCTCTATAATTGACAGAGAAAATTTAATTGGCATCGAGTTCATAAGTTGGTCAATCAACTGACAAACGATTCCTTGCCAATAATTGGCATACCTAAGTGGAAATGAACTGACGTTGGTGTCGTTCGATGAAATAAACGCGAGGGCTGTCAAACTTTGTCAATCAGTCGACATGTGGAAACCCACCTTAAGACGTAGCAATTGCTTTTACTCAGAAGAAATGTCAAAATCGAAGCATTTCCTTAGTTTCGAATGAATTAAAACTGATTTAAGTTAACCTTAACTTTTGACATCGAAAAGAAGCGCCACCGACCTTTTATTCAAATCCGTATTCGTATGAAATGTAGAAATTGACACGAAAATTAGAAGTCTGATATTTTATTGACTCAGAGCATTTGCAAAATATTTTATACGAACTTTTTTTTTTAAAACTGTCTAAAGCCTTTTGAGTTTTCACTATTTGGCTTTGAATAATTAAAAACTAAAAAGGATGTATGCGATAAGTTTCCATACCTGGTTTATCTCTTGTCGTTAACCTTCGTGAAGAAAAAATTGCCGCCATGGCGTGCATCAATCAACCGTTGCTTTAACTAATTGTCTAATTGGTATGTGAGTCAAAAAATAGTCTAACAAGCCGATAAATTGAATACAATTTCTTACAGCTAACGAGAAAATTAAAGAAATTAAAAAATCGCAGGTGTTTACCTATATCGCAATCCTCAAACCGTAATTGACAGAAATTACAATAAAGTGAACGATGAGCTATGAAAAGTATAGGTATGCTCGTTTAATAAATTTATTTATTTAATTAAGAACAAAGGTTCTAAATGCTGTAATTAAAAGTGCGAATGGCCGCTGAAAAAATATCTAACTTCATGTCATAAGAAGTTTACTAACGTGTCGATGGTGTCGGTAGCTGAATACTTTTTTGCCTAAGTCTGCCGCGTATATGACAAATTCACATCCAAATCCAAACAGGCGTTGTCCCTAGTCCCTATACCAGTCACAGTTTTCCATCCGCTTTTTGTCTGGCTCATCCCATCGTATTTCATGGATTTCAGTCAAAGCTGCTTCGTACTCCAATTTAAGCAGTCTTGTCTAGGGTCTCTGCGCGAATGTCCCGGTATGCGCCAATGTCGTGGTTTTCTTTCCGGTTTTTAGGAAACAGTAAATCCTTTATCATTCAATGCTTTTCGTTGCTTCGTAACCGTACATTTACCAGGGGGAGGCAAAATAAGCACAATTATTGTGTATGAGACAGTAGCAACTGCTAGGCAACGCAGTTGCTACGCACGGAAGTCGGCGATCAAGTTCTATGTGGTTTATGCACACTGTTCAAAAGTATAGCTTGTAAACTCAAACTCAATGCTTGTAAGTGTTCCATTCTCGGCTCCAATCCTGAAAATAAAAAAAACAAAACAGTTCTTTCGATTTCCAGACTTCCATACGGTAGCTGACAACGAAAACACATTTCCTGTTATATATTCGAACCAAAAGCAATGGGTGGTTGCACGAACTTAGTCCGAAAATGCACTGTGCACAAACTAAAATATTAATTTCATTTATTTGGTTTGTGTTATTGCTAGATTTAGTGTTGGTGTGGTTTCTGATTCGAGAACATTGGTGAAAATTAATTATTGAATGATTTTTATAGGGTAAAATGGAGTTTAAGTCAAATTAAGGAAATAAATTGTAATAAAATTAAAAACGGTGCTCACAAACTGAACTATTTAAGCTTCTGTTGACGAATACCATAAGATAAGTACATAATATGGACATTTTTTTATTCATTTAAATTTATACTCTTTAAAATAAACTGGCATAAAAATGGGGCACTATCTAAAATCAACTGGTCGTTTTAGTTCCAGACACCCATTAAAACAAAAGAATTAGTTGGATACCGAAACATACATAAATATTTTAAGTGTTTCTGTCCATTAACAATCTGTAGAGCCGATCACGACTCCTAAAGTCTTCAAAAAATAATATAGGCAATAGTTTTTGTCATACATTTTGGGTTTTTGGGGCTACAGAAAGAATGAGGTTCGGAAGTTTTACCAAAAGGTAAACAGACCCTGCCAAGGACGAACAAGGCAACATCATAGTAGAATCGCAGTGCAGTCGATGCTGAGGATATGGAATAAATACTTCTTTAGACTGTTTAACGGCGATGACGAGTTAAATCCCGCTGTCAGGCAGAATGATTCATTCAACCTGGACAATGACCAACAACAATTTCGTCCACCCGATCTGGAGGAAGTGAAAATAGCAATATCTAAACTTAAGTCGAACAAAGCCGTTGAAGCAGATGGGCTTACCGCCGAGCTATTCAAAGCGGATGGCGATGACTTGGTTAGAAACATGCACCAACTCATCTGTAAAATATGGTCGGAGGAAAGTATGCCCGATGAATGGAACCTCAGCATTGTTTGCCCGATCCTCAAGAAAGGAGACCCTCTGAACTGGGCCAACTACAGAGGTATTATAATCTTCTTAACATCGCCTACAAGATCTTATCTGGCGTGTTGTGTGAACGCCTGAAGCATTTCGTCAACAAGCCGCCTATATGACAGCATTTATAGAGACGAGCTATACAGAGCAATGTCTAGTTTTGGCGGTGTTGGCATTCCTGCCAAACTCGTTCGTTTGTGCAGGATGACAATAGAAAATGCACGCAGGCACGCTGCTCCATCAGGGTCGGTAAAGAATCCACAGAGGCCTTCGATGTCAAAAAGGATTTAGACAAGGGAATGCGCTGTTATGTGACTTCTTCAACGTCGTTCTTGAAATAATGGTGCAAAACTCAAACGCTAACACCAGAGGCACTATTTTTCAAAAGTCCGTCCATCTACGCAGCGTTATGTCACTGGCGGGTTTGCAAGTATTGAGCCGATAGGCGGCGAAGATGTGTTTGGCGGTCAATGAGGGCAAGACAAAGTATATGCTGTCATCAAGATATGACAACGACTATAGACACTAGACAGAGATATAGAGGTGAGTAAGGACTTTGTTTACCTTGACTCCGCTATGAACTTAGACATGGACAACAGCGCTGAGATTAAACGAAGAATAACATCTCGGCAATCGCTGTTTCTTTGGGCTAAGAAAGCAACAGAAGATTGTAGGTCAAACGACTGAGGTGGCTATGTCATTTAGAGCGAATGGACGCGAATGTTCCGCCCCGAAAGATCTTTGAATTCACACCCGGCGGCGGCGTAGATTAAGACCGCGACTCAGGTGGCGCACGCAAGTGGAAGGTGACCTTAACCACCAACTATTAACTACTGAGTGCTGAGCTTTAGGTTTACATCCTGTGAAAACTACAAAGAAAATAGAATAGAAGAAAAAAATAGTTGTATGGAATGTCAGGTCTATGGACCCACAAAGTTCCTAAATTCATGCACAAAATCATCTGCCGAAATGAGCACAATAGTCGTTCAGTGGTTAATGTGCTGGAATACCTACTGAGCTATAAGGTTCTTAGATTCGACCTCCGGAAAACACAAATTACATCTTAAGGTTTTTATTTTTCACTGAACTATCAAACTAATAGTTGTGATGAGAACCTATAGGTTCTATACGGACGTTGCAACAAAATATTATGTACAGGATCATCGATCGTGTTCGCTCCACAATGGTAAAAAAAGGTAAAACGCGCGTGGTGAGACAGACTAAGCCATAATCAGTAAAGGAGGTGGTGCTGAATTAACGCTCTATCTTGTGTATGTAGGTCCCATAGACCTTAGTATAAGAATATTCAATCAGTCATTGCAGCCTTCAAATTCTGTCAATTGAGTTGGTGCATATTATCAGTTGTCATGAACTAGTAAAAGTATCGTTAACCAGGAGCCTAGTTTATGTGTTCAGGAAAATTTAGTACAAACATCCAAATTCTGTTGACTTAAGACGACTAGATTTGTTATAATAAATGCAGAATTAAAAGAAACACAAAGTTTGGCAATAAAGGTATAGAACAAACTTTTAAAACATTTAATAAATAGTGTTGAGTACAAGGATTATTAATTATTTTGTGAAAACAGACAATAGTTTTACAAAGTCCTTCTCGTGCTATAACAGATCTAATGGGGTAGGGTGTAAGGGGAACATGTTTCTAATTTAAAATTGAACTCATGTTCTTGGACTGAATTCGATTTTTTTTACTCAACTTATAGTTAAGATGGAACTTGCCCCAATTTTCTTGATCTCATGTTGGCCTATGACAATTTCTTCCCATCAGCCTCAATTAGTTGCGTTATTTGTTTACCCCGTCCCGGTCGACAACAACAACGTAGAAGATGTCAACGGCTCCAGCGGCCACCCAATTAATTGCTAAAAATTTCAACTGACGAAAACAAACAAAAATCTCTTCGAATAGATAACAAATTAACTAATTAATAAAACAGTAACACTCATCTCTAGTATAAGTACGTTTTATAGTTTCAAATAAGCTTGCCATGTTCCACTCAAGGCGAATTAACATTTGGCGATATTTCGCGAGATACATATATCTCAGCCACAACATCGCCGTCACCCGACTGGTTTCACAGACCAGACCCAGAATGTTCACAGAGGCTTCCTTAATCATCAGCATTTGGTGTCAGTGCCACCTTCTGGTTTGTGCTGCTTCGCCAAACTCACAACCGATCAACATAGGAGGCGGCAGATCGCTTTCATCTTGGCGACGGTTAATTGCCAGGGATGCTGTTGTTCGGTGGCAAGCTCAATCAAATTAATTGCCGTTGTAAAACTACTCTGCCGTTCTGCTGATGCTACTTGACTCTTGAGATGCCAGCACTGTCATGCCCGATGACTGGAAAGGCTGAGAAACTTTGTTGGAGATGTCATTGATGCTCAATGCCTCGGACATTCGTCGTAACAATTATTGTTTTGTCGTCACGCGAGTGAAAGACTGAAGTGCATGGCTTAGCTGTAGGCAGTAGGTCGGCATCAGCGGCACCCCATGTCGAGTTTTATGGATGTGAAATTGAAATTCCACTAAAAAGGAAGCGCAATGGTTGGCTGTCATCGGCAGTGCGGCCATGGGGGGTAACTTATTGAAGCACAAATAAAATCCGCAAGACGTAATTGAAATGCTGAGCCAACTCCACCATTACTTGGACCGACTGCCATTAAATTAATAATGGAAATAACTACTAATTTGCAGCACCTGGGAATGTGACGACAGCGATGGAGGCAGCAACGAAGATGACGACCGTGAGACATGAGAATAGACAGCACAAGCGCTTTGTGTATAGTGAAACCGTGTGGAGTTTTTGTTCTTGCCACTTAGGAATTAAATTTAATTGGCAAAAGTGCCGCGGTCTTGAACTAGCCGTTGTTGTGCTTATGGAAATTCGGGAATCTCTCTTTTACATTTGAATGGTTTGTGAGATTCAGTAGCATTTATTAGGAAGAAATGTTTGGGAAAATGCAAGTTGCAAAGGTTGTAATCATAGTATAGAGGTACATACCTATATGTCTTTGGCCACTCTTTCGTTCTGAAGAACTTCAAAATCTCAACCGAAAACAAAGACTACACGCTCCATCCCTAAATTTTGACAAAAACTTTCTCGTCACCATCCCCTCCGGAACAATCTGGAATGAAAATATACATTTTAGAAGATAAATCAATTCACTGACATACTGACGGCTCGAAAACCAAACACGGAGTCTGTGGGGGCGTTTTCTCCGAAAGTCTTAAAATTAAGCTCTCCTTCCGTCTACCAAACTATTGTAGCGTGTTTCAGGCAGAAATTATGGCGATCTTGATCTGTATAACATCTCAAGTATAGCCCTCGACTGCCGATCATCTCTTACGGGAATGGCCGATCAGTTTAACATACCCCTTTATTGGGTGCCGGGGCATAGAGACATTCCAAGGAATTGTAGGGCCGATGAACTCGCTAGAATTGGAACAACTCCTAGGCATACCAATCCTAGGCATCCTAGGCATACCAATCGCTACTTGCAAACAAAAATTGAAGTTAGATGCTATCGAGTGGAAAAGTGGCACACTATTTGTAGCTACAAAACAAATAAGGCCTAAGCTGGATTTGAAGCGCTCTAAGAAATTGATTTCTCTGAACAGATTGCATATCGGCACCACGCAATAGGATGTCATTACTGAACACTGCCTGATAGGAAAGCATGCCGCAGAAGCTGTATGGCTGAGGAAGAGGAGGAAACTATTCCCCACCTTCTTTGTTCCTGCCCAGCTCTCTCCTGTAGAAGATAAGGCTTCGTCCATTACAAAGACTTGGGTCGGGTGATCTGATCTGACAAAAACAGCCATCAGAATCCTCTTACGCTTTATAAAGAGCTCAAAATGGTTCAACTAAAAGGGAGATCCTTTATGATCCGTTTTTCGTGGTAATATCACAATGGACATAATGATGTTGGTCTTTTTGTTATTTGTTTTATTTATCGACGAATCGGTCGACTCAGTGGTTAGTCTGTTGGACTACTGTGCGAGGGGTCCCTAGTTCGATCCCCGGAAAAACACAAATTACATCTTACGATTTTTTCCCCTGCGCCACCTCCCGCGAACGTCTGACAAACATCCGAGAGTATAACTGTCCTGAATAAGTTTCTCAATTCAGCCGTTCGAACTCGAAATAAAATTATTGTAGGTCCCTTCCTATGCCTAGGGTGTCTACCTAACGCCTGTAGTGCCAACTATTTATTTACATATTTATCGACTAATCGAATTGAATTACCCGGATGGAATGTTTCAGCGCTATTTTGAGTAAGGTTCAATCTCAGTCCATCGCTAGCAACGCAGAAAATGTTGACATAAATATATGTCAAACCAATTTTCCACGTTGATGGAGAAAATGCCGTAAACAAACACCAAGCATCTGCTTATAACAACAATAAACACTTTCCAACTGTTTGCTTCTGCTAGTATGTACAATGTACATAATGTACTACTTTTCATAACATCGCAACTGATCTCTTTCCATATACCCAACAAATCAACTCCGATTTTTACAAATATTACTGGGAAGAGGGAATAGGCCTAAAGTCATAGAAACGACAAATTGTGTTACCTGCCAGACGTTGTCAAAAGTATATTGTCAAGGAAAATTTAAGTAAATATAAAGCACAGACCACTAAGCTTTTGATTTTGAATAATTCCTGACTTTAAATACGGTTCCTAATTTTTTATAGTGACTTTTGCTAGGACAGATCAACAACGCGGAAAAATGGGAATGGCAGATTGCTTTCACTAATGTATGTGTATATGTATTAAATTGAGTCCAATAAATTACCAGTTTATGTAATGATTTTTAAGCGAGAGATATTTCCCAAGCGAGATAGAGTACATCTTTATTCAAGTGACGTTTAGTGTATAAACAGAACTCTTACCCCCAGTGTAAGAATGGAAGTTCAAATTTGAAGCTCTGCTCGCATCTGGTGTCACAATATAATCTGAACTTCAGCTCAATTGAACGCAGTCTAACTAAATTTAATGAATATAATTTGGCAGTGTTGTACAGTGCTTAGTTTATATAAGACATTAGCTGAACCCCCGCTAGCTTCGCCAGGACTTTTTTTGCTTTTTTAATTATTTTGGCCTATCAATTGATCACCGTAATTACTGACATTGAAAAGAAATCAACTAAATTGGTTGAAAATTACGGGTGACAATTTTTAATTTTTTGTTTGTAGGTATCTACCTATTGGAGGTGCCATGCTCCTTTGTCTAACTTTAACCAATCTTGACAGGAGCACTCTAGGGCCAATACCTAAGATTATCTGTAAGTTTGAGCTCAATCGATTCGGTGGTTTTCGAAATATGTATACGATTTTGAATGTTTTTTTTTATATGGGTGGTGCCACGCCCCTTTCTTCACAGGAGCACTCCACGGCTAATACGCAAGATTACGTATAAATTTGAGCTCAATCAATTTAGTGGTTTTCGATATATTCGATTTTGAATGTTTTTTTTGTGGGCGGTCGGTGCCACGCCTATCTGTTCGATAAGATAATATAAAAATTTGCAAAATCGTTCCTTGTCTTTTCTTTCAAAGAATACACAAAAAAACGTTAAATATTTGTGTTTTTGACATTCGGCAGTTTTCAAATAATTGAAATGTCAATGAAATGTCCTATACCCGTGTGGGGATTGCCCTTGATGATTTAGAGTCGATGGCGGAGAATCGAGAGCTATGGAGGGTCCACTTGAGCAACCTACACCCGCGACTCACTTAAAGGACAAGCGGATCATTGAAAATGAATGAATGAATGAAATATCAATGTGTCAAGTGATCTGAGGTTTAAACGGCAACTGATGTGGGTCAAAGCTCAGATCTACGCATACGCATACCTTACCTAAAATATATTGAATGTTGGCTCTTTGATTTTTGTATATGGCTACAAAATCAGAGCAGCAATATTTACTACCCACTACAATTACTATACGTCATACACATCATATTCCACGCCATCTAATTAAGTTCTAAAATTAATTGATTTAAAATATCTATCTATCCATCCAACTCCATCAAAGAAACAACAGGCGATGAAACGAATTACATGCCATCAACCATCTTTCCCATGAGTAATCTTCAATCTTATAGAGAAGAACGTGCATCGTTGTTGCTCTTACTTAGTCTTTCTTCAAAATCAAAATACATTTCCGATAAAGCAAGTAAAACAAAACAAAAAGAAATACCGACCGGCCAAATCTGAAGGAATTACCCCTCCACCATTTGCCAAGGAATCAAGATGCAACGTGTGTGCTATTCATATACAGCCAGAGCTTCGTCTCTCGATTACTTTTGTTAAATGCCGCTTATAAGGACTTGAGCCATGCCCTTTGGCTTTGATGTATTGCTCCTACCACAGCCGCTTGCATGTTCAATCGATAAATCATACTTTGCCAGCATTTTTGATTTATTTGTTCATAATAATCTCTGCTGCACCTATATACGCAACGCTATAACTAAACTGAGCGCGGATAGTCTTTACAACTTTATTATAAGTGGTGACCATGTCTCAAGGATGTTATTATTCTCGTCTCACGACGCACGGTGTTCCATTGACATAATAATATATAGTATCTATACCGAAATAAGTTGTGCAATTAAATTATTATTCGCGATACTTAGGGATTGCGTTTTATTAAATTCGCGTAGGAAAGAGGTTTACAATATAAAATGTACGAAAATTGTGAAGTTATCTACGAATTAAGGTGGGTACTGACTACTGTACTGATTGATAGACAATTTTACCGCGAATGTAGTTCTCGAAATGAGATTCCTTCGTTGTGTTAGTATTAAAATTAACACCAGAATATCAGGTCCCGTTGCGGCATTCAGAACATCACGACGGATTTGTTTCAAATTCAACTCCGTAAATGAGTTATGTGGGCTCACGGTACAGTCTCGTAAATAAAGTTTCTAGAGGTACATTTTAAAGTGTGACCCACTGTTTTGACATGTTCTATAGAACTACACATTTTGCAATTAACTTTTACTTAAAAAAAAAAATAAACAAATACATATGATTAATGGACCTAATCCTGCATAATTATACTTGAGTCCTGTTTCCCATTGTGGGTCCTTGAACCATCGTATGCGGTTTCTGGGAGTACGCTTTAGCTCTTCCCAATTTTCCCAGTTGACGCGACTCACAGTCCTGCTCCATGTTTCTCGGTCGTCTTAGGTTGACAGGTTCAATATTGCATTGAAGGGGTAGCTAGAAGTGTCGACCTCTCAAAATGTATGTCCAAGTCACTGCCATTTTGATAATGGTTCCTGACTCATTCTAACATATGGGGTTGTATGCTTTGGTAGACACCTTATAGAGAATACCTACGTTTGCAGCTTTATCGTAACGATGACAGTAATTTCCCAAGAGCTGCATTTAAATGACATCACCGATTCGACATTGGAGCGGAACAGACGTAGCAAGCTAGGTGTAGGTATAGGTTAATTGCACCTCTCTGCCAATTCGTTAACACCATTCAAAACGAAGGCTTCATTTTACCTCGGTTGACGACATCACGTTCGGTTCTGTTTTCGATCGACACTTTACTTCCTAGTTGTAATTCCCAGCAATGCAAAGTGGAATGGCCTAGAGCTGGACTAATAATCTTTGTTATGGCAGTTTTGATCATCAGCCCAACGACATTTGCCTCCTTCTCCATATCTGCTCTTATTTGGTCCATAACTCTATGGATTAAGCATAAGTTGTCAGCTTATTCGAGATCTTTGAGTTTGTATAAAAGTCCATCGAATACCTTCGCTTTCGTTTGGAAAATTTTTTGTGTCCCAAGGCCGATCTGCCAGCTCTGGTGGAACAGCTCTGCCAATGTTATTTTTGCCGCACACAAAAGTTCTTAAGAACCTTGATTGCCAAGCTCAACTCATCTCAGAGAAAAATCTAAGCCTTTAGCCGAATCTTGACTAACCCTAAGTTCACAGTGGAAGTTTAAACTACACTTTTAGTTCAAACTTCAGTTCAACAATTAATTCGACTTCACAGTTCCGTTTAAGCCTTGAACAGATTATATTGTGAAATCGGACGAGTTGAACTTCAAATTTAAACTCAAATTCAGGTTGAGTTGAACTTTAGTTTAAAATTCTACTGCGTGAAACTGGGGGCAAGACTGTAAAAAAAACTGCCCTCCTCTTTAGTGATTCGGTAAAAGGTTCTGCTGGCAAACCTGCTATGCTTCGTCTGATTCTGTGGCCAAGGTGTTTATATATATAATTCTTCTGTACGTGATTGTAACCGAACTCCTCCTGAACGGCTGGACCGATTTTAATGAAATTTTGTGTGTGTGTTTGAATGGGTCTAAGGATGGTTTAGATTCACAATTAGACCTGGTAGGTAGCGCTGCGATCCGATTTAAATAATAACCACTCAACAATAAATAAAAAAATTAAAAAGCAAGAAGCTCATACATTTCTCCACACCCATGGCCGTGGGAGCTAAAGTTGTAAAATTGAAAGCATTAATGCGCATTGTCCAAACAAACAACCGCGCGAAGTATGGGTGGGGTTCCTGGGCACACGTTTTTAGGAAATAACGGTAGAAGTACACGGAGTATAGAATCAGTCCAGACACATCGGTTAATGTAGTTTCCCCGCGGCCCTGGATTTTTCTTTTTACAGAGGCAGTATAAAGTTCCGATGCAGTAGGTATCACTAGCTGAACTAGTTTGCAAATCCCAAAACAATGATAGACTTGGAGCTAAACGGGGAAGTTTGAAATTCGTGAATATTCTGTTTTGATATTCCAATTATACAGACAGACATATTTCAGTGGTAGGTATACATATTATTTTGTTTGCTTCGGGAACTGCCTTTAAAACAAATTGTAAGAACACATTTCACACAATATGCAAAATGACAACGTTATCCCAATAGCCGTAGTTTTCCAACAAATACCGCCCATATCTGTGCTCTAATTTTATATATTTTCTATTGATGCATAAACTAATTTTTATTATACCGAAAATATTTTTTATTAACCAAAATCAATCATCAACGTAACATTAACATCCAAGCAATATGCTAAATGACTTCCAATAAATCCCAAAGAACGATGTTTACTCACCTCTCTAAACAATTCCAAATGACTCGAACTCAAACTCGATGTGTTGATAACTCGAATGAATGGCATTATGATGAAAGATGAAAGTCGGTAAATCGCACACACGCAAAGTGCAGCAACGCGAATAATCCCAACTGACATGCCGCAACGTTATCGGCAACGACAGCGTCTCCCCTCATCATACACGCCACACTACGCCATGCCAGACCATGGCTCCAACCACGATGACAACGACAACGACGCCGAGCGTCATAAAGAGTCAACAGAGCAAAATGAGGCGCAAACAGAACGAATGAACGAACGAAAAAAAATGACACAAAAAAGACAGTTAAATAATAATCATAATGACAGAATTCACTTAGCGATTCAAACCATACGAACGACGCCGAGTGCCGTCGACTGCCGAGTTATGAGTGCAAGTCCACTACAAAATATACAGCCCGACGCGGGACGCGGCTCGTTTTGTTACTGCGCAAGGGGACGATGTGCCGCAGGCGCAGGACAGTCACATGTGACCACATTTGCTGTATCCCGCACACACGATGATTTGTACCTTTGCTCGTCATCATCATCATTATCATCGAAACGGTGACCGCAACTAGAGGCCAGAAAGATATTGACCACAGATATGGCCGCGGTAAAGGAATGCTGTATCCTGTATCCGCTGGGACAAGCGACGCTGCTGATAGCTGACACGCTGAGATGTTCAGCTTTATTAATTTTGCGGTTTTTATGCGGAATGTCACATAATGTAAGCGTAATGTGAGATTATGCGAGCACTTTGGTGGAAATAAAAACTGGAAAGAGGAACTGAGCTTTTAGCGACGCAGATTGACATGTGGGTGGGCGCACCAAATGCATTAGCACTCGCGTTTCTTCTTCTGCGGTATAGTTTGCAGATCAAACCATTTCACCGCCACACTGCTGCTGTCGTTGGCAATTAAAAATGCAAGCGAGATAATTTTACATTAAGCAAATGCCCTGGCACTTGGAATTGGAATCGAAATCGAAGGCATTTAATTAATTGGCTCGGCCGCTATCTTATCACCGACGACGACGTCGAGAATTGGTGGACGGAAGCAAGGAACACCAAAAGCGGTCGAATAGTACTAACACCAGCACCTGGGAACTGGAAAAGAAAGGCAAGCGTCTGGTCAATGGTGGCGACGCCGACGACGTATAGAGATTTCAGCGAATTCTGTAGTTGAGTGCCCGCCAAGACTGGCGGCAGCATCTGTACAGGGCAGTTGAGAAATGCAAAGTGGATGATAAGAGGAGCGGCCTTTATTCGGTTTGTTTGGTCATAAAGTAGTCACTTTAAATTCTAAAGAAACGCAAATGTTTGCTATTTGCGTACAGTCTGCTATCTTTAAAAAGTTTTGCAATACAGCCGAGAGGAAGCCGAAGTCAATCAAGTAGATAAGGACATTATGCAGTTTCTTTTTTTCAGATTGGACGTTTAGACTTGTTTTGGTATTGTCGGCACAGATCTCTGACTACTTCATGCACATACAACACAAATTAACTTCAGGATATCTCATTTACCGGACATTCCATCCACCCTCATTTTTGGGGTGGGTGGCTTTTTTCGCTTTGCTGGTACATAATAATAAGGTCGTAATGTCGGCAACGTCATACATAACGATCTACAAATCGTCAACACTTCGATCGGGCAAATTTGAAATTATATCCGTAAAAAATAAAAAACAAAAAAATGTCTTTTCCAATAGAAATCACTGGTGGAATCCTTTTCAAACTGAAACGAAAACCGTGCTCGGTCATCAGCAGATTTCGCTAGATATAATCCATAAAACTACGACTATGGTGGTCATTTGCGGCAGCTCAACCCGCAGTTTCTCTGCCCTGGTAGTCCCTCCACTACGGCATTCTCTTCCTCTTATTCACACATGATTGCACGATCAGATATACCGCTCGCAACGTCTCATATCAAATAAAATTTAATCGCGTAGACCTTGAGGTCTATGAAGAATGGACAGACAACTTCACGGCCGATGATGTCGGATTATGCACTTATCTCCTAAACAGCATCGAAGTCGAAGAGCCGAAGGCAGCAACGACTGGCAGACTAGGCCAGATATGACATCAAAAATTAATTACTTGACTCATGGTTCCGAAGAATTTCTTTAAGCTTATCGGGGTCGTTTCCACTTCAACTAAAGTCAAACTAAGATCCGCCAGTAAACAAGAAAAATGAGAACTTTCATTCCGCCAAACATGCGTGGAAGCACTAATTGACAAGTCGTGTATAGAAATATTTGCGTGATGGGTTTTCAATTCTTCTCTGATGAAATATTGTTGGCTGAATTAACTTCAAGCGGTTGAATATTCAACTTTCTATGGTGAGTTCAAAAAGGGCGAATTCAAAGAGCGCCATCTAAGACCGGTCGATATAAACTAGGTCATTGACAGTTGTCTAATCTAGGTAGGGTATACTCGTATCAATACTACGATATCCCGCAATCCACAAAACACCCGAACTCACGGCTTACGTCTCCCAGTCCGAAGATCAACACCTCAGATAGCCCCAAAAACGACACCAGACTATCCGCCATCGGACACCAATGCAAACACCATCAGACACAAAGAGTCAATTAATTAGTAGATCCACTCCAGATTGCGCATCCATTAGCCCCGGCCAACTAAAAGAAGGAAAAACTGTTAAAAAGAAACAAAACTCCAAGAAAATGCGGCACCAAAAGAAGCGAGATGATAACACACACACACACACACCACACCGTGCGGCGAAAAAATGTTATCGTAGCCGACGCAGCAGCCGCTGTCTGCCGCCAGCCGTAACCCCAACTCCTGGCTCAAGTGCATCAACTTAAATTGGAAATTAATCGATAAGAGCGATTTTTTGTTCTCCTCTTTTCGGCCTGGTTTCCTCCAAAGTAGAATGTGGCATCCTGCTTCTGGAGATGGAATGATGCTCTAGAAAGGATTGAGATTAGGCCGCCATGGCGCACGGCCGCCACGTTATTGCACGTAACCTGTGCGCGGAAAGCACTGCGAACAAAATTAGTTTTTATTTATTGTTGGTCCGAATTAAATGATCGTTTCTGGTAGCATAGAGGCACCCAGAGAGAAGATCCAGAGACGGCACGATAGTGCGCAGAAGATTACGCATAAAAGGTGGAAACCTGTTCCATCGAAGCCGATGATTAGTTTGCTGTTTTCTTGGTAGGCAATTCGTCGCAGTAGAATCGCACGAATGCTATAGACGAACGTAGCGAATCGCACAACCACAACATAGCTCAGGTGGGAACAATTCGTTCGGACCGTGCACACCACATGCGCGGAGATAATTTTTGACATATTAAAGAGTTTTTACGGCTGAGATGAGCTTTAAACGTTAAGAAGGTTCGATTGGAATTTCACTTAATAAAAATTAAAATGGCGGGGAAAACGTAAAATTTATACCGAGGAAGTGTATTGTAAGGCAAAAGAGGAAAACTATAAAAATATAACTATGGAAACTCTGAGAAGCAAGAGTGGCAGCATGATCCAAATTTGGCTTTCAATTTTATGAGGCAGTGGTTGGTTAGACCTTCGTTGGTTGGATGGTTGAAAGTGGCTGTCAGCTGGGATGCTAAGACACTTAGACCATCATAGATCCATTGTGATACCACAAAAAACGGATCATATGAGATGAGATCTCGCATTTTGAGCTCTTTATAAAGCGTAAGAGGATTCTGATGGCTGTGTTTGTCAGATCAGATCACCCGACCCAAGTCCTTGTAATGGACGACTTAGTGAAGCTTTATCTTCTACGGGAGAGAGCTGGACAGGAACAAAGACGGTGAGGAATGGTTGCCTTCTCTTCCTCATCCATACAGCTTCAGCAAAAGTCGTTTGCGAAAATGCCTAGCCTTGCGGTATGTTTTCCTATCAGGCAGTGTCCATGTCCAGTCCAGTAATGACACCTGTGGCGCCGATACGCAATCTGTTGAGAGAAATCAATTTCTTAAAGCGTTTCAAATCCAGCTTTGGCCAAATTTGTTTTGTCGCTTGACATGGCAACATCAGATCACTTAAAATAAAAACGATTGGACGATATCGTTTTCACGCATGCTGTCTCTATCATATCTGGTGGTAATAAACAGAGACTGATATTGTCGAAACGATGTCGTCCGATCGTTTTTATTTAACGTTATCTGCCCCCTGGATTCTCCTTCATTATCTCTAGAAAGACTGAGGAGAGTTTGGTGGAATCATCTTCCATTTATCTGACGTGATCTTTTTTTTTAAATAGTTTCCTGATGCCTATTTGGCTGACACTGCGACCATAACAGAACTACTGTGTCGAAGAAAGATATATAGTTATTCTAAGAGACGGGTGACCTCCCTAACGAAGGTCGATATATCCTTAGCCGCCGAGTTCCAAAGATCTGCTGGGGTACGTGCCTCCCTATTGAAGACACGTTTTCTTAACCAATAAAGTGCCGGGCAATCAAAGAGAATGTGTTCGGAGGATTTTTCATCCTCCAGGCAGTACCTGTATTTTTTGTCTCCGGGCACAGATTCATTTTATTAAGATGATATCGCAGGCCACAATGCCCAGCTTTTTGATATTTTCCTTATTTAGGTTGAGGATTTCCTTGTAGGAGCATAAATAAATAAATAAATAGGTGGCGCAACAGGCGGGTGACACCCAAGGCCTAGCTTCTCGCAACCATTCGTTTTGTGTGAGTTTCTATTTTTGGGACGAATGGAAGGGACCTACAATTTTATGCCGAGTCCGAACGGCTCAATTGAGAAGCTTTTTCATGACAGGCATACTCTCGGATGTTTGTCAGACGTTCGCGAGAGGTGGCGCAGTAGAAAAAACTTTAAGATGTAATTTGGGTTTTTCCGGGGATCGAACCTGGGATCTCTCGCACAGTAGTCCAACACACTAACCACTGCGCTACTGCGCCGACCCTTGTAGGAGCAAGGTTTAATTAATCTGTTGGATTGTCTTAAACCCGGAAGATTTTCCCAGTGATTTTGACAAAGTTTCTGTTCCCAATCGTTAATTACACCCAAAGCAGTAGCCCAATTGACCTTGCAATAAGGTCCTGGTCCATAGAACGCGAATTCGGATCCAGCCCTAGCTAGTTGGTCCGCCGCCGATTCGTTGCCCGCAATACCTTGATGGCCAGGGTGATAGATCCGTCCGCATCGCTTTAGTCGATAACCGCCAGCACTATTTTCTATTTAAGGACATCGCTGTAAGACTTTGATATGGTGTTGAGTCCGAAAATGTATACTGGTGCTATGTACCTTGGCTCTTTTGGGATCCGACACGGTTCCTTAAACGATCGTTGTCGCTTTGACGTAGAGTCGCTGCTAGTCCCAGCTCGAGAATACGGTTGGCTGTACGCCGATCTTTGTTATACGTTATACTTCTTTGCAACATGACCTACAGGTCCTCAATGTTGAAGCCTGGAACAAGTGACAATTTTACATCCACATAGCAGTCCTGTGTCTAAAATTCCCTTTGCCGCAGATTGTCTGATGTCTGGTTTTACTATCAAAAGAAAATATCTTAACCTTGGTTGCCCATCGTAAAACCAGACATCAGATAATCTGCGGCAAAGGGAATCTTTCAAATACCCCTAGATCGGCGCAAAGGACTTTGTCTTTTTTGTGCGTGTCCAGTTCAGTAAGGCTTGTTTTCACCTCAACATCGTATATGACATGAATTAAAGAAACACAGGATTACGGCCACGTCTTATTTTGGTGGTTACCGCTTTTTTTTTTGTGACTTCTTAGAAATAGGAACCGTTGGCTGAGGAAATTACCGCTAAAATCTAAATTAGCTTTTTTTGTTGTCAATACCGTAAAAAATGCAGCTCATTGTACATTAACGAAGCATGGTACATAATAAAATGTTAACACAACTCCACCACCAAATGTCAAGTCATGTCAATATACTCAGTTCATCCAAGAAGTTGAGAACTTCATTTAACGTTTCGCTTGAATTCACTTTTAATGGATTCGAAGCACACGAATCTGTTATGCTGCATCGAACAGCTTTCTGCCTCTCCAAACCAAGCCAAGCGCTGATAAATTTTCGATATTGAAGAAGAACGACGGGACCACATCAGTCCACAATGTCTGCATCGATACTCACATCTTTATTACAAAAAAAAAAAAAAAAAAAATGCCGACGATCTCCGAGTATGCATTTATAGGGTCTCTGCTTCCTAGAGCCTATACAAAAGAGATGAGGGAAGGTTGGAATAAAAAAAAAAAATTATAATCACACAATGTGCGCCATGGCTGAGCCTTACTTTACACATTTGCTTGCTCTTTTTATAGCTTGCAACGCTTAAGCCCCGGGGGCGGTTCGATTTGGTGCATTTACCCATTCCAGGGTGTCGGTAATTATAGGGAGTTTATGTCTGCGCTTCCTTTTAACATTTTTTTTTCTCTCCACTGTTTCTTTATTCGTTCGCTTTTGATTGCTGAATTATCTTTGCCGTGAAATCAAAACGTGGGTAGGTAAAGATCGCTATAGTGTGCAGAGTGCTTCGAGGTTCGTGGTTCTGGCTTTGGCGGAGCGAAGGAAATTGTTCATTTGCTCCACCTGGAGGAGGATGGTGTATGCCGGGCGGCTGCGGCTGGATGCACGAGATAGGTAGTATACATTATGTTCAATGTTCAGTGCTCAGTGGGTGTGTAATGGAAATTGAATGCATTAATTTGACGGGGCAAGACTGGATTCATTTTGTCTGACGGGGTATTAATTAAATTTAAATATATTTATTCAGCAAGAAAGATCTTGGATTGTGCTCCAACAACCAGTAGTGCCAAGATTAACATTCACAGCAAAAAGATAGGGCAAACTGAGTTGTGGCCTGGTATTGTATAGGAATGTAGATGTCATAAAGATAAAAGATTGATGGATGAAACTGAAAGGTGTAAAGTGCAGCAAGCATCACGAAGGTAGGGTACATAAATATAGACTTCTTTAATTACCCGCTAGGTATTGACTTATTTGGGAGTAGATATAGTTGAAATGGGTGTGTAAAGGGTGTTTTTTTTTAGAGGTATAGAACTTTGAAATGGAATAAAACAAAGATGATTTTTTTAAATTGACATGCAATTTACTTTATTTGAAAGATAATTTTCTGGCATTATAATTTAAATATGATTTCTTGCACATGACCACCACAGCTGGCTCGGACGTAGTCTAATGTGGAGGTCCAATTTTCGATGACTTTTCCCAACATTTGTGGCCGTATATCGGCAATAACGCGGCGAATGTTGTCCTCCAAGTGGTCAATCGTTTCGGGCTTATCGGCGTAGACTAGCGACTTCACATATCCCCACAGTAAATAGTCGAGCGGCGTTCAATCGCACGATCTTGGAGGCCAATTCACGGGTCCGCAACGTGAAACTATGCGGATACCAAACGTTTCCTTCAATAAAACAATTGTGGCACAAACTGTGTGACATGTGGCGCCATCTTGTTGAAACCACAGCTCCTGCACATCATGGTTGTTCAATTGATGAACGAAAAAGTCAGGAATCATGGCTCTATAGCGGTCACCATTGACTGTAACGTTCTGGCCAGCATCGTTTTTAAAGATGTACGGACCAATTATTCCACCAACCCATAAAGCACACCAAACAATCAGCTTTTGTGGATGTAACGGTGTCTCAACATACACTTGAGGATTATCATCACTCCAAATACGGCAGTTTTGTTTATTGGCGTATCCATTAAACCAAAAGTATGAGCTTCATCGCTAAACAAAATTCGCTTATGAAATGGACGTAGTGCGCGATACATATTTCAAGTCATGATTTTTAAAATAAATTTGCACAATTTGGTAGCGTTGTTCAGGCGTCAGTCTATACATGTTGAAATGCCAAACCAAACTAAAAATAAATCACTTGACAGCTGACAAAATGGCCGCCAGTTAAAATAGTGTTGCCAACTTAAAGTTCTGTACCTCTAAAAAAAACACCCTTTATTTGATTAGTTGTGCGTATGGGGAAGTTAGAACGTAGACAATGCGAAGGATTGCGATTATATA
The DNA here is from genome assembly GCA_949372485.1 of Cheilosia soror. Taxonomy (NCBI): domain Eukaryota; kingdom Metazoa; phylum Arthropoda; class Insecta; order Diptera; family Syrphidae; genus Cheilosia; species Cheilosia soror. Next base: position 100,626,662 of record OX443563.1, read on the forward strand.
TCCAGTATATTGCGCTCCAGATACAAGAATACTGAACACAGTATAGTGCGGATATACCTAAAGGCAAAATTAGGAATAGAACATTTTTTTTTCAGCAACAGAATTTAGCGACAGAAAAATGGCTGTTTGACGACAGAACTTAAACAAGTTTGTATTGATTGTTTCTGTTGCTGCATGCTGCCAGCGACAGAAATGCAATTTATCGTGGGAGGGAGGTTTTTTTGCACAAAACAGACGGCTGCCATCTTTTTCTGGATCTGTTTCAGTTTTGTGTAGCTGAGCGAGCAACGTAAAGGTAAACAGAACCATCAGAATTTACAACAGAACAAAAAACGTTCTGTTCTGTTTCAGTTTCTGTTCCTGTTAGTGTTCTTTGTCACTTGGTGCCTTATGGGCTGATTTAACTGTTGACGATCTGCGCCATCGCATAAGTGATTAACAACTGATGTATGCATTTTTACGATCGTGGACTAAATCGTTTGCATCTTGCATGCAGGAGGCGTATTATCAATAATATCATAGATTGCGACAGAGTCACTATAAAAGCTCTCCAAGAGGAGCGACATCAACTACGGGACATACTAAAAACAAGAACGAACATAATGTATGTATATATCTATAAAAAGCCAGTGCCAAACATCCATAGCCGTGTAGGTAGGTACACATATGTCTTTCTTTTCCGTTCTGTTGTCAAGGGCAGTGCTATCGAAAATGCAGTAAAACCTCTATATTGCTAGAAATGGTTCCTACTGAAATATTAAGGCTAAAAAAACGGATACCTTGGATATGGACCCATCACATCATCGTTGTAAATCTTCAACTATTACAGAAACTAACACAGAACTTGTAGAAAACAACCTATAGGAGCTTATTATTCCCCGATTGCAAGTCAAACAATCTATAGAACTGGCTTGGTGGAGATATATTTCGATAGGACTACAATTTCCAACAATTTATTTGCAAACATATAGCACCTATTCCATAACGATCCCTAACATCAACTCCCATTTGAAAGGGCATCACAATGGGTTCGCAAGGATCTAAGTGTGGTACATCAGATTTTACCCCGCTTTGCCAACCCGTAAACCTAACCTAACCTAACCTAGCACCTATTTGCAAGTATTGCGGGGTGCGTTCTTTAACAAATTAATTTGTTGTTGCATTGCTAATACATAGGTATTTAAAATAAACACGCAGTTAGATAATTTTTGTATTGTTGTAATTTTACTTTAAAATAATAAATCAATCTAAGCAACATTCTATTTATTCTAACCATTGGAAGTGCCTCGACCACCATGTCCAATACTTTTGTAAACTCCAGCCAGATCACTGATCTCGAGCATCGCCAGCTGCAACTGTCATCTTGATTTCATCGAACGATTTAGTTTTTTTGCCTCCAAAGGAAGTCTCAATTTTCACACGCATGAATGGTTTAATTACAAATAGCTTTTGTTGCCCCCTTCTTTATCTGCAGTGCAACATCGTCCACGAAAAAAAAAAAGATCATACGGGACACCGACCAAGTACATTATACCGAACAGAAGTTCCTCTTCAATCCGAAAAAAAATATCAACTCACGGCACCATAACAAATTTCCGATACTCTTTTTCGCTTTATTCCTTTATCTTCAATAAACTGATCGCTCCTCCACCGAAACCGTAACGAAAGGGACAATCCCCCTTCTCTCACCCGCTAGCAGATCAAAATTCCTTTGATCTCCGATCGACTGTCAGCCAGAGAATCTTTCTTTCATATTTTTTTTTTTATTTTTCTTAATATTTTTATGATTAAGTCTTTTTTAATTGTTTTTTATGTGAATGCGGTTTCGTTGTGACTTGTGGAAATGAAAGGATACTGTATACAGAAGAAGATCAATTCGAGGTGGTAAGGGGCAATTAAATGCACAACCCATCGTAATCAAACTCAAATGAACACACCAGATGGACGTAGGTAGGATGAAACGAAAATGAAACGCACGATGTGAACTCAACTGATGAACGTTGCGTTGCGACGACGGACGCAGCCTCTCTCTCAATTAGCACACGCATGTGTGATTTCCGAGCAAAACTATCCTCGGCGGCTGAGATCAAACGTAGGTCGTTGTATACGGCGCGCACTATGTGTGTTTTTATTGCCCAGATCGGCCCCGGAGCAAACACTGATCTTGTGCGATCATCAATGACGCAGCTACTATACTTACCTTCAATTCAGATGCTGTTGCTGTATCGGGCGCATTCTATAGTCGAGTAGCACCTTTGGGCGAATGGGCCTATTGAGTTGAGGGTATCATATCCATAATGTAGGGCTACCTACAGACATATGACATACTACCTATATCTGCTGGTTTTTAAGGGTGAACATTGAACATAGAGATCGCTGATCGTGCGGACCACTTGGGATTATGGGATCATATCATGCGAAAAAATATGTAATTTGCAGGAGCAATTTGTTCACGGGACCGGTCTTTTTATAGAGCTCTTGAGAGCAATTTGCTTTTTATTTTATTTGCTAAAGGGCGCTGCGCTGACTAGATGAGATATTGTTGTCGCCGATGAGGAGAAGGGTCTTTGACAATGGATCAGCATTTGAATGGAAACGGATGGACAATTTGAGGGAGGTTCTCTGAGTCTTTTGTGCGCACATCATAATTTAAATTTTTCTATTCTTAGCAGCTCACATCCTGAGGGACAAACACAATTATTCTGAATGCGCGCTGCGTATGCATTCAGCTTTTAAATGTATTGGTGATTTTGTGTATTTAAATGGCTTTCAATTGTTTGAGGGGACATCTGGGAAATAAGGGGCGATATGAATTTATTCAAATGATGACCGGCGGCAATCAAGTGATGCGGTGAGTTATGGGTGATTTGAAAACTTATATTTGCTAAAGGGATAAAGAAAGATACGTTTACATGGGAAACATCTAAAGTAGTGGCTACCAGGATGCATTCTGAACATTTATCTCAATCCCGGGATTTTAAGGATTCGCTACATAATAATCTGGGATTTTTCAAAGGGACGCTTTTCATTATCTTTTAAATGATAGTGATAGATGATATGAGTTCTATATGTGACCTTAAAATCGATAAACAGTTGGTGAGTCGTATTAAACTCGACTTGTTGAGTTCTCTTCAGGAACTATGGTATTGTGAATACTTGATCGTTTGGACTTATCGAACCTTAAAGCTTATACTGGTCCAATCAGTTCGTTAACAAATGGTTACAAGCGTATACCTCTGAATTTATTAGTCGTCCTTTTCATCTCCGCAGCTTCTGCAGAAATCATTATATGACTGCCCGAGCCTTTGCGCGTGTCTACCTAGTAGGTATGCAGTGCCCGGAGATGACATTAATGACTTTCGAAATCCCAAATCTTTTAAGTCGAAGAAGATCCTTGGATTTTTTTTTATCCAGAGCTGGCCATGTGAGCCTAGCAGTATCACAGTATCCTAGATGTTTCCATCTGAATCCAGCTCTGCTTGCAGCTTGCTGCGTCCGTCTGAATTATTCGTTTAACGTAGGAAAGTGGTGCATATGCATACACGTTGTTCAGACTTATACTATCCACGCCAGAGGAGCCTAGCCTTGCAGATGTCACAGTGACCAGGAATTTAGCAGAGGGTGAGGTTGTAATGTATCTCATTAAGAGATACGCGGCAATCTTCCACCGCCTTAGATCTTATTTTGCTAGATATTAAATTTTTGCTTGTAGCTTGGCTAACAATGTTTATGACGATATCTCTTTGTGATACCGAATTAATCGACAGCCACGCTATAGCTTGATGAATAGCTGTAATTTCGGCTTGAAAGACACTGCAGTGTTTCGGAACTCGGAAGATAGAAGGAGACTCCCAGATTCAGAAGGAGAGGCCCCCTGCAGTGTCTTGGAACCATCTGTAAATATTGACAGTGATTTGTCGTGTAGGACATTTTGTGCATCCCATTATTGGTTCCTGTCCGGTATTTCATGAGTGAAAACTTTTTCGAAGTTGATTTTCCTAGGCAGGTAATCGGTAGTAAAGGGCAAGGGGGTCGCTGTAGAAGAATGCTGGCATGTCCAGTCGGTTGCCCTCTCCAGTGTTTCCCTTTCCCTAATCTGATTGTTTATTGACGAATGTAGTTTGGCGAAGCTGATATTGATAACAACAATCGCACGAATCCCAAAACAGGTATTTTGAGCCATAACGTAAACAAAATTTCAAGGAGCAGGAACTCACTTATACGTAAACATGAGACGAATTACAATAGAAATCGACACGACAATTTTGACAAATTCATTCCACCAGCGAAAATCATCAGTAGAAAAGTTCCACTCAAACAAATTCCGATTTATTCACAAGGACTTCTTTCACAGGTACGACGTGTTTTCCTCCTCACTTCACCAAACATGTTGACATCTAAATTCAACAACTCTATACAAGAAAGTGTTACATCGCCATCAGCGACGTTCCTCTACACCTAGCTAAGTTGTTTGACAAGCATATAACAATTATGTACATACGCAATTCGCAAGTAATGCGTGTGATATCGGCCATCAACAATCTTCTCTTCTCACCTCTTCTGTCAATATCAAATACCATCAGCCGGTTTCTGGTAATGCCTGGTGCGCTACTATACCACTTACAACGTTTCGCTGGCTTGGCTATTACTCCCTAGCGAACGCTACTTAATCCATCATCGGTATAACTATACTGCCTTTGTGTAGTACGGCATACAGCTACCTAACGTTGTTGTTCCACTTGTAATTATACCACGTTAATTCCACTTTACATTCGCATTGCTAGGGTTTCAAGAGTGCGAGTGTGGCTGGGCACAAAGGTATTTAATTTCAAAACATTCAGTTTTGTAAGGTAGCGAACGAAAGAGAAACAACCAAGGAGTATAGTTGTCAGACCAGCAAAGTGGAAGGCCATCGGGAACAACTAATCTAATTCCCTTTTTGAAAGTGAATTAAGTTTTTGCCGCTGCTGACAAAAGAAATGTCATCGGGTCTCTTGTAAAAGGGAAAACAAACGCGATAAGTACCTACGTATACCTAGTAGCAGTGGCAGAGGATCCTTTTACAAATCTCCACTTAAAGTGTTGAAAGAGGCAACAGGATGAACCTAAAAATGGTGAATGTATTATTGGAAGATGCAGATATGGATTCTTGAGAGGATTTGCTTTGTTTGTTTTTTCCCTGGGTGAAATGGGATTAATTGCATAACAATATGCGATTTGGAAGGTACACTCATTTGGGTCTATTGATGGTTGCTCAAGATATGAAAAGGAGAGAGAGACTATACAGTTTTACAATCTGGACTAAACTCCTGAGATAATGGGGGATTGTGCAGTTTTAATTATATGAATGTAGAGCAGTATGTTACTATGGGAATATGCACAAAGATACGAACATCTGGCTTTGGAAAAGAGATAAGAAAGTGAATGTCAAATCAAAAAGAAATGTGACACTGATTGAATCTGAATTTGATTTCAGCGGTGCAGGGAAATAAGTCCCCGGAACTAAGTTCACTGAGCGACTTAGTTCCCATCTAGTGGGTAATAACACCACTTTCGTGAAGTGAACTCATTTCCCGTGTAATGTGGGAACTAGGTCCACTTTCTTATGGGAACTAAGTAGACATTCCACAGTTTAATACATATGGGGGGCAGATTTGCAGTATGTGCGAATTTGGGTACCTATATTGAAAGGGAAATAAAACCTCTCAGAGTGTTCGGAATTTATTTCCCACCTTAGGCTGCAGTTATAGCTTACTGATATGCATCCGTAAAAAAATTGATTCACTTTTTTGGAGCACTTAAACTTAATTGTTGAACTCAATCTTGGTCTTAAATAGTTTCTTTTGAATTATAAAACTAATTCGTCAAAAAAAATTAAGCAATTGATGCCACTGGCCCTGATCGGATCAATCCTAGATTTATAAAAATGTTGCTTCCATATGTCTTACCCTTTATTACTCACATCTTTAATACGATCTTAACAACCTCCGAATTTCCTGAGGAGTGGAAGAAGACGCGAATTATTCCTATACAAAAAAAAAGACAGGCACTGATATGGAGTTTCGACCAATTGCTATTCTTCCATACTTTTCTAAAGTTTTCGAAAAAGCTGTACTAAAACAAATACAAAAATACTTGTTAAAGCACAACTTACTGGCTACTCATCAATCTGGTTTTCGTCCACAGCGTAGCTGCATATCAGCCTTACTCTGTGTCACAGATGAGATACGAGTATCGATGGATAGTAATAATGTGAGTCTTTTGACACTCTTAGATTTTTCTAAGGCCTTTGACACAGTCAATCATTCAATTCTGTTTGAAAAATTGCAGACATATTTTGGATTCTCTGTGGAATCCTCAAAGCTGATCCTCTCCTATCTCAGTCGAAGACAGCAATGTGTGGAAATTAACGGTAACTCGTCGAAATTCCTTAATAATCCTACTGGAGTACCTCAAGGTTCAATCATTGGACCAATCTTATTCACGCTGTACATTAACGAACTTCCGCAAATTATCAAGCACTGCTCAATTCATCTATATGCCGATGATGTACAACTAATCATAAGCCGACCTTTTGGTGATAAGGAAAAGGCAATCGAATTAATGAATTCTGATTTGTCGTCTATCTTACAGTGGTCTCAAAGCAATTGTCTAGTTTTAAACCCCCTCAAGTCAAAATCACTCCCCATATATGCGAAACTATTCGATTTATCAACTTTACCTGCTTTAAAACTTGGCAATGACACTATAGAGTATGTTCACACAGTAAAGAACCTGGGTCTATTATTCAATCGTAACTTAACTTGGAACGATCATATCAACAGCGTTGCTGGTAAAATATATGGAAGCTTACGCGCTCTTCGGGTTACCCAAAGCTTTATTCCTAAACGGATAAAACTACTACTAGCTAAAACTTTTTTACTACCAGTGTTACTATATGGGTGCGAAGTTTTCTGCAACACGGACTATGAGACTAATCGAAAACTGAATGTGACATATAATAATATAGCGCGTTATGTCTACAGTCTGCGTTACTACGATCATGTTTCTGTGTCCTCTAAAAGCATATGTGGGTGTAGCCTTGACAGTCTAATGAAATTTCGGTCATTGTCCTTCCTGCACAAAGTCATCGTAACCAAACAACCTGAGTATCTACACAACAGAATTAATTTCCCCCAATCGACACGTTCCTTTGCCTTAACTACAGCTCGGTATCGTTATCTTACATCGTCACGTCAATTTTTTGTTCACGTTATTCGCCTCTGGAACTCCCTACCGATTGCGCTGAGAAGAATCGGAAACACAACTCGTTTTAAAACATGTCTCTTCACGTATTTGGCAAATAATTACACATAGTTAATATGTAGGTATTATAGTTCCATAGGATTAATCTTTTATTTTTTATTTTTTATTTTTTATCTTTTTTTTATATGTAATTAAAACTTTAAATTTATGTTTATTTCGATATTTATGTGCGCTTCCCTCGATTATCTCCTTGATTTTAATTAGGAAACAGTCATGTAACCATTTAAGGCTTGCAAAAATTTAAAAGACGTTTGTCTTACTTTGTAAGTGATTTTTAAATAAATAAATAAAAATAAAAATCTTTAAATTTTCTAAAAACAGAATTTCTTTATTTTTCCGTACGAAAAACTTTTTCTGTTCAACTTCTCAACCAGTTTCACGAAGTATTCCACTGAATTCCTATGATATGCTATGGTTAAATGTTTCAGTTTTGTTCTGTTGCGTGTTTTTAATGATGGACTTTTCTGATAGCTATGACTGCAGCCTTATGGGAACTAATGTGGGCGCAGTAGCGCAGTGGGTTAGTGTGCTGGACTACTGTGCGAGGGATCCCGGGTTCGATCCCCGTTCAGCCGTTCGGACTAGGCATAAAATTGTAGGTCCCTTCCATTCGCCCCAAAAATAGAAACTCACACAAACGAATGGTTGCGAGAAGCTAGGCCTCGGGTTTCCGCCTGTTGCGCCACCTATTTTTTTATTTATTTATGGGAACCAAGTACCTTCACGAAAGGTGGGAACTGAATCTCTCAGTGGACATAGGTTATATCAGCACATAGGTTATGTTAAATATAGGGTATAACGACTCTCGTACAATACAACGCATCATCATGGACCTATGTGTCCTATGTCCATCGTAATCCCATTTTTCTTATGCTTAAAAAATTGTGTGAACTTCTTGTTTCAAGATTTATAAATTTGGTCGTGCGTGGCGCAGAGCCCTGTTTACAAATGTTTATAGGTTAACGTCGTTATTATACTTCCCTGTCATTCTATATAATATGCAGATACTCTAGTTTGTCATACATATAGGCATATTTACCTCTTCAATAACTGCTTGAAATTTTGTAGTCTTCCATCTTCTGCGAACCAGGGCACATCGATTTCAGTTATCCAGACCAAGCGATCTGGTATCCGTGATGGATCTCTTAGATTTCACATCCGTATAGTGAAGCGTGCAAAGATTAGGTCCATCTGCTTAAAACTCGTCATACCTTAGGTTCTTCAGCATCCCCGTCGATACCTACATGCAGATACATAATGTATTATAGTGTTATCTTTTGGAAAGTAACTTTGCAATAGGTAGGTCAGTAACTTATCAGCTTGGAGTTAAAGTCTAGTTCTGATTCGATTAACTGCCAAGCGTCGATCGAGATCACATCCATAGGAAGACAGATTCAAGCTTATATATGAAAGCTGTATCGCAATTTCTCCTTTTATAATATTTGATGCTGGTATTCATTATAGCCACTGATGCAACGCTTATATCTGCCCTGTACCTATAGTCTGTAGGTCGTACGTATACATACTCTGATCCTGATGTGGCATAGTCCGTATGGGCTTGAGTGTCTTCTCTATTCTAATGTTTTCAAATATCCGAGTTCTCAAAACGGGTTCATGCTTTAATGCACGCAGCATTTTTTAGACCCCGCAGCGGGCTGCAGACCAATTTACCACACCCAGAACGAAAAGCAGGGACTAATAGAGCTAATTTGTGATATTGTTTGCCCTCAAGATAGTTTCCGTGCTATGTCGAGGAATGAAACAATTTAGGAGCAATTACTGCCACCTTCAGACAATTTCAATAAAACTAATACTACAAAATGTCAGTAATAAAATGCAAACGACTTTCAGAACTCACACGTCGTCGTGCGAAAATTAAGTGATCTTTGTGCATGCCCCCATCGGCGTCGTCGTCATCATCATCATTCTGGTGTCGGAGTCGGAGCCGCCATTCGATTCGTGTATAATAATCAAAAGCCGAAGCGGACCGGAAATAATGTTCAAAGGAAGCCGCCATCACTGTCCCAGCCAATGCGTCTGCATTTACCGCTGCTGCTGTCGGCTGTGCTGTGACCGCATTGGATTTGAATTGAAGATCGCTTGGGGAATTTACTCACGCAAAATGTGCATGGTGCACAATTAGTTGAAGACGTTGCTGTTTATCTTTTTGTTTCCCTTTGACGTTAATTATAAATTTAAATTGCATATTTATGCAGCGTAACATCGTAATAGTGCCTCTTGCGAATAAACAATAAATGCAAAGAGTAATGTGACTGTGAGAGAGCAATCGAAATGGTTTATTGCCAAAACGAAAAACAGAGTTGTGCTTACTTACACTATACCCCCTTCAGTTTCAGATGGATAAAAGGATGGTAAAGTTTTGTGTGATGCGAGTCCTTTGTGTGGTGATGGCATTTAAATTCTGACTCTGAACTGATAACTGAAGTCGTATCTGAATGGCATAGAATGGTAATTTCTATAGAGTTGCCATTGCGATAACGTAGTACTAAGCAGTAGATACTTTATTAGTTATGGCTTTGGTAAAACTATTGAATGTATAGAGCTAAAATAAAAGGGTAGACTGTAACGATTTGCCTTTTCTGTTTTCCGTCCGTTATTTTGTTTTATTAAACCAATATGCTTAGTTATAATAATTTTATTTTATTTCATGATTAATCTTTAGGAATAAAGCCATGTTTGTTTTTAGAATTAACATTTTATATTTGAGTGTTTTAAAAATAATGGCTTAATTTTTATTTCGTAACCCATAGATAGCGTATGTCGCGGAGGAGATTCGCGCGTCTAATTTAGGGTAGATCGTAGATACGATACGAATGGGTGGGTTGCCAAGGAGTCCTAACGCCAACATATGGGAATCTACATCCAGATGACTTCCCATCCGCCTTTGAGCAGGATTATATTTAAATTTCTGATTTTTAAATTTATACTATGCTGCCTTCTGTAAAGCACAGTTTCAAGATCCATTTAATACTAAGAGTGGGTGCCAGTGCCAGATTCAATCTGCAAATTCAATACATGTCGGATCATCGCTCCCAGCACAAGTTGAGTCGAACCATCTAATGTAACAACATTTTGCGGCTTGTCGCTGCAACACAAGTAGAATCAACCTTTTTTCTACTATTGCGAAGTGCGACGTTACGTGGTTTCTGACGTTTCATTAAAGCAGACAAAATTAATCGATTTTATAGAGAGAGAGAGAGAGAGAGAGAGAGAGAGAGAGAGAGAGAGAGAGAGAGAGAGAGAGAGAGAGAGAGAGAGAGAGAGGGAGAGAGAGAAAGAGGGAGAATTGGTTTCTGACCTTTACAAATGAAATATAGCAAAATAGCAGCTTTTGTAGAAGCTGTAGGAAGAAGAGGAAACTGTCCCCCACCTTCTCTGCTCCTGCCCTGGTCTCTCTTTCAGAAAAGCAAACTCCATATAGGAGCTTTTTTCTTTAACGATCCTGGAAACCTCATTAATAACGATATTAGGAGTTTATTACTCTTCGTTAAAAGGTCAAAATGGTTCTAAGAAATAGGCGTGGAGAAATATATGATCCAGATTGTTTCACAACGGAGCTAATATTAGTCTAACTGGTGGCAGCTGAAGATTATAGAGAAAATCGGAAAGTAAAATTTCTGTTCGTTGAATTAGCAAAGATTACCCTTATAGGATTGATAATGAATATGGTCAATCCCAGTTAACCTATTGTCTTATGGATTACCACAACAACTCTGCGGATGGATGCAAAATTTTCTTCTGGGAAGATCGATATAACAATATCTACAGCTTTGCTGATGACAGCACTCTTATATCCTCTATCTCGAACAGTGGGCCTGTGAATGCGGCTACATCAATCTTGAAGTGGGGAAAAGACAACTTGGTTGTATTTAATGCAAACAAGACACAGCTTACAACATTTTCCAGGAAAAATTCATCAACAGTTCCTCAGATCCAAATGGATGACCATCCAATCCATCCCAAGGACTCAATGTACCTTCTAGGAGTCACAGTCAATTCAGGAATCACATGGCAGGACCATAATATATCCTATATCGCATGATCGGCGTCCGCTAAGTTGAGCTACCTATTTAGAGCAAAGAGGTACTTTAGCCCCAAGCAACTTCTCCTTCTCTACAAAGCACAGGTTAGACCAGGTCTGGAATATTGCTCCCATATATGGAGCTCGGCCCCAAAACATTCACTTAACCTACTTGACAGAATACAGAGACGAGCAGTTCGACTTATTGGAGACCGTACACTCACATCGAATCTGCAACCGTTGGTGCACAGAAGACAAGCTGACCTATGCTTGTTCTATAGGTACTTCCATGGTAGATGTTCCGAGGAACTCAAGGACATTATCCCTCGAAATGCAACTTTTGGGCGCCCCACAAGACAGGCTGCTAATGCTCATGACCATACAGTACACTTAACAACCGCGAGGACATCATCTTTCCAAAACTCCTTCTGTTACAGGACAAGCAAACTTTGGAACTCGCTTCCTGGGGATATATTTCCAGAAGACTACAATTTGCAGCAATTTAAGTGCAGAACTAACATATATCTGCAAGCATCTCGGGGCGCTGATGAAGAGTTATAGGTTTGCCTTTCCCGGGAGAAGTATTGAAAAAAAAAAAAAAATTGACAATAACTCCAATCAAACAAAAAAAAAAAAAGGTGGCGCAACAGCCGGGTATACACCCTAGGCCTAGCTTCTCGCAACTATCAGTTTGTGTCAGTTTCTATTTTTGGGACGAATGGAAGGGACCTACAATTACATGTCGAGTCCGAACGGCTGAATTGGGAAACTTTTTCAGGACAGTCATTCTCTCAGATGTTTGTCAGACGTTCCCGAGAGGTGGCGCAGTTGAAAAAACCTGAAGATGTAATTTGTGATTTTTTCCGGGATCGAAACTGGACCCCTCGCACAGTAGTCCAGCATACTAACTAACCACTGCGCTACTGCGCTCAACCAAGAGGAAAGCTGTCATGAGAAAGATTCTGAAGTCAGTCATATGGTATGAATCTGTTGCATCCTACATCTGTCAGTACTAGTTAGTACAGAAATCTAATACCATTTATATATTTGATAAGATTAACAGTCTCTACGCCCTACGGGCCAACGCTCACAGCAACTCTATCCCCCTACACACAGAATGATATCACTCATTATTGGCTCAAGTCAGCGTACACACATTTTAATAGTAATTATAAAGCACCGGCCGGTGCTATTAAGGTCCCCGATGGACGGTCTTACCCCACAGCCCGCTTTTACAAAAGACTTCCATCACATCACACATCATCACACAGTCGTCCATAGCACGGCATGTGGCGGCGAAAACCCTATGAAGTTGTTTTGCTCTGTGTTTCGACTTTTTTTCCTCATTCTACTGCTGCGACGCGCCGCGCCGTACTTTGGTATTGTGTTTGTGTATCGCTGCCGCTGGGCTACGCTATCCGCTATCGCCATCGCCTCGCCAGCCATGTGACGTTGAGTTGTGCCCCTTGGAGTTGTTGTTGTTGTTGTTGCTCCATTCACGTTTTTAGAAATGAGTACACCTCTTTATTGGCCATTACGAAAATGCGGATAAAATGAAATGAAATTACTGAATTCTTATTGCTTTCTTGTCGTGTTTTTCAGTTCTTCCCTTTTTCGTATTTTTATTTTATGTTTTGCGGTTTTCTTTTGAATTGTTCTTCTTTTTTCGAATTTACTCTTCTTTCCTCATCCGTTAGAAACGAGAATGACGAACGACGGGTGAAATAAACGCATAGTATGTGTGGAGTGTGGTGTAGAGTAGAGCGAGAGATACATTTCGAGATACCAAAGAATACATGATTGTGGATGAGGTCGCTGCTCTGCTGCATTACGAAGTGCAGAATATGAACGCAGTAACAACAAAATACAAAACAAAAACAACAACGTGCCATGCCAGTGGTAGCTGCAGCGAATGTGCCAACAACAGAAACAACAACAAAAAGAAAAGCGGTAATACCTAATATGAGCGGTACAACAACAACGTTCAAAGCGGCAACGAAGTGAAGTGCCAGAGCTGGAGTGATTCCTTTCGACGGCTACCTTTTTGAACTGATATCTGAGAATTATACGTGCTGGTTTTACTGTACCTATCATAACAATTTTAAACAAACATCAGTATACTCAATCAAAATCCGCGAGCGTGCTAACCTTTAGGCCGCACATTGGGCGCCATTTCTACAGCTGATTGTCCCCCTAAGCAACTGTGGCTGGGAGCACATTAAAACTTTTAAAGGCTTTCAAAAGCGCGATTTATTCGTAGCGTGGCAGTATATATGGGACATGAGAGTACACACAAAAAACTACAATATAGTTAGGCTGCCAACTTCGCCCACAAACTGGACTTTGCCCACAAGGATCCTGCGCCAAGGATTTGTTCATGTTCAGGAGCGCCATTAGTCTACTATTTCCTCGACGGCACGACGGCATATCCCGTCTGTACTTAATCAAAATCCGCGAGCGTGCTAACCTTTGCAATAGGCCGCACATTGGGCGCCATTTCTACAGCTGGTTGTCCCCCCGAAACAACAGTGGCTGGGAGCATATTAAAACGTTTAAAGGCGCGATTTATTCGTAGCGTGGCAGTATATATGGCACATGAGAGTACACACGAAAAATTACAGTATAATTAGGCTGACAACTCCGCCCACAAACTGGACTTTGCCCACAAGGTTCCTGCGCCAAGGATTTGTTCATGTTCAGGAGCGCGATTAGTCTACTATTTCCTCGTCTTCTAAAGTAAGAAACACTAGCATCGTTAACCTCTAGATGGCTAGTGGCAAATAAACTGAGTATTCAAAATATTACCATATACTATAGAGCTCTAACATGCGCTAAAATGGCGGCGTTGGAATTATTAGATAGAGGAACGGTCCGCTAGAGCTCTGGCGCCAGTATATCTAAAATTAAATTTGGTTTAGTTTACAATTCTGTTTACTCATGAAAAATTAACTGCCGACGAGAAGACATTCTTCCTAATAGGCCCTGTGTTGGCCGCCATTTACAGAAATTCTGAACGCTTCACTGAAAGCAGTACTCTCTTTTCCTCATATGCATCAGTAGCTGAATTTAAAAATTCGATGCTGCCAAGACTATTTAATTTGATTCACTGCGTTGCTATGCAGTTGCAATGCTGCGCTGGGTGCAGAATTTACATTATTGTATCCCCACATAAGAACATATGTATTCTAATCTTACAGCACAGTGAATTCTTCACGTGTGTGTGCACCGCGAGAGAATTTTTTTTAACTTGTGCTTAAAGTTAAAATAATTTTTTTCTGCTGTTTTTGAAATTCAGTATTGCAACTGCCTATACGGTAGGTATGATAAATAAATATAGTAAATGGGATGGATGGATGAGTAAAGGATAATTTTTGACAGCCTGAACCATGGCCCTCTACAGAATGCAGAATTAAATGAAAGGTTTTTCATAACAATTCATTATTTTACATCATCGATTGGAGTGTTTAAAATGTAAAAATTAAATTGCGCTGGATGAAATTTATGAAAATTATGAAATTTTGCGCAATGTGCTTTCTATTCTACAAGTGCACTGATTGTTAGCGCATACGTCATTGATTTATTAAGAAAAAATGTCTGTTAAATATTCAATAGAAGGAATGGCTTGAGTCAACATGGTCAAGAATACAAATGCAATTGAAGGATGTGTAAGGGAGATAAATAAATAGTTGGCACAACAGGCGGGTAGACACCCTATGCCTAACTTCTCGCAACAATTCGTTGGTGTGAGTTTTTATTTTTGGGACGAATGGAAGGGACCGACAATTTTATGCCGACTCCGAATTGAGAAGCTTTTTCAGGACAGTATGTCTCGGATGTTTGTCAGACGTTGGCGAGAGGTGGCGCAGTGAGAAAAAACTATAAGATCAAGATGTAATTTGTGTTGTTCAGGGGATCGAACCTGGGACCCCTCGCACAGTAGTCCAGCACACTAACCATTGAGCCACTAACTGTCTTCAGAAAGCTTCTCAATTCAGCCGTTCGGACTCGGCATTAAGTTGTAGGTCCCTTTCCTTGGAACGAATGGTTGTCAGAAGCTAGGTGTCTGTCACTGTCACCCCCGTTGCGCCAACAAATTATTTATTTATTTTTTTTAATTAAAAGCATTGTAGATTGAAAAAATTATAAGTGTTATTTCTAAGACTGAAATTAATAAAGGCAAAATCGATATGTGCAATTTTTGATACCTGTCAAATCCCATGTGATCAGAAATGTTAATATTAAAAATAAAAAATAAAAGAATATTTAAATAGGTACCTACATTGAAAAGTCTTATGGTGAATTTGTGGTGTATTTCGATATATCATTTATACCACAGTTCTTCATATGCATAACTAGACACAAAATAACGGAAAAAAGAAAATATGTCTCGTCACGGAATAAAATAACTTCAACCCTCACATATAGTTCCTACCACCACTCAAGTGAACCTCAAACAAAATCTACAAACGAACCGAATGCCAGGCCAAACTAAAAACCAAAGTGATTCCATGGACTTGCCGCCAGTATCGGATTAGATCGCAAGCTGTGAACACATACCCTAGGCACGATCGTTGTGCTGTTTGCTTGCTTCTATCGTAGATATAAACAAAATTTTATCGTTGTTTGAATTTTTAGTAGTTTATATTCGTACTCGTTAATCTATGAGATACATTTTTGCATAACAGTTTTGCATTCGAATATTTGTTTAAAATGTTTTCACCTAGTGCTATATAGTGTGTACAAGAATAAACGGAAAAATATTATATAAATATTTTTGGTGATTGAAATAAAAAAAAAAAGAAGAAGAAAAAACACAAAAATGTGTTTAAGTGTGCCAAACATGTGCTATTTGATCTCAGCCACACTAGTGCTACTGGTAGCAATTCAACCCTCACAAGGATTACAATGTCAACGGATATCTGTGCCGGCATGTCAAGGTCTAGGATACAATATGACAGCAATGCCCAACTTGGCCGGTCATACCAATCAGCTGGATGCTGAAATAAGGGTAGGTCTACATTCTACAACAGTATTCATACAATACCTGAAATGTCTCTAATGTCTGCTGTGTGGTAAAAGAAAACGAAGAAAATCTGGGACAGACAGAGAGTTGATTAAATTTATAGGTTTAATCATGCTTTTCCCTAGTCTAGTATTTGCCGTTCATTGTGGTATCGGGCACATATCTTTTGGCAGGTAGTTAAACAAAAACGAATAAACGAATAAAAATGGAAAATAACAAAACGGGCCACGAAATAAAAGACGTGTAGGTACGTATCTGGTGGTTGTTGAGTTGAGAAGCAGACGAAATACATTTGTTTGGAAGCTACATACTTGCATCTTGCATGAGCATGCTGCAGCAGCAGTAGTTTTGCATTTTACGAGAGAGATGAGAGATGTAAACAGTGGTGTAGTCATCGTTATATAGTCGAGTACGAGTTCTCAACTCATCCTCGGATGCATTCAGCGTCAGCTAGATTGTATTATGTATAGATGCAGAACACAGTAGATAGAAGATACTATTGGGATTTCTGGAATTTGACATTTGAATGGAAGAGTAGAGTAGCTCCTACCATAAAAATCTTTCTTTTGCCGGATTTTACTCTTTTTTCCTTAGTGGATTGGAATGGTTTGGGTATTTTTTTTTGTAGTCCATATACTATAGAGATGAAATGCTGTTATTTTTCTAAATCTAATGAGATTGTAAATACAGCTGGATAGACGTATAGGTAGGTAGGTTATGCATTTTTGTATTAAAAGGTACTAAAGCAAAATTTATACGAAGTGGCTATTGTTCATTTTAACAGATTTTGTACTGAACTGACGTTTGCCGATTTTCGGGAGACGACTAGGTACGTAATCGACGTAACGTAATCCTATTTTCAGTAAAAACTCTTTATAAATATAAAAGTTGGATCCTAAACGTACGGCATAATGTCCGAAAATGATTATATTGGAGTTTAGATCTGCCGCGAGCGTAGCGAGCCACATACCCCAAATTGACGCAAAATGAACTTTGACATTTCGTTACGTAGTCGTGTCCCGAACAACGTGCGAATAGCAACAGCCAAATTTATAGAATTTTGGTTGAGAGTCCCTAATGTTGTTTCATCTTTGTGATATGTTTTGGCTTTGGAAATCATTGAGATAAAATATTTATTTACTTAGTTCTCAGGCAATAGAGCTGGTAGAGCATATCAACTGTCAAACTAGTGTCGTGTGGTTATGTTATGTCGTTTTCGGTTCGTCGTCCGGAAGCAATCCGAACGCGTTCGATTGGCACTCAACTGACAGTTCTTCTACTGAAAAGAAGAGAAATTTGCTTCTGGATTTGAATTCAGAATCGCGGAGACTTCTTCCGGACGGTTCTGAAAGACATGAGGCAAGATTTTAAGATTTCATAAAAATGTCTCACCTCACTTTGACACTTGAAATGTTTCAAATAGTGAAATATGGAATTGACCTATTTTTTTTTTAATAAAATAAGGTTAGGTTTGTTTTCTAAACATTTCTAAATGTTTTCTAAAATTTTCCAAACTCAATTCACATAATTACGTAGTCTATACGTAACGAAAGCGTCAGTTCGGACAGGCTGATATTCTGGAGGTTGAAGCTTTGACATACATGTACATATAATGAGAATGACATTGCCGTCGCTCTATCTGGAACGAACCACGGTCCAAAAGCATATCAGCCTTAATGGTATTCATATTTTGCGTTCTTTTATAGCTTTACACATACGTTTATCTAATTTTACCGAGCAAATAAGATTCGGAAATTTTGTTAAATTGATTTTGTTTATAAACTCAACTTGTTGACTTTGACAAGTTTATCAGTAGGTAGAAGCTTGAAGAAATTCTCTGAGACTTAAGAGGGTATCTATAGCTACATACTCCTTAATCGTTAATTTGTAGATTTTCTCTCTTTCTGGCATTTTTTGATAAGAACCTACTCTTTGCACTTGCGGTAAACCGAAGCCCGAATGGTAGGTACGTAATTTCGAAAGATCAAAATTCAGAAAGCGTGTGTGTTTGACTGAGTTTTGGAATTAAAAATTATCAACCTTTTAAACAGAAGTCATGTCAAATTTTTGTATTCTACCTGACATTTGCTGCTTAAACTAACTTTGACAAACGATCACCGTTTTTACATATTTCTTTAAATTTAAACCACTGATAAAGTGCTGATGCTTAATTTAATAGTCAGTCGTGCGTTTTGACAAGGGAAACAAAATGGTTCCACAAGAAATCTTCCCACGAAACAAAGTCAATATATAGATAGCAAACAACCTACAACTTGGCCTACCTCCAATTGAACTATGAGCACCAGGTCACCAGCTATTTAATACATTGAATTGACGTTTTCAAATAAGAGGGGTATAATGGGACATGCATCAGTAAAGCCAGATTTTTAGATTTTTGTCAATAAATGCAGACCTTATTTTGAGCGTGTCTCTTGTTTAATAGATACCCAACTGACTGATTTTCTGAAATTTTATGATAAGTCGAATTGGTTCATGCGTTCATCAGGCACTCTCATTTCTGTTCGTGTAAAGATTGCCTCCAGATAAACATTTGCAATATGGAATATATGTATCTACATTTATATACATTATAGATGTCTGTCACTGAGCCAGACCAGTACCTATGCGATTCACTGAAAGTATCTATGTCTCTATAGTTACTCTCTCCACCTACTCCGAACAATCACAATTAGAATGCATGAAGTACTTGTGCTAATCTGCTAACTACCTTATCTACTACTACTATTTCTCACGGTGTTTGCTTCTAAATTACCCTTACGCATCCTCGAACCGTCATACCCTCAAAATAATAATAATAAAAATAAAACCATAACCGCCCTCACCATATACAAGAACACTTCAGATAATAACTTTATTACATGCGCTTTCCTGACATTTCTCGTGTCACTTGTCGGTCGATTGTCATCGTTGTCTACTACGAGTGTAGAGGTACTCTATCATCACTCATATCACCCACCGCGATATACGAGTAAACACACACGGTTTATACCTAGTACTCTGGTGGGGACTGTGTCAACATTGTGTCGGCACCTTTTTAAAATAAATATACCCGTACCCGCCCAGCTATATCTTGCTAAAAGCCGACATTACATCAGTGACATTACCGCAAAAAAAAAAAGGAAAAAATTAAAAAAATTAAATGTAAACATTTTAACAATAAATAATTAACACTAAGCGAATGCGAATACACATCGTATTTGCATTTGTGTTGAGCGAAATTCTTCTCCTTAATTACGATGGTGCGAAACACGCGCTTTAAGCGCTGTTGATTGATTCTAATTGAGGTTAATTAGTGGGTGGCTGAGAGATAGAAAAACATTTTCCGAAATGTAAATATAGATTTCTTCCTTCGCAAACAAAAATCCAATCCATCAATAGAGTATAGCCGAGGAACTCAACGTCTCATTGAATAGCAATATGTACACTGAAAAGCATAACATACATACTCTCACATGTCCTTCGCTTACAAAAAAACAAAATTATACGATCGCGCGCCGACTTCAAAGAGTAGACTTTTACGTTTTTGTTTTTTGTTTTTTCAAATTCTAAAGACATTCATGAATCATTTCTACTTCTACCCGAAAGAAACACATTTTGATAGTTTGTGTTTGATACACCATGAACATACAACCAGCATTTGGCGAAATGCGTTTGAAGTTCCATACGCTCGCCGCGCCGCTCAACCAGCGAACACAAAAAAAAATAAAAAATAAACCAGAAGCAATAAAATTACCCCCAAATAGATAGAAAATTGTATCTACGTGTTTATGCCTCACGTTATGACTGAGTTTATTTTGCTGACGCGAAACGAATGTAGGTACCTATGTAGTTCAATGGCAAATCGCAAATGGCAGAGCGATTATAAACTGATCGTTCGTCGTTTTCTGACGTTTTATGATTTCATTTGAAGTGGACGGACGGCCGGCGGCTGTTAAAAAACGCAAAAAATAATAATAAATAAATAAATGAGTACACCGCTTCCACATTCTCCTACTCAAAATGTATGACAGTGCTCATGATCTATGTATCTAAAGTACGATTTCCTCACCTGTGCCGTCGAGTACCTACCTACTTAGCACGGCGAGTAAAGTATCTGAATGTGTGTACTTAGATCAAAGATACCGATACACTACACACCCTACCACTGGGTATAGGCAATTAAAAATAAACTATATTTCCACGAGGAGAAAAAAAAAAATACCTAACTGACAACACTGTGTACAAAACTATTGACAGTTTCAAGTGGGGAAGCCACTTTATAAGAATGCGGTTTGAAAATAGCGCACAAAAGTTAGATATACACTCGTTCACCCCAAATACTCAATTGTTGTTAAAAACAAATAAAAATTCCGTCAAGATAGTGTGCATCTTTGTTGATATGTACACTGTACACACTTGCTCATTACTATTATGAGATATAATTAATATGCCAATTGCCACTGGAGTTTAGATACAAGCAGAAAAATGAAACAAAACGAAAAAAAAATTCATTTATCAGAGTGTTTTTGATTAGTTTTCGATGTACATCTAATTAATTAGTAGACTGCGCTTAGTTTTCTTCCCTACTCTTGTATCTTATGGTTTTTGGAAACCTGTTTGTGGTTGTACCTGTTTGTCTTGACTATTATTTCAGAAAATGTTTTATTTTGTTGGGCTGACAGTCAATTTAAAAAAAAAGAAGATGGAATTCGAAAGATATGTAATTTCTGGCTTGGTAGGCCATTAATCTCAGAGTGAGAGCAGAGCTTTAACACTTTAGGCGGTGTTACTTTGTTTTTGGCGAGCCGGTAGGTATTAGAGCTGTTCGTTTTTTATTTCATTTTTATTACCTACTATACCTACATTGTGTAGTGCTCGACGTGAGGAGAATAATTAAATGAGATCAGTCAGCTGTAAGCCGCTGTTTTTACAGTCAGAGATTCTTTTTTGTAGATATCTTCATACGAGCTTGGGAAGTTTTTTTTTTGAAGAAACAAACCTCCCAGAAGCAAGCGAGAAAACAGTTTGCGATTCTTAAACGAGATTGTAGACATTAAGTGATTTCGATGGTCGGACGAAAGTGCATTCCCGTTCAGATCAGATTTAGTTTATATTTAGAACGAAGTAAGTGACTATAAACGTAGTTTGCAGCAGCAATTCAAGGCTCTAGGTTCAGTCTTCGAAAGATGGTAAGGAAGAACGCAAAAGGCAGTATTTTTGAAACCATCAAGAATCGAATTCTATTCAGAATAAACTCTAATTCTGTTAAAAAGCGGGTTTTTCATAGTCATGGATAGGGACAGTTGACATGGATACATCTACAATGTGCGCCAAGAGATCCTTTTTGTAGCATTTGTAGCATGCCACCTGGACACAATTTATTTGACTTCATGTCAAGATTAAAGTGCTTGCGGAGAATTTATTTTGACAGTTCAGTTTCAAAGAAAAAACTTTGTAATTTTATTTAACTTTTGTTTTCTTCCATATAGACCTGTTTACTCAAAATATACAGTGCCAATTTCGCTGGTTAAGAGCTTACTTACTTACTTAGGGTGGCGCTACAGTCCGGGGTGGACCTGAGCCTCAACCAACAAGCGGCTCCAGCCAGCATGATCTTTGGCCAGCTGTCTCCAGTTGGTTAAGGTACCCTTCCACTTGCGTGCGCCACCTGAGTTGCAGTCTTCCTCTACTGTGCCAACCCTCGGGTGTGGATTCGCAAATCTTCCGGGCCGGAGCATTCACATCCATTCGCTCTACATGACCCAGCCTCCTCAATCATTGGACCTTCACTCTTCCGGTTAATAGCTTTGTTCATAAACATGTACCTTTTGTCCATAGTATTCCTACTACCAGTTCTACTAACAAACTTAAAAAAAAAAAGTCATTGACATTGTTTTCCAATAATCACCTTAGCGCCACTCTGCCCTCATGCATTGCTTTTAAAACACCAATCCTTATCTGCTTGATTTTAAGGTTCAGTCGCTCAAAGTTGAATCAATTCCCTTCCCTTTACATCCTCTTGGATAGATAAAATGTCACTGAAAATGCGTACAATTATTTTTATTAATAGTCGGCCCCTCTCATTTATTAACCTATATATGAAAAGTTAGGAAGAGTGTTCTTAATGGCTATTAATTCTACAATCCATTAACACTACATGCAGCACATTGGCTGCATATTAATTTTTATCCCCAGGGAGAAAAAACAAAACCGTGTGTGTAATGGTCTTAAAATCAAAATCTTAAGGGGCCGACCTTTTATCTTTTCTTCAACTTCAGTCTACCGCCCAGTCACGACTAGACAGTCAATTACAATGTTTCTTTTTTGTCGGAATTATTGGAGGCGCTCAGGCTCAATTATCGCTTTTGCTTTTAGTAGTTATTTTCCTAAAGAAAAACATAGGAAAACTAGTAATGAATATTAAAAAACAAGAAATGCACTTTAGAACAATCGTCGTGGGAATGATTGGACGAGTGTCTTATCAATCCACTTAGAAGAGGAAATTACTATCAGACTCAGACATTAGGAAATGTGGCATTAAATTTCATAAAAACTGTTATGCGGAATATGTGTCACACATGAAAAGGCATCCATTTGAGATCGAAAATTAGAAGCAAATTTATAAGATATCTGTCTATTACTTAGGAAATGTCGGGCTTAACATTAAAGGACCATTCACAGGGAGCGAACGAACGAATTGATGAAATGCAAATAAACCACTTTTTATGCATTTATAAACAGAAAATTCCACATTTTACTATTTCAAGATATCCTCCTCTTGGAATAAGGTTAAGTTCGAACGAATTTTTTATTCGCTATACTTTGTGGAACGAGATTTAAATGATGTGGATTGTGAATAGACTGACAATTCGCGCCAGGGTGTTTTCGTTCGCGGCAAAAAATTTGGATTTCGAAATTTCGTTATTTAAACTGTTAATAAACTTGTTTTCTTAATAAATTTTGATGGAATAATTAATTATCCTCATCTTGGAGTAGTAAAATGTGTAATTTTATAAATGCATAAAAAGTGGTTTGTTCGCATTTCATCAATTCGTTCGTTCGCTCCCATGTGAATGGTCCTTAAGAGACAAGTCGCTCGGAAGATTTCAAGTTCACTTAAAAAAGTAATAGACCAACACGGCGCGCCTCGGCTCGGCTGTAAAGTCCAATTTTCGACAAATTTATCGAGCAACTGGGGCAATAACATGGCGAATGTTGACTTCTAAATCATAAAACGTTTCTGGTTTGTCGGCATAGACTATATAGTGACTTCACATACCACCAAAGAAAGTAATCTAAAGGTGCGAGATCAGAAGGATCATGGAAGCTTGTTCACAGGTCCATTACGCGAAATTATGCGCTCAGCAAATGTTTCCTGCAATAAATTGATGGTATCGGCGTGTGGCGCGCCGTGTGGCATGTTGCGCCATCTTGTTAAAACCAAAGCTCTATCACGTCTATATGCCACCCAACAAGTTGGACAATTTGCACGCGTTGTTCGGGCGTTAATCCATTCATCGTAAAATGGCGAAACTTATGTCGTTTTCGATTGGTCGTCCAGAACCGTCCGGAAGCAATCCGCAAGCATTCCATTGGCACTCAACTGACAGTTCTTCTTCTGAAAAGAAAAGAAATTTGCTTCTGGATTTGAATTCAGAATCGCGAAGAGTTCTTCCGGACGGTTCTGGACGACCAACCGAAAACAACATTACTAACCATAAATCAACTTTCAACTGTCAAATTGATAATATGTAGAAACAGTGTTGCCAGTTTAAATTTTATTATTCGCTAGGTATCAATAATTATTTTTAGTGCCGAAACTAAATTTTACGAACTTAGTCAATGGGCCTTATGGTTGTTTTTAGCGAGTCAACATTATTTTTTTTGTATTTTCAAACATATTCACAATTTTAGAGATTGAAAAATTAAGACTGCGCAAGAGAAAACTTTCTTCGGGTAGGTTTATGGTTACCAGTGACAACCTAACGTTAAAAAGGAAAATTGTGTGTACTAACAACGGTGAACAAGATCGAATCCAATTCACCAGCACTCATAAGCTACTCAGTTATCGACCCGAAGTACTAGCAATAAGGAATTCAATCAATTTGCCATTGATGGATTTCGCCATCGAAGACAAAGAAAGAAAGAAAGTCACTCACGCGTCAAACACAAAATATTTCATTCTTCTTCATTTTTTGGAAAAACACAAATTACATCTTATGTTTGGAAACTCTCGCGAACGTCTGACTTACATCTGACAGTATGACTGTCCTGAAAAAGCTTCTCAATTCAGTCGTTCGGATTTAGCATAAATTCGTCCCAAAAATAAAAACTCACACAAACGAATGGTTGTGAGAAGCCAACCGCTGTTGCACCAACTATTTATTTTTATAGCATTTGTGCCACTCTGTGCCACACCCTATGACGATATCCAAATAACATCTCTTCCGACCATATATGGTTTATGGCAACAAATCAAATCAATCAACTATTTACCGCGATTATTAATTAATATTTATCTTTTATTCGTAATGATCTTAATGATTCTCGTCATCATCATTATATGATCGTACATTTTTATTGATTACTCGCTTTCTTTCATCGCATCTATTGTGCGTGCGTATGCCTGACTTTTGTGTTATATCTCCAAAATAAAAAAAAGGCCCACACAAAAAACCGATGAAATCGATTACGCCCTTATCGAATCATATCTTTACAAAGCTTTCAAAAATACAAAATAAAAATCAAGACATCAAAAATAAAAATTGTTGTCTTTTCCCCACGCATAGGTGTGGTGCATCCATAAAACGATCCGACAAAACAATGAGGGCGCTCTGATAAGGGTGGAGTTCCAAAAAGGCACTTTACTCGACACGACACATGTCTAGAGTATCTATTTTGATAAAAGAACTACATAACTATACGTTTCTTTTTTTATTTAAAACAAAAGCAAACAAAAACAAAAAAAAAAACTATTCCCGGGGTAAACAGTTTTACTCAACCCATTTGCAATCAATTTTCTTTGGTATTAAATAAGATTTAAAGGTTTTTCTCATATAATTATCTGATAGCGCCATTTTGCATGTGACACATAAAATGTTGAAAAAAATAATCAGATAAAATTATATCTACGGCACCTACATAAAATAATTGCTTTCCTTGGATTTCCCGGGCCCGTTGTGAATTTTTTGAATAAAAACCACTCCACGAGACTGCTAAAAAAGCGCTGAACCCCTATAGCTAAGCACAAGGGCGGTAGACTTCTTTTTGTATTCATTCTGTGTCTGTGACATCAAACAAATGATAGCGCCCGGTGAGAGTTTATCGATAAATTCTTGAAAATTACGTTTTCATCAATTAATCGCCGCTGAAAGAAAACAAAAAATAATAATAATCAGGCGAGGCGATAAATGGAGCGCTTTACGTACACCCGAAAATAGTATCAATCCTTTCGTCTGATGTCACATAAGCCCACAAAGGCTTAACCGGCTTAAAGACTCGAAGTGATTTCGTTTGTTTCCGATAAACGATTCGATATTAATAGTAATCGAGTTCGGGCATTTGTTTGTCGTTTTTATTTCGAGTACTACCCCGTGTGTGAGGCGGGCTACACTTAACAAAACTATTCGGTATTTTTGTTTTGCTGACGAACAAAGTTAAAACGGCTTATTGAGAGCTTATTGGCATTTTTGTTTGAACCCCATTGGAGGAACGACCAGAGATAGAGTGTGGTCTCTATCTCTGTGGCCCATTTCAAAGTGTGAAAACGTAGTTTGCACAAAGTATTATATTTGTCGAGTTGATGGGAGGCAAACAACAACTTGAAAGACTCAAGATGAAGATACTTTTTCCCAATTACCATTTGAATGGGTTTTAGATGATGATTGGAGTTTTTTGTGCAAGTGTTATCCCTTGTGCTTTGATCTTCTTTTTTTTTCAATATGAGTGCCTGGATGAATCCATATTCTGTAGACTCTTTCGTCTTCTTCACTAGATCTTTGTTTAGTTTGTATAAACAAATAAAAAAAAAATATCGTGTGTACTTTTTTAATGAAAGAGTGGTGTAGTAATTTTTTTTTTAAGATACGTGGGGTATAATGTCTGTCGGAGACCATGTAGACATCTTACCACGAAGAGGTGTAGTTGGTATCATATGTATGTATGCTTAAAATACTAAAAGTGTTTGTTTTGTTTACATTCAGATAAAGTGCAGAGGAGGCACATGGAAGAAAAAAAAGTGTGATGGGTTTTTGTGTTCATGTTCATCATAAAATTTTTTGATTTGTTGGTATTTTAATTTTTAATTTTTAGGGCGAGTTTTTTACTCCCAGAAGTTAGAAAACTTTTTTTTAATGAAAGAGCATTTATATTTAATGGCAGATTTTGGATCTATGAAGTACACCGCGGTTGAACAAGAAAGTAGAATTCTGATTAGGCGCACTCTATTAGTTATTAAGAGTGCTAAATCAATAAAATCGTACAACTATCTACGATCGTTTAACTATGCGATGAGAATTGCGACTTGTATTAATGAAAGTTATTACACGCATTTGTGTGGTTGGTTTGTTGGTCTACTAATCGAGTGGTCTGCCGAAAAAGACAAATTACATCTAACCTGCAATATTATGTAGAATTATAAAGGGTGAGTTGAGAAGATTTTTCGGGACATAACTCCGATAGCTAGTTTGTGGAAAAAACCTAAAGGCGTAATTTGTGTTTTCCGGGCGTTGAAACAGGGACCCTTATACCTCTTTGTAATGAACAGATAAAATCGTTAAATTAAAAATTGAATTGAAATGAATTAAATTGAATTGAATTGTTACTCTAATTTTCCCAGCATTAGAAGAATGTTTTCGAAATTTAGGGCGAAATACGTACTCCTCGGCTAAAATGCCTTACTTACTTACTTAGGTGGGGTTACAGTCCGGGGTGGACCTTAACTAACACGCCTCTCCAGTTAGCATGATCATTATGCCTAACCGCCTCCAGTTGCGCACTCCAAGTTGGTTGATGTCCCCTTCCACTTGTGCACACCACCTAAGGCGAGGTCTTCTTTTACTGAGTTGTCCCTTCGGATTGGAATCGAAGACCTTTCGGGCCGGAGCATTGGTGTCCATTCGGTCTACATGTCGTAGACATCTTAGTCGACTGATACGTATACTAAGTCGAATTAACTGTACAGCTCGTAGAGTTAAATCGCCTCCTCCAAAGCCCGTCAACGCAATCGGGACCGAAAATCACTCGAAGAATTTTGTGTTCAAAGCGACCAAGGAGATCTTCATCCGCCTTTGATAACGTCTATGATTCTGCGCCATAAAGTAAGACTGGGCTGATGAGGGTCTTATATAGAGTCTCCTTTATGTTCCTCGAAGGTCTTACTAGTCAGTTGCTTTCTTAGCCCAAAGAAACAGCGGTTGGCAAGTGAAACTCTTAGTTTGATTTTTGCTGTGATGTCATTTTCAGAGTTAATAGCGGAGCCGAGGTAGACAGAGTATCCCGAACTACCTCAAAGTTATAGCTGTCTATTGTGATTTTCTGTCCGATCGTCGATATTATGTGTCCGTTCTTGTTAACAGCATGTATTTTGTTTTGCCCTCATTCAGCACTAAGCCCATTTTTGCCACCTCTGTGCTTTTACTTGCAAACGCACCAGTGACAGCTCGCTGTGTTTTGCCAATGATGTCGATGTCGTCAGCATATGCAAGTAGTTGCACAGACTTTTCTGAAAATTGTGCCCCTGGTGTTGGCTTGCGAGTTTCGCACAATTTCCTCAAGAATGATTTTGAAAAAGTCACATGACAGCACATCACCTTGTCTAAATCCTTTTTTGACATCAAAGGTATCGGTGAGATTGTTTCCGACCTTTACGGAGCAGCGAGCGTTCTCCATCGTCATTCTGACAAGTTTGGCAGAGATGCCAAAACTAGACATGGCTCTGTATAGTTCGTCTCTATAAATGCTTTCATATAAGGCCTTTGAAATCAATAAATAGATGGTAAGTATCGATTTGGACTTCTTGGATCTGCCGTAGTGTGAATATTTGGTCGTTTGTATGGACTTACCGGGCCTAAAACCGCACTAATAGGGTCCAATCAGTTCGTTGACAAATGGTTTCAGGCGTTCACACAGTACGACAGACATGATCTTGTAAGCGATGTTAAGGAGACTGATGCTTCTATAGTTGGCGCAGTTTATAGGGTCCCCTTTCCTGAGGATGGGGTAAACAATGCTGAGGCTCCATGCATCAGGCTACTTTCCTCTAACCAAATCTTGTAGACGAGTTGGTGTATGGTCTCTACCAAGCCATCTTCCGCTGCTTTGAACTCGGCAGTTAAGACGTCCGTTGTTGGATTTCAGTTTGGATATTGCTATTCTCACTTTATTTTGGTCAGGTGGATGGAAGTTTTGGCTGTCATCGCCCAGGTTGAATGGTTCATTCTGCCTGACAGCGGAATTTGTGTCGTCTTCGCCGTTTAAAAGTCTGCAGAAATGGTTTTTCCATGTCCTTAGCTAAAATGCCTTGCCTGATTATATTTTTGGGGAGGCTTTATTTAACTGAGGGGAAACATCATACTTTTTAGGACCTACCTTACTTTCAATGGCGAGCAACCCATTAGCAAAGCAACATCAATATTGAACGTTACGGCGGCAGCGCCAATCTTTAGTTTCCAAATCTCCAAATGCCAAAATGATGCAGTCAAGTAAGCTCATAATAAAATTGATGTTGATGTTTCGAGCCTGTTTCATATAACTTCTGCTGTTGAAGCAGCTAGTGATGTTGCTGTGTTATCGCCAAAGTAAACAGTTTAGGGACAGTACCACAGCTTTATTTATAATGTCAATATGACAAAGAATGTTACGGAATTCTAATTTGTCTAGCATTCAGCAATGACAGTTTATACATAGTATGTAGTTGATATTTCTTTTTGTTTTACCATAAGCAATTTGGGATTTCAATTAAGATCACATTTGGAAACGTCAAACGCATGATTGAATTACATTTCAACTACCTATGTAATGTAGGTACTTGGGACTCTATAATGTCGTTTTCGGTTGGTCGTCCAGAACCGTCCGGAACCAATCCGAACGCTTCTGAAAGCGTTCGATTGGCACTCAACTGACAGTTCTTCTACTGAAAAGAAGATAAATTTGCTTCTCGATTTGAATTCAGAATCGCATAGAGTTCTTCCGGACGCTTCTGGACGACCAACCGAAAACGACATAAGCCCTCTTTGAAATTAATTGTAGAGAAGTGAAATGACACCTGCAAACTCAAATAGCAAGTCTTATGGGCACTTCACTTTTCACACACTTTTCCACAAAACTATTTCTTACAAAAAAAAAACACAGTTTTATGGCCTAAGTTTCTCCCTAATGGCGAGCTATTCCATTACGGATCTCAACCAAAAATTAAAAGAAAAAAGATTCCCTCACTTCATCATGCCTGAGTGCGTGCGCACACGGTCCTCGTGTTTAATCTTTTCTGAAAATACATCCAAAGTTACACAGAAAAAAACAAAGATCAGAGACGATGAAGAGCGCGATCCCACCTTGAACGACGACCGACAAGACAACGATGACGACGAGATGTGCGGCAGGAAATTCAAATCGACAGTGTGGATGATGATGCTGATCTCTTCAGATTGAAATGCGATGGTATACGCTAGCCTGCTCGCTTTGAAGTTGTTTTTTTTTTTTCGGAAATGGGAATTATAAACAAAAAAATAAAAACAACAAATTAATAAACAATATCATTTTGTGAGCAAATTCTGTGCGGTGAGAAGACTTTCTTCACTTATTAGTTTTATTCGAATCTTATTGGCTACGCTTAGTTAACACAAATAATCATAACAAACATTATTCCGAACATCAAAGAGAGGTTTTATGATTATAAGGGCAGCGGGCTTTTCACTCTCCTTTGAAGTTTATTGAGCAATTTAGAGCATTCTTAGCTGTTAGAGTGGGACTTTGTTGTTTTCGGTTTTATTTAGATTATTATAGAAATATTGTTAAATATTTCGATGGAAATCGAAATTGTAATTCGGAGGAAGTGCGCTTCCTTGTGGTTGTCAGTTTTAGAACTGCGTGAATTGGCAGAGGCTGTTTTTTTTTTCTTAGTCTTAAGAATGTTTATCTCATAAAATTGTATAATTCATATATTACATATAATATAACAATAACCGATATCCTTCCTCTTTTATTCATTGCGATCATCATCATCAGTCACATGGTTTCATACAACGATCAACGACCGTTCGCCATGACGAACCCTCATTCGAAAAACAATGAGTTGCCCGATCAACGTTGACGAGATCTCTAGAAATTGTTTGTTGTTCGTTTTTTGTTTTGTTTTTGGAATTTATGGCATCCAACCGAGCCGAATACCTCCATTCTAAGGAAATCCTCACACAGAGGGTTCGCCATGGCCATGCGGCGAATAGAAGATACGCACAAATTGATGGAATACCGTCCTCTCTGCCATTCTTCTTCGTCTTGCTTCGATCGCGGTAGAATGAAATTCCAGGCTCTGTGCGATCTTGCCAAACAGAGTTCCACAATTCACCATTCCGTTTTCGAATATAATTACTATTCGCAATTCGCATTGTTCTTCTGTTGGAATGGTTATGTTGGTTGCTCCTGCTTCCGCTGGAGATCTACACAAGATCAGCAGGATGACGATCTTTTAGTTTTTCTGTATAGCATCCCCATGAGGTTTCTTTCAATTCTTCTTGTGTTTCATTCCTTGGTGTCTCTGCTTCTTTTTGTGTTTGTTTTACCTTTCGCAGATCGCAGAGCATACATACCTTTGGGTAATTTATTTCTTACGTTTCAAAAGATATTCCTGGTGCTCTTTCTATCTGCTTTTTTTTTTGCATCTGTATAGCAAGGTAGATAATTACATGGCAATTAACTTAATTGAACTGCACAAAGTTGCAGAGGAAAAGAGAAAGAGTCGGCCTAAGTCCTCGATACCGTAAAGACAACTACACGTGTTAAAGGTGCTCCAATAAACAAAGTGGCAAAAGTAATTATTTTATTTTTTTGTATGCGCAAAATTTTTTCTTTTTCTTATATCTGTTGCCAAATTAATTAATTCCCCTAACAAATTTAGGGCCAGTGCAAATGCGTTGCATCGCACACCAGAAGGCTGTAAAGTAAATTTATGATTTGCTGGAAGTTGGATTTTTTTCGTGAGTAATTTGTTGTTGGACATGTTTTTGACACGTCAGAATTTGTACTCTTTAGGGCTTCTGTTTTTTGTTTCCATAACAGGTTTTCATTATTAGTGTAGAACGAGACTTGAGAAAAAATGGCAAATGATGTTACTTTCGACAGTGTTCTAAATTTTCTGGCTGAATATACTGACTTATTGAGTTCCTGTGACCTGTCTAAAGTTGGTCTAGTTTGGCGAGTTACTAAGTCTTACCTTTGACTAATCTTGCATTTTTAAGCAGTAAAAAATTTTACACAAAAAAGACTGTCAACATTAAGAACCTTTTCACTCGAATAGATATCTTAAATATGATTTTCATCAACGCAGCGATTCATTTAGGTGAGGTTCGAAAAGACTTTGAGGAAGATTTACTCTTGTTACTCACGATGGTTCCGAAAGCGCTGTGGTATCCTCTCTGAGTTAGCCCATAAGGGCAAAATCCTACACCTTGGGCATAATTGTCCCATAGCTCGCCCGCACTTAGACGTGTGCATTGATTACCTTCAATGTGTGCGGCAGTTTCGTCAAACCATTTGAATTTTTTACATCCAAAATCCCACCCGTAGCAATGACAACCTGTACACCTTTTGCAAACCATTATCCAGTTCTTCAGTCCCACCACAATGGTCTATTTAGGCAAATTACATTCAAATAAATTGGCGCATAATAAACCACCTGTTCCCGAAACCATTACGATCGCGCTTAATCTGGGCCAACTGTTTGCAAAAGCTAAAATTAAATGCTTGACCATTGAAGCCCATAAGGCAAACCACACCGCGTGCAACCGCAACCAGGCGCATGCAGGTATCCCTAAGAAAATCATTGCATCAAACTCGATTAATCACAGAGTTGAACGTATAGCTGGAGCATGGTGCACGTTTCGTTACTTGGTACTTGGTGCATCACCACACAACTCATTTCCGTCCATACGATGGAATGGAGTCCATTCCATTCGATCTGTGCGCAACCCCCAGCACCACACGGCATTACATCATTTTTCCTACGATCTACGATTTATCGTTTGGCTCGATTGTTTTTTTCTCAAAAAGATTGCCGCCATGCCGTAATATGCTTTCCTCCCGTCCATCCGCCAAAGTTTACTGATTGCCTCTTACCAGTCCGTTGCCAATTGCCACAACGAAACATTTATCGATGCATTGCATCTATGCATCTGTAGATGCAATTTATTCTTTCTCTCGCTCCATCTAGCCCGATGACGTTTCACCGAGTTAAAGATCTGCCCGGCCGGCGGCGGAAAAATTGTCAAGTACCTGTCCCGTATAGTCCACGCTGGGGAATTCTATTCCTCGCGCAATCTCTTTTATGAGTCTGCATGGACACGTCTTTAGCATAAAATGTTACTCTTGTCTCGGTTGTTTTACTATTAATAATCGTTCGTGAACTGTCCCGCATCAAAATAAGTTCGTCGCGGTCGCGCAATCAACTCGGGAGATGAAAAATGCACGATTTTCCATTCTAAATGACAGATGAGAAGTGACATGTGTATCTTTTTGTGTTGTGTCAGACTGATCTCGCGGTAAACATCTAAAGTTTTAGTTTGACAGCTGCATTTCGCGGCGCAGCGCTTTGATATACGTACCGTACACAGCACACCATTTGGAATGTGCAACATAGTATAATTAAATTCGAAAAATTCACATTAAAATGGACAATAAGTTACGACGGATATTTGACAAGCTGAAGAGTTTCTTGACTTATTGCGCATGTACAGTTTTGACATGCGTTTGGGAAATCAGAGTTCGCATTCGACCTACTTAAGCTCCTTGAATATACTTGTCAGATGAAGTTGAGATTAAAAGCTTAAGGCCCGTGGAATTGCAATAAACCATTGAAAACAACGAAACGACATGTTTAAGACGCGAATGAAACCGGCGTAAGTACATAAGAGTAGAGGTACGTGGACGAGAAATGGACGTGATATCCGTTTGACTTGAAATGTCAACATTCTTCAGCATGCCATTGAAACACAGCGTGTCAACGGTTTTACTGTGTAGCCGTATCAAGATTAACCGAAGAAACGAAAGATGGCCAGGCGCATCAGCATAAAGAGTATGCTAGTGCTACCAATTCAACCGAACGAGCTGTCACTCGCGTACGTAGGTATATTCAAGTTCCTCCAACTACACATGCGTTTTGTTGGGCTTTTTTTTCATCCTGCGTCTTTTCAATTGACAGTTAATGTCAATTAAATGAATATCAATCGACAGCTAATTATTTGTTGTGGTTTTATTTTTTGCGCAAGAAAAGAAATGAAAAAAAAAAAATGGTAGAGCTACCGTCGGAGTAGCTAGATCCAAAATCTCGGTCGTATTTTATCTGTCATTTGTTGGCTTAAAGAATAGCAATGCGTAGTGTATGCTAATTAGTTGATTTTTTCTAATTTCAATTTTGAAAATGAGTTAAGACAACAAGGGAAAATAAAAGACAACATTTTTACAAGTGTTGTTTCAGTTGTGACAAATTGTCAGTATGGAAGTTAAACTTGTTGACGTCTGTTATTTGATAATAGGTTTTTAAATACATACCTTCAACATTCTTTCACATAATGAGCAAAGATAAAACAGGGCAATTAAAAGCGTGAAATTGCAGGTGGCGGCCCAAGTATTTTACGGCATTCGGTAACATTTCAATAGAAACCGTTTTTCTTAAAAGGTTTGACGAATTGCCAATTTTGAAAACATACAGAAAAAGACTTTGGCTCTCGGTTTTACTTTGTTTTAATTACTTCGACTGAAGAAAATTGATTGGTTAGGTATACAGAATATGATAGAACGATTATGTTAATCAAGCAACTAATTAGCTGAACAAATTGCCATTAGGAAGCCTCGCTCTCGCAAAAATGTATCACACATTATACCGCTATTTACATAGCTTAGCTAGTACTAGCTAGTACCAATTAGAAAGCAATTTAAATTCATAAGAACCAGTTTCTCAATCAAAACAAAGCAAATTTCTTGCTATTTCTCGTAGTTCCCCCTAAGGGACGATTATAACACTTCAAGTGGCAACCATACACTACTTAAATTCGAATTCAAATATTCCTTCATGCAACAGCGACGACGGTGGATAATCGACTCTGTGTCGGTGTTGTTAGATAGCAAAGAAATGATTTCAAAAGAAGTGCAATGATCTCCTAACACCAATCTCCTTCTCGCAGTCTAATGGAGTCTTAGCCATGAAACAACCTGTTAACCTTTTTTTTCTCTCTTTCTGTTGTTGTTCACTTGGATTGAAAGTTGGAAGGGGCCCCAAAATTAAAAAAAAAACACGATCGAATGATCAAAGATTCGAGATGCAATCTACCCGCTTCGCTCGATGTGTGTATAGTGTATGCCTGTGTTGCTCGCAGCGATATAAAAGAAAATTAGCTTTGCATGATTTTCAAAAACACCTTTTGAATTGTTTTTTGTCTGCTCCTCCTTCTGGTTCTCTGCCTCGTTTTGGTACTGTTCTTCATCATTTCTACCCCTTGTGGCAGATCGTGCCAAATTCAGCACAATTCAATTAATTATCGGAAACTGCAGAAAGGAAGCCGGGAATCCCAATTTGATTTATGAATTTTAATACAAAATTTCACTCAACTACCGTACGGGACAGCCTAAATTAGGAACACCGTGTGATATATCATTTGTAATAAAAAAATAATAATTTTCATGCACACACGTTGTTGAGAATGAAAAGAAGGAGAACAAAAATCTCATCGCAAAAGTCAAACAGACATACTCGTTTGATCCATTGCGCGATCGTTGTAATCGTTAAAGATCGCTTCGATCGTCTGTCAGTATTCAGTCAATTGGAAAACCGCACCACTCTGGCTCTGGCAGGTTTCATCCATTATAATACTATGTATCTGCTGTCTGTGGGGCTTCTATGATCCATCTATTTAATGGCTCTAGCTGGAGTCGGATGAAAGCGATGAGAAGACGTATGTATGTAATTTCATGCATAGCTTTTATGAAAGTGCTATTTTACTAATAGCCCCCAATATTCCACGAAAAATCCCGCAAAAGGAAGATAAAGGGTTATACTCGTATCTAGATATAATAAATGTATACAGTCGCCGATATGATTTCCTTTTTATTTTTCTTTTCTCGTCTCCGGTTTATGGTGTGAAATTCTTCTTCCCCATTCACAAAAGTGTGAAATCGGATTTTTGAGGTTTAGTTTTATGTTCGGCGCTGGATTGATGCAATTTAGTGGTTTAAGATAAAATTACTGTTTTTTTTTTTTATGTGTCTGAGATTTCTCTTGATAAGGAATGGATCTTTTATAAGAATCACGTTTTGAAACATTTTTACTATCGGTTTGGTTTTTGGTTTTTCGTCGGCGATAAATTTCTAATTTGGGGGATTAATGTGGAGTTAACTATATTGATGTTCATTCAGAATTTTAACTTTATTGTTTTATATATCTGAGAGCGAAATCAAAAGTAATCTTTACTGCTTTCTTGAGATATTCGTGATGTTATCAAATTTATTGGGCAGTAATTTAAGGCAATGCTCATATATGCACGCGACCATTGAAAGTGTTTATTAGGCGGCGCGGCAGCTGAAAAGGATTTTTAACTCCGTAAGGTGGAACGATGTTAGGCAGGTGCCTAAATAGAATCAGTGCTTAAAGACAAACTATGGTAATTGTGTGACTAACTTGATTGCGAATGGAATAGTTTGAATGCGACATCTGTTGGACGCGAAAAACGAGCTTACCATTTGCTTGCATTTACTTATGGCCAATATATCTGAGATCCGCTGTTATTATCCAAAACCCACGCGGAAGAACAAAATGCGAATATCTAGAGGAAGTTCACCCGAATGCATACTGAGGAATGATATACAAGTTTACGGGGGATGATTATGCAAGCTCAAACAGAATTTGCGCCACATTTTTATATTTTTCTATAAGAATTCTTAGGGCCAGTTTCAAGACTAGCTGATGAAGTCTCGGATAGACTATCCGGAACTTATCTGTGAGCCAAACTTTTGGTTTCAAAGGTTTCGGATAGTGATATCTGACAGATATAGTCTCGGATAGAGTATCAGCCGATTCAAATGGCTGTTAAATCCTTTATCCGGAAGATAAACAAAATATTATTATTTGAAGTGACTGGAAAAATATAGTTTAAGAGCATTCTTTCGTTAACGAGCGTAGACAGCAGCCAGAGGTGTCGTAACATGGATTGGTTTGAGTATTTAGAAGACGAATTTGAAGATATTACACGGCCCCGCAGGAACAGATTATTTCGCTCAAGGCCAAATTATTTTGAAATATTATCGACCATGAAGATTACATAACTCGATTCCGGGTTTCCAAAATTTTATTTTTCTCCTAAACCTTCCACCTTGCAGGTTGCGTTCTTTTCTGGACGTTGTTAGTGCGGTGGTGCTGTCGGCATATTACAGACAAAAAGTTTTGATAAACAACGAACTAAGAACCGGCCAAAAACTCTTAATTAGAGTGCTCTATAAACCTGGATAGCCTATCTACTTTCCCCCTCTTCTCCGAATCCTATCCACAAATTACCATTCTCTTTATTTCTTATCCTCTTACCCCTGGGCCGGTTGAAGGTGTCATACGATCCTTGCCGATAGTCAGCCTGGTTGGGGGACCAGCTTAAAGAATAGCTCAGCCGCAAACGGAGGATCGTTTAACTCTACTTTAACTTTTTCTTTTTTTGTTAGTGGTAAAGAAACACTGATATCATTAATTTCTTTTTATATTCACTGACAGTGTCTTGCTGCTGTCCCTGCTTACATACCAGAGAGTCACAACAAATCAGATACACTCCGTGAAATATTTAAAAGTTTGCGACTTGAACCTAACCTTTAACACCATAATATTCAGTTACTAGGAAGGTTTTCAAAAGCCTTGAACGAGCTCTTTTTTCAATATTCAGGGTTAGGACGACACATATTTTCTCGAAATTTCCATCTATCTATTACATTAAGTCAGCTCTCACATTGAGGCAACTTTCAATAAGCAACTGGCAATAGGAAACACGCAAAATTATCGCTCACAATTATTTTACTTTGAATTAAATTAGAGGTCTCACATCAAAGCAACTTAATATCGCTCAAACGAAAAATTTTGATTGTTTATTGGCAGTTGCTATGCTTATTGCTTGTTGCCTCAATCTGAGAGCCGCCTAAGTCTTCTCCTAAAACATAAACCTCGCATGGCATACTGTCATCGTGCACTATTATTATTTAGACTAATGAACGGAAGTTCAACTCAGATAAAAAGTAAAGGTATTCCCATTATACCTGTTTAACCTTTTTGGAGCATTAGATCCTATATCTATGATTTAGAGATAATTTTATACGAATCATCACGAAAGAAAGAATGCCTCCTAATTATACAGGCCACCAAGAACACAACAAAAAAAATCCCGATTCCAAAATTTTCCTGGAAATCCGACACTGGTATGAAAAGATGTTCCCATTCGGTCCGCTTTTACCATAATAATCAGTCGCGTCAAGCCCATAATATTCCAAAACTTTAAAGAATAAAACCGAGGAAATGCTGTTAACACCATCTGAATGGATTAAAATGTTTTTCGAATTCATAATTTCATCTGAAAACCCATTTGTTAGATTGGACAGTAGTTATGTAGTCACATATAGGTGATTCCAAAGTGTATCTTAAAACACAATTTAGGTTCGGTCGTATCACTAAAAGGTTTTCTTCTCCTCCTCATCGTGATCTTCGTCGTGTTTTAAGTACTTTTTTTTGTGTTTCTTTAATGTGGCTGCGCATCTTCTTTTATGAGTCATTCGCTTGTGGTTTATACGCAGCGAAAAGGATAGAGCTGAGGGGTATTTCCATAAGACATAAACCCTACCTGAGACTAATGTGTAACGAAAGGGATTACCGAATGATGGGATGGTGAGCAGTGTTTTCTTGTTGGAAAGAAGGAGTCCAAATGACTAGTATTTAGAGTCGTATTTAGAATAAATTATGTATGATGAGTTATTAGTGGGGAGATTTGGTTGAGGTCCTTCAGTAGGTTGTTGGGACCTTTTTTTATTGTAATTTAGGAAGTTATTGTTATTAATAAACTCAAATGGTAACACTGTAATCCACAAGTGTAGATTTAAAAATAGTTTTATTATGTATTAGATATTAGTTAGTTCCATTTTTTTAAGGTATGTTTGATTCTAAAATTGTCCTCATAGGTCAGCAGATTGTTCTGTGCACTGATGAAGATGATATCCACTTCATTTAAAACATGTCTTCAATTTTCTTCTGAACAATGTGCCAGTGCAGTGCATGCATACCACCCAGCAGCAACTCTATCTATGACCGATGCATCTTTTTATTAATTACTTCTGCATAACCCCATGCATTCCGTCTTTTTGTTCTGTACCGTCCGTCACACTATAAAGGAGATCAACGTGCGCCATACTGTGCGCCAAATGTTGCAGTTGAAGTTAAATGATCTGGCGGATCAGATAGCTTCGTAGATGGCCCTCCCTCCAGCGATACACTGCATGCCTTTGAAATACCTGATGATAATGATGATGATGAAGTTGAAATCTCCTGCTGTGCGAGTATTTCTGTAGATGTTGTATCTTATGGCAAAGATCTGTTAAAGGGAGACAGGCGATATAAAGTATATTGTACACCGAAATCTGAGGAGCGCTTCTGTTGGATGTGTGATTTTTCTTTCATTGTCAGGCTTGTTGAACATGCAATAATAGCTGCGTGGACATTATTGGATTGCTGTTTCTTTTGTTATTGTTGATGTCTTCTGGTTTTGAAAATTGTTTTGTTTTCTTTGCTTAACAGTTACTAGTCGTCATGCACGGCAGGATATGGATTGAATCCTGTATAATTTGTATTCGATGGTGTAACAAATAAATAATATTAAAGGGAAATAAGACGCTTGTGCCAACAGGTGGCTTAGGGGGATTTTTCTGGCAAAATATAGGTAGATATAAGAAAACTTTTGTGTGCGGTGGCATTTCTGAAAAGCTATGCAAAACAATATAGGCTAGTTATGAAACAGGCTTTAGTAGGTAAAATAAAGGGTGTCCGATAATTCACGCAAAATGTAATTTTGATTTTAAGGTTATGTATGGAATAGCACATCGGATAAATGGTCGTCACGGCTTTGCTGGCTCTTTCAAGGCATTGGTGGTCGTTGGATTGTTTGCATAGACCTTTGACTTCAAAAAACCCCAAGGAAAAAAGTCCAATGGCGTTAAATCGCAAGATCTGGATGGCCAATTTTGATCGCCATCAAGCTGAAAATGAGCTTCATCGCTGAAGATGATTTTGTTCGAAAATTACTGACAAACCTTCATTCGTTTTAAAATATTGCTTAACAATGATAATGCGTTTATCTTTCGTATAGCGCTCCATTTTTACTAACCCCGAACTGTCAGCTGTCACATTGTTATCTATTTTTTCCGTTGGCATCACTGTACTATTAAATGGCGCAAAATTCAAATTTTTCGTGAATTATGCGACACGTTTTAAAAGACGTGTTTTTTTATTTATCAATTTATATTTATATTGGAACCCCAATTGTACATAATTTGTAAAATTTCAGGGGATTGAAGAAAATTAGTTTAATTAGAAAAATTCGACCATCATTTTGCGACACAAATAATCGTATTTTTAAGTACAATTTGTGCACTTTAAACGACCTATAAATGGAAATAATATGTATTTATGTATATCTCAAGTATTGTCAATAATTATCGACTACATTGACTTAAGCAGGTCTAAATTTATGGTGACATGCCTATAAATAAGAAATCCCAAAGTGGACACTAACCGTACATAATTTCCAAATCCTCCACCACTATGTATAAATTTGTACATGCAAAATTAAAACCACCACCTCCACAAAAAAGCATTTCATCTCATTTCAATTGTTATTTATTCGCACACAAAACGTCAAAAAGCTTTTAGAGGTACAATTCACCGAGCAAGTTTCTTATCTCTATCTGCATCCGCCCATTCATTGAATTCCATTAAAATAAATTCGAAAAACCTGCACAAACACGAATATCTTGGCCAATTCAATCCTCCACACTTGTATTGCCAATAATTCTGCATAAAATCCCAATAAAACGATCAATTCGAATAAAATTTTAACAAAACCATCAAAACGCAAACCAATTTGTTCGCGACATAAGAAATTGTCAAAATGAGCAAACAAAATAAAATAATTTTTGTTACAAAAAATCACAGAAAGTCATATCTCCAAATAATGACAAAAAAAAATAAGAACCCCAGCTAAGTATAACTCTGGATTTGAATAAATTATCATTTATCATTATAGGACTTAGAGAAAAGCAAAGAAGACGACGACAGGTTTTGACCGCCATTCACAAAAAGACAAAAAATCATAAAACGATCATCAACTTTATGCCATGTGTGCGTCTGATCCATGGCGACTTAAGTGTTAAGCTCATTGAGTTGGAGTTGATCTGCCGCCACTGTCTGTCTCCGCTTCTTTTTTTCGTAGGTCCCGCTGTGACTTTGACCATAATCGTTTTATTTCATAAGTAATGAATTTCAATTTTGATCTCATCATCGGATCATTAGTAATATGCATGCGCTGAAATAATTTCTGATATAATGACGACAGATTCGAACATCGGGCTCGTTGGCTTAAGAATTAAATAACAATTAAAAGTTAAACTGTTTAGTTAGAAGGGCCCCTTTAAAATAAATAAGAAAGGATTCTATGTGAAAATTTGCATAATAATTGATACAGAAGCGATGAATTTTATTAAATCGCTTAATTCTGTTGATCGGTAGTCGGTACCTTATTAATTTTAGATAGAGTAAGGGTATTGAACTTTGGACAGCTTTTTATTGCCTATAATAGGTAGTCGACAAGGGATTATGTTGTTCTTTTAACTATATGACAATGAGTGTGGGAATCGACGTTTATGTAGCAGCTTCTGTGATGCTGTGAGTTTAAGGTCATCCAGTCAATAAAATTGAACAATGGGAACAGTCTGACGGTTATTTTCATTGGCATTGTGATCAGATCTAGGACTATATTTATTTTGGATTGGGGTTACTTTGATGTGAGCATATAAAACTGTTCTTATTGAAGTAAATTCGCATGAGTCTTTATTTTGGATGCGATTTTTAGGTAAGAGGTGGTGGTGTGGAAAAAACCTGTGTAACTTATTTTTTTAGGGGCTGATAGTGAGACGAGACCTTAGCACACTGAATACTGAGCGTCCATCCCTCCTATGTAAACATTAGCCTTTTTTTGTTTAGAATGTAATTTCGATTAAAATTATCGTGAATTGTACACAGAAGGAGACGTTTCGGAGGCGTTGTTATCGTATGTAAGAGGTAAGAGTACCTATACTGCCTGGAGAAGAAATGTATTTGACTTGCTGAAAAACAGTAGCTTAAATAAAAAAAAGTATAGATAATTGGGTAGAATTACAAAGTTTGAGAAAGACGCATCACGTCTCGAAGCTGTTCTCATACGCACTTGATTGTCAAGAGGTTTTTAAACAAGCGATGGTTAATTAAAAAACAATACAACAGTTAGGGACTCATTCACTTACGTACCTTTTTAAATATTGCGCCTCCCACGTCCCAAGTAGAAAAGTGCCTTTGCGTTGGGATTGTGAAGTGTGATAAACAAAGGAACATATTGTGTTGTTTCGATCTTTATGAACCTTGTAGTCTCGTTTTTGAATCGTTAGGAAGGGCGATTAAAATGTCGTTTATTTATCGCTCTCAAAAGTGATTGCTTTAATGAATTAATGCATTAATGCGAAGCAAGAAAGTTCAGTTTCTATACCTTGTGTAGTTTGAGTAACATAACTGATATGCTCCAGACTCAGAACATTATTTTTATGGTGATAAGATTGAATCATTGTATCCAATCATCTCTCAGCAATTATCTGGAGTTTTCGCTTTCAACTTTAAAATCCCGCTGGCATTTGTCATTTGTGAAACATTTTGAAAATTTTCCTTTTTTGTGCTCTCTTACCTGTTTTCAGGTAGGCTCTCTGGCCTGTTTAAAAGAAATACATTAAATTTCAGCTCAAAAACAAGATCACTGATGTCTACGCTTCCTTGCGTGCGTCGGTCGTGTTGGAACAATTCCCAATCCAAACATTAAAGAATTCTTTTATAAAGCATCATATGGTATCTGTGTCTACCTTTCAGATTTTATGTAACTTTTTTGTCCATGGACATCCTCCGCCTCCCATTGTCCTTTGTTCGCGGTTTTCTAAGCAGTAAAATATATTTTTGCCATTTTTTGTTTTCACTTTGTCCTTCATTTCTTTCAGTTCTTTCATATTTTTTATGTGTATCGACATTGATGATGATGACCATGATGACCATCATCATCATCATCATCCTTTCCATCAATCTGACAATTCATGGCAGGTCACAACTAACATGTCCAAAAAAAGCAGCAGTTTTTTGCGGTTTTTGTTTCATTTTGAAATCATCCTTCTTGGAATAAGAGCATACATTCGTTTTGTTTGGCATTCTTCGTGTCCTAGAATTCTGTTTTTGGTTCAAAAAAATGCACGCAAGATGATCCCCCGACAAAAAAAAAAAAAATACAACTGCGTCTGGCTGACCGGTACCTTTCTTCTTTTTCATCCAGCTCTTTCCTGTGCAATTATCATTGGATGTCAATTAATTCCCCCTTCATCTTGTCTCTCTTTACAGATAACCAAACTGATGCCAATCCTGGAATCAGGGTGTTCCAAGCGTGCGAGGTTCCTACTATGTTCCTCATTGTTTCCCCTATGCACACCGGATGTCCCACGGCCTGTTAGTGCCTGCAAGTCGCTATGTGAAACAGTGAAAGCTGAGTGCGCCGACCAAGTGCAGCTTACTCTTCTTTGGCCGGAGTTCCTAAATTGCGAGACACTTCCACAGCCGGAAAGGCACGAGCTTTGCATGCAAATTCCAGAAGAAGCAGCGGAAAAGCAGCATTTGCCAGAACGACCACTCCAACAACACCAACAGCAACACATTATCTGGCCATGGTTGCCATGGAAGGTGCCGCCTCATCATGCCGTCAAATCTGTGTCCACCGTGATATGTCCCCAAAACTTTACGGCTCTACAGACTGAATGTGCTCCCCAATGCAATAAAGATGCAATGTACACTACGCAGCAAAAAAAAATCGCCGAAGGACTCATACTAGCTTTGTCTGCAGTTTGCTTCATCCTGACGCTGTTTTCCTTGGTTACATTCTGGGCAGAGCCTACTCGCTTTGGCTATCCCGAGAGGCCAGTGCTATTCCTCTGTCTGTGCTACAACCTGTACAGCGTGTGTTACTTGGAGAGAATTGTGTTCCACAACTCAACAAAGACGTTGGCATCTGGAGCGGAACTGACTGATGAAATCGGAGGACCTTGTGCTCTCACTCCACCTTGCTTGGCTTCATACATAACAACAAGCTACCTGACCCTGTGTGCTGCAACTTGGTGGCTGATTTTCGCCCTCTGCTTCTATCTGTCATCACATAAAAAGTGGTCCAGTGAAGCCTTGGAAAAGAAGTCTGGACTTTTTCACGTTCTTGCGTGGGTGCCGCCACTCGCACCACCAATTGCTGCACTCCTCTGTGACGCTGTGAAACCTCACGAACTAACAGGAATGTGTTCGGCGCCAGGATTCGTTGAAATTCCAGCCCTCATCCTGCTCATGCTCGGCTTGTTCTTCACAGAGAGAGCATCTCGATCGCTAAAAACTCTTCAAGAACAAATTCAACCCACAATCGGTCTGCAGAGATTCTCACAAATTCGAAAGCGATTCCTCATCTTCAGCTTGGTGTTCTTCTTTCCCACCATATTCGCTGTGCTATCTGCTTTCTTTGAGCGCTTCGACTTTAACGTTCCCGCCTGCGTTTCGTCAGAATTCTGTCCAACTCCGGTTAAGGCGTCTGCTGTACCAACACTTTTGCGAATATTTTTTCAACTCACCGGTGGTACGCTTACCGGAATGTGGGTGTGGTCACGCAAAACATGTGAATCGTATCGCAATCGGATCATCGCGACACCAACACCATCTACGTCTATAAAATCCGTATCATCGCTGCCAAAAAAAGCGCTCTCATCACCATCGGCTAGTGCCAATGGCAAGTCCTTTGGACCACTCTACAGTGGCATTAATTTCCACAACGTACCGATGTACAATGGACAATCCCGAGTGTAGCCTTGTGGGTAAAGGGTTA
Organism: Cheilosia soror; assembly: GCA_949372485.1. Taxonomy (NCBI): domain Eukaryota; kingdom Metazoa; phylum Arthropoda; class Insecta; order Diptera; family Syrphidae; genus Cheilosia; species Cheilosia soror. The sequence continues at coordinate 100,671,450 of OX443563.1, forward strand.
AGCTTTAAGCTGGTGGCTCAAATGGTTACGGTTCATGTACCCGCTAAGACGTTTGTTTGTTCTTGTAAATATGTAGAATTGTAATTTTGTAGGCATTTTGTAAATGATAATAATTTCCTTTTGTTTTTGAAACTCCTTGTTTAAGTTATTTTTACATCATCTATCTGGTGAGGAGGAAAAAAGGAGTAAAATAAACGAAATTGTGTTAATAGCTTTAAAATATTTATTCCATTGTATATAACAGTAGATATATATGCGTACCTAACTATGTTACGTTAAATAAGTGTGAATGTATGAAAATGTAGTGAAAAATAAACAATAATTATAATTAATGGAAATAAATTAAAAATGTATATTGAAAAATTAAGCGAGTACGAATGTGTTTTGATTTACCGACCGACCGAAAGCAGAAAGCCTATAGCAATACAAGTCAGGCATTATTAGAGACTTTGATGGAATTTTCTCGTAGAGTGTTGCAAAATATGTAAGAAAGATGAGAAAATTAGACAAATAGATCCTGGAATTTCAATTGCTATACTTAAGCCAAAGTAAATCGTAATTTTTTGGGCTGATGAATATGAAAGGGTCTCTTTTTCGACAGACTAACGTCTGCGGATGGAACTTATGTGATTTTCCGTTGGGCACATCAGATTGTTTGACAGTAGATACATCGGCTGTGGAAATTATTGTTTTCATTTGTCGGTGGAAATATACGAACTTCATATGGATAATCATATCGACGAAGAATCAACATCCACAGATGACGAGAAAGAAGAAGAATAATATGACGAAGATGATAGCAATTGCTCCAAAATTAAATCCATGTCCATTATTTACGTTTTTGTTCTGAATAATTACTTTTCAAGAGGGTTCTACTAATTTCGTTTTGAAAACAAATTCAAATATATTGGTATTAGTGAGAGTATGAGTAAATCTTGAAAAATATCGAGATCTGCAAAAAATGATCCGGATCAAAGAAAGATTGATTTTTGTTTGTCCCAATTGAAAACCACATTAGTTACGATGATTTGAAATGAGTTGGCAGGCGAACTGGAAGCGACTATAGCTAGAACGGCATAATTAGTCTCGGCAGTTCTGGTTTAGCTTGTAGGAATAAAGTAAAGATTACGCAACTATATAGCAAACTCTATGAAATTTGTTGAATTCATAAGCTGAAAATGCAGCGTTAGAAATCCGCGTCTTATGGAATACGGGCGTTTTCTTAGATATTCTCTTCATACCTATAGGATCGTATAACCATTAATGCATAATTGACATGCAGACAATCTTACCTTTACGAATGAAAATTGTTCATACCTAATGGAAAAGAAAAAACAAGTAAAAGTTGTATCATCGGCCTGGCCGATGCTTTGCTAGCCTCCACTGCATAAAAGCATGTTTGACATTTGAGTTAGTATGTACACGTATGGGTCTAATATTAGATTTGCATGCTATGTAGGTTCCAGAACTACTTGACCGATATAAACTATTTTGAAGACGGTAAAAAGATGTTCTCTCACAAAATTTTATTCCCCTAGGTCGATTCGTTTAGACGCTATCGTATTTTCAACAGATAGAGAGACACATATGGGTCCAATATTGGTTTTGTATGAAAGGTAGCAGAACTACTTCACCGACATAGCTTATTCTCCATACCAACCTGACGACATAAAAAAAGAAGTCCTCTCACAAAACTTCATTTGCCTAGGTCGATTCGTTTGAACGCTATCTTGTTTTCAACAAACAGATGGACAGACGGATCCTGATTCAGAATATATATATATTTTATGAGGGTATGACAATTGAGGTCGCACAAAGTCAGAACGAGCTGAATAGCACTTATTGGGTCACAAATAAGGTCAAACTAGTTGTTTGTTTTCCTTGCAATTTGTAGATTTTTACTGTCCACAAACCTTTTGAGCACTCTGTTCTGGCCATACAAAATCGTTTTTGTTCCCAATAGTATGTATGTGTATTGTGTATAAAGAATGAAGAAACGATAATAATTTTCCGAGCACTTATTTTGATTTCATTCTGCGCATCCGTCAAATATTCTATTTATTTGTTATCCAGACTGAACTCTATAATTATCGGGGCTACGTTTATACGAAATTTAGCCTTGGTGCTAGTGCACGACATGTAGCAAACCACATACGTCACTGACGTCATTTTTACGTCAGCAAATGGCCGTGTACAAGCTCTCTACATACGTATGTAGCTTACTACATGCCGTGTACTACACATTATAGAAAAGCAAAAAACGCGCTTAATATTTTTATCTCGATTGCATTTTTGATAAAAATTAAAAAAATGGAGTATCTATGTAGGTATATAGGATATATCAATTTAATTTTTTTATTAGATAAAAATTCAAAAAATATTCTGCACCATATAGAATAAAAAAAAAACATGCGTATATTTATATCAATTTTTATTAGATAAATATTTACAAAAAAAATAATCATTTTTGCGCAGATCTACAGCCTCTGTTATAAATAATTCTGTCCTCAAACAAAGAGGTCGCTACCTTTCTATTCATACAAGTGCTGCCAGTCCTCAGTCGACCCATTCTCAAAAACTCTTGTCATTTTTTATTTTACACCCAAAAGAAACAAAAGGTGCAGATTGAACGTAATTCACGATTTATTCAAAACTTAATATTCATTATTATTCCATTTATTTCCTAGCGCTTTTCTATTAATTAATGTTTAGTATTTTTTGCCAGAAAGGTTAAACTACACACAAACCAAGGAAATTTAAAAAAATTGATTACAATTTCAAGGTTTCTTACAAATCTAGTGTCCCCTTGCAGACGTGTGTAAACTTAACCTCATTATATTCCAAAGTTTTCTCATTTTACTTGCTTTTTCTTTAATTTTTTTTTAATTTCATTGGAAAAAAAAATCTATAAGCTTCATAGAAAGAAATGCGAACTTTGTTGGTTGATTAATAAGTTAAATAATTATTTGTGCAGTGTGGCGCCTTTAGCTGCTTGATTGAGTAAAATTTCTTTGTGTGGTAACCTACTGCGAGACGTTCTCATTGTTTTCGTATCTTTGTTTCCTACAATTTGCAGTTAAAACTCAATGTAATCCGATTGATAAGAACGCACTGCTGAGTATACAACAGAGTAATTGCATATGGAGATGAAGAAGAAAAGGCAGACTGATCCGCGCGGTGATGATTCCTCAACCGAGTCGTGTGATGATAAAGCACCGAATGGGTCGGGTGGTGCTTCATCCCGGGAATGTCCTCATGTGAAGAAATCTGTTGATCCTACCAAACTTCGAAAAATTCTTAAAGCGAGTGGGATTGAGTTGGACAGCTGCTCGGAATGCAGCAGAAGTACAGCAGCCACTGTTGCACCAGCTTCAGAGCCTGACGCAGATCAGATGTTTGAGTATGATAAGACGTTGTGGCTTTGTCTGAAGTGTGGGTCGCAGTTGTGTGGACGGTCGAGGAATCAGCATGCTTTGAAGCATTTTCAAGTGAGTCACAAATGAATTACGTAAGGGTACTTGAGTGAGTTGCAATATTCTTGTTTGATTTTCAGACACCCCGTTCGGATTCGCATGCACTGGCCATGAACACGACTACTTTAGAAATTTGGTGTTACTCTTGCGATGATGAAGTTAGCCAAACATTGCGCAAAAACCTGCAAGAGTGTGTGGAACTAGTGAAGAAACTTTTGCAAAAACCTCCTCCGGCTGCGGCCATCCCATTGCCCAATAGTGCGAACACTCTTGATGGTATTCAAGGGAAGATAATGGCAACGTTTGAGACGATCAGACCTTTGCTGCACGAAGGGACTGAGCATAATAATGGTGTGGTACATGGTCCTCCACCGCCGCCACCACCCCCAATACCTGGAATGGCAAAACGAGTGCAGCCCGATCCGGCTGTGTTTTTACCAACCCGTCTTCCTGAAACACCACAGCAGTCACTGAAGCCTCTTCAATTGCCTCGTGTAAGGGGGTTGACAAATTTGGGAAATACGTGTTTCTTTAATGCGGTAATGCAGTGCTTGGCGCAGACACCATATCTATTGGACGTGCTTAAGGAGTCATCGGAGCCCGGCGAGGAGTAAGTTTTGAAGTGATTCTCATAAACAGAACTACAATTACGTTTATTTAATAGATTTATACTTCCTGGGGGAACGTTCAAATTTAAGAACGAAAAGGACGTCGAACTGCCGCCCATTAAAGGAACTCTCAATTCGTGGGGTGGTTTGACAAGCGCTCTGGCTCAGGCATTGGAGGAATTGCAGTCTGGGGGTGAGTTCCTTAGAGATACATTTGCATAGCATAGCACTATTACCCAGGTAGCTTTTCTTCTCGGTTTTCTGAATATTTTTCTAGCGATATAATTTGATTTAAAAATACAAATTATCGGTGCATCTCATCCTCCAAAGCCCGTCCATGCAAACAGGACCGACAATTTTTCCGATGATGTCTTCTTCCGCTTTAGATAGAGTTCAAACTGCTGAGCCAGTAAGCGGGACTGGGATGATCAAGGTCTTATTTGGTGATAGGGCTCAACTTCTCAATTGCATTCTCAGTCCAAAGAAACAGTTTGGTTTAATTTCAATTTCAATAATGGTCAGAATTTATAGCAGAAATGAGGTAGTCAAAGTCCAATAGCCGTGACGTTTTGTCCGATTCTTCAATCTTGGGTGTCCCTTCTTGTTGAAAGCATATAATGTACTTGGTTTTGCTACCGTTGACTGCTAGACCCATTTTAGCCGCTTAAATTTGTATACTAGCAAGTGTACCAACGATAGATCGCTGTATTCTACCAATTGTGTCAATATCATCGACGCATGCAAGTAATTGGACGTTGTCCTGTGAGTTTCGGACAATACTTTCAAGTGTGATGTTGAAGCAGTCGCATCACAACGCGCCTCCTTGTCTAAATCATTTTTGACATCAAAAGTTTCGCACAAATGCTACTTCCATCTTATGTGCTGGTCCGCAATAGAAAAAAGCAACGCTCCACTTAAATCTTCACTCTGGGTGCTGCCTAGACTTACGACCCCATGTCAGCTGCTGTGGTTCTGTGGGAGTGTAAAAGGTTCTGCTGCTGGATCAGCGTTTTCTTTTTTTGTTCTGTTAATGATTGGGGGCTAGACTACAACTTTTCTATTGAATAATTAGTAAAATTACACAAAAACATAGTCAGTTTTCTAAACTCTTCTGCGACAATGATTGTAGGAGGAACAACAAGTATATTTCCTGATCAAATCACTTTTCATTTTCTATATTTCTATTGGAGTAGCTAAGAATATTTTTTTTTTGTTTTTCTTAAAAGGCGGCGTTTTTACTCCCAGCAAACTGTTCGACAAGCTCTGCGCCAAATGTCCCCAATTTTGTGGTGGCGATCAACATGACTCCCATGAACTGCTACGGCATTTACTTGAGAGCGTCAGGTAAGAATAAAATATTACCTCACCAACCTCTATAACAAAAATATTTGGAAACTTATGCAGATCTGAAGACCTCAAGCGGTACCAAAAAGTAATTCTTCAAAACCTGGGCTATCAGGATATCAACACCGTCAGCGAAGAAATGCGAAATAAGTGTAAAATATACGGCCAACAAGCTGCCGATCGAATTCTTCGTCCTGAACAAGTGTTTCGTGGGTTTTTGGTGTCAACTCTCAGGTGCCAGGATTGTTTCCACACCTCGTCGAGACATGAAAATTTCCTTGACATGTCGTTGCCGGTGAGTGTGGAGAAACCCCAGCCACCAATGCGTCGTAAAAGTAGCCCAGAAAACGTGCCCACTGGTCCTTCCAAACATCAACAGAAGAAGGAAAAAGAGAAGGAGCGTAAGGCAAAGCGAGCGCAGAAACACCACCAGAAGAAGGCCAGCCATACGCAATCAATGGAAACTGATTCGTCTACATCGGAGCAATCGGATGCAGATGTAGAGGACAACCTTATTGACGATACAGCTGTATCAGTATCAGTATCAAAGGGAGCTGCTGCGGCAGCTGTAGTATCCTCCTGCGATCCCAATGGAAATAGCAGCGAGTTGCCAAGTCCTTTGGTACCAGAAAAACGTGGCGATTCCCCAGAGAATCCCAACAAAGATTCCCACGATGATGATGAAAATGGTGAGTGCTCTCCAAGGGTGATATTAATATCTTGACATTTTGTTTCTTTTAGACTCAGGTATCGCCACAAGTCCAGCCAATGCGGGTTTCAATGGGCAGGCACGGTTTTCAGACTCTAGTGCCACTTCAATCACGACCAACAACAAAGTGTTGGAGGTTGGCCTCAGCGAAAAGGGCGCCAATCTAGTGAGGCAACTTTCATTAACAAATGACACAGCAGCAACAGCCACCATGAATGGTGGTGGTGGTGCAATAGGCGGCAACGATACACTCTCCAACGAAATGGAAAAACTCCATCTAACGTCAGAAGCGGCAGCGATAGACACAACAGCAACAGCTGTGGCTGCCGCCAAGCGAACAAAAACGAAACGCGTTCGCACCCAAAGCTATTCGGACTGGAGCACAACTATTGCGCCGCGCTACCAATGCGAAGATGGCGAATGTTCGGTGCAATCATGCCTCAACAATTTCACAGCCGTCGAACTAATGACGGGCAACAACAAGGTCGGTTGCGACAATTGCACCAGCGTGAACGGGGAAAACGGCAAGACTGTCTACACGAACGCGACAAAGCAGTTCCTGATCTCCAGTCCGCCGGCGGTGCTCATTCTGCATCTGAAGCGTTTTCAAATCGGCCAGCGATGCATTTTTCGCAAGCTTACCTGGCCTGTGTCCTTCCCAATGGTGTTGGACATTGCGCCGTTTTGCGGCTCAAAGGTGAAGAACTTGCCAAATATCGATAGGAAACAGAAGAAACTCATGTATGCATTGTATGGCATAGTGGAGCATTCTGGCGGCATGTACGGCGGACACTACACCGCCTACGTAAAGGTCCGGCCCCTACTGCAGCCCGACGACAAGCGGTGGAAGTTCATTCCCCAGGGCAGCAAAGCCGAACTAGATCAAGCCGACGAGCAGCGAGAGAAACTCGAAGAACTATTGGCAAAGGAAAAAGCCCGAGATCTGCGTATGAAAGCCAACGACAGCGATGATTTCTCCACCAGCTGCAGTTCGTCCGAACCAGAGGTGGAGAACGAAGAGCCGCCAGAGCCTTCGCCAGTCGAGGAGCCGAACATCACACCGCCACCTGGTAAATGGTACTACGTATCCGACAGTCGAGTGCAGGAGGTCTCCGAAGACGCGGTGCTCAAGGCTCAAGCATATCTTTTGTTCTACGAAAGGATATACTAGAGTGGCCCGCGTCCCCCGATTGAAGCATCTACTCAATCCTAGCCGAAGAGCATTTTTTACTAATCTTTTAAAGTATTGTTCTACTGCTTTGACGTGTTTGTTGCCCATATATCCAAAACTGTTTATTTTGCTCCCGCTTTCCCCCAGTTTACACCCGCTTACTCCACTTTACCGTTCTATGTTTGTGTTATGTTTTAAGCTGAATTTATTATTTTAGAATTTTTTTCTCCTTTAATTGCATTTTTCCTATACATAGTGTTCGGATTTTATTAAAACTATACAATTACAATTTAAAAACAAGATTCCCCGTCATTTAAAGAAATAAAACAAAAAACAAAAACTAGAAAAAAACAAAGTTATATACAAGCAGATTAAAGAATTATCTCTACAATGTATAAATTATTGATTTTATGAAAAGAATAAAACAAAGAAGATATGAACAATAATTTGGTGACGGTTTTTTTTTAGTTACGGTTTGCACATGCAAACATATGCTCCCGGCGTTTCCCGTGCCCTGGAATTGTACTGTTTAAAATATTTTCTTGTCTATCACCATCCAAGGAAGTGCATAGACTCGGACTCCCAGTGGTAGCTACTGGGCTCTGGTCAGTCGTCTCCATTCAGACTCGACTTGCTAAACTTATAAGAGCAAGTATTGAGCTACTTCGATATTTGGAGCTGAGATCAGTACGAAGCTTTTATTATAGCCCAAGAAAGGTGAAGCAATCACCCCTATTCCCATTGTCGTATGTCGTACTTCTGTTAAGGTATTTGCTTAGGGTTGACTGTGTGATCTACAACGGCGACTGCTGCGTGGAGCAATGCCATTTGAATGTGGATTTGTCAGCTAGGTTCCAGAAATCGAGTGAAATCGAAATTGCAGATCAAGTGAATTCGTTTTCAATGTTCTGCATTTCGAGCGATTTGGAAACTCCGAAATTTTTTCAAAATCTCAATTTCACTTTGTCAGTAGAACACAACAATTCATTTCCGATTTCATTTCGAGTGAAAGTAAAATTTGGAACCTAGCAGTGTGATTAGAGAAGAACTTAGGCAAGAAGTCTTGATCTGCTGTAATATAAGCCCCCAGCTGGTCACAATTCAATTCAATCAAGGTCAATTTTAAGAACATCGCCAAAGGAACTTGGGGAAATATGTCTCTGGTGTTGGCTTGTGAATTTGGCCCAATTCTCTGAAGAATGTTGTTGAAGAAGTTGCATGAATTAATTAATCCTTCTCTGACATCAAAGGTCTCTGTGAGATTGTTTTCGACTTTGTGGGAGCAGCGAGTTTATTCCATCGTCATCCATGATACCGAAATTTGGCATGTACTGAGCAGCTATCTGTGGTGATAGCGCGATGTAGTATATGTTATTGAATCATCAGCCTGCAGCAGCGTCTTCCTACGTTGAGTGGTTAATCTCATCTCTGTATAATCGTATGCTTAGGCCCTTATTGTGATTTTCGATCAGCGATCGTCACGACAATTGTCGATTGATTCGATTGATTTTAGCTATTCGTATGCAGAAATTTTTTTTTACTTTGTTATCGATATTTGTTATCGACTACAAGCGACTGTCAAATCGACAAATATCAATCGCAATCGACAATCACATGTGAATCTCACTCATGAATTGAGATTCGTAAAAGTGATCTGAAGCCCAATGGAAAACGAATTTTACAGACAGCTGATTTCTAGAGCAGAAAAACTGGTCTGAATCTGAAAAAAAGTACTTTTTCTTGCCCAATGGAAATCGACAATAGTTGTCGATCAACGATCAAATATCGACACTCACAATAGGGGCATTAGCCGACAGGATCTTAGCGACATTCAGGAGGAGGCTTATTCGTCTATAATTAGCCCAGGTTAGAGTATCTCTCTCGTTCTGGATCAGGCACACGATGCTGACGTTCCGTACATTGGGCATACTTTCATCTGACAACATTTTGCTGATGAGTTGACTGTCCAAGTCATCCCTCACCGCTGTAAAAAGCTCCTCCGGTACCAGCAACCACAAGCAGTTTAATTTTTAATAAAATTTAGGTAAAGTTTTAACAATTATTCAATTTATGCAGAAAACTCTGTATACTTTATATATACAATGTACTGTACATGTATAAAATAAAGCAATTTAACAAACAAAATATTGCATGTAATATCACCGCCACCCAGGAAGTTCGGTGGGATGGGCCCGGAAAAGAAGGATAAAAAACTGCGACATCTACTACGTTTATTGCTACAGAGAACAGATGCAGCGACTATTTGGACGCGGATTTTTACATTTTACCAAAACCTATAAAGAACGTGTAATGGCAACAAGACCCGAGCAGAGACCTGTGGAGGCGAACAAGGACATAAACCATTCAACCTGGGCGATGAAAGACAAGACTTCCGTCCACCTGACCAAAATGAGGTAAGGATAGCAATTTCCAAGCTGAAGTCGAACAAAGCTGCAGGACCGGGCGGCTTAAGTGTCGAGCTTTTCGGAGTTGACTTGGTAGAGAGCATACACCAACTCATCTCTAAGATTTGGTCAGAGGAAAGTATGCCTGATGAATGGCGCCTCATCATTGTTTGCACGATCCAAACGAAAGGAGACCCTATCGTATACCTATCGTGTCTATCGTACTGTGCGAACGCCTGAAACCAATTGTCAATGAACTGAGTGGACCCTATCAGTGCGGGTTTAATCCCGTAAGTTCACAACCGACCAAATATTCTCAAACTCAAGAAGTCCAAATTGATACCCACCACCTTTTTATCGATTTTAAGGCCGCCTATGACATCATTTATAGAGTCGTGTTATAAAAAGCCAAGACTAATTTTTGCATTCCTGCCAAACTCGTCATATTGTGCACAATGAACGGTGGCTGTTCCGCTAAAGTCAGAAACAATCCCACTGAGACCTATGATTTCAAAAAAGGTTTTAGACAAGGTGGTGCGCTGTCAGTGCCTTTTTGAACACCATTCTTGAGAGAATTGTGTCAAACTCGTAGAACACAGCGAGCTGTCACTGGTGCGTTTGCAATTGCAAGTATCAGTTCACAGGCGGCAAAATTGGGTTTAGTGGTGAATGACGGCAAAACAAAATTATGCTACCATCAAGAAGGGACACACAACATCGACGAATCGGACAGAACGTACCGATGGACAGCTATAACTTTGAGGTAGTTCGGGACTTTGTCTGCCCCGGCTCCGCTATTAACTCTGAAAATGATATCACATCAAAAATCAAGCGAAGAATTACACTTGTCAACCGCTGTTACTTCGGCCTAAGAACTAGAAGGCAATTAATTAGTAAATCCTTGTCGAGAAACAACAAGGAGACTCTAATATAAGACCCTCATCATCCCAGTCCTGTTTTATAGTACAGAAGCATGGACGTTAACAAAGGCCGATGAAAATCTTCTTGGTCGTTTCGAACGCAGCATTTTTCGAGTGAAATTCTTAGGAGTGATCGACCTAGTCAGAAAAGTACGTATCATTGGACTAAGATGGCTAGGATATGTATAGCGAATGGACACCAAAACGCTCCGGGCCGAAGAGTCTTCGATTCCAGCCCGGAGTGCTGGAGGGGACCTCAACCAACATGGAGTGCGCAACTTGAGGCGGTTAGCTAAATAAGTTAGAGGGGTAAAATGAAATCCGTGCCACCCAAAAATAAAATGAAGAAATCTGTAATTTCGCCAGCTTTCTTCAAAAGCGTATTTTCTTATAACCCTTCTTCCAAATAGTCCAATGTTATTTTTGAGTTGTCACCCATCATGTCTTTCTATCTACTTTCGCATTTCGTTACACCTAAGAATTCGTTATTCAAGACTTAATGTTGGATCTAAGTCCTTTTATGTTCAAAAGCTTAGGTAGGCAGGCAAATATATTCCTAACAAAATCGTCTCTGGGACATAGCTTTCAATTGCCACAAGTACAGAATATAGAGTGGATTGAAATATCATCATTGTCCTTGATGGTATACCTAATAGCATGCTGACAACAACAACAGCTATAACTACCAAAACAACAGCGACAATGGAGCGACGACGATGACGATGACATGACATGACATATCGTCGATGTAAGCAGCCGTAAATATTGTCTTCATATGAACGCTCCTTACCCTCTACACTCTCCTGCAACAGAATATGCATAATTCACGTTAGCTCGGTGAATCGTCCGCGTTCGCGGTCTGATGGAGCATCAAAAGGAAGCGTTGTTGTCATTGCTGTTCGCCAGCAAGAAAAACATATATGTACCTAACTACTGATGCATATTGCGCTTCGGAAGCACACTTCACTGTTTTCTCCGACGCGACGCAAGGATGCTGTAGAGAAAGAGAATCTCGTATTTTCCTTTTTGCAAAAATGTCACTCTTGACTTTGTGTTTTGGTTGCGAGACGGGTGAAAATTATTTATTTAAGGGGATTGTACACCGTTCACTATTGAAAGTACCTTGCATGTTGCACATTTGTATAGGATAGTGTAAAACTTCCTGACAGCCTGATGGTCGGTTTTGGTAGTTGTTGTTAGTTTTTTCCTCGTGAAGCGTGCAAAAGAGAATATCTGCAACTATTCATCCATTCCGTTCAAAGGGGCTTTTTTTGACAAGAACTAGTAGCACTTTTGAGTAGTAGCGAAGCATCAAAGGCAGGCGAATTCAGCGTTTGGTTAAGTTTTAATAAAACACAAGGAGCAGTGTTTAATGCTGAGCGAGGGTGGCCGAAATTTAAAAACTTTCGGAAAGGCACCGATGCATGGGAAAAAGAAAGGCGTTTTTGATTGTTACTCGTATTGTTTAAACAAAAGCTTTTAGTTAAGGATACCCCTTGTTAAAAACTATTTGCTGAGGGGGGTAGGGTTTGTTAGTTTCTATAATGTGGTAAGATAAACTCCTGGCTTAAATTTTCCTAATTTATTTAGCTACGAAATGGAAAGGTCCTCTAGACCAGGGGTTCCCTAACTGTGCGTCGCGACGCCCTGGGGCGAAATCCAAATTCACATTATAGCCACATTGCAGTAGAATACTTTATTATCAAACACTACGGCAGGCGTGGAGGGCCGCCTCTCCAAAGGTTTGTGGCCAAATTCGAGACAACCGGTTCGGTAAACAATCAGCCAATACCCGCAAGTCAAAGAAATGCCAGATCGGCCGAGAACATTTCTGCCGTAAATTATGTAGGTACTAGGAGAACCCGAGGAAGTCAATTCCTCGTTCTGTATAAGAAGTCGGCCTTTTGCTGTTTTCAACTTATCGAATATTGCATTGGGACTTGGGCCTACACCCGTACAAGATAATACCGATCCAGGAGCTCAAAGTTAAAGACCATAGACAACGCGAACGCCATTTCTTCGCTGACTGGGCTTCGGAGCGTTTGGAAGAGGACCAAATTTTTTTGGCCGAAAAATCGTCTTTAGTGACGAGGAGCATTTTTGGGTGAATGGATATCTGTGCTTTGAGAAGGGCGTCGCAAAAATATTTCAACCTGTATAGGGAGTCGCGGTTTGAAAAAGATTGGGAACCCCTGCTCTAGACGATTAGCGGTTAACGTAAAAATTACTTTTTTCAGGAATTACATCATTCAGAGACCTTAAAAGAATTTTTTAATTTTCGCCAGCATAAACTTGAAAAGAATAAGAAAGAATAAGATCGCGGATACAAGCTGCCAAAATGAGATTTGTCCGTTGTATTGCTCGTGTGGCCCGTAGAGATCGCATTAGAAATACCAGAATACGTGAGGAACTCAATGTAGAGCAGCTACTTCTGCGGACGGAGCGGTCCATGCTTCGGTGGTTTGGTCATGTTAAACGCATGTTCCCGACCAGGATTTCACGACGTGCTATGGAATCCGTACCATCAGGCAGGCGTCCTCTAGGTAGACCTAGGATGAGATGGTTGGATCAAGTCCATAATCTCTCCTCTACCCGTATGGGGATTGCCCTTGATGATTTGGAGTCGATGGCGGAGGATCGAGAGCTATGGAGGGTCCACTTGTGCAACCTACACCCGCGACCCACTTAATGGACAAGCGGACCATTTTGAAAATTAATGAATGAACTTAAAGAGCTAATGCTTACATCCATATAAAGGCAATCCCTTTTTTAGGTTCCGTGCCCAAAGGGAAAAAACGGAACCTTATTATTATTAGTGTTAACGACTTTTTATGAAATTGAAATTTTAGAACACACCATCGTCACGGCCTGCAACCTTCAAAGAACAGAACCTGTAGCTCATTGTTGGTCCTCTGAGCAGAGGACAACAGAATGAGGGCCAAGGCACCATTCTTATGATTTCCTTTACCTTGTTCGGCATTACAGCTTTCATTGAAAGTTAAGGGCAATTCTATTATCAAATAATAGAAATAAAATAGCCCATGTCCATGCGGCATACAAGTATATTATAAACTAAAGTATTTGTATAAGAAAATATCCAATATTGTAAAAATATTTGATCATTTAGTTGAAATTGAACATTTCGTCGTATCGCTGAAGGTAGTCTTAGTGAAGGAAAAGGAGCGGAGAGGTAAACATCTCCCAAAAATTCCTTCAGCAAGAAGGTCAGAAGGAAAGCTTACGAGCGTTTTGGTACAGAGGAGAGTACCCTTAAGGAGTTGTACAATGGGAACTGGCACAACAATGCCGTGCATCACGCTATAAATTTAAATCCAATGAAACGTGCACATATTCCAATAAATAAGGATATTGGCTGGACATCTACGACATTGTTGTTGTCGTCGTCGTTGTCATTGCCATCGCCATCGTGTTGTCCTTCAATTCCCATCCATCCAACAGCATGATTAAATGTGAATCTGAGATCGATTTCTCAATACTTATACCTTACCTCACAGGACGATGTTTTATTAAGTCAAGCAGATGTAGCCCAGAGAGAGAAGTCTGTACAAAATTCGAAAAGTTAAAAAAAAACTGAGCCAGAGGAAGTGCAGTGAATTTCCTGTTCACTGCCATATCGAAATATCGTATACATATCAACTTCTTTCCCATTTTTAATAATTTTCATTTTCCCTTTGCCAGCAAGGCAAAGTATTCAACTCCTTTCTGTGATTTAGCTTTGCAGGAGAAGGAGTTACATTTGAAGAACACAGGTAGGTAGGGACATTTTCAATTTGCTCAATTGCTCTTGTCGGATTCAATTTCTATTCGATAGAGTTGCACACTGTACAGTGTCCTTTCACCCCGTGAAAGATCCTAAAGTAGCTGCAACCGTGTTACACTTGAGATTCGAGTAGGTGACAAATGTATGTATATCAAAGGATAGAAAGCTGCCAGTAGGTTCTAACAGACGAGTTAAGTGGGGTAGGATGGGTAACAATTTAACTATTTGCTCTACGTAATGTTAAATAAATGTGTGGTAGTTTACTTAAGTGAAGTGGTATTGCGGTATAGAATATCGAGTGTGAGTTGAGTGATAGAATTTGATTGTAGCAGTTTGAGAACTTATGAATATTTTTGAATACATATAAGATAACTAGCGTAGCCCGTGCACACTTCGTAGTGCAAAATAGTTAAATAGAAGAACTGTTTTTATTGTAATGCTCTATAGTTCTTACACAACATTTTTTTTTTTTTTTTTTTTTTTTCAGAAATTGTATTGCCTAGACAATATTATTGACTTTCATCATTTATATCGATGTTACAAATTTTAAAAACTTTGGATTCCAATTCCAAGACTATCGAAAAGCTGTACCCACCCGGCTTTGCCCGTGCACAGGAATTGTATTGCTTAGGTCTTAGGTAATAATGTTCTTTCGTAAAATGCGAGAAATGATAATAAATCGACTTGGTGGAATTTTCTTTCTGCCTAAACTTGAAACACAGCAATACGAACAAAACAAAAAAAAGAATAATGAAAATCGGACCAGCAGCGGTTATGGAAGTGCCGCTCCCCTTTGACCAAATTTGACCAATCTTCACAGGAGCACTCTAGGGCCAATAATTAAGATTATCTGTAAGTTCGAGCTCAATCAATTTGGTGGTTTTCGAGATATGTATAAGATTTTGAATGTTTTTTTTTTTTTGTATGGGCGGTGCCACGCCCTTTGTCCAGTTTTGACCGAACTTCACAGGACCACTCCAGGGCCAATAACTAAGATCATCTGTAAATTTGAGCTTAATCGATTTGGTGGTTTTCGAGATATACGATTGTGAAAGTTTTTTGTATGGGCGGTGCCACGCCCCTTTGCCCAATTTTGACCAAACTTCACAGGACCACTCCAGGGACAATCACTAAGATCTTCCGTAAGTTTGAGCTCAATCGATTTGGTGGTTTTTGAGATATACGATTTTGAATGTTTTTTGTATGGGCGGTACCACGCCCCTTTGTCCAATTTTGACCAAACTTCACAGGACAACTCCAGGGCCAATAACTAAGATTATCTGTAAGTTTGAGCTCAATCGATTTGGTGGTTTTCGATATATACGATTTTGAATGTTTTTTTTGTATGGGGGGTGCCACGCCCCTTTGTCCATTTTTGACCAAACTTCACAGGATTCATGTATGGACCAATACCAAAGATGTGCGAAAGTTTGGTTAAGAACGGTAAATGCGTTAAAGCGTGAATCGGCGACAAACATTTTAAGGCTCAATTTTTATATATAGATAATTACGATATTTTTGTGTGAAATTTATTTGAGATTTTTTGCAGGTGGAATTCGTAAACTAAATAAAAAAAAAAAACTTCTATGGCTGGTATTTTTTTGCGTGGACTTTCACGCAATTAATGGTTTTATTTTGTGCGGTCAATCATTATGGTTATTGATCGATTTTGTCTTTGAATTGAGCTCTCTTGTAATTCAACCTCGTATGCTATGCTAATCTAATAGAATTGCTAATTTAAAATTGAATCTCATTCGAATCTTATTCGTGATTAAGTTAACAATCCACTCGAATCTTTAATTCGTCCAAAAACGGATGGTATTTCACTTAGATCACAGAAAAATTTGTGGATCATGATTTGGTTAAAATACAATTAAAGGTTAAACTCATATTTGTTCGTGAAAAGGTATTATTAGAAACGGTATCAAAGCCAAATGTCACTTTTTTCCGCTTTTGCTAGTGCTCCATTGGGCGTATGGATATTATATTATTCTTATGTCAGTGCAACGTGCCCATTTATCAGATCAGACAATTGACATTCAAATCCAAATACTCTAACAAGTTTTCATAAAAGGAAATATTTCAATTCTAGAACAGAACTATCAATACAATCTGATTAAAAGTCAGGAAAAAAGCGAAATAACTGTCTAAACACAATGAAGCTGGTGCAGCAGTAGTACCTATGTTTTCTCTACTCCGTTCTCTACGCCCTGTTTTCTCTACTCCGCGAACGTAAAAATGCTGAAATATAGTAGATTTACTACAAGTATTATTTTCATAAAATTATAAACGCAAGTTTGCAATCTGAAAGCTGTATGAATCGATTTGTCTAAGTTTTTATTGGCCTCTGTATTAATCAGATTTAACAGTTAACATTAAATGGTGTCCAACCACTTTAAATACGTAATAATTTACGTTCCAATAACACTTTTGTGATACATATTTATTCCGTGTATAAATTGAGCTAAATACTTTTCTGACACGTAATGCGAGTATTGAAAGGAGATGTCTACCAAACTCCAAACTTTTTCATTCATTCATTCATTCATTCATTCATTTTCAATGGTCCGCTTGTCCATTAAGTGGGTCGCGGGTGTAGGTTGCTCAAGTGGACCCTCCATAGCTCTCGATCCTCCGCCATCGACTCTAAATCATCAAGGGCAATCCCCATACGGGTAGAGGAGAGATTATGAATTTGATCTAACCATCTCATCCTGGGTCTACCTAGGGGACGCCTGCCCGATGGTACGGATTCCATAGCACGTCGTGGAATCCTGGTCGGGGACATGCGTTTAACATGCCCAAACCACCGAAGCATGGATCGCTCCGTCCGGAGAAGTAGCTGCTCGACATTGAGTTCCTCACGTATTCTGGTATTTCTGATGCGATCTCGACGGGTCACACCAGCAATACTACGGAGAAATCTCATTTCGGCAGCTTGTATCCGCGATCTTATTCTTTCGGTCATTACCCAAACCTCATGACCATAGGTGAGAGTTGGAACAAACACCGAATTAAAGACTGACAACTTAGCTTTGATACCAAGATCAGTCCTCCTGATAACAGAATGACCAAGCTGTCTCAAAATCGATCCAGCCTGACCAATCCTACAGGAAAACTCGGCATTGCTCCTTCCATCACTCGTGAATAAGACCCCGAGATACTTAAACTTCTCCACCCGTTTCAATGGGACTCCACTAACATGCAAAGTGCATTGAACAGGCGTTCTAGAGACGACCATCACTTCAGATTTGTTCACATTTACCTTCATCTCAGCTTCAACACAAACGGCTACAAACCGGTCGAGTGTGCGCTGAAGTTCAGTCTGAGAGGACCCAAGGATGACCAAGTCATCAGCGAAGAGCAAATGACTTATCCTCAGATCTCCCAATTCAAAACGTTCCTCGCCAAGACTGCGCTGTAACATCCAGTCCATATAAGTAATAAAAAGGAGAGGGGACAAGACGCATCCCTGGCGAAGTCCAACGCCCACGGTGAAAGGTATTGATTTAACGCCGTTTACCCGAACACAGCTTTTACAGTTTGTGTAAAGAGATTTAATGGCTCTCAAGAGAGAACCATCAATTCCATACTCTTGTAATACACTCCAGAGTTTCCCTCGAGGGACTCGGTCATATGCTTTCTCCAAATCTACGAAGCAAGCGTAAACAGGTGTAGCATACTCCCAAGCCTTCTCAAGTACCATTCTGAGAGTGAATAACTGGTCGGTTGTGCTTCTGCCGGGACGAAAGCCGCACTGCTCATCTCCTAATCGTGCCTCGACCACAGCTCTGCAAAGCGTTTCCAGCACCTTGGCAAAGACTTTTCCGGAGAGACTTAAAAGTGATATACCCCTGTAATTGGAGCAATCCCTTTTATCCCCTTTCTTGAAAAGAGGCACAATCACCCCAATCTGCCAATCGCTGGTAGTTTCGCTGCATTCCCAGGCCACTTTAATGACACGAGAGAGCCATTTGAATCCCTCTTCACCTAAGGCCTTTAGCGCATTTCTGGCCGGATTTCATCCACTCCGGCAGATTTGCCAGCTTTTAGCGATTTGATCGCAAAAGTGACTTCCTCTACCGTGGGACTATTTTCCGCCTTGCTTAAGGCGATGAATGTGTCATCCATGCCCTGGATTGAATTGAGCAATTCGGAAAAGTGCTCGCTCCATCTGCGCAAGATGTCCTCCCATTAGAAAGAAGTGTACCATCTTTGGATTTGACTCCTTCGATAATGTTCCACTTCCTTCCTCTAAGACGGCGGATGGTCTGCCAGAACACCTTGCTTGCAGATCTGTGATCACGGTCCAATTTTTCGCCGAACTCCTTCCAAGACTGTTCTTTGGCTGCTCCAAACTTTAAAGTAGTTAAAACATAGATTTCTCTATTTTTACACTTTTAATCAATTGAAATTCAGTTTTTTTTTTTGATTGCCTTTTGAACATTTTAGCAAATCTCAAGCAAAAGAAAACGTCAAGAATTTGCCTATAGTATAATTTTATATCTTACTCCCAGAGCAGGATAATTTATTTGACAGCTGAAGATTCCTTTCCATCACGATAGTGTCAGAAAATTATCCGATGATAATTGTTTAGCGCAATTGACACAGCTTAAATGTGTATACAATATAAATATCCATACTTTAAATACAGTTTTGCGATAAGAAGTTGCAAATTTGTAAATTTGTCATCAAATTCAATTTAGCTGGTTGAATTAAAAAAAAAACAAAATTGTAAATTAGTAAATGTCAAAAATGTCAATTGCATGGGGATATAAATATAGTCAGTTGCCAAGCGCGTTTCTCTGCAATGTAATCTAGAGACAATAATCCAGTCAACTTCAGATGACTACACTTTTAAATGTCGCAACTCTCTTAAGAACAAATTGTTTTCTACAATGAAAAACGTCAATTCGAGAGAGAAACAAAATTAATATAATTACCAACTGGATTTAAATGCTCAACATCTAGTTACTGCACTTAGCACAACAATTTATCTCATCAGGTCATCTCAAGATTTGCATAATTCGCAAATACACGCTCATAGACAACGCATAGTGGATTGCACAGAACTCGGAAATGACCACGTCCATCAAGAAACACAAAATCCAATATCAATTGGGCTGGAATTGGGGATATTTGTGAAGGCTCGACATGTCGGTTCGAAATTATTTGGGGGCGTGAAATTGGCATCTTAATTGCAGACATATGCTTATGGACCTACTCTACATGCATGCAAGCGAATATTTGCCCTGTGGACCAGTGTGTACACATTTTGGACTGTTTAATAAACTTAAATAGCTGGTGATTTAGAGGGTTGAAATTGCATCAGCTCACCTTCGTTGTTTGCTTGCATTTGCTGGGCGTATACGAAGGGTGGTGGCGCTGGGGTAGTAACAAATGCGTAAATTAAGCACGTGATGGAGTGATAAATTAGCAGTTTAACTGTGGCAAGTAGACAAAATTGTCTCCATCCGCAAGCTGCGTTCCACCTCCAAAGTCAAATTAATTTATTGATGAGCACCGTCGTATATTGCATATCCTCGCTAACCAAAGAAAATACAAATCTATTCAAAATTTCTAAGGATGCTTGTGATATTGTTGGTATAGGAATTTCATGCAGATTAAATTGTGGGTAAAATTTTTGCTGAAGCTTCATTGAAATTCGTGCAGTTGAATGAAAAAACTGTGTAAGACAGTCTGTTCACTTGTTTAACGTGCATCGGCCAAAAAGAGTATCAGTCTTATCTTATGTTTTGAGCTCCCTAAGTAGCTAATAACGTATACAAAATTTAAGAACGTTAACTCATAAAAGAAATGTGTGTTCATATGAATATATTCTTGGTAATATAAACTGCCCTTAAATTCAAGATAAAAATAAGTTTTTCATTTTAAAATTCCCATATTTCCATCTCATATTTGGAATTAAAACATATTAGTTTCTGCATTCTGCGAAATTGGTGGTACACAATGAGTACCCAATAATAATGCTAACAATATACAAGAAGCTCTCAAGTCTCAGCCAACAAGTAACATAATCTTATAAAATATTCACCTCGATATTTTCGATATGCCCTTGAACTTTATTTATGCGTAACTAAAGTCTTTTCTCAAGTTAAAAGTCTGGAATTTATGATAGTAATCCTATGAAAATGAAGAACAACAAAACTTTGTAGGGTCCACAAAGGAATTGTCTCCAACTGTATTGATACGAGTACCTATACCTACTATGGTTTCCAATTCTCTGTTTAAGTTCACACTATGAACAATTCCCTTTAAAGTCGCTACCAAACATGCAAATCCTGACGGAATAAGAATACAAATTTTCCTTTGAAAAGGAATTGTTGGTATTTTACGCACAAAATAAATAACTTTATATATCTGCACCTGACCTAAGCCTTCAACCTAACCACCTTTTCGCAAACTACACGCACATTCGAATGAAAAATTCTTTTGTTTCTGGCTCATGGCAGACAGCCCTAGGACATTTTCCACCAATAATGGCATAGACAGTGTACAGTTTTCTATGGTGCACTAAAAGTATTTTAAACATTGACAAACACAAAACGAATATATTTATGTACCTATATCTATAACATTCTTAAACTGTCTGCCTGCCATACACCACCAGCTATATGTTTACACCTTAAGATGAGTTTTGAGTTCATTAGTTAGGGCGAAGCAATGTTTAGTGATTTGAATACTTATACCTAAAATTGGTACAAGGAATTATAAAACATTTTCCACTTTATATCCCTGGACCAGTGATTTATCCCTTTTTGTGGGAATTTCGATGTCAGAAATGCACCTTGTTTCGAAAAGGGAAAAAGCACCAACATATCGTGGGAATTTCAAGAAACTGACAAAACAAAATGCTAAAACCAAATTTTTGTAAAATTTCATCAAAACTATTCCAATCCACAACAATTATATCAGCTCAAATAAAATAAATAGTCTCTTAACAAAAAATTCTAGTACAAAAACAATCTGACGGCGCAGCGGCAAGGTGTATCGGAAATTGGCACCGGTGCATTATTACTAGGCACCTAAAAATTTTCTGAACTTTTTTTCCATAAATATCAACAAATTTTCAAGTTACCACAAACCTTGAGTTGTATATAGAATAAAAAAAAAAGTTGAAGATTCAAGTTTATTAAAATATCATTGAAAAATGTCTAACTTCTAAAGAGAGAATTTGAGCAAAATTTACTTTATTATATTGGAAAATAGTGCAAATAAGTGGAGATTAATCCTGGAATAGGAAAACAAAATCTTTTTGGCTTATGCTATGCATCGTCTACCTTTCGCAACCTAAATCAAAACCAGAAACCAGATGCAGTTGAATGCAATGGAGTTTTTTTTTTTAAAGGCGAGCTTCTGCAAAGTGATAGAGATGGACTTGCTGATAAAAGACACAAGTTTATTACTGGCAAAAGGTTTAAGAATGTTGTGACTTCGATTAGTAATGATCCGATAAGAGTGGATAGTTGTTTTCAGATTTTGACCATTATGTATTTACATTAACGTTTTTCTTAAAATTAATGCATTTAGTTAATACGCAACCGTAGCTCATTAGAAATCGGTATCTCTTCAATGTAGACCGTGAGTGAGCGGCACGCGTTTGACTAAGTGGTTTGTGGTTTGTAATTGGTATACTCTCACTTGTTGGAAGTGGTAATAAGTGCTGGATGGCACTGTTGGTTTCTATCAATGGATGTATGTGGTAATGAATGGTGGATGGAAGCACTGCCGTTTTTGTATCCTCTGTAAAGATACCGATACTGGACTGGTGGCGGATCCAATAGTGAATAAAAAATATTCTTTAAACAAGAATGGTTTTTAAGCACATCAAAATTAATTTGCGCGCGCAGTAAATCCAGTAAATCAGCGGCAACGCATGAAACTAAACGTCCAGCGCCATCGGCAAAGTGACATTGGAATTGAACCACTTTGAATTTTTATTATCTTATCTTTTTGTTTGTAAAATACGAAATATATTTTGTCGCCAAAAACTCGGTTCCCAAGCAAAATTTCCAAAATCCCAGAAATTGATTTTCTTTACATCTTCCCTTTCCCACCAATTGGAAGTTGGAAAAATATGCAATGTCTGACTAAGAAAATACAGTAAAACCTCGTTAATTCGGAATGGTTGGGGGGAAGGTCTGTCCGAATAAACGAATTTTCCGAATTAATGAGAGATTTTTTTTATACACACAAACGCGTTCCTATTGATGAAAAAATGCAAGAACATTAAACCAAAAATTATTTTAATAACACAAAAGATTGGAAATAATACATAAAATTTATTATAAATAATTTTTGTAGCTATGTTAATGCTACTGGTGTTTTCTTTAGCAACATCTAAATGTGGATTACCGGGATTCCCCCAATATTTTTCCCGACTTCTAAATAAATGGGGACTCCCCCAATAGACATTTGGATAATTTGTTCCGACTTCTACATATTTGAGATCCATTTGCTATGTTCAATCATTGCGTTATTTAATTTTTTCTAGTTTAATTTCATTTTTACATAAAAAAATTTAAAACCAACTCTCATTTATTCGGAAAAGCATTTTTTTCCGAATAAACGAGTTTTCCGAATTAAAGGGGTTTTACTGTATCTCTATTTTAAGATTTAAGTTTCGTCAACTTCTTTTTCCAACACTTTTATATGTGTCAGAAAATCAACGGAGAATAATTATTCAGCGCAAATGACATAATTATGGCCTTAAAACATGAAGTACCTACTCCTAGTTTTGTATTTTTTTTAGATCTTATTTTGTCCGGGGAAATTCGAGATGTTGCCAACCCCACGCTAGATTGAAACATTTCACAGAAAAGGACGGCGATTTAGCGGTCAATGGATGTATCGTGGGAATTTGGTGGGAATTTGAGTTCGGTAAAAAGGAAAAAAAGGGAAAAATGACCACATTTCGTGGGAAAAATGAAGAGAGTAAGTTCTCTAACAACAATGCCCTGGACAAATCCCACCTTCTAATAAAAACTTCTTTGAAAGAAACTTGACTGATGATCTTAAAGGCTTATAGGAAACCAACAGGCAATCAAGTTATTATTCAAGAACATCTACAAATTGAAGGAAACTATAAAGTAAAAAATGCACGGTGGCGTATACGTAACATTTGTGTACAATCATTATTGTTTTCATTTGACTTTTTCGAGTGACAATTTTGTTTTAAGTTGCGTTGGGCTTTGACCTTTGCAATTTTTGTAGCAATCAATACAGCCCAAAATACAACAATTCAAACAGAATCTAGTCCAAAATTAACACTGTGCAGTTCGATTATTTCGGCCAGCATTCGCTAGTGCAAATTAATTTCAACGTACTGTTTGGTCTCATCAAGTCCTTAAAAGTATGTTCGTTAAATTAATTGAGCCCCAGAAACTTAGGAAGCATATCTCCAGTAATTGCAATATAAAAATTAACACAAAATTGCTTGAATCAGCTGCCCAGTTGGTCCTTCGTTAAACTTAACGAATAACGCTCATATGGAGTAGTAAGTTTCTGTTTTAAAAGTCTTTTCCAGTATGCCTGAACGGCTGTATACATTTAATTACACTTGGGAAATAAAAACAAACCTATACAACAAGGATTTTAAATTTGCCAACAAAAAAACTAAAACAAACACACCAAGTGCACTTACTTCCGCAACATAGCAATACAGCAGCAGCCATTCACTCACTTCTCGTCCTGCAGGAACTGCATTCCAGATTCTCATCCACCGCCATCAACCAGCACCGAATATTTTCAAGAACAACTCCTCAAGCGAATAATTGCTAAAATGTGTTCAACTACTTCTTTCGTTTCTTTGGTCCTTTCTCTTAAACAGAAATCAGAAAAAAAAATATCAAAACTATACGAAAAAAGTAAAACCAACAACTTTACAAAGAAGCATAATCCAAGTAAAAAGTATTGTGCACCAGCAATCATGGCGGTGATGATAGCAATAGCAGGATGTGTAGTTTTCTCATTGTGACCAAACCCACAAGTTTCGCCCTACAGTTTCTCTGCTCCATGGCCTTCGAACAATTGGGTTGGGAAAAGAAAATGAAAACAGAAGGCGAATCGGGTCAGGACACGAAAAAAAAAAACGACGGCCAAGCGAAAAGGACTCCACGGAATTCACCCCACATTCGCGAATGGCATAAAAGAGAATGTTGTGAGTGCAGGCGGCACGGGACATTAAGAGAAATAAAAGACACGTGTATAGTGTCGCATGCACAGGCAAGTACCCATGAAAAGTCTACATAGAAAAGGGACATACATATACATATGTGTAGAGGATGCACTACAACTGTTTTAAGGAGATTATCACATTTGTTTGAGGAATCTTATTTGATTTTTGTGTGTGTCATTCAATTTACCATGCAGATTGGATTATGCTTTTGACACAGGCCAAGGACTCGAAGCAGAAAAATGCTGAATATTATTTTAATTAAATCTCGTGTATCTCTTCAAGTTGTATTTATCTTTAAATTATTTTATGAATGGCATAGAAGTGCAACAGTTTCCCTATCAATAAATAGTTATAACGGAAACTTATGCAATTACGACAAAGAGTGACGTCTCTAGTTCAAACGTAGGCTTAAAATTCAGATATTGTTTAAATTGCCAGATGTGCATTTCGTTCTCCGAATCTGCCGGGGACTAATGGTAAGAATAGCAATCAATGCCCTATTGCCTTCCTTAAACGAAATGCCATGATTTGAAGACTGTATATTTTCTAAATGAGCTTTTATCTCCCCATATTTCCAGTTTGGGACAGCCGAACAATTTGGAATAGAACTGTCATCGCGCATGTCACGGATTCAAAGTTTTGCACCATAAAAATGCATATTTGACTTACGTTTACTTCTGATTGTATAAAACATTTTAGTGTTAGCCTTAGCATCATTAATCGGTTTGATTTAAGTTCGATGCGTACTGTAAACCAGACACATCGTGATATCTTCTTGTACCTACTCCTATGAAATGAAATGAAACATATAATGTAGATACATAATATTAGAGAAACATCTATTAATGGGAAGCCGAAAAATATGTCGATCTGAGATATCTTATCACAATTTTTACCGAAGAAGTATAAAGACCTACTGTCAAAAATTATTCTACTCTCGTTTTTATGTGTGTCCTCTTTTCAATACACTTCAATAGATCTCAGTAACACGCGTTCACATAAAACTATTGTAAACAGCAACCATGCGAATGTAGAAATTACATAAATTCCTTTCATTCGCCTTTTGTATCAATATAACTCGTTTGGCCGCGTTTCATTATCCACTAGATGGCTACCAAACTCAATATTAAAGAGCTGTCATTTCATAATTTGCTCTAGCACGAAATACCTGTCCTTTTCAGTAAATTAACATATACCAAAATCTTAAGTTTGCTAAAATAAGGTAAATTTCTTGCACTTTTGATTATACGGCATTCCTATATAAACCAACGCAGCTCTGCCAGATATATATTTTCGTGTTCAGTAGTCACCATACGAACTAAGCTCACAAAGTTACAGCCTTGCTAAAATGACTTCAGAAAAAACGTTGCTAGCTCTTAGTCTATGAGGATAGCTTCTGTTTTATGATCAGCTAGTTCCAGGCTGGCGGTTGCTAGCCACTCCTTTACCCGGGCAATTGCTTCATTTGTAACGGATTCTATTGTACGAATCTTTTTACCTACTGTCACACAACAATAACGGCCCTAAGTCCGATCCATGTGGAACTCCGGCAGTGACATTGTAGTATTTTTCACCTTCATCTGTATTATATCTCAGCTTCCTGTTGTTGAAGTAGCTCGTCACTATACTGCGTAGTATCTTGAAATACTGTATTAATTGTCAGAATTTTAGTGTATGTTCACACTGTATAAAATGTCAGATTTAATAAAATAAAACAGAACCAGACAGATGTCATTTATCCAGGATACTACATAAACGTAGCAAGTAGTATGGTGTATCCATCCTAGCGAGGGATCTTCTAATGAAATATGTACATTCGAAATTAGCCTTATCGAACACAACATTTGGATATGATAATCTATTTAAAACTATCACCCTGATGGCGCTGAATGTGCACACGGAGACTCTGAAAAATTAAGGCCTACATAGTGGTGCTTTAAAAAGGAACTTGTGCTTGTAAACAGTTGTTTACCAGGTCTACAAGCACAAAAGAAGGAACAACAAATATGCTTTCAAAGGAAAACAAGAAGTGGGCGCAGTGGCTCAGTAGTTAGTGTGCTGGACTAGAAAAACACAAATTACATCTTAAGATTTTTCCACTGCGTCACCTTTCGCGAACTTTTGACAAACATCCGAGAGTAAAACTCAAAATTCGTATGTGCGTATGGGAATTGCCCCTAATGATTTAAAGTCAGTGTCGATGACGGAAAATCGAGAGTCATCAAGGGTCCACTTGAGTATTCTTCATCCGTTGTTCAAAGCGGTTTATTAAAATATAAACCATATACCCTCTCCACAAGAATAGAAAATTGAATTACCTTTTACAACTGCAAATAAAAAGCCCTCTAAGCATTATGGCTACAAATTCATTTCTTTTGTAGAACTGATACGTCGAAAGACATATTGACGTGACTGATTTTGAATTTTCTATTCAGTCGACCCCAAAACTGCAATTTGATTTTGTTAGATATAATACACTTTACTACCCTGCGATGTCACGTTCCCTTAAGACATACAGCGCCCTCTTTTGTTCAACATTATTAACATACATCAAATGAAACAGATGTCATTTTCTTTTCTACTTTTTATATCCCTTCTTCTTCTGTAAACGTTTATTAAGAATAAATCTTCTTTCGCTTTTCTCGTTTTACTCAAGTTGGTTTTTATATTCTTCGAACTGCATAACTCTAGTAGGTTATGGGCCCAGAGCCAAATAATAAATTCAACGCTTTAATTAAAAAACCATTTAATCCATCTTACCGTGGAAGCAAGTAAAACAGAGACAATTAATAGAAACATTTCCACAAAACGCAAATATGGCACATGCCAATTCGATTCGCATCGATACTTTATCAAAGCATAATTACGAGACGTGGAAAATTCAGATTGAAGCCGTACTAGTTAAAAACGAAACATGGATTTACATCAGCGGAGAGAAACCAAAACCTGAAGTCGTCGGAGATGACGAAGTAGCACGAGCAGCCTCGCAGCAAGCTCAAGACGCATGGATGATCGAAGATCGAAAAGCAAAATCAGATTTGATTTTAGCTATTAGCCCATCAGAACTCAGTCAAATACGCGGATGTGCAACATCGAGAGAAATTTGGTTGAAGCTCGAAACAATATACGCATCAAAAGGACCAGCCCGCAAGGCAACATTGCTGAAGAAATTAACTCAAAACAAGATGGCCGAAGGAGACGACATAAGGGAGTATCTTTCTAAATTTTTCGATGCAGTTGACAAATTGCAAAATATGGAAGTCAACATAAATAACGATTTATTAGCAGTCATGTTATTATACAGTCTACCTGACTCTTTCGAAAATTTCAGATGCGCAATTGAATCCCGTGACAACCTTCCCGACATCGAAACGCTTAAAATTAAAATCATCGAAGAATACGAAGCAAGAGTTCGCAAGTCACATGACCAGTCATCTGGAGCACTGTTCGCCAAGCACAACGCCGGCAACACACGAAATTTTAAGGAGAATCATCACGAAAGACAAGCTAAAAGCAGGAATGGAAACAACGCAGCAAATCTTCCCTTTAAATACAATTGCAATCACTGTGGAAAGAGAGGTCACAAGGCAGCTGATTGTTTCAGAAAGAAGGACACGAAAACTAAAATGGAGCAGACAAACACCTCATACTTCATCGACAGTTCCAACGATCACATCGCCGAGGAAAGATGGTGTCTGGACAGCGGTTGTACTTCGCACGTCTGCAAAAATGAAATATTATTGGAAAATACTCAGCCGACACAATCCAGTCTGAAGCTAGCAACTACCACATCCTCGTGCGTGACAGCGAAAGGTGATGTATCAATATCAACGTGGAATGGTAAGCAGAATGTATCTCTGAGGCTCCACAACACATTGCACGTACC
The DNA here is from genome assembly GCA_949372485.1 of Cheilosia soror. Lineage (NCBI taxonomy): Eukaryota > Metazoa > Arthropoda > Insecta > Diptera > Syrphidae > Cheilosia > Cheilosia soror. The sequence goes on from OX443563.1 coordinate 100,699,945, forward strand.
AGACTTGCGCACTAACTTGATTTCAATCGCCAAGATAGTTGACAGAGGGGATCAAGTACTCTTTACCAAAAACAAAGCCCTCGTCCAAAACAAATACGGAAAAACTAAAATCATCGCTGATCGCGATGGAGATCTGTTTTACCTGAGTGAGGAAAATCACGAAAGCAACCTTGTATCGAATAACGGATTTGTAGACGCTGATCTGTGGCACCGAAATCTTGGTCATCTCAACGCTCAAGACATGTTACTCATGGCCAAAAAGGGATTGATACCTATAATGAGATCTCATCCAAAAACATGTGAAACGTGTATAGCAGCCAAGCTTACACGTGCACCATTTCAAAATCGGATTGAACGCTCCAAAGAACTACTCAACATCGTACACAGCGACGTATGTGGACCAATGAGAACAGAGTCTCTCGTTACTTTGTTACCTTTATCGACGACAAAAGTCGATTTTGCATGACATATTTTATACGTGGTAAGAACGAAGTTATTTCAAAATTTAACGATTTTAAAAACTTTGCAGAGGCACAAACTGGCCGAAAAATTAAGGCGCTGCAGTCTGATAATGGAACTGAGTACTGCAATACAGAAATGGACAACATCCTGAAGCGATCGGGAATTAGGCGTCGACTAACAACTGTATACACTCCAGAACAGAACGGCGTTGCGGAAAGAAAAAACCGCACCTTGGTAGAGTCAGCCAGATGCATGCTAAAGGAGTCTGGACTTCCACCGTCTTTCTGGGCTGAGGCTATTGCAACAGCAAATCACATTCGAAACCGATGTATCACAAAAAGTCTAGAAGGAGAAATACCCTACGAGAAGTGGACCGGTAAACAACCGAAATTAAACTATTTCCATCCATTCGGAAGTAAAGTTTACATTCTGAACAAGACTCCTGGCAAGGGCAAATTTGATGACAGGGCAATCGAAGGAATTTTCGTGGGTTATCCTGACACACAGAAGGGCTACAGGGTCTGGGTCCCATCTCAAAAGAAAATTCACGTGTCTAGAGATGTAAAGTTTCTCGATCACCATAATCGAGGAAATTTCGGAGATTTTATCTTTGAGGATACTATGAACGGGCGCTATAGTTTGGAAGATCCAACCACAACCAGTATTGTCATCAGTCAAAATAAACCCGATGGCAACAATGAATACGTCAAAACAGAAAATCAAAAAATGGACACCATTACCTCGTTTGTCACACCGAACCACAGACATGTACAAAGAAGACTACCAAAATACAAGTACGCTCCAGGAAGACCAGCTAAACTAAAAACAGGGCAACGAGGACGTCCAAGGAAATTATTCAAAAGTTTTCAAAATACCGAGAAGAACATCGACGATCATTTGGAGAATGATCAGGAGGAGAAAGAGGAAGTGACTGATTTTGCTATGACCGCTTCCGAAGTACCTTTCTCGCAAGCAATATCTGGAGATAACAAAACTGATTGGGAAAATGCTATCTACGCGGAGATCAGAAATCTGATTACAAATGACACATGGAAGATCGTGAACAAACCGGAGCATATAAGGACGATTGGCTGCAGGATAGTACTGCGAAACAAGTGGACTGCTGACGGAATACTTGAGAGACGAAAGGCGAGGCTAGTGGCAAGAGGATTCACGCAGAGACCGGGGGTAGATTTTCACGACACATTTGCTCCAGTCGCCAGGTTAACTTCGTTGAGGTTATTAGTCGCTCTCGCTGCGAAGGAGAACATGAAAATTTCTCAATTGGACATCACGTCAGCATACTTAAACGGTAAGATAGACGAAGATATCTACATGGATAAACCTATTCTCTTGGAAACAATGTTGGAAAGAATGTCAACCACCGAACGCGACCAGAATCTTAGACGGAAAGCAAGCGATATGCTGAAACATTTGCAAGGAGGAACGGAAAAGGTCTGCAAGCTCAACAAGGCATTATACGGTTTGCGCCAATCTGGACGTCAATGGAACATCGAAATTGACAAAACGTTGAGAGGAATCGGATTATACCCAACTGACTCTGATCCATGCATATACGCTGACAAGGGCAAGAAAACTTTTATTTTGCTTTATGTTGACGATATTTTAATTTTTTCCAGCGATCTCAATATGGAAAACTACATCAAACGCACACTATCCGAGTCCTTCACCGTGCGCGATCTTGGCGAAGCCAACTACTGTCTAGGAATTCAGATCAAACGAACTGATGATAAGATTCAACTGTCACAGAGTGGATACATAGAAGATATTCTAAAAAGATTCGGGATGGAGAATTGCAAGCCGGTAGCTACTCCAATAGCAGCTAATTGTAAACTTTCAAAGGGAAGCCAAGAATCCAACGATCAGCAATGTGACGTACCGTTTAGAGAGCTCGTCGGTGCTTTAATGTACCTCGCTGTGGCCACACGGCCTGACATTGCGTATTCAGCAAGTGCTCTCAGTCAATTCAATAACTGCTACAAAAACGTTCACTGGATCGCCGCCAAACGCGTACTTCGTTATCTGAGAGGTACGAGTCATCACGGACTGGAATTCAAAAAGGACGAAGACGAAACTCTATCATGCTACGTTGATGCGGACTGGGGAAATTGTTTGATAGATCGTCGATCTTATACCGGTTCGACGTTCATTCTTGGAAAAGCAACGATATCCTGGGAATCCCGAAAGCAACGTACGGTCGCCTTATCTTCAACAGAGGCGGAATACATGGCTGTCAGCGACGCAAGCAGAGAAGCGGTTTTCCTTTTAAAGTTCCTGAAAGAATTAGGATTCAAACATCTCTGCAAGGTAAGAATGTACAACGACAATCAAAGCGCTGGAAAGTTGGCTGAAAATCCTGTTTATCACGCTCGATCCAAACACATCGACATAAGATACCATTACATCCGAGATGTGCTGAGGACTTCGCCCATATCACTCGAATATATACCAACGGAAGAAATGGTTGCGGACATTCTCACCAAGCCATTGGCCAAGCTGAATCATGAAAGATGTCTACTTGGACTTGGACTTCAACATCTCCGGGCGCAAATTGAGAGGGGATGTTAGATATAATACACTTTACTACCCTGCGATGTCACGTTCCCTTAAGACATACAGCGCCCTCTTTTGTTCAACATTATTAACATACATCAAATGAAACAGATGTCATTTTCTTTTCTACTTTTTATATCCCTTCTTCTTCTGTAAACGTTTATTAAGAATAAATCTTCTTTCGCTTTTCTCGTTTTACTCAAGTTGGTTTTTATATTCTTCGAACTGCATAACTCTAGTAGATTTCCATCATATACCCTATATATTTACAAGACGCTCATCAAAGCTAAGTCAAGGTAAAGGTGCAAGCCCGTATTGTATTAGTCAAAATCGAGTCGAAGGTAATTTTTGAGCCTTTGAGCCTACAACCGAGTTCATATGACCTTTAACCCTTAAACTCTACCCTGGGGTCCAGCGCGATGCATAAACTTTTGTGGATATTTGTTCAATTAAGTACCACACGATGGCGCTATTCAAGCTAATCCTCTGTATCAGTAAGCGTCTCGTTATTAGTAATTTTTAATTGTGCGTGCGGTGCAGTCATAATTATAACAATTTCCGGGTTACCTAGACCCAGGGTAGGAATACTGTAATATCGGAAGACAGAAATTCTCATATAAAAAATATCTTCTGAACAATTTATTGAATTATGACGAAAATGAGGATTTATTGACTTTCGCCAGTCTGCGCACTTCTTTTGCTAAGGACACGAATATCCTTACATATAATAAAACTGTAGGCATTTTCTTTGTCAGCTAAAAACTCGAAAACTACTGGACAGATTTCGATGAAACTTTTTTTAAATGTTCCTTAAGACTGTGAGACTGCTATAGGCTATGTCGTTTATAGCCACGTCCTTAGGAATAGTTTTTAGCCAAAATGTATTTTTTTAAGTGAAAATATATACATACACATATACCTTGCTACGAATGGATGTTTATACTTTTGCGATCGTCAAACAACCACATTCGATAAGGGTTGATTTGTTGTCGCAGTGAGTGCTATGGTCAGTTGTATATTATGTAGGTATGTATATTATGATTGTATGTCCGATGAAGGATGGGGATGGGGTGAATCGTGCGTGCTGCAGAATGGCATGGGGTATATTAATAATCTTCATAAGAGAAGAGACGTATAATACAAAACAGGTTTCATTTCAGAATTTCATTCGATATGGGGTATGGTAACTGTGTTGGGTTGGGGTAGGTAGTTGTTTGGATTCTATAGGAAGCGGGAAGCAAAGGAAAGGAAAGGAAATGCAGTATATTAAACAAGTAGCAAGATCAATGAGAGGGAGGGCGATGCAGAGGGTGCACATTATAATATCCAATGCATTACACCCATTATCGCATATCGCCACGCAACGCAGTTATTCTGATATGACGTAACAGGGTAGGGTTGGGGTAGTTGTTTGGATTCCGTAGTTCTACTTTGGGGTTGTTGTCGCACATCGAAAGCAATTTTTCTTGAACAGATAGGTAGGTACCTACTGTGTATGGGTGACTTACTTCTGTCCAGCCAGTTTGTGAAATCTATATCTATACATATATAATAAAACTGTAGGAATTTTCTTTAGCCGTTAAAAACTCGAAAACTACTGGACAGATTTCGATGAAACTTTTTTTAAATGTTCCTTAGGACTGTGAGACTGCTATAGGCTATGTCGTTTATAGCCATGTCCTTAGGAACAGTTTTTAGCCAAAATGTATTTTTTGAAGTGAAAATATATACATTCGAGGGTTGATTTGTTTTCGCAGTAAGTGCTATGGTCAGTTGTATATGTAGGTACATATGTATATTATGATCGTATGCCCGATGCCGGATGGGGATGGGGTGCGTGCTACAGTATGGCATGGGGTATATTAATAATCTTCATAAGAAGAGAGACCAAATATAATTTTGTGCGAGCGGGCAAGGCGAGCACGGGTCCAGCTAGTTAGAGAAATAAAGGCGTAAAACCAGTGTCAAAAAAGGTGCCATTTCCTCAAAAAAAACTTGGACTTGACCTCATCAGTCATCACGCCCCAAAACTGCCTTTGCGGCGAAAATAGCCTCGATTCTAAACTTTAAGGTATTTTTAATATTCAACTACGTGTGTGATCTTAATAAAAAATAATTTATGTCAAAACGTCTCTTTGTTTTGAAATAATAACAAAACTATATTGGGGTTTTCTGGACCCCAGGGTAGCAACAGTGTTTCTCCAGGGATGGGTAGGGTTTAAGGGTTAAGGGTGTAGTTAGAGCATTTGTGCTCATCCGCTATATACAGGAAAGGAAAACCCCAAGCGACAAGTACATACTGCCTTCAGTTTCGCAGGGCGAATTGGTTGAGATGCCATGTTATTATGCCCCAACGTATCGTTAAAAAAAAAAAAAACACTGGTTAGTTCTTATCTATATCAAAGCAAAGGAAGTGAAGTGTCATTACAACTATTACGTGGGGCACTTTTATCTCTTAAAATTTCGACAGATTAACCCTAGCCCATGCAGTCCTTTGGCCAACACTATTAAACTCATTCATCATTGCTTAAGGCATCATGTCATGCACAAAGTAGAATCAAGGCAACACAAATGCGTGCTGCACTCAGATGGCTGATTTTCGATTTAATCAACAGGTCAGTTACAATTGCCACACACCCATTTGTAACTTCAAACCTCAATTACCAAGAAGATTAATAACCTTGCTTCTAAAGTTTCTAATCAAATTACCCCAGCGATAATCAATTCCCAACATGAAAGATTACCATTATTAGACACAATCTCCAGGATCTAAATTTATCCCTCAATTAAATTCATCTACTAATGAACACTAATAATTGAATTTCCTCTCCCCTAAGACCTATGCAATATGCATGCTGGGGTTTGGTTTCCCTCGATGCTCTGGGTTGTGGGAATATAACTGCGCTCTGTCCGATGGTACATGAATGGATGAACTTGTGTACCATACTATACTGCTGCCATATGTAATGATAAATTTTCGAAAATAATCCTTACAGAAATATTAAATCGATTTTTGAAATCGCACCATAATTCTGTCGGCCACCCGTTCTCTGTGTGCGTATCCTCGGCACCCAAAACGGACATACGTTTTAAGCTGGTTGTACAAGTCCACATCCAAACTGGAATAAACTGCAGAACACAAAGAAACCATCAATATTGTCAGAACAGTAGAATTGGCGTGTTGGGTGGGCACAGGAAAATATTTGCTCACACATCCAACCCCTAGGACTATAGTGCGGAGAATATTCGATGTGCAGCTATTGAATAGTCATAAAATAAAATGAATTTATAATTGACACCTGCTGTGGTGATGGTGATGTTATTGGTCGGTTTTACATTACACCTCACACGTTACGAGGATATTCCTGCTGTTGCTGAATTGTGGGTATCCCCCCAAAAACAGCTGAACTGTGAAGGATACCCCGAAACATTAATTCCATTGCATGTGCGGCTAACGAGGTGGGAACGTATAGATAGTCAGCATACATATAATATGTGCATAAATTTTGGACAAATTTCAGTGGCCGGGCCTATTGATTGGGTTAGATAAAATAATAAATTCTGCCACAATTTGTTTGTTAACAAAATATTAAAATCAACGTTCATTTTATTAGACTGTTTCAATGCTTGTGTAGGTATATGAGTGTGCCTTTTGGCCTGTTTTCGGTTGGCACTTTGTTTGATTACGGATCAATTAAATATACCTATTGGCTTAGCGGCATTCAAAACAAGTTACTTAGGATAATTATTAGGTAATCCAAAATGCCTAACATAGTTAAGCTTTCTGTAAAATTGACCTTATAGGTTTCATTTACTAATTCAGATAAATTTGATTAAATTAAATGAACGGGTTGCCCTAGGGTATATTGCAAGTTGTTAAGTCCGGAAGGCTAAGAGCAAACTTTCAATAATTTTTAACCTTTTTAATTTGTTTGTGATATTTCTTTCAAATACTAAATTAATTTAATAGAAATCGACGAGCTTATCTTGCTGTCCTCGTTATCGAACAAACAAATTGTCAGCTGTCATCAAATTTTATGCATTTGCTTGTCTACAATGTGGCGTAAAAGTAGGGGCAAGGTTAGTTTTTACCACGGAGGCGGTCAGCAGTAGATTTTATGAAAAACTATGAACGTCAAAATATATCTATTAAACCTACGAGTTGTGTGCGCAGTAGCGCAGTGGTTAGTGTGCTGGACTACTGTGCGAGGGATCCCAGGTTTGATCCCCGGAAAAACCCAAATTACATCTTAAAGTTTTTTCTACTGCGCCACCTCTCGCGAACGTCTGACAAACATCCGAGAGTATGACTGTCATGAAAAAGCTTCTCAATTCAGCCGTTCGGACTGGGCATAAAATTGTAGGACCCTTTCATTCGTCCCAAAAATAGAAACTCACACAAAACGAATGGTTGCGAGAAGCTAGGCCTTGGGTGTCACCCGCCTGTTGCGCCACCTATTTATTTATTTTTAAACCTACGAGTTTCACACAGGCTAAGCTTTAGACATAAAGTCTACATTAAAAATAAAATGCGCTAAAAAAACGTTTCTCGGAGCGCCCAAAAGGCCGATTAACATAGAAGCCATAGGAGAAAGCTTCTTAATTCGCTAATATTTTGCCTGGAAAATGTTACAGTATTCAGAGCACAAATTCAGAGGGAGACTGAGATGAGATGCTCGCACTAAGCATTTCGGAAAGACACCTATACCAACACGATTGACTGGTGTGGGAAACAAAGTCTAACCTAACGTGTCCCAGCCATCTCAGCCGTTTGCATTTTTAGCTTTTTTGACCAGGTCAGGGTCGCTGTATAGCCAGTATAGTTCGCCATCTTCTTCTCCACACTCTATCGTCACAAACTGAAACCGAATATCACTCGAAGAATCTTTCATCCCAGAAGGTTTTCATCCACTTTTGACAGGGTCCATGCTTCTGCACCATACAGCAGGACCGGGATAATGATTAAGGTCTTATATAATATCTCCTTGGTTCTATGAGAGAGGGCTTTACTTTTAAGATGCCTTCTTAGCCCGAAAAAACAGCGATTGGCAAGAGCAATTATTCGCTTGATCTCTGCGCCGATGTCATTTTGGAACCAAGGTAGACAAAGTCTTTAAATACTTCGAAGTTGTATCTGTCCATCGTGATGTTTTGTCCGAGTCGCCGATATTAAGAGTCCTTTCTCGTTGACAGCATATACTTCGTCTTGTCATCATTAACAGCCAGACCTATCTTCGCCGCCTCCGTTTCGAAGGTTGCAAATGCGCCTCTGACAGCTCGCCGCGTTCTCGCAATAATGTCAATATCACACTCAAAGAAAAATCCTGTGTAATATTACCTTAACCGCATTAGGTAAAGTTTTTTGTATAGATATTATTAGACAAGCATAATTTCTCCCTAAAACTAAGCAGATTTGTATACGACCTAACTAATGGAAAATAGGCAGAATTGCCTAAAAATGCTTAGCAGTTTTAACCAAGTAATAACATGTTTTTTTTCTTAACTTTGCCCTTGATTGCCAGGTAAACTAAGTAATTTTGCCTTAGGTCTTATGTAACTTTTCTTATAAAAATTTCGGTAGCGGTTTAACTTTACCTTAGGCCTAAAGGAGTTTTGCCTTAAATATAGGAAAACACCCCTTTAATTGTCTTAAACTGCGTAAATTTGCTTTAGGCCTAATGTAATTTTGCCTTACCTACGACTGGGGTTACTTTCGGAAGTGTAATACATACATAGTTGAATTCGCATCCAAAAATTAGTCACTCTATTTCCAATTTCCGTAAAGCAAACGTTTAATTATTGCGTGCTTAAATTTTTTGATAAAACAGCGGCAATTTTTGTTAAGTGTACAAAATTCAAACTGCGTGCTGGCTTGCAGATTACAATAATAAGGTGAGTTTTAGCAATAGTGTCAATAGATGCTATTATGGACTCTAACTGCTAATAAAAAATAACTTTTTTGTTCTAGAAAAAACCAAAATATCCCCAAAGATGAAGACTGATGTTCTAGAAAAAAAGAAACTCAACACTAATGTTGTCGAGGAATGTTATAATGAAGGTATGTTTTTCTTTAATAAAATCGAGGACAAAGGAATTTATTTTGGAAAAAATTTATTTTTTTATTATAGAATCTTCAGATGAAACTGGTGACTGGAAACAGTGGATGAAAACTATAAGAATATGCACAACAAAAACAATGACGCAAGAAGTAAAAAAAAATTGTGAAAATGTCCGGTCGTATTATACACAAATAAAATAAAATATAATAAAATAAATAATTTGACTTTCAATAATATTGACCAGGCGGGCAGTCAATAATTCACCACACTTATTGGCTAGCAGTTAAACACCTTAGTATAATCAAAATTTGCTTTAGCAATCTTGCAAAAATTAGGCGATTTCTAAGGCAAAAACATTTTATTACCTTAGTGGTTAAGGCAATTTAACGCAGTTATTGGCTAAAAATATTGGCCTAAATCACCTTAGTCTTAGGAAATATTGCCTTAGGAATACATGGATAATTCAAGCTATATCTAAGGCAATTCTACACTGATTATGTGGCGGTGTATTTACCTAAGTAATTTAACCGAAATTGCCTTAAAACTAAGTAAGCTCAAAACGGCCTTAGGACTTATGCAAGTTAGCACTCGATTTAGGTAAATTTTACACATGTTTTTCGTTGAGTGCATCAGCATAGGCAAGTATAGTTGAACGGACTTTTGAAAAATGTTACCTCTGGGGTTGGCTTGTGAGTTTCGTGCAATTGCTTCAAGAACGATGTTAAAGAAAGTACACTTAGCTAGCCATTGCATATGGCGCGAGATCTTAAGGCCCAGTTTTTAGAAGGACCCCAGTTCCCCGATCCTTATTTTAACCTGCTGCATGACACGCAATGATGCAGCATTTGACGTACCTCCCTACTGAATTTCCACAATTATTGTTTAGTTTTTTTTTCCTTCAACAGACGACTCTGAGTTGTACTGCTGTTTGTGCTTTGCTGTTGAAACAGAATCAGCTCTTCTACATCAAGAGTCTGTGTCTGTGACTACACAGGCAAAGAAAATGTCATTTCACACATGCTTATTTCATTTAACTCGATTCAAAGGAGAATAAAGTACCTATCTTCTGTTAAAATACCTTTCGAAATCACTCATTACAAAAGGGGTTGGTAGTTCCCATAAAAAAGGTTTCTGCCTAAGCTTTTACTTCGAAAAACAATTCGAAATTTCTAACAAGATTTACTGGTTCTATGAATTTGCCTCTGCTACGCTTTCGTTAAATTACTACACTCGGTGTGATTATGGCAAGTTTGTATGTATGGTATGTACCAATAAAATCACCCAAACTTTGGACAAAAACCTTATTGCTGTAAATTTGGTGAAATACGTAATTTTAATAAAGCTCTATATTATATCTGAGTTGAAACTGAATAAATTCCGATTAGTCTGGGAAATCCTTTTATGGATTATTTTTGAGTAGCAGCTTAAAGTTAACATATTCTCAATTCTACACTTTTGCTCGAAAGCTAATAGTGATTTTTTGTCTATGTAATTTCATATTTTGCAACCACTTGAACTTTAACTGGATGCTGGATACCTGGATACATGATTGTGTGCTGCCGTACTAATCGACAGACACTCTGTTGCTTGACGAATAGCTGTGACCATTCTGGTGAATAACTAATTCTGTTTCTTCGGGTTGATGCTAAAACCACATCACAACTGGCAAGGTGCCACTGCAGCGTTGCCATAAGTGCAGTTTTTAGCCCAGCTGCAGACTTTTAAAATCCCAAAATCTATATGATAGCTACTTTATCGAAGAAAGCTCCTAAGTGCACGAGTTTTTCCACAATACTTCTGTCAAAGGTAGCCCTCACCTTTCTAAATGGAAGAAGGTGACTGACTATGCGACATATTATCTTGAGCTTTGTCTAAGGCTTGAATAATCGATCGAGTCTCACAATCTATATCAAGGATATTGTGTATTCCTTGAGTGGCCGATGATTCCTTCAAGAGTTTTGAGAAGAGAGAAAGACAGGCTAATAAAATAACTAGTCGCCCTCTTTCGAGTTATCCTTTACGAACGGTTTCTTGTTTCTGATCGATGGGACAGACGGCTTTTTTGGGATGTATACCTTTGAAGTGGAGGGAAGGGCGTCCCTGTTCCTCTCATACTCCACTACTCCAGTATCCAGGACTATACAGAGAAGAGCCTTTGAAGACAACTCAACTTAACTAAGTTGAGTTATGTTCTTCAATAGGCTCATTAATTATTGTTTTTATTTTAGTATCACAAGTAGCTAGGCGAAGAAAAGTCGATCTAATCTACACAGATGATATGAATAAAAGGAGTGAAATTATGGGAAGGGTAAGACGTGTTTGATTAAAATCTTAGTTCGTAGAGCTGACAGACAGTTTGGCAGTGCAGATAACGAATGCCATCTTTGCCGGCCTACCATGCCTAGGCCTACACACCCCGAGTAATCGTCGCGGGGTTTCAATGAAATGAGCCTAATCACAAAGCAATAGAAGCACGCTTTTTGTAGAATGAGTTTCTAGTATGGGTTTCTAGGCTATGTTCCACATATGCCTTAAAGCTATCAAATTTTTTTTCATTAGAGAGCCATCGAATCGTAAGTATAATAAAAAAAACCACTAATTGATTTATTTTAAAATTTTATTATAGTAAATGTAAACAAAAGGGATTTGTGATACCCGATTGTGCAACAATGCCTCGATATCTTCGCCGCACATTGTCTAAATATCTTAAAAGGAAAACATTCAACTGACGTTCTCAATAAACTTATATGATAAAGTTACAAATTTATTTAGTGAATCCTTAAAGTGCCATCTTCCGTCCTTCGATTGATATCTCTACGGCTCGTCTGGCTTCTTTCAAACGTTTTGCATCTATAAAGCGTTTCATGTGCTTCTCATACCGATTGGGTTTTCGTTTTGTTGACTGTCGGAATGAAATTTGTTGGAAACACAGTTTCACAGAGGGGAAGAGTAAATTGAAACTTACCTCGTTCACTTCACCTTCCACTGTGGAGCGTGGTCGGATCACGTAGTCCTTGTTCGAAGGAAGTGGCACGCGAGCTCGAGCTACCCAACCTTTATCTCCGGGACGAAGGACCTTATCATCTGTTGAGCCAAAAGCAGAGTTCAGTCCACCCTTTCCTTTATCAGATGCTGCAGCCTCAGGTTCGGGTGACTTCCTTTTTCGTGGCATTTGCTCCAAATCACGCTGTTGTCGTTCTTCCTTAGACATAGCCTTGAAATCGGCACTCAAATTAAATATGGGACGTGCCCACTCCGAGATAAGCCGACCAGCTTTATCCCGGTTGTTCTTTGTCTCTTTTGGATGCTTGTACAAGTACATGATGGCCTTGCCGATGCCCGATTGCTTGAGATAGCTTTTGTCGATGGTGGGAAACTGGAAGAAAAATAAAATCAGTTTAAAATTAATTTATTCGGCAGCTGGTTATTTAGGACTCACATCACCCAGCAGTTTCAATATACTATCCCTGATTTGTAGGCATGGCAAAGCCTTGTTTGGTAAGGGTGCCAACCAGTCTGTGAGTACGTTCAAAATATTGTGCTCAAGAAAAGCGAGCTGCAGATCTTTCTTAATCAACTGTGACATCACTTGCTTGAGCATCGAGATCTTCTTGGTGGCAGGTTGATTCAATTTGTTCAGCTCTCGGTCCTCCTCGGCCGCATGCTTCATATTCTGGATTAACTGGTCAATCAAGTCGTCATTGTCGTTGATCAGTTCAATATCTCGGCGTCTGCGACGAGTTTTCTTTTCGTCTTTCTTACGTTGGAGCATTGCATCAAAGTCAGATATAAAATTTTCATTCCTAAAAGAACACACATTCAGAAATTGTTTGAGTTTGCCAAGATTAACTTACTGTTCGCTGGATATGGGTATGTTTTCGTCATCCGAGCTGTCGACGATTCCCTCCTTGGTTGGCTTTTCGCCCTCTGGAACGTCTCCCTCAGCCGCTGCATCAACCGCAGGATCATCTTCATCTTCGTTGTCCGTATCTGTAATTTTTGGTCGCTTCTTGAAGCTCGCCACGGCACTCTCATCCTCGGAATCGCTGAGCAGTGCCCTCTTCTTTTTTGCCACAGGCGATCCCGATCCACTTCGTGACCTCGACCTTGATTTTGACCGGGCACCAGATCCTGATCTGGATCTGGAACGACTGCTTCGTTTGGCTTTCGAGGCACCTCTACTGCGATTAGAACCGCTGCGACTGCGACTCCGTTTAGAACCGCTTCTGCTTCTTCTCGAACCGCTCCTACTGCGTCTAGAGCCACTTCTGCTCTTCCTTGAACCACTGCGACTCCTTCTAGAGCCGCTTCGGCTCCTCCTCGATCCACTTCGGCTACGACTACGGCTGCCGGAACCACTTCTGCTTCTCCTCGATCCACTACGGCTTCGTCTTGAACCACTGCGACTCCTGCTGCGGCTGCCACTACCCGACCGAGACCTTGAGCGACTTCCTGAACGTCTAGATCCACTCCTACTGCGCCTGGATCCGCTCCTACTTCGCCTAGAACCACTCCTACTTCGCCTGGAACCGCTTCGACTACGTCTGGAACCGCTTCTACTACGCCTGGACCCACTTCTACTTCTATTGGATCCACTCCTACTACGTTTGGAGCCACTGCGGCTTCTTTTCGAGCCACTCCTACTACGTCTCGACACACTTCGACTCCTGCTCTTCCTTGAACCACTTCTATTTCTACTTCCACTTTTACTACGACTGCGTCTGGATCTGACACTACCCACAGACCGTCTCGATGCTGCCGATCCACTTCGTGAGCGTGATCTCGACCTTGAATTCGATTTCTTTGACGCCACGCTTCCGCTACGACTTCTGGATTTTCTTTCTGCCACCACCTCGGGTGCATTTGAACTGCGCGACCTACTCCTCGACTTTGAATGAGTTTCCCTAGATATATTTACTTGGGCACCCGAGTCCCGAGATCCACTCCGGCTTCGACGTGAAGTGTTTGATTTTTTTGAACCAATTGAATCAGCCGATGGGGAACGTGACTTCGAGCTTTTAGCTGGTGAAGCAGCGCCTAAAATTTGTATATGTTTTCAACAAAATTTAAGATTTTTCGTCAGGAGAAAAATATTACATTCTAGACATAACCTCCAAGTGTGGTTGTCAAATCACTTACCATTTGCGCAGTCCATTGTTTGAAGTCCCAAGAGCAAGGAAATATAAATGATTCGGTTAACAGGTGAATATTCTCAGTTTAGTTTTATATTTATTATCGATTAACAAGGATAATAACTACTAAAAATAATAATATTTTACTGCAAAATACTGTGGCTTGCGTTGCGTTGCCTTTTGCTGAGTTCCAATTCCAAATAACAAATAGGTATAGCAAAACGGAGTGAAGTGAACTGCAAACTTCAACACATGACAAGTATCGAAAGACAGATATGTTCGCGGAAAATTTGGGTAAATTCTGTATTTTCGAGTGTCAACCATAGGCGTGTTTTATCCAATATCTATCTGAGTAAAGTAAAGGAGAATCTTGAGCACGCAATTATGAAGCCATTATCATTTAATGCATGAAAAATTATTTTACATGCCAAGTAAAAAATTGAGAAGTGACTGACCGACACTTGCCAATTATAGTGTTAAACGTCTTTGTGCCATTTATGTTGCACCGTGGGCGAAAGCTCTTAGTTCCTCATTTAAATTGTTGAAAGTTGCATTTCCTTCGAAAATAATTTCTTATCTTCGCATTTCTGCCGCGGTAGTATCTATTAATATGCACATTTCAAGGACCTCCAAATCGCTATATTCTATTACTACAGTGACACCTTCTATATGTAACTTTTTATACAATTTCTTACATGACAATTCGAACAGAGCTAGTGATATAGATAGTCAATAGGAACAAGAAGGAAATGGAACTCCAGATGTATTGGCAGCACCACACTAGCTTGCATTTTGACATTTTGTATACGTGTGTACGTCACAAACGAAAAACTTCAAGTCGTGAATTTTTTTTGTCTGCATTACCAAGAAAAAATGCATTCCGAGCAAAGTTTTATCCCCTGATTTGTGCTCTGAAGCGTTTTTTCTTCATTTCAATTGTGCTTGCAATTTTGTATACATTTTATTTTATAGTTCTCGTATTCATTCAGAAGAAAAAAGGTTCAATAATTTTGCATAAACAAACAAAAGTACAAACGCATTTGCAAAAATAATGTCCAAGTACCAGGGTCGTGGCTATCCAGCTGGCTACGAAGATGATAGCGAAAATGAGGTGGGCTTTATTTTTCGTTCATAGAAAATTTCCTAAAAATGATTTTAAACCACTCTCAGGACTTTGAGACGATGGAAATTTTTGCCCAAAATTTAAAGATTACAGTTGTACCGAATATAACGAAGGCTGCTGGATTAAATGGTGAAGACTTCGATGCCCAGTTACCAACTCACTTGGAAACGTGGTTCGAATCGTATCAATCGATGTGGAATTCCTGTATGTAGGCGGTTCATATGATGTAGATAGCATAGTTCATGATCTTTGTGGGTTCGCTTGCATTTTTTTTAGACAAAAGCACACCGACCATGAGCCAAAATCTTAAAGCTGTTTATCTGAAGGACGAGAACCCAATGCTTTTGGCACTTAAACTTTTTGCTCACTGTCCGGGATGTAATAATTTGAAGAACAAAAATTTGGCATTGTTTGGTAGGCAGTAGTGAAATCTGTATGTTTTAATTTACAAAAGTCTTAAACTTGCAGTTCTTGAGACGATTTGTGCTCTCCAGAAAACAAACCCCGAGATTACCCACACCTGCACAGACAATATGCGAATGGTTGCGTTTAATTTTGTTAAAACATCCGGCGTACTACCTCTATACAAGGGAATAACGACCGCGTATCAATTGTCAAACATTAAAGACATGCTCGTGATCAAAATCCGGGAGCTCCTTGATCAGAAGCGATACAAAGATGTAAGGTGTTGATTCATAAATTTATTTTTCCAGTGGAAGAGTATTTCTTTTTACCTTTCCACAGGCAGCATACTGGGCGATCTATTTACAGGTCACACAGTCCTTCAACATCTATCAAATCGTGCTCCCATTGATTCTGCAAAATAAGACATCACTTGCCGTTGAGTGTCTGGACACCACCAAAGGCCAGCAAAAAGAAATGGTCCAGTTTCTAGACTCGCTGTTGGACAAACGAAAGACTGTGATCGATCATTGCTATTCGATCATTGAGTGAGTTTTGCGTTCGATCGTTCTTCTGTCCACATACCCTTGTTCCACCCTCTAATCAGTTGTTTTGCAGAGAATACAGCTACACTGAACTAAACCTATCTGTTATCACTTTCCGGCCAATGTCCAAGTTGGTGGCACGTCTTGCCAAGAAGTACCAAATCGATGAAAAATGCACGCCAAACTTGAGCTACTCCAAGTCCCGATCGTACATGTACTATTTGTACAAGCGCTTCAAGGACGGCGAAATGAGTCGTGATTCCTTCCGGGAGCTAGTCAAGGATGCAGCCACTACACAAATTCTTAAATATGATCTCGTCTCAAACATTTCCTCCCATGGTGATCGCGAGGAAGCTCTCTACTGGGTTAGGCTCTATCAGATTCCCACCGACCAATGGCCACCAACTCTATACGACGACGGAACCGAAAACTACACGTCAACTACAGATTCCGTAGACGGCGGCTGCAGCGGCGATGATCTCTCGAATAATTCAGCCGACGCATTGTCGTCAGCACTTAAAGATGACTACCTCCAGCTCGAGTTGAGGGATGAGTCCATTATTCTTATCGATCGCAGGATACCCTTTACAGAAATGATAAAATATCTGACAACACAAAGTGTAATTGGTTTCGATTCAGAATGGAAGCCTTCTGCTTGCCAAGTTGAGACTGTCAGTCTGTTGCAATTGGCCACTTTTGACAAAGTGTTCTTGATCGATGTTACATCAGAAGAAATAACTGATGATCTTTGGAAGCTCATAGGCAGAAATGTATTCAATAATTTAGAAATTTTGAAAATTGGATTTGCCCTCCAACAAGACTTGATTATGTTGCAAAAGAGCTTGCCCC
Source organism: Cheilosia soror (assembly GCA_949372485.1). NCBI lineage: Eukaryota > Metazoa > Arthropoda > Insecta > Diptera > Syrphidae > Cheilosia > Cheilosia soror. The sequence continues at coordinate 100,717,091 of OX443563.1, forward strand.
AAATGAATCTCTGTCTAGCCAGTGTATCGTGCTATTTAGATCTTAAGGATTTGTGGAAGCGGTTGAAGTACATGCAGTCGTTTACTTTTCCCTACAAACGAGGTACGAGTAAGTACAGTTATAATTATTTAAATAATCATTCCTATGATTTTGCAGCACCTTCATCAGGCAACAATTTGAGTGCGCTATCGCAGATCTGCTTGGGTAAGAAGCTGGACAAGTCTAATCAACTTTCGAATTGGGCCAAACGACCATTGCGACGGGATCAGATTATTTACGCTGGTAACTGAAAAACTTAAATTCTTTTATTCTATGGCGCCCATATGTCTCAACCATCTTAACATATTAATACGAATCTTTTTGACCATGTCCTTATCGTTGTACAGCTCGTGTAGTTCTTCATTGTACCTTCTCCTTCAGACTACTGCTGTAAAAATCTATTCTTCTGGGTGATAAAAATCTTAAAAGCTGAGTTTCTCCGATTATATCCATATTTTCGGCATATGCGAGTAGCACAGACTTATGAAATATTGTACCTCCGCTACAAATGTCCTTAACAAAAATAGATTTTATGCAATTTTAGCCTAACCTTTGCAATTACTTTTAGCTCTCGACGCCTACTGCCTGGTACAAATCTACAAAGTAATAGCTGAATCTTTGACACGCCTAGGTTGCGATATAGACCAAATTGTAGATCAAATAACTTCGACACATAGTACAAAGCCCGATAAACTGGCCAATAAATCATTAGATGGTAGCTCATCGTCCCGATTGCCACGAAAATCATCGCGAAACACCTCAATGGAAAGCGTCAGGTAAAATTCGTTTGCAAATCTCCAACACCACATAAAAATACATTTTTTTCTGCACAGTTCCACCGACATTAAGTTCTTCTGCGACGGAATGCTTGGAGGTCTTCTACACAATCTGCGTAGGCTTGGAATAAATTGTTTAGAAATGAATGCACGTACCAATATGGAAGAGTATGCACGCACTGCATTACAAGAGAATCGCTACATCCTTTCACGTGACTCGCGTTTCATAGAATTCACCAAACTTCTTCCCAAAAATCTATGCATTGAAATTCCTGAAGACGCTGCCGACAATCAAGTTGTTAATGTTATTCAATATTTCAACATTGAAATTAATAAACACAAAATTATTACCCGCTGTCCGACATGCAATGGCATTGAGTTCATCTTAACAACTCGTCACCAAATGCAGTTTGTCAAATTTGGTGCCGATCCTCAGAACATGCCATATCCGGCTGCGCCTGCGTCAGGTGAAGCTAGGCGATGGCATCCCGTTAGATTTATATTTAAGTCAAGTGAGTACAGGTGATTCGTAAACAAAACACAAAATAATAATAAATTCGTTCTGCAGAACCTATTACCAATGAGCTGATTCGAACAGGAAAAACGTTTTCGTTGGCAGTGATAAAAGCTGATAAACTTAGTTCAAACACTGTTTTTTCGCAGGCCATGTTCTTTATTTGTGATGTGAGTATGAGTTTGAGTTTGCGAGTCTTTTCAATTTTATTGTTATATATTTTGAATTATTTTATTTTCAGAAATGTGGTAGAGTCACATGGCCCGATGAGTATCGTTTAAGCAGTAAAATTGAAAATCTTATCCTTGAGGAGTAGGGCAAAGAAAACAAGTGATAAACACGTGCAGTAATTGTAATTTGTAATAGAAAGTATTGTAATAGCGGAAGAATTTAATGTTTTTTTGTTTATTATATATAAATCTCTTTATTTAATTTTGTAATGTAGTACAAAATAAGAGACACTAAAAGGGCATAACTTGAATTATAAATGGATGTTTTATGATTATGATCATTGGAAATGCGGTGTTTTATTAAAAAATTGGTGCGCCTAAAGAAAGTGAGCTCGATCTTTCGTACCACCTTAGCTAGATGGGAACCAGGAAGAGATTGGTTAATCTTAGCAATAGTAACGTAAACGGCACTACTTTGAGCTACTCCAATGAAGTCAAATATCTCGGAATTGTCCTTGATAAGAAGCTCAACTGGAACTCACAAATCAAGTCCGCCACAGAACATGCCACTAGAGCAGTAGGCAACTTTATGGCAGAACTTGGGGTCTAAACCCCAGAATGATACACTGGCTGTATATCATGATGGTAAGGCCCATTATCACATACGCGGCAATTGCAATTGTCTGGTGGCCGAAAGTTCTTCAACGGACAACGGCAATAGACTACAAAAATTACAGCGTATTGCCTGTCTCGGCATCACGGGTGCGATGCGCACTTGCCCTACTACCGCATTAGAAAAGTGGCAGCTAGATGTGCTATTAAGCTACAGCTAGAATACAAGTTTAAAACAGCTGACCATGTGGGACACCTGGAAATACTTAACTCAATCCCAAATATGGACATGTTCTGTTCCACCCCCGACATTATGGTTAGGGAATATAGTTTTGGGAAATTATTTGAGGTAGAAATACTGGACCGCGCGAAATGGAACAATGGTGTCCCGACACTAGACCCCAAAAGTTTGGTCAAAGGAGTTTCCGAATCGCTCGAAATGCAGAACACTGAAAACGAATTCACTCGATTTCGGACTGTATAGTTTCCTATACCTTTAATCTTGATATTCCATGCCGGACATCCAATAGTAGAGATAATAACCTAGGGATTAGAATCATAAGAACGTAGATAGGTACGGCAGCATCAGGTTCTTATTTGGAAGCAATGTAAAAACATTAATTATTTAGATTACCAGAAGTGTGTAGTGTGTTCCAAGCTGAAATTCTGGTAATAAATAAATAAAGCAATAAGAGCAGTCACCTCCCTGTGCCGAATTTAAATATCTTCGTTGACAGTCCGAAGTACTAATCACTATTCAGACACTATTCAGTCGCATAATCGACTTCATAGTTGAGACAAAAGCCAACTGATCATGGTTATCTAGGGATGACTATGCCAGATTAGATAACCTCTCGTACGTTTTGGCCGAAATTAGATATAAAGCAATAAATCAATCTGCTATTCGCATCATAACTAAAATAATCACAGGACGCTTCTTTACTGAAGTCATGCTCCGTAAATGGAGCAAATTGTCGAACTATTTATGCAGAAACTGTGGAGATAAAACAGAGCTGAAGTCAATCCAACATTTGCTTTGTCTAGCCTACATTAGGATAGCAGCGCAGAGTTAGGAAGCACCAACAAGTTCCCAACCCGACCAGTAAATTGATGGCTTTTGGTTTCCAGTCTCACTTTTCACAGTAAATTCACATAATTCACGGGTTAGCTCGATGAGTTTTCGAATCTTTAAAACAAATTTGGAATTTATTAAATTCGAAAATATCCACAAAGTTTTATTCATTTAACTGTTATCTGCAGCATTTCATAGTTCCTCTCATTATCTAAATATTCCACCATGAAAGTGCTTCCTCTCACACTGTGGATGGATGCGACGGACAGAAAGTATAAAGTAAACCTACTTTATCCGTCGCATCCGGCACGTGTGGGTGGTGCTTATGGGTCACCTTCCATAAGCTGCTTTGTATTCTATCAACCTGTTAGTCGAATACGTTTCCGCAACGGACGCTATGCATTCGATGTGTTGGGCCTTAAGTCTATGGAATATTCCGTTTTAACAACTCGAATTTTATTTCACATTCTTCCTCTCCAAATCCCATTTACATTTCACAACCTATCTCTCTCAATTCTCTCTCTAAGATACTCGTGTTGGCTGTTCACAAAGAGAAAACATCCGCGAAAAAGTTGAACAGTAATATTCACCCCTATTCCCGTTGGCGTTTGTCGTAAGCGACTCGTATTTCGCTTCGTGTTTTAGTTGCTGTTTTTAACTTTTTTGAGACAAATAAATTGAAATAATGGTGAGCACATAGAAAATAAAATAAAATTGTTAACAAAAGTTTAAAAAAAATACCTGAACATCATTTTGCAACGACACGGAACATGAGTCGTATACGACAAACGCCAACGGGAATATGGGCGATTAAATGTTGGAAACAAGTGACATGGTGACAATCACCCATATCATGGAATCCGCCGGGGGAATTGTTCACGGAAAAGAATATTTTGGTATCGTCGAATCCGAAAAGTGAACAGAAATCTGGAAAAAAAAAACTACACCCTACCAATAGTATGTGTTAATATTATGTATATACCTACCTATATGACATATAATAACTGTTCAATTTGCGGATTCGACGATACCAAAATATTATTTTCCGTGAATAATTCCCCCCGCCGGATTCCATGATAGGGGTGAATGTCAAATCCACTACTATGATTCAACTGATTAGACAAGCGGGCGTCTGTGGTGGTGGCGTAGATGCAGCAAAACCATGCGACGCCGACGTAGCACCTCAAAACCATACAGAAGAATCAAAACTATGCATGAAGATTCCAAACATTTGAACGGAGGGGCTTTCTCAGAACACAGCCCTCGAATGTTTGACAGACGTTAGCCCGAAGTAGGGCAGTGGAAAAACCATACCTACGGTGTATAATTTGATGTTTTCTGGTTGTGGTTGAACCTGGAACCACTTACTCAGTTGTCTCAAATTCTGGCTTAACGGATACCGAAATTAGAGAGATCGAATCGTCTTAGTTGGTTCCGCGAAAGTACAAGGTAACAGTAAGTTTAGCGCAAACAGCATTTTAAAAGTATTTTATTATTTTATTTGACAGATTTATTATAACAGAGAACCGCTAAGCTCTTCGAAAGGATTTACTCAACACACATTACTCGAACACTACGCGTACTTTTCATTTATTGAACACAATCCTGGGTATTGTTCATTCCTTCCGGTCATACAATCCGACGATGCTTTTCCTGGGCTATACAACTGTTTGTTCCTCATATTGGTCCACGCATAATTACATGTGAATACTGTTTTCTTTCTTTTCATATGCATAACAGCACATCCCAAATAGACATTGCGTTCAATGGCCATGATGGTGAAATGGCCACATTTCTTTTTTGAACTAGTATACACCGTTGTGCCGTCTATCGGGCAGATTGCGTTTTCTTGAAACCATCGATCAATTCCCCGATATATATTATACGCCAATTGTTCTGCGGTAATCGAATCATCTTGAGTCGTCCTTCTGGCAATATTTTGTCCAGAATGTGGAAAACTGTACGTATTACGACAGCTGTCGTGGGTACCGGTGCACGACTTTACATTTAAGTCAGCCATTCTGGCCAACTCATCATTCCATTGCATTGTACCCATACGTGAAGCCGATTCAAAGTAAGGCACCTGACCCAGTGCCAATCTGTTTCGGTGTTCATTGTGTTTCCTTGAGATGTTTGCTTTCATTTCAGGAGTTAGTTCGATTACTTCACTATAGCTGGCACATATAGAGTCAATTTCCTAAAAACAAAATAACAACAGTTATGGGGGCATTAAAAACGCATGAAAGGTTATAGCTTACCCCATTGTTTCCACACGCGATATGCTTGCCGGATCGTTTGCACAGACTTTTATTGCAGTAATCGACGTTTTCACCAAATGTTTGTAAACAATTTACAATCAATAAAATGCGCAGACTAATATTTGTATGCATTATAGTGTAAAAGTAAATCCTCAAAAAGGAGCGTGGAAACTGTGCTTCTATTCAAATCTGGAGATTGGAAGTGACTGACATGCTAAGCACTAATCGAATGAAAACGTTTATTTTGGCGACCGACATGCAGTCTCAAACGTGACTTTATTTACAGAGCTCGATTTAATACGTGATTTAGTGCAAGTAAACCTTTATCGCTCTAGCCAATCAATTTATCTATTTTATCATCATTGACTGTGCAGTCAAATATGCATTCTCCAAAACGACAGCAACTACTCACTCTTCGCGTAATTGATAAGAGCGCGATCGTACAAAATACTTTGATACATCGTAATATAATTTGTTTATATATTTCACGAAATGTTAAAGCTTGTCTTGAATGTCGACAATCGGTAACCAAATTTTCATACATATGTTACATACATGTTACCCAAATAGATCAAAACATTAGTGGCGAAAGGTAGCATCTTATGATGCTTGGATCATAAAGTATGATTAAACAACTGGGGCGTATACGTAACATTCTTTCTTCGTTTTGTGCTCGAAATGAGTTGATGGTTGGTCCAAATAAGAACTAAGGGATCAACCTTCGCATGTATTAACAATGTTAAGGTGCGGCGAAACACGTCGCCGATGGCAAATTTATTGTGATATAAAAGGAATTGCTTTAGCTATAGGGATATTTTTTGGAAAATCATTGCAGAGCTGTAGTCGAGACAAGGTTCGTAGATTAGCAGTATACCGTATACGGATGTCTTGTCAGCAGAAGCACAGCCGACCAGTTATTAAATCTCAAAATGGCTTGTTAGTATTTCGTACCTGTCTACGAATATTTTTTAGACTTGGAGAAGACAGACTCTGAGACAAAATACTTCGATTAGATGACAGAGTAATACAGATTAATGATATTACACAGGAGATAAAAGTAAACAAAAAAAAAGAGAAAACGTTGCTACAGCATAGTTGGTAATAGATTCAAGACATGTTATTTCAGATAAGTGTGTCACGTTTTTCTGATAGCATTATTCGTTGGTACAGATAATTTACTAGGCATGCAGAATGCAGATTATGTACTCGTAATTGTTTTTTTTTTGCTATCTTAAGCGAATATTTCCATTCGTAAATAATGGACGAACTGCAAAGTTTAAAAACTCCACCGACTGTATTTGGTGAGGCGAAAATGGATATATTTAGTTCTGTTGACAATTGTAGGTATACGGCTAGGTTCCACATTTCACTTTCACTCGAAATGAAATCGGAAATGAATTTTTGTGTTCTACATTCCACTGTATTCGATTTCTTTTTTAAAAGTGAAATTGTGATTTCGAAAAAATTTCGGAGTTTCCGAATCGCTCGAAATGCAGAACACTGAAAACGAATTCACTCGATTTGCAATTTCGGTTTCACTCGATTTCTGAAACCTAGCTGGTGTGGCTCCAGTTGTTAGTGAACTGTGTGAGGAATCTCAGGACTCTCCCCGAAAAAAAAAAACAAATTAGATCTTAAAGGTTTTTCCACTGCGCCGAGAGAGAGAGTATAACTCTCCTGGAAAAGCCTTCAATCAGTCGGAGTCGGTATAAAATTATACGCTCCTTCCATCCGCCTCAAAAAATCTCACTGAGTCAAATTTGGATATTGTGTAGCCCGTGGACGCCTTACCTTTGGTGAATAAGAATCACGTTGTGCGCTGTTCTTTAGACTTTGCTTAATTTAATTTAGTGATGTTGTAAGCTTTTATTTACTTACCGTGTTTAATCTTAAGTTGAAGAAACCGTGTCCTAGCTATAGTCCGTTTTGCAGATTTTATATCAGAATGCTGCTACAAAATGCCTAATTATGTATAATGAAACAACCAAATAGTTGTGAAAAACAGAGATGTGAATAAAAAAACAGAGGCATGATGGCCTAACGAGTAGGTGAGTCTAATGTTGTCGATTTCCACGAAGACACCAGCACCGGGCCCTTGACTAGTTTTGGAGCCATCCGCCGAAATACGACTACATCCCAAACTTCAGCCAGAATCTACTTGCTCCTGAACGCAAGGAAAGTCAACTCTAAATTTGCACAACAGCCGAAGTTCCGGTGTCATTGCATCAGACGGCATATCCATGGAATAAGGGTCATAGGATAAGTGGCGTGCAAGGTCATCGAAACTACAGTGTGGACCATACCAAAAACCACCCCGATTGAGACGGTAAATTGCTTTGATAGTAACAGCCATGATGTAGGTATCAAGGGGATGTAAATCAAACAGAGCATCTAGAGCAGAGCCCGGCGTACTCGGGAAAGCACCCGTGCAGCCGAGACAAACCGTTCTTTGGAGTTTTGTGCAGAAGTCAATTCACAACACCAAACAACCGACACGCACAAGCTAGAAAATGCCTTATCATAACCGGACCTCTTGGGAGATAAGCCGCCTACGTCTTACCGAAAGCACCCTTACACTGCCAGAAAACTGAGAGCGCTTTGGATGTCTTTGATTTGACATGCTTCGCCCAAAGAAGTTTCTTATCCAGGATCACCCCTAGATATTTCGCCTCATCGGAGATCTGGATAGTGGCGCCTTTAAGCATTGGCTGAGTCAGACCGGTTAAAATCCTTCGTCTCGTAAAGAGAACAACCTCAGTTTTCAAAGGATTGAACTCTAATGCACCATATCTATAGCCATCTGCACTTTAGCACAGACAGTCTCTAAACATGATCCGACAGAACAACATCATCCGCGTATACCTGAGCGTAGACGAGGGACAGGTACAATTACATTTCTTAGACCGCAACATATTTAAAAGAATCAAAATTTATTTATTACCTTGTTTTAATAGCTGTTTTTTTATTTACTTTTTAATACTTCTTCTATTTAATTCACCAATAAACTTGGGAAATATTATTTTCTACTTATTACCTATTTTCGAAACACAACATTTTCATACGATTTGGCAGATAATGGAGCGACTTTTCCTGTGATTAGGGTTCCGCTGAACCGAGTGTCAATTGGGTGCGGTCAGATAAAATCAAATTTTATAATTCCTGACCACGGCAAAAGCCGGGCAGATACAGCTAATTATTATGCCCCTATTATGTAAGACAACTACAGTTGAGTTGTCTCTTGGTTTTATGTCATTCAAAATTCGGTATTGTCCGTATTGTTATGCACAACCTTGATAGAAAAGTTGTCTATTAAAACACAACAAGTAAGGCGATGGTTGTCTATAAGTTGTTAGTTAGTTTGGGTTGTGTGAAAGTTGAGTTGAGTTGTGTTCCATAATAGGGGCATAAATCGTTCATTCCTGAAAATGTCTTCTCAGATACTATTTTTTAAACCGAATGTTTCTACATTCTCCATTTAGTTCCTTAATGGCCGTCAATTTACAACCTCCAGTTGTGAATGCATGTTGACTTCCAGGGGCCTAACTCTGTAATTCGATTCGAAAGTAAAAACTGTTCGAAAGTTGTTTCCGATTTTAATTTCAAATGTTACTCTGTATAACTTTCGAATCGAAAGGAAATGTTGCAAAGAAACCTTGCATCTTTCGAATAAATGTTCCGAGACTAGAGCTGTTTTTTGTCAAAAATTACATTTTCAATTCAACAAAAAGTCAAATAATTAGTTTTTGATTAGGTATATAAGTTTATTCGTCCATAATTGAATTTCACTATGGATATGGATTCAGTTGCATTGTGGTTTGATGAAGAAATTTGTGCTGAAGAAAGAATTGAAAGAAAGACAATAAGAGACAATTCTAACATTATAGGTTTATCAAGTAAAAAGTAATGTGATAAAATTTCCGATTTTCGAGCAAAAGTATCTAGACAAATTAAATTCGTATTTAAATTTCCGATTTTCGAATAACACAGTACAAATTTTCCGAATTCGAATGATTTAAGTTTAGAATCGAATTACAGAGTTAGGCCCCAGGGGCCTATAACACAAAACTACAAGTCTACAGGTCTACAGTTACTTGTAGGTCTCTATTAGTTACACAAGTGTAGATTATTTCTGTAACACAAAAAAAACTTTACAGTTGTACGAAATAAAAATTTCCCTCGACTTGTAGACTCTCTGTACAAGTGTTCATATAAGCAAGCGAAAGCATTAAATTGAATAAAGACGCTGTTGAAAAAAAATTACCGTGCTTGAAAAATCCAAGAAAATAAAAAAATGCTATTACTGCATTTTCCGATGTCAAAAGAAATAAAAAGCAAAACATGGGAGGGAGTATTTATTTTCGGCCAAATCCTGAATATTGTTCTGCAAAATAATGGGTGGATTGTACATGCGAAACGTTTTTTTGTTTTTGGGAGAATTGTCGAAAAACTGCAGTTGTAAGTATTATACAAAGTCATTACTTAATCGAAGTTATATACTAATTGCGCAACAATGAACACTTAACCCTCAATGCCCCAAAAGTAAAGGGTGACATTTCGAAATAAATGCAGTATATATACCAAAATATGGTTTGTCTTCTTTCTATCAAGGCATAAAGTAACAAATTCCATCAAAGGATAGCTACGCGATGCCCCTTTGTTCGTTTTTGACCAATCTTCACAGGACCACTCCACGGCCAATACCTAAGATTAGTTTGAGCTCAATCGATTCGGTGGTTTTCGAGATGAAAGATTTTGAATGATTTTTTGTATGGGCGGTGCCACGCCCCTTTGTCCAATTTTGAAATGTTCTTTCGTAAAAACCTTCTCCTTACAAAAAAGAAAAACCGAAAAAAAATGTTAGCCAAATCGGCCCAGCCGTTCTCAATTGAAGAATTACTACACATACCATTCATACCATTTTTATATGTATAGAATTGACGTTTAAAACTACTTTTTTGGTTAAAAGAATAGATGCAATCACGATGAACAATTTTATTGGAATAATCCATTAAAAAGATTTAATATTTATGCCTAATTAAAACCCCTACAAGTCTTGAATCACATGTAAGATTTCATCCACTAGTCTACAAGTTAGATTGATTTTTTTTCTACACTTGTAGCTCTGAGTTACGGAAACAGGATAACCACTGGCACACCTACACTTGTAGGAGTGCCAGTCGACTAATAGTTTCGTGTTACAGAAATGTGATACACTTGTATAAATTCACTTGTACTACAAGTAATTGTAGTATTGTGTTACAGGCCCCAGGTCTTGAGAATTTTTGTATTTTATACGCAGCGCCATCTGAAATCAATTTCCAAGAAAAGATCTTTGCAAATAACATCTTTCATTAAACAAAACTTGCCCTTTTATAATATAATATATATTTATATATATTTCTTCAATTATTTTAAGTACATTAGTTCTTATGAATTTTCATTTACATCTAATTTATGTTTATATTACGAAAACTAAAAAAAAGACAAAGAATCAAAATCATATAAAACACATAATAATAAAATAATGAATGTAAATAAATTTTCTTAAAGCAAAATCATATTTTAAACTACTAAAACAAAACGATACAAAGAAAAGCAAATGACAAATTTCAACAAAAAATGTTTCTTCTTTTTGTTTCCATTTTACACGGCTACAAGTCAGCATTTCTCTGATATAAGGCGACTTCTCACTTAGTGTTGCATGCGTATTAACTCCTTTTTTTTAGAATTAAACAAAAATACTATGATTTAATAAAATACCAAACAAAGGAACGGGACGGAGCACGACTTGTGCAGAAATATAAAAATCTATTTTATTCAATCGTTTGACGAATGAAATAACTATGTAGGTTTTTTTATTTCAAAAACAATAAGCAAATATATAACAAGACTTTTGTAGAATCAAAATAAAAAATAAATATGATTTATATATGGTTACAAATTGAATTTAAAATTAAAGTTGCCATATTTGTTGTCTTTTGCGTTTTTGTGTCCTTTTGCTGATGAAATTTGCATCAACAAAATGACTTAGTTATGAAAAAAAAACAAAGCTCAATAAACAATAAATAAATAAGTTTCATTAAAACGTTCTGTTGTTAAATACATATATGTAGTGTAGTTTCCATAAAGACATTTTCTTTTTTATTAAACCATTGGGTAGATGGAACAAAGAGTAATCAAAGTATTTTCTTTTATTAAGATGCGAAACAATTAATTCGACTTAACCAACTTTTCCTCCTTACAATTCAGTTAACAATTTCATTTTATATAATAATAATAAGAAATAAGAAATTTTACATTAATTTTGTTTATTGTTGGTTGGTTTACTAATTACTTATGTTGCCTGGTTGTATTTTACAAAATGTATGGTGTTGTTTATTTAGATTTCTATTCGGGCGAGTTATCGGGGAATCCAGTCACTTCCGTTTGTTCGAGTACCGGTTGACCATCGATTACATATGATATGCGTAACCTCATTCGGAGGATAGCCTGAAACACAATAGAGAAGAACAAAAAATGCATGGTAAAAATTATGCTCCAATGGCCAACACAAACCTAGACTAATCGGCTGTAGCAAAAGCGAAAAAAACCATTAAATTGCTTTTGAATTTGGCAATTTTTCAAATTACAAAAAAACACGAATGCGCCTTAGCAAACGAACAGTGTCTCAAGCCATAAAAGGTCAGCGTCGATTCGAGCTCATTACCTCGAGCTCATTACCGGACACAAAAGAGAGCGGACTCCGTCCACTATGTGGGAAGAATTGTCTCGACCGATGCTCATATAAAGGGCTTGGAAAATCATTGTCACTATCACGAGCTGCAGACGTTGGTTAGACTGTGCTAACACATTTCGAAAGTGCGACACTTCCATAACTAAATAAATATGCAATGGAACCCAGTAGTCAAAGACGAAAAAAGAGCAGGACATCCGAAGAATTCATGACGCAGGGGGCCAACTATGCACTTCGCCGCGAATCGCATAATTTGCGATTCATTCGGTTCGATTCGCGGCGGACATGGCAACTATGCAAAACGATTGTTTGGAATGTCGACCTTCCAAGACATTTACACATTTCCCTTGGTATTTCCACAAACTTTCCCATTCTTCTGTCAAAATGCTTTGGAATGTTGTTATTATTTTGTTCAAATAATTGCGCGAACTTTAAGTAAACAAGTAAATTGGATATTAAAACAAAAATGTTTTCGATCGGTGTGTATTTAAATGCTGAAAGGGATGAAGTCGATGTGTCTTCGAATTTTAATGTACAACGGAAATTAATAAGAAGTGGTTCATCCCCGCTGGATCTTCCGCACAACGAGTAAGATTAATTTGTTTTGAAAACGGGTAAAAGTGCATATATATGAGTTTTTTTTTTATCTTAGATATGTGCTGGAAAATATAAAAGACGAATTTCCAAGGCTAAGAAGTATTGCACGCCCATAATATTAAAACTAGCAGCAACGCTTCGATTTCTTGCTGAAGGATCTTATCAAAAGAGTGTCGTGCAAGACATGCACATCGGACTGGCGCAACAAACCTTTCGCAAGCTGGTCGTGCTCTTTCATAAATTGAACTAAGCAAACGAACTTTTCAGTTGTTGTAGTTTGTTTTTCTGCCCTAAATGCAAAGAAAATATAAGAAATCACAATATTTTTCGCTGTCATTTTGTTACTTACATTTTTTTTCCACCATGCAAATGCATCGCTGACAACTTCATTTGCCATCAAAATATCTATCGCATTTGACTTCTATAAATGACGTTCGCATTTGCATAGTTGCGCGAATAAATAATAGAGCGAAGTGCGATAGTCTTCGCCGGAGAACTGAATAGTACCAAAATGCGAAATCGAATAAAAATGCGCTTCGCGGCGAAGTGCATAGTTAGCCCCCAGAATAGTTCACGCTTCTCAGCAATTAGGACAGAGTTTCTAAGGCATATTGCCAAAACGGCACATAAAAGTACGTAAACTTAGTAGAGGAAATATGACCTAAAATCTGAAACATGACTTGTCAAACAATAAGGAAATGAGAAGACGCAATTTCATCGACAAAATCATTATATGTATAGCCTATAAAAGCATTGAAGTCAGCGACAAACGGGCTGCGCTCTTCCCCGCTAATATAGTGTGCCAACTCAAACACTTCTGAAATCACTTAGTGGTGCCTGGGTTCCCGTGAGACTGCAATTAAAAATAAATAAATATTTGTTCCAACTCATTGATATAGGACCATAGACCTAGCTTCTAACTTTCGTTTGTGTCAGTTTTAGTTTTTTGACGAATAAAAGGAACCAAAGACATTTTATCACTATATGCTAAACCTGGAGAATCCAGTTTCCAGTACCGATATATATCATGTGGAATGAATTTGGACGTTGTCTAGCTCTATGAAGGACCAGCGCATGGAACCCTGACTGATCCTGAACTTATCCCTCAAAATGCGACTAATAATTCTTCCGAAGTGACATCGAAATTTTAGTATAATCTGTTCCCCGTTACCGCGGTGATAGGCTTGTTTTGTTTTCGAAAGGTCTGTTTGCACTAGTCTTTCCAAGCTTAGTAGCTCAGTGAGTAGGAAAGAGATTAGACTTCAAGTTATTATTGGTAAAAACCACTCGAACGGGTTGCCAGGCCAATGGCACGACAAGCGCTCTTCAAGTTAGGCAGCGGGGGGAATTTCAATTGCAAACTTTGGTTTTTGGTTGGGAGAAAAGGAAACTAAAACTAAGCACTCACCTTGGACGTACTAACGATTCTCATCTCTTGGGTGATAACACCACCGGGTGGTAGTAACGAGCCCGATGGCGATAGCATTTGAAGAGTAAAGCTCCTAGGAACTGCAGCCTGCAAAAATTAAATTAAAGTAAGACAAACTTAAAGCAAGTTCAACTCAATTCCACATACCTGAAACAGATACTGTTCGATTGTACTCGACGAGCTATTTGTTGTTGTCATAAATATCTGCATGCAATCGCTTCCCTTCACTGGGACCAGTTGAACTAAAATACCATTTTTATCTAAAGCTGTTAGTTTCGGTCCTTGTGGCTAGAAAGAAAAACCAAAAGCAAAAACCATATTGAATGTGTGAGAATATAGATTTCAAGTCAAACCAACTAACATCTGTACTAACCACCGCTAGACTTGTTGTTGTTGTTGTTGTTGACGTCAAGTCGTTCAAAAGCGAATTCGACATGATACCAGATTCTATGATCGATGGGGCACTCAAATTCAGTCCACCTAGATCGTTGCCATTGGTTGATGGTGATGTAATCATGCCGCTTCCACCGTCCACCATTCCCAATATATTCATATTCTGAACAGGTGCTGGCGCTGACATATCTAACCCACCGAGTAGATCCAGCAAATCTTGGTTGTTTGACGTTTCTGTGGCCAACACAGTGTTGGCATTCTTTGAGTTTTTCTTCTGCACAGTGGTGGCATTGGAAAGGTCGGATGTTAGATCGCTGCCACCCAATAGGTCCAGAAGAATGTTCTTAATGGAAAGTAACAAAATGTAGTGTTTTATTTGAGTTAATATAGAATACCTACCGATTGTTCTCCAAGGGCTGGTACTATGTTCATATTGCTTTCAGTCTCTTCGAGGCCGTTCTCGATTAGGTCGGGACTGTTTTCGTCGTATGTGCCACCATTCTGTGCCGAAATTCGGCTTATCTGCATGGGAGGCATCTTTTCAAGCAACGCCGGACGTAAGTGATTATGCGAACCGAAGAGCTGTGTAAACTCAACACCTCTCTGCTGCAGATCCACATTCAAATGACTACCGAATGATTGTATCAGTGTTTGGATTTCACTAAAAATACAGACAAATGAGTAAAGAGAGTTTTTAAGCCAACGGTTGGCACTTACTCCTGACAGTGTTGCAGTCGAGTGCTTAGTTTGGCTAGCGCCACTAGGGCATATTGCTTGCTTGTAGTCGCCACTTGAGCTGATGTCAAGAACTTGTGGAAAAGACCAATCATATCTGACTCTGTTGGCCGCTCGAATTCTGAAAGGAGATGAAACTTCAGCAAGACGTAGTGGTGGATTTGTACCAACACTCACCATCTTCAGAAGCGCCGTACATAAACAGGTCGCCATACTCTCCTATAGCCCAAACAGCCACTTGCAGCAGGGGTTGCTTATCCTCGCAGTGATTGCTAACCTGAAGCGACTCCCAGAAGCGGTTTGTAATGTATGTCTGTTCGACCACTGGGCTACTGGACACCAGTTGAATGGTTGACGAGACAACGTCGTCTCGTACATAATTGCCAGCCTGAATATACAAAAAATACAACTTCTCATCCTAAAGCGTGCTCAAATGGTAAAACTTACCGCAATCAAAACGCTCAACTGCGTGTCCAGATGCCACCGAGCAGTTGGTGAATACCGCTCAGCCGATAGAATCATCCCTGAACTGCACTGCGCCTTGAATTCCGGATCAGCCTTTTCGAGAAACAGTAGCAGTTCCTTGGTCATAGTTCGAATATTTTGCGCATTGATCAGAGCAAATGACAGTTCCATCGCGCGACGACGAATCGAAACATCGGGGTCCTTAAGACATTCCAGGATCGTAGTACGATGTCTCTGCACAGCCGAAGTGTCTGCGTGCACGGTACGCAGCAGAGTGTTCAAAGCAACGTAGCGAATATTTTTGTCCGAATTCAAAAGGAAGCGTCCCAAGATGTTGACAGCCAGCACTCGAAGACCACCTTCCGAACTGCAGGTCAAAGAATTTATAATTTTTTTTTTTCCAAAAACAACCACTCCCCAACTCACCGAATATCCATGATAGAGAGTACCGTTTCGTACAGAATCGTGTTCCCCACATTCTTACTAGTCTCCGTGTTCGTGGCCACCTGTGCTAGAATATCATTCATCGCCTCCGATGCATCTGGGTCGTTATGACCGAGAATCCGCAACAATCTCAAGATCTTCACTTGCAAGAAAGGATCACTCACCCCGCTGACATCGTGTTCGGGTGAATAACCGCCAAGAATAAGGTTTTTCAGAATTCGCACTAAATTCGGGACAATCTGAACCAAAGAGAGTCAACAATTTAGACAACAAATGCGCACACGAATAGCGGACAAAAGGTGTCGCTTTTTCACTTCTTCTTCTACCACTTCTACAATTCTAAAATATTAACTCTACGTTTTCTTAAAAGAAAAAAAAAAACTCGAACAAACAAAAAACATTTCTAGCAGTAAAAAGAAAAGAAAAAGTTTCAAGCCAACTGGCAAATTCGGCATACCTCTCGATTTCCGCTATCCTGGCAAGCAACATACAAATTTGGGTATAATTGGAAGAATTAGCTATTATAATGCTTATTAAATGTATCGAATGCATAAATCAAAAATAAATCACAAAAATATTCAGATACCAGTACGAGTATGTTATGTATTTACACGTGTGCACATGCACATTACAAAATATTAGTTACATGTATGCATATCTACTTGGAATGACTTTGGCTTGGGATGCAGATTGGGCACAGTTGGATTTAGGTACAAATATAACTAGGACACCTACATTCTTGTTGATTTAATAAAAGAAGGAGACTGCCTTAGATGACCCGAGTTGGTAACTTCAGGAGAGCACGCAATGCACTTGTGACCAAGCGATACTGTGTACAGCCCGCAGGGAAGACGGTTATTGGTTAAAGTACTGTTAATTTGCAAATTAAAAAGGGTAGAATCACAGGAAAAATTTATAACCGTTGTAGAAGCTTTCTATCGTACAATAAGAAAAAAATTTAAAAACTATTTTGAGAAAGCTATTAGCTCAATTTCAATCACAGTGAAAATGTGAGCCCCTAATGTAGCAAGCGTTCTTTGCGAAAAAGTTAATAATGCAGCAAAGTTGACAAACTCGTATCAGTTTGGGTAAAATGTATGCAATCGCCAATGTGCTTAAAAAAAATAGTTGAGACTCTATTTCCATTCCAAAAAAGGTGAGGCTTGGTTAGACAAAGTTATCTACGATAACACACTAATTATCATATATATATTTACCCTTACTGATTCTGTAACGCTCCATACTTTTCATATTTTTCTTATTTTAAATAAAAGTAGGCGGTGGGTATTTGAATACATTTTCGAAATTTTAGTTTTCTCATTATTTAAAATTACCGCCTACTTTTCATATATTTAAATTTTCTTCATGGTTCAAACTCAAAAAAACTAATGCTCGGCAAGTGCTTTCAAAAGGAAATTGGCAATTTAAAACTTTGTATATTGATAAAGAAGTAAAATATTATTTATACTCATAAATCTTTGCCCAGGTAGCAGAAATGTATGAAGAAGACGTTGTTGAAATTCCCACGGAAATTATATCAACTGGAGACTTGATTAAGACAATTTTTGGCGATTTGCGGTAAATGTCAATGCAGGAACTTCCAAAATGAGTCATAGCCGCGCTGACAAATGCGCAGACATTAGAAATGAATAGGAATATAATCGATTTAATTGGTAATATATCCTAAATCTATTTTAGCGCCGATTCGGTTGTCAGTGAAGACTAAAGATCCAAATGATTCACCAAATTTCCCTGTTGAGTTCCTCAATTAGCAAACTCCATCCAGCAAGCCACCTCATGCCCTGTAGCTTAAGCAAGGTGTCATTTTGCTGAGAAACTTTAACACCAAAAAAAGGACTTCAATGGAACTCGATTGATTGTGGAAGAGCCTGGACGAAATGTGAAAAGAGCAAGAATTATTTCGACATGCAATCACAATGATTTAATTTCCGATAAATTCTAGCGTACGTAATAAAATAAGCAAGGCTCAAGACCAGTCATTTGATCACGTTGGCATGCATTTGAAGACTGAAGTATTTTCACACGGTCAACTGTATGTGGCTTTATCACGATCAAGAGTTGCAAGTCAAATGAAGATGTATATTGATTCTAATCCACAGCATGAAAGATTATTTATTAACCAGAGACAAATTCACACGCAATGTAGTTTTCAAAGAATTTTTTTAAATAAAAATTTGTTTATCAATATTACTTTGCATACCCAGCGAAGCGGGTACAACCAACTAGTTTGAAGCATAATGAAGTAAGAAGATACGCGAGACGATACCCTCTTGGGACTGTATGTCGACACGTTTAAAATAATCGTTGAGCAGATAAATTACAATAATGTATCAGTGATTGAAATAACAGCGGGCCTCTCAGAATACCAATTGATTATAGTCAGATATGAGTCGGAGTCCTGCTACTAACGCTGTCACAAAGAATTTGGTTGACTGGCTTGGCAGACGATTTCGTCTTGGTATCCGATGTCAACTACATCCCTAGACCTAGATGACTAAGATAAAGCACAAATAATCAGACAAAAAACTGTGTACTACTAAAATGTCTAGGTTCTGAAGGAAATCTTATTTCAGCAGCTCTCATGACCATGTGCAAGAGTTGGAAAAATAATTAAAAATTAAGGCCGATAAGTAGGCTGTAGAATGGAATAGGTTAGGTTAGGTTAACGGATTTGTGAAGCTGAGTAGCCTCCTCTTCACCCCACTTAGGTCCTTGTGGACCCATTGTGATACCCTTCGAAGGGGTTAGCCGTGTTGTACTGGCTTTATTTCATCCTTCCCGTGGTTACTCGACTTTGTCCAACCATATCGATGCCCTCAGAAACCTGTAAAGATTGGATATTGAGACGTTAAAGAGTTCTTGGATATCCTGGAAGCAGTAGCTTCCAAGTGTTCTATTCCTCAAGTGACAGAGACTCGGGCAGTGACAGAGAAAGTGAGGGGTGTCCTCGTGGGCCTCTTCATCACCGCAGCCTCTACAAATGTCGTCGTTCTTGAGATTTAGTTTCATTGCGTGGTTTCTTAGAAGGTTGTGACCAGTGAGGGCGCCAACAATCTTAGACAGCGATACTCTATCGTATCGCAGAAGTTTGTTGGTCCTGATTTTGTTGTATTCTGGCCACATCTTCCGTGATATGTCACAGGTGGTTAGTGGAATAACTTTTTAGAGTAAAATAAGCAACGTAACTTCATTGAGATTGAGGGAATTAACATCAAGGATCCACATTTACTTCAAATACGGTTTTAGACCGGCAATCCAGGTAACTGCGAGTTTTGAGAAAAAACCAAAGAAATCGAAAACTACATACAATGCTCCCTAAATAAATTGCACCCAATCTATATCCTAGTTAGATTTCTAATTCGTTTTGAAGACTTAAATTACAAAAAAAAAAAAAAAAACAATGAAATAAAAATGCAATGCCTTACGCGAAAGCAGGGGAGATTAAACCATATTAACTTGAAATTAGTTTGTAATATTATTGGATTTATGTAAAAGTAAACATTTCTATATTATATTCGATTAGGTATTGGTTTAGTAGTTGTACAAGTATCCAACTATGCAATACTTACCTTCTTGAAGTGGCTAAGAGTGTCAGCACTGTTCTCGCACATCTCGGTGATCAGTGTGACACCAGTTATAAGAATCCCTACAAAAGAAAAATTCAAATCAAATGTATTTACAAATCAAAACATTTATTTTCGTTAACAAACCATGATTTTTCTCGCTCAGCAATGACCTCGTTGCCGGCAAGAAAATCTCCATCAATTCCGGTACACGTCGTATCACACGGAAAGCGCACAGTGTCGCTTTCTTTCGTATGTACGTATTTGGCGATTTCATTAACCGCTCCACCTCACTGGCTAAGTCACGGGCCATTTCCGGTGATGCGATTGCACCAAGAGTGCACAATGCCAAACCGACAACAAATTGTGTAGAGCTATTCAGATCACTGTGTGGGAGTGGAGAGAGTTAAAGCAAAATTATGGAACGAAGTGTACCAAATTTCGAATACTTACTTCTTTAAGCAATTCGTTATCAGCAGATGTACATCCTGTCTTTCGTCGAGCAATAGCATCGCACCCAAATATCCAATCCGCTTGTCTGTGAATCGTGTACTGGCAGTCAACTTAAGGCATTCCAGTTGGCCGAAATGTGCTGGATAACCAAGCATATGGATGTACAATAACTTGGCGATGTTTCGACATCTGCAATGAGTTATCGAGGATAAAAGAAAACTAATTAAAAATGCATATCCCCTCGCAGAATGCATACCTCCAAACTGAATCCTCCTCTCGAAATGTACTGCGAATGTAGGCGCACTCTTTATTTACCACAGCCCTCTCTTCTGCAGCTGTCCTCGCAGCGCGAATCTGTCGAATGAGATCTCTCAACCGTGTGGGTGTAGGCATTCTCACTGTTTGGATATGCAAAGTATTTGTTAGTTTTGTCATTTCAATTAAACCCAAGAAAAGGAAGTAAAGCAAAAGAGAAACAATACAATTAAAAAAAAAAACCTCAAAACGGGAAAATATTTTTTAATTGCAACATCGCAGAGTGCGCGATACGATAGCCGGTAGTTGAATGCAGGTCAGTGAACACTCAAGGGTTAACGAATTAAACAGTTACGGTGGTTGCTACTTACCCCTTTCGACGGCTTCTGTAAATGCTTGGCGTATTGTCGCCATGTTAAAGGCCGGATTAAATCTGTAAGAACACAAAAACAAAATCCAAAATAGCATAATCATCAGGCATGCAAAAGTTAATAGTTTTAGTTGAGGAAGCTCTCTGCAGCAAATTTAAACCGTCGACTTCGAGTTAAGAGGATTTTCTGCTTAAAACGCATGTTAAGTGTTCTTTTGATCAAATTTCGTTGAGTACTTAATGTGCTTCTCGCTAAATGAACATAAATTGCGTACTTCCCATGCTAATAGTAAATTATTTGTAAGCACTGGAGCTGAGTTGAAAACTAATTGTAAGTGCACTTGCCATGTAAGTGGTTTAATACATTAACAAAAAAATGTAAAATCCTTTCTCGAAAGACATGATTTTTTATAAACGATTTCTCAAATTAGTAAAATATAGCGTTTTGACTTGTTATTTAACAAAATATGAAATGGAAACAGTGTTTCCTTGAAAACGACGAAGACAAGTTAGATATACAATTCCTCAATTGAATTGTTGCATCTACCGGTATATTCAGACGATCAGGAGCAGAGCAAGTCGAAAAGTCGTACATCTACCTGGAGCCTGATGTAGGTTAGGTTAGGTAAGGTGGCTGTCCCAAAGGGGACACACTTAGACCATAGTAATGGTCCATTGTGATACCACAGAAGGGGGGGGGGGGGGGGGGGAGGCGGCCAGAACGGGCGTTACCCTGGGAATTCTTTTGCTACTTGCGAATTTGGGTTTCCTACCTAGTTGAGAGGTTTTTGGTAGTGACTGAGGCAGTCGGAGTTTTTGAAATTTTCATCACCTGGTTACGGCTTGGTCTTCGGGTCAAGATGGAGAGCAGCCGTAACGGTCTGCCCCCTGCCTATTGCCTCTGACGGGTCCTCTAACTATCGAGGTGAGATTGGTTGGTGTGATCAGCTCCTCCATTTGGCGGTTAGTCTTCAGAAACAGACAGAGGGTGACCGAAACAGTCTAACCCCCCGCTAGTAGCCTCTGACAGTTCGTTACTAAGGAGGGTGGCTGGTGTAGATAAGATAAGACTTTAAGTACTTGTAATACAAGTGAATTTATATATGTACTAAAGTTATCTCGCACTGGAACTTCTACAAGTGTAATGGAAAAATATTACAACTCTACAATTTTGTGATTATCCTAGTTTTTTCTGTAACTCAGAGCTACAAGTGACAAAAAGTGAGTCTCACAGGTAGAATAGTAGATGAAAACTTCCATATGATGGGGAGAATAACATAACTTTGGCCCCGCAAATAAATAACGCGTGCTTGTAGAAAGACATTTTATGGGCGGCGGAGGTCAATCTATTCTTATTTTATGTTTTATTTCCTGTGGAATAATTCACCAAATTTGTACTATTTGCAATTAATTTTTGACAAATTTCTTAGAAAAAGATACAAATTCGGGCTCAACACATTTATTTTAAAAGCAAATTTGTAAGTTTTCTAAAGATTTTGTGGAATGGCCTACCCAGCTACAAAATGCATCTCTATTCTATAACTGTCCGAATGCAAAATCAATGTCAAGACGAATGTCCTTTATCTGTTATATATGGTCAACTGCTTTGGACGTTGTTTTGGTGGTTGCCATGCGTTTCATGACTCCTTGGGTGTTTACGCATGTGGAAATATACCCCTGTGGTATGTTCAATACCATTGCTGAAGCTTTCACTTGGTTTGTAAAATTATCTAGGCATCTTAAGGCCTCTACATTTGCATTTTTCAAGAAAGAAAAGTTCCCAGGTTCGATCCCCGAAAAACGCAAATTACATCTTAAGGTTTTTTCTACTGCATCCGAGAGCATTACTGTCCTGAAAAAGCTTCTCAATTCAGCCATTCGTACTCGGCATAAAATTGTAGGTCCCTTCCATTCGTCCCAAAAAAAGAAACTCACACACAAACGAATGGTTGCGAGAAGCTAGGGCTATGGTGTCTACACCCGCCTATTGCGCCACCTATTTATTTATTTTCTAAGAAAGAAAAGTAGAGAACTCCTCAAATCGGCTTTGCTGTGTACATAATTTATATTACATTTAAAATGACATTATCTACGCACATGAGGTGGCCATGGTGTAGTGGTTAGAGTCATTGCTTGTGACCCGAGCGGCGTTGGTTCGAGCCCCGGCGGGGGACAGCAATACTCTGCCATCGACCATAAGAGAAACGAATAATATCAGAGTTTCTCCACCACTGCACCAAAAAAGGGGTTTCTGCTTGGCAGTACAATGGACCGAGATTCGTCTGAGTGCTCCAGGATTTGGAATGCCCTTTTTATTAAAAACAAAAAAAAATAAAAAATCTACGCACATTCGCTCAGGAGAACGTTTCACTTGCCAATAGCTTAACAAATTCTGAAACTTAAGAAATGTAATTTAAAAGAAAAACAAATTTAAAAATTGTAACAACTTGTTACAAATATTAACTATCTAACATAACTTTTCCAACATTGATATGGCTGAAGGATAAACTTTAAAACGCGCTTGCTGAAGACGCCAGAATTGCAACTCACACGACAGAAAACAACTGCAGAATTTATAAACAAGAGAGACAGACAAAAAAAACCTCTGAGCTTCAAACATTAAGGGTCATCTCTCACAAGTAGTGGAAACAATCAACAGTTCACTACCCGCTACTATCCGAAACCACTGGTAAAATATAAAAATCGTTTACGTCTTGTGCTTAAATTACTGACAGTATTAAGTGGTTTCTGAGAAACAGATACAAAATTACACAACATACAACTCCAGCAGCTGAACGTTTAAGTTCTAGCATCAGAGAGGAGCCAGCTAGAGTGCACAGCATAGCGAACGACGTAAATGGCGAAACTATTTAAACGCCCTGTTTGTGCTTTCAAAGGCCCAGACAACAGCAAACAGGTGCAAATTGATTCGAACATTCAATTCAATTTGAAACTTTGTAATGCGTCACAGCTGCCGTCGCCGGTTGAATAATAATGTATGTACTTATCGCTTCATCCAACTTGAGCATACGTTCTCCAAAGATAATCAAACGGAATTCAGAATTAAGAATTAAGAATGCGGCATACAGTCAAACTGTATAAAGGTGGTACACATCTTCACGATCTTTCCGGTTGCATTTGTTGCACAGTATAAAAAGATCTGGGCGGTATGGGCTATAATTAAGGGGTAAGAATTCTCCCCTAGTCTAAAGATGATACTCAACATATCAGTAGATTTGCCAGTTAAGAAGTATGTTTTGTCCCGTAGATAGTGGCTCAATCTGCTACAGCGCCCCACATACAAATTGAGCATTTCATTTTTTATTTTCTACCTATCTACATATTTTCTCCAATTGGGTGTTAAACATATTTTTCAGAGATACTCACTGCTGTTTAGGTACTTTTTTAAAGTAGGTTTCCTGCGGGATATATATGTACATATAAAAGAGGAAACTAACTGACTGTCTGTATACGAAATCCTGAGGACTGCGCGAGCAAAGCCAGGGGCAAAAGCTAGTCTTAATATAAGAACCTCTGCTAGGTATGTCTTAGCCAGTTTCGTAGACAATTAAATAATTCTTATTCGGGTTTTTTAACTGCTGCACAACTTTGTGTGATGAAGCACCACCACATGCCTAACTTTGAAGAAGGTTTCAAACCAAGTCACCAAATACATACCTACTTTGAAGCAGATGCTTCGATCTCGAAACTATTGTCATAATGGGCAAGTCCCTTTTTTTAAACATGTTCTTGCCTGGCAACTACACAAAGTTGTATGGAGGACCCAATTTGTCCAACAATAACTGCCCAAACCAAACAAAAAGTCACCCTGAACGACATATGCTAGCGGCAACATCTGGAACCAAATACTCCTCACTAATAACCGATTATTCAGAATGTACATCGATTAATCAAACTTAACTCAATGGTGAATTAATTTTGAGTTGATGACCTACAACAAAACAATAAAATGAAAAAACACGATAAACAAAAAAAAAATAAAATATTCTCTTTCACTCTGCAGTTTAAAAATCAAAAGCAAAAAGGAACTTTCAACTTTTAACCACAATTAGAACAAGTTTTCTTAAGGAGTTAGCTCCATACTTTAAAGAATGCAATGTAGGTATTCCTCTTAAGTTGGCTCTTGGCTTGTTGAAGAGCGCAGAAAACCCTTCTTCCTCCCAGTCGACGGTAGGTACGGTAAAAGTTTTATAGTTTTAGGCAACGACATTTACCCATGCTCAGAATTCATGATTTTTTATTTATTCTCGCACTGGTGTAGACTGCTTACAAATGGATTCTCGGTTATGACTGTTTTTATTTGGCGAACTTTATTTTCACTGGCCAATTGTTTTTAATTGATTATTTGTAACGAAATCTAAACACAGTATGTTACACAAACACACGCACAGCACAGCAAATGTATAAAAAAAAATAAATAACAAAAGCAAAAGGAGGAGGGGGCGGTGTCGGACACAAACGAACGTTAGCGACGAAGACGACACGACGTTGTCACAGGAAAACAGAAAAGAACGTGTCACAACTCAACCTCACTCATTTTTCGGATGAAGTTCATGCAGAGATATTATTTTTTTATCAAGTTTCTTTTTAGTTAACGACAATAGTGCACTTGGTGTTATAATTCCAGCATTAATCACAGAAAATCCAACTTTGCATAATGACAGCAGCAGGATGAGAAAACCTAGAGCACACACACTCCACAAAAAAACTCAAATAGCAAGAAATTGCTTTGCAATACTAAAAATCTTTCTAATTACGATTGTTTCTTTTCTTTAACAAATGGAATAGTTTCCTTTGGGAAAATTTAAGTCATCTGCTAATTGTTTTATCCTACAAAGTGTTGCAAGAAAAAAAATCTTTTTGTTGGTTTTCCGAATGACACACGATACCGAAAGTTTTTTTTCTTCCCTTGTTGTTTTTGGAATATCAATTTTTTAGAGATGCACCGTTGTTTTTTGGGGCAAATGATTAGTGCCCACGGTTACGGAATGTATGCTAAATCGAATGGTCTTTTTGAGATATGGTAAATTAAGGGAAAACTGTCGAAATAAATTGAAACAAAATCACATAAAATCACGCGAAATGACGGATGGTTTGACCGAACACTCTTCTTGTGACGATGACATTTTTCGTAGTGTGTGGATTGTGGAGATTTTGTTTGGCTGTTCTTCGTGAGGTGGATGTTGTTCATTAGGGAAATTTATCCGCTGAACGCAGTTATTGTAGAAATTTTTGTAAGTACTAAGGGATATTTTACAAATTTTAATTTTATAGACAGCTTTTTTTCAGCATCTTTATGAATGGAAAAGAAAGCAAAGCAGCAAATTCACTTTAATACGGTAAATTAGAAATCGCAAGCAATTCAAATTAAAAATGTTTCCAATGCAGCGCAGTTTACCTTCGCTCTAGCGAAAGTACATCTTTTTTTTTGAAATTATGTATATTTTCATATTGCTCGCCGATAGGCTTTCGCCAAATGAAATGTAAGAGCGGATTTTAAAATCGGTCAGATAAGAAAAGTCAACTTTATGTTGCATGAAATGTAGCAAATGTTTGACTCATCTGTTGAAATGCAATACACTGATTTTCAAAATATTTATCAATAGAGAAAATAAAATATCGTAGGTTTGCAAAAATATTGCTTACACACTATTGCATACATTTTTAAAGACATTAACTTAATTAAAAAAGGAACGCTCAATTTACAGCAACAAAAAGCTGATTCTGAAAACTGAACTAGCACAGAAAATCCAATGTTGAACAGCTAAGCATAAAAAGTAGGTAAACTATTTTTGTCTTCTGTGGAGCTGTCTTTAATTCATTCATCAAAAGTTAATCACCGTCCACAAATAAATATTTTGCCGTGGTCTGTGAACACTGTCAGAAAAGTAGTGTACCTACCTAGTATTCTTTGTAAGAGACAACAAGTGAACACAAATCACACACAGATGCCACTACTATCGGTTTAATTTCATGATAACGCATTTTTATCACACAAAAGCCCTACCAACAGGTGATTCAATTGCTCAAGTCCTTAAATAAATTACTACTTTTCAAAGTAAAACATGTTTTCTCATTCAACACCAACCTTCTATTATTTTCCGGCGGCAAAACACTCCAATCTTGCTCATAATATGGATACATCTTTGAAATTTCACTTCCGAACTTGATGTGTAAATGCTCAATTTAAAATTACATTTGCCCAGATTTTCACTTTTTATTTTAATACAGCATATTCCTGGCTCTTATCTTGTATGAGCAATGGAAAGTCTTAAGTTGCCCACATCCAATTTCACTAAAACTAAGCTAAGGTGTTAATTCGAACCACCTACCTGTACGACTAGCTGACGCGTTATCTAAGAAAACATTGCCAAGGTGCGCACACACGAAATTATTGGAATGAAATGTACACTCATTATCAGTAGAGGAATTAATTCGCTGATAAGAACACGGTGTTTTAAGGTAGTCGCCGCTATTATGTTCCTGTTGGTAGAATCTCGTTGCGATAAATAAAATGCAAACAAAAATGTAGATTTGCTTGAAAGTGTTTTCTTTCTGGAGACCCTTATAAAATAGCTAAAAATATAAATACAAATGTATACGTGCCTTTAGAAAAACAACAATTTAACAGAGAATTCTGATTTACAAACACAAATGGAATCGAAAAGAGAGAGAGAGAGAAAGACCAAGAGTATGTATGCATCCAGTAGTATCAGTCGTTTTCCCTCGGTGGTCGGACTATTGAATTTCGCTTCACTGCCTCCACAAGCCATTTAATGCCTTCGTCAACCCCTTCACTGCAAAATGCAATATGTGCAAACTTAATACTTATGCTTATGCATAGATAATAAATCTCCATACCCAGTTAGAGCCGAAACCGGCATAGTGAGACAGTCACGACGTCCAATTAATACGCCGGCCTGTTGGAATACTGGTTTTATGTCTCTCACCCCCATTACATCCGGTAGATCCTGCTTGTTCGCCAATACTAAAAGCGGTACTCCTGACAAGTGCTCGTTTTTTATCATTTTGTCTAAGCAACATAAATATAATGCCATTAGGAGAATGAATCCATGATAGAGCAAAAGAAAAAGCTTACCAAAAATCTGCTTCGATTCATCCATCCTATCACGATCGTTAGAGTCTATAACATAAATCACAGCGTGTGACTCCTCATAGTACTTATCCCATAACGACTGGAGTTCTTGTTGTCCACCAAGATCCCAGAAATTTAAACGAATGCCATGCACATCGATTTGACCAATATTCAAGCCGACTGTTGT
Organism: Cheilosia soror; assembly: GCA_949372485.1. Lineage (NCBI taxonomy): Eukaryota > Metazoa > Arthropoda > Insecta > Diptera > Syrphidae > Cheilosia > Cheilosia soror. The sequence continues at coordinate 100,745,294 of OX443563.1, forward strand.
TGTGATTTTCGCTGGATTCATGCCTTTGTAGTTTCTTGTGAATTTTGTTTTGGCTGCCTCAAGGTAAGTCTGTAAAGTGGTAAAGTGATTTTGAAAAGCTTCAGGGAAGAAAAGTATGTACTTTACAGTTTTTCCAGCATTATCAAGGCCCAGTATAACAACGCAGTATTCGTCTTTTTGCGTCAAATGTCGGTATAATCCGGATAGGAGTGTGTACATGGTTTTTGTTTTGATTTCGCTTAGTTTAATTTATAATAATACATTGAATTCACAAACCTTACAAGTAAAAACAATTCGCGCGTGAAAATATTAACAAAACAAATGGATGTTGTACAATTTTAGGAAATACATTTTGACAGTCGAGATACTGTGATGTGTCAATTTGAAAAGTGTTACCAATTAACTGAAAATAAAATGTAAATAAAACACGGCTGTCGCATTTGGTATTAACTTTTAAGTTAGAGTTACTTTAGGTATGTTAAATAGAGTAAAAAGTACACTATAAATTATACTATTAACTATGTTTGTAATGTTCCTTCTGTTCAAATTTTCCAACAAATGGCGTTTATTAATGTCGTTTTCCATTGGGCAAAAAGAAGCGTCCGGAATCACTTCTGAAACCGTTCCATTGGCGCAAAAAATACTCTTCTGTTGATTCTGAGGAGAGAAATTTGCTTCTCGATTTCAAGTCAGAATCCACTCAAGAAGCACTTACACAATTCCATTTTATGCCTTTTATACAAGCCAGATGGCAGCAGCCATACAATAATTTTTGACGTTTCACCAATCCGAGTGTAGTCGCCCAGAAGCAGTTTTCTTGTTCCACTGGATTTCGTAATGAGTGAATCCTCGACTGAAACCAACGGAAAACGACATAACACTACATTAAAACACTCAAACGAAAAACTTGAGTGACTATCGCCCAATAAATATGATGCCCATAATATGAAAAGATCTGGAAAAAAACTGTTGTGTTGCAGCTCCAAGAGCACTTAGAAGGTCAAGGTATTATAAATAGCTACCAATCGGGATTTCGCGCTTATCACTCCTGTGAAACTTGTCTAAACTTTGTCCTAAATGATTGGAGGAGTGAAATCGATGGGGAAAGTGTGGTAGTGGCAGTTTTTTTAGACTTAAAGCGGGCCTTTGAAACAGTGAATCATGCAATTTTAATGAAAAAGTTAAAGTGTTACGGTATAAAATCGATTGAACTTAAATGGTTTAAATCCTTTATAATGGGGCAAACACAACGCACTTGCGTGAATGGGAAAATATCTGTGCCAATATCTGTCAGTGTAGGGATTCCACAAGGCACAATACTGGGAGTGTGGTTATTTTTAATTTTTATTAACGATATGGCCAAAGTAATACAATTTTCAAAATTAATTCTATTTTCTGACGACGGCTTACTCTATATCTCTGGAAAGGATACTGCGGACTGCCTACCGCAGTGTCAAACCACCCTCAATCATTTGCTCCCGAAAAAATGAAAGAAAATCTGTTTAAGTTCAATCTAACCCAATCTTATTATGGAGGTGTTGGTGGCGCCCGCTTGAAGTACGAAGGGTTCTCTTCAGCAATGTTTAGGTGGGACATTGAAAATTATAACGATGATATTTAGGTATCTGTTTGATTATTATTAATACGACCCTGTACTCTCATAAGTACTATAGCTCTTTTGGTTCATGGCGGAGAGAAACCAAAACACTCAAATGTCATCGAGCAATTCGTGCGATTTTGTTTGAGTGCTGAGTGTGCCATCTGTTATTGGAATGTTTCTACAATGGATGGCACACTGTGTTCTATGTACAAAATAGGAAAGGCGCGCAGATGTTTCATACTTTCGCCGCACTGAACCAAAATGGCTAGTGCTTATGTTTGCTTCATTTTTCCTCGCAGATTTGTATGAAACTGACATTTCACTAGCAGTCCATGTACAGTATGTCAATGCTCTATACCTTCTGCCTAGCGATGTTTCATCATCGTGGTAATTTGAATTTCCAGCACCGTCACTTTTCTGCCCTTAACTTACTTACTTATCGGGCTACCGACCCGTGAAGAGTCTCTGCCTGAGACACTGCAGCCTTCCATCCTCTACGATCCCGGACAGACAGCTTCCAATTGTCCAGACCAAGCGCTCTGGCATCCTAGATGGCTTGGTCTTTGAAACGGAGGTTCGGTCTTCCTTGTCTTCTCGAACCTGGGGGCTGGGATTCGAAGATCCTCTTAGCTGGAGCATTATTGTCCATTCGCTCGATGTGGCCGAGACAATGTAGTCGACGTGTTTTGGCTTTTTGGACTACATTCACATCTTGGTACAGCTCATAGAGTTCACCGTTGTATCTTCTCCTCCATTCGCCATCCGCGCACACAGGATCAAAAATCCGCCGAAGTATTTTTCTTTCGAAGGAGCCCAGTATCAGCTCTCCCTTCATGCTTATCGTCCAGCAATCGGCGCCATAAAGCAGAACTGGCAGGATAAGGGTTTTGTAGAGCTCACATTTCGTCCTTCGAGTCAGGAGTTTTGAACCCAGTTGTTTTGGCAAACCGAAGTAGCAACGGTTTCCTAGGGTAATTCTTCGCCGGATCTCCACTAGTGTGTCATTCGTGGAGTTTACGTTTACTCCGAAGTAGGTGAACTCCTTAACTACCTCAAAATTGTTGCTATCAATAGTGACGTTTTGTCCTAGGCGGTGGACAGATGCTTGTTTGTTTGTTGATAGCATGTACTTAGTCTTGTCCTCATTTACTTCAAGCCCAACGGATTTCGCCTGTTCTTCAATCGCCGTGAACGCTTCTATCCCGGCACGCTGGGAGCGACCGATGATGTCAATATCGTCCGCATAGCCAAGCAGCTGGACGGACCTGTTGAAGATAGTGCCTTCCGTGTTGACACCTGATGCGCACTATCTGCTCCAGTACGAGATTGAAGAAGTCGCATGATAGAGCGTCTCCTTGCCGAAATCCGGTGCATGTTTGAAAAAGTTCGGAAGAGCTGCTTCCAAACTGCACGTTGCAGCGCGTGTTTTCCAGCGTCACGCGACACAGCTGAATCAGTTTTGCCGGAATTCCAAATTCGACCATTGCCATATAGAGCTCCTGACGATGTATGCTATCATACGCGGGCGGCTTTGAAGTCGATGAATAGGTGGTGAGTTTCGACTTGAAATTCGTTGGTCTTTTCCAAGATTTGCCTCAGTGTGAAAATTTGGTCTATAGTCGATCTGCCGGGCCGGAAGCCACACTGGTACGTGCCGATTAGTGTGTTGCAGCACGGTTTTAGACGTTCACACAGTACGTTGGATAGGATCTTGTATGCGACATTTAGCAGGGATAATGCCTCGATAGTTCTTGCAAGACATAGGATCGCCTTTTTTGTAGATGGGGCATATGGAGCTGATAGTCCAGTCATCGGGCATGTTTTCTTCCACCCATACTTGGTTGATGATTCGGTGCATGCTCCCTACCAAAACATCACCACCGTATTTAAAGAGCTCCGCTGGTAGACCATCAGAGCCTGCGGCCTTGTTGTTCTTAAGCTTTTTTATAGCTAAGCCAACTTCTTCTATTACTAGGTGGTGGAACTAGTTCTTCATTGACTGGACGTGGGTTCTCTTCTTGCCCTATCACTCTCTCTACATGATGCCCATTAAGCAGCTGCTGGAAATTCTGCTTAAACACATCTACTATTCCCTGCGCTTCGGTGACTAAATTTCCTTCGCTGTCTCGAAGAGCCTGCGTTCCGGTTTTGTAGCCAGCAGCCAGTTGCTTAGCTTTTTTAAAAAACCTCCGAATGTTATTTTACGATCGCGCGACTCTTCGATTTCCTTGAGCTGGGAAACTGCGTAAGCCCTCTTCTTTTTCTGCCCTTAAACAAACAGCAATAATTCTCATTTCTAAACATTCGTTTTATTTATTTTTTAATTATTTATAACCAAACTCACATTTTATTAAAATAAACATTGTAAATTATTTTTCCTTTATTTGTTTTGCTTACTTGTAGTGTACATTAACGAGGAAAAAGAATTACATACTTATCTATAGTTTTGCGAGAAAAAGAGAAAACAAATCATTCCGCAGTGAATAAACAAAAATGTTACAAATTTGAAATTATGTATACAAAGGAAAACGAAAAAAAAATCACAGGTCAACGAATTCACACTTAGTTTTGTAGTTTTGATGACGCATCGGGCGCCATCTATCGGGAAAATATAAATACATATAAATTTTATTATTTATAATTACTTTTGTATTCAATGAGATATATTTGTTTGCGGAATGTGTCGATCACTGCTACAAAAATGATGTTAAAAGACTAAAAAGAGAATAAGAACGATTAACTTTCTTCTACTTCGATATAAATTAACAAAACAAATGTTTCTCAATTATGAATCACAATCTTATATATTGGTGTTAACATATTAATTAAATTTTAATTTTTCTAAGTCACCGCTGAATGGAAATATGTTGTAATTACATAAACAAAAGGAACAAACTTTAAATACCACTTTTACAATAATATATGTTGTTGTTGATGTAAAAGGGAAATCGATCATAAACAATATTCATAAGGAGTGTGGTTTTAGTAGTCTTTCATGTAAGCTATGCGTTAGAGTAGTAAGTTGTATACACTGAATAAAATCCAAGAGTTTTGTTTATCGAGTTACTTTACATTACATGCTTTTAAATATCTATATATTATATATTTGCTTTATATGTACTTGCATTTATTGTAGAAACTAAAAAAATAAATCATTTACTTTAAATAACGCATTTCATACATAAGTACAAAAATATTCTGCTTGGAAATGAACATACGAGTATAGCTGTTAAGTGGTTAGTTTTGCATATTTCTCCCCTTAAGTGTAATTAAGAACAAAACAAAGAAAAAAAAACTATAATTTCTGCCCTTGATTTAGAATATGTATATGTAAACATTAAATTTTCGATTACTGCAATACTCTTATTTATATTTTACTAATAAAATATTAATAATGAAAACAAACAAACTGAAACTATACAAATTGCTGTTAAACTAAGAATCGTTGATAACCTCAACAACTAGTTGTATTGATATAATGTACTTTTTTGTTTCGCCCAAATTCGTGTATTCTTGTCCTTGGCTAATAATTTTCATTTTTCTTGTATTGTATGTGTATATATAATATATTGTAAAAATACAGCTCAACAAGGTTTATACATATTTTGTTTTGTTTCTTCGTTAATATTTCATCATTCTCATTAATTCAATATCTTATTTATGTTTTTTGTTTGTTTGTAAATATTTTGTTGTTTGTTAAATTATTATTATGTAATTACTATTTATGTTTATGGATGTGTTGATTTTATTTTTACAATAGCTTTTTAAATTATATGATTTAGAACTGAACCCAATTGGCGTTTGCCGATGACTGCTGCTGCTGCTGCTGCTGCTGCCCTTGTGCTTGATTGTTTGTTCTGTAAAAAAGTACAAATTGAGCTCGAGATTTGTAGGATTTATTTTCTTATTTATGGTGGTCGACTGAACTGGATTGTGTTTTGTTTACCTCCCCGTGGAAGCCACCGGATTAGATTTAGACTTCTGGATTCGATTGAAATCACAGGATTGAATCAAGTCAAAATGACAGAAACCTTAGGTGAACTACGTAACTTATAAAAAAATCTTCAATTTTCTTTGGCAGCCTAATTGAAAGCATAGCCTACATGACACCATGTCTGGGAACGGGCTTAGGCTTACTGATTTTCATACGGTAAATGACGATTCTGTAGCCAGCACACTGTTCCCTCGCTTCCTTTCACATAAAGGAATATGGCTGTCACCAAATTAACAAACCGCCAGCCGAATTAATCAAGAGTATTCTAAATGTTCCAACTTTCCAAGTTGCTAAAACAGACGAATGCGGATATCTTAAAAGCTATAACTACAGAGAAAGACTTAGAAGATTTAAGGTTGAACAGCTGCAATGGCAGCAAACCGCAAGCCTTTACCGATCGCCAGTGCTGCCACTAAAAAAATTAAAAAAACATAGTTTTGAAACATGATTTAGGTTCAAAAACATGATTTCCATTTCATAGTTGGATAATGGTAAAAAGAGAAAAAGGAGAACATTTGCAATAGAAATGGTGAAACCACATCGTGACAAGTAAAACAAGTACTTTCAAATATACATATACAAATATTATTTATATAGAAAAAAACACAAAAATGGAAGGAATAAAACTTAAAATAAATTCATAAAATTCAAAAATACATTTTTATATATGCTCAAAGTACCTATATTATTTACATATTCTGTAATTTAATAAATAGCATTTACAAATACAAAAAAATGAATAGTTACTTTTTCGTAAATTTTTAGTTCATAAAAAAAATTATTTGTAGCTTTTTCCTGCAGAATATAGCTTATCACTAGTTTATAAGATATTATATCTTAAAGTGTATAGGCATTACAAAATAAAATAAATGAAATGAAATGAAAAAATTTGGAAATAAATTTTATTTATTGAAAAAAAAAATAATACCACCATCTGCTGCTAATTTCAAAACAAAAAGTGACAGGAAAATACGAGCATTGAAAAGAGAAAGAATGAATGACTACCTGCGTTTCTTTGGTCCCTATCAGCGTCTCTATCAAGGATTGCAGAAAAAAACTAACATCGAAGAATGAAAAATAAGTTGGCAACGCATCAATCTGATAGGAAAATTGGCATTGACAGTCAAATTTTAATTAAAAAATATTATAAGTGGAAAATTTAAAATTCTAATTCTAGATAATTAATTAACCCATCAAATTGTATTAAGAAAACAAGTTGTAAAAGACTTTAAATAACGAAACTTCCAATTCCAAAGAAAGGGTGTTTTCGTTCGCGAAAAAAAAATTTGGAATTGGAAATTTGCTCCTGACTAGTACTTTTCAACTGACAATTTTTGCAGTAATCCTGCGTTGTTGGTGATGATGATGTATTCGCTTGTGAGGTTTTTTTGAATTTTTAAAGTTCTCTTTGCAGTTCCTGGATATAAGGAGTTGGCAATTTGCATGGCAATTTTTCTCTTACCTTAACTTGGAAATGCTTCTTTCTGGTAGCTTCCAGTACTCCCTAAGCGTTGTGCAGCCCAATCAGAAAATTTTTTTTTTCATTTGCACAAAATCTGCGTTTTAAAGATACCATGCAGAGATTGTTTTTGATTTCCTCAACAACTGTTTGCACTCTAAAGGTTAAAAACAATTGTAGAGGAAGTCAAGAACAATATTGGCATCTTTAAAACGCAGATTTGGTACAAATAAAATAATTTTTTCTGATTTTTTTTAGTTTTTGTGTTAGAATTATTTATTCAATGTAAACACTTCCTAAGATTATTTTTGCGAACACGCCTTATGCACTGAACTTTTTCATTTTATATGTCATTCTTTTGTACAATAAAAGATACTTCCATTTTGTATTCCGTAGAATCGAAAAGGCATTTTTAATTGTTCATTATTATTCTTTTAATTCGCTGCGTGGTCTAATTCTATTAACAGGTTATGTGCCCAGGCCATTAATAATCAAGTAAAAGAAATTATTTTAATTGAATAATAAAAATGGAAAACGATTTGGTACGTGTGAATAAATTACAAGGCGGCGAAGGATGGGCAATATGGAAATTTCAACTAAGAGTATTGCTTAACGCCGGAGAAATTTTTGATGTGGTATCTGGAAGTATGGCGAAGCCTGTTTTGCATAAAATAGGGACAGAAACCGATGCTGAAGCGGAGGCGAGATTCAAGGTGGAATTGAAGGCTTGGAATAAACTTGATAGCCAAGGGCAGAAAATAATTGCTACGGCGGTCGGGCAGCAGCCCATGATGCATATAATGCATTGTTCAAGTTCCAAGGAGATGTGGGATAAGTTACACTCGGTATATGAGTTAAAATCTTCCACCAGCTTGCATTTATTGCAACAACAATTCTACGGTTTGAGTCTAAATTCTTCGGATAGCATTGCATCTCACATATCGAGGGTTGAGGAGTTGGCTCAGCGTCTGAAGGAGGCTGGAGAGGCAGTGTCGGAATCGATGATTGTTACAAAAATATTGATGACGCTACCAGACAGGTATAATTATTTTTTCAGTGCATGGGAGTCGACAAGTGACGATAAAAAGACTCTGTCGAACTTAACAGCGAGATTAATGATGGAGGAGTCGCGTTTAGAATCTCAACAAGGGGGCGGTAAGGAGGTAACTGCTTTTGTTGCAAGAAAAAGCTCTCATAACTCACAAGGAGAAAATAGGAAGAAAAAGGTTTTCAAATGCTTTTTATGTCACAAGGCAGGTCATTTTAAGAAGGATTGTCCGTTGCGAAACACAAATGCTAAAACTGATGATGGAGGTCAAGAAGGTAATCGCAGGGCTTTTATCAGTGAGGTCTATTTAATGAGTAGTGAAGTAGATGGGAGTAGAAAGTGGATTTTAGATTCAGGTGCGAGCGACCATATGGTCATACATAGAGAATGGTTCGCTAAATACCATCAGCTAGAGACTCCTATTCTTGTTCAAATTGGCGATGGTCGTATTCTTAAGGCGTATGGAAGGGGCAACATAGATATGTTGGCGCTTGTTGGGAATAAGTGGAGTCCATGTGTATTGACAGATGCGTTATATGTTCCTGATCTGCGTCTTAATTTGTTTTCGCAAGGATCTGCTCTGGATAAGGGTTTGGTTTTGAAATCAACAAATACAACTTGTCAATTTTTGGACGGAAACACTATAGTTGCAGTGGGAGTAAGGCAGAGAAGGTTTTTCGAGATGCAGTTCAAAGTCGAGGTCAGAAGCGTGTCTGCTGAAATGGCTACGGTAAATGTTGCTCGTACTGAAAGTCTAAAAGTGTGGCATGAGCGAATGGGACACCAAAACATTCCACAGGTGTTACAGAATTTGAAGGAAATGAAAATTGCTGTTACGGACACAAAATCCAAATTTTTCTGTGACGCATGCGTTTTCGGCAAACAACATCGTGCTCCATTTGGGCACAGTGAAACGAAAATGGAACATCCAGGAGAATTGATCCACTCGGATTTATGTGGCCCGATGGAAAATGCAAGCGTGGGCGGTGCTAAGTACTTCATTCTCTTCAAAGACCACTACTCACATTACAGAAAGGTCTATTTTTTGCAACACAAATCTGAAGTTAAGGAGAAGTTGGTCGATTTCATAATAGCTGCAAAGATGGAGACTGGTTGTAACATAAGAAGTATTCGGACGGACAACGGCACTGAATATGTCAACAAGGACGTTTCTGAAATATTAAAAAGAAACAATATAAGACATCAGCTTTCTGTGGCATATACTCCGGAACAGAATGGTTGTGCAGAAAGAGAAATGCGGACGATCGTTGAGGCTGCGCGAACCATGCTTCATGCAAAGAGTTTGGATATTAAATTGTGAGCAGAAGCAGTGAGCACTGCAGTGTATATTTTAAACAGGACTGGTAAAAGCACAATTCAAGACAAAACTCCATTTGAACTATGGTGGAAGGCGAAACCAAGGAACGATCATCTGCGGGTTTTTGGATCAGAAGCTTTCGTGCACATTCCCAAACAGAAAAGACATAAATGGGACAGGAAATCAGTTCAAGGTATTTTCGTAGGATACTGCGAGAACACGAAAGGATATCGTGTGTGGATTGAGGATAGAAACTCAGTGGAAGTTAGCCGCGATGTAATTTTTAAAGAACAGGGTATTTGTATCGAAGCAGAGAAAGCCGAAACCGACCATTTTGAAGTAGTCTTAGAGTCTTCTGAAAGGCCAACAACAAATGATGAAGAAGTTTCTGAAACCAGGGAGATTGATGAAAGGCTCGAAGAAGAACAACAAATAGAGGATGACAGTATAGCAGCAGTGGATAGCGATGGCGACAATTTTTTTGACACAAGTATGATGTTTGAATTTGTGGATGGGTCCGCAGAGGACAAAGAAGCTGAAAATAGAGAAGGTGTTCGGGGCTATAGTCTTCGAAATAGAAACTTGATTCGTCCACCGCCAAAACTGAGTGACTATGAACAAGGCGAAGTCTTTTCTGCTGTAGTGTATGAGCCAGACTCTTACGAGGATGCGATTCAATCTCAACACGCTCTGCAATGGCGTAAAGCAATGGATGAAGAAATTAAATCTTTAATGGACAACAAAACGTGGACTCTCATGGATCTTCCTAATGATAAATCGATAGTAGATAATCGATGGGTTTTTCGTGTAAAATATGGAACTGGTGGGAAAGTCGACAGATTCAAAGCGAGGCTGGTAGCTCGAGGATTCTCGCAGAAGTATGGGATCGACTATCAGGAAACTTTTAGCCCAACAGTGAAGTTTGACTCCATAAGGACAATATTTTCAATTGCTACATCAGAAAAGCTGGTTCTAAAGCAGTTTGATGTAAAAACAGCTTTTTTGAACGGCGATTTGGATTCTGAAATCTACATGCGACAACCGGTGGGTTACCAAGACGGATCTAAAAGGGTTTGCTGTCTGCAAAAGAGTCTGTACGGGTTAAAGCAAGCATCTCGTTGTTGGAATCAGAAATTTTCAAATTTTCTGAAGCTGTACGGTTTCAAAGTTAACAAAGCTGATTCCTGTGTTTTTACCAGTCACAAAGGCAACAAAAAGATCATCTTGGCAATCTATATAGATGACGGGCTAGTTGCTGCTACCGACGAGCAGTGCGCACTTGAGCTGCTGAAATACTTAAGAACGCATTTCGCAATAACTTTTGGAGATGCTCAATGCTACCTTGGATTGGAGATTCATCGAGTTGGAACAGGACCAATTTTTGTTAATCAGTCAACATACACCAGACGAATATTGGAGAAGTTTAATATGGCGGAATCGAATCCAGTGTCGACGCCATGTGACGTGAGTTCATCTTTAAATAATAAGAGTAATGCGGAGAATGCAGCAACATTATTGGAGAACGTGCCCTATAGAGAGGTGGTTGGTAGTTTGATGTACCTGGCAATTGGTACGAGGCCAGATATTTCTTTTGCTGTTGGCAATGTGAGCAGGTACCTCGAAAATCACACGAAGATGCATTGGAACGCGGTGAAGAGAATATTGAGATATTTAAAAGGGACTGAGGATTATGGTCTCATATTTGATTCAATAGATGTCAACACGCAGACGTTCGCATATAGCGATGCAGATTATGCAGGTGATTTAATAACTCGAAAATCTACTTCTGGTTATATTTTTCAGAGAGGATCGGGGCCACTTGCTTGGTGTTCACAAAGGCAGCAAGTTGTGGCTTTGTCTACGACTGAGTCCGAATATATTGCAGCGTGTCATACTGTTAAGCAGCTAATTTGGATGAGCGAGTTGATGGCAGGTTTATCTTCATCTGTTATGGTCGTGCCAAAACTGTTCGTGGATAACCAAAGTGCGATGAAGTTGATTCGAAACCCCGAATTCCATAGACGCACTAAACATATAGACGTCAGGCATCATTTCATTCGGGAAAAGCTGGAAGACGGTGCATTCGAACTTCAATATGTTCCCAGCTGTGAGCAGCGTGCAGATATATTCACGAAAGGGTTACCTCGTGAACGTTTTGAATATCTACGTAGGCTCATCGGTGTTGCCAACCTAAATTAAAGAATTTTTGTTTATTTTAAAGTACCTACATTAAATAAAAGTGGGAGTGTTAGAATTATTTATTCAATGTAAACACTTCCTAAGATTATTTTTGCGAACACGCCTTATGCACTGAACTTTTTCATTTTATATGTCATTCTTTTGTACAATAAAAGATACTTCCATTTTGTATTCCGTAGAATCGAAAAGGCATTTTTAATTGTTCATTATTATTCTTTTAATTCGCTGCGTGGTCTAATTCTATTAACATTTTGTCAACATGTCAAATGTCATTTATGACATCTCCATACAAGTTATCGATACACTTTTCCCTATCCCCGTGAAGCTGTTAACCCCGATAATTATCCAGTTTAAGTCTTTGTTGTATTTAACAAGGGATTTGATTATTTTACTTATCCTATAGCCGTGACGGGGACGAAAAAAACGCAGCTAATATTACAGAAACAACAATCTAAAAAATAAAGTGCTCATCTTCTCTGCTTTTGAGATAGAGCGACACTTTAGTTCTGTTTGTTTTAAAATAGTATAGTCGTGTTCGTGTAGAATAGGCTAAACATGTTGAACTTGGTGTTAATGTTGCTTCACAAAGCGATTAGAATGAAGAACAACTTTTTGTTTTTTTAATACAAAGCGAAAAAAAACATGATTTTGGACTCGAAAACATTAAAACATATTTTGAGTTCAAAAAACATGAAAATCATGCTAAATCATGATTTCTGGCAGCCCTGCCGATCGCGCATCACTTAACTTATCAATTCCTACGGAGTCAGCATCAAAAACCAGTGGGATCGAGCAAGAAGCCACGAAGCCAGGTTTAACAGGACCACCCTTACGAAACCTCTGATTTTATGAAAAATGCGCATAACCACACACAGCAAAACAATTCGCTTTCAAAGCAAAGGACGAGAGCGCCTCGTAAGCTCACAAGTTTCCAAATGCGTAACCACAGAACCAACAGATACCTACTCTAGATATGTATGACTGAAAAAGTTATACGCATTTTTCTAAAGGTATATTCAAACGCCGCATCATATGCTCAATTTTATACACTATTTAGGACTTACCCAGCCGAAGCATAATCGCCCCACTCTGTTCCAGTTTGGGGCTTATGCGCTGGAGACGCAGTTGGGCTCTGTCGAACACTGCCACCTCCGCCTGATGGTGGTGGAGCAATTTTACCAACGCCACCCGGAGGTGGGGGCAAGATTCCAGTGCCAGTTTTCGTTTTTGATGTTCGAGACGTTCCCTCCGAGCCATCTTTTTTCTGTAAATCAGAAATAAAACATTATTTTGACACGGCTTTATACAAAATGCATTCATACAGTAATTCTCATATTGATTTTGATAGTTTCACCCTCCTTGAAGCCGAGATCCAGCTCCTGCTTCGGTTCGGTTTTCTCCTTTTCTATTTGTTCTTGATTCTTAACCCACTTAAAGTGGTCCTGCAGCGCAACATTGAGATCAAACGAGTCGGAGCGGTCGCCAAACCCAAGCCCAAGAAATGCCGAACGACCTGCAGAAGACGCTACTCCACTAAAATAGTTATCCTTAATGCTTATTATTTTATTCCCATACCGTTATCGTCCTGCACTCGAATCACAAAATATCTCGAACTATCCGATACAGCTTCGATAGCAACCCCGGGATATGTATCAATTGGGCAATTTGCAAATAATGCACCCGATGTCTTGTCCTCCAATTTCAAATTCACAGTTGTGCCTTTCGCAACCAAACGCATCCGTCCGGTCCATGTTGGCTCGCCAAGATTCCAGTCAGCTGCCCTGTAATAAGAGTGCAATGTTGTAGTGTTGGCAATAAAAGGGGGAGTTAATAATGAAAAAAAAAAAAAAACATCGGAAATATGTTTATGGAATTTCAATATTATGGACTATAAAATTGATAAGGATGATAAGCATGATAAGCACAAAAAACAATCAATCAAATGTTAAATAGCGTTAATATGCAATGAGAACCGAAAGGGATTTCTTTTTTCTTCGGCAAGGATCATGTAGTTTTTCGTTCTGAATCATCGTCGTCATTTTCATTCCATTTCATCACCTGTATCCTCTGTTGCTGGCCCTTGGGGGGATTTTGTAGATGAATACTTCGGGCTTAACAATTAGCACACTTTCGTATTCCATTTTATTTAGCTGGTGATTATGCTTTAGGTGATTTTTTTGTTGAGATTTTCAGTAACTTTGTGGTGGCGAATTAATTTTCTATCGTTTTTCTTTTCTACGTTTTGACAGTTTTTTGACAACGACGACAGCACACAAAGGAAAGTTTCTTTTTGGCTACGATGACACTTTATGGGTTTTTGTAGGGTACATAGAACCATCTCTTTTGCACTTGCAATGAAGCTGAAAATTTTCTTAAAGGGTACATTTAATTTTAGCGGTAAAATTTTATGTTACTAATTTTGTGATGTGAATCATATCAGTCCCAGTATTAATAAACAAATGTGCTGAAATTCGGCACCTGCAGTACTGCAGATGAAACTTATGTGCAGAATTCAATTTACATCGGTTGCTGTTAATGTGATCAAATTATACGAAAGCTAGAAAAATATAAAAAACATGTACCTAATTCAGAAGCTGAATTCCAAAACCCATGCTGCCAAGTTTACTATGCAATAGATGGCGACACTCGCGTTTAATAGAAATAGCATGTCCACTGGCATTTGGCATTTCTACTAGTATGCGTACGGATGTACTGTTATTAGCAAATGGATATCAAGGGTATTCACTTAATCTGATAAATTTATGCAGCTCGTAAATGTATAAATTTCTGCGGTGCTTTAAGTCCGCACCCCTGGGAAATGTAATTGCGTAAATCACGTAAATCGACTGTAAATCTGGAATCAGACAAACAATTCTGTCTGTCGAAGTTTGACATTTGCGATTTGCGTAACTTTCCGCGCTTGATTTCCAATCCTAAATCGTCGCGGAAAATTATGAGGTCTATTCTCCATACAAAATCTGACAGTTGATTTACGAGGTGATACTTCTATAGTTTACGCAGTTTATGAGGCTTTTACGCGTTTAAGTTATCGTTTTTTCGTTATATGTACATTGCAGTTTGAATGGATGGTAGTGAATTGCACTGTAGGCCTGTAGTATGTATTTCCATTAAACGCTACCGCCATCTATTGGAGGTGAGACTACAGTAATGGCAGTATTTATCGCTAATATCCATGAGAAGGAACCATCTCATATTGGAACTAACCAATTGTTGGTACTAGACCATTCAAGAAGTAGTCGATCACTAGGTAATGTCGTTTTCGGTTGGTCGTCCAGATTCCAGAACCGTCCGGAAGAACTCTCCGCGATTCTAAATTCAAATCCAGAAGCAAATTTCTCTTTTTTCAGTAGAAGAACTGTTAGTTGAGTGCCAATCGAACGCTCTCAGAAGCGTTCAGTTATCATGTGAATTTCATGGGGAAGGTTTAAGCGTATTACAATGCCTCCATAATCTTTAGGACCTAATTATTTTTAGAGGTCTATAATTATTATTAGAGGTCTATTGCGTGCGAAAATGTCAGAACCAAATTAGCGCGGAACTAGTCACTTCACGGCACAATTAACGCGACAGAAGAAGAGAACAACTGTCAAAGATGTCAACAGTCATGCTGATCGATGAAAAAGGTGATGATCTCGCAGGCCAAGGCCATAAAAGGAATGAAGCTACTACTCTTGTAACCACCAGGCGACAAGAAATAATGATGAATTCATTGACATACTATACGTATATGCATAGTATGTCAATGGATGAATTGGTTCTGAACGGGATGGATATGCCAACGTATATCATAAGAAAGTAACAGCTTCAAGGAAGTTATATGTAAACTCGTCAACAATTAGCAGTCAAAGAATAAAGCTGAGTTTTGATTAAATCAATTGTAACACATTCATTGATGTGTATTTTGATGGGCCTCTTATCATCTAACGGTCAATGCCAGTTTCCAGTCTATCATTTAATACATAGGGCCCATCTTATTAAGGGCCACAAATACTTATCTAACCATCAGTGTATGAAAACAAGTTATTTTAATCCTATCGCGATTAAAACATTCCTTCGCCAACTTATCATAACTCATATTACTAGACTACCTACTTACAAAAATCTCCGCAATTTTAAAAAAAATGTTTCGAAAAATATTTAAAATTTCACTTTTGTCCTACAGAGGCTCATTCGCTCCCATTCTATTAAATGTAAAGTGGATTTGAACGATTTTATTAACTCGGCATAACTATAGCATACGCAATGTAGGTACTTGCATTTTACATGTAGATACCTACGTTTTCCAAACAATAATAATTCTTATTCGGCGCACGTTTCAGTCACAATTTGTGTAGCCCATATACATAGTATTACAGTGAACTAGAATCGCTGTTTATTATTCCTGGCCTTCGCTTAATACAAAAGAACAAAATATAGACCAGTATTCCGATTTCAAGCAATGCCGGTTTAGTATATGATCTCAGACCTTGAACCTGGGAAGAAGACAGATTTTTCTCACAGTACTTATTTTCGTCGAAATATTCTACTTCGTCTGTATTTTGTATAGATTTATCCTAGTTTCTTTGAATTAATTTTTTTTATTTCATCAGATAGTAAATTACAAAATGTGAATAACCAGCATCCATCAGAGACGTATCCATTTGTTTCGGGTACATAACTACATTATTATGTTTCCTCAGATTATATCTGTTTGCAGATTTGGTAGATAGGTACATACCCGAAAAATTAATTCAAAATTCAGCGTCATTCTTCATAAATCAAAACTCCTCTGCTAATTAATGTCACCACGGATTATAAATACTTTTCCTATATTTACTACGAACCTAAAAATATTCCCATTACGTCAGCGTTTCCTTGGAAGTGGAATTTATTGATTTAATTTTTTTTTTGAAAATATGCCACGTCATCTAAAAGGATTACAGCATCCTTAATAGTTGCGCCTTGAGGCAAATTTCTCCCCCTTGCCTTCGATTGCAGATAAATATCTGCAATATTCAATATAGTTCCGTTGCATACAACATTGCATAGCATATATCATCTACGCTGTATGGTAGACAATTTACGAAATGAAAAATGTGAATTGAACAACCTGTGTGACACATAAACATCTTAGCAGAGGCGCATATCGCAGACGCAGAGAAAAGTACATACATTCCCGATACGCCACCACCTACCACCCACACGTTGGATAAGGAGAAAATAAGAAAACTCATTTCAGATAGATATAGATAGTTTAAATTTATTTATTGTATAGTTTCCTTTTTTGTTTCTCATGTTTTTTTTAGAGTTTTTATTTGTTATTTTATATTTTCATGTTTTATGCACAATAATTCCGTTTAAAATACTGTCTTTCACAATGACGAACATATTATTTAGGGGGCAAGAGCCGGCTAGGCCGACCTCTCGGCCAGAACAAAACCTTATATATTCTGAGACAAATACATATTTATTATTATTTTTAAAAATTCGCACGAATTAAATGGTTAAACTTTAACATTAAACATTAATATTGTTTCAGGTAGGTATATCAATACATTTTAAGCATCGTAATCGTAAAGTAAGTATAATTTGTAACACTGGATCAAGCAACACCTGTATGCTAGAGTTAGAGAGTCGACTGGAAAGTGGATGGTGAATTCAATTTAATTTGTATTTGGAAGGGGGACAACGATTTGAACGTAAGACTGTGGGAAGTATCCGGTGCGGCCGTTGATGGTGCCCTCGTACCAGTTTTCGTCGACTCGATTCAGTAGCTGGATGATGTCGTTCTCCTTGAAGCCCAACTCGCCGGGGTGCTCGGGTTCAAAGTCATAGACGGCTTGACAGCATGGCTGCTTGTTGGCGGTTGGAGTCCTTGCGGGCGACCTTACTGGCGACGACACAGGCGATGGCTGTTTGCCGCCATCCCATGGTTCGCTCTCAACTTCCAGGTGCATGGGCTTGTCGTCATGTGCATCCAGGTTCAGATCGTTTAGAGACTTTGGAATAAATTCAGTTTTTGGACGATTTTCGGCTTCCTCGCGCTTCTGTTGCAACGTCTCCTGCAAGATCTTGAGCATATCGGCGCATTGCGAATGGTAGTCGTAGAGTGCTTCACAGAATACCACCAACTGTGACACTGGCTCGGTATCGTTATCGAGTAGATTGAACATTCCCATCTGAGCTGCTTGTAGGGACTCTTCGAATTTCTCTTCGGCACCCCGGACTTCATCATCCTTGGCTTTTTGACGGCGCTTGCAGTCAAAGTCCAACCTCCGACCCTGAAGTTTCTTTCGATGGTACATTACCTCCTTCAAGTCTTTAGTTTGTAAATGGTGCAGTGGTTCAAGGAAGTTCTGCTTAATATTGTCATCGAGAGAGTATTTCACGTCTGCCATTTGTTTGAGAGACTCACCAAACTCAATAAGGGCACATGCGAAGATACCATCTTCCCCCAATTTCTTACCGTACGTTAGCATGCAGTCGGCCAAGATGCCCTCGGGCTGCGGATAGGTGTTGCTCTTGGCCTGACCAGAAAGCTTCGAAATACCCTTGACCGCAGCCATTTTTGCCCGAGCTGTGGGATTCGGCTGCAGGAACTCCTTTGTCCTTAGTTGCAGCTCCTCGACGAGTTCCACGGTCACATCAGTCTTCCGTTCCATCTCCATGAAATCCATGTCGAGCTTGGTGCCCTCAGCACCACCCATTTTTTCAGTTACATACTGGTTAGCTTTGTTTATTTTCTTTTTCAGACCAGCGAACGCCATGTTTGAATTAAATTTATTTGTCTGTCCACTATCGTTTACAAAGGCGAATTATTTTTCGACTATAACCACTCTCGGTTAGCAGTTTCGGATTTTCATTAAAAAATTTTCCAACCGAGTTATCGACACAAAATTTTCACTACCAAGCACCAGAGATCAATAAAAGGGAGATAGTAAACTTCTGGAAGTTCTCTCTGTTCTATTGGTGAATGTGTGAAATGTGAATGGTTACCCACCGCGGACTTGCTTCGTTTCGTTCTCGTTCGCCCTCCAGCTCACGAGTAAAAAAGAGATTCACTTCACTTTTAGTCAATTGCCATGTGCAATACATTCATAGAAAATGTGGATTTTGCCTTTTTCAATGCGCGAGCAATTGGCGAGTGTGGTGTTCTTGAAACGTGGGCATGCGGGATGAGGTACCTAGTTGGCAGTGGCACACATTTATTCACAAATAGAGTGTGAAGCAAACGTAAACAAGTGGCATTGAAGAGAAAGCAAGGACGAATGTTAACATTTTAGGCGAGTGGGGGTTTATTATTTGGAAGCGAACATGTTTGATTCGTCAAGGAGGTATTTCAGCTTTCACTGAGCTTATAACTCGAGCACAGAATTCAAAAAAAATGTTAAGCGAAACGGGTGTTTGATAGTGAAAATTGAGTGATATGAGTTGGATACACTTGAATAGTTCAACAAATTATAACTTTTAAGCACAAATAATAAACTAACAATTAAAAGATTTTTTAAATGGAACTGCTCCACTTTCGCTCAAAATGCCGCGGCTGTCACTTTGTGATTGTGACTGCAGAAGTCAAAATTGACGTAAAGACATGTCGTTGAAAGTGCAGATATGGTCTGAGGTGAATCGATTGAATGGGCTCGTTTAGAATTCTAGATAGGTAGGTACGTATTTAAAATAAATGCCTCTTTGTTGCTGAAAGACGTCGCACATTTCTAATTCGCCCGACTTGCGTCCAAAAGTAGATCATGAATAAATGCAAGAATGTTTTTAAAAATTCCTTTACGTACACAGAAAGTTTTTATTCAAAATCACTTACAGAATGTACAGATACCTATACAAACGAAGACGAAAAACGAAATTAAAAGTTGAGTAACAAAAATAGTCTTTTCGTAAAGGTTTATGAAGTTATTATGTATAGGACGTGCTTTTAAATTATTTTTTTTCCCAATGTGGAAAAGTGTTTTCTAATTAAAAAGTCACGAGTTGTGCTAGAATTAATTCGTGACAAGCAAATTATTGTTAATTATCAATGAAAGTGAAAAAGCGTGTTATTAGCGGCTTTACTTAACACAAACAAAAGTACATACAAATTTGGATTATATTATGTTTAAAGCCTAGTACGCTGCTGTTTCGGAACGAAATTTTCCGGTGGTCTCCAATTGCACAGCGAAACGTGTGCGAAAAGACAGCGGAAAATAATTTGTGGAGAGTGGCATCAGCTGCTATACAAGTGACATTTGACAACAGCAGGAATTTGTGTTTTGTAAAATTGAAAGCAATTGTATCCTAATTAAAATTATAGAATTTTAAAAATATGTATATAAATCAAAACTAAACACATGCCAGTCACCGTCGACATACGAATAATTGTTAATTGTGTTGGTTCATCTTCTTGTTGTGTTGGCTGCTGCAATTCTTCGAAATTTAAATATTAGATTTCGTCGTATACTTCCATTTCAAAATCAAAATATGAACACAACTACAGCGAAAAAAATGAAATGTAAAATTTCCGCAAGCAATTAATGTCCCGGACAATAAATTGTGTGCGAAAAGAGAGTGGAGAATTGTACCAAGCAATCTACTACAATTACCCACTTTTCCTCCATCATTTCGCAGCAGCAGCGTACTGCAAAACGAAAAGGAGAGCGAAATTTTTCGTTCATGATTTCGTTCTGTCACTTTTGTATGGGATTTTTCGTTCCGAAACAGCAGCGTACTAGGCTTAATTAGACAACAGAAATTTTATATCAAAATCTGAAATATTCAATAGCAAACAATAGGCGTATTTTTTGAGAATCTATAGCTAATACCTATTTGTTTTCTTCTTTTTTATCTTCATAGGGCCAGGATTAGCAACATAGCGCTGAGTTAATTGCAGACATGGATTCCTTAAGCGAAATTTGGATTAAAATATTTTTATTTCTTCAGTAGAAGAAAGTACTAGTTTTCTGTATTTTATGTAATAGTTTCTCATATATTTCTTCTTATCTGGACACCAACCCTGTTTAGTAAATCAACAGTGGAAAAACAATTTTAGCAAAGTAGCGTAGAGGTTACGTAAATTCTTACGCGGTATTTCACTAAACAACCTCTCAGCGGCATTTAAAGGAAATCTAATAAATACGGCTGCCAATGTCTACCATATTTTATTCGCTAGTTTGTGGAACGCGAATTAATTGATGCGGATTGCGAACTCGCGCCAAGAGTGCATTCGTTCGCGGTAAAAAGTTTGGAATTCGAAATTTCGGTATTTAAACGGTTTATAAACTTGATTTTTAATACATTTTGATGGAATAATTAACTTTCCTACTCTTGGAATAATAAAATGTTCAATTTTGTTTTTATAAATGCTAAAAAGTGGTTTGTTCGCATTTCATCACTTCGTTCGTTCGCTCCCATGTGAATGGTCTTGCATTTCAAGCTTTTTTTTAAATCCACATATTTTCCTACTGAATTGGTATTACCTTTTCCGTATCGATTTCAAAAATAGATGTCGGTGCTATCAAATAAGAGGAATACGTGTTTTTGACAGTTTGTTTTCTTTTCTTTTCGCTTTTTGTATTAAAATCAATTTATGGTGGAAAACCTGTGCTCTTGTGCACTATCTAAAATACGGACATCAAAACCATGCGTCCTGAAGTTAAAACAACATCGGATAGTGATTTAGAAAGTGTATTTTCTATAGAGGAACCGAAACTATCAGGTAAACAGCCAAAACAGAAGAAATATGTGTGCAGTTTCACTGATTGCGGCCAGACATTTAGGCGTATGGTTCACTTGGACCGACACGAATATAAACACACTGGAGTCGTAAGTAAAATGTGTTTCTTGAAATTTTGAAGCACCATTCGAATTAATTGTTTTCTTAAAGAGAAAACACGTTTGTTTTCACGAGGGTTGTTCCAAGTCGTACACCATTATCACTCACTTAAAGCGCCACATTAAAGTTTTCCATGAAAAAGTTGAGAAACAGAAAAAAGAAATCAAGTGTAGCTTTGATTTCTGTGATAAAATGTTTGGTTCCGTATACAGCATGGAACGCCACATCCGAGAAGTTCATGAAAATCCAAAAATCTACAAGTGCCCTCAATGCGATGAGAAATTCACACAAAAACTCAAGTTGCGGCGGCACGAGGTCAAGCATACGGGTGTATTCCCTTACAAGTGAGTACAACACATGCCCACAAAAGATTTAATTTTGAAAATAATATATTTTCAGTTGTTCCAAGTGCTGCAAAGGTTTTTTCCAGGAAAACTTTCTTCATAGACACGTTTGCAAGTCCTACAAGTGTGACCAATGTCATACAACTTTTAAGACGTGGTCCGAATTGATAGCACACCGTAAGGCTGAAAATCATAAGCTAGTTCATAAGTGCGAGCAGTGCAAAAAGGAATACTCTACGAAATTTCAACTAACCGAGCACAAGAAAACGCATGACGAGGACAGAGAAGTTTTTATGTGCCCAGTAGAAGGCTGTACGAGGTTCTACGCATATAAGAATAACCTAACCCAACACATTCAAACGGCACATGAAGGTAGAAGATTCCCATGTACCGTGGAGGGATGTGAAGTGGTTTTGTCATACAAGAGTGCTCTGGATAACCACATAAAGGTAATTCATTCCGAGAACAAACCCCAACGTAAGCAGCCAAAGAAACCGCGGTTGAAGCGTAAGGACGCTGGCAAAGCGAAACAATCTACGCTTTGCAAACTTTCAGGCGTTGTTCTGGACAAGCATATAGACAAAATGATATTGGAGGGGTCGGCAGAGATAGAAGTCAGTTTGCCAGCAATGGAGGAAGAAATGCAAATAGGGGACACTGGCACGGATGACGATGGTGGTGCAGAACAACACGTTATGGTACTGACAGTTAAAGAGCGTTAGTATAGATTTGAATAAATAAATTACATCATCAACACCCAAATGTTTTTGTTTACAACTTTGATCTCTCCGGGGTTCGTCTGGTCTTTACAATTACTTTATTATCAGAATATAAAGTGCGCAAAACTATTCCTATAGGCTGTACCTATTTGAAGCTCAGTTAAAGTACCAGCTCCCAAAAATGTTTAAAGACAATTATAAGTGAAAGCCTATTGGTACGTCACTAATTTCTTTTTTAAAAGCCTTACCTGATCATGAACGATTGACTTAGGGTTATGTGATTGCATAAACATAGACTTTATTGTGATCGAGTCAAAAAAATCGAATCAATCACGATTGACTCAGCTCTAGTCTGTACGACAACGAGACGAAGAGAACGGATTCTATGGGTCGGGGTCTAAACAGCTAGGTGAGAACGCCGCCAAAGGCTAAGTAATTTGTTCAATGGTTAGCTTTCCGCTTTTAAGAAAAAATTCGAGAGTTTAGTCCCCAACACTTTTTAGTCTCCAGTAGATGGTGCTAGCATCAAGATGTCGGCGTCTTAGACATCGAGAACATTGAAGTTAGTTGTTTAAAAGTAACATACTTATCTTTATAGGTGGACGGAGGTCTTGGCTTTCATCGCCCAGGTTGAATGGTCCACTACAAGGTTTCCTTGGAGTCACAGTCTCGATAGGTTTCTGTTTGGGTCTTGTTCCCGCGACACGTTTATTTTACCTTTTGATTAAACTTCCGAACATTGTTTCTGGAGTAACACCTCTCTATTTCCTCGATCGCGCGCTTCTCATGTTCTTACTTTTTCCTCCGGAGAAGCCGGTGTTCTTCCCTCCTTTTTTGCTCGTAGAGCTCACGAGCTGCTCTCGTCCTTTTCTGCAGCACCGCTTTGTGGGCCAGTTGCATGTGCTTGCCGGCACGTTTCATCAAACCAAGATTTTCGTGGTGGTGGTCGGATAAAACCTAGCACATCAGTTGCGGCTTTTCTAATGGCTTCCTTTCCTATATTGGCGTTAAAATCACCTAAAACGATTTTAACATCGTACCTACTTAGCTCATAGAAACATTTTTTGGTAGTATCGTCTTTATATTCTGTTGGGGCGTGAGCGCATAATCATTCTGATGTTGGCGAATTTGCCAAAATATGCAGTTAACGAAAAATAGATTGTTTCTTTGTTGTCGGGGTTACTTTAATTGGGAGTGTCCTAATATTGTAATCGCAGAGAAACCTATGCCGGATATTTGGTTTGTTAGACGTTCGCGAGAGGTGGCGCAATGAGAAGAAACCTTAAAGTGTATCTAATTTGTGCAGACTCTTATTTAAGCAAGTATCCTAGTACTTTTTTTCGCAGATATTTCATTTCATTTGAACTTTTTAAAAAATTGTGGGTTTGGTATCACTGCTAAGGAATTCGCCCTTTTTCAAAATTTGACAGCCAGAGCCAGAACAAAAAAAAAAAAAAACAAGCACCCGCCTCGTTCGTGTGGAGTGGAAGTTGAATCAAGATATTTTGTTGAACTAAAATTTTATTTTTCTTCCTGTTGATATATTTTGTTATCTAGTGTTTACCAGTTATACAAACTGTTCATTTATTGCCGAAAAGCTGAATGTAAGTTCAATTTCTCAAAATTCAATTCGTTCCATTATATGTAGCTAGTTAAGTCTTTTGTATTGCCGCAATTAGATTAGATACTAATTCGTGTTGTGTTTAAAAATGGAGAAGAATTATAGAATTTTAATTTTTGATACATACTGCAGTAATATAACAATTCTTGTATTATCGCATTAACTCAATTTATTTGTATGTAGGGTTTGAAAAATTGTGTTTTTTTTTCTGTTTCATATCAGAACATTTTTGTTTTGTGGGAAAGTAACTGTCAAATTGAATTGTCTGGATCTGCATTGCCGACAAATTGGACACAGACATATGCTCATCTTACTCTCACCAGCATGCGCGGAAGTGTTTCTTTCCCTTTTTATCAGATTTTTTGGTGTAGGCCGGTAGATAATGCAATATGCATGCGAAATGCAGCAACGAATTGTCAAAATGTTCATTTTTTTTGAAGGAGAGAGAAAATACAAAACATCGCATGTCAAATGGCCAGTGATTTCATGTGCAGGGAAATTTAGTTTAGTGTTTGTTACAAAAATTAAAATCAAAATTGTTTAATAAAAAAAAAAATTATTTTCGTTCATTTTGGAGATTTGATTTTCTCGTCGCACTTACGTAAAAACAAAAATATTTCACCACTATTTTGTTGAATACAAAATGAAAACGTTAAAAAAGTAGATATTCGTATTATTTGGAACAATTCCAACAAAATATTTCGCATTCCTGAGAGGTTCTGGCGCTTCGAAATGTTTGTCGGATGTGCAGCTAATGTTACCAAACACTTTGTACAGAAATCCTACCAGTTTCGTCGGAAGCATATTCTAAATCAGCAAATCGTACTAGCGACATTACATCTTTATTTTTACTCATAAATCATAATAATCAATGGTTGCTTTGAGATATCTCATCAATCTTTTAGCACTTCGGCGGTGTTCTTGATAAAGACTGAGCTAAGATATATCAAAGCCCACGTATGGTCTGCTACACAACATCAAGTACATTACTTGATTACTTACCTACGTCTACACGGTACCTTAACTTTCATATTGGTATCCAATTTCCTTAAACGTGCTGATGGATTCATGGGAGAAGAAACGCCATTTTTTGAAATGCTGTTCGTTTTTACATCTCGAATTCATTCAAACTCTGTACTTCATAATGTTTTCCATTTGCACTTATCAGCAAAAAGCGTCTACAAATAATACTATATACATAACATCCCTATCATGATGTCCAACGTTTACATAATAGTCATGCTGAGATCTCAAGAAACCAATTTTAATAGCAGCATCATTGAATTTTCTAGTGGTGACTATTTAGTCGATATGGGGGCTTCTGTAATCTTCAGACCACATCTCTGCTACGAACAGATTTTAACAAAACTAAAGAGAGGCAAACGAAGCCGAATTTTATTGTTATTTCTACATATATTGTTAGCTAATAGATTTATGAAAAAAAAAATTAGCATCCACTCAAAATAAATCAATTCTTGGATTGTTACGTTCCAAAAGGATTGGAAAAATCTAAAGTTGTAGCAAATGCTTTCTTGTTACAAAGAGCTTACTATATGCTTGATCATCTCGTTCCATATCATTCAGATTTTATTAATTTTAATTGTCATTATTATAACTTAAATTTTCGGGAAAAAAGTTGAAAGAAAAGAAAAGAAATTTCCTTTCCTTCGGAATAACTGCCAGCACATTGTCTAAAATTCCAAAACAAACAAACCCAGCTGCAGAAAAAAAATAACATCGCACACTAGTACTGCTGTCGCTATGCTGCACACCCAACAAGAAAACATCGCCCATTGTACTCGCAGCAAAAAACCTATGGGAACGAGCACTCTGTGCATTTGCTAACAATCGGGTAATTTGTGTGTTGTTCGTGTAAATTTCTTCCGAAAAAAACGAGAAGTTTTTCCATATTTTTTACAAAACATCACACAAAAAATAGTGCAAAACCAGGTTTAAACAAAAAACTATTAACTAAACAAAGAAAAGCGCGTAAATTGCGATATTTTCATGGTCGAATCAAAGCAAATTCTCGCTTGTCGATAGTTTTCCAATTTGTTAATCTCTTCCTTCCTCCTTCGTGTGATTTGGATTTCAATTTCAATTCGATTTCAGTTCCAATAAAAAACTCGACTGCGAAAGCAAAGTTAGCTGGCTCTTGAAGTTTTCATGTGTCGCAATCGATTACAGCGTTATTACTTTTGGTTGTCGTCGTCGTCTTCGTATTCGGTGTATCGTAGTGGTTTCTGTGTTGTCGAAAACTAGAAAAACTCTCTGAAATCTAGAACAAAAAACGAAAAATCTATTTAATACCAAGAATTTTAGTTTTTATTAATTTTTCGTTCGCAATTGAAATTTTTATCCAACAACGAGAATTGAATTTTTCTTTTCATCTAGCAATTCCGGGTGCATTTTCTCTAATTTCTGTTAATCGCAAATCAATTTACTACTTCCCCCCCGCACATAAGCAAAAGAAAGGAACACAAATCGAGTCGACAACAAATTTGCTAATAAATTTAAACAAAAACCTCAGTTAAGCTGAAACCCACACAATAAATTTGAATAGACCCAGCGACAAGAGGAGAAGCTGACGCAAAATGGATTTGATCGAGGTTGGACAAAGCGTCAAAATCAAGAGAACCGATGGTGAGTACCTACAATTTTACTAAATAATAAAAAAAAAAACATTTGCATTTCCTTTTTTGTAACAGACTTTGGTTGTCGTTGGATTCCGTCATCGTGTTAGGAAAACCAATATCATTTTGTTTTTGTAGCTTATGGTGGGTGACAAAAAATGTAGTGCTGAAAATATAATCCCATTGCTAACAGCTGTTGACTGTAGAAATTAAGGAAATTTAGCAATATCTCTGAGGTTTCGAATGAAATGCCTAAGCTTTAGTTAGACATAGAAGACATAAGAAAACTACAAAATATGAGTCATTTTAGAGTCGCATTCTCTTTGTCCAGAGTCCTCTTAGATTCTGAGTTGTCAGTTTCATTTGTCGCTGTTTGCGATTGTTACTCATGTTCTTACGTGTTCACAGTTCTCAATACCATTGCCACGGTTGTTAAAAAAGATTAAACGTTATTGTTGTCTTCGTTATTTTTTTGCGCAAAAAGAAATAGTAGGTATAAACTCAAGTGAGCGAATATCTATCTACATAAACATAATATCTACGTCCTACAACCGAACATTGTACATGTACGACTACGGAAAATGTAAAACTTATCTTGAAATTCCAATAGGCAAGAGGTTTGGTCTTGCAGGCGTTTAAATACTTGGTTGGATTATTGCATGACATTAAAATGTAGCTTTGCTTTCTTAAGTAGCAGCACCTTTCGTAGCATTGTCTCATCCAATCTTATTGTTGTTACTCAGCGTAACACGATTTTGGTGTTTTGTATTTATTTGTACACAACACGTCGTCGTAATTTGTATACAAATTGTATAATGAAATCATCAGTTCGAAATTTGTATTTCTGAATTAATTGGAAGCTACGACTGTAGGATGCGCTCTAATACTAATCACCGTGTCGGAATTATCAAATTTTGAGTGACTTTGTAAGACTGAGCGCATTGTTGTAGGTCAGTTTATGAATGAAGCATTTTTATTAAACGAATGAGATTATACAAAATAAATATTTATATGTACATATGTCTGTCTATAAGTACTACCTACATATCAAAAATTAATTATAAATTTTCTGTTGTAAGAGAGAGCAGTTAAAACCGTTTGTATAGTGAATTTAATCAAACAAATCAGTGCTATAGCATCTGAAGTGAATTTATAAAATTTTGCGGGAACTACAGACTTCAGACTTGTAACTGAAACTAGATAACACTTTCTTGATCTTTCAACTTTAGAACACAAAATTTGTTTTCCAGTTTCAAGCGCATATTACTACCGATCTTTTAGAAACCTTTGTAATCTTTATGAATATTTTTGCCAATTCTCAAAAATGTTTAATTTATTTGACTCGGGGAAAATTCTTGTTAACGTTTTACGATATTTGAAATGTCGTTAAAATTTAGAGTAATCCTGTGCGTAGCCATGTGTCTCAGCCATCAAGCAAACCACCCAAAAAGTGTCGCATTTCCAATTTGACCTCGCATTTTTCTATTGTCGAATGAAAGAATGGTGTTACTTTTAGGCAAAATTTTTTGGACAATGCAGCAACTAGGTTTATTGTTAGTAATACAATTGCAATTCGTTTGATTTGCATTATTCGTTCAATATACTTGCAGTTGTGGTATTGTCTTTACAAATTTGTACATAACCTATACGACATTGCAAATTCAAATATGTGCATAAAATTGTGTTTGTGGTTTTGTGTTGCATCATAACCAGGATTGCAATTTCATTCGGGCAGCATTAGCATTGGTCAAATAACACCACAATCCCATTTTGTACCATTCACCTGTTTCTTACCACACATTAGATTTCATATTAGTTGCTGGCATTTTTAAAAGAGCAAATATATCTTAATTATGATTGCACTCGATTTTTCATCTCATTTTATATGTACATATGTATATGATTTACTTTGCATTGCTTTGTCAAACTTCTTACTGCGCGGAAAAGCGATAATATTGATTTCTAACTGTTACAATAATCCCATTATTTTGCAAATCACTTTCTATAGTTATGAGAGAGTATGCAGACATCAACTTTTTAATGCACAACATGTGACTTTCAAAAAACTATCAATAATTGCTATACATACTTGGGTGTTGAATAAAGTCGCACAAACAAAATGCAGTTGTGAAAATGAATGTTGAAAAATATTTGCTTTGTAAGCTGGATAGATATAATAAAACAGCTTTTTTATTGTTTTCTGTAGGGAGGGCGAAGAATGTGTCATGCAGTCAAGAGATTTTATTTTCTTCGTGTGTTAGACTCCCGCATTTCCTAGGCCTACTGACTAAACTCCCCCTTTCTCTTTGGTTTTTTTTACAGCCCCCTGAAACCACTTCTTTAAGGGTATGCTCTGATTTTCTTCTCTCTCCTTTGTTTTGAGCATAGTTTCGATTAAGGATGATACTTGATTGAAGCTGTATTCACTTGCGATCATCTTCCCTATTTTATTTTCTAGAGAGATATAACCTATCTTCGATTCCATGTGCTGTCTTTCAGTCCACCTATTGTATCAGTGAGTCGAAGTACTGGCAAGTGCGTCACATCGTTTACATTCCGCCTCCTGTGTAGAAATCTGTTAAAATATCGTCAGGTTCGAAACTGCGGGTGTAGAAATATGTCCTTCCGTGTTTTTACTCTGTCCAGTGTCCAATCGGCAATGTCTCTGATCAGCCTGACTGTCCAGTGTCCATCTACCTCTTTTTTCACAGTTCCATATTAGTTCCCATAGATGTTTTTTTCAGCTGTTTGGCTGTTTACTGTTAAAGAACTAAATACTGGAGATCCTGTTGACATCATACTCCGCACAGCTCCGTAGGTTCAAAGAACTAAATACTGTAGATCCTGTTGACATCATACTCCGCACAGCTCCGTAGGTTCCAATCAGACAATTTATAATGCAGCTTCTTAGATGATTACCCCAACCAGGAAATCTAGCAACTTATTCAGCAAGAAATATAACCTCTACATTCTACAACCATATCTGAGCGCAGGGGTTATCACAGATCTAAGAATTGAACACATCATATACAACGAAGATATACCATTCTACGAAGGGACAAACAGCAGACATTACAAGAGATAAGCTCCTGTAATACAACATATGTAATGCAGAAAAAAAAGGTATCGTAGGCTCCTTCCAGGGGCCTATTTCATAAAACTATTAGTCTAATACTAATAATTTTCAAGTTATTAGCTCTAATAATGTATGGGCTAATAAAATTGTATTTCATAAAAATATTGACGGGTTCTAATAATTCCCTTATGATTGATATAGGAATTATTAGTGCGACATTGCTGACAAATTATTATCTGTATATGTATTTCACAACATATTATTTCGTTAATTAGTTTAACTACTTTTACATGGCGAACAGTTGCTTTTGAAAAGCCGTGTATATCTACTAATCCGTGGTATTGACATCCGTTTCCTAACTAGTGAAGTGCTGTAAGTAGTCTTTGCTTAGGGGACAAAGCAAAATTTCGTCTTGTTGGGTTTCAAGGTAAGGTCCTATTCGTTGCAACAAATATTCAAGAGATTCACTATTAATTCGGAATTTTCCATTGAATTCGTAACTGGTATTTATTACATAATTGATTCTTTGTTTGAATAATCGTATTTATTAAACTTATCATCACTCGAAAACATTGATTTTTTCGAAAACATTGCTTTTTTTAATAAATAAATACACGATATAATAATTTATATACACGCTGATGGTTACAAATTAAGTTTATGCATATTTTTTGACGGCCAATCTCATTTGGCTAACCATACTTTTCTTACTAGAAAATTTTTACCCATGTTTCTCGACTAATAGAAAAAAAACATTAGTTATTAGTACAGCAGAAATAATTACTAATAAAATTGTTCCTTTGAAACATAATCTTGCTACAGTAATAATTTCCCACTAATATTTATTGGCGCTGTACAAATAAGATATTAGTGTAGGAAAAATATTTATGAAACACTATTTTACTAATAAACGCAAAATATTAGAAAATTCGCTAATAATTATTAGGCTAATAGTTTTATGAAATAGGCCCCAGGAGGTCATAAAACTCATACTTGATAGTGTCTTTAGGCTCTAAAGGGTCATAGCTAGGCGATTAATAATCGGCTTGAAGACAAGACTCATTTTGAGTAGCATCTGGAATATAGGGCGCCCGTTGACATTCCAGTATTGGTTGAGCAGTATCTTCCCATAGTTATTTAGAACTGAAAACTACAGCTATTCCAATTGAGAAGCCATGGAAATTGTCGTCGTTCTCACTGTAAAGTTATTTATATACAGCTAGGTTCCAGAAATCGAGTGAAATCGGAATTGCAAATCCAGTGAATTCGTTTTCAGTGTTCTGCATTTCGAGCGATTCGGAAACTCCAACATTTTTTCGAAATCACAATTTCACTTTGTCTCAATTCCGAAAATTTTCAAATCGAAATTGAATACAGTGAAATGTGGAATACAAAAATTCATTTCCGATTTCATTTCGAGTGAAAGTGAAATGTGGAACCTAGCAGATATTTTAAAAATGTTCTGAAACTGAAAGTCCAAGCGGGGATGACTCTCACGCATCGAGTGCACATTCAAAGTTGTACTTACAGTGCAATTAAACTAATAGCTAATGTCAACTTTATGGGACTAGATTTCAGCAATATAAGTGTAATACGAAAACAGGAATAGGTATTTGGAAAAGTATATTGAATGTATGAAATAACGACGGTATTAAAAATCCTCAAATTATAATATATCAGTAACACATTGCTAATTCGGCTCCAGTTCTTATTGAAATGGTGTTATCAATCGCTATTCCAGTCAAACGTTAATTCAAAAATGGTATGCTTAAATTCCACCAGGCAATTCAGTTCAATTATTAGATATAATTATTTGAAAGTGAATAAAAGGCTCTATTTTCGAGTCAGAGTTTAAAACGACGGAACATTGCATAATCTACCAGCCGCACGAAAATATTCGCAAACACTTGACTTTATTACTAATCAATGTATTTAATTGATTTTATATACATATGTATTAAAGTTAGCTTATTCATTGGCGGGCGAACTCTTTATCAACCTCTTCATTCATAACACAAGCTAAATAAATTTAAATTCCGTATAAATGCACAAACAAGAGAAACTAGTTATATATTGGCACTTTTAATTTGTTTTACAAAAAATAACAGCAAAATACATGCCGCCTTTGGTCTCTAAACGAAAGAAAGATGCATAACACCAAAACCGACGATATTACTCGCACATACACACCAGATTTTAGGCCATTGTAGTAATTATATTCTTTTCATAAGCTCTTTTCCTCTCAATTAACTGGCAATTACGAGCCTCAGTACACGTTATTTGGTTGTTTATGTGCGTCTACAACTAACGAACTACATAAATTATTACAACTTTCACATTTGAGTTTAAAGGCTTTTTTTATTATGTACATACATGCTTTTTTATACATGTTCTTTTCATGCATTCTTTGTCAAGTATTTCTATTCAAAGTGACAATCGACGACGGTCGCATTGTCTGACATTGATAGTAATTCTAAAGCTTTCACGCTTAGATGCAATGAAATGGAAGAGAAACCAATCTAGCTGGAAAGGGTGACGTTTCATTTAGTGATGTGATGACATTTATGCATATTCGTCGAAAATACATTTTTAAATCGATGATACAATGAAAGCAAATTAACTTGAAGTTAGTGATACTAATTCATGAATCAGTATCCAGTTTCAGTCGAAAAATAGGTATGTGTGATAAGACTTATCTTTAGACTATGAGTAAGCAATTGGACCGCCGCCGGCCGGCCACCTCGTGGGGTTGTA
Source organism: Cheilosia soror (assembly GCA_949372485.1). Taxonomy (NCBI): domain Eukaryota; kingdom Metazoa; phylum Arthropoda; class Insecta; order Diptera; family Syrphidae; genus Cheilosia; species Cheilosia soror. The sequence continues at coordinate 100,777,882 of OX443563.1, forward strand.
TGGAGGAAACTACCGAATTGATAAAAAGTGTTAGCGATTAAGTGTGCAATCACTTTATCCCGATTAATAGAATATTAACTCCATTTCAACACCGATGATCTCCGGGGAGTCGAACTTCTTGTAAATCTTCTCGTTGCTGAATAAGTGATGACTTCCATTCAGCACAGAAACCATTTGAACTTTTGCAACCCCATCAAGTTGCGAATATTATAGGAAGAAGGAAAAGGAGATGTATCGCTCTATCTTGTGTCCCAGTTGTGGCGTGTAGATATCCCGGCATTCATTAAATATTTAGAACACCTTAGGGTAAGGCTGTCTATTATCGTCTTATATCCCCGCCATACAAAGCGAATGGTTGGGCGACTAAAAATAACTTAATTACGAGCGAAAACTGCCAGGCGACACATCACATCTGCAGCACCAATATAACAAAACCGAACTAGTTTATGGAATTTGGTCCGCTCAACAGAGGAAAGGAACAACGACTTGCATTTGCGTCAGTGTCATCGCTAGATTGATTGCACTCTGTGTGTGCCCATGCATTCATATTCTAAATATCAAAAAGTGCGTAACATGGGCCGTCTTCGTATATAGATGTAGAGAGCTAGTCGAAGCCGTCGTTTTCATAGACTGTTTCTCTCTGGCGTAGTGTGTGAAACTGTGAAGAATGTCAATGACCCTTTCCAATTGAATGAGCGTGCAAATGCTGATGATGGTGTGTCGTGCCGATGACGATGCGGAGGGGTATCTATAGAGTATAGCTATAGACACACAAAAAAAAATAAATAACGCAAAAGAGAGACGCGTGCTCTTTGCTCTTTCTGCATGTGTTATAATCTACGTTGGGGGGTAATTATATTGCATGAAAACAAAAGCAAAATTAATGATTACAAGGCGATATATACCTCAAACTTTAGGAATTGCAAAATGAACTCCATTGCACAGATTTAGATGAATGGATGGATCTTCTGACCCTGAGAGTGCATAACATAATTAATTTCGTAACGCACTCTGAAGTTTTTCGTTAGCCTAGGGAACGAATACTACCACAATCAACGATGCGATTGGCCTTCAAAGGCACCAAACATCGTTCGCTTATAATGTTGGCTTTGGATGCCAAGCGTTTAATAAATTGCCATTTAGTCTAGTAAGACACTCCAATTCAAGTTAGATTTCAAGGAAACAGAAATACATCTCGGTACATATTTATTTATTTATCAAGAGGAAAATTATGTCATCTCTGCCGCAAAGACATACCACTCGCGCGCGCTGGTACGTATGTTAAGGTATTCAATGAGGCATAGCTTAGCCGAGAAGCAGAATCGACTTTGGTGTGGTAATACGCGAGATAGACACTAGATAATTGTGGTTTGGATCGCAACATAGATACAGATCCATTTATTTAGAACAATCTGCGCAGCGCTATCGTACGTTTGTTGGTACTTGCGAGCATTTGGAAAGAACAAGTCGTATATTATGCATTGAAAAAGGTCCCAGTACTCCCGACAATAAGGCCGATGTTACATTAGCTGCTGTATTGTTCTATTGGTTTTCTGTTTCTGTTTTTTTTTCCTACCCATTTAGTCGTGAAAAAGCGAGTGCGAATGAAGAAAGCTCTTCTGACGTTGACCTAAGTATTTTATAAAGGCTCTGATACATTTCTATGGGGATAAACTATCAAATGTGAGGCATCAAGGCCGCTAACCATTATGTCTTCCCGAAACAAAAATATGTTCTTAATGTAAAGGAGTATCCTAAACAGAAAAATTAAAGTTATTTTGTGAGGAGTTTAAACTTTAACAGCCTTATTTATAAACTTTATACACTCTTTATAATAGCTCTAAACGCAAAAATATATATTAGATTATTGCGTTTAGAGTTATTATAGAGAGTGTATAAAGTTTATAAGGCTGTAAGTTTATTATTTTTACCGCAGTTTATAATGAAAAGCAGCACAGCCAAATATGTATGTAATTTTAAAGGGAGGTTCCAACTGCACAGCTAGTGGGCGGGCCTGACTGAAGGCGGAACTTCCACAGAACGGCAAATTCCACCCTCAACTTCTGCCGCGCCCGCTGCGCCTGAACGTCGCGTCGTTCCTTTTTATTAGGAGGAGCTGGCCCGGCATCAGCAAGGCGCTGATATGCATCCTGATTCCATGACAGAACCCGCTTGCAATCATTATTCCCGCGTAATCACATTTTAAATCCATTTTGTGGCGATCAACTTATCAATGTTAAGCTTTTTTTTTTTTCGATAACTACGACGATGGTTAAGAGTTAACCATTGCTCGCTCATAGGTTAGTTTATTATTCTCACTTAATATTGTTTGACCATTTTTGTGTGACAAAAAGTGGCTTTTATTACAACTTTTGTTTATCGTACGTAAAAAAGTTGCCTAACATAATTTTTAGGAAGTTTCTCAAGGATAAAAATTTTATAAAAAAATAAAAATTTATTAAGTAAAAATTTTGAGAAAAAAGCATTAAGTAAAAAATTGTAACAAGAAATTGTCAAAATTTGGAGGTTAAGGAGCCATAACTTTTCTGTAGCTGCACAGATGTACCCGAAGTGCTTAGGACTTGTGTGCGCTACTAAATTGTCTTTTCAAAATGTAAACAACAATTTGTGTGCCTATAATAGTTTTTAGAAGTTATAGTGTTTTAAGTGGTAACACCTCCAAATTAGAGGTCAATTACTTTGATGGGATATAACTTTAAATACGATGAAAATAGACCCCTCCCCCCTGCCATACAATTTTTTGTTCGGCAGAACTTCAGGAATCTTCTCTTAAATGATTATACTACTTAACTCGGACACCCTATATCTAAAGGCTAACACCATTAGACTCTTTACTTTGCGGCTTATACAGTTTTGCTCCCGTTGATAAAGAAATTGATAATAATGCATACATGCGTATTCTGTACCTGTTTTCATCGCTCCCGCTGTTCTTCCCTTAAATGAGGTTGCCAGGCCTCGGGCTATAAGGAGTCCATCTGGAAGTAGCCTTAACGGCTGCGAAGCTCCACTGGGAGCTATATTCTGGTACCACGGGAGACAGGAGACCCTGTGTTAGGTTGGTTTTCTGGTGACTTGTCATCAGTCGGCTTAGCGCAGCCTGTCTAGGAGTAGGCCTCCTAATGGGTGGCTGTGGTTGCCCAAAATCGCGGGAACGTAAGTGTTCTTGAACATAAGAGGTGTTAGATAGGCCTCGCTCTCTAGCGAGAGCTGTAGCTCATGCTTTATACATGACTATGAAATTGTACTAGGGTAGTGCTTGTACTGCCGTGGGGCGTGGTCAACGTCTTTCTTTTGACCCCTTCTGTGGGATGGCCCACCATGTGATTAAGCCGTCAAGACAGGTGCTCACGTTAAGCCCTCCATTTCATTTTCTGTTCTTCCCTTAAGCATTTCTACCTATTTCAGATAGAGTTTCTATAGAGTTGGCCACTGAACGTACAATCTCTTCCAAGCCCTGACTCTCAAAACATATTCTGTATTAAATACATTCCGGGAAGTTAACAATTTATTACCACTTTAAGCCGTTTGTCAATGAATTGCTCTTGAAGGGGCAAGTGAAAGAAGGAAGGTAACAATAGATTATTTTATATGAACATGCTCGCAATTGTCACCTGGTTAAATATAGCCTGCGCGCTAAAAATAATCAGTCCAATGAACCTTAAATTTGTCATCACCCAGCTTCAACTTTGCCAGAAATCTTTTAATTTGCTTCCTCACCTGCAGTGCGATGTTGTTGTTAAAGTAACCGTTGTTTAAAAGCGCTGTGTCTTCCCATATTGTACTCTGATCGATTTAAAAGAATACCAAAACTATCCTTGCAAAAGTTAATTATTCTTTGGGGAAACCAATGTTCACCTTAAAAGTAAACATTGTACTCGTAAACGTCTATAAAAGGATGTGTTTGCTAACTATACACAATACACAATATCTGCAGGTAAGGACATACACATACATGTATTATTATACTCGTAGTGTAAGCAGTGAAAAGTAGTAAAACTGAGCTGAACTCCTAAAAGCAAGCATCTCATAAAAAACATGAGGTTGCAAATTGTGTTGTAAAATAAAGCAAGGCGTTGCAAGTACAAATATATACTATACATCTAGGTACGTTCAATGCGACATTTCCGTAACGAGACAATATACAAACGGAATGTGTACAAATAAGTGACACTGGCCTGAAGCGAGGCAGTTGACTCCCAGCAGTGAAAACTATTAGAAGTGTAATTGTATATCGAACAAAGTAAAACGCGAGTGAATATCAAATAAAGTAAGATGAAAGGAATCAGTCAGTCTTTGTGCTTCCCTAACGTTCCAGCTGATTAAAGAAGTGCTGTCTTTAGAAACCGTACTTTTTGAATTCGCTCTTTATTCACAGATATGTGTATAAAAAACCCACTATCGCTTGCTTTGTTTAAGCAACCTTACGCTCGTTCTTTGTCTTCTTCCCATAAATGCATCATTCAATGACGCATTCAACCCTCACTTACACGTTTGTTCTCGAGTAACTTGTTCGTCTCAGAACGAAATCCACATTGGGGCATTTTCCTTGACCATCTTCTTCCTGGTGGCCACAAACAAAGAACGACTCCTTTATTCCATACTAGAGTTTCTAAACTTGACTCTAACATTGCCTGGCTGTGTGTAGTTTTGTTCAGTTTTCCTCACTGCAAGCAACATATGCTTGCGACATAAGCTTCGCACGAATTCACAATCCATATTTGGGAAAAAAATAACTCAAAACAAAAACCGGAAACCGCCATAATAGAGCCAGATCGACCGCGGCGCACTGTATATAACGATCGCTCTATCTAATGTATGGCGCGCCTGCTTACAGTTGAACTGGGTTCTTGATCTTGGCCACGATTTATGTGTGGGAATGTGCACAGAACACAAAACCATTCGAATGAGATATTCTTCCTCCTCCGGGCACAGAGCTTGCGCGGGCCACAAAGACACTAAAGTGTCTGCTTCGGGAGATTGACTCTATTTTTGATTTGCTAGCTGGGGTGGCAGTGGCAGTCGAACTCCTCCCGGCACCTCTATCATATGTATCTATCTACATGCACTTAACCTTTTGTATTGTAAATCAAAAAGGCAAACGGCCAAGAGGAAGCGCATATGTGCTGCGGCACGGCGGCGCACGGCATAAAGTTTTCAACTCGATTGTAGTTTAGCTTCTGCTGATAAATATTTTGAAATGCAAATGCAAAAGTACTTTATTGTGGAAAGTGAAAGCAGTCTACCCGGCGATTGAATGGACACTATCTATATTCGTTTGATTATTTATTTCTTTTTCATTTGGTATTTTGGAAATCGTTTGCGAATTTAAATACATATTACGTTATTTGTGCGCTTTGTTGTGTAACTTGTAACTATACCTACGAAACGCAGACGCGTATACGCGGATGGAGAAACGAAATAAATATGATTGAATTTGCGCTTCTTTTCTTTTCCGGGGTATTGTGGTGGCGTTCATTGTCCTCGTCAGGTATGATTTCAAAGTATAATTAATAAGTTTGACTAAGATTTGATTTATATATTTTTTAAACGATTGTTTGTCAAAAACCCATCCGTTGTGTCGATTAAGTTATGAAAATGTAGGGCGCTCCCAAACACTGTTAGATTTGCTCAGTGTACTAGTTGTGATGAAGCTTTTTATAGTGTTAATTAAAACAAATGAACAAGTATTAGTATTCATGGTTTCTCATGCCAATCATGAGCAATTTTGAAGCGGCATGTATTTATAAAAAAAATTCCTTGTCTCAAATGTAAACAGTTTAAGCAGAAAATAACACTTTTCAGTTGCAAAATACAGATACCTTAACCCTATATTAGGAAAACGTATAACGTCATAGCGTGGTAAAAAAAATAAGAATTCGATACGGATCTTATCTTATCAAACGATAAACAGCACATGCATACAAAGGTTTATTGTTTTTGCATTTAGTTCAAATATCGAGAAACAGTTTAGTGAATTTTATTATAAATATTTTTACAGTTCTAATGTGGTAAGAAAACAATAAGTTTTGCAAGATTAGAAAATCTAACGACGATTACATTGCGCAATGTTACAAAAAAACCATAATAACTCCAATTGTACAAAAACAAAATGGCTACAATTTGTTCGTCTACAAATAAATAGTATTTATCAGAAAAAAATTGAAAACGTTGGCAAAAATCGAAAAAAACGTCTGAAATTTAATAAATGTCTGGAAAAAGTGTTCCTTCTACCAACAATGGAGTAAGTAGAAGGAAAGAATAAGTCCATAAAACAAAAAAAACTCATTTCGGCAGCTTGTATTCCCGATATTATTCTTTTGGTCATTACCCAAACCTCATGACTAGGGCTAGGATTTCCATGCAAATGCATGTTTTTTTGAGACACTTTAGAAGAAAGCGACTTTATTTTCTTTACGAATCATGAAATTTCCTTTAAACTGGCATTCAATCGTTAGTGCATATATTTGCATATTTTACCATAAATGCATATTTAGCATATTTTGCATATTTTTAAAATAAATGCATATTTTTTCTGCATATTTTCAAAATAATAAATATAAAATTGAAAAACATGGGTTCAATAAAGTGCACACGCACCTTTAAACTTTCTTTTCAATTACAATCACTGTGAATTGACATTTGTGGAACTTCTTCATTACCGCTTGGCGCTTACTTCAGTTGTTGACGTAGAACGATCGTTTTCTATGTATAACGGCCATATTATTCACTCTGGGTGTAAATCAGGTTTAAGTTAATTTTACACCCGAACTATAAACACGCATTAAACCCGCTAGATTAAAAAAAGTTTCAACCGATTTTAACCCGTTTTAAATCAAAATAATTTCTAATTTCACATAAAATGACATTTGATTTTTGTTGTTTTTGAATAATTGGAGATTGATTTGATTTGTTGTGACATCAACATTTGGTGAATTTCACTAGTTCTTGTGTCCAATGTGAAATGAGTGGATTCGTGTACAATAATATTAATATGTACATTTATTTTTTAAATTATAGAACAAAAGAGAAATGTTAGATACTACAAAGTTAATTCAAAGTTAATTAATTAATTTACACGTGTTGCCATTACCGTTGTCGAAATTAATAAAATCCATTTTTCTTATATTCTTGTTCTTTATGTCAAAAATGAAGAAATGTGTACCTACAAAATAGTCAATAATATGAAATTGAGTTTTAACCCGGGTTCAAGTACTTAAACTGGTCTACGGAGTGCAGTTTAAATTCAATCGGATTAGACGCCGACACGCTTTAAAAAAAAACGGGTTTATTATGGGGTTTAACGACTGAATATTATTGACTTGGGTGTAATTTTTGGGTTAAACTCACTTAAACCCTGGTGTAAAATTTAGTCCGGATTAAAGTGAATGAATAATATGGCCGTAAGACATTCCAAAGACCGAAATGCCCAAGTTTTACCTTCGAAAACTTAAAAAAAAAAATTTCATAATTTCGCAATAAAGCATATGAAAATTAATTTATTTCTTAGTTTAAATAAAACAATAATTAAAAACTGTATTTACTGGATATAATAATAACAAAATAAAATTTAATAGTTTAAGTGCATATTTTCCATTTTTGGGTGCATATTTTATGCGCATATTTTGAATTTTTAAGTGAATATAAATCCGAGCCCTACATGACCATAGGTAAGAGTTGGAACAAACACCGAATAAAAGACTGACAACTTAGCTTTGACACCAAATTCAGTCCTCCTGATAATAGAATGCCCAAGCTGTCTCAAAATTGACCCAGCCTGACCAATCCTACAGGAAAACTCGGCATTGCTCCTTCGATCACTCGTGAATAAAACCCCGATATACTTAAACTTCTCCACCTGTTTCAATGGTACTTCACTAACAGTGGCCGAAACTAGCTATCGACTCGAAATCACTTCCGCCTAGATTTATTAGAACTTAAATGCCAATGGGGGGAACCAATAAATTGGCCTGAAATTTCTCCGATCTTTGCGATGTTAGGATACGTGAAAAGATACAAATTTTCCACTTCAACTTAAAGGGACAGACTAGATGGATACATTTGAAGAATTGCGCCATTTCAAGGAATATTTGTCCAGCTTATAACTGAACTAGAATAAAATAATCAGATTTTCAGAATACCTACAATTTTTCCTAAAATGTCCGCTATAATTATAATTATACTTACCACTTAGTCATGGGCGAGAAGCTAGGCCTTGGGTGTCACCCGCCTGTTGCGCCACCTATTTTTTTTTTTTTTTTTTACTTTGTCATGGTTTCAGCCAAACTGGATGCCAGCCAACTACCAACTACCTAAACTGCGGGAGCGATAATGAGTGAAACGTTATCCAATTTTTTTTGCAGTTGTCTGGCTAAATCTAAAACTAGATATTTAATTTATGGTGTGGTTTTTGTGTTAATCTTCGGCTATGGTAAAAATTTATTTTATGAGTCCCAAACAGGTGGCTCTATGTTTCTCTGGAGAGTCTGTAGTTTTGCAACTCGCGTTTGCTTAGTTGCCCCTTATAGGGGGAGGGGGGGTTTCCTAGCTATGAAGGGTTTAGGGCCTATACAACAATTTCAATAAAATACAACCCCTGTTGGTTACTAACAATGACAAAATCATAAATTTTTATGCGGCCTCACTTAAAATTTACATTTCGCTGTATTCTAAAGGGAAACAGCACCTGTGTAAAAAGGTGGAAGTAAGAACTAAATGAACTAACATTTCCCGATGAACTGTCAAACGATCCAATCAACAAGAACCAGCTGCTGTAGGCACTGCATTCTGTTAAAAGTACTTATGCTATCAGTAAAAAAAAAAAAAAACTCAAAATAAATTACTATACACAAAGCTATTACACGCGCTATATAATTTTTGGCAAATATTTTCCTTTTATTATTCAAACTGTTCCCAACTACTCGAAACAAACTGTCGGTGCAATAACATTCCAATTTACAATTGTTCACGCTGAACTTCACCAACTAATTTCCGTTTTGTGAAACTTTATGTTCTGTTATTTTTTTTTTGTGCTCTCTAGACCACCAAACTATAACGTAAAATAGATTGAGTATCGGCAAAGCAACGTTGGACACTTTAAACAAAGCCTTTGAATGGAGATTGCTTGTTTTTGATCTGGTTGAGCTGTACCTTCCGTGATTATACTTTTCAGATTGAGTTAAATTAATATTGTAAAATAATTTTTGTCAGCTATGCATTGAACAGGCGTTCTGAAGACGACCATCACTTCAGATTTGTTCAAATTTGTCTTCATCTCAGCTTCAACACAAACGGCTACAAACCGGTCGAGAGCGCGCTAAAGTGCAGTCTAAGAGGATCCAAGGATGACTCAAGGAGGCATCAGTAAAGTATTCCTTTTTTTAAGGTTCCGTTTCCATATGGAGGAACCTTATTGCTTTCGCTACGATGTCTGTCCGGATAAACTATCCAATTTTGTACCTAGGTCTATCTCAAGAACTGATTGACGTAGAAGGCTGAAATTTGCACTCAACATCCGGTATAACCTCTAGTTAAACGACGAATACCAATAATAGCGACACATTGAATAGTTTTGGAGTAATAAGTAATTTAGCGAAAAAAATATTTTTTTTTTCGTACTAGTACTATACGTACGTACGGAACCTTCGGTGCGCGAGTGACTCGCACTTGGCCGGTTTTTTTAAAGTACAATTTCCAATGGAATATAATTTGGACCAGCATTCCATCCTGTCAAACCCAATTTTGCTGAAAAGTTTTAATGGTTGGACCTCTTATTTCACGAATAGCTGTACCTTTATATTGTGCTTAGATGCTAGACTGTTGCGGTCTTTAAAAGAGCCCCATAGAAAATGTCGAACGACGTTCAATTGCACCTCCACGCGGACGAGCAATGTCACCAAAGCCATTTAAGCTAAAGGTTGTCACATAATTCACACAAAATGTAATTTTGATAGAAAATACAGGATATTTATTTAGAAAGCTTAATTTTTTTATTGATTCATAGAGTATACAGATTGGGGTTATGTATGGAATAACACATCTAATAAATGGCCGTCACGGCTTTGTTGGCAAGTATACGTACTGTTTTATTGAAATTTTCTCTGACCGTCTCGCATGAATGTAGCTGAATTTCACTAATACACCTTCGAATTTCCTCTTTTAGGGCGTTGGTGGTCGTAGGCTAGTTTGCATAAACCTTTGACTTCAAAGAACACAAAAGAAAAAAGTCCAATGGCGTTAAATCGCAAGATCTGGATGGGCAATTCTTATCGCAAAAACGTCCGATTACACGATTAGGAAATCTCTCAGTAATTGAATTATTTCTGTGGCTGTATGCGGCATGTGGCACCGTCTTGTTGAAACCACAAGTTGGTCACATCCATATCTTGTAATTTCGGCGCTAAAAACTGGGTTATCATGTCACGATAGCGAACACCATTAATTGTTACTGCATGACCAGCCCAAACAGTCACGTGTTGTGGATGCGTTGTTCTTTCGTATAGCGCTTAATTTTTACTAACCCAGAACTGTCAGCAGTTACATTGTTATCTTTTTTTCCGTTGGTATCACTGTACTATTAAATGGTGAATTATGGGATACCCTTTATTATTGAACCTTGTACCTACGCAAAAGATCGATATTGTTGCAAGGCTTATGTGTTACCTACAGCTAGGTTCCAAAAAAGGAGTGAAATATATATTGCAAATCGAGTGAATTCGTTTTCAGTGTTCTGCATTTCGAGCGATTCGGAAATTCCGAAAATTTTTCGAAATCACAATTTCACTTTGTCTCAATTCCGAAAATTTTGAAATCGAAATCGAATACAGTGAAATGTAGAACTCAAAAATTCATTTCCGATTTCATTTTGAGTAAAAGTGAAATGTGAAACCTAGCAGTTAGCGTCATCCTGTTTAAATTAAAGTCAGTTTAATTTAAATTCCTCAAATTTGTGGCCAAACAAGATAATGGCCTATGCAGCGCTCTCCATTGATCGTAGCGTTGTTGACCGAGTCTTCAACTTTTTAAAAACAAATGTTTCGTCAATCCAAAAACGACACTAGCCAAGCCAGTCAGTCACACGATGAAAATAAAGCTGAGCACACAGGGCGAACACGACGATTCCCGAAAAAAAAACCACAAATTGCATTTTACGATTTTAACGTCTGACACTCTGACAATCATCTGAGAGTTTATAGGTCCCTTCCATTCAAATGGTTGTGAGGAGCTAGGCCTAGGGTGCCTATACCGACGTGTATATTAAATTATTTCATTCGCTTTAGAAAGAGTTCAATCTTCAGCGTCATGAAGCAGAACTGGGATGATCTAGGTCTTATACAAAATCTCCTTAATTGTCCGCCTGATTCCATCGCACTTCCGGATGTCAGTTATTGACTTTGTAGCAGTCTACGGCATCCGATTATTATTGTTCTGCTACAATCGACCTATTTATGGTCCGAACGTTAAACCTGTAGATCTTTTTTTCGTCCTTTCCCGAGGCTTATAGTTGCTTCACAATTATTTGCCTTTTTCCGTTGTAGGGAAGTCTCACTTCGTTGGACTTTTAAGGGTTCATTCTGGTTTAATAATTGAATATCGCTATGAACCTGGCATTTGATAATATTTCGAATCAGCTCCTATAGAGATATCAGATGTTCTTGTGTTCTCGTATAATCGCAACACTATACCTTTTTATAGTGAGAATTACTATCACAGCTAACGCAATCGATACCAAGAACATTTCAAAACCATAAGTAGGTACGTTTTTTGACACTCCCTAACCACTGCGGCCATGTTATTGCAGGCAAGCGTTTTTCTAAGCACGGAAGTACTCGTAGTTATCTTTAAAATCGTAGTTATCGTAGTTATCTTTATCTTTAAAGTCAAGTCGTTTAAAACCTTAATTATCATCTGGAACGGTTGATGGTTTATCCTAACTCAAGGATATTTACTTTGTTATAAAACTCTTTCAAAGTGCTAAAAAACAATTAGATGAACGTATGTTAATGTTTTGGAACAAAGTGCTTGTGGTCACGAACATTGCCATCATTGTACAAACTAGGTCAAGATTTGGATCTTATTTTGTGTTCAATGACAACGATGTATTCACTCAAATTCGGCGCTACGATTCATTAAACAGCTTGAGTGTGTTTACCTTTTTGAACAGCTTGTGTATCTTTTCATCGTCATAAAGTTTGACAAGTATTTCCCTAACCTAAACCCAGTTTGAACTAAGTACATAACGTAGGTATAGCGAATCACGAAGCACCCCTCCAAAAGAACTGTTAGCTGCAGGGAATTGATTTATGCTGGCTAACCCATTTTATTTGGGGCACAAAACACGCAGCATATCTCACATATATATTTGCTCATGCATGTGGTGTCTTTTTAGTAACCGTAGTCCGTAGCCCCTCTATTGCGACTATTTGATTGCATAACACAATTTTTAGGTGGGTGGTGTGTGATGGCAGCTGTTGTTTTTGTAGTTACTATTCCTATTGTGAACATAGAATACAGATTTAACGCTTATAAATGAGCTGGCTCCTCCACACCAGCGCGCCACCTATAAATTCGAAATTCGTTCAACCATGAGCGGTTAGTTAGTACTCGTGTGCATACGGTAGAGCTACAGCTCAAACAGAAAGAGGGCAAACATCCAGAGATTGACACAGAGACGACGACGGACGGCGCATTTTTCTCCGTTTAATTCCATCTCTCGCCGTAGTCGTAAACTCGTAATCCGCTGTCGTCTTTCTCCTGAACTGTACGAATGAGTCACCAAGTCAAGAAATGTGAGTTCGAAAAACTTGCCCGAAGAGAATGAGCGAAAGAGTAAATAAGCGTGACTCGTCGCTTGGGCTTATATAAAACAAGTTTACTTATTTGGCACTTGGTGGTACCTATTGTAGGTGTAGACTCTGTTGCGAACAACAGATTTTTATAAGTAGACCGCTTTGCTATGTATGAACTGCAAAGTATGTAACTATACATCTATTCTAAGGCTGAAAACACACCGGATAAAGCAAAACGTTTTTGATTCTTAAATCAAGAAAACGTTTTTTATTTGAACACACACCGAGCGAAACAGAATGTAACAAAACAAAACGTTTTGTTTTCTTGTTTCGTTTGGTGTGCGTTGAAATAAAACAAAACGGAATTTCCGATGCTTTTAGTGCTTTTTCAGTTGCTATTTCTTTCCACAGCTTATCAATAGTAAGTTTATTGGCATGTTCCTTATCCTTATAATTATAGATAGGGCTTCTTGCCTCAATTAAAAAAATCAATTTTTCTCCATCTACGTCCATATTTGTTAAAATTTGCGCACGGAGTAAACATAGAAGCAAATAAAGGTGAAAAGTGCAACGAAAGAAGAAAATAAAAACAACGGATTTTAAATTTTGTTTCGCAAAAACAACAGGTCAGCTATCGGCAACGAAACATGTTTTTCTGATTTGCTTTGGTTTTTATGTTTCGTTTCATTTGGTGTGTGTTGCGCCATAAGAAAGTATGCAATTATCAACAACGACGCTGATTCGAAACAGTTTTGTTGTATTCGGTGTGTGTTGCTCGTATGCAATGGCATGTATTTTCGACAACCACAACCGAAACGCTTCAAAACAAAAACGTGTGTTTTGTTTCGTTTGATTTGGTATGTTTTGTCTCATAAGAAACCATGTTCTCTTGTTTCACGAAACAAAAAAACACGTTTTGCTTTATCCGGTGTGTTTTCAGCCTAATTGCATGGTCCATTGACAGTGGGCGATAGCGTTATCGCATTGGAAAGCGATCAAAAGATGCGCACTCTCTGGTCATGTATATTCATAATGAGGCGATTACGGAAAGAAAATCAGTCGGAGACACTGAATGTCCTTCAAACGAAACGACCTTACGGTCGGTGCATCGATACAAATCATTGAACACTGGTGATAAATGCAAGCATTCAAGGGGACCTATCCGTATTTGGGCTTTTGCACATTACCTTGATTCGTCTGACTGGTGGGTAAAGCCTGTTGGTGGTGGTACCTGGCGGGCAACACATGTTGCTGGCCATATACACATGCTTGGAATTAATTAACGAATAATACGTATGACACCATACTTGGCGGTGATGTAAACCAAGAGCAATCGCACATGTGCACATCGCCCACAGACTTGATTTTGAGTTCCATAAAATATTCATAACTACAGGCCGAGTAATTAGAGAGCCCTAGTTGGCAGGCTTCTCGAAGATGGATCTCTATATTGTAAGTCGAAGCAATCAAGTGTCGCGATTAAATTAACAATTAAATTCGTGCGAAATTCTACTGATTCGAGGTGGAAAAACTTCCATTGTAGGTAGCAACCTTTTGCAATGGATTTGAAGAAATGATACAATGAAACACGAGTTGCGGTTCGTTTTTTAGCGCGTTGGATAATCATCTTGGATGAGAAATAAATAAACGATAGAGATAGTTTAGTTGGTAGCAATGTGAGTCACGATTCACGAATTCACTGAGATGGAGGAGATTTTGTTGCTATTGGAAAATAATCCATGTGGATGTGTTAATTGAATTAAAGCTATGGGCGCGGCTAAAGCACGCCGGCTATGGTTGCGCTTTGCATGAAGCTAGCTGTAAACAAACTGAAGCGAATAAATTTGCAATATGGAAGCATGAAATGTTTTACATTTTTTAATTCAATGGCACACGTTTCACGCATATGTAAATGGCTTGTAAATGGTCTTGGTTGAGGTGTTTTGCACTATTTAGACGTTTATTTTAATGAATCCCTTCGTAAAACTAACGTCCCAAATATAACAAGTAAAATGGTAATATAATGTTATATTTGGTTGAGGTCGTGGTGCACCCCAAACTGTGAGCACCATTTAAAGTAAGTAATGTCGATTTCAATTGGGCAAGAAAAAACACTTTTTTTTTCAGATTCAGAGCAGTTTTTTGTTTGCTCTAGAAATCAAATGTCTGTCAAATTCGTTTTCCATTGGGCGGGAAAAATTACCTTTTCAGATTCAGATCACTTTTGCGAATCTCGATTCGAGAGCGAGATTCCCACATACTTTCACTAATACCAAAACAAGTGACATTTGGAAACACAAATTGCAATTGAAAAATAGCTGACTGTCAAATAACACAACAACACAAATGGAAAAAAGTGATCTCATTTCATGTTCCATTGGGCAGGAAAGAGCAAAACGGTAAAAGCCCAATAGAAATCGACATAAGTAATGTCATATTTGCTGTTCTATTTGTTTGTGCTGACTTTTTTAATAGGTGCATTGGTCGCAATGACAGATACGCAATTTATAAAGGATGCTATGTAGAGGTTTGTTTATCGAGTTGGTAACACTTTTTTTCAGTGACAATTACTTTGACAGCTAAACCCCATTTCGCCATGATTAGGCTTACGTCTGCCATTTTACCATGAGTATAGACTTACGATACACGGTCCCAGCTGCTTGAAAAACTAGTCGAAAATTAGATATTCAAAATTATTCTCTATTCGAAAATAACACTCGAATATTAAGGCTGGTATTCACCGACCACTCGTAAGTTAAGAGCTTCGTAAACCTATTCACCAAGGCGTTATTAGTTAGAGCGCTCCTAAATTAGGAGCGGTTCGTAGCTCAAATTCGAACATGAGGCAGAGAGCGCGCTGTCATATTTAACGTAAACAAATCTGATAGAACTTTAAGATTTGGGATTTAATGTTATTTTTTTTAGAAAGTCCAGTTTTATCTTTAGTTTATTAATTATACCCGGTACCACACTGTGGTGAGGGTATATTCACTTTGGCATTCCATTTGTAACGCACATAAGGAGGCGTTGTAGGTATGACAAACTATATATATTATTGATCAGCATCACTTTCTTAGTCGATCTAGCGATGTCCGTCTGGTACGTAAGCTTTTATCCACCAAACTGAGGCTAAGTTCGAAGATGAGCAAGATCGGATGAAAACTACTACTACCTCCCATACAAAAATATCGGATTTATATAGCTTTTTGATGTTAAAAATTAAATTTAAATAGCTACAATAAAGATAGCAAGTTTAAACTTTGCACATATTGTTTTAATAATATTTTAAATTTTTTGACAAAAAATGAGCTTGATCGAATAAAAACTACCCATACCTCCCATACAAATATATATTTTTTTAGTACTAAAATATTTTTTTTTTATTTTTACAATAATACAGTACCGGGTATTTGAGCTTCGGCATAGTCGAAGATAATTGTCTTACTGGTTTTTTATTGTCAATAATGATTTTACAAATTTGGAAGGCAATATTTTAAGCCATATTTGTTTGTTTCGCAAAATAATTTATTCGTAGTAGACCATTGTTATGGTTGGACAGTGTTCTTATATCAAGACGATACTGCAGAAGTCATCAAATGTTAGTATACATTGGACAATTAGGTGTGCACTTGAACTTTATTTATTTAATGAATTATAACTCGATCTTAAGAGATATGATACTAAAGTAGTTACTTACTTACTTAAGGTGGCGCTACAGTCCGGGGTGGACCTGGGCCTCAACCAACAAGCGTCTCCAGCCAGCACGATCTTTGGCCAGCTGCCTCCAGTTTCGCACGCTAAGTTGGTTAAGGTCCCCTTCCACTTGCGTGCGCCACCTGAGTCCTGAAAATTACTCGAAGAATTTTCCTCTCGAAGCAACCAAGAGTAAGCTCATCCGCTTTTGATAGAGTCCATGCCTCTGCACCATAAACTAGGACTGGGATGATTAAGGTCTTATAAAGGGTCACTTTAGTTGTTCGAGAGAGGGCTTTGCTACTCAATTGCTTTCTTAGCCCAAAGAAACAGCGATTGGCAAGAGTTATTCTTCGTTTAATCTCAGCGCTGGTGTCATTGTCTGAGTTCATAGCGGAGCCTAGGTAGACAAAGTCCTTTACCACCTCAAAGTTATATCTGTCTATAGTGACATTCTGTCCAAGACGTCGGTGTTGAGTGTCTTTTCTTGATGACAGCATATACTTTGTCTTGCCCTCATTGACCGCCAAACCCATCTTCGCCGCCTCCGTCTCAATGCCCACGAAAGCGCCAGTGACATCACGCTGCGTTCTCCCGATTATGTCGATGTCGTCGGCGTAGGCGAGTAGATGGACGGACTTTTGAAAGATAGTGCCTCTGGTGTTAGCGTTTGAGTTTTGCACTATTCTTTCAAGAACGATGTTGAAGAAGTCACATGACAGCGCATCGCCTTGTCTAAATCCTTTTTTGACATCGAAGGTCTCGGTGAGTTCTTTACCGACCTTGATGGAGCAGCGTGCATTCTCCATTGTCATCCTACACAAACGGACGAGTTTGGCAGGGATGCCAAAACTAGACATTGCTCTGTATAGCTCGTCTCTATAAATGCTGTCATAGGCGGCCTTAAAATCGATGAAAAGGTGGTGGGTATCGATTTGAACTTCCTGGGTTTTCTCCAAAATCTGCCGCAGTGTGAATATTTGGTCGATGGTAGACTTTCCTGGCCTGAAGCCGCACTGATAGGGACCAATCAGGTTGTTGACGAAAGGCTTCAGGCGTTCACACAGCACAGCAGATAAGATCTTGTAGGCGACTAATACCTCTGTAGTTGGCGCAGTTTAGAGGGTCTCCTTTCTTGAGGATCGGGCAAACAATGCTAAGGTTCCATTCATCGGGCATACTTTCCTCCGACCATATTTTACAGATGAGTTGGTGCATGCTCCTAACCAAGTCATCGCCTGCCGCTTTGAATAGCTCGGCGGTTAGGCCATCTGCCCCAGCGGCTTTGTTGGACTTAAGCTTAGATATCGCTATCTTCACTTCGTCCAGGTCAGGTGGACGGAATTGGTCTTCATCGTCCAGGTTGAATGGTTCATTCTGCCTGACAGCGGGATTTAGTTCGTCATCGCCGTTAAACAGTCTGCAGAAGTAGTTCTTCCATATCCTTAGCATCGACTGCGATTCTACTACGATGTTTCCTTGTTCGTCCTTGCAGGCTTCGGTTCGGGCTCTGCCTTGGCAGGTTCTTTTTACCCTTTGGTAAAACTTCCGAACCTCATTCCTGCTGTAGCATCTCTCTATTTCCTCGATCGCGCGCTTCTCGTGCTCTTTCTTTTTCCTCCTGAGAAGCCGGTGTTCGTCTCTTCTTTTCTGCGCGTAGAGCTCACGAGCAGCTCTAGTCCTTTTTTGCAGCGCCGCTTTGTATGCCTCTTGTTTCGCTGCATGTGCTTGCCGGCACTCGTCGTCGAACCAGGGGTTTCGTTGTGGTGGCCGAGTGAAACCAAGCACATCAGAGGCGGCGTCTCTGATGGCTTTTTGGCAATGTTGCCACTGGTCTTCAATACTTGATGCTCTGCTGCATATAACCTCTAACCTAAAGTAGTTACTAAATTGATAAATATGTGATTAATACAAAACGCTATGATGAATAAAATAACAATTGTCTTTTCTCAGAACCAAATAATAAAAGATCAAACATATGGGATTTATTTTTGTAGATTCTGGGAACAAAGGTAAGAATCGTACCTGCTTGAGGAAAAAATTATGGCAATTTCATGATCAGAAAGGCCACATAAATAATTGTTGGCCTTTCTTCCGCCTTCAAAATTCTTCTGCATGACATCTTTAATTTCGAATGATAAATTTATGTTCCATCCATCCCCTTAAGCAAGGCGGATAATAGTCCCACGGTAGAGGAAGTCACTTTTGCGATCAAATCGCTAAAAGCTGGCAAATCTGCCGGAGTGGATGAAATCCAGCCATAAATGCTCAAAGCCTTAGGTGAAGAGGGAGTCAAATGGCTCTCTCGTGTCATTAAAGTGGCCTGGGAATGCGGCGAAACTCCCAGCGATTGGCAGATTGGGGTGATTGTGCCCCTTTTCAAGAAAGGATAAGCGGGCCATTGAAAATGTATGTATGTAAATTTATGTTTGAAATATTAAAAAAGATACATCAATTTGTTTCGTACTGGCCAGTTTAGAAAAGTTATACCTTACATTCACTGTTTTTATATGAATTTTCGCTTAAAATCGTGACATTTTCTAAGATGATTTTGCAAAAAGGGGAAATTTAATGATATGGACTGGTTAAGAAAGTGAAAAAGATAATAGGTTACTTGCATTTGCTCTGACAGATGATTGACCATCCTAAAAAATAAAAGTGTTGCCATCAGATCTGTAGTATGTGCACTACATTATGTATGAAATACTATAGTGTTTCTTTGGTAATTTCCCTGACTGGAGTTGAATTTTGTTATTGATAGGTATATTTTTGAAAGATCAAATCTTAATCTACAGCTTATAATGCTACTAATAGGCCCTTTGTGTTCGCTTTTATTAGCAGGGTACTAAGCATTCTGAATAATGTCCTTGCGAAAGTTCTCTAACTCTTTTAATTCGTATGATATAATCTGTCACTCATAATAATTGATTACAAGCCACAACTACGCGAAATTCGATGTATTGCAACAGTGCAGTGCTATATTTCTATTGATTGCGCTCGCGACGCTAACATCACCGCTTTTGTTAATAAACTTCAATTAAGCAGAGTTCAGCTCTCTTCTCTCTTTGTTTTCTGAGTCAAATTACATCACGTTTATAAGTAATTAATTCATTTGCGGCTCATCGAATGGAACTATAAAAACAAACTGAAATATCTATAACATGTTTGGTTTAATATTTCAAAATCGCATCATACAGTGGACTTAGCGCTGAAACCGCACACAAGTTTCCCACAAAATCATTCGATTTAATCGCCGTCGGTCGGTCCTTAATAATTGTTACGTTTTGTGAGATATCAAATTAATTCCCACAATGGCAGCAGATGCACTTCTATACACAGAACGAGGTTAGCATTGTTAAGCCTGGAATCGATGTCATTAAACGAAAGTGACAATACTGAGTAGAGGCTGGGTATTGTGTGTGCGACTAAATAAATCTCCATGCCAAACAAGGAAGATACAAAGAACTAAGTGAACCAAATCTGAGCTCAGTTGCGGGGGATTAATTAAAGTTTGACCGGTTTTTTGTGCTAGATTTTAATGTTCTACTTATTTAATTGAAATCAATTGCCAGCCAAATGATTGTTAATCGCCGGTATCCGAGGAAAGTTTGAATGCATGAACCAGAACTAATGCTTCTGCATTAGGAATCAAGTACAAAGCGTTCAAACATTGTACCATGACCTTGAAGTGGGTGTTGCAAATTTTATGGTTCTACAGTCATGAGGAAAGAAACAAATTTTTTGATACGATTACCTCCACGCGATATTTAATACTTGTGTTGTTCGCCGGCCCCTTTGTTTCTATTTTGTTGTGCCGCCTTTCTATTTTTTTTGTTGGAATGCTTTTACGATTGCTTGTGAAGCTAAAACTATCGATAATTATGTGCTTTTGAGTTTATGAGGGGTGGAGAATTGCCTCATTTTTCTTTTATTTTCAGTTAAATATAGTTTTTGTTCCAAATGTTAACACTACTTATTGCTTTTTTCTGCCAAACTTTAGTTTTGCATGGTTTTTGCATATTGCTGCCAATTGCCATAAATGAGTTGGCAATAAATGAAAGTGCATAGATTACCCCTTTCACTGGGAATGCCGCACTTAAGGCCGGGGAAAGCAGGAGAGCAGTTAGTCGAAACGACAAATAAGTTGATTTCGTGTAAATCCGATTGTTTGCATTAGTGTAATGCGGTGTTTACGGCACGATATCCTGTTTTATGGTCAAGGTCTAACTCCAATGAGGGAGTCTTTATTATACTTGGTACTGAATGGTCTATCAAGTTTTGTAGTGCTGCACTCTTCACATGCTTAACATTCAGCTAGAATGGTGGGTTGAGTGAAAGGTATAGCTCACATAGACCTTTAACATAAGTTGCAAGCTTGCGCTAGGGCTTTGGCGTCCACGAGATGGTAAGTGGGTTACTATAAAATATGTGATGCATTACATGGTTGCCACTCGACTGGAAAGTCAGGGAATGTCAGGGACAGTCAGGGAAATTTAGGAATTTTTGAAAGCATATTAGTTTTGTATGGTAGGTAGCAGAACTACTTTACCGACATAGACAATTTTCCCTACCAACCTGACGACTGTTAAAAAAAGTTCTCTCACAAAATTTCATTCACCGAAGTCGATTCGTTTTGACGCTATCGTGCTTTCAACAGACAGAGATATATGGGTCAAATATTGGCTTTGTATGGGAGGTAACAGAACTACTTGACCGACATGGACTTCAATACAAACTTGAAGGGCATAAATATAAGATCTCTCATAAAATTTCAGTTGCCTAAGTCGATTCGTTCGGACGCTATCGTGGTTTCAACAGACAGAGAGACACATGGGTCTAATAGTGGTTTTGTATGGGAGGTACCAGAACTGCTTGACCGACGTAGCTCATTTTCAATACCAACCTGACGACGGTAAAAAGAAGTCGTCTTACAAAATTGCATTTGCCTAGGTCAATTCCTTTGGACGCTATCGTGCTTTCAACAGACAGACAGACAGACAGACGGACAGATAGACAGACAGACGGACATGGCTTAATCGATTCAGAATGTGATCCTGATTCAGAATATATATACTTTATAGGGTCTCCGATGTATCCTTCCTGGCGTTACAAACGTAATGGCAAAGTGAATATACCTTCCTGTGGAGGGTATAAAAATACCAGTGAAAAAAAGTAATTTAAAATTTTGGTAAATTGTGTGTCTGTACAAATAAAAGTATTTTTCGGAACATTATACTTTCGATGGTATTACAATTCAACTTGACTAATCTTCTTTGCTGTTGAAATGTGAAGGTCTTCACCAATTTTGTGTTAGTATGCGAACAATCCCGCTAATATCGAAACGAAATGCCGAAAGTCAGAAATTAGATTTTAGCTTTCATTTATTTCGAAAGTGATAAATGCTAATTCAAGTTCTAATCGAAAAGTACTTTCAAAATATTTGAACCTTAGAACGTATCTAACTCTGAGGAAGGCTCGTTAAACTCGTCGAATCGATCGGAAAAAAATAAAAAAAATAAAAATACTGCGCACAGATTTGTTTTTTAACTTTCAAGAATTGAATTCTCTTCATAATTATCATGATACGTCACAAAAGCAAAACTTTTTTATAAATTTAATATCACAAGGCGTTATTTAAACTGAAATTCTGTGGTTTGAAACATTTCAACAAAATTTCAGCCGTGTACTTAGTGGATTAGTCATTAGCTAGAATTGTCGGTGACCCCTTTGTCTGCAAAGCCAATAAAAACACAGATCAACGACTTCGACATAATGTGGGCCCAGTGTGTCAGTATTTAGTGCGCTGAACTATTGAGCAAGGGTCGTATGTTCAACCCTCGGACAAAAACAATTTAAAAAAAAAAACATAGATAGTTGGTGCAACACGTCTATCGTCCATAGGGACCATAGGCCTAGCTTTTCACAAACGTTCGTTTGTGTGAGTTTTTTTATTTTTCGGGACGAATGGACGCAAGGTATAAACTTAAGATATTTTCTGCTGCACTTAAACGTCTTACCCGAAAGAAGAACTGTCCTGAGTAAGTTTCTCAATTCAGCTATCGAATTTGGCATAAAATAGTACCTACTTTTCTTCTATTCTTCCCAAATGTGGCACATTCTCTATTTGAGTAGCTACTTCTCCTATCTCTCAAAATAGGCACTGCTCTGGCCATACAAAGTTTTCCTACAAGGTTTTTTTTAAGGCTAAACAAAAAAAAAATAGCCCATCTGTGAAAGACATGGGCTTCAATATAAGCCCTATGAAATTAGTCCACCTTTTAACGAACGGTGGACTGGTCGATTTGGCCCCAACACTTGGCCAACCAGCTCTCCTGATCTAACACCAGGGGTGCTATGAAAGAAAAAGTTTAGTTTATCGAGTCTCTTTTTGGCCAGTTTTGAATGACAAAAAATGTCTTCTACTACAACATCTGTTGATCGAACGTAAAAAAAGTTGCTTAAAATAGTTTTTAGGAAATTTCTCAAGGATACAAATTTCATAAAAAAAATAAAAAATTTATAAAGTAAAAATTTTGAGAAAAAAACTTTTTAAGTAAAAAAATTAAACAACAAATTTTCATAATTTTGAGTTTAAGAAGCCATAAATAACTTTTTTGTATCTACACAGATGTACCCGAAGTGCTTACGACTTGTATGCGCTACTAAATTCTCCTTTCAAAATGTAGGAAATGTTTACCTATAGATAATAGTTTAAAAGTTCTAGCCTTTTAAGTGGTAACAACTCCAAATTAGAGGTCACCTACTTTGATGGGCTATAACGGGAAACAGGGTGAGAATAGATCCCCCCTGCCATACAATTTCTTTTTCGGCGAAACTTCAGGAATCTCCTCTTAAAGGATTATACAGCTTAACTGAAACACCCTGTTTAGATTCTAATATCCTTTTTCTTAAAAAAAAATATTATATAACTGACAAAAATTTTTTTTTTTGATAAATGTATAAATTTGGGTCAGGGAAAACTTGAAAATCGGTCAGGGAAAATCAGGGAAAGTCAGGAAAATTTATTTTGAAAAATAGTGGCAACTCTGCATTAGCACCGGAATTTAATATAAGACTTATGAACAACGTCGTTTAACATACTTATTTTAAATTATTCAGGCGAAACACGAGAAGGTGTTATGTATGTCAAGTCATTAAACAGGTAGCATTGTGGCGATCCTATGCCCGTTGCTTGGGAATACATCGCAGTTCGTATTCACCCAGGTTAGCCTCAGCACTCCGGTGGTCCCTAATTCAGTGCCATAGTAAAGAGGTATTCGGTTCCATCACATCCTTAGAATTAAATCGACTCGCTGTTTAACGCAATAGACGATAATGCGCAGGTCCTCTGAAAACAAATTGTTTTCAAGTTAAACTTCTCCAAGCCGACTAATCGAACAGCTAAATTATTTAGTTTTAGTCAATTATTTCGTCTGAATTCACTTTTTGTCGGCACATCTTTGACTATAAACGGAATGGAATGGAAAGTCTTCACTACGTTATTGTGATGTCTAATGCGCTACCGAAAAAACTGATCACATCAGTGACTTTCAAACAGAGATTCCGGCAATCGCGGAAGCTGCCGTGGTGGCTGCAAAGACATTACAATATTTATTGACATCAAAGCAGCCATATAAAAACAGTTTCTGCTGCTGGAATGAAATCCAAGCAAGTTGGCCGCAATTGCGAAGAGCTTTATGTTTTTAGCTCGCATAATAATGGAATATGGACAAAACCGGCAATGACATTGTCGACGGACTGGCAAGAAAGAAAGTGTTCCCTAATAGATCATGATCGGACAGTTTAGTCGACTCTTTAATCTCAGAAAATGAGTGGAGAATAAGATCAGATATCAGGAACCGGATCGAGAACTCTTGCGGAAACGTCGTTTTGTATGTTGTTCGGTAGTCTCACGGATCATAATTTCATAAGAAATAACACAACCTTTTTTTTTTTGAGGCAGCAGTTCCAAACGATTTTTTATTCTTCGTATGTGTGTTCATGGCAGCCTTAGTTGGAATGACCATGTACAGTATGTCTAAACGAAGTCAGTAAGAACATTGCAAAATGTCTATACTATAGGTTTCCTCAAACAGTGCATTTTACTCCTTCTGATCTGGCAACAATAATTCCGTATAGAGCGTTAATTCGCCCCAAACTTGAGTACAATTTTTATTTCTCAACAACTAATTGGAAATGATTCTAAAAATTCGCTTAAATATAACAAAATGTTACGTTTCTCTCACTAACGCTTTTTTTTCAAATACGTTTATCGAAAGAACCAGTTCCATTTTAGCCCTTCAAAGACTCAACGGCAACACTCGGTTGACTTGGAATGCCATTCATCCTTTAGCTTTTATTTTCAGTCGCAGTGGCTGAGTAGTTAGTGTGCTGGACTATTGAGCAAAGGGTCTTCAGGTTCGATTCCAGGAAAAGAACAAATTATATCTTCAGGTTTATCCACAGCGCTACCTGTGAGAGTATAACTGTCCTGAAAAAAGATCGGATTCAGCATAAAATTGAAGGTGCCTTTGATTCGTCACAAAACCAAAAAGCCACATGAAAAGCTAGGCCTATACGCACCTGATGCGAGCTATTCATTATTTTTTCTTTAGTTCAGAATAGAAACTAAGCTTGATAAAGCCATTTCTATTTGTATCGGCAATCATTTTCAATTACATATTATTTTGTAACAACTTTTTTCAAATTTAAATTCCTGTCGTTAGAACTTATGCCACTTTCTAGATCTTGTCTGACTGATGGGGATTGAGTCTGATTGCATTTATTTCGTCTGTCATCTAATTCAAAGACAAAGTCGAAATACATTTGTTTCTATATAACTTCAAAGAGTTTAAAATGAGCTCACCCTGAGGGATATCAATATCTTTTAGACTTTAGAGCAAATGTCAAATTTGGCCGAAAATCTACTTAAGTTTAGAAAAATGTTTCAATTGGGTAACTAATCCAAAAATGTACACGATGTACGATTCGTGGATAATCGCACATTGGCTTTGGTCAGATGTGCAGTTTTATTATGGTTCTCCCCCTTCAGGAGTCAAATACTAATCCCATCGTTGCAAATTGTAACTAATAAATCTCCTCTTGGCAATGTCATGCGATAAACTTTTCCCATCAACGGATTAACCATACTATCGATACCATCATCATCGTCCACTATTTCGTCCTGCCATCCACAATCTGCAAGTACTCGTACTTTCTCTGCATTGGCCTTGATCCAATTGTACAGTGAAACCTTAAATAGACTTCCATATGATTGTCAGAAAAAAAAACCATCAGAATCATTTTTATAACGAGATTCCTTTTATTTTATGTCCCATCCTGTGGAAAGCTCTCTCACAGTCACAGCATGGAAAATGGAAAATACGCCTCAAAATAAACTATTACTCAGTCGGGGGAAAATCGATAACTGAATAATTTTACTCTGCTAGAGCAAGAGCTACATCTATGTTTCCGTTCACTACCCTGCCTGGTCTTCATTCAGTGACAATTTTACCTCGTAACGTTGTTCCTCTAATATTTTGTTTTTGTGTAATTCAGTTAATTGAGGTTGATTATTTTTACCCTAATACAGTGCGGGGGATGATTAGTTGACTGGCATGAGGGTTGATGGAACGCACTATACCTCGTAGGCTCCCATCAGTGTATATGTGCTACACAACTGACAGCCGGCTTCCAGATGAAAGGGAAAAAGTGGCCGGTGACGGTGAACAGTTGAAAGTCTTGAACAAACCCAATTTTTCCGTCAGTCTTTCGCCATTTATCGATCAAACAAGTCGAGAATAACTAAGTCTTCACTTTCTGTGAGTAAAATTTAGCAACGACAGCTGGGAGTCTAGTTTATCTGCGGCCCACCTCTCACCCTCTCTCTTTCTGTTTCTGTGTAATGGAGTGGAGATGAAATTTGATTAGAAACAAAAGCGTGATACTAAACAAAAAAAAAATTGCCTCACCTCCCCCTCTCTTAGTGTTTGTATTCGCTTCTATTAGCTAGCTTCTCCCGTGTGTAATTTGAATTTGTGAAAGTAGTGCTTCTTCTGTGTGCCGCGGTTGATGCGATTTACTGCAACAATAGACGTTGTGTCTTCTCTGCTTCTTTAGAAAATGAATATGCACTAGAAAGTCAATTCCCGGAGATAAGATGCGCGTTGGGAAATGAGTATAAGATGAGAACCGAGGTGGTGATACCGGCGAAATTTTTTGTTTTCTCATAGAGTCACCATGCCATCGTGGTTCAAGAAGCATTTTACTTGCTTCAGACGTCAATCAAGCGATTTAGTGAGAAGTGCGCCTCTCGAGCTGAATGAACCCAGTGAAGGAACCTCTGACCTTAATGGTAACAACAGTATCGCCTCCGGTTCGTTGAAATTCAAAAAGTGCGACCTAAATAAAAACAGTCTCAGTCGAATCGAGAAGAGGAGCTCTAGTTTGAGGAAGAGCAAGGATAAGGGCTTACGAAGCAATAACAACGCGATTGTTGTTTCTAGGTACTTGCTAGATGGCGATAATGGGAATCATGACGACGATCAAGGTGATGACTATACAAAGGATTACACTCTTGTTTTAAGCTAATTTTAATTTTTCCTCTAACGTGCTAATTTTCTCTCTCCTTCTCTCTTTCTTCCCTTCTAGGCCGAGTGCATGCAGCAGTGGTATCGAAAATTAACGAAGCATCACGGTCATTTACTGTCGAGTGGTATGAACGAGGCGAAACGAAGGGCAAAGAAGTTGAATTGGATGCCATATTACAATTGAATGAGGAAATCGTACAGGAGCGTCATGCTCCACCCGAACCAAAGATACCAGCGACAGCACCCGTCCCAGTACCAACACAGATCTCAGCGCCAATGAATCTGTCAAGAGTGAGTATTACCAAAAACATCTTAGATAGTTTAAAAATAAAGAAAGAACATTTAAATAAATTTTGCTAAAAGATCTCACGAAACAAAATTGAGACATTACTCTCTCCCCGTCCACAAAGAGCAACGTTTTATGTATTCTCGAACAAATAGTTAACATCCACTTAATACCCCCGCCCCCAACGTTTTTTTACAAACTTTTGGTAAATTTAATAAACCACGTTTATTGTAAAAGCACCACAATGCTAATGATTAACTTGTTTTTATTTGTTTAGTGTGCGTAGTTACTTTGAGGACAAGATTTGATAATTTCATTTGTATGTTTATGAGCACTTGCTCAACACTTGCGTTTTGTTGGCAGAGACTTTCATTAAGTCGTTAATAAATAATTTGGTTTACATATGCATTTTTTTATTACGTTTATTGTGGTTAATCAGAGAGGTAGTGCCTCACCAATGATCAACTTTAATCTGAGCTTATGCTAGCTTGGAAAGATCTTTAATCTTTTAGCAGTCAAAGAAACATTTGCTGATTGATATACAGACGTCTTTATCACTGTGGTATCGCCGTCTTCCAAGTCGAAGGAAAGTCCGCCACTCGTTGGTTAGTCATACCACCCTTTGAAACAGTTCTCCCTGATTGTGAGACTGATGTTATGAGTGACCAGCTGGTTTCGTATTCAGGCCAATACCACTAAGCTACATCTTTCTCTTGAATTCTGAGAACTAAGAATTAAGAGATTCTTTCGATCCCAGGAAAAACAAAGATTACGTCTAATGGGAGCAAACACAAGTTCCGGTGAAAAACATTCACCCTTATTCCCGTTGGCGTTTGTCGTATACGACTCATATGTCGTGTCGTTTTATACACGATATTCCGATTTTTTTCCGAACTTTTGTTAAAGATTTTGCTTCTTTTTCAAGTGTTTACTGTAATTTCAAATCGTTTGTTTAAAAAAAGTTACAAACACTGCCTTAAAACCGAAATGAAATATTAGGCGTTTACGACAAACGCCAACGGGAATAGGGGTGATTATTGAAATCAACTGAATCAACATTTCCATGACTGATTTAAAAAAAAGAAGTCATATGAGAGTAGTAATTAATTTCAGGAAATTGTACTAACCATATGCACTAATAATTGCAACGAAAAATTATTGTCCGTCTACCACTTCCAGAAGACGGTTTGCTTTTTTTTAAAGCTAAATTCCGTGTTAGGTAGATAGTGTTGTCCCTTACCGTCATTCGACTATTAAATTGTAAAATAATATATCGCGGAGCAGCTGCACAAATAGTACATCGAGCAAAATATCTTCAACATGCGTTCTTCCAAACATTCCTTACCTTCAGAGACCTTACAGTATGGGACTCCCCCTTCCCGCTTGTCTACTGAAGCTTAAAGGTAGATGAACTTCGCACCCGAAAAAACCTTTAGACTCCCAATATAGAGATAATGCTGTACGCATGTACCATTGGAAAATATCTTTTTTAATTTTGTTACTACACCGCGCGCACGAAATTCATTGAATGTAATGAGTACAAAATAATTCGCGGTCTAAATTTCATGCACTCTCGCTAACGTTTGAAAAATATCCGAAATTACAACTGTCATGAGAAAGCTTCTCAATTTCGTTGATCGTATTCGTCCTAAAATTAGTCAAATTGCTATAAGTATTATATTTTACAAATTTATTGAATGAAACTAATAGTTATTCTCCAAGTAATTTCCAAAATTTGAAGTTCAAATCTGTGTCAATTAGGAAAAGTTTTAAATGTCGTCAGCTTGTTTCTCTTCTTTTAATTGCACATCAATGATTCATTTTGACGTTACGTGTTCGTAAATCACGCATATACATATACGATCGGTATAATCCAGTTTTAACCAGACAGTGATTCATCGTAAATCTATGAATGAAATTTTGGGGATGCAGCCTAAATACATACATACGAATTAGTAGTTACTTATAGATTGCAACAATAAAGCTTAATCATCAGTTTTTACGGACTATCTCATCAAAGGTATGATGAAGTAGATGTCAGCCAAATAATTAACGTGCATCACTATAATGTAATCGGATTTGGCTGCCTAAAAGTGCATTAAACTTTCCCGGGAAAACTAGGTTGCCCTTAAATAGAAGTAAAATAAAAGACAAGTAACAACTTACTTCGTGTTGGTAATCGCATTCATCATCATAAGCATAACATACGATTCATGTCCTATGACAATTAGAAACCTTTTCGCATGCAATGGCTATGGCCATTTCCACAACTCTTTACAAGAACGTTTCAAATTATTTGTTAGACACTCCCAGCACATTTCCATCATATCCATGACCCGTCCGAAAATACTTTAAAATGAGGTTAATGCAGCTCGCAAGAAGTACCGTTCTTCCGCAAGACTTTGAACTAATTCCCCGCAGTCCTTTGAGTCAGTCTCCCTTCAGTACTGTCTTATTTCTGTGCGTGACATGATTGTTAATGAATGGTTGATAATGGTGACTGGTGATGGTGAATTTCTGTGCTTCCTATGTCTTTTTTTCATGTTGCTAAGGAAGCCGCTCTACATCGATTAGCCCGGAGAGTTACTATAGCAAGGGTCGATGGCTTTATTCTCCTGCTTGTTTATTTTTTTTTGCTTTTGATTTGCCGGTATATTGCAATAAGGGATGACGTAGGTGGTTGTGTCATTTGTTAACTAAAACGAAGAACAGTAAAGGAAAACCATAAAGAAAAATGTTTTCCATATTTATAGCGGCTTGTGCGGCGGTGAGTCCTTTTTTTGTTGTTTTGTTATTTGGAATTTGGTGTGTTATAGAAATATATTCGTGTGCATTTAGGGAGAGCAAACCCAGCATATAAATACTCGTAATCGATGCGACATTTATCATATTGCTAATTACAACCGTCTTTATGTTTGTTTTCTCACTCTTTTTATTTGCTCTATTCATGTGAATACTATAAATAAATCGCAAACGAACCAAAAAAAAAATTTGAATTTTATATCGAAACCCTCCTCACGATTTTAACATCATCAACCCAGGAGCCATCGCATTCTTCGATTGAGGAGGAAGACGAGGATGAAGACGATGACGAACTCGAAGATAACGATGGAGTCGATCAGATGCGCACCAGCACTGGAGGTACCAGCCAGTCGGGTGGAACTGGAGGCAGTGGCAGCGGAGGGGGTACTTTGCCCATTCGGCAAAGTAATTCTAGGCTCCCATCGGTACAGAAATCAAATTCATTTTAACAAACCAAAACAGAAATCTTGTACATTTTTTTCTCTCTTATTTTTGTTGTTTGTCTTATGTTTCTGTTTATTTTTTTTTTTCTTGGAATTAATTTCGCTTTCTTGATGTTGTTCTCAAATGCCACACTCACCCAAATTAATCTATGATTTGCACCAAGAACACCATTTTAACCACCATCTTTTTGCATTTGATCGTTTTATTTTCTACTCATTGTTAGATCACGTTTCATCACCAGCGCCTTGCAATTTTTTTTATTTGTTCAATGTGAAACAATGTTGGACGACAAAACATAATTATAAAGAAGAAAAGTGACTTTTCTTTAATTTTTTTTTTTGTTATATTAAACCTCTGTGTGTCTCCTAATTTGTTTGTACTATACACGATATTGTTATTGGAATTTTATAATATTTTTGTTTGTTTTTTATTTCCCTTTGTTATATAGTGGTGTTGAAGTTTTTATTTTTCTCTCTATGTGAGTAGAAACGCATTGATTATTTTCTAATGTCGGTCTTATTTAATCTTCCAGACTGCAACACATGGTGCGATTCGGATGTTGAATAATAATGTTCAAAATGGTAAGATAATTATGTATTTCAATATGTATTTTTTTAACATGTATACGTATGAATTTGCAAGCGGAATTGAATTGTTAAATTCTTTACACATTGCTATTTTAAATATTCTTTTTCAGACAATCTTAGGTATTGGTTTTGCGATAGATGAATACCCAAAATCACAACGGACAATTCTTCAAACATTGCTATTTTATTTTATTTAAAATCCACTTCACACTTCATAGTTGACCGAACACTCCCTGGCCAAATACCTAAGATTGTCTGAAAAAGAATCTTTTAAATCTGCGGGACAGCTTCGCCCACTCCCTTTGCCGAGTTTTTACTTGGTGTGCTTGAGAAAGACACAACTTGTTAACAAACACTTCTGTTGGAGTTATAGCTATTTTATCAAGTTAGTCCTAGGTTGTTGCGCCAATTAGCTAGGTGTAGTTACGCGCAACCATTCGTTTGCGTGCGTTTTTATTTTGAGCACTAATAAAAGGGATCTTAAATTTTATGGCGAATGACCAAGGATAGTCATTCTCTCAGGTGTTTGTCAGATGTTTGGCGAGAGGTGTCACAGTGGAAACAAACATTAATGTGTAATTATTAGTGTTTTTCCGAAGACCTTAAGGTTACGCGAACAATTTAAAAAAAATATCGTTTGAATGCAAAACTGGAAGCAGTTGACCAAGTACTGATGTAAGTGGATACCTTGGGTAAAGGACACCTTTCCCCAGACAGATATCACAAAGGGTGGTCAGTACTTATCTGATTGTAGGACTGAGTACTCCTTGCCAGCCCACAAACCTAACCTAACCTAGTTGACGTCTAAGGTCACTTCGATTTGTATAGCCGCCGAAGTAAGACGAGGAAACATTTTATATCATCTTACATAAGCACTTTATTTGTTTGTAAGAACTCTATTCATTTTACGTTTAACGTCCTCCAATATCTCGGTGAACTCAAAAATTTGCGTTGCAGTGTACCAAATGGCAAACTTATTGAATAACATACTTTTATTTGCACAACGCACATTTTATGACCAACATCCAAAAAAATGGATCTAAGTTCTACATTAATGATGTTTTGTATGATATAAACTGAAGAGTTTATGTGGAACTTGATCTGATGAGGCTTATCAGCAAACGGACGTTGAGCACATTGTACCACAGGAAGTATAAGAAATGTAAGTGAGAGCAACGAAGATAAACATTTACATACTCTTCTTAATACATAATACCATACATTTTTTAAACACAGTGACATCGTTGAGCAAATGACGCTTTGATGTTTACAACTTCCGTCCTTGTGTCCTCGTGCCTTTAACGAATAAAATATTCCTGCCTGACCAATCCCAATTTTCAGTACACAATATTTTGCGTGCCATTTTGCGACATGTATTGTATTAGACAGCAGTAAACAGCTCCTCTCTATTTCTGCATGACTTTAACATATAAAACAAACCTTTAATCTCCTCTCTGTATAATTATGTTTTAAAATACATGAAACTACATAGACATACATTATATGGATAATGGATGGTGAATGAAATTAAAAAAGCTTCTTTTTCAAAGCTTTATTGCCCTGTTTTCGTTTACCGTAACTCGTTGTGTTGCTGGCTCTCTCTTTACAAAAATCACCACAAGTTTGAGTTTGTCCTAAATTGTTGTGGACTCAATTGTTTTTGATTTTAACATGCATCAGCGAAATTCAAATAATGAGACCTTTTCAAACCCTAATTTGATCCAGATTGTCCCATGGGTGTTTTCTCGTGCGGCTTCGGCCTCTTGGCGTTCTGTTTTTAGAACGACTTCCCGTGCGTGATTTACGTTAACAGTAATTTATGCTACTTTGTAGGTGTAGGTCTAGGTCATTTATTTTTCCATTGAGCTGAAATTTTACACTGGATATGCTGGGTTATCGCTCGGATTATATTAAAGCGTTAGTATTTCCAAACCCTAAAACTATATTAACTCGGTCAAAATAAATAAAAAAAAATAATATCAAAACTGGCATCTGACAATTCAAAAACACACTTCTTCTGTCTTGTATTCGCTAGCCGTTTGGTCATAAGGCGACGGCAATTTCTATTTATCTGCCCACCACATACATTAACAGTGTCTAGACGAAGCACCATTCTCACTGTGCCAGTCAGCACAAAGTTTTCCGTTGTTGGGGCATGAAGTTGCCAAGGTCACTGGTGAAATTATCGAATGA
This sequence comes from Cheilosia soror, assembly GCA_949372485.1. Classification (NCBI taxonomy): domain Eukaryota; kingdom Metazoa; phylum Arthropoda; class Insecta; order Diptera; family Syrphidae; genus Cheilosia; species Cheilosia soror. The sequence continues at coordinate 100,811,282 of OX443563.1, forward strand.
CAATTTCCCCCAGTTTGCGTAAATAAGTGGCAGAGAGGTTTACTCTGGAAAATAATTTCAAAAAAAATTGTCATTAAAATGATAAAAAACTGAGAAAATTACATTTGGCTGCATGTTTGGGCCACTTTCACGAATCCATCATCAACCCTTTGTGTGCGATGGAATACCACAATTAAATCGTCATATGGGGAACAGCAAACAATCCCTCTAATTGCCACCCCATACGGCGGCGGCGACAACACAGAAGTTTCTCTATTCACACTGAAATGGGTTTCATTGAGCCTTCGTCCGCCGAGTGCAATAGCGGCGCATATACATTAAAATAAATATTCTAATTACCAACTCCATACTTTGTGTTGCGCCATTAAAGGAAAAAACTACAAGACCAAGTCCGCACACTCACACGAGTGACGGCGGGTACATTTCCATACCAATCAATCACATAAGTGCCCCATTAGACCACTGAAGGTTGTGGTTTGCGGTTTTGTTGGCTTAGCCGTTGAGAGTGTCATAAGCCAACTACAAGTGCTGACGTGAAGAGGTACATATCCCGAGGATATTTTGAGTGTGTCTCATATAAAAATGTGATCATGATAATAAATAGTAACCTTTGTTTCGTTGCAGGACACCGCACAAATCGTGTAACACTATCTCAAAGTGCTATCACAACAAACGGCCAGAGTGAGCACGCTGAGAATATTCCACCACCCTCGGGTATAGCCAGATCGCGAACAACAAATAACGCCAGAAACATGGCGACGACCGCTAGTTCCTCAGTGGTAAACAACTCTGGCCCGCGGCGATCCTATGTCGTGAAGGAGGTGGAACGCCTTAAAGAGAACCGCGAGAAGCGACGCGCCCGACAAGCCGAACTAAAGGAGGAAAAGAACGCCCTAATGAACCTCGATCCGGGCAATCCTAATTGGGAGACAGCTGCAATGATACGGTTTGTGGCGACTCAGACATTTTTTCTTTGCAACCGACTTACCGTTTGAATTATTTTTCTTTTCTAGTGAATACCAAAGCAACTTGGAGTTCCGACCCTTGACCGATGGTCAAACGATTGAAGATCACCAAATCACAGTCTGTGTACGTAAGCGGCCACTCAGCCGCAAAGAGAATTTGCGAAAGGAAATCGATGTGATATCAGTGCCTAGCAAGGACACATTAATTGTGCACGAACCGAAAAGCAAAGTCGACTTGACTAGATTTCTTGAGAATCATAAATTCCGTTTCGACTTTGCTTTCGATGACCAATGCAACAATGAAATGGTTTACAAGTAAGTCTTGGAAAACTCCACCCTGACACGCGAATTTATTTTATATTGATGTCTCTTTTTTCGTTACAGATACACAGCAAAACCGCTTGTTAAGACGATTTTCGAAGGTGGAATGGCAACATGTTTTGCTTATGGCCAGACTGGTTCCGGCAAAACTCACACCATGGGCGGTGAATTTAATGGCAAAGTACAAGACTGTAAAAATGGTATTTACGCAATGGCAGCTAAAGATGTCTTCGCCTACTTACACGGCACACGCTATCGGAGTTTGAATTTAGTGGTCTCGGCAAGTTTCTTCGAAATCTACAGTGGAAAGGTATGTTTGCATTTATTTTATATTATTTCGGAACGAAGTGTTGGAAACAGCGTTACGTCCGAATTGTGTTGTGGGTAAAAATTTGCATTTGAATTTGAACACAACAAGCCGCCACTAATGATGCTTCATGTCTAAGAACTATAAAAAATAGTGCAATTGGTTGGTTATTTTTACAATGATAGTGTCGATTTGATTTTATCGGTGTCATTTTCACGCCTTTTATCGATTTACTTTGATGCCCAGTGTGTGCGATACCATTATCGAATTACACAAAACTATATACGAATAGGATAAGTGGAAGAAAGCAATAGAATTGTTGGCTGGTTCGTAGAAGTGGTGATTTGAAATGAATTTACATAATTGCTTACTATTGTCTAATTGATAGACATTTGGTTCGAGTTTTCTAATTTGTTGGTTAACGTTGTACTTCTAAACGAAGAAGCTTCTTTTTTTACAAATCCTAGCGCACTCAAACCAATCCCGGTCGCATATATTGAAACTCTACTATAATATGCCCTCAGTCGGGACGAACTCGATTAGCATTTACGGCCGATTATTATTGCACAGAAACCCTACTTTAATCCTCCCCTCATGAGTTTCAGCTACAGTTCAGAACTCTGCAATTTCGCTCACGTTGTCATTATAGAGTGGATTCGAAAACTCTCAAGTTATAGCAGCCCTATTGGTAATTTGATTACCCCATTCATATGTATCTTACTAAGTTAAAGCTACAGTCTGGAATGGACCAGCGTTAGAAAAACAAAAAATGATTCTAGATGAAACACATTTAGCTGATTGTTGTGGTATTGAATCTGCCTGTAGGTTTAAAAACTCTATTTTCGGACAGAGAAACATCACCTTATACTTCCAAACGCTTTGTTACAGTCCTTACACTTGCCTTCATCATAAATCAATCAATTAATCAATGAATGATTGCTTTTCTTAGGTCTTTGATTTGCTCTCCGACAAGCAGAAACTGCGAGTACTTGAAGATGGCAAACAGCAAGTTCAAATAGTTGGCCTAACCGAAAAAGTCGTCGACAGTGTTGAAGAGGTATTGCGGCTCATTCAGCATGGCAACAACGCACGGACATCTGGTCAGACATCGGCCAATTCAAATTCCTCCCGGTCACATGCGGTATTCCAAATTGTACTGCGGCCACCAGGCTCCAGTAAGATTCACGGCAAGTTCTCGTTCATCGATTTGGCTGGCAATGAACGAGGGGCTGACACATCATCGGCGAATCGACAAACCCGCATGGAAGGTGCTGAAATCAATAAATCGCTGCTAGCGCTCAAAGAATGCATCCGTGCCCTCGGCAAACAGAGTGCCCATCTGCCATTCCGCGTATCAAAATTGACCCAGGTGTTGCGAGACTCATTTATCGGCGAGAAGAGCAAAACCTGTATGATTGCCATGATTTCGCCCGGCTTAAGCTCATGCGAGCACACACTCAACACATTGCGATACGCCGATCGTGTCAAGGAGTTGGTTGTGAAAGATCCTGAGCTACGGAACGATGATGTGGAACAAATGATGGAGGACGACGATCACAAGAATGGACAAATGAATGAGAATGAATACGCTCACTTGCGTTCATTGAATGTAAGTTTATAGCTTTAAATTTTGTAGCATGTAAATGTAACGACAATTTGCAGGAACATGATATGTCCGAAGAGTTGCTCGATCAACACGCCGCTATATCAGACCTTCAGCAAGCTGAGGAGATTGTGGTGGATCAACACAAAGCTATTAATGAGTTTTTGACACAGTTTCTACCGGCAAGTCATAAGCTATACAATCTAACCAACTACGTGGATTATGATCAAGACAGTAAGTTGGATAGTCTAGTCATCTTAGTCATCTTGTTTTAAATGACAACTATAAATTGTGCCCCTTCCATTCACAGCTTACTGCAAACAGGGCGAGGAACTCTTTACACAGCTGGCTGAAATTGCGACAAGTTGTCGAGACTCAATGGCAGACTTCCGCCGAAAACTGGCCAAGGAAGAGATGCTGTCTTGCACTATGAAGCCGGGAAAGCGCTAAAACGAATTTTTCTGTGAATTTTTCGGTTATTAAAAAAATCATTTTTGTACTCATTCACTGCTATCACACCTCTAATGAGAATGAACATCTACGCCGCCTTTTCATTCTCAAATCTGCGCAAAGAAGAAAAAGACAGTATGCTGCATTCAAGAAGAAATCTTGTCTATCTTGTTTTTTCGTATTAATTTTATTTCATCACCCCTTTATAATTAATTATAATTAAATTCATATTTTTTTTAATTATATATCGTTTCTTTCTTCTCTTTTGTCCTCGACATCGGACAAATACAAATGTAGCAACAAACTAAATATAATTAATTTCTTTTGTATGGGAAATCAATTTTAATTTAGGCTTTTAGTGGGAGTCTTAGATGATCATCATCACACTCGTATTACCCAAAAAGAAGGAGATTAGAAAGAGATTTTGATTTTTACACACAATTGTATACCTATGCTTGAATATTGAAGACCTCAACTACATAAAAAGCATCGCATGATCTGTCATGTCGTATTAAGTTTAGAATTCGCTTCTTTAGTTTTATCACAGATGTTTTTTGATCATTTTTTTTTTTAATTAAATTATTAACCATTCGTATGAATAGATATTGTTGTTTTTGTCCCTCTTTTCTTCTTTTTAATTATGTTTGCTTTTGTAAGATAAATTATAATAAGTTTGTGTTTATTTTGATTTCTCAAAACTAAAAAAGAAAAATCCCAACCCTGCTTCCTTGCTAAACTAATTACAATTAAGCGGTGTTAATTGTAAAAGCTAAAAAAAAATAGAAAAGCCACAGATTCAAAAATATCTCAATTCATCGAAACACACAAAAAATTAATTTAACAGAATTTGTTTTCTTGTTTGGAAATGTTGTTTATAAGGTGATTACGAGTATGAAAAGAGAAAAAACATATTTTTTGTAAAATATTAAATTACGGGTTGAATCTGAGGATAGTGGTTATTTGCGATTATTTAATAATTAAATTAATGTCACCCAGTTGAGAGAGCTAAAGTTTTTTCTTAGTGATTTTACAATCAATAAAAAAAAGTTAAAAATACTGTATGTTGAGAGCTTGTAATGATTTTTTTTCTTTTATTCAAATTTTGAAACAAAATCTAGCGATTTAGCAATTTTTTATTTATTTGTTTTTTTTTTTACCCCTATTCTTGAATAAACTAATATTTAGTAAAGTACTTTTTTATCTTTTGTTTTAATTTACAAATACATAATGGTTTAAGTTCGTTTTTTTCAGCATTTGTAATACATAATAGAGTCCGACTTTCACCAATTCATCACTCGTTTTACATGTTTCGATGGAAATATTCTCTTTTTTAGAGGAAATCGGAAAGTGTCTGAGTAGTTAAAATGTTTGACTACTGGGGTCTAGCACGTAACTTGATACAATCGAGTTCAGTCGATACATTCGAGCTCTGGCAGCACCTAATTTGTCTCAATCGATTATTCTCGATTGATTATCCTCGGTTGAGACAAATTAGGTGCTGCCAGAGCTCGATTGTATCGACTAAACTCGATTGTATCAAGTTACGTGCTAGACCCCCTGTTCAGGCAAAAAAAAGTTTGCCATCGGTCGACAAAAAAGGGCCTCAAAAGGATTTACATTACTCGAGTTACTGCGTTCGCATTTCGTGAGCGAGGAATATGACACGGAATTATGTCGATTTTACAGGCAAATAATATTCTATTCAGTCAAGTAGTAATCGTTTGTTCAATGCGGATATTCGGCCCCTGTTGAAATCATAATTATGTATTTCAGTCCGAAACGCTAAAAAAAATAACAAATAATCGCTGCCCTAAAAAGTAAGCCACAGTCTGATATTGGAAAACATATTCGGCCCTAGCGAGGTATCCGTCGGAACGGAAAATTCTCCGATTTCATACGAATTGGAGGATATTTGCTGCGAGGTATACTTCGGAAGAGCTTTTCGGAATTTTGTTCCGACGGATATGTAACGCACACTGGTGTTTTGCGTTTCAGTGCGATCGAGTGCGTTTTTATTGATATTTTTCAGCTTCATACGAATTTTCTTCCCATATTCTCCGACAGGAATTGGTTGCGGAATTTGTTTACGATTTGCAGTGAAGTGTTGATAAATGAAAGCAATAAAGAAAAAAAAAGCATTTTAGCAAAGTAATTGGTTGTATTTGTTGCTTTCCAGGGCAAAAACAAACGAAAAAAACAAGCACTAGGAAAACACCAATGGACCACGGAACAGATCATGTCAAATTAATGCGTTGTCGCATTTTAATTATTCTTTCCGAAGGCGGATACCTCGAATGTAATTTGAGTCTCCGACGGAGTACGCGTTGCGGAGAATTCTCCGTTCCGACGGATACCTCGCTAGGGCCGAATGTCCGGTGATAGCACGCTGCTCATTTATTTCCTTAATGACATGGAGGAAGATACTGCTCTAGAAATTAAAATAAACATGCAACTTTGATATTCGAATCTGTTTATCGTTCTAACGATACTTGCGCTTCGTACTTGATTTTCTGCATTTTCTCAAAACGAAAATAGATTTTGGTACCAAGGGTCCTTAAAAAATGCCGCACAAATTATGATACAATATACATAATTAAATCATCAGAAATATCAGCTGCATTATTGAGTTTGAAAAAAACAACTCAACTTAAAGAATGTACTCATCCGCCAGGAAAACGCCGATTGAAACGACATCATCGGCAAATATAGAAAACTGCGATTTCGCAATGATGATTCCTCTATGTGTATAAACTTACTTACTGGTTGCACAGTTTCCCAACTAACAAAATACCCATCACCACCAAGGGTATGCAATGCAAATTGCGCAGCAGACATTCAATGAACATTCCAATTGCATACTCTTCGGCGTGTAATCACACTGAGTAGTGAGGTGATATTTGACTATTACATGCTTTTAGTTGCGGAGTTAATAAAATAAACATGGAGGTCGTAGATATCGCTTATAATTTTCATAGAATACTTACGATTTTAACTCTTATACCCTATTCACACCAAGCCGAAAACTGGGTTTTTGCGAAAACAGTCGGAAACTACCTCCAAAACAGAAGTTTTCCCATACATATTGCAGTTTTCAAAACGAGTAGTTTGAGGTCGTTTTCCATGAAAACGCCACGAAAACGAGTACAATCGTTGGGTTGTTGAAGCAGACACACCTTTTGCAACATTCAGCGAGCTCAGCAAAACTGCTGACATGATGTGAGAGACTGAGTGAGAGCAAACTACCTGCCACAACTAAATGATATTTTCAGGTGTTTTGATTTTGAATGTTGCTTATGTTAATTATTTAATGCATTTAACCATAAGTTAACGATTATCAAGTAGCTTAAATAATTTTGTTTGTATATTATGTCAATACGAGCGAAGTTTAGTAACTAAATTAAAAGTCTAGACGCCATAAACATTTCATATCTAGTTTCACAGCTAATTGAAACGTCAAACGAAAACGGGTTGGTGTTCGGTGTGAATGCATCCACGAGTTTTCTAAACTTTTTTGACGAAAACTCGGTTTTCGGCTTGGTGTGAATAGGGTGTTATACCCTAATGTTACAGTTAAATCGGCTATTCACTCCAGCCCTAAAAAGATATCGCCATATATTCACACAGCAAAAGCAAAACGGAACTTACTCTTTGTAGATTACCCGGTGTATCGTCACGCACTACTTTACGACAGATATCAACCTGATTTACTGGCATTCTATCAGTGAAATTATATCGTCGATGCAACAAATCATACATTTCTTTTCATTGTAGGTAGGCTACTTTGAACGATAGTTAAAGTCATATGATTTATAATTTTATATATTTATCAAGATCATTTTATTTGAGATGTCGTATGAGTTGCATTACTGTTTTCAGACTTATGGCATTTCCGACGGGTCATACCAGAAGTCTATGGGCCTTACAAATACCAATAATCATTTTAAACCTTAAAATTAAATATTTTGTATATGGAATTTTTCGCCGTTTTGACTTCGTAAAAGTTAGGTATGCCTTTTATTATCGTGTAAAATGGTTTAAGAGTTCAAAAATTATTAATACCCAAATAACCACACGACTCGTATTTTAATATTGGGTCCATTGCTCAATAAAATCACGACACAAAGAAAAAGCTGAATATCAAAACTACAATTATTGTAAGGAATACTATACAATAAATAATCATATAAAGTAGAGCTGAGATCCATATACACACATTTATACAAAATCTCTACCACCTGTTATGTAGTCAAAATATCTATAAAATAACATGCAAAAACAAAAATTACAAAAGAGCAAAACTACCATTTCTTTTTAGAACTTAAATTTTATTTAAATACAGTCAAACTGCTTTTAAGTGTAATAACATTTTTACACAAATAAATTTGTTAGTTTCAAATAAGGAGTATACATTTTAAATCTTACATTTATGTGATATGTGTAATAGATTCTTTTCAAATTGTAAAAGTTAGATAGAACAGAAGTAATGAAACTACATTCAAATTATAATTATTGAAAGCCTTTGTAAAATTGCATTAGCACGTGGGATAATTTGCATTATTACATAAACAAAAGACTTGGTTCCATAGAGTAATTTATCAATAACAAAAGATATTAATATTAAAATGAAAATATAAAAATAGACTAGCATTACTATTAGTAGTTATCAAATATGTATGCGTAGTAGAATAATCAAATGTAGAATTGTGACTACTAGAAATTAAAAATTCTATTATTGTACTAACAAAATTTAAGACAGAAAATTATAAATACATTATACATATTTATGAAACAAAACCGAGAAATAATAATAAATTTTGTTTGCTTATTATAAAGTATGGTCTAATTTTTTTTTTCGTATTTTGCGGCTTTAAGAAGAAAAATTCATAGGTACATTTATCATTGATTTGATACCATTTTGCGTATTTAAAATTAAAATTTATTTTATTATTATTATTATGTAATGAAATTTTTCTGTTGACCAAGTTAGTTTTTCTTGTGGTGTTTATGTGGGCTTATTGGTCTATATTTTCCTAATGCGAATGTTAATTAAACAACGGCTGAATTCCAAAACGTAAAAAAATGCGCATTGTGAATGCACACTGCTTTTCTAATGCAAGGTTATGAATGCTTTTGCGCTGCTTTGCATTTGTTATGCTTTGCAATTTTTGACGTTTTGGAATGACTTTGATGCGAACTATCATAAAATGTCTCAAACACCAATTTATTAATTTTGTTGACCTCCTCCAAAACGACTCTCCACAGCACCTTTTTCTTCCTTCTTTTGTTTTGGAAATCGGGTTCAATTGGCGGTTTAAAATTATATGTCAAAAGTCCTGCATCATAATCATTCATGATGCTCTGTTTGCTTTTGTTTGCGCAGTTGATGCGTTCACAATGCGTTTTAGAAAAGTATGCATTGCATCATAGTAATCTGTTTGCGTTTTGGAACGCTTGATTAAGCAGTAATGCAGAAGTACTGCGTTTTGGAATTCAGCCAACCATTCCATTCTTTCACCTTACGTTTCGTTGGTATTTTTCCAACATCCTCAGGGGTACATGTTTTTTTATTTAAGCTTCAGGGATGATACAATAACATGAGTGTTCTATTTAATTATTATCCTAATAGTCTACTTACATAGTTGTTACAATACTACATTTAAAATGTTTTTTCGCACAATAAACAAATAAATAAATAAATCAAGAGAATAAATAAATAAATAAATAAACAACACTAAAACTTAAACATATAACTAAACTAAACTAATACTAAATGGCCACACTGTAGTTTGTGTTTATGTTGTCTTTGTCCTCTTTGGTGTTCATCGTTATGGCTAATTTTTGTTGGATTCTCAAACTCTCCAGTGCGAATCTCTTGTTGTAGTTCTTCTCTTTGTCCAGTATTGTGAATCGTGATGTTGTCAAAATCAGCTGTGTGACCAGAGTCTGATATGTGTTGTGTTGTCATAGTCCCGTTGATGTCTTCTCTTTCCTTATGTCTGCCTGGTGTTATTATTATGTTTTATTAACAAGTAATGATAAAATTACATGCTAATACTATTATTAACGAGCATAGTTGCAAGGACTATTAGCTCTATGGTATTATATTTGATTTTACACTCTTATATCTTCAGATTCTAAAAATTGGTTGATTTGGTTGATATTTTCATGATTTTTTTTCCTTTAGCAATTCATATATTGAAGTGTTTTTAAACTTACTTTTAACTATTATGTATTGTTCTAATAGGTGGTGTACATCTAGGTTAACAATGCATGATTGGCAAACAGAGGGGTTGTCCTTTTTGAGTAAATGTTGATGGGTAACCGAAGTATGACCCATCCGTAGTCGCACATAATTGGAGATTTTCGATTTTGCAATGGCTGTTGGGTAGACGGGATGTGATCTTTCTGGATTAATTTTTTTGTAGTGGTGAGGATATAAGCTCCAGTCGTTGAGCAGTTTTTCTTGCTGGGCTTGGTGCATGTTTTTTTTAGGTCTTCTTGCTGTAGGTATATGTTAAAGCTGTAAACTGGTGTGTTTTTGGCGGAGCGCTTTAGCAGCAGCATCAGCCTGTTCATTGCCTTGGATCCACTTTAATCTGCATTGGGATTTAGGAATGATGTCTCTTATCTGCGCAATGATGTGTGATTTGTGGTTGTTAATGGCTTTGAGCACTGAAAAGCTATCGGTGCAGACGACATATTCTTTGCAGAGGTTGACAGTTTTTGTGGCTTTTAGGATGGCGAAAGCTTCTGCGGTAAACACCGAGCAATATATTGGTAGGATGCCAATACTAAGGATGTAACCGTCGTCAAGTGTTACTGCGAACGAAATTGATTCGTTAGTTTTTGAGCCGTCGGGGAATATTAGTCTCCAGCCATCTGATTTTAGGTTTGATGATAGGCCAGCGAACAATCTCCGGTATGTTGCGTTGTTCGTATTTGTTTTACTGTACTCAGCGAGTGATTTTAAATACATGCATACTTCTCTCGGAAAAGGCGAATTTATAACTCTTCAACAGCGCCCAAGATGGTGTTAGGTCTGAAAATATGGTTCGAACAAACGAGTTCCGAAGATTGCTTGTCCGGTAGCCAACTAGTGTGTTTTTGAAAACGAATAACGTCACGGTCAATTATACTGCTATTGATGATTTCCGATTCTGATATACATTGGTGAACTATCTTGTAGTGAACTTAAGTGAACTTCGTTAAGTTCCTCTTAACAGCTGTGAAATAAAATAGGCATGGCTCAGCGACTACTCTTCAGAGCGCCAGTGGTTAAAGGTTTGATGTAGATGTAGGAACTTTTATTATTTGAATTGCTAGGACTTGTATACTAATGTACTACAAATATGAATTTGTAATACAAGTGCATTATTTATACAATTTTATCACATTTCTGTAATACGTAGCTGCTAGTTGACTGGCACTACTGCAATACTATATGTGGGAAATTTCTAGTAAATGAAATCTTATGTCGACTTCCATTGGGCAAGAAAAAGCACTTTTTTCAGATTCAGGGGGCTTATTTCCAAATACGCGGCGGATCGCTTTTCATCGCGGATTGGTAATTTTATATTTCCAAAAGCGATTCGATCCATCCAAAAGCGATAGCTATTGTGAGGATTGCTGGCAATAAATCCGCCAGCAATCCGTCACCTGAATAGCTATCGCTTTTGACAGCTTTTTTAAATACAAAAATATCAATCCGCCATGAAAAGCGTTCCGCCGCGCATTTGGGAATAAGCCCCCAGATTTCAGACCAGTTTTTATGCACAAGAAATGAGCTGTCTGTCAAATTGGGTGGAAAAAACACTTTTTTAAAGATTCAGAACACTTGCGAATCTCGATTCGGGAGCGAGATTCACACATACTTTCTTCAATCCCAAAACAAGAGACATTTGTAAATATAAATTGCAATAAAAAAAATAGCAGACTTTCAAATAACACACCAACACAAATGCAAAAAAAAGTGGGTTGATTGTCAGATTAAATTTATGACTCTGTCGATAAATTTTTCTTAGAAAATGTGGTGAAGTGTGTCTTCTGTGCATTTTTCCCACTGCAGAAAGCTATGGCCCATATTGTGATTGTCGATCAGCGATCGTCACGACAATTATTGTCGATTGCGTCGATTGATTTTAGCTATTCGTACACACAAAAATTTGTCTCCTCCAAGAGAAAGAATCGATCAGACATTGGTAATCGACTACAAGCGACTGTCAGGTCGACAAATATCGATCGCAATCGACAATCACAGTTCTCGATCAACGATAAACTATCGACACTCACAATAGGAGTGGACACTCACACTGGATTCTCAATGTTCTTCGATTGCCTGTGTTCGTAAGTATAAGTTACATTGATCAATATGCAGCCCTATTGCGAATATCAATTGATAGTTGATACTTATCAATCAATTTTTCGAAATGGTATTGCGACGATCAATTGTCAATGAAGTGTTGACCGATTGTGAACGTGCATCAATTAGCGATAGTCGGTTGACAAAACGGTATTGTGAAAGTCAATCGCGAACAATCACCCTTATTCTACGTGGCGTTTATATTAAACGACAGCTGGCGTTTTTTGAGTCGAGTCGCTTTAGTGTCGTTTTAGTATCGGTATTCTATTCCTTGAACGCCTCCTCTCTCATTTATTTTACATTCCACATGAGTTCCACACCAACAACTGATAGTTGACAAGTAGGTATCTATGGCAGCAAAAGAGGGATTTTTTTTGGTAAATTGTTTAACACATGTAATTTAAAACCCAACAAAACCAAACGAAAAAAACTGTTTAACAGTCCTAATTTGGGTTTTGCCCAACCAACCCTTAGTAAAATCCTAACAGAAATGTCTACCATTATCGCAGAATATGCCCAAAATGGATAAACATGCATTACACGGCAGAAAAATGCAATTGTGCAAAAATGATGTTTTATACCAAAAGGCTGGAATTTCATTTGATCGGGGTTTGTTATTTTCACCCTTAATAATGAGAATAATGAAATCACTGCATAAATATAAACAATTACCAAAACTCACATGTTTTTTCTTAAATTTGCATCCTAGTCGTTTAAGAATTTGTAATCGACAATAATCGGCGTTTTATGAGTCGTTTTGTGCAACTAAAACGACAGTCAGAATGCGAAAAACTGCGTAGAACTTGTGTTCCACACTACTTAAACGCCACATGTCGTTGAACGACACAAAACGCCTAGAAACACACCACATGTAATACCGATTTCAAAAAACGCCATTTGTCGTTTAATATAAACGCCACGTAGAATAAGGGTGAATTTTATTGGTAGCTATCAATTTTTTAATCAATCGGAATTTCGGTGTTGATAAGGACGAATGCTTAAGAGAAGTGGAAGAATTTTTAAAATTGTTGAAGATCAAACATTTTTAATTGTTATTTTTTAAGGGGTAAAATAGTTTGCAATAAAAGGCAACTTAATAGATTGGGTGAAGATTTATTTCCAAAACTGGTGCGCAGGCGAAGTGGGAACAATTTGCAATAGAGCTAAATATCTTAGGACCACCTGAACAAGATTGACAGAAATAGCAAAGGGTACATTGTACAATATTTCCAATAACTTTATAATCAATTTAAATATCTGCATTTGTATAGGTGTGGATCGACCTAAACTGCAAGACAAAAAAGAAAAAGGTTGAAAATAAAGTCGAAATATCTGCGACTGGTGGTGGCCTTAACCGATGTCGCCAGTTTAATGATATGGGAAAGAGGCTGTGATTCGTATCCTTCAATTGAATACATGCGTGCATTAAGACTATAAAAGCCTTTTCTATTATAATAAAGGTGGTAAACTTTTTTTTGGGACCAAAGATTTTAATGTGTTTCCCATCCAAGCATCCTATTAGATTTGGAATTACACTTTTCTAAAAAAAAGGAGCTCAGAATTAGCCAAATTTCATTCCTTGGAAATTAAATTAGTTACCTTTGGTTTTCCAGTTCCAAAGGATTAGATGCGTCTCACAAACTCCTCCGTATAGCAGCCAATTCCGCATAATTTGTCTCGCCTTCGTCATCATCAAAAAATAATTCCACTAATGACATGTTTTTCAATAAATTGCACAATCGCAGATTTGTAACACTCGTAATTATGCATATTGTTTAAATAATTTGTTTGAAAGTCGTAACAATCACTCTTCAAATCAAATATATTTTAGAACTGTCAAAATTGAGTTTTCATTCACAATCACCCTTATTCTACGTGGCGTTTATATTAAACGACAAATGGCGTTTTTTGAAATCGGTATTACATGTGGCGTGTTTCTAGGCGTTTTATGTCGTTTAACGACATGTGGCGTTTAAGTAGTGTGGAACACAAGTTCTACGCAGTTTTTCGCATTCTGACTGTCGTTTTAGTTGCACAAAACGACTCATAAAACGCCGATTATTGTCGATTACAAATTCTTAAACGACTAGGATGCAAATTTAAGAAAAAACATGTGAGTTTTGGTAATTGTTTATATTTATGCAGTGATTTCATTATTCTCATTATTAAGGGTGAAAATAACAAACCCAGATCAAATGAAATTCCAGCCTTTTGGTATAAAACATCATTTTTTGCACAATTTCATTTTTCTGCCGTGTAATGCATGTTTATCCATTTTGGGCATATTCTTCGATAATGGTAGACATTTCTGTTAGGATTTTACTAAGGGTTGGTTGGGCAAAACCCAAATTAAAATCATTCCCCACACCGCAAGAAAACGCAATATCGAAGCCAGTTTTAAAATGACTGGAACTTTAAAATACAAAACATAAATACCTACAACAGTTTAGAAGACGAACAGCTTATTAACCTCGTCTTCTTGATTTAAACTGTTTTAATATCGCGACCATTAGGACTGTTCAACAGTTTTTTCGTTTGGTTTTGTTTGGATTTGAAATTCCGTGTGTTAAACAATTTACCAAAAAAAATCCCTCTTTTGCTGCCATAGATACCTACTTGTCAAATATCAGTTGTTGGTGTGGAACTCATGTGGAATGTAAAATAAATTAGAGAGGAGGCGTTCAAGGAATAGAATACCGATACTAAAACGCCACTAAAGCGACTCGACTCAAAAAACGCCAGCTGTCGTTTAATATAAACGCCACGTAGAATAAGGGTGATAACTTTATTTTTTGCGTTATGTTCACAATAGCTTATATTTTTATCAATTATATTTCGCAATACCAATATCAATTGCAATTGATAAATTGTGTCAACCGTCAACCGATTGATAGTTGATCTTCGCAATAGGGCTAATTATCTCCGGTATAACGATGGGAGTAGAATTTTCCATTACCTATAACTTCAAAAATACACATTTCAAAAGAAAAACGGCTTCACCTGTACTGCAACAAATACCAACCACAAGAATAACCAACTAGAAAATAAGTTTCTTACGACAAAATAATTAGTTTCTTTTATTATTTTATTTTCACATCATTTATAATCTGAAATTAACTTTTATGTTCATAAAAATATGGATAGCGAAGATGAAAACAAAAGGTCTACTTTTTTGGAAATTATTATTCTTGTTTGTAAGAGTGCCGAGAGTATTTGAAGGAAACAACCAATTCGCACATATTCATATAGGTAAGGTATTCGTTTAGTTGAAAAATAACAATTAGGTATTATGCGACATTACCAAACAGTAAGTAATTTGTTTCTTTATTTATGTTTGTTTAAATAAAAACAGAAACAAAAAAAAATGTATATAAATTTCGGCGTTGTTTTTTTATATTTACAATAATTTACTTAATTCTAATGCAGTTTTGTTTTGTTAAATTTAATTTACTCCTTTCTTCTTAATGCTTTTCATAAAAATAAATAATATTTCTTTTATTACCGTATAATTTTTGTTTGTTGCATACATTTTTTCAAAGTTTTTACACAATTTTGTTTGGTTAAATTGATTTTTCTTAGTTGTTATTAGGGTTTTTCTTTCTGTTTAACTACTCTTAAATTTTATTAATTGCACTTAATAAAATTTGTTATTTCGCATGTTATTTTAAAGTTTCGATTTGTTTGTTTTACTATTTTGGTAAATGGCTTTTGTGGCATCAAAGAAAATCTATAACAATTAGTGTTAACTTATTGCCTAGGGTTGTTACTATACATATATATTTATCTCTTTGTTTGTATCTCTTTATGTATATATATTATCTATTTCTTCTTTTCAAAAAGTCTTTGGTTCATCAGATAAAATTATAGATAACATTAACTGCTGATCTCTACTAAGAAGATTGTGGTGTGTACAAAAAAAACAAACAAAATAAAATAAATTATTTAAAGAAAGTAGAGAAAAAAAAACAAAAATAAATAAGAATACAACAAATAACAATAATATAAATAATTTTGTTTTGCATAAAACAAATATAACAAATTGAATATTTTTTTTTAGTTTACATAGCAGGCTAATATAATTTGTCTATTTGTTTGACTTAAAAAATAAATAATAGCACGATGTTAAAAGAATTGTGTAGAAAAGAACACCAATAAATGTGTTCATTAGAAAGCTGTTGTTTGGGTCGCTGCTGTTGCTGTAGTTACCTTTAAAACTTGAGCTGCAGTAACTATGATTGAATGTGAACTCTATATTTTGATTTGAGGCATAACTTTCGTGACTTGACATTGTGTGGTTGTGGTAGCAGTTTCTTTTGAGAGTTTGCACGTTTCGTAGTGACACGAAATTTGTTATGGCTTGATCGTGCTGCTCACCGCGTCTTCGATGACTGTGCGAAAATAATGATGAAGGAGACAGGGATGTCTTTGTAATTATTATTGCCGCTTTCTACATTTTATTGTGTATGTTTGTTTGTTTTAATTGCTGGAGAGAGATATATATTCAAAATTGAAATCAATTATTTTGAATGGCAACTTTTTATTTTTTCTGTGGGGCGGTTTGTTAGAAGTTAGCATATAGGCAAACCACACAGATATTAAGACAAGTCAAATAACGGCACTGTTAGGTGTAAGTTAGTAAAGAAGGTGACATGTTAGTTAAACGAATGTGCATACAGTTTTGCCGTTTACTCCAATAAGTCTTTTAATAATTAAAATAAGTCTATGTATATAATTGAACTCGCTGAGTAACGGATTTATTGGAAACTACAAACCGTCCATTGCCTTCCTTGGCAGCGCAAGTTTTTGCAATATCTAGCGTCAACAACACGAAATTACAAGACCACAAGTCTTAAGTGGGCTATCCATTCATCAACTGTGTCCCAGCATACCAGACAAAAGCCAATAGTTTCTAAAATGTAAAAATCCACAATTAACCAGCTCATTCAATAATTCTCGTTCAGATTGGGGATTGCTGAACAAAAACATATGGTTTGTTTGCTTGATTATGTAGCCAGTTGCAGGTTTACCGCAATGAGGTCAGAGTACTATGTATATGGATATGCAATGCATAAAAAGTCAGAAATCTGCAAATTTATTTTTATTTCTTTAATACATTTTATCTGAACCAAAAACATAAACACGTTTAGTCAAAAACGAATGCGGAAATAAACTGATCATACGTTATCCTAAGGCGAGCTAGACTAGTTTATGGGAACCGCTATTCCAAGTAAGTTCCACAAATAGCTGCAGAAAATTTAGAAATCAAAATAATATGGCTCGTTTTCTGAATTCAAATTACAGTCAACTCTCGATTAACCGGGGTGCTCGGGACCGAGCTCATTACGGAAAATCGAAAATCCCGGATAATCGAAAATGATATTCTTAAAGAAGAAACACACTTTATGCAATGGTTTTTCCGTTATTTATAAATCGATTTATATACTGAATCAGAAAAATTAACAGAAGAACGCAAACAAAAACAAACAAAACTTTGAATGTTAGGTTTTTCGTTTTTGTTTGCAAGAATTAAAAAGAGTTTTTGAAAATGATCACGGATAATAGAGTAAATCCTGGATAATCGATTTCTAAATAAATAAATTTTAATGAATTTTTGAAAAAAAAATTTCCGGTTAATAGGGTTGCCGGTTAATCGAATGCCGGATAATCGAGAGTTGACTGTATTGTATGGCATGGGCTGATGCCCGTTCTCAGTTCTAAGGAACATCGCTTCTATATTCTATAAACCCACAATATAGTAATTGTAAAAGGCTTTACGTGAACATATTACTTGAGTTTTTGCTGGCGCTGGGTAAACACATCCAAATAATTTAATGAATTCTGCTGTTGCTAAGCGAAGGTCAAAGATCCAACAAAATATCTGCGCTACGTATCATCATTTTTCATCTATGACTACTGTTTGCGTAGGGTTAGAACATTTTATTTAATTACTGCAAACATTAGACTTAAATTATTCAAAGTTTACTCGCATACATTATTATGTAGGTATAACAAAAATAAATTATAAAAAACCGTAAAAAGCTACTTTTAGAATGTTATGTGCACTTATATGTGACCAAATATAATTTAAAATAAATTAGTTAACTAACTAAGCAGGGATTAGACGTTATTGCTATTAGTTTCGCTGTTGCACTCGGTCTTACTATTCGTTTGATTTTTATGTTAAATACAAAAATTTATTAACTTAATGTAAATTAGTAGTTACATACAATTTAGATAGACGGTTAAGGGCTTTTGTTTTTTAGCTTCACTGTGTCGCTTTTGTTTGATAAAATTTAACTAAATTAGAATTTACTATTAATAACACGTGTGATGTGGGATTTAGTTATACTTTCTTTGTTTGTTAAATTTATAATAAAAAATAATTTTTTTTTTCTTACGCTCGTTCGTAGAACAAAATGTAGGCACTAGATGAAACTAAATGACTTTCCGACAAATCACCGCTGACACTGAAAGTATAATAAAAAAAAAATTAAGAGTAATGAAATAATAGTTACACTGGGGATGATTGGCACAGTACAAAAGCCTGTGGGGTTAGTTTAGTTCATCTATAAATTAAAGACGATCTAATTCTAAGGCTGAACCCACACCAAATAAAGCAGAAACAAACAAAGCAAAAACGACTGTTGCTAACCCACGCCAGATAAGGCAAAACAAAAACTTTTTTTTTTTGACTTGCCTAATTTGGTGTGGGTTATTGACAGTCATCTATACCAATTGCACTTAAGATGGCTTCCGACTGGGACAAAAATATGACTATTGTGGCAGCAAAATAATTTGTGCTAAGTGAAAAATGTTAAACAATATTGGGTGCATCCTGTAAACCAAAGAAGGACAAATATGAATTTAATCATTAAATTTATAAATGAACTTCGCCAGGATGAAGAAAAATTTAAAAACTACATAAGAATGAGTTTCGATGCATTTGATAAATATGTTGCCATTGCCGGCCGATTTTTAATCATTAATACTAATTTTTCGACGTCACACATATTAAAATGCTGCACTTCACAGAAAATGATTGAATGAAACATAAATGCCGATAGTCGTCGCTCGGATGCTTCATGTGTTTTATTTGGTGTTGTCTGTTTGACTAGTTTGGTGTGGGCGCTCTCATTTGATTACATGTGTTTCTCGCCTAAACATGCCTGAACTGTTTGATAGTGTTTTTGCCTAACTCGATTGTTTTGCTTAAAATGATTTATTGCTTATTTTGGTGTACGTTACTCCATAAGCTCACGTGCAATGTTTGACGTTAGGCAATAGAACAAAACGTTTTTGATTTCTTGCTTTGTTTTGCCTTATTCAGTGCGGGTACTCGTATTTAAACGTGTGTATTTAAATTTAAAACACGGAACACACACAGAAAAACAGTTTTGTTTGTTTAAGGCGTTTTGTTCCATTCGGTGTGGAAGCTGCCTAATTGGTTTATATATTATATACTATATTGTAGGAAGGGATGGAAAGAAAATGTGATTAAAAATGCGGAAAAAATTTAACCACCAGTCGTCTACATTGCAGTACGAGACACCCACTTATTCAAATTTAGAGGGTTTTAACGTTCATACATCAGTTTCTACTGTTTGGCTGTCACCAGTGAGCAAAAACTATCGCACCTGTACCTTTCCTGATATTAGATGCAGCTGTGTACATTTCGATTGGTAATCCTACCAAACTCTCATTCCGAACACATCGGGAGTATATTGCAGTTTTTGAAAAAAGTCAGAGTCCCTTGTTAGGGCTCATATAGTCTGCCAGAAAGTTGGACCATTTTTTAGATCGTCTTAGTCCAGAAGCTACTTTACTTTTTAACATAGGTAGCGCTACAATCCGGTGTAGACCTGTCCTCAGCCAATAAGACTTTCCAGTTTTCGCATTCTCCTGTAATCAGTTACATC
This sequence comes from Cheilosia soror, assembly GCA_949372485.1. Classification (NCBI taxonomy): domain Eukaryota; kingdom Metazoa; phylum Arthropoda; class Insecta; order Diptera; family Syrphidae; genus Cheilosia; species Cheilosia soror. The sequence continues at coordinate 100,831,203 of OX443563.1, forward strand.
CGCCAATTTGGTTTAAATCCCCTTCGACTTGTGCGTGCTACTGAGTTGTCTATCTCTATTTCGTTCCGAAAGTCAATCCTATTCGAAATTGCTTTTTGTTCCCCTTTTGAATTCGTACTCTGTAATACTTTCGATTTTCCGTAGATCATTTGGAGATTTAACACTTGAAGATTCCATTCCGCTTTCGAAATAGAGAATACCAAATATGTATTCGGTTTCGGATAATTTCACTTTCGGAACTATAAAAAATGACAGATGCATTTTGTTTTTCTATAAATTGCATGTGAGAATCCAACTATGTGAACGAGTTTTTACTGACTAAACTACACACATTCGAGACGAGAAAAAAGCTACATTATTTTCCCGCCTTCTGATACCATTTTCAAAATTTTAAATCATCTGTCAATTTTTAGGCGACTGCGAGTTGTTTCAATTCTTATGTGGTTTTCCATTGAGCTCTGAAACCGTTACGACATTACTCAAAGAAATTTGTTGAGTAAAAACTAGTAAGATTCTCAATGGAGGTGTAATATATTGTTCTCCCGAAGTCGCTCTCTTTTACTAATTTTTCAAGTTAAGGAACGACATGAGGAACTATGTCGAGCAGCTACTTCTCCGAACGGAGCGACCATGCTTCGGTGGTTGGGTCATATTAAACGCATGTCCCCGACCAGGATTCCATGACGTGCTATGAAATCCGTACCATCAGGCAAGCGTCCTCTAGGTAGACCAAGGATGAGATGGTTAGATCAAGTCCATAATCTCTCCTGTACCCGTATCGGAATTGCCCTTGATGATTTAGAGTAAAGGAACAGACTTATTTCTATATTGTTTAGTCGTCGAGCTGTATTCGTAGAGTTCGATGCTAAACTATGCTTGTAACTCTTCGCTTGCTTTTTAATATGGTGTGGTTATTAAGTTTATAGAGAGGCCGAGGTAGACAAAATCAATAATTTACTAAAAGTTATAGCTGTCTGCTACGTTCGTCGATGTAGTGTCGTTTCTTGTTGAGAGCATACATTTAGTTTTGGCCTCGTTGGCCGCTAAAACAATTTTAGTCGCGCCTGTTTTTACAATTGCAAATCATCGCTGGTAGCTCGCACTATTGCAAGAAATTGTACTGGGCCCAGATCATGTAAAATGAAAACGATCGAACGACGTCGTTTCGATACTAGCAGTCTCTGTCTATTGTCACAGATGTGATAGAGACAGCTTTAGTGAAAACAATGTCGTTCGATCGTTTTTATTTTACGCGGTCTTGTGAATGAGGGCAAAACAAAATATATGCTGTCAACGAGAAGGGACACACAACATCGACGAATCGGACAGAACGTCACGATAGACAGCTATAACTTTGAGGAAGTTCGGGACTTTGTCTACCTCGGCTCCGCTATTAATTCTGAAAATGACATCACATCAGAAATCAAGCGAAGAATTACACTTGCCAACCGCTGTTACTTTCGCCTAAGAAGGCAATTGATTAGTAAGGCCTTGTCGAGAAACACCAAGGAGACTCTAAGACCCTCATCATCCCAGTCCTGCTTTATGGCGCAGAATCATGGACGTTGTCAAAAGCGGATGAAGATCTCCTTGGGCGCTTCGAACGCAAAATTCTTCGAGTGATTTTCGGTCCCGTTTGCGTTGACGGGCTTTGGAGGAGGAGATTTAACAGCGAACTCTACGAGCTGTACAGCGACATCGACCTTGTCAGAAAAGTACGTATTAGTCGACTAATATGGCTAGGACATGCAGAGCGATTGAACACCAACGCTCCGGCCCGAAGAGTCTTCGATTCCAACCCGGAGGGACAACGCAGTAGAGGAAGACCTCGCCTTAGGTGGCGCGCACAAGTGGAAGGGGACCTCAACCAACTTGGAGTGCGCAACTGGAGGCAGTTAGCCAAAGATCGTGCTAACTGGAGAGGCGTGTTGGTTGAGGCCCAGGTCCACCCCGGACTGTAGCGCCATCTAAGTAAGTAAGTAAGTAAGGTCTGGCCCCAGACGTTTGAAAGATCGCGACCATTCGTTTTTTTTTCATTAAATATACCATTTTCTTTTCATTAGATGCGACGTCAGGAATTGAATTAGCCATAAACTAACTACCTAAAGTCCACCTCTTTATATGGGGGATCATATGGAACTCCAATGAACAACTTTTAACAAATAAAAAGTTACTTTTGACAACGCTTGATGAAAAATCCACACTGTGGTGGGCTTTCTATGTTAAGGAAACGTTTTCCCACAGAAGTATTAAAATTATTGTTATATATAATTATTTATTATATATTATTATTATTATTGAATAAATTCGATTATGGGAATGATCTTACGACTTACATGTTATCGTTGAACTCGTGCCACTTCTTTGCGATAGGATGTTTACACAGCGCTACGTAATGTCCACCAGCGGTAGAACCTGATAAATGCAAACAATTACTAAGAATGTCACTTCCACTTTCAAAAATTTCTACCACTTACCCATATGATTCGAAATCGCATACAATGTGTAGTAAGCATTCGAACTTGAATTCGATCCGTAAGGACCCATATTCAGTTCCCTTTCGCCGGTTGGGAATTCCACGATATTCGACATTTTGCTCCACCTTGTCTCCGAGAAACGTTTCAGATCTAAACAAACAAAGCAGATTATTGCTACACATTCACTGAGTAAACAAGACATTTCTACTTACGAATAACCAAGTACTTCGGAAATCTTTGAATTGTAAATGTTTTCGTGCTTTTCCGTCGTGTTTGGCATTTTGCACAAGTTGGCATCTCATCACCGTCGAGCACTTCTTCACGAATAAACAGATCCAGACATGCTTCCAATTTACATCTAGACGACGATGGCAGTGGCAAACTCAAGTCCCAGAATGGATCGAAGGTTACACTGGTATTACCGCATACCGTACACCGAAGCGTACTTTTCAGTTGTCCGACAAACAGATCACGTATAACTGAGTTCTCTGCCTTTGTATACCAATCCCACGTAATGTCGGCCTTTTTGTTGTCACTGTGCAAAAGAGTTTGCAAAATAATCGATTACAGAAATATGAAAAGTCACTCAATTCTTACCTTAAGCTTTCGTCGATTTTGAGATGATCACCCTTAACACCAGAATTCAATGCTGAATGCAATGAGTCCAAAAAGAATCTAAGAAATTCCTGTGCATCCTGCTGATTGTAGTCACTGTACATTCTGTGTTTGATTGAAAATGCTCTCTTCAGTTCACTCGGTGTGACGCTGTTCACATTCGACGTCCACATTTCACGTATTAATTTGGCAAACTCTAAAAGAGGCGGGTACGTCCAATTCAGTTAACAAATTTCAATCATAGAGTCGTAGACTTACCACTTAAAATCAGTTGATCCTTCGACGGTGAGGACCTGACACCGTTTTGTGTTTTCAGGAATTTTGTTAGCTCACTCGTATGACTCAGACATTGAATGACAGAGTTCATAAAGCACGTGTTGCCGATATTTTTCAGTCCACATAATCCTGCAAACAGATTAGTTAAAACTAGTTTAAAAATGATTACATCCCTTAGGCAAACTAATTAATTCACCCGCGCGGTAGGGGTAATATCTCGACATTCATCAAAATGTCAGTAAATCGTTTACTAGTTTTCAAAAATAAAATCTATATAAATTCGATGTCAAATGTCTGACGAAAGAAATATGGCTTTCTAGGAGTGACAATTCTCCGGTGAGCACAATACCGAATGACATTTTGATAGAAAAGACCGGTTTCTGATTACCCCAAGATCTTTGAGTGATTGTATGTATGTTGTGTGGAGGAGAAGATCCAACGCAAACTTTACGGACGTTACTGAGTCCAACCTGGGATGGCAACGCAGCAGAGACAGATCCCAACCATGGTTGGTTGGTTGGTTGGTTGAAAGTGGCCGTCAGCTAAAAACGCCAAGGCACTTAGACCAGTATAGGTCCATTGTGATGCCACGAATAAGGATCTAAGATCTCCCTCTTAGTTGAACCATTTTGAGCTCTTTATAAAGCGTAAGAGGCTTCTGATGTCTATGCTTGTCAGATCATCCAAGTCGTTGTAATGGAAGGCCCCTCAGTGAAGCTTCCTTCTGCGGGAGAGAGCTGGGCAGGAACAAAGAAGGTGAGGGATAGTTTCCTCTTCTTCCTCATCCATGCAGCTTCTACAAAAGTCGTTTGAGAAAAGGCCCAGCCTTGCGGCATGTTTGCCTATCAGGCAGTGTCCAGTAATGACACCTATTGTGGTGCCGATATGCAATCTGTTGAGAGAGATCAATTTCTTAGAGCGTTTTAAATCCAGTTTAGGCCAAATTTGTTTTGTCGCTAGACAAGTGGTTAAACTTGTCCACCTTAGATTTGTACTCTCGATAGCATTCAGCTTCAATTTTTGTTTACGAGTAGCGATTGGTATCTATAGGGTGCCTTTATCAGACAGAATGGGTTGAGTTGTTCCTATTCTAGCGAGTTCATCGGCCTTACAATTCCCTGGAATGTCTCTATGCCCCGGCACCCAGATTAGGTGAATGTTGAACTGTTCGGCCATCTCCGTAAGAGACGATCGGCAGTCGAGGACTACTAGAGAAGTTATAGAGATCGAGTCCAAGGATTTGATGGCTGCTTGGCTGTCCGAAAATATGTAGATATCCTTAACAGATATGACGTTTTTCTTGAGCCAAGATAAGACTTCTTTAATCGCCATAATTTCCGCCTGGGACACGCTACAGTAATTTGGTAGACGGAAGGAGAGCTTGAGATTAAGACTTTCGGAGAAAACACCTCCACCAACTCCATCTTTGGTTTTTGAGCCGTCAGTATAGAAGTGAACTGATTCATCTTCCGGGAAGGTATCTTCATCCCAGGTTGCTCTGGATGCGATTGTGGCGAGAAAATTCTTGTCAAAGTTTAGTGATGGGGTGGTGTAGTCAGTGTTTTCTGTTGAGATCTCGAATTTTTTCAGAATAGAGGCGTGGCCAAAGTCTTTGCTTGACCATTGTGAGATGGCTTTAAGGCGAATGGCTGCACTCGCTGCCATTTGCTTGCTGAATATGTCAAGGGGTAGTAGATGGAACAATATGTCTAGTGCCGCAGAGGGTGTTGTGCGTAATGCACCGCTTATGCACATACAAGCTGTGCGTTGGAGCTTGCTTATATGGTCGCAGTATGTGGCCTTCTCCAAGGCTATTCACCAGACAATTATCCCATAGGTAAGTATCGGTCTTATAACTGAGATATAGAGCCAATGGGTTACTCGAGGTTGTAGACCCCATTTATTCCCAATAGCTTTTTTACAAGAGAAGAGTGCTACTGTAGCCTTCTTGACTCTTTCTTGGATATTAAGTTTCCAACTAAGCTTCTTATCCAGGATAAGCCCCAAATATTTAGCTTTGTCAGAGAAAGTTAGGTTGGTACCATTGAGTGAGGGAGGGTCGACTGTCGGAATCTTATATTTCCTGGTGAAGAGCACCAGATCAGTTTTGTGGGGGTTCACACCTAAGCCACAACGACTCGCCCAACTGGTTAGCTTATTTAAAGCATTTTGTAGGAGTTCTTTAAGAGTATTTAAGTGCTTTCCTGAGACGGCTATAGCAGCATCATCTGCGTAAGCGATCACCGTGCATCCTTCACCTTCCAGGATTATCAGTAGTTCATTGACCACCAAATTCCAAAGAAGGGGGGACAGAACACCGCCAGTGCCTCTGCTAACAGATCTTCTCGCCGACACCACTCCCAGCTTTGAGTTGATAATCCGACCTTTGAGCAGTAGATTGATCAGTTCGCCAAGAGAGCTGTCGACGTTCAGAGCTGAAAGCGAATCTGCTATCGCTGATGTGTTGACGTTGTTAAAAGCGCCTTCTATGTCAAGGAAGGCAACCATCGTGTACTCCTTGTGGAACAGGGAGTATTCGATATTACGTACTAAAGTGTGTAATGCCGTCTCGACTGATTTACCTTTACAGTATGCATGCTGGGCCGCTGACAGTAGTTTTTTATCGATACTGTTGCGTAAGTGGATATCAATCAGTCGTTCTAGTGTTTTTAAAAGGAATGACGATAGACTAATGGGTCTGAAATCTTTAGATTTTGTGTGGGAGCATTTACCTGCTTTGGGTATAAAGACAACTTTAACTTCTCTCCATATCTTTGGGATATAAACTAGATCGAGACAACTTTTGAAGATTGTCTGAAGCATCGGCAAGATTATATCCGATGATTTCTGCAATTCGGCAGGTATTATGCCGTCAGGTCCCGCGGATTTATATGGTTTGAAGCTATGGATTGCCCAGTTTAGTTTACTTTTTGTAATTATATTCGAAGGGATGGTTATTGGTTCCGATGGACTGTTGTAGTTCGAATTGTTAACCACATGGGAGCTGCCTGGGAAATGAGTATCAAGCAGTAGATTGAGCGAATCTTCGCTAGAGGTCGTCCAGGACCCATCGTCTTTTTTAAGGCAGCTGGGTGTTATTGGGTTCGTGGAGAGAATTTTCCTTAGCCTTGAGGCCTCAGAGGCTTCTTCAATTTTGTCACAGAAGAGTCTCCAAGAATTGCGTTTGGCTTTTCTCAGTTCTTTTTTATATATATTTAGTGATGCCTTGTACAAGTCCCAGTCTAACGCGTTTCTCGTACTTTTGGCATTGTTGAATAGTTTTCTACAATTAGTTCTGAGAGGGCCTAGACCTGCATTCCACCAGTGCGGCTTCTTCTTACCTCTGGGTTGGACCAGCGAACAGGAAGAAATCTTTGCTTTATTGAGAGCGAAGGTTAGGGTCTCAGCCATGCTATCAAGTTTTTGGGGGTTACAGGTGGAGTTAGATTTAATGGGGGAAACTGTGTTAATCAGAGTTGTCCTGTATTTGAGCCAATCGGTTTTGCGATAATTCCTAAAAACCGGAGGACTTATAGAGTCTACATATAAAGAAGATTGGAGGTACCTGTGATCCGAAGAAGAGGGTTCGCTGGATACCTTCCAACCATCCTCAACCAACTTGGTGTAATTGGACGTAGCTAGATAGGACCGAGTTGTCTAGAAAAACTTGTCAGCTGAGGCCGTGGTTCAACCGGACTGCAACCGCTATCTATACAAGACTACAAGGCGGTGTTGTTCCTCAACCTTTCAAAATACTTCGTTCCTATAAGCACCACTAGAGTTGTTAAATCGATCTTGCAAGATAAAATGTTGAGCTACTTCCTTTAGAAAAAACATCTCGATCTGGCTCAGACGACAACAAATTTGGCAAGCAATGCAACGATAACGAGGCGTTAACCGACCGACGTTAAACTGGAATACGATTTCACTCATTCACTTGAATTTACTTTGCCACAGTATGGAACCAAACCAGAAAATCATTACAGTACCCGAGACAAATATTCCTTTCGATAACACTTACCTTCTTGTTCTGGCTTATCATCCAAGGACGCAGACGATAATTTGCTTGATGATGAATAATCGTCCGATAAATTTCGACTTGAGATAATCGACGATCTGCTACTGTCACGATCCCAGTGTCGCGTCGGATTCGGGGATATTGGTGGAAGGCCACTTCGCAACGAGGAGGAATTCCGAACCTAGATCGACGAGTGATTGCTTAATAAAAATTTATTCACAAAAAGTAAGTTTTTCTTTGTTATTTTTGTGCTTAGAGAACAAAACAAGTATGTACGAGTAGGTATATGGATTATATATAGGAACTTTTACAAAGTTATGGAAGAAATGAGATTTTAAAAATAGTTTAACACGATTTACAATTTTAATATTTATGCCTGTGCGCAGCGCTTTAATTTAAATTTTACTTGGAGAAAGAAAACTCGATTCATAAAATTAATTTTGTAATGATAAAAAGTTTGAAATTTTCGTGATTAGTGTCGTGTAAATTGTGTTGCTGTTGTTCTGATTTTCTTCCAAATACGATGTATGTGATATTGTGTGGAAAAGCAAAGCAACATTTCATTAAATAAAAACAGTTTTAGGTGCATAGCAAAATGCAAAACAAAGAAAGCATGCAAACTTATAGAAAACGAATCGGATAAATAAACTTATAATAAATTTGTTTATTGTTTATACAAACCCATACAGTAGTGCATATCTAGTAGAAAGTCCCCAAATTGCTAAAGTGATATTTAGGTACCTATATTTATTTACAAAATATCTAGACTCTGCGATTGTGTAAATGCTGCCAAGTAAATATTTCGAATAGGAAAGGCTCTCATGCATTTACGTAGGTTAGAGCCTCAGATCTGTTATTGTAGATACTGACTGTCAGTATTGACGACATAAATTCTTTTTTGATGCCCAAAAGGCTTCAGCATAACAAGACTTCTCTCAATTTTAAAAGAGACAAGGCGATTCTACGTCAAGTCCATTTGTGCAATTCGACGCCATGATAGCTCTCTTCTATTCGGCACGAGTGGAGTGATTTAGCTTGGAGAGAATTGTTAATCGAAGCTGACTATAGAATGCGATAACTGTGAGTCACCACTCACTAGTAACATAATATCAAGTAGCTTATTTGTATAAGTTCTGACGCTTGTTAGGCCAACGGATCTGCTTTTGGGCTTAGAACTCCCTTTAGCGGATTTCAGATTGCACAACTGAACAACTCATAAATTGCAGTTTCAGTTCTACGACTGAAGAATAGTAAAATATGCTAAATTGCCGAATCGAAACACTCCAACGAAACAACTATTCGTTTGAGTGAGTTTTTTATTTTTGCGACAAATGGAAAGTGACCTACAATTTTATGCGGAGTCCGAATGCCAAAAATTGAGATTCTTTCTAAGGACAGTTATACTCTCGGATGTTTGTCAGCCGTTCGTGAGAGGTGGGGTGCAGTGGAAAAAACTTAAAAAAGTAATTTGTGTTTCCTGAGAATGGAACCTGTAGCCCAGTATACTAACAACTGAGCCACTGCGCCACCGAATCTGTCTTACTGAGAATTTAAATTTTTCGAGATTTAAAGGTTTTATTTGACGCTCTAAATAGTCTTGTCAAAAGTGTAACAATTGAAGACAACAAGAGTTGAAGACGCATAATTAACTGACAGACTTTCTTCATTTTCACTTTGAAATACGCACCATTACTTTAAACTTTCAGTCCCTTATTGTGATTGTCGATCAGCGATCGTCACGACAATTGTCGATTGCGTAGATTGATCTTAGCTATTCGTACGCACAAAATTTGTTCACTTCCAAGAGAAAGCATCGACCACACATTTGTAGTCGACTACAAGCGACTGTGAAATCGCCAAATATCAATCGCAATCGACAAACACAGTTGGTTGTCGATCGATCGACAATTATCGCTCAACGATCAACTATCGACACTCACAATAGGGGCCTCAAACTATCAGAGAGTTAATTCAAATGATTTGAGCAAGTACCAGTTTGGTGTATAGTAGTGTCCTTCCCTTCCACAAATGTGTTTCCAAAGTACCCAAACAAAAGAGAAACCAAAAGAAAATTATAACCAATACATTATATACGCAGCAGCAAATGAAATAAAATGAGAGAAAGCTTTTACCATCACCACTACATCTACTATTTAGGTATATGAATGAAGCATAGGAGGACTGTCAGTGTACAGGATACGAGAAACGAAAATCAGAATAACAATGGCATGAGTGTGCATTAGAGTCACCCTATATTTACAAGTAAAATAATAAACACCTTCTGCCACTAAGTAGTTGAACTAATTTTGCTTAATTCGTTTAACCAATAATAACGAGATAAAGACAGAAAAGAGAGAACAAGAACAAATGTGTCTAACCACTTACACTTTCATCAATGTCTGTGAGCTTATTCAACGCAGGCGCGACGGCAGGCTTTTTATCACTCGATATCGTTTTTGAAGTAACAGTTGAGAGCGTGGGCGTTGGACAGCTTAACATTGAGACTGTAGTGAGCGTAACCTTGTCATAATTGGAGCCACTTTTTAACAGATTTGATGTACTGCCGTTGAGTAGGGCTGCCGTTGGAGTCGCCGAGGTCTTTCGCAGATTCTTCGGCGAGTGTGATGGCGAAGATTCAGTACTGCGATTCCGCAGCAGCAGATTATTGCTGGCTATACTGCCGCTACTTGTACTATTGCTGTCGACTAGATTCGATGTGACGCTGGAGTCTCGGGTGGTTGTGGCGGTACTGCTGCTGGTGGCTGGCGATGCTGAGCGTTCTCGAAGTGGCAACCTCCTTTCGTAGTCGTTGGTTAGTTGTAAATTGGTGGTGCTATTTCTAGTTGGTAGACGCTTCGCTTTACTAAGTGTGTTGAACTTTTCTATGGACGCTTTTATGCTGAACGTATCATGGATGATGTCGCGTTTACGACCCCCCATCAGGGGCAGCGTTGATGATGGGGACGAGGTCGCTGTCGTTGCGGTCGATGTGGGTGCCGATGATGAGACTGGCGGTGACGAGGAGAGTATGCCTCCGTTTTGATACTTGTACAGGTTGACCTTTTCGAAGAGACTCTGATTGGAGGTAGAGATTATGGAAGATTTTGGTCGCATTTTCAGTTTGTGCTGTCTTTGCTGCTGTTGCTGTTGCTGCTGCTGCTGCTGGCGCTCATTGTCATCGCTATCGATGTACTTGATGTCGTCCAGCAGTTCCGAGTTTGAATGCAGGCAATGCATGTTGTTGTTAGCGGCAGGCGATGCGGGTACTTTTGTCAGAAACTTGTTGTTCGGAGTGGCCCGATGAACTAGGGGATTTATCGATGATTGTTGCTTATTGACGAGGCCCGGTAGCTTTCTATTGTCATTGATGGAAGTGACAATGCTACTGTTGCTCCCTGCTAATGGCGAGCCATTCTCATTGTTGTTGGCACTCTTGCTATGGCCGCCGATGTTGTTATTGTTGCTGGTATCGTTGTGGTTATTGTTGTTGATATTGTCATCATTGGCGTTGTTATTTTCGAAACGCTGCCTCGATCGATAGACCTGCGAGCGGGCCAAATCACATTCGTTTTTAAGGAAGTTCTGATCCTTGAAGGCGGAAATAAGGAAAAACTGCTGATTACCAGCTTTCGCCGATTGGCTGGAAGTGGTGGTGTTGTTGGTTGTTGTAGTCGTCGTTGTGGTGGCGGTAGTGGTTGTGGTGTTGTTGGTGGTAGTGGTGGTTGTAGCCTCAACACTACGTTTTTGCTTTGGGAATTTCAAATTTTTTATATTAGCATCTATCATTTCTAGCTTGAGTTTGTTTTTTTTTTTTATTTTTTATAGTTTTTGTTTGACTATAGTGGAATTTTTTTTACTTTTTACTCACAATGCACTCTAGAGTTTTCAATTTCAATTGATTATTTAACACAACACCGTTTATATACAGTAAAATTAAATATTTTTCTTTTTTCTAATATATATATATGGATATATATTGTTCACCCTATGATATCTATATATGGAAACGCACACGTACACACTATATGTTTTGAGAATGGCGTTATATTATGTTATTCTTATTTTTGTTTGTGAGCCATTTACGAATGGTACGTCTAGAACAGAGAAAGAAATTAATAAAATGTCATTTCTTTTTAATGAAACGGGTATTCTTCGTAATAAGAAACAAGCAAAAACAATTTGAAGCATTGCAATGTTTCTACATATACTCGGCAAATTGTTTGAAATGTTTGGTTGTTGTTTTTTTTTAAACATAACAAAATAATGGCTAGCAAAATAGAATTTGTCCGTTATATGGGTTCAATTGAAATATAGAAACACAAGAAAAGAATACGAAATAAATTTGCAATTTGCTTGTACAGATAGATATACATAAATAGGAGAGCCGTATGAGTGGAACAAAATTAAGAAAAACATAATGATTTTAAATACCAAGCTGAAAGATTTTGTTTTTTTCTGGTGTTTTTATGTATGACGTGTGTGTGTGTTGTAAATGTGAATTAAACAATTTTTTATGTGTGCGTGTGTAGAATCAACACCTCCCCATAAGCTTGCACGTTACTAGAGAGTTTTTTTTTTGTTTATCATTTAAGATTCTTATAGGGATACAGATTCTTCGAAGGTAAATAGTCAGATAAAATAGTTGGGCATGTACTTTACTTTGCATTTATGAAAGATCCTAGAAAAAAGGTGTTATCTGTCAAAAAGTCATGTGGTAATCTGCAATCGAGAAGTTCCTTAAGTATGTATTTAGTGGATTTTTGGGTGCGCCAAGATTTATCAGCAGTCCGATACATATTGAAAAAATAATTAAATTAACAAATCACCAATTTTTTTAATTTTTATAGAAAGTGTAACAAACTAGTTGAAGTGGTGACAAAATGCAAATACCTGCATATAGTTATAATATTTAATTTAAAATTGTCCTTTCTATCAAAATAATAAATCTAGAAGTTAAAACCGCCATAAGTCCATGCGTTGGGAGAATCTGAAGTTACGAGAAATCTATAGTTACCAAATTAGAAGTATGTACGCTGCACGCACTTTCTTACGATCAAAACACTAGTTTGCTGATGGGCATAGGAAGGTGGACATTGAATCCTTGAGTAGAACAAACCTACGCTGGAACAATCTCAGCACCTGCAGGCATGCAAAAGAATTGTGGCCAAAAGTGAGCAAAAAGAGATCCAAATTCATGATCGGACTGAGCCGCAAGAATATTCGCATACTCACGGGGGTCATTACTGGACACTGTGCGATAGGCGTACACGCGGGAAGGCTGGGCATACTGCATAATGACTTTTGCAGAAGCTGCAGAGACGTTGAAGAAATAGAATCTGTTCGTCATCTGCTTTGCGAATGCCCAGCCCTTATAAACAGCAGACAAAAGATTCTCAACAGCTTCTTCTTCGATGAGCTAGAGGATCTGGAGAATGTTGATCTTAAGGAACTCCTGAGATTTATACTCAAGTCGGGGTGGTTCCAGTAGTTCAACAAACTCTACATCCTTCGGTTACTCTTAGGACAGGCTGGAAATTTGGATACAAGAGCTTGTGAATGCCTGTGATTAATACCAAATCTAGGTGACTCAATAAAAGCGGTATATTCTTTGTCTCCAACAGGTATTAAATGGAAGGTTCCCGTGACTGGACACAATGGACCCAACTGATGGTCTACGTGAAGCTGTGGCAACCGCCACTAGAGCACCCAATTACCTACCTACGTTGCTGATGGGCAGTGCCGGTTTGTTCACAGCTTTTTAAATCTGTGTACATTTTGGGCAGCTCTGCAGTAACAGCAAATTCCAGGACGTAATGGATGTGCTTGGACTTTTATCGGACGATTTAAGTTCCAGTAGCGAATCAGTGGCAGTGCTTAGAAAGTCCTTACGTGTAGTGCAGCATTTCAGCAGCCCCAATATCTCCTCCCGAGTCTAAATAATTTTGCATTGCAATCTTTTTTGCCCATATTTTCTTGATTGTTGATGCTTGTTTGTTTTCTTTTTTTTATAAATTATGTTGACAACCAACATGTCATTTTGTCATGTCATTTTGACACAATCGATAGCACTTTCGATAACATTTAAAGCAATCGTAGATTGGTAGCACAGTTTTTATTTGGGATAAGGCATAAGCCCGATGATTATTCGGGCTAACGGATCCTATATATAGGATTGCGTGTTTGTATGGAAAGTTCGCTAAGCCCATATAGGATTGAAAAAAAAAACAAACCTAAACTAAAAAAAACTGACTCAAGGCCCCAACCCAAGTAAGTTCTCAAACTCCTATGGAACCTCAGAGAATTTAGAAATTATTAAAAAAAAATATAATATAAGCAACGCTTTTGTGGTAAGATGGAAGTCAACCAACAGACAACGGAGAAGATAGTAGAAAATAAACCTACTTTATCCGTCGCTTCCAGTATTTGCGTTTCTAATGAATCACATTCCATAAGGGGCCGTGTATTATATCCATCTATCAGTTGAACATGTCAAAGAAACGGATGCGATGAATGCTATGGGTTGGCATGTCAAACATTCTAGAGACTAGAGCTACATACGTATGTGGCTTGCTACATGCCGTGTACTAGCACCTTTAGAATTAGGTCGTACATGTGGATTCGGATTTCACAGTTTTTTTTTTATCGATTAAAGAGAAGACAGTCGTTTAGCTGTTATATTTAGTCCCTTCTGCATTAACTAAACGGGGACGATATGAACGTCAAGACTTCTTATGATGTTACTAATTCTGAATATTCACTTTAAACTTAGTGTGGGTCATAATAGCAAATTTCGTATAAATTTTAGGTGAAAACTGACTGCGCTAAGTAGTTAATACAAAATTTGTAAATAGAAGACAAAAAATAAACCTTTTTTTTTTTTTAAATATATTTATATTGCCAAAAGCGTAACTATTATGGCAATTTATATTGCTTATAACGAAAATCGTTGTCAAACACCCTTTTTAATCCTATTAGTGGTTAGTGAGAAAACAATACAATACAATCAACAAACGACAGAAGCTTAGTTTTATTTTTTGCACAGCTTTGAAAATTTTACTACAACGCAATTTTGCATATACCTATTGTACATTTTGGTTTTTAGTATTTTTTTGTTGTCAAAAGTCAACACGAACAGCACAATCAATGTTACAAGACGAAAATAAGTAAATCTTGCTAAAGTGCACACGACAGATGGAAGCAGGTTATGGGAAGTAACAAATTCAAATGCTATCAGGACACGCAGGATATCAATTTTGAGTTTTCATGTTAGTTCTTTTCGAAAACGAAAAAATGTCAAACCGAGCAATATTAATTTTTTGTTTGGTTAGGTTTACCTTGATAGCCAATTGTGCGGTGTCCCTTGTATCCTGAGAACTAGATGAACTAGCAGTAGTGGTAGGAGAGATGCATGATATTTTTAAATCTCTTAGGCTATCACTATCGTCCTGCAGGTCATAGCTTACATGCAGCAACAGCTTGTTGGCACTGCTGCCACCATTACTATTGGACAGACTATTAGTGCTATTCGTGCGCGGCACTGACAGATAATTGTCAATGATGGATGCGGTGGATGTGGGGGCTTCGCCATTCTCATCAATAGTGCCGTTTGTGTGACGACTGTAACGTCTGCTATAATTGTTATTATTGCTTAAACTACTGATCGAATTGCTTCTAGCGTTCTTATTATTTGTGTCATTTAACATAGACGACGAAGATGTAGTTGCATTTGCTGTTGCTGCTGCTGCTGATGCTGCCGCTTCAGACAGTGAGCTGGAACGTGACAATTCACATTTTGGTATATAATGTGCTGGACTATATTTTTCATATATATCCAAGGCAGATGTCGCTACTAATCGTGCTAATGATGATGATGAATATGAGGATGATGCTCGGGAGTTCCTACTTTTACTACTGCCACGTTGTGATTTCGTGTTGTTGTCATTGTCGCAATCGTTGGTGTTTTCTGTGCGATCTAAGATCCTCTGTCGTGATACCGATTCGGAAGTGGTTGAACCGTTCGTTTGCGAATGATCGTTGGTGATCGAGGTGGTGGTGGTAGTAGTATTGGTAGTGTTCGTGGCGGAGGTGGTGATGATGGAAGAGAGAGATCATGATGAATTCGTGTTGTTTTGTTTCGAAGTTATTGTTGTAGTTGTTGGGAGGAGGAAATTCAGATAAAAATTTACAGTTATTATTATTGAAATTGAAATTTGTTGACTGATCACAGTGTGAAGTAATAGTATCGTGATCAGACGACTTGTAAGCAGAACTAGTAGAAGAAGAAGACAATGGTTTACTATAACAATATTACTAGCTGAAGAAGGATCTCTACTATAATAATAACAATTACTGTTGTCAAATCGTTTTATGATTCTACTACTATGATCGCCATCGGGAAGCGTTGGCGAATAGGCAAATGATGTGAATGTTGTTGTTTTTGTGTTGGCAGCTGTTGATTGAATTTGAATTGGCTTTAACTGAGTAATCTATTTGATATAGCAAAGACGACCAACGTCGCCATCGGCCCGTGGTGAAGGTGGTGGTAGTGGTGGGTGGTGGTGTTGTATCTCTATTATCTATAGTCTAAAAGGTAAATGTGTACTTACTCCAAATCGACTCGATGATGTTGTTGTATCATTGTTTCCGCCACTCAGGTACGAACTGGGACGATATGACGATAGAGCGGAGGAACCGCCAGTTAAGGCCAACGATGAGGTACCACTGTAGGAGCTCCTGCTAACCGAGGGATATGCTGATGTACGTGGTAGATATGACCCGGTATAGTAGGAGCTATAGGTAGAGGTGGATGGAGTCTTTGATAGCCCGTTGCTTCGATAGGTTGAACTGTAGCCACTTGTGGAAGAAGACGACAGTGTGCTCGATCCTGTTGATTTGTTAGCAAGGCTTGATGAATATGTGCTACTGGTTGTTTGCGGTATATACAAACTGCCACTCGTTGTTGACGTAGATCTTCTGGGCGAAATTACAGGCATATTATGTGTGTATGAATGTGGTGGTGGAGTTGTTGCTGTTGTCGATTGGAGGACTGTTTATTATAGTCGTCAGTGGCTTTTGCTTCTAATTCAAACGTTGTTGTCGGAAGGCGTTTTGACTAGTATTCGACTTTAGAGTATCGCGATTATAATTTTTTTTTTACTTATAGACAGTTCGCGATGTTATATAAATCTCTGGTATTGCACATTTGTAACTCGTGTGTATTGTTTCGTCATTGAGTTGGTTGAGTTTATCGTTAAGTAGTTAGTCGAGATTGTGTTTATTGTTAATTTTGAAGGTAGTAGGAGTTGATTTTGTTCTTCGGTTTTTATGGTCTTAAGAAAATTATCTGAAATAGAAAACAAATTTAAATTAGATAAGATGTTCTGTCATAACTGGTGTTTGATTAGGAACAAGTGCGAATTTTTTTTCTCTTAAATATAATGCAGAAATTCATTCAATAAAAGGACTGTGTTCAATCGGAGCCTTTTCCGACTGCTCCTTAGGAAAATGTACTTGGCTGCTTTGCTATAATATGCAGAACAAGTATGAAAATTCCTATGAATGAATGATGTTAGCGAAGTGCGAGTTAATAATTACTTAGCGAGAAGAATGAAAATTATCAGCGAGACGACGAGAAGAAAAAAGCACTGTTCCGCTTGGAGGTTACAACGAGAGTGATTTATTTTCTTGCAGCAGATTGTTTGTTACATTTGGTTGGGTACAAAAAATGATGTTTAGACCAAAAGAAATTACAAAAAAGGTGGCCGACATTTATTTCTTAGCGCCAGATTTAAATTTTGAAATTGGTATAATTCATTAGTCGTTAATTCAAATTTTAAATACATAATAGGTAAAAATGAACATTTTCAGATTATGTTATTTCAATTTACAATAAAAAAAGAGGTGGGCGTGAGATGTGGATTTTTAGTAAGTGCTCCAACAGACTGCTTTAATATTTATTTAGTTTTTTTTTTAGTGAAGTTAAAGTAAAGTAAAACCTTCTACACGGAATTACAACTACATTTGAGACTTCTGGGGATTCACATTAGATATTTCTCCCAAGCAACAGCGAATTCTGTGCACAAATGGACATTTATAGTATGTTCAGACCTTTACGTGTAAACGGGGTAATGTTTGGTGAAATAATGGTAATAACAAGCTAGCATATCGACACATAAACAAAATAATGACAGTTTACACGACTTTATTTATTAGCACATATACAGTGAACGTCAAAAGTTAGTAAACACGATGTTCTTTTGAGTTTTCTTTAGGGTCTGGAAACAGGTCTAAAAAACTAACAATCTCTAAAAAGTTTTATAACGAAATAACAATAATTAATCATATTTCATGTCGACAGAAAAAAAAAAAAAACTTTATAAATATCCAAACAAAATTGTTTCCAAACTACAAAGACAAAAGAAAACCTCATTGCTGTTCACTCACTTTTGAGGCTCACTGTATGCTTGCAACTTTTAGGTTGAATGACCTTTGTAAAAAAAGTTTGCTTTAAGCGATCACTACTGTATACATCATATTCACCCCTATCGTGGAATCCGCCGGGGGGAATCATTCACGGAAAAAAATATTTTGGTATCGTCAAATCCGCAAAGTGGACAGTTCCCCGTGTGGGTAATGTGAATGAGTTTCACTGTATCGTTGAAAACGTTCAAATCGAATTTTTCCCGAACAAAATGACATTTCTTGCCCGCATCAAATTCATTGCGGATTTCATAGGTTTTCTTGATTGCTGCATTTGTAATAAATCTATTGCACAGATTGAACTTTATTAAAATCAAAAAATAAACATTCTAAAAACACTTTTCGTCTGGAAGTTCCGTGAAACCACTCATTGCTCATTTCAGCCTGTCTCGTATTCTTCTCTGAGAACAGCGCTCATTTCGTTCTTCCTCTAATTTTTACAAGAATAGAACTAACGTATACATTATTACATAATAAACACTGTTTTTTATTTAAATCAGTTTTGAAACAAACTTTTTATAACCTCCGACGAACGCAGCTACACGGATTTGTGTTCGCAAATGAAAGACAGCCGTTTGACAGTGAAACTACCTTTCCCAAAAACGTGTCGATAAGGAAACTTTTCCGGCGGATTCCACGATAGCAGTAGAAGGTGAAAGGGGATCGAATAGGTGAAGTGAAACTCAATTCCGACGGATTCCACGATAGGGGTGATTATGTAGTATATACGGGGTGGGTCATCTGTTTGTTTCAGGCTATAACACTGCCTTCAATATTTTTCAACGATTGTTGCTTTATTGACTTATGTTTTATTATTTCATTCAAACATTTTTAACAGTTTCGGCCCCTATTTCATGAATAGCTTGACCAATATTGTTCATCAGTGCCTTGCGTACAGCAGCTACAGTTGGTGCATTATTCGACCGAAATTTTTGTAAAAAATTTACACTGTTATGACAACAAAGCATCTTTGGAAGTAACTTTGCAATACATAATTCAACGTTGTCAGTCCATTTCGTACCACGAAAATGTAATACTCACTTTCTGCTCCTTTTTTTAACACACGAGCTGTAGGTGTCAAAACAAAATGATTCAAAAAGAAACCAACAGATGGCCTATCCTTAATTTAATAATTGATAAAATTAAATTTGTTATACTATTTCAATATAACCAACTACATCGCAATGCAAAATTGTCCGTTCACACGGTTGTACGATTTTGTCTCAAAGTAAAAATTGTGTTTTTACACGGTTGTCACATATTTGAGTACGAAAAATGTGTCTATTCGTTGTCAGACATGGTCAGACTAACTAAAAGTTTTGTTCCTTGGTTTTGCAGTACGGATAATGGAACAAAATAATGCACTTGCGACTATTTTAACTACGTGTTGGAAGACAGCGAGGATTGATTAATAATGAATGACCACAATACCTACGTAGTGTTTGGACGAAGGATTGGTTCCGTCGTCAGTAGGAATGGATTCTAATCCAAATTGCGAGCTGAGAAGCCAGAGCTTTATAGCAATTTTTTTGGAAATGGACTCAACACAATTCGCTAATCTTCTAGCTTTTGTGACTTCACTCATCAAGACACCAATATGTCAGACAAAATTGTAAGTTCATACGGTTGTATGACATTTGGGTCATATTTTTCACTGACAGATCTGACAATACTGTAGCATCTGACAATTGTGTGTACTTAGCTTAATTAACACACACTGTATGGACGAATTTGAGAATGCCGCGAACTTCTAATAGAAATTTGGTGGAGCTAATACTTTAGATAAACTTATATACAAAAGAAAGTTTCAGGTCCTGAGTCTTTCGTGTCGGCACATCAGAGATATACACCCCTATCGCGAATAATATTTCCCCCGGAATGTTCCCCTAATAATATCCCGTGGTTCCAGTAGAAACTGAAGCTCAAATTAAGCTAAGTAATATCAGCGTTCCGAAGGAATTCAGAGAGTTCTTTAGTATTTGTTCAGTTTTAAAGATTTAGCAACGTCTTTAAGCACATGACACAAAAATCATTCCTTTCATACGCATTGCTTGTTTGGTGAAATTAGTCATCATATTTCTTCCCTAGAACGCCTGAATCTGCTTTATATTCTCTGATGCGAACCTTCCTCCAAATGTGTTTCAAAATGTGTCTGGCAAAATACTCCATAGCTCGAAAATCCACAGTTTTTCATTGCCTCTAGTCTAGAATTAAATTGATGACCCATTCACATACTGATGTCTTCTCTTTCTGACTTTTTTCGATCATAAAGGATAATAAAATGCGCAGATTGTCGTTTAATAAAATAACCTTGAATAAATTTACTTTTTCTCTCCAGATGGTTCCTCATCAACGGTGGGTTTATCGATGTCCGTACTGATTCAGTGGGAGGAAATAAAAAACAAATAAATCCGGACGTTTTCTTTGTCAGTTGCTATCCTCACCCATTTGCCAAATAATTCATTTTAAAAATGAGCACATTAACCTAGATTAAAGAGAATATAATCACAAACGCTTACATGCGTTCTTCACAACAACTGGTAATATTTAAATCCCACAAACTACTTCAAACTAGAAACGTGCTGCACGTAGTCTGCATACGTTAAGGTGTGTATTTACAATTTGTTCGTCCAAATTGAAAGTAGTTTGGCAATATTTATGAACATCGTTCGGAAAAAAACCAACAACAACAAGCAAAAAACATATAAAAACATCAACACGCTATTTACGATTTTGGCAGACGCCAAAAAAAATGTCCACCCGAGTTATGAATAAACAAGAACATATATTTTCTGTTCTTTTTTTTCGTATTCTGTGAAAAAAAAATATATATCGCGCATTCATTTGAAGAGGTGTATCCAAAAGCGAAAATAAAAAACAGTCCCAATTTAATAAAAAAAATTAAATCTTACATGCGGAGCATAATTTGTTTTTTATAATAATGCCCCTTGTAATCACTATTAAATATCACAATACATCGTTTCCTCTATTCTTGTTTGCTATTTCGGTGAGGAGCACATATTTTGAGAATTACTCACTATCACACATACGACTCTTCTCTCTTCAACTTATTAAGGCCGAACACACATCTCGTTCATCAAAGGTTTATCAGCGTTTATCAACATAAAATACCGACTTTCGGAACTAAAATCGACGAACGCGAGATAGATCCAATAACCGCATGACATTCGCCAATCCGTCCGTGGGGTGCGATGTGTGAACTTTTAAGTTCAAGAGACCGCTTATGTCTGATATAAGGTGTGTGCGCAATGCCCCTTCCTTCTTCCCGCCACCCACATTGAACTAATCGTATTAGAATTTAGAACAATACTGTTGTCTTGTGAATGTGGTCTTGCAATGAGGAAGAGACATCGCAGATTATTTCTTTTCCTTTTTTATTTTTATATAAAAAACGTTATGTTGTGCATAAATTACGTCATTTGGTGTAAACCATAATATCAAAGTGATTAGAAAATTGTGTAGGAAGTACGACTGACTCTCTTTAATAATCAAGTTCAATACAAAACTATTTCGCCTACACGCGGGCGAGTTCCTGTGCCCAAGTTCGTTGCAGCAATCACATTTTTTTTTCAAACTTGTATACAAATACACTTTGATCTCATTCGAACTGGTAAAAATAGAATCATCTTCTGAATACATAGATGGACGTATCGAAATGGCCGGTGAGAAGATATTATATACTCTCTCACACATTTGTCACAATTGGTGTGACAACAATGCATTTGGTATTTGCATTAACCAATCTATAATTTGTCGACATTTTTTGTTTGATTTTGCTTCTCAAATGCGAGCAAGCAGTGCAGGTATCTGTGACATTGCTTAAAATAGATAAATATATAGAAAAAAGCGTTTCTGCCATTGAGGAAAGAGATAAATATTTTATATTTTTACACTAATTATGGTTACACTAATAGAGAGTCGAAAAATTTAATGTGCGTTGTGGTTAAATATTTTTCTGGTGGATTTTTGTTTATTTATTTTACAGCGCCTATACCTATTAGGATCGTGTACAAGTTGTACAAATATGACAGTTTTATGTGTATTCTTGTAGCAAGTGTAAACACAACTCGGAAGGAGTCACGAGCATTCTTACAACTTAGCCAGATGATTTACGTCATTGCGAATGCACTGTACGGTTTAATTGTTGCTGTTGAATTACATTCTCAAATAACCCCTTTTGGAAGAGAGTGACCAGTGTGTTGGCGGAAGTTTTGTATATCAGACTCTAAAACTGATTCATTGCACTGCCATACTGATACTTCCTTTTACTGTAGTAGATCTGGCGAATTTTTAAGAAAGCCAAAAAGTGCTTCAGTGATGTCGAATTTACTTAGACGTTCAGTATATTCACGACAAACCAGTAAGAATAGACCGTCGACTCCTCCCACATAACGGACTTTGCCTACAAGCTGCCGGCGGGCCCAGGATTTTTCATGTATTGGTGCTGTACAAAATCAAAGGAGCGCCATTAACGCACGCACACTTGAAAAATACTAGGCCCATGGTATAGCATGGAAAATCATTGCCGCCATTAATTTTGACATTTACACGTATTCACAGACCGGGTAATTTTTTCGAGGAGAATCGGGTAGGTGCACGGGAAGTCGGCGGTCTAGTTCTTACTGCTTTGTGATATTCACCACCTAAGCCCCTAGGTTCTGGGAGTGTGTACTATAATAAGATTAATGGTTATAGACAGTCACAGAGAAAGTGAATCGCCCTCTTCACAGTTGGTTGAGTTAGCCAAATCATATTGTCCTATAAGACAAGGCTAGTTGTGCGTCGTAATTCGCATACCAATCTGACAAGTTAACTGAAACTGTAATACACCAGCCTAATAACGATAATTGAAAAACCTTTGGCGGCAGAATAAATGCCTCTCTGTGACTTTCTGTAAGGAGCTTTTGGACATTACTCCTTTGATGCCGATGAACTCGGCATAATTGGAACAACTATACCCATCCTAACCGACAAAGGCACCCTGTGCATCCCAATCGCTACTTGCAAAAAAAAATTTAAGCTAGATGCTATCGAGTGTGTAAATCTTAGGTGGACAAGTGGTAAAACAAATATGGCCCACTTGATTTGAAGAGCTCTAAGAAATTGATTTCTCTCAACAGATTGCATATCGGCACCATAATAGGTGTCATTACTGGACAAGGGTAGGCCTTTTCGCAAATGACTTTTGCAGAAGCTGCATGGATAAGCAAGAGGAGGAAACTATTGCTCACCTTCTTTGTTCCTGCCCAGCTCTCTCCAATAGAAGGAAGCTTCACTTGGGAGCATTGACTTGGCTGATCTGACAAACACAGACATCAGAAGCCTCTTACGCTTTATAAAGAGCTCAAAATGGTTCAACCAGTAGGGAGATCTTATATGATCCGTTTTTCGTGGTATATCACAATGGACATATGCTGGTCTAAGTATGTTGGCTTTCTAGCTGGCAGCCACTTTGCAACCAACCACGGATTTTTTTGGCAATATTTCAGTATGTTCAGACGATAACATAATTTGACAGCCGGTTTTGTATGTTGTATACTGTGTGCACATGTTTTTACTACTATAAATATGTAGCACTTGTGGGTAATCAAAAACTCGACATATTATGCCCACAATTTAGAGCTTTCAGTTCACAATTACATATATACTAAACGCATTATTGGCTTCAAATAAATTGACCCTAGAACAGAATTAATATTTTTAGCCACTCGATTGCGGTACAAGCACATCACAATTATCAATTATGAATTAAGTAAATATGGTATTGCAAGTGGTTTACATACATAAAAATGGACTGCATGAAAATTCAAAAACCAATCTGTACATCTCTTTAGAATCAAAGAACAAAACACGTGTTCAACCTTCATCTACTCGGGCGTATGCGTAACTTAAATATTTATTCAAGTGTGCGCACGAATTCATTTTATTTCACGGAAGAAAGTCAGACCATATCGTTAGTAATAATTATGATAACCTTCATAACTACACTCGAGTATAAAAAAAACTAATAAATGCCAGTGTGTGCGAAAAGGTGTAAACTGAGCGAATTTATTTCTCCATTGGCTTAGATAAAACAGAATTTTTTTTGCGATTATCGCGCGAAATTAAATACAATCAAAATTGTTTTAGTATAATATTAAGCCGTGCTATCTTATTTGATGTCATAAATACAACTTTTTTTATGTTTTTAATTTCTGAGAGTTGGCAAACATAACCAATGCAGTTGCTGACTAATTTGAGATTTAAAGCAGTTTTATGACTGGTAACTAAACTTAGTAGTGTAACTCTTGGGGTCACTGCCAAGATAAGGCTTTAAAATTATTGATTAGATCTAGAGCACATCACTTCAAAAGTTGTACATGATCGACAATTTGAAGGAATAAAATTGTGTTATCTGATTAAGATAGAATTCCATCGATAACATGGGTATTCGAAAATGTGTTCATGGAATTAAATTAAATTGATTGGACATTAAAAGTAACATAAAAGAGGCCTGGTTGCTAAGCTGTAAGCTGACATACTAAGGTAGACACTTTGGTTTATAAAGAGTGTCCCATAATTTACGCAAAATTGCAATTTTACGCCATTTACAGTGATGCCAACGGAAAAAAAAGATAACAATGTGACAGCTGACTAGTAAAAATGGAGCGCTATGCTAAAGAACAACGGTCCACAAATATGTGAAGAGAATAATTGAAAAATTCAGGAAGATTGGATCAATTTGTGATCTTTAACACTCTGGGTGTCCCGTCACAAATCGTTCAACAGAAAACATCGAAGCAGTTCGCCAGAGTATTGCTGACAGGCCAGGAACATCAATTCGGGACTGATATGCTCTCTACAGCGAATTCTCGCGAAAGACTTGAAACTTCATGCTTACAAAGTTCAATTGACTCAAAAGTCGTTGAATGGATTTTGAGGAGCAGAGATACAAGCAGGGAAATAAGTCCCCAAGAACTAAGTCCACTGAGGGACTCAGTTCCCACCCGGTGGAAAATAAAACCACTATCGTGAAGTGGACTTAGTTTCCATGTAACGTGGGAACTATGTCCACTTTCTTATGGGAACTTAGTACACATTCAACAGTTTAATACGCAACCCACTTGGGTTTACTGTCAGATTTGCACTATTTGCGAAATTGGGTATATTGAAAGAGAAATAAAACCACTCAGACTTTTCGGAATTGATTTCCCACCAACTAAGTCCACGAAAGTAGTTTAATTTTCCACTAAGTGGGAACTAAGTTTCTCAGTGGACTTAGTTCCCGGGGACTTATTTCCGTGCACCGGATTTTGGAACAACAAAAAATGGATGCGGATTTTTCGAACAAAATCACCTTCAGAGCTGAAGCTCATTTTCATCTTGATGGCTTCGTTAATCGTCAAAATTGTAGCATTTGGGGTTCAGAAAACTCATTAGTAATTGTTGAGAAACAATCCACATTGCGTGACTGGTTGGTGCGGATTTTGGGCTGGACCATTCTACTTCGAAAATGCGGTAGTAACAATTAATGGTGTTCGTTATCGTGAGATGATAACCCAGTTTTTAGTGTCTAAATTATAATATATAGATGTGACCAACATGTGGTTTCAACAAGACGCCACATACGATACAGCCAGATTCAATTACTGCATGAGTCATTTCCTAATCATGTAATCGGCTGTTTTTAGAATTGGCCATCCAGATCTTGAAATTTAAAACAATTGAACTTTTTTCTTTAGAGTTTTTTGAAGTCAACGGTCTATGCAAACAAGCCCACGACCACCAACGCCTTGAAAGAGGACATTGGGAGGTGTATTAATAAAATTCAACCACATTTATGCAAAACGGTCGTAGAAAATTCCAATAAAAGAGTACGTACTTGCCAGAAAAGCCGTCTCGGCGATGTATCCGATATGATAACCCCTACTCTATGGAATCAATAAAAAATTTAAGCTTTCTAATTAAAAATCTGTATTTTCATCAAAATTACGTCAGTTATGTATAATAGTCTATAAAATCGATGACAGTTGACTAAGTAGTCTAAAATTGGACTTTTTAAACATTTGTGTAAAACAAAACAAAAACAACAGAATGGACCAATTCAAGAAAGCAACTGTAGCCATGGTTCTCATAATTAGTTGCACATACGCCCCAGTGACTCGGATTTTATAATTTGCAATATTATCGCTAACTAGATCGAGTATGGCATTACATTGTTGGTGATTGGGTATTGTGTCTATATTTATGCGTGTAGTCTACTTTGGCCTCGTTGTGGCATGTGATCTCAAAACGTTATACCTCAAAACTAAAACTAAACTAAAATACGAACAAGACGTCCTGTCAAACCTACATTTTTGTTTATGTTGCGACGATTACAGTAACTTTCAGTTAGAAATAGCAAGTGATATACTCTGTCCGTCAAGCCCCCATAGAAGCCATGGAGTAAGTCGTGCTGAAGTCAAGGTCCATTAATCAATTCAAGACATATATGTATTTGGACGAGTTTCCCACTCACATTAACTACTGACTAGATCTTCTCAAAATATTACCTAATCATTCATATGTCTGTTTTCTAGTTTCCGAAAAAAAATAAAGTGATTTTCATAATACATAATAGGGTTTTTCCGTAACAAGTCATAGTTACTATTTAAAGCCCAATCAAAAGCATCCATACGGGACGTCCATAAACAGAGCCAACGTTCAAGTTCCTAAATTGCGCATGATTATATTTTGAATCGCATGAATATATTTGAAGAAAACAAGTGCGAATAGTTTGCTCTAACTTGTAAATAAATATGTAGTGTCCTTGGTAGTTTCTTCTTCGATCCCTTATCGCCTATAATACAACTTGTAAATAATCAATGACCATACACGCTTATTTATCCGATACCCGATCACAATTAGCCCGAATGTTAATTTGTGGACACACTTCGAGTTCATGTATCCATTGTATTCTTAGAGAACTGCACTTCTCAACAATGTATCTCAATTGTTGTTGTTATTGTTGCCTTGCACTTGGACACATACAGTCAAATACACACGAAATCATCGGGTGGCCAGTCGCACATTGTTGTTAACAAATAATCACAAATCGAAGGTGTGTTGTAAACACTATGGTGTTATGTCATCGATGGCGTGCATGCACATTCATAACTTTTGAATCGCTAAACTAAACTGATTGCAACGGCAATTGACGGCAGTGTGAAAACTGACAAGTGCAAATGCACTGCGGCTAAGAAAATTACCGACAGATTGTGGGGAAAAACGTAAACATTGCGTACTCCAGAGCGGTTATGTAACCTCTAGTAGTCTAGTGCATTCAACAGTAGCAGCCGACACAAGTTCTTCCCGCAAGTTCTACACCTTCGTTAATAATACTTTTATTTACTTAATTGTGTTTTATTGTGTAGCTCGTTTCTGCGGTGTATATATGAGATACGCGCGGTTCCCGTTAATATTTTGTAAACAACACATAAAACACAACTGACTGTGAAACCGAAACAAGGAAGAGTATGATGTGAGGTAACCCTCAAAACCTTTCAATGATTACAATCGCTCACTAGACACTGCGCAGGTGTTGAAGTGGAACCAAAGGGAAGCGACAACAAAATGAAATCGAAAAAACCACAACGAAGAAGGAAAAGAAGAAGAACAAAACAACAACCCAAAACGCCTTGGATGAAGGTGTACCTATAGCATATACATAGTATGTATAATCAGTGCACTCTTCTAGTGAATTTATTATTTCGCTGATCTATTCTCTGTGCTTTTGCTTAGCCCCCTTGGAAGAGGAATGCATTCGAAATACATACACTTGCATCTTTTGTCAAACTATATGCCATAGGCTATTCCGAGTACAATGAATATATTATAGCATTCAGGGGATGGTATAAGGGCAAGGGTAGCGAACGTTGATAGAAAAATTCAATAAATTGTGGGTGACGGTAAGTATGTGCCAATACAATTTTTTTATTTTTTTAAAATGAATCTGAATTCCAATCAATACGTTACGTAAGGCTTACTCTTATAACATTGAACTTAAACAACAGCATTAACAACAATGAATGAAGTCAGGCGCGAAAACCAGAAATCTAACAACCTTAACGCCAGCACTGACTAGTTTACGAGTCTAGACTCTGGAGAGGGATGAGTCAGAGCGCGCGCCATGTAGGTAGTTAAAGTTTAACGAATAATGATGATTCAAGTTTTTTTAGTCTGTTAATCGAAACATTCAAGGGTCCCCGACAATTAATGGAATATGTTGTCACTGCCAATCGATGATGCTGACGTTGTCGTTGTCGCTTACTTTGTGTTTTTGTTTACTTACTTGCTGTGGGAATGTTGATTCGCGTGACACATTATTTGGTAATTGTATGGGTTAATGAGTAATATGAGCCAGGTGTTTGTTGATAAATTGTGGGATGGTTTTCAACCTTGAAGCGTTTTTGGGACACCATTAAATCCACTTTAATTTGGCGTAACCAAGCTCTTCAGAAGAGAAAAGAGATTAACGTTAGATTAACGTTTGACGAAACATTTTTAAGTACAAATTTGAACTTGCAACCCTTTAGATATGATACACTCTATTACCGCCTCTGCGAACATGTAATGACTAAAATTATAATACCGTAAAGTTAATTTCAATCAATTGTGCGAAAATGCAGGTGCGACTCATCCATGAACGCAGTAGTAGATCACAACTATAAATTGTTAATATTACCTGGCACGGTTCGAATTTTGTCCATATTAATAATATATTGTTCAATATTGTGTCTATCCATTTTAAGGTTCGTGGTAGTTGGTAGTAGGTATGATGTTCAAGTTGACCCTCAATAATGGCCGTGACACACATCTAGTACATACAGCATGGTAAATGAACGACATGTCTGTCAGGTTATAAGCTTCTATTACACAGGTCAAAAATTGTGACAATTTTAGAGTAGAGAGATTTTGTTTTAAAGTTGTATGTACATAAAATATGGCGTCAGTTTGACGTCAGTCACGGTTTTAGACACGTATAATACTAGCTCTATTACGGTTATACGGTATAACTTTTACCAAACGAGCAAGAGCAAGGTCTACCTAAAATAGGGGTTTTTCCGTGGTATACTTGTTATTTTGAAAATATTTATTTGTGAATTCAAAATGACAAGCTGTTGAAAAAATAAAAGTTCTTTGCTATGCGCAAATCGACATTTTAGAAAATTGAAGGGAACACAACGACGACTTGATGGAACATAAAAAATGCCCATATAAAAGAATGCGCGCAGGGGTGGCAGAGAAAGGGCTTGTGTGAAGTGAACCAGAGTGAAAACTGATGCGAATATCATCCGAGAATCTTCTTATCTGAAAGAAGTAAATTATAACTAGTACAGGAAATATTCCATCCATAGTTCGAAGTCGTTAGACTTGCTCGTAGATGAAAGGCTCCCGAGGAATTGACAATTAGGTAATTCCTTTTTTCAAATCGAACTTATACGTCAATCTATCAATAAACGCTTTCATGTAGTAATTGCATCCACTATGGAAAGATAAAAGAAACGAAAAACGAAAAGAAATTATTTCCAAGCAGATTAGGGAAATGAGCTCCATCTTTATAGGAACTTGAGAAAATATGGCACACATATTTATACGAATATCGACGAAGACCATCGAAGGAAAAGAGCTTCAAATTATGTATCATACATAGTATCTACCCACACGATAGGGACAAAAAGGGATGGAGAAAACTAATGGTTATGCCCACGTCAAAGCTAAATTGAGGTTACAGCAAACAATGCACTATGTTTTCATCTCCAGCTCATACATAGGTCACTTCTATATCTCACAAACGATTTACATTTGACAAATAACAAATTTATTTGCAGACTTAGTAAATTCGACCCCATAAGGAGATGAATTTATATATGAGGAATTCACGAGACTACAAAACAAGGAAGCGAAATGATCAACTGCTGCATAGAGAACTTAAGATAATACCCAATTGGCAAGCACGTATTGTGAAATTTGTAATTGGTTATAGACTTTTAGAGGTAATTACAAAAAGAATTATATAATACAATGTACTACATATAAATAAGTGTAGGAACGGTAAGTGTCAATGAGTCATGGGTTTAAGATGCAATTTGATTGTTTTTTTTTTTTTGGATTTGCTTCTGTGACGGTCGGCAAATAGTTTAATTAAGTTTGCTGTGTTCAAAGAAGATAGTTGATGCGAAGTAGACTGTAGTGCATAATTAAACCGCGCGGTGCCATAAAGCTCAACTGGAACGCCAACGTATGCTAAACACATTAAATTCCGATTTTAACAGCATTATGAAAGGGGGTACAACCAATAGAGTGAAATTTAATACTTCCAAAACACAATGCTGCCTACTATCATTAAAGCGAAACCTGAACCCTAACCCATTATCCATGAATGGGAATTGGAACGACTTTTCATACTCGGTATGTGTGTCAACGACAAACTCCGTTTGGTATGACCACATATATGAAGTCGCCAAAAACGCTGCGAAATGTCTAGGTTTCTTAAATCGATGTAAGAAGTACTTTACACCCTCCGACTAAGCTTCGATATACAAGGCCTTTATTCGGCCTTAGATTGAGTACAACGCTCATATCTGGTCAGGTGCACCAAAAACTTCATTGCACCTACTAGACAGAATTCAAAAGCGCGCGATAAAACTTATAGATGATGGAAATATAGCAGTCTATTGACCCGCTCGAAAATCGCAGAAATGTTTCTTGCCTTTCCTTATTTTATCGATATTTTCACCACCGATGCTCTGATAAAATAAAAGATACTGCATTCCCCCCCTTCAACTATTCTCTTGCAACACCCGTCACACATCGAATGCGCATCAGTTCACCCTTAAGCCTACCATCGGACGTACTGTAAAATATAAAGATTCTTTTGTAAGTCGAACAACACGCATGTGGAATACATTGCCTCATACAGTTTTCCCCTCTAATTTGAACCCACAATTGTTTAAAAGCAATGTGCACCAGTATCTCGTCTTTATCCTCCCTATTAACCCTTTCAGTCGTGCTGTGCATTAGCATTTTAAGGTGCCGTAAGCATGCCCCCCCCCCCCTCCCCCCCTTCTAAAACGCTGACAACATTTTGAGTCTTCAAGATCGTACAAAGACAAAATGTAATCCTTATCATAGTTTTCAACCCCGATAATAAAAATACTAGAAAGTAAAGTAATAATTCTAATCTGTTTTAATAATTGTCAAATACATAGTTGCACCGCTTTTGAAGTCAACTAACTCTTCTTTTAGGTACATACATACACGCCTGTGAATCTGCGAATCGTAATACCTCAAGACCAGATGCGGCAATAATAATGCTTGCCGCCAAAACGCCACGATATAGACGACAGTAGTTTTTCACGAGATAATTTATGTTGGAGACTTAACCTTCAGAACCCATTCTTGATTTTTTCTAGTAAATTTTCCTTTATCAACGTATTCCCTATTGTCTACAACAAAAGATGTAGTACATCCACTCCTCTCATACACATACAACGAAACATAATCCCCGATCAAGGTACCTACAACCCACTCAGAATTGCCATACGGATTAGTAATAATGCACACTTCTATTTACAACAAATAATACAAAGTAAACGTAAAGTGCTTCGTATCATTTGTTCTCATGTAATTTACAGGTGGGTCATGTGCCCTTATTTACAAAATCATTTATTTTAAAGCAATTAAACATGTATAATTCATTTCGGTAATTCATTTCTTCATAGAAAAATTCACTTATATAAATCTTGGGTTGTTCAGAAGCACTCAAAGAAATATAGGTTAACTGCATTTTATTTGGCATTGGTAGTTGATTTTGTCGCCTTTTCTCCTACCAAACTAACAGCAGATAAGTAAATGCCAAAAAACTACACAAGTTTAGAATGATTATATAAATAATGGTGATTTTAACAAGTGATTTGTGTCTTTTCCTCCTGACAAAAAATAAAAAAACAAATTTCCGTGACCGATAAAAAATACTCTCCATTCCGAAATCCGAATTTCTCTCGTCGCCGTTGCCGTTATTATTTTTTATGGACACAAGGAAAAATGCCAATTCGGCAAAGCAATGTAACAATCGAAATACAAAGCAAGATGCAGCGCTTGCAAAAAGATGCGGCTATATACAGAGATTGTCTACGTATAGCTAGATACATTCCGCATTAAGATGTTTTGTTGCAAAATAACCCACACAGAACAGCAGCGTGTAATAGAAATATCTATCGTCGTCGTAATGTCAGTGTACACTGGGCGTCTATACAGATGTGTATATGCGAAAAGCATGGAATCAAGGTCGATGACAACGACCTTAAGCGACATGGTTTCAGTATATGAAACGTGTAGTATATAGCTCGCTCTCGCTATGTGATGTTGCGTATTCTATTAAATACACATATTGCTCTAGTTAGTGTGGAGCAGATGTACCTACACACATGGTTCCGTTACCAGTGTTGCCATACGGAGAATAATTTGTCCTATTACACAGTGGCCTGTTGGTACTCCGACAAGAGTTCCGATGTGTATTCTACTGACGTTTAACAGGATCTTTGTTTTGCGTCGACTTATCCGTGGCCAGGTCTGTTTTGCATGGTTACAGGTGTCAAGATCCCGCCATCTCTCGTTAGCCTGTTGCAGTGCTAGTGTGGAGATGTTGTATCTTACAGTTTCAATTGGCACTTGAGGCTCTTATTTACCAGTAGAGTCCCATTTTCATGCCGTTTCTTGCTAATTTGTCTACTTTAGTTACCTGGTATATATCTATGACCAGGGACCCAGTACAGGGTTAACGTACACAAACCCGAGATCTCATTTAAAGAATTACGACAGTGCATGACAAATTTGGATGTTAATATTGGTGATTCGAGGGCTTTAATGGCTGATTGACTGTCGGTATAGATAACGATGGCCGGGGGGTTATTCCCAAATGCGCGCCGGATCGCATTGAAAGCGATACTTTGATTTCGCTTTTGCTTATTCTCAAATGCGAACTGTGCATTTTTTCCAATTAGACTTCATTTATTTTTCCAAAAGTTTGACAGCTTTTTCCCCGTCACAAGAATTTAGTTTATTTTTTATCCGCAATAAATCCGCTAGCAATCCGTCACCTAAATAGCTATCGCTTTTGATTGGATCAAATCGCAAATCGCTTTTGGACATGCATACAAAAATACAAATCCGCCATGAAAAGCGATCCGCCGCGCATTTGAGAATAAGCCCCCTGAATTCGATATCGATATCGCGATCTCACTTTCAGCAGTTGAGCGCCTTCGCGAATAGCCATATCTTCTGCTTGAAAGACACTACAGTTATTTGGTAGTCTATAAGACTTGTTTAGGGAGAATGGAACGTCTTACACCCATCTGTATATAGGTACTTCTAGCGTATTTTCGCCTATAACCGTATTCTCTTCACATTGCTGTCAGTCAGGGATACTGGTCTTGTACTTAATATTGAAGTCCAGGACCGTGGTTACGTAGCCATAATCATAACATTGCAAGAAAACAAATATTTTGGGAACACCTCCTCACAGAGT
This sequence comes from Cheilosia soror, assembly GCA_949372485.1. NCBI lineage: Eukaryota > Metazoa > Arthropoda > Insecta > Diptera > Syrphidae > Cheilosia > Cheilosia soror. The sequence goes on from OX443563.1 coordinate 100,864,636, forward strand.
CTTGCAATGATTAAATGTAGTTCCATTTTTGAGCTTACATTTGTTTTTATTTCTCTATTCTGCACAGCGGTTTTTGAGCAAATTTGAATATACGATTACCAGCGCTTTAATTTGTTTCTGTTTTTCTAATATCCCATGTTTTTGGTAGGTATAACGTATAACGCAAAAGGTAATGGAAATGCGCGTCTTTAGACAATTTGCAGCATTTACAGCAAATTGCTAGTCGTAACGAAAGCAAAACAACACGCAATTTATCGCGTTGTGACTTCAAATACATATGTAGGTACATAATTAAAAATAAAAAAAGTGATGCTAGTTACAAACATTTTTAAGTGAATGTGACCATGGTGTAACAAATCCACCTGACATTAAGAGGAAATGAAAAATATGTATGTATTTCCAATGTATCAAATCCGGTCAGCAAACAGCCTCAATAGACACACGTCTGGCCAATCTTTGTGACGTAAAGTAGTTTTTTAACTAAAGATAAACACGGTAATAAACAGGACGTTGTGCTTTGCTTACATGGCGAAACAATCGACCTTAATATTATGTTCGTTTAGAAATTAGCTGGCAACACTTTCGCAGCATGTAACTTTGTAACGCTACCCTTTGTTAGCTATGGATACAGACATATACGCTGTTACGTGCGTTTGGTTACCTATACTCAATGTACTGAATGTAGTGCAAAAAATCAATGAACCAGCTTCCTTCCTTGCTGAGTACACACCAAAGCCAAAAAGCTATATCCATCACAATTGTGGTTGTCGCTTCTCTTTTTTTTTCGCTCTGAATAAATGCGAATAATAACAATAAATCTATTTTAAAATCACCAACAATTTTTAACCTATTCGTCTCGTATCGTACTCTACTCATACTCGCCATCATCAGTCCACAGGAGAGGAGCAAAACATAAACTCTATCATATACACCTATGTGTCTACAGCTATCTATGAAAAATATATTTTTTTTTTTCTCGCTAAACAAACGAAAATTATTTCACTTTCGCGGTGCGATCTCTGTTTTGAGCTAATTTTAGGTTTTTTGCTCATTTTCGGCGACGAAAGGTAATGGTGCAACGATTGTTTTTTTCCTTTCGACAGCTACACAGCAGCGGAAGGAAAACCAATTACATATAAGTTGGGCAATTTTTTTTACCGAGGGAGTCTCGAACCTCGTCAGGCGCAAGAAAATTAATAAGTAACTAATCGATTCAACAAATTTCAAAATTTGTTATTATTTTCCACAAATCCACTCGAATGGATGCCGTAAATTACAAACCACACAAGCAAAAGCGTATTATTATTGAAATTTTAATAATATAACAAGAATTCCAACCCTCGCAATTCTCACTGCCAAATTGGAAAATGTCTTTTTTTTGCATATCACACAAATTGGAAAATTAGGTCGCACTTTGTTCCAAATAATTTTGAATTGGTTTTTTAGGGCTGTCACGATCGACACACTCGAAAAAAGTTAACTGAACTCTTGAAGGACACTTACTTTAAAGTTATTTCGGTGAATATTAAAATTTTAAGTCGTTTTAGCGGAAATTACAGCACAGGAAACTTTGCACTTGGGAAACGTACGTCTCCTCCATTTTTTTCGAGCACACAAATACGAATTTTCTTTTTTTTGGGCGAATCGGATGAAGTTTCGAAAACTGACGTTTAATATTTTAATTTTTTTTTTGTTGGCGAATTCCAATGTGGAGTTGCCAACTACCGTATTATACAGTTTAAGGACTGACTACACTTTGCAATATAACACTATGTTCTCATTGAAACAAAATATATAATTAATCGGTATAATTTTCGATACTTCTAGGTATAAAGAAGTAGAATCTTTAGCACGCAAATAAAGCGTGCAAATAAAGCGTGGGTGATCACAGAATCCGTCGTATTCGGAATTTTGCTACGAACCCCGAAAGAACTATCATAGAATCCGTCGTGGTGGACATTTTTGCTACAAATTAAATTCGTAACAAACATTTCAATTACGACGGATTAAATTCGTAGCAAAAATGTCCACTACGACAAATTCTGTGATAGTTCTCTCGGGGTTTGTAGCAAAATTCCGAATACGACGGATTCTGTGATCACCCAAAATATTTAAATTAGGTAATAGAAAATTAGGTAGGAAAAAGTGGAAGTCACTTGGCGCCATTCTTTTTCAGCGAGCCGAGCCGGTACTAGGGGACTAAAGATAAAACAAAAAGCATATAGGCTTAAACAATGTTTTAAATGTATTTTAATGCACACTTTAAACAAATTTATATGTACTAGATTTACTGTGAACATTCCAGCCACACAAATACCAAGAATAAAATCAACATTTACATTAAACACTTAATTTTAAAAAGGCAATCTGACAGTAGGCGTATTTTTTTTGAGAATCTATAGCTACCTCACTTTTACTTTTACGTGCAAAACGTTTATACTCACTTTTTGTTTTGTTATACTCAATTCCCAAAAAATACGCCAAGTCTCAATTCAATATTTTTGAGAATATTCGATTTGGGGATGTGTCGAGATTGTCACGAATGATCTTCGATGAATACGAAACATGTAAAAGTATATATGTTATGCCTGATGGGGTCGGATTCTGTAAAAAACGAACCTAATACCCTATTCACACCAAGCCGAAAACTGGGTTTGAGCGAAAACAGTCGAAAATTTCATCCAAATCAGAAGTTTTCCCATACGTATTGCAGTTTTCAAAACGAGTTGTTTGAGGTCGTTTTCCATGAAAACGCCACGAAAACGAGTACAATCGTTGGATTGTTGAAGCAGACACACCTTATTCAACATTCACCGAGCTCAGTAAAAGTTCTAATAGGATGTAAGTGACTGAGTGAGAGCCTCAGTGCTGTCGTTTCTTGTAGTTTATTTTTTTGTTTGTAAATGTGGAATCTCTTGTTATCTCTGCACCATAAAGAGCAAATTATTCAGTTTTTCTAGAACTACCTGCCACAACTAAGTGGTATTTTCAGATGTTTTATTTTGATTGTTGCTTATGTTAATTATTTTATGCATTTAACCATAAGTTAACGATTATCAAGTAGCTTAAATATTATTATTATTATTATAATTTATTAACAAGTAATGAATTACTACATTAATATCAATACATATAGCACTAGCTGCCAGGGCTTACGGCTAATCTTAAAATACCTTAAATAATTAAATTAGTTTCTAATATTAGATCGTAGACGGTATTAATGTTTTCAATAGATATCGTGTTTAAGAGATCACTTAAGTTTAGATTGGAGAGTCTTTTACAGATATTGGAAATTTGCTTACATACTAAAAGATGACCAACAGTCAACGTAGGTTGATCGGCACATAGTTGGCAAAGTGGTGGAGGATCCTTGGTGAAGAGGTGTGTATGCGTGGCGTTCGTGTTTCCCATCCTTAGTCTAATGAAGGTTTTTAGTTTTTTTGGTGAGGCGTTTTGTGGGTAAATAGACCTCTCGCCGTTAGGGTTAAATTGTTTGTAGAAGTGATGGTAACTGGCCCATTGGGTTTTACTCCTAAATTTTGTTTGTATATTATGTAAATACGAGCGAAGTTTAGTAACTAAAATAAAAGTCTAGTCGCCACAAACATTTCATAGCTAGTTTCACAGCTAATTGAAACGTCAAACGAAAACGAGTTGGTGTTCGGTGTGAATGCATCCACGAATTTTCTAAACTTTTGACGAAAACTCTTGGCGAAAACTCGGATTTCGGCTTGCTGTGAATAGGGTATAAAACACTTTCGTATTTAAAAAAAAAACGAAAAAAATTGTGCAAAAGAAGAATTAGCTTTATTTAACTTCTTTCGTTTTCTTTTTTATATTTACTTCTTATTCGGCGGTTGGAATGTATTTTGATTTAGGTTATTTCAGAGTTTTTCGATCGAAGATAGACAGCTATTCACCCCTATTCCCGTTTGCGTCTGTATTAAACGCCCAATATTTCATTTCGGTTTTAAGTCAGTGTTTGTAACTTTTTTTAAGATAATGTTCTTCCAAGTGGGTTTTGGCGAATCGCAGACTACCCTTCAAAGACATTAGGGGTATTTTTTTGGGAATCTATAGCTAGCTCACTTTTAGTTTACATGCAAAACTGTTATACTCACTTTTGGTTTTGTTATACCCACTTTTGATTTTGCATGATTAGGCGTATTTTTTTGAGAATTTATAACTAGCTCACTTTTACTTTTGCGTGCAAAACATTTGTACTCACTTTTAGTTTTGTTATACTCACTTATGTATGTATTCAGGAATCACCCCGGGGGAATTATTCACGGAAAAGAATATTTTGGTATCGTCGCATCCGCAAAGTGAACAGTTTCCCACGTGGTTAAAAACGTTCAAATAGAATTTTTCCCGGACGGGGAACTGTTCACTTTGCGCATTCGACCATACCAAAATATTCAGTGGCGTTTATATTAAACGACAAATGGCGTTTTTTGAAATCGGTATTACATGTGGCGTGTTTCTAGGCGTTTTATGTCGTTTAACGACATGTGGCGTTTAAGTAGTGTGGAACACAAGTTCTACGCAGTTTTTCGCATTCTGACTGTCGTTTTAGTTGCACAAAACGACTCATAAAACGCCGATTATTGTCGATTACAAATTCTTAAACGACTAGGATGCAAATTTAAGAAAAAACATGTGAGTTTTGGTAATTGTTTACATTTATGCAGTGACTTCATTATTCTCATTATTAAGGGTGAAAATAACAAACCCCGATCAAATGAAATTCCAGCCTTTTGGTATAAAACATCATTTTTGCACAATTCCATTTTTCTTCCGTGTAATGCATGTTTATCCATTTTGGGCATATTCTTCGATAATGGTAAACATTTCTGTTAGGATTTTACTAAGGGTTGGTTGGGCAAAACCCAAATTAAAATCATTCCCCACACCGCAAGAAAACGCAATATCGAAGCCAGTTTTAAAATGACTGGAACTTTAAAATACAAAACATAAATACCTACAACAGTTTAGAAGACGAACAGCTTACTTACCTCGTCTTCTTGATTTAAACTGTTTTAATATCGCGACCATTAGGAGTGTTCAACAGTTTTTTCGTTTGGTTTTGTTTGGATTTAAATTCCGTGTGTTAAACAATTTACCAAAAGAAAAATATCCCCCTTTTGCTGCCATAAATACCTACTTGTCAATTATCAGCAGAGTATATCCATTAATGAGTAGGGACACTCTCTCTACATATGCATTTCTTACTACCACAAAGCAAAACGCAGAAAAAATCGTGCAATAAGTGGAAACAGGTCAAAAGAATACTTTTTACCTGAATACGACGAATGCCTGAGAAGAAAAGGGTAAACAACACATTTTACCTGTACCACTACAAACGGCGTGCTGCGTACGACGAACGATTGTGGGTTTTTTCATAATGCATTTTTAAAGGCGGTAAACTCGGATTTCGATGTGTGTACCTATTCACTTTATGCAGTGTGACCTGCTTTGCTTTTTGGAAAATGGTTTCATGCTTCGTTTTTATGATTATTTTTTCCAGGAATTACAACTAATTCTGAACTCTTACCATTAATATTGCAATCTAAAATATGAAAATAAATGTTTCTTCTTTGTTCCGACTTCGCTTAAAATAATGCAATCCGATATTGGGCCTAGTAGCAATAGAAATGATTTCATTCCATAATTGCTAGTTTTCATAATAACTGGTCACACTGGTTCTGCAGTGACGATGGGGTAGGTTTTTTCATAAAGCATTTTTAAAGGCGGTAAACTCGAATGCTTATCAGTTGTGCGAAAGAAGTGAAATAAACACAATACAGGGTGACCCGTGATAGTTTTCGGTGCGAACAAACTACAGCGCAATTGTTTTTGGATTAAATAGAAATTTAAATAGGAAATGGGAAAACATATTTTGAAGTGTTTAGCCTGCGCGGTCGGGAACAAAAAGTAAATGCAGGTGTAAAACATTTTTATGTGCCGATAATGGAGGGCAAAGTTTAACTTTATTGGTTTTTTAGTGATAACTCCTGAAACTATCCCTTTTCTGACTCCTTTTTTGGGGGTGTAATTTTTCATTACAATTTTTTTACGGGCTGTTTATTTTGCTTTTGTTTTGCTTGAACACATTTAAAATACATATCTAGGCCTTTTGGTTTTAAAATAAATAGTATTGCTTGTGGTCGAAATGTGCCCTAAGTTATATTAATCTTTAATTCATATAAATTTAAAGACCCCAACAAATTCAGAAGACCATTTTTGGAAAATGAAGAGCAAATCAATTTCTTATGAAATGCATTTTTTAAGTATTGCTTTTTTCGATAAGTCTGCCAATATAACTAAAAGGATGGCAGCAGAATATAAATAGTCTCATTGGTATTTCAATTCACCTAATTGCCATTTTAACGCAACCGAGGAAGAAATAATAAGTTTAGCTGACTCCATTTCAATTCATTTGTGAATTTAACAGATCTTATTCAGCAAAGTAGCTACATGGAGAATATAGTTGCGAGCCAACTGAAAATTTAGAGCTTTCCGGCGTTGAAATTAACGCTTTCAAAACTATAAAACTGCTGATTTCTGTAGTGAAAATGCGTTTTATTATTTTGCATGCTATATTAAAAAAAAGTCAAAAACGCAAGTGTGAGTTGGAACTAAGTCAGCAACATAGTGTTTCCTCCATATTTACAGATTTTTAAGGAAGATGAAAGTGCGCATTTCACACGTTCGCCGTAAGAATTTTTAGATGCATTAGAAAGTTTATAGCAAAATAAAAAAAAATATAATTTTGAAATGAAAATGTATTACCCATATATTAAAAAATAAATGTGATTGATTACTGTAAAATTATATGTAGGCACGTGTTTGAGAGCATGACTTTATCAAAAAATTTAATAGAATAATCAAAAAAACCAACAACAAGCATAAATATCTTAGCGTAACACACATGTAATTATAATTTTGTATTTAATAAAAATGTATGACAAGTTAAAAATGTTCCTTTTTTAACGGAGCACCCTGTGCCATTTTCCGAAAAAATACTCCTCCTCTTTTTTCTCTCTCTCACTACCCACTTCATATATCCGTCTATTTCTCATGGCTGTGTGACACAGTAATACTTGCTGATAAGGAAATTGTCGAGAGTGTCCCTACTCATTATAATGGATATACTCTGATTATCAGTTGGTGGTGTGGAACTCATGTGGAATGTAAAATAAATGAGAGAGGAGGCGTTCAAGGAATAGAATACCGATACTAAAACGACACTAAAGCGACTCGACTCAAAAAACGCCAGTTGTCGTTTAATATAAACGCCACGTAGAATAATGGTGATTCTTTTCCGTGACTAATTCCCCCCGGCGGAATCCACGATAGGAGTGATTCCCACTTGGAAATGTGGTGAAGCTTGATTTTTAACGGTTTATTGATGAAAGTGGGGTGATGGGTGGATGCATGTTTTTTAAATGAATTTATGGCTCGGTATTGTTAGTAGGTAGGACCGTGAACCTTGCTTCTGGCGTAGTTGTAAGATGTAAGCTTAACAACAATTTTATATCGTATCCTATCACGAGTTTGATTGATGAAAATCATTTTTTAATTTTTGTAATTGTAATTTTTGCAATGGCAAATGCATAACCGCATAACTATTGGTCAATGGATAGAATTTCAGCCTAATAATTTGTACGTCCATAAGAATGTTGGCAATAAAAATCGAAGACCGGCGTAGTTGTCCAGGATGTTCAAAACAACTTGCAACATCAGGGCAACCATTGAATGAAAACAAAAACAACGTTGTCTTCCCCTTGTTTTTTTTTTTTTTTTAGTTTTTTTCTATATTTTAACATATCTAATGTATTTTATAAAATATTACTTTTCGTTTCAGTTTAATGATTTAAAATCAAAGCTTTTCTGTTAAAAAAAAAATCCAATTCAAAAACGATAAGAGACGCGCACACACACACACATGATCTTAACGGACAAACAAAGAATTTTTTTACAATTTATTACAAATTTATATTATGTATAATTTTTGTTTTGTTTCAATAAAACGAATGAAATCACTACTCCAATACAACTTTTAAGAAGGGACTTAATTCTAAAATCAATTGGAAGTGGTAAAACTGTTATGCAAATATAACGGATGAATATACCTATAATATGCATTTTATTTTGATTTTCATTTCATATACCTATTATTTTTTGATAAATTTCAACCGCAAGAAAGTCCATCATTTGGTAACAGAAATATTAGAATATTAAATGGGAATCTCCAAAATATATATTTATATATATGCATGTACATATAAGTTTTTTTTAAAATATGCAAGTGACACATAGCGCCCAACCTAACAACCTAAAACACGCAACAGCACGCTCATTCCATATTAACCATTATCACAACGTTGACCTGTGGAAAACTTTCGGGACTCACGTAGTTAGATGTTCGTAGCTGTGCCATCCGATCAGCCAAATCAGCGGCGTTATCACAGGTTCCAGGCGGCATCATCCAGATTGTTTCTGCAAAGTGAATGAAAACAATGTGGCCAGTCAAGTGATGAATGATTATAACTACGGAATTGTATGATATAATGATCTAATTACCTCCAAAGTACCAGCCGTTTGGAGTGCATAGCCTCCACATGATGGCAGGATTGGTGGGGGGTATATCGGCGACGATGTCACATGTATCGCCAGGTCGTATCACTGGCACCTCAATCCGTCTCGTCTGACTGGGCGAAATGAGGTAACAGCCAGTGGGCCAGTCTTCGTTGCCGTCGTTTTGTAATTTCCATGCCTGCTTCAGATCCGACGGACGTGATTGTGCGATAATCTTCATCGATGGTAACGTTTGCATATTGCAGAAGTCCAAGAAGCAACCGATTGCCGTTTGAAGGTTCCTAAAAATGTATTTCAGTGTATTTTAGTTCAGCATTCCACATCCCGCTGGAAGGGATGAATGGATGCAAGAAATGAAAATGACAATGATGATGAAATTAGAATGAGATCTTTCGGATTCGGTCACTACAACTGGCTAACCTTATTAATCTTATTAACCACTCTAAAAGGAGATAAGCCTGATCTCTCTCTTATGTGATTTTGTAGTACAAATAGGAGAAAACCGAACCGGAGTAGCTCCTGTGGGAGAGTAGCAATATTACAATTGCTAGATATTGATATTTATAAAGGAACATAGTCCCCAGATAATTCAAAGTCAACTAATATAGTCACGTGTATAGGTACAGCCGACGCATTTAATTGGAATGACATACGGCATAGTCATAGATGACAGGAATGATGCACAGTACAAAGGAATAAGTCTATCAATATCGAATATGTGTAAATGCCTAAATGCCTCCTATTAATACCAATTGCCGGCTTTGTCCTCGTATCCAAATATCCGTATTATGCTGCGAGACAAGAAACTTGAGCTCTGTACGATAGCTGCGAACATCTTTTACAATATATGTACATTATTTTGATTTTAGGGCTTTTGTAACTAAAAATCTAGAAAATTGTCCCTTAAGTTCGGAATTTGGTCTTGTCGTTGGAAATCTTTTGATGCCTTTAACGCGAATATTAGGGTTTTTATGGAGGACATTTTTTTTTGTTCATATTCTGCAACAGAAACAAGTTTTGCTATATAGGCGAGTTTCCTATTGAAAATTTAGATGATGATCTACACTTCTTTTAATGAAATATAGAAAAGGCGGTTCATAATTAAAAAAAAAGTTTTTCACTGAGGATTTTGTGTTGAAATAATATGTTTAACACTTTACAAACGCAGTGTAATTGACTTTCCAAGCCACCGAGTTGATGAGTTACAACAGTAAACAATGACATTGCACTTTCAATGTAAAATGCAGTTATTTATAACAAAACAAATTTTTAAGGCAAACCGCCTGATAACGGTTCTAAGCAAAACAAACTTACCAGTTGCTCATTTCAAGGAAAAACCTTGCAGACTCCTTATTAATTTGATTGTTCATTAATGTCTGGAATTGATTAATTAAATCCTCGTGATCTGTTGTGCCCAAACAACTAAATTGCTGTAGCAAACACGAGTCGATATCAATCTCGTTCGAAACTGGCATCGGGGGTGGTGCTTCAATTGCTTCCATCGGCCTTCGAACGATCTCTTGCATCGGTGCTGTGGTACCGCTGAATCCGTTCATGGGAAATGGCTGTACGGTAGGATATAACATGGGAAGCTGTTGTGGTTGCTCCTGAGTTTGTGATTGCTGCGGCTGTTGCTGCGGGGGATCATAACTCTCACTGACGTCCATTTTCCACTTCTGTTCACTTATCTGCAAAAATCGTTGCATCTTGTAATTAACTACAAATAACCAATTAGACAAAGACATTTCGTACATGCTATCGTCTGGTGCAGTTTAATTTTCTTTATCTAGGCTGAGGAAACGAAATCACCTTTCTGTCTATGGACTTGAAGCGAGTTCCTAGTTTCGTTTTGTTGCCTCGCTCTCGCTCCCAGTGGGGTGATCAAACAAAAATATAATTAAAATAAACAAAAAGAAAACGAACAAATTTGGAATTTCACCACAATGAATTTGATGAATTTGCTTTTGTTATTTAGCGATTTTTGGAAGAAAAAACACTTCCTTGGGAAGGAAAATGATAATATTCTTGTAGCTTGGAACTGGCTCTTCTTATACAGATTGGTACTTTTTGATGGAATTATCTGGTATTGACATTTCTTCGAACTTTCGTTTGTGAATGATACTCGTCCATTTTGTTATTGTTTGGTTAAAGGTCATATGATTGTCTCTCTCCGTTAGAAGGTGTTTTGTTCGTTGATTCGAATTGTGAGTAGTGCTGTTGTAATCATCATTTCGAAACCATTCACAATTCTAAAGGCTCAAATGTATATTTAAAAACTCTACTACATTATTTATAAATGCTGTAATAGGTTCATATTCAACAATTTTAGCTTGCTTAAGTTTTGACTGGTACAAATTATGCTATATCATTTTTTCATATAGCAGTTAAAGCCAGGTTTAAGCACAAAGTTGCATATAATGCTACAGGCTACATCAAATCTATATGTCAAACTTTCGGTCATTTGTTTGCATTGCATTAAACTTATGCAAAATGGGTACTACAGAACCCGTACTTTCGAATTCTATTGTTACGGACTAAAGTGTGTTTTTAAAAGTTTATTCTTCTAATTTAAAATTTGACAGCTTAACAGTAGGTAGTTATAAGAACCATTCACATGGGAGCGAACAAACCACTACCTATATATTATATTATTATAAATACATTAAACAGAAAATTGCACATTTTAATATTCCAAGAAGAGGATAATTAATTATCTCATCAAAATGTATTAAAAAAACAAGTTTGTAAACCTTTTAAATAACTAAATTTTGTATTCCTTTCGCCGCGAACAAAAACACCCTTGGTGCGAATGTTTAAAATTTATTCGCATCCACCACATCATTTACCTAATTCACGTTCCACAAACTAGCGAATAAAACATTCGTTCGAACTTAACTTCATACTACACATTGCGGGCAGAAACTGATTTCTGAAATTCGCGAACTGCCGCGAACTAGAAAAGTGTTCATGTGAACAGACTGTCAAAACTTGCGAATATTTATTCGTTCGTAGGTAGTTGGTCCTGTAGTTGGTAGGCCTTTTTTATTGAACATCTATCTCAGTGAAGTAAAGTGAAGTGGAATCTTCAGGACGCAATTACAACAAGTATATAGAGTCTCGAAAGTGTCAAGCAGTGTGTAGTTGCACGTTAAAGATTCCACTTTACTTTACTTCACTGAAATAGATTGCAATAAAACAGCCTCAATGTAACGTAATTAATGAAATACAACAACGGCGTTTTAACATACCTGGCAACTCTTTGCTAAAATTAGATGTCAAATGTTTAACTCGACCGACGACAATACATTTTTCTTCAATTCCAGTCCAATTCCTCGTCAAAAAAGAAAATTTGCATTTAATTAATAATAGAGAAATAATTGAATATAAAGTGTCGACAATTTTCTTGTTTAATTTTCATAATTAAATCAAACGGCTACCAAGAAGAACGAACGGAAACGACCCAACATCCAGCGAGTAAAATCGCCTCGCCAAGCACCGAGTAACTTTATTTTTCTCATTCGATAGGTAGCACTACTATCTAAATGCAGAGTAGGTGGATTCGTTATTACAAAAAAAAGTATTTAAACTAATAAACTTTCAAAAAAGGCAGGAGAAGAGCCTCAAAAGATGATCCTGACGAAGTCTCACAATTCATTTATTGCATCAGGCAGCGACCAATTCTTTATAATTATAAACTTTCGCCACAAGATCGGCGACGTAGTTTAGTTGCCAAATGTTGGAGGGAAGTAGCACACGAAATACGCGGTATATTATGGTTGTCGGTGGTTCATTGTATCAAAAAAATCATTCCTCTTATTTGTTTATAGATATGTTGCTATTTAAAGGCAAACTTACACCAGACGAGTGTCGTAGAAAATGGAAAAACCTTCGTGATACATATCACCAATACCGACTACGCAAATCGAAATTTAAAGACTGTTTGGATCGATGGCGATACACCAAAGATTTGGAATTCCTCTCGGATATCTATCAGCCGAAATTAAAGTCGGAACGCGGGAAATACTTAAGTAAGCGCAATCAAGCGAACAAAATGCTACACAATGTTAATGAATTGAATACGTCTTCCATGGTTGAAGACGCTGGAGATGATACAAATATGTCGTGTCATGAAGTCGAAGAAGACGCATACATAGAGCACATTTATGAGGATGGCATTGAGCAGGTGAATGAAGTTCAATTCTGCGATGTAGAAGCGGTGAGTAAGACAACAGATGAAGCTTATGGCGAAGTTTGTCTCTACGAGGAAGAAGAAGCTTCCCAATGTGAAGAAATAATCGTGGAAGAATCTAAGTTTAAGATTATTCACTGCGGCAGCGAAGATAACACTTCGGTTGACGAAAGTCAGAAAACCGTTAATCTTACCCTAAGTACCAACAGTGATGAGCTGGACTTGTTCTTTAGATTTTTAAAAACAAAGATTCAAAAGCTTCCGGCTACAGATGTGACGGCGATCCAAATTGAGTTCTTAAATGCAGTTTTAAGAAAAGAAGCTGCAATTGCTGGTAATAGTTAAGTTATTTTAGAGAATCAATAAAAGACAATGGTAAGCATAGTTGAACGGTTATTTGAAAGTGCATTTTTAGCATTGGGTATTAATGCTCCAAGGAATGTTATTATACATCTTAGCATACGCTTCTGCAGTAGGTGGGGGTTGTTTTCTTCAAAATTGCGGTGTCAAGGAAATGACTTTGTAAAATATTACTTGGAATGAAATAAACTTTTTCGATTAATAGCTAAAGGATACCCGTTCATAATCGTGCATTGGCAGCGTAGTAAAGCCTAGTTAGATATCGTCGATGTCGATTCATTCATAATTATTTAAAATGCACACTGTTACGTACTGAGCATAACGATAACATTAGTTTATTAAAATACAAAATCATTTATCAACATGTGAAATGCTAAATATAATAGCGTTCATGATCAGCAATGCCGAAACTTCCTTATTTTTTGTATTTGTCGATAGTTGCTAACAGCTTGTCAGCCTCATCTGAGGTTTTTACGCGCAGCAACATTGGAGTAGGCTTCTCTGTATCGGGATTCGGTATACACACCAGCATAACATTGTTCTTACCCATCCGCTGAGTTGGAATCGAATCGTTCAATATTAGATTCACCAGGATGTTGCCTAAGTTGGTGTCTGCTCGCACCAGCAGTTGGGTTTTTTCAGAGTCCTTCACGGGCTTCAGATACAGGGTTCCAACACCGCGATCGGTGAATGTACCATCGTTCTTGACGAACACCTTACAGCGATGCGAGTACACGCTATCCTCCTCAACAACAGCCTTGAATTCTACTTTTGGGGGCTCGTCATCCTCATCGCCGCTTGCCTTACCGGGTGGGGCTTCTGTGGCAGGTGGTGGTGCAACGTTTCCAAAAGAGAATGGCTTAGCGCCAGAGAAACTAAACCCGGTGCTGCTTGATGCAGTAAAAATAGCTGGTGTTGTGGTTGAGCTATCATTCTTAGCTGCGCCGAACGTGAAGCCTGTGGTTGTCGTCGGACTAGATTTTTCGTCCGGTTTCTGCGATGAGTTTCCAAATATCGACGGTTTCTGTACTGCAGTATCACTCGAATCTGTTTTGTTTCCGAAAGAGAACGTGGTCGTTGGCGCCGGGGTTGAGGAAAATGTAAATGTACTCATTGCCTGGGACTGATTTTTATTGTCGGTTTTGGTGGGTGTGCCTTCATTCTTCTCGATTTCGGCTAGGTATTTTTCGTAATCCTTAAAGATGGGCGTCAAAAGACAAAGTGGATTTTTGTCCACATGAGTCTTGATCCAACTGGATACGGCCTGATTAAGACCCTTAAGCTTGGCGTAGTAGGTATTTGATTTTGAAAAGCTGTAATTATTGTTGTTTGTCGAAGTGACCATACCCTGGCCGGTTGAAGCAGCGCTCTCTGCGACTGCTACCTTCGAGTCTGAGGGTGTGAATTTTGATAAAAACGAAAACATGTTGGCTGGTTTGGCATCATCAGATTTCTTATCCAAATCACTGGAAACCGCCGAATCAATCGTTGAAACGGATGAAAAAGTAGCGGTAGATGCAGCAGATGGGGTTTTGCCAAAACCTTTCGACAAATAAGAAAATTGTAAGAAAGTTCATTTTGTCTGAATTTGTATGTACTTACCCGCGAAACCACTAAAAACACTATTGGGTTGCCCGTCGCTATCACTAGTTGTCGTATTTGCGCTAGCAAGTTTTCTGCGGGCTTTTTTAATGACACGATTTTTGATTTCATCTTCCGACGCTGTCACGAAAGTGCCTCTTTGCTCTGGCTCCATTTCTCGATCCCAGTTGTCATGGTTTAAGTCAGAGGTTGCACGTCGTTTTCCGGCTGTATTATCCATTATTGATTTTCTTTATGAATTATTTGTGTATTATAAAAAATTGTATTTTCACTTGCAATGCAAAGTCTCTATCTAAAAACGCGACACACAAAAAACCATTAACCATAAGCAAACTAGTCAAAAACGAGTTGAGCAAATTTTGCAACCGGCGCAATCTTGGGTTTGTTCGTTTAGTTTGAATAAGTTTGTTCGATTAAATAATTAAGTGGAGAATACGTCTACGCTTTTTTTATCGATATCTCATTCTATCGTTTCTCTCGCTGCACGTACGGCTACTGATTGTATATCGAGTCCCTTGGTGTTGATTTCTGCCAAATATTATATACATATTTCATCATTTCATGCCAAGAAAAATTGTCAAAATTGCAAATTTCGAAATATTTTTTCTTCCAAATCTGCAAAGAAATTTTACCAATTAACCAATATTTATACCTCCGGCTCCGATATAAGGTCTCAGTTAGAGCTATCATTAAAATGCATCATTGGAATAAATTAGTGGGATGGTGGTTTCATTTTTTTTTTTGAAAAGTCAGTTATAGCAATCATTGAAAAATTCCTGTCAGTGGAAGCCTACCTGTCAGTGACTTTTTATCAAACAAGTCTAGGTTTTAAGTTTAGAATTGATCATTGAAAGCAAAACTGACAGCTGAGAATAGAAAGAGAATCGAACACATCAGTGAAATGATTGGGTTCCAATTCAGAGAAACGAAAATCAGCTGTTCATTGAAATAGATTTCAATCAGTGAAAAATAATAAAAGTGGATTTAAAGAAAAGTTTTAATCAGAATTAAGTAATATCTTTTGTAAAAAGATTACATAATTTGATTAGCTTTATTTTTATACCAATTAAAGACTATTTGATTATAGTCGTCTTAAAATCGAAAATCAAAATGTTCAATGATAGCTATAACTGGGACTTAAGCTTTAGTTAAACGACAAATACCAATGGTGACAATATATCGGCTGGTTTTGAAGTAATTTTTAATTTGGTGAAAAAAATATTTTCATTCGCACAAGAAGCTAGTTTGTTTCTTGATTTACAAAAAAAAAAAAAACACGCATTCATAGGTATGATCCTATTTGGTAAATCACATTCGTAGCTATATAGTATATATGTACATATGTGCTGAAGACTGTTTTGCCGAAAAGTTAATATTTTACAAGATATCTACAAAAATAGGCCAATATTACCATATAGAATACATTCTTTTATCCATTCTCATCCATAATGCGTGTTCTCTAAATCGTTTCCAATTGAAATTGGAACTCCAATTAATATCTACTCATTTTCATACACACACATACCTACATAATGCATAATATTTTTTCTGCTTTCGCTCTCGGCTCGGCAGCGGCAGGCGGCACTTCGGCTGTTTCCTTAATCTGACTGTTTCCAATTGGAATTGGAACTTCAATACCTACTCATTCTCTTCTGCACATATCATACAGCCATACCTACATCATGCTATATGAAAAAGATGAAAAAGAGAGGAGGGGGACAAAGAAATACTTGTGATTGTGACGCTGGACGTTAAAAATGCCTTTAACTCGGCGAACTGGTCATGCATTAGGAGTTCGCTGGCCAGAATGGAAGCGCCGGTGTACCGGCGGAGCATAGTTGCAAATTACTTTACCGATAGAAAGTTAAGGTATCAGACTGACAATGGAGTTAAGTACTACAGCGTTACCACAGGAGTACCACAAGGCTCCGTTCTTGGACCTCTCCTGTGGAATATAATGTATGACGGAGTACTGCGACTAACGCTGCCTCAAGAGGTTAAGGTGATCGATTTTATGACGATATCGCAGTGGTAGTGGTGGCCAAACACATCAACGAGATAGAGTCCGCTACGGATGAAGCAGTTGCCAGAATCAAAAAATGGCTGGAGTCCGCCGGCTTAGAACTAGTTGACCAGAAGACTGAGGCTGTCTCGATAACCAGCCGAAAGTCTGTGGAATTTTCAAATTTCCAGGTTGGGAATCAAACCATCAGGTCTAAGGAGTCTCTAATGTACCTAGGAGTAATGCTCGAAAACAGGCTAAACTTTAAAACGCACATCCAGTACGCCGGCGGCAGGAAGGCCTCACAGGTGCAAGCAAGCAGCTCTTTCCCGAATGCTGCCAAACATCGGTGGACCTGGATATACCAGGAGGATTCTACTATACAGAGTGGTCAGCTCAATACTTCTATACGCTGCACCGGTCTGAGCGGGAACTCTAAAAACAAACGAAACAAGGAGAAGCTCTCGTCAGCATACAGGCTCTCCGCAATACGAACAATAAGGGGATTTCGAGCAATCTCGGATGACGCAGCCTGCGTTATATCGGGAATGATCCCCATCGACATTCGTGCCAGCGAGATGCAAAGGATCTACCTTAGGCAAACAGCCAACCGGCAAGAGGTCCCTAATAGAAGGGTCAACGTAGAAGAGAGAGAAACATCGATGGCAAGCCAGGTGGGACAACACAGCAAAAGGCAGATGGACCCACAAACTGATCCCCACCATCGAGGTCTGGACAGAAAGAACAAACGGGGACTGCAACTACCACCTTACGCAGTTCTTATCGGAGCAAGGCGGCTATCGGAAATATCTTCACAGGTTTGGTCACGATAGCTCGTCTTTCTGTCCCGAACGCTCAGACGAAGTAGAAGGCGCTTTGCAGGGTGAAGAATGAACTTACCAAACCCCCAAAGTCTAATAAGCCACATGTTAAGGTCAGAAGATGACTGGCTGGAGGTATGCTCCTTTATAACGAGTGTATACACGAAGAATTAAGGAGACTTGATAGACTTAGGAGAGCCGAAATGGCGGACCCCAAAGGATTAAGCATGGGTAAACGTACATTGATATGATAACTCAAATAAATTTAAATTTAATTTAAAAGAAAAGAAACCGGTGCGCGAGCAGAGCCGCGGGGAATGCTAGTATAAATATAAAAGAGGAAACTAACTGACTGTAAAGCAATCTCTGTGTGCCAAATCCTCAGGGCTACGCGGGCTAGTGATTATATCTCTAGCTCTAGGTACTCGGCCGATTTAAACAAAATGTCAGAGTTGAGAGCTAACGAACGAATTGATGAAATGTGAACAAACAGCTTTTTAAGCATTTATGAACTAAAAATTCCACATTTTACTATTCCAAGAGTAGGATAATTAATTATCCCAACAAAATGTATTAAGGAAACCAGTTTATAAACTGTTTAAATAACAAAATTTCGAATTCTCAAGTTTTTGCCGCAAACGAAAACACCCTGGCGCGAATAGTCAGTCTATTCAAAATCCACGTCATTTAAATCGCGTTCCACAAAGTCGCGAATAAAAAATTCGTTCGAATTTAACCTTATTCCAAGAGGAGGATATCTTTGAATAATAAAATGTGCAATTTTCTGTCTATAAATGCATAAAAAGTGGTTTGTTCGTTTGTTCATCAATTCATTTAGTTAATCACCCCTATTCCCGTTGGCGTTTGTCATAAACGACTCGTATTTCACTTCATTTTTTAGTCGATTTTTGTAACATTTTTAAAACAAATGAATTAAAATATTGGTGAACACATAGAAAACAAAACAAAACTGTTAACAAAGGTTAAAACAAAAATCTGCACATCGTTTTACAACGACACGAAACATGAGTCGTATACGACAAACGCCAACGGGAATAGGGGTGAATAATAAGTATGTATGTATTTAAAACAAGTGCATTATCTAGTTTATACATAGCATAGCATTTCTGTATACTGAAATACTAATATAAATTTTATTATAAATATAATACTATTTTATTGTTTTTAAATTAACCTAGATATGTATACTTAAAAACTATGCAAATGCCACAAAATTTTCAGTCACAGAACATTATTGAAATATTCCTGGGGGTTGTCTTATTCCTATTCCATCCTTAAAATTTAATCTATGTATAGTTTGGGTTGATTTTCTCTTTTAATGAACACAGTCCGGGATAATATGGGTTGGCTCCTGTCCTGCATTTTGACGCCGGTAAGCCTTTCTTATATACTGGTGTGTCAAGTGCATATATCGATGCGTAGTTGCAAGCAATATTTATTATATAGTAGAAGGGATGGTCAGGTCTTGTGAATCGAATAGCAGCACAGCCCACATGCGTATTACGATCAACTACTATTTCCGCAAAATGTCCATACTCCTCGCTATCAAAAGGATACACTGTTATTAGAGATAAGCAAACACAACAAATATGACTCTTACAAATGACTCTCCACGCGAAATCTCTCGATGTAGCTGCTGTCAATCAGATCGTATTCACTGAACCAGCCCCCAACAGCTTGCTCTAACAAGTTGGTCATATTAACGTATGACCGTTCCGAATATAATCCGTACAGACATTGACCTGAATTTTGATAACGGTAGGTATTGTAACAGTCGTCATGGTCAAGTATGCATGTTTTTAAGTTCAGTAGTGCCAAGTACGCTAGTTCGTCATCCCACTTCTATAGCCGACACGCCAATAGTAAAAGATAAACAAAAAATTGAAAAGTTAAATGTTTAGTTTATAAACACACGTTAAACAAGTAGACGAACAAGTTTGGTGGTTTGCCATAATGATTATGCTAATTTGGTTACAATTCACTGCATAGAGATACACACGACCGACGACGACGGACGATTAGCACAACATTAATATGTCAGTTAAAACTCACCATGGTTGCCATTCTAGCGGCTGGAAAGTATCCTGGCAGTAATCCCAGGGCAATGAAGTTCCTTCGTTTGTTGTGCTCGTGAAGGATTTGCTTTTGAAAAGGTTCGATATCCAGAATAACTCTGTCGGGATGACATCTATAACTGAATTCCTGCAAAAGGGGGTTGATTTATCGTTGGAAAAGCGATGTTTGGTTTGAGGTGTGCACTTGTTGACACTTACACCATCGTTATTACAGGCAATATGGCGTCCACCGTAAGGGCATAAATCCTTGTCACACCATGACATCTTTCTCGGAGTATAGTCGTAACCGTTCACACAGCCGAATAGCAACACCGAACAAATAATAAAAAATAAATTCATTTTGCTGTGATAATGTCTTTGCGTTTGAAAGTCACGGTCACGGTCACAACGCCCGGTTATTCCTGTGGTGAGAGACCCTAACCTTCTGAATTCGCAGAGAGCAAACCAACGACTTTATATTACTTTTCTCCAGTTTGTTGGTGAATCAGTGGTTGGGCTAAGAACCAAACTCCTGAATGTATCGCATCGCAACCCAAAAGAGGTGAATATATTCAAATTTCGCACGTCTCATTTATCGATGTGGTTTAGTTCTTTGGCTTACGGAGCCCGCAATAAACGTAAAAGGGTACGTATATTTTGCGAATGGTGGGGGAAAGAAAGACAATTAATGCTAATTTGAGTTATCATGATTTGATTCGTTTATGGGAGTGCGACGGGATTAATTGAGAAAAGCCTATCAGCATCACTTAAGATATTCTATTTAATAGCTTTGAACTGAACTGGTCTTTGAGGTAGGTAGGTACCTTGAGAGCTACTGCATGGCTTACATAATTCTATTGCAGGTGTGGATGGCGGTTATATGTTGCTCGGTTTATCTCTGGTGGACTATCGGTTGTAGATGGTTTTACGAGTTCGTGTTTTCATATGCTAATGAGCAGTCGGCACATTGGTAAAGTCTATTTTTATTCTAAATATACATCTAATGGATTAGGATCCATTGATTGTTTTGTGCACAGGAAGTGTATGGTATCTGTAGACGGCATTTGGAACAACTCCTTTTATAGATTTCGTGTTCTGCAAAAAGGCGTGTGATTCGTTTTACTTTTACCTAAGTTTTTCTGGAACAACAAATACAAAATAGCTACATAATACCTATTACCTATATAGAAAGAGAATGCTAAGTGCAAGACGGGTTTCCGTTTCACCGTTCAAAAATATCTCTTGTGGTTGAGGTCCACGTCCAATGCAAATTAGCTGAGCGATATATCACCCTCACCCCACACACGTCTTTTAAAAACCATTCAAATATTCGTGGATAATTGTGAATTTAAATTTGTTAAATAGCCCAAAGGAAAGGACGCATAAGTAGTTATATTTTAAAGTGAAACTAATGACTAGTCATAAACACGTGTTAATCAATAACTTGTTAGAGATTATTGATTATGTAGGTATTTTGGGAACAATAAAAGATTTTATTCCGATTTTCGTTTGTTTGTTTGTATGTATTTTAATTCATTCATCACGTGTAAACTTGTTAAAGAGATTTTTTGGCTAATAAAAATGTGCAAAGTGCCAATCAAAATTATCTCCATCTGGTGCACGTGAATATATCTGACTCGAGGGTATGAACCAATTTATTCTTCTTTTGATTTATATTTTTAATCAAAGCAAATTATGAAAACAGCTATAGCTACTTGTTTTATTTCATATGTAATGGCGCATTTTCGACAGTAGTTTTATTTTTCGATAATTTCTATCTCTGAACGTACCTGCTCGATTAAGATAATTTCACAGTCAATCCTATTTTCTGTGCTTTGGCAAATACGTACACAAACCAGTAAGAATAGACCGTCGACTCCTCCCACATAAGGGACTTTGCCTAGAAGCTGCCGGCGGCGGGCCCAGGATTTTTCATGTATTGGTGCTGTACAAAATCAAAGGAGCGCCATTAACGCACGCCCATGGCCATGGTATAGCATGGAAAATCATTGCCGCCATTAATTTTGACTTTACACGTATTCACAGACAGGGTAATTTTTCCCGGAGAATCGGGTAGGTGCACGGAAAGTCGGCGGTCTAATTCTTACTGGTTTGTGAATACGTACTCATGGGATAAAGTCACCCTCATCATATCAATGCGGCCACAAATATACAGGCCTAGGGCCTACCCTATATGTAATTTCCCCCAATTAAAGCTCGATCATTATACCATGCTTAGTGATGAATCCTTGTAAATCTTTGAGTGAGCTAGCAGATTACTTCCTCTGCCTTTAGGTGGAATTTACCCACGATGAGACAAAATGTGTTCTGCTATAATTATTCGTCCCTGTGGGTTACTCCGGAATCCCTACGTTATCCCCTTACACTTATTACAAATCCTACAGTCACCACAAGGGCCATGCTGCCCCCCATACATGTCTCTTTTTTTAACACCGCGACAGAATTAATAAGACCAAATAAAATGGGGGATTTTCTTTTAGGGTCTTTTGGAGTAAGAGATTTTAGCACAGGGGATTTTAGAAAAGGGATTTTGAAAAAGGAGATTTAATCACCAACCCGGCCACTCCCCCAACTTACAAAATTGTATTTTTTAGAAAAATAAACAAATTTGGTTTCACAAAATTTATAATTTTTCTACAGATTTTGTGAAAAAATACTTGTAAGTACATACAAATTTGTAAGTAGCTACACTGACTGCACAATCTACAAGTGTTAACTTATGGGCTATACCCATATAATTATGAGGCCTTAACGGTGTTAATGATATATTCTTCTAGATCTAAATGAAGATGTTCGCCCATTGATTTGTTGGAGAAGTTCCTTTCCCTTCTTTTTTTAAAGAAGAGAGAAATGGTAAAGATGTCCTGAAGGACCGAGAAACCCTTACCGGCAACAAAAAAAGGAATAAATATAGATATTCAACAATTGGTGATGCCCCTAGACTTCTGTTCAACTGGCGCTTGCTCACTTGACGGAACAGTACAAGGTTTCTGTTTCTGATGGCATGGAAAAAACAGAAATTAATTTCCAGAGAAATATACAGAACTAGCGTAGCCCGTGCACACTTCGTAGTGCAAAATATGTAGTTAAATAGATAGATAAACTGTTGTAATTGTAATGCTCTTAGGTACACTACATTTTTTGTTTTTTGAGAAATCGTATTGCCTAAACAATTGACTTTCATTATTAATAATATCAATGTTACAAATTTTAAAAACTTTGGCTTCCAATAATTGCAAGACTGTCGAAAAAGTTGTACCCGCCCGGCTTTGCCCGTGCACAGGAATTGTATTGCTTAGGTCTTAGGTAATAATGTTCTTTCGTAAAATGATAATAAATCAACTTGTTGGAATTTTCTTTCTGCCTAAACCTAGATTTGGTGGTTTTCGAGATATACGATTGTGAATGTGTTTTTTTGTTTGGGCGGTGCCACGCCCTTTGTCCAGTTTTGACCGAACTTCACAGGACGCACTCCAGGGCCAATAACTAAGATCATTTGTAAGTTTGAGCTCAATCGATTTGGTGGTTTTGTAGATATACGATTTTGAATGTTTTTTTTGTATGAGCGGTGCCACGCCCCTTTGCCCAATTTTGACCAAACTTCACAAGACCACTCCAGGGACAATAACTAAGATCTTCCGTAAGTTTAAGCTCAATCGATTTGGTGGTTTTCTAGATATACGATGTTGAATGTTTTTTTTGTATGAGCGGTGCCACGCCCCTTTGTCCAATTGACCAAACTTCACAGAAATCGTATATGGACCAATTCCAAAGATGTGTGAAAATTTGGTTAAAATCGGTAAATGCGTTTAGGCGTGACTCGACGACAAACATTTTAGGGCTCAATTTTTATATATATAGATATAAAACAAACAAACCCAGTAAACTCGCGGTTTTTTAAGCAATTCACAAGACGATTATCTGGATTTTAACCAATCATTTATGCATCCTGTTAACTTTTTCATATTCACGCGTTAAGATTTCTTTACCGCATTCACCACTCAGAACACTATTCTTCGCGCAACTATATACAACTTAAGAAACAAGTGAAATAAGTGGAGATGGCAGGATAGTGTTTAATTGACCAATAAGCTCTAGTATATCAACATTATGGTGGTATATTGTGGGGGTGGCTTCTGTGTTTACTGGTTGCTATTTATTTTGAAAAAAAGTGGGTAAGTATAATAATGTTATACTTTTTTAATCTCGTTCTTATAACTCTAGAATAACCCAGATCGTGTAGGCAGCATTCAAAGTGCACAGAGGACTCATTCCAAAACTATTTTGATATCGACAATGGGCAGACTACATACTCATTATAGGTGGGGCGGCTGGGTGGGGCTCTGATTTAGTTGAAACTAACGACTGTGAATTGTGGTCATAAACAGGGCTGACTTTATGCGACTAAAGTTGCATTTTGCCCCTTTTTTTCTTTCTATCCCCAATGAGACGACTTTTTCAAAATTGTCCATATTTGCCCCTTTTCTGTATTTCGTTGATAGTTCTTCCCATTTTGAAAAAAAAAAACACCCTTTTGTATGAACGAGATGAAAATATGCGTAAGCCACTTAACTTTAGTGAACTCCCTCGTTTTTTTTTCTGACATTTGTGGGCAAATTAGTATTGCCCCTTTTTCTACGCAAATCCCCTTTTTTTGCGACTTTTTCAAAATCTTTGAAGTCAGCACTGGTCATAAATATGTAATAATCTCAACTCAAAGTCAACGTACTCTTTATTTAGTTCATACTTGTTTACATTTGTTTTTCCAAAAATAAAACGATTACGTTCTGGTTAAGTTCTCATTATGTAACAACCGTAGCGTTTGTTATTGTTTACAAAATATCCGTATCAAACCCGCTTTGACTTCGTACGCATTTTTGTGAATGAACGTCCGTTATTTTATTACAACAAATAAAAATAACATTCTCATTTTAAGGCATGCATGATTACATTTAAAGTTTCGGAAATATTCATTATGCATTAAGAGCATTCTTTTACGACAGGTTTTATGCCGAATGGCTAATAAGCGTCCGCAAGCTTAATGTTTTCTGCACAATTTTTTAATTTTTTAACTGCTGCTTGGTCACACAAATTGTTTATTTTTCTTCAATGGTTAATGAAATACATTAAATGAAGCGGGCAAACTTGGTTCCTTAAACCTTAAGCTATGGTAATCTTGTCCGTCAATTCTCTTATAGAAATCACACAATACAATACGTAACAATTAACATATGACAAAATGATGAAAATAATAAACCGCTTTGCAATGTTCAACCGACAAATTTTAAATCATTTGCATCAGCAAAGATCGACTGGAATTCCATTACCGCATAGTGACACAGGAAGTGCTGTAAACTGTTGCGTACTTATGGCCCAGTCTTATTATCAATCTGACAATTATGTAAGCTCCTGGACCGGCTCAGTAAGTCCTGCCAAGTCTACTTGTTAATAGCTGTTTTTAAAGTCTCAAATTGAAGCTGATTATACTTCGTAGCGTATTGTTCCTATTCTATATACTCATGGGTTCGATGCTTCAACAGCGCCCCGAGATGCTTGCAGACGTATGTTAGCTCTGCACTTAAATTGCTGGAAATTGTAGTCTTCTGAACATATATTCCCAGGAAGCGCGAGGTCCAAAGTTTGCTTGTCCTGCAACAGAGGAGTTTTGGAAAGTTGATGTCTTCGCGGTTGTCAAGTGTACTGTATGGTCATGAGCATTACCAGTCTGTCTTGTGGGGCGTCCAAAAGATGCATTTCCAGGGATAATGGCTTTGAGTTCCTCGGAACATCTACCATGGAAGTACCTATAGAACAATCATAGGTCAGCGACTTGTCTTCTGTGCACCAACGGTTGTAGATTCGATGTGAGTGTGGGGTCTCCAATAAGTCGAACTGCTCGTCTCTGTATGCTGTCAAGTAGGTTAAGTGAATGATTTGGGGCCGAGCTCCATATTTGGGAACAAGAATCTAGACCTGGTCTAATCTGTGCTTTGTAGAGAAGGAGAAGTTGCTTGGGGCTAAATTAGCTCTTTGATCTAAAAAGGTAGCTGAAATTAGCGGACGCCGATCTTGTGATATAGAGTATGTGGTCCTGCCATGTATTCCCTGAATTGACTGTGACTCATAGAAGGTGCATTGAGTCCTTGGGATGGATTGGATGGTTATCCATTTGGATCTGAGGAACTGTTGTGAGCTGTTCCTTGTTTGCAGTAAATACAACCAAGTTGTCTTTTCCCCACTTTAAGATTTTGTCCAGATCATCATTTAGAGAACTAATTTTTTCACATGTCTGACTGTGTAATGTAGCCCACAGGCCCACTGTTCGAGATGGAGGATATAAGAGTGCTGCCATCAGCAAAGCTGTAGTGTAGATTATTATTTGTCGATCTAAGCAAATTGTTGATGTTGAGAAGAAATAGAGTTGGAGAAAGAATAGATCCTTGGGGCACTCCTGCATTTATAGCAAACGAATTAGATGATACATCAACTACAACAACTTGAATCGATCTTCCCAGAAGAAAATTTTGCATCCATCCGCAGAGTTGTTGTGGTAATCCATAAGACGCTAACTTGACTAATAGGGCTCTATGGCAGACTCGGTCAAATGCCTTTGATATATCCAAGGCTACGGCTCTGGATTCGCCTTATTGTTAAATTGCTTGCGTCCATAAGTGCGTTACGTAGCTTAACAGGTCTCCGGTGGAACGACGGCTCCGAAATCCGTATTGCCTGCCGCTTATTAATCGGTGGCTTTCTAGATATTTGATTATTTTGACATTGCCTTTTCCATTACTTTTGAGAGCATTGAAAGTAACGCTATTGGACGATAGTTTTGTTGCAGACATTTCCTCCCTTTCTTTGGAATAGGTTGAATGCGAGCGGTCTTCCAGCAAGAAGGAAACGTCTTCTGGGAGTACGACATGCTAAACAGCTTACATATAGTACAGGTGCAAGTTCCGGTGCACAGCTCTTGAATACTATAGCCAGGATTCCGTCGGGTTCAGTTGCCTTATTGCAATCTAGTTCTTTAAAGGACCATTCACATGAGAGCGAACGAAAGAATTGATAAAGTGCGAACAAACCACTTTTTTTGCATTTATAAACAGAAAATTGCACATTTTATTATTCAAAGATATCCTCCTCTTGAAATAAGGTTCAATTCGAACGAATTTTTTATTCGCGACTTTGTGGAACGCGATTTAAATGACATGGATTGTGAATAGACTGTGTTTGTGTTTTCGTTCGCGGCAAAAACTTGAGAATTCAAAATTTTGTTATTTAAACTGTTTATAAACTGGTTTCGTTAATACATTTTGTTGGGATAATTAATTATCCTACTCTTGGAATAGTAAAATGTGGAATTTTTAGTTCAGAAATGCTTAAAAAGCTGTTTGTTCACATTTTATTAACTCGTTCGTTCGCTCCCATGTGAATGGTCCTTAAGGATGCGTTGAATTAATTCGAGGCCGAGATTTTACTCCTGCCGTCTATTTTGCACCCTCGGGATATTTGGTGGCTTTAGTTGTGCAGGATCTACGGTGGGATTCTCTGAAAACATGCTCGCGAAAAGATCTGCCTTTTCTTTAGGTATTGTTGCTAGCGTGCCGCCTTCTTTTAGTAGAGGTGGAAAGGAAGAGCAACTAAAGTTATTACTGATTACCTTTGTCATGGATCAGAATGCGCGTGAGCCGTTAGGACATCCAATTACTTTGTTAGTATGTATATCGAGTAAAGGCTGTAATCTGAGATTTTGGCAGTTGTGGCTTTAAAATCCTTATTTAAAAATTAATAAATAGATGGCACAACAGGTCCGTATATGCACACTGGACCTAGCATGCCATGTGTCGTTTGTGTAAGTGATTTTTCGGGACGAATGGAAGGGACCTACAATTTTATGCCAAGTCCGAACGGCTGAATTGATAAGCTTTTCTTTGACATTTATGCTCTCCGTTTTTTGTCGTAGAGGTGTGGGGTAGTGGAAAAAAACTTTAGAATGTAAAACCCTCGCTTATCAACTCGTAGGCCGTGTGCCAGTTGAGCTAAATAATTATCCTCGGATAATTTTCTGACACTATCGTGGTGGAAAACGAATTTTCAGCTGGATATTTAGCCCAATTGACACACGGCCTTAAATTGTCTTCGATCAATCTTAGGCAACAAGCTCGTAAAAAATCGAAGTCCACCTGAAATCAACACTACTCAAAGTCAAACTCATGCCGGTGATAAAATGTTCGTATTTCTAATTTTAAAAATATTGCTAAGTCGGGATATTACAACTGGTTTCGGAGACCAGTTAAGAATTATTTTGCATTGCATAAGTGTCACAAAACCGCACTACGATGACTAAAAAAAATAATAAATTAAACTTATTCACCATAAATGCCCCTATTTCATACATGAGCAGCTGCCATACCCACCAAATACTATCTACAATCTACTAATTTATTTTAATCGCCCAATTAGTTTCAATTTTTATTGGTAGATTTTACCATCGTTAATTCATGATATTCATCAATACACGTGTTGATATAATTTGCTTTTGGCCATCCGCCGATCCGCGGTTTTAGCAAGATTATGCCAAGAACTGAATGCATAATTCATAAAACAATTTCTCTTTGACGTTCGACCCAAGAAACGTGCAAAACTTGTTTCATTAGAAACAATAATGATGTGTCATAAAATCATTTCACCTCTAGACAATGTGTCTAAAAGCGGTAGTCGTGGTGTCAGTGTCCCATAGTGCGACTTTGCATTGTAGTCGTTTAAATTAATTATTTGAGAATAATGGCGAGCTCTTGAGAGTTAGTCCGAAGTGTCGCTTCCAGTCTGTACTTCTTTGTTAAAACGCCAACGGGTTCAATGAATTTTTAAATGCGTAAAAATCACCTAACCCAACCCGAAAAAAAATAAGTATGTTAAAAGTGTAAACAAAATCTGAATGTCGATGTGCTTCTGAGAGAATAAACGAGAAAATCTTTGTCCCACAAACCGCGGGTCGAGAACGAGACTAACTTTATTAGCACTTGCTTTGATGCGGTCGCATTTAAAAATTAATTGATCTTGACCTTATCCCCTGGGGTGCTTCATAATTCACTTCATCCTTTGACGAATTTCTCATATAAATTTGGTAAAGTGTTATTAAATCAGTGCAGATCGATAGCGTAAATCAAACTTTGATTCATCTGAATGCGACCAGGTTAGTGTGACCAGGCGAATTGGGAAAATGTATATCATTTCTGTCACACAGTAGCTATGCATTATGCAAGTCAATAGGTATTTTTTTACGTCTGTGATTAACGAATGGGAACACCAACTTCTTTTAGCCTACTTCAAAAATGTTGCGAGGCTTTAACAATCCAAAAGATTAATCAGGTGATATTTCTAGACAATGAATGCATTAGAAAACTTTGGAGTTTTTTTTACAGACAACTGCGGACTGATATAATAATCTTATGAAACGGGAAGAGGGGATATGTGGGGTTAACTCTCCAATCACACATTCAGTCAGATCGACATTAGTCAACGAAATGGATTTTCAATGAATCTATTTTTACTCACTTTAAATCGACCCATCTCGCCCGACAAGACTTTCATGGGAAACCATGTGTGGTCAGCCGTATGGACAATTTGTAAAGGGAAACAAATTAAAATATGTACATCAAAATCGACGTCCTATAATTATATAAGATCAGATGACAATTCATTTCGTACTAGCTTTTATATTTTAAATATGTACCAGAGCTGTCCTTAGAAAAGTTAGACATAGAAGGTTGGGTTAATTCTACTAACTTAAGTTATATTTTCCCCTTAAATGTATCTACTAATTTCCTCCAACTGTTGCCCGATTGCCGAGACTTGTGTCATGCGTATTTCCCTGTCTTCTGCCCTCTCTTTTTAAATCTTAATTTGGCTGGTTTCATCAAACTCGACCGAAGAATTTGTATATTGTTCGCTATGAGCTCACTGGAACCAAATGATGAGTGAACCAACAACAGTAAAGGTCTGCTCAAACTAACGCGTCTGTCAACAGCCTAGTACAAAACGTAACTATTGATAGCATCAATTTCGAGGTAGTTAAGGAGTTCACCCACCTCCGAGTAAACATAAACTCTACGAAGGACACCCTAGTGGAGATCCGGCGAAGAATTACCCTAGGAAACGGTTGCTACTTCGGTTTGGCAAAACAACTGGGTTTAAAACTCCTGACTCGAAGGACGAAATGTGTGCTCTACAAAACCCTTATCCTGTCAGTTCTGCTTTATGGCGCCGAGTGCTGGACAAGAAGGGAGAGCTGATACTGGGCTCCTTCGAAAGAAAAATACTTCGGTAGATTTTTGGTCCTGTGTGCGCGGAGGGCGAGTAGAGGAGAAGATACAACGGCGAACTCTATATGAGCTGTACCAAGATGTGGATGTAGTCTAAAAAGCCGAAACACGTCGAATACATTGGCTCGGCCAGATCTGAGAGGATCTCGGATCCCAGCCCCCCAGGTACGAGAAGACAAGGAAGAACGAACCTCCGTTTCAAAGACCAAGAAGATGGAACGCTGCAGGGTCTCAGGCAGAGACTCTTCTCGGGTCGGGAGCCCGATAAGTAAGTAAACTACGTACGTAGTAGGTACTCAGGTAATTTTTACGTCATCAAATGGTGCCAATGGGTACATGTCGTATACAAGCTCTCTTTGTGCAATCTCTGTTGACGCGGGAGCTACATACGTATGTGGCTTACTACATGCCGTGTACTAGCACCTTAAGTAAATCGGAAAGCGAAAATGGGAAAGCGGGAGAGAAGTTCACGCGAGAAACAGTGGGATCGCCATGTATTTATTTCCCGCTCCAGCTCCCACGTAATTCCTCAGATGTTATAATAGGGATGCTTGGAACAAGTAGTGAATCAGACTGATATAAATGTCACCGTTTGATTACATTTTCCACCAAATTTTAAAGCCTAATTTACACTACTTATAATTTTGGATAATTATTCCTCCAAGATGAACATCCGAAGTGATAAATGATGTAAATTAGCTTTAAGGTTACCTACTTTCTTGCATGTAGCCTATTATGCACAATGATTTATATACACATTTACAGTTAGTCGGAGTCCAATAAAAGATGAAACTCTTGGTTACGATTTACAAACATCTTTATTGGGCTAATGTCGGAAACCAGCTCTAACTCTGGGGGAGAAGCTCTAATTTGTATCTTATAATCCACTCAGGTCACATTGGCGAAGATATTTTTTCCACAAATATGTGTGTGATGAATATGAAATTTAATCGGCAGAGTTCGATGCAGTCAAAATGTATACTAATTAATTAAATGTGACGAAAATTGACATGTTGGACATCAATCTGATTCCGAATCGATTGTGATTGCAAGTAATTAAATTTAATTTTAGATGAGCAGAATCAAATGTATTTCTCGTAATTAATTGCTATTGTTGATTATTCACACTCCAGTTTGCTGTGGTGTCAAGGTTAATGTATCTACATTTTTATAACAGAAAAATAAGAAGAATGAAATCAGTAGCATAAATAGAATTATATAACCTTTATTATTTATAACTTTAGGCCATATTGGAATATGTATCCACTTAAGTAAGTACCTTCATACTAACTATTTCCATTGTCTGCTTGCGATGTATTTGCTGAAACGGTGTTAAGTGAATGCTGTAACTGTGACTTTACTACAGTTTAATCAACTTCATTTGGCTTTATGATAATTTATAGTGTATAGTATAGCTATATAGTAATTTGAATATTATGTTAACGTGACGAATATGTACCGTTATATTAAAAAGCCGGTGACTGGAGCTCTGCAAAACATTAACATATTTACGCGTAATATTCTCAATTAATTGACACGCATCTTGAAGCTTGTTGGCGCCCGTTTATAGTTTACAATGTTATTACCTGATGAAAATAATTTGGCTGAAGGAACGCTGTTGTGGCCAACTGAATTTAGTGAATAAATTGAATCGTTGAAATTGGCATGACAAAAGCCGCTATGCCTGGAGTTCTTGCTTACTTATTCCGGTTATAGATTGTTTAGCAGTTCGACAGTAAATTCGTAGTCTTTCTCATTCAGATGTTGTGGCCATAGTGCGATTAGAAACTAATGATAAAATTGGTTTAGAACATTCGCCAACTCAGAAAGATAGGCGGAGACGTTTGGTAAATATTTGGGAGGTGTGGCCGAGGCATCACTCAAATACATTGAAAGCTGAGAAGACGCAGAGTCTTAACATGTTAAAGTAGTTTATTAGATTTTCTTTCAACGCCTCTACGTCTACGATATATCGTGTTTAGATAAACATCGTGGAAGAATTTATGCGGACCTTTACCTTTCCTTGGTGTTCGTGGTCGAATTAGGTACGAATGATAAAATATGGAAATGGAGGTGTTACTTATGAAAACGAACTTTTTACGACAATAAATGTCGTTCTTTGAATTACATTATTATGGGAAACTCAAATCTGGCAGCTGTAGTATCAGCCACAAACCAGTAAGAATAGACCGTCGACTCCTCCCACATAACGGACTTTGCCTACAAGCTGCCGGCGAGACCAGGATTTTTCATGTATTGGTGCTGTACAAAATCAAAGGGGCGCCATTAACGCACGCATACTTGAAAAATCCTGGTCGCATGGTATTGCATAGAAAAACATTGCCGCCATTAATTTTGACATTTACACGTATTCACAGACAGGGAAATTCTTTCCGGGGGGAATCGGGTAGGTGTACGGGAAGTCGGCGGTCTATTCTTACTGGTTTGTGGTATCAGCACTGGGCGATGCCAACACTTGACTATATAAAATGTAAAACAATGAAAATAAAGTCGCACTTATAAAATAAAAATACGGAAAATAGAAGTCAATTGATAGTAAAATATAGAGCAATCGGCTATGGAATATTGGTTCTCTACAGTGACCTGTGTTTCTTTATTTAATCAATGTAAAACAACAGCGCCTATGTTTGCTAGTAAAAATTGATGTGATATTTGATGCCCATTGCCCTTTGCCCGAGGAATCTTTTGCGAGGGCGATTTGACTACATACTAGTAAGTATATGCATTAAACAAAGTGCTTAATATGTACATATATATACAAAAAACATGGCACCTTGAGCGCGATAGTATGAATGGAAGGAATGCATTTTTTTCAATTGAACATGTTAAAACAAGGTTTAAGTTATATACATATAAATACCATGTTCCAAAGTGATTTATAAATCAGGAAAGGCGTTTCCATCAAACTTTAGTCTTTTATTTTGACATTGCTGTCAACTATACTGAAACTTTCCTTTCAAAAGTTCAATGAGGAATAACTAATATTTTTCGGAAAATAGCTAGATACCTACTTTCTTTTTTGCTTCTGCTTTGGGAGTATTATCAGCTACGTTCCAGAAATCGAGTGAAATCGAAATTGCAAATCGAGTGAATTCGTTCTGAGTGTTCTGCATTTCGAGCGATTCGGAAACTCCGAAATTTTTTCGATATCACAATTTCACTTCGTCTCAGGACCGAAAATTTTGAAATCGAGATCGAATAGGTACAGTGAAAGGTAGATCACAAAAATTAATTTTCGATTTCATTTCGAGTGAAAGTGAAATGTGGAACCTAGCAGTATATCTAACATTATGACAATGATATCTAATGTATGTACTTAATATAATAAATGAAAAATTAAAAAAAAAATAATTTATTTCCATGCAAACATTTTTTTAGACTGTTGTATTTTGTTTTCTTTTTTTGTTGCTGAATAAGGAGACGTAATCAAAAATGAAACAAGCATAAATCACGTAATTAGCATTCATGAAAGTGTAAAGTAAATCATGAGAACATGGTATGTATTAGGTTAGATTAGGTTAGACGCAGACACGTCATACCTGAAAATGTATAAGAAAACTGTTTTAATGCGGAAATTATTATTTCTCCAACAATAATAATTCATTTCATTCATTTATTTACCGTAGTCAGTTTTCACGTATATAATAAATTCAGTATTCAATGGTTTTATTTTACCTAACATTTTTATGTAACTAATTGTCGGAGTTTGACAGTTGTAAAGCCACTGTTGCACTTAATTGTGTTCTATTTTTTTTTTTTCATTTCCTCTATAATATCAAATCAAACAGATCTGTATAATATCTGACATTTGTGGCGTGTTGTTGCACTACCAAAGTGCCTATTCTTTGTTGTTTTTTTTTTTATTTCTACAATTTTCATGGCTTTCCCTGCATTAAGTGCTCAACAAGGTGCATTTAAACCATTTCTTATCTCTATACAACATCTAAACATAATTTTCTCAAATCTCTAGAAACGAATAGAAAAATTCTTGAAGATTTGCAAATCAAAAAGCAGCTACTGCAGAAAGGAGTATCACCCGTAGCTGCTGGTGTTATTTGTGCTGTTCCGATCCCAAATCCTGTCCCACAAATGAATCACCCGGTAATTGATCTTTCCATGAACATGTAGAAAAATATTTAACAAAATTATTTAACAGCAACTTATACCGTCGCCCAGTACAGAATTTGGTCAAAGCTCAGCCATTCGTGGAACACCTTTCAATATTTCAAACGCACCAACGTTTGGTTTCTTTGTACCCCAAGATTCACTTTATGGGAATAGTTTTTTACCTGTTTTGCCTCGTCTTGAGCCACTACCAGGCACTCCCCAAAAGTAATAATTAGAAATCCCTTAATAATATTATAACCTCCAAATGGCACGAATGAAATTGAAGAAGCTCGAGGAGTATCTGCAGGGTGTCGATGGATTCGAAGAGCCGAAATTAAACCTTGAACAGTATCCAACCCCTCCACACATAGCCAGCTGTATGATTTATAATATCCAAGCAAAGTACGATGATATTGAAGGCAAATTTGTTGGAGATCTAGGTTGCGGATGTGGTATGCTTAGTATTGGTTCATTCCTATTAGGGGCGCATTTAACAATTGGTTTTGAGCTGGACGATTGCGCCATTGATGTAAGGTTATTTGTGGGATTTTATTCGAAATAAGTATTTTGATGTTCTGTGTTTGCAGGTGTTTCGGGCAAATGTGACAGAAATGGAGCTGCCAGCTGTTGACTGCGTCCAATCGAATGTATTGCATTTAGAGAATTATTCCAAATGGAATAATGCATTTGACACTATAGTTATGAATCCTCCATTCGGTACGAAAAACAATGCAGGGATGGATATGCAGTTTCTACAAAGAGGTATTGAACTCGCAACGGGTGCCGTTTATTCTCTGCATAAGACCTCAACCAGGTGAGTTGATAGTAGGTTACAATGTAATCGTAATGTAATAAGGCAAACTAAGGTCAATGCTTTATGTGAAAAAAAACTGAGTTCAGGAGAAAATGCAAATTCCACCACACTTCAATAGCTACTGTATGGTCCCAATGTCTTTGCGACGTTGCTTTGGTTGGGTAAATAATATTCTGGGCCCTATCGCTGCTTGATACATTATCATGCTGATTGTAAAAGATCACACCTGCTTGTGCCTTGGTTGCATTTTTATTTTTCAGAGCCGACTATTTACTACCATTTTTATAAATAGAGTTATGCAATGTTGTCATCCAGCATTAAACAACATACATTGTTTAAGACTTAAAAGTATTTGATTCCTTGGTAACACTAACACTCCTCATTTCATCAAATCTCTAAAGCTACGCGAGCCGAAATGCTTACTTGATAACATAATTTTATCCCCAGGGAATACATAACGAAAAAGGCAAAGGAATGGGGCGTTAAAGGTGAAGTCGTGGCCGAACTCAGATACAACATCGACTCTATTTACAAATTCCACAAAAAACAATCCGTTGACATCGAAGTAGACTTTTGGAGGTTTGACGTTACAGATAAACAGTAGAAAAGTAATAATTGTTATAATTTAATCAATGCAATAAAAAATGTTTTAATCTATGTTTTGTGTAGAAAAATAAGTTGTTCTCTATCTTAAACCTGAAATACAACACCCTGTGCGCAGGCCAACTCCCCGGAATGATTCACAGTGATTGTCGCCCTCTTGCAATACTGTTTCCATGCATCTGAACCAGATTCTCGTCCGCCGCCGGTGTGCTTCTCGCCTCCGAATGCGCCACCAATCTCGGCGCCATTGGTTGTCGTATTAATATTCACGATTCCGCAATCGGAGCCATGGGGTCCAATCCATTGGAACATTTTTGAAACGTCCTTTGTGAAAATTGCCGACGACAGTCCCTGTTCGACCTCGTTATTCCATGCAATTGCCTCATCAAGAGATTTCGTCTTCAGCACATAGACAATGGGAGCAAATGTTTCCTTGTGAACCACAGGCGAGTCATGTTGAAGGCCAGTAATTATTGTCGGTTCCACGAAGAAGCCTGGACGTTTTATTTCCTTGCCACCGAATGCGATCTTTCCACCGGCACTGATTGCTTCATTGATAGTTGCCTTGAAGTTGTCGACGTTTTGTTGCGAATGTACTGGCCCGAAGAGAGTGTTGGCGTCTAATGGATGACCGATTTTATTCATAACCAGTTCGTATTTGCTTGTGAGTTGTTGAACAAAGTTCTCGTAGAGTTTCTCATGCACAA
Source organism: Cheilosia soror (assembly GCA_949372485.1). NCBI lineage: Eukaryota > Metazoa > Arthropoda > Insecta > Diptera > Syrphidae > Cheilosia > Cheilosia soror. The sequence continues at coordinate 100,900,884 of OX443563.1, forward strand.
TTATACGGCGGGTGGTGGTACAACGTTGGCCCGACGTACCAATGCATCCGAAGAGCGCTGCATCGAGGGCCATACTCAAGTCTGCATCGTCGTTAATGAGTAGCGCGTTATTGCCGCCCAACTCGAGAATGGTCTTTCCGAATCTCTTCTGTACTTCGACGCCGACGTCGCGACCTGTTTGGCAACTGCCAGTGAAGGAGACGAGTTTTACCCGCGAATCCTGCACCAGACTTTTGCCGACATCAGCCCCACCCTGACAGAGGGTCGCGATTGGCGGCAGATTGTTGCGCTTTAGTACCTCGGCGACAATTTTCGTCGTAGCCACAGACACAAGGGAAGTGCTTGGCGAACCCTTCCACACTACGCTGTTGCCCGTTGTCTAAGGAAACAGAAGCGCTTATAGTTATCTTTTTTATCTTTATGTAGAGAAAAATAACAAACGAATAAAAAAAAAACCTTACCAACGCAATAGCAGCATTCCATCCAAAGACAGCATTTGGAAAGTTGTACGCCGAAATCACACCTACGAGTCCCAACGGCCTCCAAGCTTCTAAGATCGTGTGCTTGCTACGTTCCGAGTTGATCATTTGTCCCGAATATATCCTCGACAATCCAACCGCATAGTCACAAATATCAATAAACTCTTGCACCTCACCCTGTCCCTCACTGTAGACCTTGCCCACTTCCAAGCTGACAAGTTTTCCCAGCGGCTCCTTATATTTCCTTAACGCATCACCAATCTGACGTATGATATCGCCCCTAACCGGCGCTGGTACATTACACCACTCCTTGTATGCATGGGCGGCGAAACCAATTGTCTCCTGCATTTCGCTAGCAGTTCCCATTCGAACTTCTGCGATAACTTGTCCAGTTCCAGGGTCAATTGAACGCACCGCCTCCCCAGATCCCTTCCACGAGCCATTGTAGACGCCTGGATTGGTTTTGTCCAAGCCAATATCCTTTAGGAACGAATACTCGGCACTGTCTATCAGGTAGGAACTGCATCTCAACGAGCTCGCGTGAATGCCAGCCAGAAGTTTGTTTTGCTTGAGTATAAGCTTACTTAATTGCCTTAGTTGAGCCATGATTCTGTTTTGCGAACACACAAATCAACACGTAGGCGTTGGAGTGGAACAAAAAATGTGTGTTTTTTAAATCGCCTGATAGAGAGTGATGTTATCAATGCTATTATGTACTTACGATTTGCTTTGACAACTGCACAACTACACAACGTTAGCAGTCCGAGTGCAAAGTGATACTAAACCTTAAAATAAAATTCCATATTGGTGTACTTATCTGTATCCCAACCGAGTTTATCTTTGGAAAATAACGAACGAAACAAACAGCAGATTAGAAAATCTCCTTGATAACAGCAACTCCAGTTAGCTATAGAAACGGAGAGTGATACCTACACATCTTGGCGATACGCTTGTAAACAAGCAAAAAATCGAATAAAGATAACACTTATCGGAATATTGAAGATGGAATCTACACTTCATGGTAGGTACTGATACTGATAAGTGCTTGGTGTAATTTTAGTCCACTTTGCTTCTCAACTGATAACGAATTGGGTGCAAAATATACAGAAGCGCTTATGTGTAGATGATTTACTGTTGTGCCACCCTAACAACAAGCAACAAACAATGCAATAAGTCACTATAATAGACAATTCCCAAAGAAGAAAATGTGGAAACTGACAGGTTTTTTTTATCGGGCCAGAGATTATTTTGGATACAATCAAATTACGTTTAGCTCTCGAACATACAGTTTTCGCTAGCGATGCTCCTATATCGACCATATCGACATAAAATGTCTTGCGGATCCCCTTTTCTATTTCGAGAAACCAACTCAATCTATGCATTTATTCCAGTTCAAATCGTATCATCACCTCCATGAGCTGCCCCCTGAAAAGCTATAAGTACTGGCAAGAACCACAAACCACCGTCGAGTCGCCTTAAGCCTTACAAGCCCATGAAAAACGGAAACATTTGAGAAGAATAAGATCACAGGCTCGAATTTGATTTTACTATTCATAATGGAAACGAAATTAGGACAATGACAATCGATATGTACGTCTAACGTGAGCAACCTAAATAGGACACATGTCCTCGAACAACTGACGGAGGCATTGGCGGCTTAAACAGCAGACATCACCATCATTTGGGATGAAATCAATAAAATCTGCTTCTACTAGGATTCGGATTTGTCATTCGAAATGTCGCTGGGAGTCCATCGGCCCTAGCGAGGTATCCGTCGGAACGGATAATTCTCGGCAACCCATATTCCGTCGGAGACTCAAATTACATTCGAGGCATCCGCCTTCGGAAAGAATAATTAAAATGCGGCGACGACGCATTGATTGGACATGATGTTGTTTCGTGGTACATCGGGGTTGCTCTGGAAACACAAATTTAAGCAACAAATACAACCAATTACTTTGTTAAAAGTTGTTTTCCTTTATTGCTTTCATTTATCAACACTTCACTGCAAATCGTAAACAAATTCCGCAACCAATTCCTGTCGAAGCATATCGGAAGAAAATTCGTATGAAGCTGTCAAAAATATCAGTTAAAACGCACTTGATCGCACTGAAACGCAAAACGCCAATGTGCGTTGCATATTTGTCGGAAAAAAGTTCCGAAAAGGTCTTCCTAAGTATACCTCGAAGCAAAAATCCTCCGATTCGTATGAAATCGGAGAATTTTCCGTTCCGACGGATACCTCGCTAGGGCCGCATAGAATGCTCTTGGCATCATGAATTGAGACTCACTTTTGGCCAGTTCGTCTGCTTTTTCATTGTGAATATTGGTGAGTTCAGGGCAATTCTTCCAAAATATGTTTTGACTTCTTTCGTGCTAAGAATTGACCTGGAATTGTACTTCTTTGTCCATTACACAAAGAAAATTGACTTGCCTTTATTATTTTTTTTTTCTCTTATAAATTCTTTATTTAAAAAAATATCTTTTCGCTACAAAAAATATTAAATATAATTTATTTCTTTAAAAAAAAATTGTTTTAAATCAATTTCACTATACACAGTCATAACATTTAATTGATTTTTTTTTTCGCTTTTTTTCTCTTGATACAATTTTCATTGTTTTTAAATATTAATTAGATTTTCTACATGCGCGTAACGCCTTTCCTGTTATACTATAAATCAAATCGTATAACAATCAATAATATAACTTATATTATATTTATTACGCTTACACTAAAACAAGACCTTAGAACCATACCGGATGCATTTCTTCGCATCCACAAAATGAGTTCTAATACAAAACCAAATAAAGAAAGTAATAAAAAAAATTGCACTTGTGTTAAAACGATGAATATGCGAACAAAATAAACTACCTCCCCGGGGCAATACGTTAAATTAACTAAAATGTATTAAATAAGAGACAAAAAGAAAAAAAAAAGTTCTCCCAAAACCGGAGAAATATTTTCAACTTTTTGCAAACAGCAACCTAGTCCCGATTGCGGTAAATAGTTTCTTTGATGTTTCTTTTTTATGAATGTTAACGACGAAATAGCTGCTCCAAGGAAACTCGCTCTGAACACTTTTCTGTCGGTTGAGAGAAAAGGGCAAACGGCGGGCGGATACAGTAGCAGCAGACATGATATGAATATATTGTTCTTTTTTTTGTTGTTGTTCTCTTTTTAACTCCAAACATCGGCTGAATACCTCTTTTGTGCTTCCATCTTCTTTATATACTGCACAGCGTCTGCTTCAGACATACCACCTTTGGTTGTGATGACTTTGATTAAAATGTTTCGGACATCAACAGCCATGTTTTTAGCGTCACTGTAACGAGAGAAAAACAGAAATGATTATGTATGAGTATGAGAAATGTACGCGTGTTTCGTTATAAATCATTATTTTAAGGAAATCAATGAAAATATGTGCGATAGGACAGGTAGTCGCGAGGTTGGTGCATTCAACCTCAGGACTGTTTTTCCATCGTATTTTATTTTAATATAGCATGGCTTGGGAAATAGCCCAAGGGGTTGTACATCTTGAGCTATTGTGTTTTCATGCTGTTTTTATGACATAAAGAACGCGATTTTGTGGACAAAATAAGGTTTAATGTGGAATATAAGGGACTAGCAGTTTCAACAATCGAGTAGATATATTTTTCGAGCACCAGGAGCCTTATAAAAGGCAGATATAGTATTTGAAATAGTATTATGTACGACAAGACAGGTAGTGACGAAATTCTTTGGTGAACTACGCCACTGTTTTCTTGTCGTCACATTTCTGTGTTGCTATGGCATGGCTTGGGAAATCAGTCATCAAAGTGTCAAGTGACCAATAATGAATTCATGCGACGGGTATGGTTTCAGGAGTCGTTAACTATTGGCCAAGGGGCTGACAATTGTTTTTATGTACGACAAGACAGGTAGTGACGAAATTATTTGGTGAACTACGCCACTGTTTTCTTGTCGTCACATTTCTGTGTTGCTATGGCATGGCTTGGGAAATCAGTCATCAAAGTGTCAAGTGACCAATAAGGAATTCATGCGACGGGTATGGTTTCAGGAGTCGTTAACTATTGGCCAAGGGGCTGGCAATTGTTTTTATGTACGACAAGACAGGTAGTGACGAAATTATTTGGTGAACTACGCCACTGTTTTCTTGTCGTCACATTTCTGTGTTGCTATGGCATGGCTTGGGAAATCAGTCATCAACGTGTCAAGTGACCAATAATGAATTCATGCGACGGGTATGGTTTCAGGAGTCGTTAACTATTGGCCAAGGGGTTGACAATTGTTTTTATGTACGACAAGACAGGTAGTGACGAAATTATTTGGTGAACTACGCCACTGTTTTCTTGTCGTCACATTTCTGTGTTGCTATGGCATGGCTTGGGAAATCAGTCATCAAAGTGCCAAGTGACCAATAATGAATTCATGCGACGGGTATGGTTTCAGAAGTCGTTAACTATTGGCCAAGGGGTTGACAATTGTTTATATGTACGACAAGACAGGTAGTGACGAAATTATTTGGTGAACTACGCCACTGTTTTCTTGTCGTCACATTTCTGTGTTGCTATGGCATGGCTTGGGAAATCAGTCATCAAAGTGTCAAGTGACCAATAAGGAATTCATGCGACGGGTATGGTTTCAGGAGTCGTTAACTATTGGCCAAGAGACTGGCAATTGTTTTTATGTACGACAAGACAGGTAGTGACGAAATTATTTGGTGAACTTCGCCACTGTTTTCTTGTCGTCACATTTCTGTGTTGCTATGGCATGGCTTGGGAAATCAGTCATCAAAGTGTCAAGTGACCAATAAGGAATTCATGCGACGGGTATGGTTTCAGGAGTCGTTAACTATTGGCCAAGAGACTGGCAATTGTTTTTATGTACGACAAGACAGGTAGTGACGAAATTATTTGGTGAACTTCGCCACTGTTTTCTTGTCGTCACATTTCTGTGTTGCTATGGCATGGCTTGGGAAATCAGTCATCAAAGTGTCAAGTGACCAATAATGAATTCATGCGAAGGGTATGGTTTCAGGAGTCGTTAACTATTGGCCAAGAGACTGGCAATTGTTTTTATGTACGACAAGACAGGTAGTGACGAAATTATTTGGTGAACTTCGCCACTGTTTTCTTGTCGTCACATTTCTGTGTTGCTATGGCATGGCTTGGGAAATCAGTCATCAAAGTGTCAAGTGACCAATAATGAATTCATGCGAAGGGTATGGTTTCAGAAGTCTTTAACTGTTGGCCAAGGGGCTAACTTAATGTACAACAAAGGATAGGCAGAAGTGAAGTTATAATGCGCATCCGCCACTTAATATCCTTTGTGATATTTGCTATTGCATGGCTTGGGAAACAGGTAAAAATGCATACTTCTACCTATCATGAAACATGCATCATTAAGCAGCATATTGATAAGTACATAGTACGACAGTGTGCAATACAACTGAGCATAATGTTGTGTAGAAAAAAAAGCGCATAGATGATAGCTAACTGCTGCCCGAAGGGTAACATGTTGAGAAAGACAATTTTTTGTCTTATGATTTATTAGGAATGACGTTTATTTAAGTTCACGAGTTAATCATTTATGTGTAATTAAAGTTTAAATCAAGTGTTCAACGAAACAGGTAGTAACGGAGCTATAGAACAAAACTCCGTCACTGTTTTCTCGTAGTCACATTTCTGTGTTTCTTTAGCATGGCTTGGGAAATCAGTCATCAGTGAATTGAATGACCAATTATGAATACATGCGTGTCTCAAGTGCACCTAGATTCAGTTTAACTTACCCGCAAATGTAAAAGTGTCCCTTGTTTTCTCCTATCACATTCCATATTAAATCGGAATCCTTCTCCAGCAAATGTGACACGTAAACCTTTTCTTTTTGGTCTCGTGAGAATGCTGACTTAAGTGTTAGTGTGCCCTTTGCAACATATTCTTCCAGTTCCTACAGAATACAAAACAAGTTTAAACCAATTATGAGTATGTATTCGGAATTGAAGCTCACCTCCTGGTAGATAAAGTCCTCGCTCTTCTTTCTGCAGCCAAAGTACAGAATTGTGTCACCAACAACCTTGCCTTCGTCCTTGAGGAACTGTCTCTCTTGTATGAAACCTCTGAATGGTGCCAACCCTGTACCGGGTCCAACCATAATCACTGGGATCTCTGGCTTGGTTGGCAGACGGAACTGGCTCTTTCGGATGAAGACTGGCACTTTAGGTAGTTCGCTGTCTTTAGGTAGTTTATCCTTCAAGTATGTGGTGGCGACACCTTTGTTCACACGACCCGTGGGTGTTTCATATTGAACAAGTACTGCTGTCACATGCACAGTGGTTGGATATAGCTAGAGGACGAAATAATTTCAAACGTAAGTCAATGCACGCAAGCAAATATGTTAAAAAAAAAAAAGACTTACTTTAGCAGATGAAGAAATGGAGTAGTAACGTGGCTGCAATCTGGGTAGCAATTCACACACATGATCAATTGGCGGTCTACACGATTTGATGTCCTCCAAAATGTGTACAATGTTTCTGCATGCATCTTGTATCCACGACTGGTATTTCGCCTTACCCTCAGGTGTAATGGACGCCATACTCCTCAATAGTTCCTTGTCCTTCTCGTCTGTGCAGTATTCTGCCAACTCCTTGAGAATGTGTGTTCTTGGAATAGCTGTGATTTCCAAATAATGTGTTAGCGCTGTCCTGTACGTTGTGGGACAAGGGAACGGATGTTTTTTGCTGCTATCTGTATCAGTGTTGATCAATGAGAACACCAGGTCCAAGTTGGCACTGCACAACTCGCCAAGCTTCTCAACTAATTCCTTGTTGTTGATTGGATACATAGCCACATGATCACCAGCGTCATAGCGCATTTTGGACCCATCAATGTCTAACTCAATGTGCATACACGAGCGGCCACCGCCTTTGTGCAATTCTTTGTTCACCTTAATGCTAGCCAGGAATGGATTCTTAGCATCGAATGGCGGTCTTTGGTTTTGTAGCGAATGCAGGCGAGCAATCTCACCAGTGTAGATGCGATCTGGCTGTACTTCAGGTTGCTCCAGCAGCCTGTACTGACGAATAAGCACCTCCTCGCCGCCGCCTTCAATTCCATAGAAATCGCAGACAGATGGCCAGAATCGATCCTTCCATGTAATGAAGTCATCTTCAATGCTGTTAATGTGAACACCCCATTAGAACACATATAACACCTACTTGCGGAGAAAAAATAACTTACTTAGCATCGTCATCACCTAGTCCCAGTTCGAAAACTCTAGTAGCTCCGAGCTCTTCCAGCCTCTTGTCGACATAAATGGCTACTTTGTTATAGTGCTCATAGGTTTTGTTACCCAAACCAAACACCTGCAACAAAACAACAAAAATGTATCTTTAGTTAAAGCGTTCTTATGACCAGCTTTTACCCTTACCCTTGACTTAATTTTACTAATAATACTCAAGTGCTGTGTTACATTATCTAACGCAATGATGGTCGAATAACTTCGCCGGAAAAAAATTCTACTAAACATTACTTCTTATAGGGTGTCTTATTAAACAGCGCATACAATTAAATGAAACTATAATTTTATTATTATTTCAACATTTTGACTGACCTGTTAACTATTAAGAGGAAATTTAGCAATTAGCAGCACTGAAATTTATATCGAAGTGGCTATTCACACGTGTATATGTATTTTGACATTTCGTTATGTAAAGATGTCTCGAACGACGATCGAATAGCAACAGCCGCCAATTTATATATCGAGCACATTTTTTAGCTTCACGAACAAACTTATATCACACGTTTTTCACAGAACACGCACAGTATAAAAATGTGAATTAAAATGGCGGAAGTACATTCACGATAGCGTTTAAGTAAAATAATGGAAACGTGTGGTGAAATTGCGATTACAAATGGCGTCAGTTGAATGTAGTAGAATTGAGCATCGGAATAATTTGTAGTAGCTCGTCTTCTTTTTGGGCGTTAACAGAATGAAGTAGTAGTAGTAGAATGAAATATGAATTATGTTTTGTTTTTTTCAATAATTATATTTTGGTTCAATATAAAGATATTATGCCGGTTTATGTCAATGACAAGTTAGTGATAACAGGCAAATAAAGTTCTGATAACTTTTAGGGAACATGCTTAGAGTTACTCGAGATTTACCAATATCAAGAGATCTATTTTTGTTAAAATAAAAAATGTTTGGAAATTAATTCGGGTGCACATTTCGAATAATTAAATATAAAATTTAACTAGTAAATAGAAAATATTTAAATAATATGTGTTCGAGGGACACGCACACGAGCAAGCTAAAAAATTATCCTTTCCGCACGTTTTCTTTTGCTATGTTATTGTAAAGGAATTAGAATATATATGTACCAAATATCTATTGATTAGAAATAGATAAATGTTCTTCTTAAGATTGGAGTTTGGTGAACATCTCTTTTCTACATTTATACCATGTTCCCATCAAAGTGACAACAAATCAGCCCAGGATTAGTATTTAGTGCAACTGACACACGGACACGACCATTTAATAATCCAAGAGTTTAAGTTAGAAGTTTATTTTAATACAGGGTGGCGCACGAATCGTGCTACAAAAACAAAACGTAATAACTTTTTTTCTGTGTGAGTAATTGGCGTTTTTTTTTTTATTATTTGGCAGGTTACTATTTAGATTTTTTAAAATGAATGCTTGGGATACCCAAAAGAAAACTTGGATAGTGCAGCGGTACCATGCTTTGCAGTCCTTCATTTCCGTTCAAAGGGAATTTAGTCGGGAGTTGGCGGAACTCCCCCGAGCAGATGGGCCATTATGAGGCTGGTAAACATGCCGGTTCTGGCAGCATCGCACGAAGACCATACCATCGAGATCCCTATGTTCAGGTTCAAGACACAATCGCGGCTGTAGCATCGTTAATTCAGGCAAATCCAAGCGTTTCGACTCGAAACTTATCGGCGCAAGTTGGAATTAGCAGACGGTCATTGCAACGGATGATTTATGATGACTTAAACTTGTTTCCCTACAAAGTCCAAATTACAAGCAAGTTAAACCAGAAACTCCATTTTCCGCTGGCCCCCATGGTACTGTACGAAACCTTTTTTTATAGGGTTATGTCAAGAGGTGTACAAAACGAAACCAAGGAATTTGACAATCTATTCCAATAATAATTGAGGCGATCCCGACTTCAACCCTTCAGGCCGCAATGAATAATTTTCTGATCAAAAGGTGTCGCATATGCGTGGATTAGCATGGAGGTCATTTAAGGTTTTTCATCTTCAAAAAACAATTGGTTATATAAAATTATATTGAATTTTCTATACAATAAGGAAAAAAAAATGAAATTCATTGATTAAAAAAAAAAGTTATTTAAATTTCTTATTGTAGCACAATTGGTACGCCACCCTGTGAAGCCTATTAACTTCTAGCTCTTTTTTTTATTATGATTTTCGTTTATGCTCTCTTTTGGCAATCCGTTCTGGACACCCTAGCTTAGCATAGGTTATCCTTATCATATTCGTGCCGAATGGCTTATTTATGATCACGTGATATACTTGCTGTTTTGTTTTAATAGATAATGGAACTAATCCTAAATATGTATATCATCGAATCTCAGGCACACCCAATTATGGAAATCATGCCTGTCAATGTATTATTTTGGATGATAACCTCTTCTGTTTTTTCTCGTTGACCAACAAAAGTTCAAGAGCACAGACCACTTTGTTCAGACTATGTTCCTTGCAAAGGCCATAGCCGAATGAAAGTTGCCCCCTATCTTGTAACAACTTTTGTTTGTTCACCCATTGGAGTGAATCCGGCACAATAAGTCAATGGTCACGGTTGAGCAACGGCATTAGGAGTACTTGTTTTTTTAAACTTTAACCAGACAGGTGTCAGACATAGTTCCACTGTTATCAGCTGGTAAGATAAGATTTGCAACCCGCCACTTTTTAAATTCTCCAAATGAGACCGGAGTTATTATAATATTGTTGTGTATTGAGCTTTTTATAATAATGCAATAGCACGCGTCTGTAGATTACTAAAAATAATGCCATGAATCATGACAATATTATTCTAAATACTATTACCGTACACAACTGGTTCTCGAACAAAAATGATGTAACGTTAATGAGGTAGACGTAAATATACAATTAAGTTGTTTGTTTGAATTATAACGTGGGACGTGACACGAATGCACACTTACCAATATCGTACGAGTACATGCTGCGTTGTTTTCTAAACGTTACTAGAAACTTTAACAATATTTTATCTTTTTAAATAGCGCTTGTGTTCTCTATGATGGGATATAATGATGTCGCTAAATGTTTGACTTCCATGCGGATATAGAATCAACGAAATTGATTTGACTTTTATTAAATGGAGGCTAAACAGAATATCGCATGCCAGTCAGGGCCAATCACGCTGTTAAAATACTTCTGCGAATTGAGTCAATGGCCTATAATTATAGTCCCAACATTGGACAACACACAAAGGGTTTTAAGTTATGTGGAGCGGAACATCCCGCAAACTTCAACCCCCAGTAAAACACAAATTAGATCTTAAGGTTTTTTCCACAGGGCCTATTGTGGATATATCAATTTGTCAGCAACAAATAAAAACTCTCAAATGAAGCTAGGCGTAGGGTCCTCTATTGTACCTATTGCAATTGCACCAACTATTTATTTGTATTATCCCAGACGATCTCTATTTAGTTGTACCGTATAAGGTTATCTTTTGTGCATGAGGGCAAATGATAGAATGTGCAATGACGGTATAATATCAAATACTCACGCTCCAGATGAACGTACATCATCAATGAAAGTGAATTCGTTTTGTAACTCCAATCGATACTACAGGTGTATGGACTTTTAATCGCGATCTTAATTCATTACATCCGATGCAATGCAGATATTCTATGAACATTCTATGTACTTAAAACGAAGCGAGCCATTCACCACAAATTATTTTCGATCGCAGTTTAAATTCATATCGTCTGTTGAATTTATTCCGCGCGGTCTAATATAACATGACATGACAAAGCAATTCCATGTAAACCCACCAAGTACGTCAAGCAACAGGTGATCAGCAGGTCCGATCCCTAATTATATTAGTCGGGAAATTAAGTATAAAATCATATGATATACATAAGGCAAGGTTTGTGTGTTCGTGGCAATTTTCGTTGAAACGACAAAGGAAACATGGGCGGTTGGAGAGGTACATCTAGCGAAATAACTTCCCCATTGTTTAATCTAAGGTTTATCAAGTAGTAATTCCGTTTGGAAAAAAATCTCAGTTGACTTTATCAAGCTATCTCCAATAAATATGTATGTACAACTCACATTCAAATTGCTTGTTCTCGTAGGCCTAAAGCTCTAAAAATATTTGGTGCAACGGGCGGTAGACACCCTATGCCTAGCTTCTCGCAACCATTCGTTTGTGTAAGTTTCTATTTTTGAGACGAATGGCCTAAAGCTTTATAATTGTTAATATGTGACGGATTATTGTTGTTGACATTAGACAAGATATGTGTACATACTTAACGCCCAGATTAAATAAATATAATAAATGTGATTAATTCCGAGTATTAAATTGTTAGTGGAGTCATTAAACACCCGCACGCACATACGAGTCTGTATACCGAAACCTTCATCTCTAATTTTTGCTAACTGTACTATGCGAACTTAGACTAGAAAACTCCCTCATTACATAATATACTTACAGCATAATTTAATCCAGTCATATCAGCATCACCGCTCAATATCCACTCGTGAAATTCCATCGCATTATCGGTGGGATCCCCCTCGCCGTATGTTGCCAAACAGAAGACAGCCAATGAATTTGGGATATCTTTCATTTTTAAAAGTTCTTCCTGCAAATGCATACCAAAATCTCGATTACATAACTCCACATCTACCCCATGGCTATATGCTTCTCCCTTACCATATCACATTCTTCGGGATCGGCAACCATTCCCTTCATTTTATATCGAATGCCTTCTTTGGCCAAACGGCCAGCAAACTCTTCTGCAGTGCCAGTCTGTGAGCCATAAAAGACAACTAAACTACGACCAGATGTTTTCAGTTTCTTTATGAACGAGTTCTCTGATGCAACCGCTGTTGTTACTGTTGTTGGCCTACGAATAAATCGATACAACTATGATGGGGTAAGAGATTTCGCTGGCAACTTACTGTATAGAATACGATCGAATAGGCTCTTCTTCTTTCTTTTTACTTTTCAGGAAATACCAAGCCCCACCAATCATCAGGACGGCCAACAGAATTATGTCTAGCGTTCCAAGGAATGGTTCATCGCCAGAAGCGACTGCAGCATCAATTTCGATTTCTTTCTCCATTTTTACTGCAAGTAAGAGAAAACGATAATTTGTTATTAGTTGTGGTTTTTATGGTTTATTGTAAGGAAATGTATATGCAACTGAAAATAATATATTTTTTTTAAACTCTCCAATTTAGTAATTTGCGGTTTCGAGCTAAAACTACGAGCACTACAAATTAAATAAATAAATTACAAAGAAAAGGGCAGAATGTGCCGAAAATCCACTTTTAAGAATAATTATTGGCGTTCATTTGTTGTTGAACCATATCAACCAACATGGACTGCACTTGTGCACGAAGGCATGGTCTGGATCAAAAAATTCATTCATTTTCTTTGACCGCGTTTAAAAATTAAACATTCGCGTTTAGATATTCACCTCGATTACCGTAGTCGATTCTGACTTTAAAATACACTACTCTCCCAAATCGCTATTATGGTCGAGGTTTTAAAGTCTGGAAGGTTTTCGTGGATTTCATAAAGCAAATGTTTAAACAAATGCTTCCCACGACAATATAAAAATCTTTGACAAATCTGTAAGAACATGCACGCAGATTATTTCCAGATCAGTACTGAATATCAAATGGGTTTGTGTCCGCAATACAATTCTAGTTATTGTCACATTTCGACGGCACAGTGTTTGCCAGTTTCTGAAGAGGAGGCAAATATAAAGCTGTGACGTTTACTTTGCTTATTCGCATAAACTTTTTCTCACAATCTGGGGGCTTATTCCCAAATGCGCGGCGAATCGCTTTTCATGGCGGATTGATATTTTTGTATTCCCAAAAGCTGTCAAAAGCGATAGCTATTCAGGTGACGTATTGCTGGCGGATTTATTGCCAGCAATCCTCACAATAGCTATCGCTTTTGAATGAATCGAATCGCTTTTGGAAATATAAAAATACAAATCCGCCATGAAAAGCGATCCGCCGCGCATTTGGGAATAAGCCCCCTGTTATTTTACGTCAAAAGTTTAATCGAATCGCTGGCGAAGTAGCTAACACTCGCCATGCCGTTAGCCATTTTATACTATTAACGCATTTATGTTAGTCAGAAGAACTCGCGGGCGAAAGAAATCTTCTTCTAGGGAACTCGAGCCGAAGGAAATGTGAATCACCTGGTTTGCTGAGCAGTCTTATGAGTGAGGGTTTTAGAAATGTGTGTATTTGTCTTCACTTTTGTATTTTAAAATTTCAAAAGCATACATTCAAGTAGCGACATCCACGTGTAATACGTAAAAACACAAACATGAATATAAAATAAATCTTATCAATCGCTGATTAGGTACTACAAGTATATTATCAGAAATGATTACCCAATTTGTTCACCGATTTTCAGGGTTACGATTATTTTCTCAATGAAATAACTACAAGCTCCCATCTCTTGACACAGACCGAATTAATTTTAAATTGCTTCAATTGAGCGTTCGCTATTTCTAAAAATAGTCTAAAGCAATCAGCGTTGCTGCTTAAATGTGTTGAATAATTTAATCAACGGCTACACAACACCCGTGTAGGGAGTTTTGGTATATTCGTTTAGTTTACTCAGGTGAAATTTTAAAATCTGTTTATCTCATCAAATCATATCTTTTGTGTTGAAAAGATGTTCCTTGTTTGTATTTTATCATAAAAAATGGTGGTTTAACATCCAGTTGGGTTATGTTATTTAAAGTACCTACAGAAATATCAATATCCTCGAGTAAAATATACAAAATAGCACCTGATCTGTGAAGGTAAGAATTCTACGTACCTACATTTTCTTTTCTTTGATGGAACATTGTGTGATGTTTTTGAAATTGACAAGTCTTTTATGAATTTAATCTTCAAAACGATAGACTCGAAATGGTGCATAATTAATTCTTTTCCCACTTAATGCGTGGTGCAACTACATGCATATTTAGTAACCATGCTGCGTGTATTTGACTATTCAAAAATTCGCTACAAAACCGCCTACATCACACAGCCTAATTCGGAGGTGCAAAGAAATAAATTTGCATTCGTTTCGAAATCTAACACTTCAAGGTCATCCATGCTCGTTAATATTGGTTGCAAGATATGAAGACAAAACAAAAGCCTAGCAACAATTTGAATTGAGTTGGATTTGAATTTGTGGACAAACGATTTTTATCTGTTATATTTAATTAATAGACTGCAAATAATAAGGTCAGATGTACACCACGTTTAACAGATATTTGCATATTTGCACTCTGCACTATAAGCGTCTTCAACTTAGGACTGTATTTTTCTTACAAAATTAAGTTAGATCTTTAAAACACGTAGTTTCATAAAACAAATATGCCAAGTTTAATGCTTTTATTATTGCAGGAGAAGAATGCACATGTCTTGCAACGTTACGATCTTAAAAGTAAAAACACCAATGATTGTGATTTATTGTACGACACAATGACACAAGGTCAAGACGATGACTTAATGAGCGACTAACCTTTCATGAGATCAAGGCTACCAATGTCGGTTATGGGAATGGCTGTAGAATATTTTGCATGACAATAATTTCAACGGGTCGAAAGTAAGTTGTAACACAGGAACAGCTACTTGTTGAATAAAAAATAACTGCATCTCTAGATCTGCTCAAATGCGAACGAACGCGGGAGCGAATTTCGCGCGTGGAATATCCCGCAATCGTTATGTATTTATTTTTGGGTCCCGCTTTCGCGTTTCGAGTTGGTTTGAGCAAGCCTTCTACCTAGCATATTTTTCTGTACTCTTTCCGGATGGAAAACTGAATTTGCCAAGGCCATTCTTCTTCACCCACCAACTACCGGTGCCATGAAATAAAGTCTTATGCAAAAAGGTCCAAAACGTAATTTTGTACTTTATTGCACTTCAGAAATTGCAATAAAGTCCAAAACGATTTTCGGACTTTATTTCATTTTTTAAAGTGCGTATTTTACAGAATCCCACCCCAGGTTTTCTTTTATCCTCTGATTCAATTTACAAGCCTTTATTCGGCCTCAGTTTTAGTATGACGGTTACATCTGTGGTCAGGTGTACCCAAAATCACACTACGCCTTATCTAGGTTGAGCTTTAAATCTGAAAAGATCACTTTTCGTCAATCGTTTGAATTGCTGCTGCCATCATTATTCCATGCCATGTGGTACTCCTCCGTTCTAATCACCAGTTGGCGGGCTTGTATTCGTCGCTCAATTAGCGCAAGTGGTAGTCACTTGGTCAATTGAGAAAAATCGAGGTGCAAGTTCACTTCCTGACAGGGAAAAACAGAAATGTCTTCCCAAGTGGATATATACGGAGAATTGACTGTCAGAATTCAAAAACTATTCAAAACAATCACTTAAAGGAGTTAAATGATGAATTAGTGGTGTAGTTCGAAATAGGTATCATTCCTACCAAAGTGACTGTGTCTACGAGTTGTTCTTAATGTTATTCTCTCAAAACAATAATTCAAAATTTCCCAACAGAAATTGTCAGGGTCAATCCCAAACAAGCGAGAATCGTTGTTACTCCTCGCTTCCCCACTCAGCAAGTAAGCCCCTGTAGTTTACGCGCGTTGTTTAGTGGTGGTTTTTTCTTCAGCTTTAGTCACTTTAGGTGTCCAACACTTTTGTCAACCCGACTTATGGTCATTTGTCTAACTCCTAATCTAGCTTCATGTCTTATTTTATTCAAAGAGTGGGTGGAATTGCAACTAGGTAGGTAGGTAGAAGTGGTGGTTCATGCCTTTGAACCCAATTATCACTATATGGTGTGCCGTTTTGTTACCACGCCTCGTGTAACCTATTTTGTGGTGATTGTGTGGTCTGGTCGGTGCCTATAGCCAACCTGTGGAATTGAGAAAACGGATAAGATCCTGTATCCCTTTGCCCGAGATGTCGCTAAGGTCGTCGAAGAATGGTTGGTTTAGTGCGCGCAGTCTGGCTCTCGCTAGAGCTGGACATTTACAGAGGAAGTGAGAGAGCGTTTCTTTTTCATTTGCATTACCGCAGCTGCGGCAATGAGGGTTGTATGGGATACCTAGTTTGGCCGCATGGTCTCCAATTGGCCAATGCCCCGTGATTATTGCCGTGATTCTGGCGATATCTGGGCGGGTTCTGTTTAGTATAGGTTATTTGTTCTGTTTTGGTTGTAGGTAGGCCATATCTTCCTTGCTTTCTGCAGAAAATGTGAATGTATTTGTCCCTTAACCGCTCCTAGCGGGATGTGGACCTTCGTTGAGAGCGAGGCGTGGAGTGCTAAGACCTTCCTGGCTAGCTCGTCCGCACGCTCATTGCCTGTTATGTCACTATGCCCTGGAACCCAGAGAAGTGTGACCCTGAAATGTTCGCTCGGAATTGGAACTAATCCAATGATTTTCCGCTTGTCTTTTTTAGAAAGAACTGAAGAAATGCGGCCTTTCTAGTTTTTTCCGTATAATAAGGGTATTATAACGGTATAATAACGGATTTTTTAAATAATTAATAATTACTTTCGGGATTCGATTAATTTTATGAGCTACAGTGCGGTTAGAACGGTCTTGCCTCTATTTTGGCAATTTCTGCAACTGCTAATGATTTTTTCTACCCATTTTAACAGTTAAAACAAAGAAAAGACACAAAAAAGCCGTTTTATCACTTCCCGATAGCCTTTCGACACTCACGCTTCCAAATTTTCGCTTAAACTGTGATTGAGGCTATTCTAATGTTACAAAAAAAAGTCTCAGAGAGCAGTCTTCTACCTTGTCCCTCAACATATAATTCCTGATGTAAGCATAAAAGAAGTAACGGAAACACCTAATTTAAAAAAAAAAAACAATGCGTGAGGCTATTCAAGTGTTACAGACTGTATGTAAGTTGGGTCCACCTCTGCTTTTTAATCGCTGTGCTTGAATTAAGCTCAAACTTTCTGGTGATTTGATATTCAGGGGTATCGTGAATAAATTCCGATGGAAATATTTCCCTTGTCAGTAATGTAAATCAAATTGCTGAATGGGAAACTTTCCGCGGGAAATATTATTCGCGATAGGGGTGATTGTTAGTGAATGTTAGTGAAATGTTTCCCATTCAGCAATTTTATTTACATTGCTGACAAGGGAAACATTTCCATCGGAATTTATTCACGATACCCCTAAATAGAAAGTACCCAATATTTTCTTGAAGGTTTATTTGCTTTCAGCGGAAACACAACTCAGCACCTTTTGATTGAAATCCATTCTTAAATTGTTTAATTGGCGAGATTAAATAATCGCAAGTGCTCGAGGGTTAATATGCTAACCATATGTTGCATTAAATCTTGAGACTGAAAAATTGCAAATAAAAATGGGACATGTTCCATTTTTTCCTATTAAAAGCCATGTGTTGAATTGCTCTCGGCTAAATAAAAGCGCGATAGAGAATCGCGACTACGATTTTTTAATCGCAGCGATTAAAATCGCCAGTACGTGCATACCTCTTGAAGTTGATTATGTTTAATATATTTTGGGGACAATCGCGTCGCTCTAAAAATAGAACAAATCGCCGCATAATAAACGACTCGAGTTTTAGATGTTATGTGCGCGCATTCACATTGAAATGTGTGTGTGTTTCATTTTTTGCGACTAAGCAGTCGCGTGATTAAAATCGCATGAGTGTACCTAGCCTACATCTTCTATATAATAAAAATAATAAAAACCAGTAAGACAATTATCTTCGACTATGCCGAAGCTCAAATACCCGGTACTGTATTATTGTAAAAATAAAAAATAATATTTTAGTACTAAAAATATATATATTTGTATGGGAGGTATGGGTAGTTTTTATTCAACCAAGCTCATTTTTTGTCAAAAAATTTTAAATATTATTAAAACAATATGCGCAAAGTTTAAACTTGCTATCTTTATTGTAGCTATTTAAATTTAATTTTTAATATCAAAAAGCTATATAAATCCGATATTTTTGTATGGGAGGTAGTAGTAGTTTTCATCCGATCTTGCTCATCTTCGAACTTAGCCTCAGTTTGGTGGATAAAAGCTTACGTACCAAATTTCAAGTCGATAGCTCTTAAATTACGGCCGTAATCGTGCGGACGGACAGACGGACAGACGGACAGACGGACAGACGGACAGACGGACAGACAGACGGACGGACAGACAGACGGACATCGCTAGATCGACTAAGAAAGTGATGCTGATCAATAATATATATAGTTTGTCATACCTACAACGCCTCCTTATGTGCGTTACAAATGGAATGCCAAAGTGAATATACCCTCGCCACAATGTGGTACCGGGTATAATGAGTTGAAAATATGTTTGTCCGTTTATAACTCGAGTTTGGCTACACCGAATTTGATTATTCTTTTTATACCCGGTACCACACTGTGGCGAGGGTATATTCACTTTGGCATTCCATTTGTAACGCACATAAGGAGGCGTTGTAGGTATGACAAACTATATATATTATTGATCAGCATCACTTTCTTAGTCGATCTAGCGATGTCCGTCTGTCTGTCCGTCTGTCCGTCTGTCCGTCCGCACGATTACGGCCGTAATTTAAGAGCTATCGACTTGAAATTTGGTACGTAAGCTTTTATCCACCAAACTGAGGCTAAGTTCGAAGATGAGCAAGATCGGATGAAAACTACTACTACCTCCCATACAAAAATATCGGATTTATATAGCTTTTTGATGTTAAAAATTAAATTTAAATAGCTACAACAAAGATAGCAAGTTTAAACTTTGCACATATTGTTTTAATAATATTTAAAATTTTTTGACAAAAAATGAGCTTGGTCGAATAAAAACTACCCATACCTCCCATACAAATATATATATTTTTAGTACTAAAATATTATTTTTTATTTTTACAATAATACAGTACCGGGTATTTGAGCTTCGGCATAGTCGAAGATAATTGTCTTACTGGTTTTTTTCTATAAAGGTATTCTTCTATAGCAGGTTTGTATGTTAACAAAATGAACAAAGGGGCGTGGCACCGCCCATACAAAAATCGTGAAAACAACAAAACTGACTGAACTCATAGTTTGAGAAAATCTTTGTTGGTACGAAGGATGTTTTGTGAAGTTGGGTCAAAATTGGACAAAGGGGCGTGGCGCATCCGGCATCCCATACAAAAAAAAAAAAAACATTCAAAAATCTTATATGTATCTCGAAAACTGCCGAATCGATTGAGTTCAAATTTCAAATTTGCAGATAATCTTAGGTATTGGCCCGGGAGTAGGTATTTCTATAAAGTTTGGTCAAAATTGGACAAGGGGGCGTGGCACCACTTTGGTTTCAATTATTTATTTTAATATGGTTTTTCAGTAGCTCTAACTTTTTCGACCGACTTTCACAAAACGTAAACAAACTAACGCCAGCTAGCAAATGTCAAATCATATGTAAGTGTATTGGTAAATCTCGAGCGACTATGAGAAAAAATCTAGATTCGCAAAAGTGCTCTTCGACTCTGAAAGATTGCTTTTTTTGTACTAAACGAACGAAAAAAGTGATCTCGGAC
The DNA here is from genome assembly GCA_949372485.1 of Cheilosia soror. Taxonomy (NCBI): domain Eukaryota; kingdom Metazoa; phylum Arthropoda; class Insecta; order Diptera; family Syrphidae; genus Cheilosia; species Cheilosia soror. The sequence goes on from OX443563.1 coordinate 100,921,142, forward strand.
AAGAAAAAGTGCTTTTTTGTTGCCAATCGAAATTAACATAAGCGGTGCAAAAAGGTAACACGCGTTTTAAATGGCATTTGCATAAGCCATTTACGTATGTGACAACGCTCCTCGAGTCAAACTCAAACCCTACGAACGTGCACAGCAATCATTTGTACATTAACACAGAATAAAAACAAATCACAAATGAAGTTAACAGCGACAGATCAAGTAGCTGCTACTAATTATAATCATTTATAGCTTCACAACACGCGCAAAAAAAATATTACTTTTAAACCAGTTCAAAGGTAGATTTTAATCATGGCGTCTGAAGTACACAATTTTGCATATCTAAGCACTTACCACGACTGACGATTTAACAAATTCAAATGATATTTAATTCGATAAGATTAAGCAAAACCTCCAGTCACTGCTTCTCGCACATATCACCACTCGTGCATCAACCTTATAGGTCCTCTTTATCAACTTTATTCTTATCAAAGGCTTTTAGAAGCAAATATACACATTTTTTTTTACAAAAATCGCTTCTCTTCCTCGTTAATAGGTGACAAATATAATTTAAATTAAAAACGAACTCGAAACGGTGACAAGGCAAAATTAAGGTTTACCAACACACATAGTGCTGGTTTAAGATTTTACTATTTCGAATACATAACAATTCCTATGAGCTTTTGTTGTGTTTATTGCGATAAGACGACGAGTTGTTATTGAAATAATAATCGCGAGCAATACGAGCATAGGTACAATGATACAGCAAAGGCAAGCTTTATAACATTATGTAACAACAACCAAGCTAAAACGTCTATTCATTACCGCACACGATTTCTAGACCATACTTACGCAGTCGCTACACTATTGTCACTATCGCACCAGAATGACACTCAATACTGACTGAAAAAACACTTCAAGATCTGGTTAATGGGTAAGTGATATTATAATTATGACGACTGAAACTGAATGCCGCTTGACGTCGCAGTTTGGCGGGGACGACCTATTGAACTTGCGCCCCCAGTTCAGTTCTGGTGGTTTCTACTCGTACTTCCTCTGTCTCTCGCGCTTGCACTTGGAATGTTACACTTTTGTGGTAGTTCTCTCACTCGGGAGTACCTATGCGCTACTGTTTATGGGATGGTGGTGAATTTTCAAAACAACGTACAAACTACTTTTGAATTCCAGATCTGTTTAGCATTCTGTCCCGAAATGTTAATCGAGAACAATGTGATGGATATTGTTCGATATTCCATAGATATACGGTGGGCGTTTGGGGAGAAAAACGATGAGGAGCTAACTGCGCGAACGACTTCAGTTCAGTTTGGGGGAATTAACTGCGTGTAATATTTTGACGCACATATCACTACTGTCACCACGTAGAGAAGTTTTAGTAGAGCTTTGCATGCGCACGTCAGCCATTCGAAATGTGGTCAAGCAATGGCCAGAAAATAAATATTTAAACAAAAAAATGTAAATTTTCTGGCCAGTGGTGTGTTGTATGGATTCTATTGCCCGTGTTGTCGCTCGATAAGCATTTACACCGCGTTTAGTATGTATTTATGCGGCTTAAACGAATCGGGAAAGAAACGGAAACCACACAAAAAAGTATTTATATATATTTTCCAGGAGGTAGCGACATTATGTACGCACGACATTATGTACGTATAATGTATGCGCTGCGCATGCCTGGTATAACATGGATCTGTATAGTTGTCATCGAAAGTTATTACAAAATGAAAACATCGAACTGAGTGGCGTGTAATATCAATGAGAGTTTTCGGACAGGAACATGATTCGATGACATTGACATTGGATTCACTTGTGAGTTTAGTCAAACTGTAGAGATCTCTACGCCAGTTATAGTCACACTAGCTTTTGCCGCGGCTTCGCTCGCGCAGTCCTAAGGAATTGGTACACAGATATTCCTTCACAGTCAGTTAGTTCCCTCTTTTATATTTATATATCGCGCAGAAAACCTACCTAAGAAAGTACCTAAGAAGAAGTTAGTATCTCTGAAAAATGTGTTTAATGCCTTATTGGAGAAAACAGTTCAAAGATTATGATCAATATTTTTGTTAGTGAAGCCCTGGCATCTCAACACAGATCATACTATAGTAGATTGAGTCACAATCTATGGGACAAAACATATTTCTTTGCTGGCAAATACAGCGATATGATAAGCACTATCTTTAGAATAGGGGGAGCTTTTACCCCTTCATTATATTCCACACCTCCCAGATCTTATTACACTCTTGCAACCAGAAAGATGCACCACTTTCTAGCAGTATTACCCCAATCATACTGAATTCCGCTTGAATATCTTTGAGTACCTACGCTGGAGTTAGATGAAGCGATAAGCATGTTTAACGGCGAAGGATTTTGGGACGCATTACAAAGTTTAAAATTGATACGACGAACGGTTCGTGACTTAAGAAAAGGGCCACGAACTAAGTTTGAAGTCGATCGGACGAAATAAACTTTGACCACCCTCTTACCCCTTTAAGGGTAGGATTTCCAAAATCGAACAAAACATTTTCTTTATTTCTCATAGAGAATATACAAACCGAGTTTGAAGTCAATCGGATGAAAAATTAAAATTTCCCATACAAACTATGACTCCCTCCTTTACCCCTTTAGGGGTTGAATTTCCAAATTCAGAGAAAGTAGTTTTCTTTGTTTTTTCATAGAGAATACACAAACCGAGTTTAAAGTCAATTGGATGAAATATAAAATTTTCCATACAAACTTTGACCCCCCTTTTTACCCCTTTAAGAGTCGAATTTTTAAAATCGGAGAAATGTATTTTCTCTATTTCTCATAGAAAGTTTGAAGTAGATTTGATAAAAAATAAAAATTTTCCATACAAACTTTGACCCCCGTTTTACCAAGGATTGAATTTCCAAAACTAACTTTTCCAGTTTGTTGCTGATGATGACAATAACATAGTTTGTCGAAAAGCTTCCAAAAATTAAAGAAAATACGATTCTTTCTATTTAGTGGGTCTATAAAGGCGTAAACAAAAATCATTCCCCTAAGATCAACAGACTCGACGAAAGTTCAAGATTTCTTTTGAGATGGCGAACAAGAAGCACATAAAGTACGCTTTCATATTGTTTTAGAACGTGACAAAGTGAAATTTTTATTGTTAATATAACAATTGAAATGAAACTTATCAACTCGCAATAAAGTTAAGTGCCTAACCCGAATGTAAATATTTAACTTGGTGTTAGCATTATATAATGTCACTTGACGTTTTAAAATTTCAGAAAAATTAACAAAAAAAAAAAAAAAACAAATTAGGAAACAGTTAAATTATATATTTTATATTAACTGTCATTTTTATGCGTCATTGACAAATATTTTTTAACTTTTTTCAATATTATGTTGTAAAAGAAGAAACTATAGTTAGCAGTATAGGTTGGAAATTGACTGTTATTGAACAAAGGTTAGGCAATCCTTTTAGATCGCAGCTGCTTCCAACTAGTGCGAAGTTCAGTACTTCAGCATGTATGGGTTATTATGTATTATTATTTGCGACATTTTCATTCAAATAATGACAATGGGTGATATGAATAAAAATCGAGTTTAAACTACGAGTTTGTTTTCCAATTTATATGAATAAAAAAGATTTTAGTTTGAAGAGTACGTGCTCCGCTCCTGTACAGAAGAGTAGATACTGTAGTATCTTGAAATACTGTATAAATTGTCAGAATTTTAGTGTATGCTGACACTGTACAAAATGTCAGATTTAATAAAATAAAACTTACTTTATACGAGACTACAGAATAAGACTGATGTCATTTATTAAGGATACTACAGATACTCGTCATTTTGTTTTCAAACATTTCTGAGTCTGTAACGAATAACAGTAGTATTGCAAGTGTGCGGCCATGTTTATGATAATTTTTGAACTTTTTCTATGGATATCCGAACTTTATATTGAATCATCGGAGATCGTTGTTTAAGTTGACCAAAACATCTTTCAATTGTTACACGCTCCTTTGTAAATAAATTGTTATAATAACGCTCTTGCGGTGTTTTAGGCGGTGTATTACCAATACCATTACCATTATCCAGGGTTCGATGCCATATCCTTCATATCCTAAAAGTAATGCATGTTTAATCTAAATTTTGTGAGCCACATTTCTTTTGCTTCTATTAAAAGGTGTTTTTTTAGAGGTTTGGTTTTTAATCTGTGAAAACTGTTTCTACAGATTGTCAATTTGACAGTTGAAAGTGTATTTGTGGTTAGTACGTTTTGCCATTTTAGAACAGCGCTTTGGTTTCAAGAAGATTGCGCAACATGACGCATGGCGCGCGACATTATCAATTTATTGCGGTAAACATTTTCTGAGCACATAATTTCGCGTAATAGACCTGGTGAACAGACCTTCACGATCTTGTGATCTAGATTACTTTCTTTAGGGGCATGTGAAGCCACCCGTCTATGCCGATGAAACCTTGATTTGGAAATCAATATTCGCCGTGTTATTGCTGAAATATGGCTCCAGTTGCTCGATAAAGTTGCCGAAAATTGAACTTCACGATTGCGCTTCATTCGAACGCATATGCCCGAAATCAAGACAAAGACAAATTAAGGATGAACTCAGTCATAGCGCACACTGAAGTCTGCTGCCTATAAGACTCCAAATTTATAGAGTAGATTCTCACCTCGAAGAGCATGAAAAATGTTTTATTCATATCAAAAGTGAGAATATACTCACAACAAATTGTAAATAAAACTACCTACTCTAACGGAGTATCTGCTTCTTGTTTTTATTCATATCACATGGAGTACTTGCTCCAAATTCTCGAGTATGAACTACATGCTCATTTTTATTCATATGACCCAGTGTGTGTCACCGCTCGACTCTTCGAGCGAATTGACAAATACCAACGTGACGTTTATTTCGAAGAACGAAATGTGAAAACAAAAAACTTTGCACAAGTTAAGCGTGAATTGGTCGGTGATTTTTAATTACCGCGCGTGCTAAATGTGCTTACTCGATCACAGAATGTATACAGTATACCCACTCATTGGTAATTTGACCTTTGACGTCGCGCTAGTGTAGAAATGACAAAATGGACAATTATTGTATTTGCCGACTAAGACGTCATCTTGTCGATTGGCTGTAGATTAGTGAATTTGCAATTGCAACAACTTAGAGAATCCCAATCCCATTCGTTTGGACGAATAGAAGGGACCTACAATGTTACACCGTATATCCGATTGCCTGAATTGAGCTTTCTGAGAGTATACAATCGTGGAATCCGTCGACGGAATTATTCACGAAAACAAAAACATTTCGGTATCGTTAAATCCGTCATTCCCCGTGTGTGTAATGTAAATGAGTTTCACTGTATCGTTGAAAACGTACATATAAAGAAGCTGCTTTATTAATCCGAACATTTTGTAATAAATCTGTGCAATATTGAACTTTATCCGGAAATTCCATGAAATCATTCACTGCTACTCTTATCCTGTCTCGTATTCTTCTCTGAGAGTACCGTTCATTTCGATATTCCTCTTATGCTTTCAAAAATAGAGCTATCGTATCCATTATTATATTAAACAGTTTATAAAAAAAATTTTTCATATGCCTCCGACGAATGCAGCTACTCAGATTTGTATAGACCAGCGGTTCCCAATCTTTTTGGTTCGCGGAGCACTTTTCTGGAGAGAAATTCTTCGCGGAGCACTTCCTTGTCCAATTTTTCTTGGGAAATCGCAATAACTATTTTCCGATTTTATTTTTAAATTTTATTAAATTGAAGAAGTGAGTAACATATATGTTATGTGGCCTTTAGGATTTTATGAAATATTTAAATCTAGTAGATATTAAAAAAAAAAAATGTTAAAACATTTTGAACTCATTTTCGAGTTGGCTACAGAATAATAAAAACTTTAAAATTCCACTTTCCAAAACTAATAAAAATTACCAATATTTAGTGGAATAGCCCTAATTTTTTTTAAAACGGCAGTCAATCTTTTCTGAACGGGTCTGTATAGGCAGGCACCCTAGGCACCCTTCTAACGAGCATTTGTTTTGTGAGTTTTTATTTTTGGGACGAATGGTGGAACTTACAATTTTACGCCGAGTCCGAACGACTGATTTGAAAAGCTTTTTCAGGACAGTTAAAGTCACGGATGTTTGTCAGACGTTCGCGATAGGTCGGGCAGTGGGAAAGACCTTAAGATATTGCTTTACTATCTGCTAAGGATCGTTGGTGTTGTGGAAAATCATATGTTATTGGCATGTATAAAAAAATGGTTTCCTTTAATATGGTTTTATAAGTGTGTTGATTAAGGGTCGACTCTTATACAATTATTAGTGGACCAACATCGAACCAAGAGAAGACGCCTTTTACACTTTTTTATTGGATCCAAATAAATTAAACATGGATTTCCAAAGAACTTTTTTCCAAAATTGCAATGGTTTTTGTAAGTGGAGCCTTGCGGTATTCCGGCTCTTTCTTAGGTTTTTGCTGATATAATGTGTTTTTTTGTGGAAAGTGCATCCACGAAGATATTGTTCTACGACACAGCGCCTGACAGCCCTGTCGCAATAATCACCCTAATTTTTATGGTCTTCAAAAATGGATTGGCAGTACTTGTCCTTTAAATCTTTTTTTTTTTTTTGAGTAATTTTGCGTCCAATCTTTTGCGATTCTCAAAACTTCCGGTCTTCTTAGAAATGTGTATTTGCCCGAAAACAAGCTTCGTAGACCAACCAAATCTTTTCGCATTCAACGCCATTGATTCGTTCCCATTTTGATAGCTCCGAAGTTCTGGAGTACACGATTTATTTTTACCCATTTTTCTACTGTATAATCAATAAACAGATTCCATTGCTCCGAACAAAAGTCGAAGTTTCAGAAGCACAAAATTAGCTAGCTAGTCTGATAAAATTTTCATATTTTTTGCCATTTTCCCGCGGAGCACTTGGATTTTTATGGCGGAGCACACTTTGGGAAACTCTGGTATAGACAAATAAAAGACAGCCGTTTGGCAGTGTAAACTCTCAAAAACGTGTCGATAAGGACACGTGTCCGGTGGATTCCACGATAGCAGTAGAAAGTGAAAGGGAATCGAATATGTGAAGTGTAACTCAATTCCGACGGTTTCCACGATGGGAGTGACTATACATAATAAATGTATTAATGCAACGTCGTAAGTTTGCCATTCGCATAAAATGGTAAGTTTACGACACACGTTTCATGAAGGCCCTAAATAGCTGAGAGTTAACGAATGAATTGATAAAATACGAACACCACTTCTGATGCAATTATAAAGACATTTTACTATTCCTAGTGTAGAATAATTAGTTAATCTATCAAATTGTATTAAGAAAACAAGTTTTAAAAGGGTTTAAATACGAAATTTTCAATTCAAAATTGTTTTGCCGTGAACGAAAACATCCTTTGTTTGGAATTGAAAATTTCGTTATTTAAATCGTTTTAAAACTTATTTTCTTAATACAATTTGATGGATTAATATTTTATCTACACTTGGAATAGTAAAATGTGCAATTTCTATTTATAAATGCATCAGAAGTATTATAGATGCATGCAAAGTAATTTTTTCCTTATTTCGCGCCTTTATTTCAAGTGTGAAATGTCACATTGACCTCGTCTAAGTTTACCATCTCGTTTTTTCACACAAATTCGCGTAATAAGCTTACCATCTTGTGGTAAATGATTTTCAATACAAAATTTGACAGTTTATTTACCACGTCGTAAACTTACCAAATTTACAACGTTTACGAAGTTGCATGAATACCCCTAATGTAATTTATATGTAGCTGCCTATAATTACAGATTCTTGTCAGACGTTCGCGAGAGATTGGCCAATGGAAATAACCTAAAGGTGCAATTAAAAAAAAATTCTTTAATTACCATTATTGCAGTCTATACTGTAATATAGACTGTAGACTGTAGACTGTAGCCCCAGATTGGACGAACGAATGTCAAAATTGTGAACAGCTTTTCATACCATAATGCGTTCAAAGGATAAGCAATAAAGCCAAGTCGAGTAAAACATTGCGGAGTCCGTAGATAGCATCCCACAACCATTTCTTTGGGTGCATTTTTTTTAAACGATTTCTAAATCGCCTTGATGATTCATTTTTTAAATTTTGTTTTCTATATTAAATGCAGCGCAATGCAATTCGCACATAAAACGTTTAGCCATTAACTTTAAATCGTATGCGCTACACGTGGCAGGGGTCACCGAATTATGCTTTAAAGTTGAAAAAAAAAAAAATAATAATAATAAACAGCAAAAAAACTATAAAATTCGTAGAAATTTGAACACAGAGTTTTTCAATAAACAGCCAAGGTCAAGAAAATAATTGTTGAATCTTTCATAAATGTTCCACACCAGTGCCAACAACAACAATAGACCGTCATAAACGCACAACATACAGATTCCTTTTTAAATAGTTAAGTATTGTATACCAGGAGTGAAACTTGATCTCACATTATAACCATAGAAAACTGCAATTTCGTTTTCTTTGTGAAACAGGTTGCGTATCGAATTCGAGTCGATTGCGCAAATGTAATTCGCATCATATGATGTTTTCAAATAAGTTGAATCTCTCACCAGTCAGAAAACAAAAACATTTGCTGGAATTTCAATATTTTGATTGACCGATGACATACAGCTGTACTCTTAACTATCAGCCTACATAAGGATAAAATATACAAGCGCTTAATTGTATTACAAAAAAAGAAAAATTTACGCAAGCATGTGTGTAGACAATTTTTTATGTTGTATAGTATGTATTTCCTTTTTTGTGATGAGATAATAATTTTACTCGGTCTAATCACACTTTTACTGCGGAATACACAGAGGAACGGGTTTGCATGATCATAATCACTAGCACTAGTATTATATTAATATTGACGGAAATGGTTACTCGATGTCATTAGAGCGCTGGCTGTTATATTTACACTAATTGCATACACGGACAACGAGTGAAATTAGCTGGCTAGAACTTTGAATATGCCCGCCTTGATATTGATACTGTGTCAATGGAAAGGTAACTTATATAGCTGTTAATCTAGTTCATAGTATCCACCTATGTGGTTTTTTAATTAACAACTTTATAAACACAACATTTGCACTAAAAAGTTTAGAGAAATATATTAAAATTTTCTTTGTTTTATTCGATTGGACAATTGGACATTGATCGAAAGTGTTTAGCGTTTGGTATAAAATTGAGACTTAAAAAGCCCACTGACTAATTAACAGTGGGGAGGGTATAAATCCAAGGAAAAACGGAAACATTATTTAACTTTCAAGGTAAGTTTAACAACTTAATTACTGTATAAGTATAATTATAGTTAATGTCAACTTAAATAACATTCAACACGACATATATAGTGATATTCATTCGGGGCTGCAGGCTCATATTTTTGTGTCTCATCTAGGATTTTATAACGAGTGACCCATCTAAGATTGGAATTTGCTTCGCATTTGAAATACTGACCAAATTTAACAATCCACCGGGAGTGTGCCAATTTTGATCGACATTAGATTCAGTTTATAATTACATATTTTGTTTGCACAAGGGCTGACAATGATTTGTTTGAAATATCTTACTAAAATCGTGTGGATAGTAAAATTGTATAATTTCGAAAGTGCACACTTTTGCTGAAATCTCTTGCAGAAGTTTTTGCTAAATTTGGTAGCGGAAACAATTTTCTCTTTGGACTGTACAGAAATGTGTCCATAATATTTTCGCTAGCAGTATAGGGCTTTTTCAATTTTAGTTTAGGGGCCTAATTCCGCAAAAGTTACTAGTCCGCAAATTTGAGCGTGCATTTGTTTGACAGATGCTGTATATAAAGGGTCCGCCATCTAACGTTTTTTTTTTTTTTCAACTAGTGCTTATTTCGCGAATCACAAACCACTAAGAATAGACCGCCGACTTCCCGTACACCTACCCGATTCCCCCGGAAAAAATTTCCCTGTCTGTGAATACGTGTAAATGTCAAAATTAATGGCGGCAATGATTTTCCATGCTATACCATGCGACCAGGATTTTTCAAGTATGCGTGCGTTAATGGCGCCCCTTTGATTTTGTACAGCACCAATACATGAAAAATCCTGGTCTCGCCGGCAGCTTGTAGGCAAAGTCCGTTATGTGGGAGGAGTCGACGGTCTATTCTTACTGGTTTGTGTCGCGAATGGTAACACTTAGCTCATGTCTGATTTGACAGATAATTAGTTTTATCCTTCCGCTGAACGAATATGGTTGTGTATACGCTTGAACAACGCTGGGAAATATTGCGACATTACTTTGAAAATCATGGTAATGTTGCAGAATGTGTGCTAAAATTGCGTACGGATTTTGGAAGAAGAGAAGAACCGTCAGCTCCGTATGTTCGTTATCTTGTGAAAAAAGTGAAAGAAACTGGCATCCTCATCGATAAACCAAAGCTTGAAAAGCCAAAAACAGTGCGTACACCCGAGAAAATTGCTGCTGTGGCAGAAAGTGTGCGTGAGGCATAATTGGGCCATTTTTCTTCGAAAATGAGCAAGGAGTGGCCGTTACAGTCAATGGCGATCGTTATCGGGCCATGTTGAACGAATTTTTGTTCACAAAAATTGAAGAGGTGGGAACATTTGGTTTCAACAGTAGAGCGCTACGTGCCACATAGCCGAAGCTACACTCGATGTTTTGCGCCCTGTTTTTGAAGATCGCATTATCAGCCGCAGAGCTGATGTCGTTCGGCCACCGCGGAGCTGCGATTTGACACCGTTGAACTATTATGTGTGGGGTGCCGTAAAAGATAAGTGTTACGCCGACATGCCAGAGACAATTGACGCTTTAAAGGACAATATTCGTCAAGCCATTGGTGAAATACAGCTGCACACAATCGATAATGTGCTTAAAAATTGGAACGATCGTGTAGGCTACTGCATGGCCAGCCGAGGCAGCCATTTGAATGACATTATTTTCCATTATTAACCGAAAGGATTGTACCTACTTTCAAATAAAAAAAGAAATTTGAGAATTGAGAAAATATTCAGTAGTTTTTTTTATAGCATTTTCAAAAAAAAAGTTATTTGGCGGAACCTTTACTAACTCACACGGCAAATATTATGCATGACTTGTTTGCGGCGGAGGGTATCAATGCATCGATTTTTGGGTGAATTGCCGGGCGGTGCCGACATTAACTATTTCATACGATACAATGTATCGTATTGAGGATGACAGATCCATCGCCTTGAGCAGGGCGGAAAATAGTCTCACTTAGGTGTAGAGGGAGTCAAATGGCTCGGTCGTGTCATTAAAGTGGCCTGGGAATGCGGCGAAACACGCAGCGATTGGCAGATTGGGGTGATTGTGTTCCTTTTCAAGAAAGGGGATAAAAGGGATTGCTCCAATTACAGGGGTATATCACTTTAAAGTCTCCCCGGAAAAGTGTTTGCCAAGGTGCTGGAAACGCGTTGCAGAGCTGGAGACTGGAGTCCCATTGAAACAGGTGGAGAAGTTTAAGTATCTCGGGTCTTTTTGAGATAGCTTGGTCATTATGTTATCAGAAGGACTGAACTTGGTGTCAAAGATAAGTTGTGAGTTTTTAATTCGATGTTTGTTCAAACTCTTACCTATGGTCATGAGGTTTGGGTAATGACCGAAAGAATAAGATCGCAGATACAAGCTGCCGAAATGAGATTTTTTCGTTGTATTGCTGGTGTGACCCGTAGAGATCGCATCAGAAATACCAGAATACGTGAGGAACTCAATGTCGAGCAGCTACTTCTCCGGACGGAGCGGTCCATGCTTCGGTGGTTTGCTCAGTTTGGTCCCCAACTAGGATCCCACGACGTGCTATGGAATATGTACCATCGGGCAGGCGTCCTCTAGGTAGACCTAGGATGAGATGGTTAGATCAAGTCCATAATCTCTCCTCTACCCGTATGGGGATTGCCCTTGATGATTTAGAGTCGATGGCGGAGGATCGAGAGCTATGGAGGGTCCACTTAAGCAACCTACACCCGAGACCCACTTAATGGACAAGGGGACCATTTCAAAATTAATTCATGAAAAATGAGTATTTCTGTCGGCAGAAAACGTCTCAATTCACTTAAAAAAAAAACTCTCACAAACGAATGGTTCTGATAAGTAAAATAAACACTTGACTATGAATAACTGTTGAAAGTACTTTTTAATAATTAAACCTAAACCCACAGTCTGAAAGTAGAGACGTTATATAATTCACCATGTCTACTCTCAGTAACCAAATTAATTTCAAATTTTCAAGGTTCGCAAGCACTCCATCGCACCCGACATTGATGATTCACTTCCACCTTCACCGACTTCTGCAGTGCTTCATTTAGCGCAACATAAAGTTCCAGCATACCGAGCGACTAACAAAAACTGAAACGCTATAGCCTTGAAGTAACAACCATTGCTTCCATAAAAAAAAAAAACAATGATAGGATACTAGTTATATTCGGTATGGTAAGGTCGCTTTGGTCAAGGCCAAGGGATGAAATCTTTGTTTATTCAAGTCTACCCTTGGCTCTAGCTCTAGCAAATAGTACTTGCAACATATCTATAATTAAAACATATCAGATCTAAGCTCTTATCTTAATTTAGTTGATTACGAAAGTACGTCACTTTGAGATAGTAACAACAATAAAAGATTCAGCGCAAAACATTTCTGCTATTATAACCAGCTGTGTTTGATTTTTCGCACCAGTTGTGTAAAAAATTAAGACTCTGTCGAAATTGTGTATCTAAATCCATTAGAGACTTGGATGATGAAGAGGAATGACTATGCAACCACGCAAGTGGGAATTGGACAGTCACACTTTCAAAAAGGAGGACAATTGCATAATCAGATATGTAAATTGGTGGTCTAACATTGCAGACCGCTCGTATCAATGTCTTACGTCACGCGAAATGCATACCGAAGACGAAAATAGTCAAATAGTCAAAATTAATTAAAGAAGAGCTTGTTAATGTGCGTTATAACATAAGCAATCGACGATGATGAGCAGAACGTCAAACTATATATGTATAAACGAAATGAACATCTCACCATTTGTATTACATGTCAATTTGTTTAATGGATTTTGACGTATGTTCATCTAGCGGTCTGCACTTAAACACGATTGTGCTAGCCTTTTGTATTACAAAAAAAAAAACACATTTATTAACTTTGTTTTTTCGAGAATGACAGAAGGCAGTTTCACATTAACAACAAAGTCTTCAAAAAACTGTACACATATGCAAGATCTTCGATATATTGTAAGTCAGCGGTACGTTTAACTTAATTCAAAGTCAATGACCGAACCTGAGACTACGGGTTGAGTGAATTTTGTTTGCATCATCTAGTGTACAACAATGATACACGTTAATGTATGTAGTCAAACTGGAATAACAGGCAAATGTTTCGAAACTCTAGATGACACCAAAAGGTGGTCAGGTTAATACACATTTAACCGAAAATTTGTTGAACGCAAGTTTAAACCAAAACGAGAAGTTTAAACTCTCGCTGTGAAACTCGGCATATCAATCATCAATCAGAATCTTGAAGAACCTTGTAATTGTTGAGATTTGTTTGACGAGTGATTCCTATGGTTAAGATAAATATGACTGACAGACGACTCCAAATTGCAAAGTCTAAATAAACACGTCTAGGAATACCAATCACTCTAGCCGATGTCATGCATGGCTGATAAATTACATTAAATGCTTCATATCATACGCTACTCAGACGTGTATCTAATTTGAAAATTCCCCGGATGACATTGTATACTATTTAAATTGACTTTGCTATTTCTGCTCTGTTGATGTCCCTGTCTCACTATCTTTGCAGGAAGTACCTTCAAAACATATTCTAAACTTCACTATATCATCAATCTCTCCACCTCCTTAGATAACCGCTTCGCCTTTTCCAAGATATCAAACAAAATCTTATCGATCCACTTAGTTGGACTAGCTATTTGTGTAGTCGTTATCGCAACAAAATGTTCAAAAGGCTCTCCGAGTAAATACTTAGATAACAGCAAACCAAAACAGATTGTCCGACCAACTGCTAACATCAACATGAATCAGCAACTAAATCAAGTACATAATTTCAATTCAAATCGACTTCTTGCCTAATGACGATTAGGAAAGATTACCCATAACGAGATATGAAGGCAGGGAACTGTGTCCGATTTTCTTCGATTAGGAAGGTAAAAGTCATAAATTTGGAGAAAGTAAAAAAAAAAAATACCTGTCGTTGTTCACCTCAACCTGACAACCCAAATTCAAAAAAAAGAACCCACACACACTTTCAGTAAGGGCAGCGACGACAACCTTGACCTTTGTTTGGTTAATTTACAAATTACACGTAAGTTGAGGAAACCTTTTGTATTCGCTTCGCGGGCAGACGGAAACCGCTGCGCTGCTGTGAATTACCAACGCAAAGAGACACAACGGAATGACAAATTATTATGTGACTTACCTAAGAAGGGGATACACTCGCCAAGTTATCCAAAACAGAATAAATAGATATAATAACCAGCTGGTTTGAAGTATGTATATGTAATTTGGTTGATTATTATTATTTTTTCGATTGTTGTTAGCCGCACATGAGAAAAGTAAAGGTTAATTGATGACCACGACGGCAAAGATGGAGGAGGACAGGAGACGACTACGACGAGAATGACGACGTGCACACCACAGTATTTGTGTATGTCGCGCGAAAGACTATAATCAAAATTTAATTTAAAAAACACAAAAAAAAAAAAAGAAAACCAGAAAACGCTAGTCACGGAAAGGCAAGTTCGAGAAAAGCCAGAGGAGATTTAACGTCAAACTCTCTTGGGAACGCACCAACGACTGACCGACAAACACGCTTAGATAGTCCATAGACTGATGGTGTATAACGCTTTTTGAATTTTGTTTTGTTTTTGTAGCTTGCGCGCGCGATAAGTATTATTCAGTCAGAAACGGGTGTATATAATGAGCAGCACCACACAAGTGTATGTATGTAATATAGATAGTTGGGTGCGATTACAATTTCGTTGGGAAGCGTATGTGTTGCGTCCACGTCAGACGCCACAAGTTGTCTCTGTGGTTTGGTTTTGCTTCCTTCCAATTAGACAGAGGCACAGGCACAGGCACAGTGTAAAGTGTATTTGATCTTCGCGGACGGAGTGATGATGTGCGACTGATTTATATGAAGCTACTACTGAGCTGGAAGTGCCAAAGCCGGAGCCAGTTGCTCCCAGTTCCCAGTGAATGAATAACCACTTTCGTCTGTGTTCATCTCTCCGTCTCTATTATTAGTTATGTATTATGAATTGCTTAAGGCACACAAACAGGTTTCAATTTCTATATGTACCTACTCTGCGTCTATCACCGACGACAATGTACGATACGAAGCATGGTGGTTGTGCATTGTCCAAGGATGGTGGTTCTTACCTTTTCTGGTTTTGTGACAAATGATGAGCGGTGATTTATTTTCTAATACGATTTTCACGGTTAACCCAGTTCATTGGCGGTCATTACATATCCATCCATTTTTTTATATTCGTATTCTTTTACCGGCCAATTAATATAAAATGTCAACAACATGACGGCGACAGGTTTTTTTTTTACAAAAAGTTTAAACTTTTTATTACAATTCCACACATAAAAAAATCGCAATCAATTGCCCTTGCCGCGGGGAGAACTACTACCACACGGTCTATTCGTTGACCCTCGGATGCCTACGTGATTAGTTTAAATGGTTTTTGCATATTGCACGAGGTGCGAGGAGCAGTTTAGACAGTTTAATAAGTTGAATAACTCATTAATAATTCGCCGATACTGCGAGTTTGAAGAGAAAAGCAATGTTCAAACACGTTAGTTGCATAAAAGCGAATTCACTAATTAGAAACTTAGCTCGGCTAACCCAGATATACTCATTTCCTATAAAGGGTCACTTTTTGCATAGTTTTGAATTCGAATTTGGTCAGCTGCGTGCAATATCTGTCAGGGGATATGGCGCGCAAATGCAGATATGAGCAGTCAGTTACAGTCATTTAGAAAGATACGCTTGTTCCTGCCAAATTTCATTGGAAAAATTATCATTCAGCCAATTTACAAATAACGGTTCAGGATGTAATTAAATCGACCTAGACTGCAAATGCTGTTTAGATTATAACCACTAATATATAATAAGCAGATGCGGTCAATGGCATTGCAAAAGAAGTGGTAGAGAAGGACCAAAAACAGGACGAACCAAATTCAATGTTAGAATCGTTCAAGCCCAATGAAATTTCATTCAATTTGATTACACAGCTCTGTAGGTACCTGGTAATTTTGCTTCAGAGGATATTACGCAACATTGCCAAATCTGACAACTTAAGCCCGGCACTGTGGCAAAAATGGACAACTAGAGAGCAGTACGCAGACGTCGTTTCATCAATGGCATACCTAAAGTTAAAGTCACTAAATTTACTTGGAATGAAGTAAATTTGTCGTTACATATAGTATTGACTTTGTAAGCACTTGATCTATCTTCATACTGTCACATTGTATTTTGCTATTACAAGTTTTAAGCTGCATATATCCAAACTTAAGTTGCAGCAATTAAGTCCTCCTTCCTGAATTTCGTCGTAGATCTCGTTAGTTATTGATGGTTTGATTATATTTTCATTGCAGAGCCGTTTAATTGTTTCACAATAAGGAGCTGCTGTTATTACTTGACTTAAGTTTTGAATTCTATATCATTAAAGCCTGCCTTGATGTGGGCCAAGCGAACTAGTAATTATAATGGCAGGGAAGATCAACTTCAGTGGACTGCTGCTGGTGCGAGATCTTTTTCTTTACTGTCATTCTTCTGGGTTTCTTCGATATCTTCTCTCAAATCCATTCTAAGTTAAAGCTACGTTAGTTCATTAAGGGCTGTTTGTTGATACGAGTCATAACGATTTAAGTTCTACTAAAATTCTTATGGAGTACTTTTTGTATGGTATAAACTGTCACATAAGAGTTTATGCGGAATTTAATGTTTATGAGTATCAGCAAAGGGCCTAAATGGAACGGTTAATGGTCGCTACAACCTCTACTTATGACAGTTCTGGATTTAGGGCCTAAAATGTTTTTCTCTTTTGTTTTTGTAAATAATAATAATAAGAACAACAAATACTACAACAGAAACTTTGATGATTTTTTTAAATCATATGGATTTAATGTGAAACGGAGCGAAAAGAAAGATTTTCTGAACTTGAGGGATCGATCTCCCA
This sequence comes from Cheilosia soror, assembly GCA_949372485.1. Classification (NCBI taxonomy): domain Eukaryota; kingdom Metazoa; phylum Arthropoda; class Insecta; order Diptera; family Syrphidae; genus Cheilosia; species Cheilosia soror. Next base: position 100,938,372 of record OX443563.1, read on the forward strand.
TGATTGGCTGAGTATTCGCTGGCCCTAATTGAAATCGATAGAAGCCACTTTAGTTAAACTCGGGGTTTATACATAAACGACTTTAATACAAGGGAGCTTATTTAGATCATATTCATACTATGCAAAATTTTCTGTTGGGATTCGAATACAATATAATTAACTTTCTACTATTAAAATCCTCAATAGATGTATTTATAGCTGCCGACCTTTCGAAGGGTTTTTTTGTTGAACATGGGCTTGTTATTGCTCTAGCATTACTATGCATTCCCTTACTGTCGCCCAGCTAAGACTAGACCAGATAAGATCCACATATCGCTAAAACTGTTACGAGTTTTCGAAATCCTCATACATCGGATGGTACATATATTAGAAGAACATATCAAATTACAGTCTATTTGTTTGCTACTCGGCACCATACATAACAAAAATCCTAACTAGAATTACTTTGTGACAGTGAGAGCATTTTCTTGACTCATATGTCATTAAGACCCGGGACATTAAACAAAACAGAATAATTAACAGCACGCACCAGTTTTACTCAATTAAAATGAAGCAAGGAATTATTTGCTGATTATTGAATTTTCTTAAAAACAATCTGTTTGTTTGCAGTGTAAATATTTTAACTTCCAAATTTCTAGTAAATAATGTGTCAAGCGGATTCATTCAATTCATTGAATATTTCAAGAGGCGGCAAGTAGGTTTTCCGTAACACTTTGTGCATTAATTCGACAGTTTCCCTTAACATTTTTTACAAAGTACTCTTTTCTATTAGCCATATTAGGCGAGGTTTCCATTTACTTTGTTGAACCTCTGAGCTAGACTCTGCGGATGTAAGCTTTGGGTTTAATGCGCACTTTTTTGTTTACTACGTTGACTCCTTTCATATTTATATTTTGAAACATCTGTGTTCAGCAGATACCTCGTTTATTGCAGGTTTTCCTTATCTAAAATCCCAAGTAGTTAACCCCTAATGGATAAAGTATCACTTAACTTTGGAACCATCTATTGTTGTGCACATGTTTGCAATAAGTATACTTTTTATGAACCTAGATAGTTAGTCAGGTTTGATAAGATACGGGACATTTAAAGAAGTTTATTTCCCCCTTTTCCTTTTTTTTCGTAAGCATTAATGTAATATAGGAATCCAGTCGGACATCGTTGGCGCAGATGCTACACAAATGGGATGTGACAAGACAGAACAGGAAGTGAATGCAAAAACTACCCTTTGATTGAATTTTTGTGACCTATTGCTCAATTTTTTTTATTTTTTCTGCATTTGCTGTCTTTGTAGAAACATATCTCGCAATAAAAAAAAAAAACTAGATAGCAACGCAACGGCAACCACTTGGTGCCTTCTGGCATCTTATACAAATATAAACGGCTTAACGACAGGTTGATTATATCATAAAATGCTCTATAGGGAACCCGAAACAAAGATTATTTTAAGTCCCCAACTTTCATATTCAAATTCGTCATGAGCATTGCATTAGTAATGATAATGACTTAATGAGTAATGACAAAATATGTCCTAACTAAAAAATTGTTTCATTCTAAGCTATAAATAATCTAATACATAATCGAATTTTTGGGAAATATCTTATCGCTAACGTAGATAGAAACCAAAACAAGTTTATCTCTAATTATGTACCTATGTGCTTGGTTACTTGCTTACGAAATCGATATAATATTCCTTGCAATCAAGTCTTCCAAATTTGTCCGTTCATTTAGTTATCATTAGTATAAAAGCAATGGTGTTTGAGTTTGATAGTAAGATAGCTATATATGCTATTTATATACAAAATGAAAATATGACTTACCACGGGTATTCCTGGGCAGCGGTAAACGATACTTGTATTAAACGTAAGAAATGTGTCCTTTTGGAAAAGACCTCCACGTCCAACTTGTATGAATAGTGTAGTAGAGCAGAATACTCCTGCACTCGATTCTTGGGGTAGCTGTTGTATTCCGGTAGTCTTAATTGTTATTGTAGACATTCAATAAAAATATTAGCTGACAATATATTTTTTTATTTTCGTACAGATACAAAAGTGATTTTCTAAATTATCAATTTTTCCAATGGATAACAAATTTGAGGGGCCACCAACTAAACCAAAAGGAAGGCAGTAGAGGCACATGTCAAAACCAAAAGTCAACTTGACATCAACGACAACGATGGTGGATAAGCAACAAGTGCAGTGGTGAATTTGGTACTTTAATTGTGAATCGATGGTTATCCATTCACAATTATTAATAGTTATGTGTATTTTCTGTTTGGATTTGAGAGTAGCTATAAATAAAATCTACACCTACTTAGAAAATAAATTTCACTTCGATATCAACAAAACATCGTGGTCTAACTACCAATTTGTTATGTAGCTTATAAATATGTATTTAAAACATTATTTTTCATTTAAAAAATCATTTGCGCTAAAGTTCTATCACAAAAAAATGGGAAATTATTATTAGTGGCATTTATTATACCATACTCTATCTCTATCACGTGATTTAGCTAAATCCATTAATTAATTACATTACGTGATTTACGATACATCTTTATGATTGTTAAATACTAATTACCTACATCGCTCTCACCGCAAAATAAAATGGAGCATATCTACAGCATACTTTTTCAACTGCAGCTCTTTAAGGAGCTAACACACCAGAGCGGTACGCGGTAGTGATAGCGGTACAACGGTGCGTAATCCCATTGCGGTAAATATAGACGCACACACCGTCAAGGGTATACTAAAACCGGTAATGCGGTATTGCAGCGATACAATTTTTTACCGCAGCAAGCACAATTGATCGCGGTGTACTGGCGGTGTACGGTGTACCGCATATCAAAATGTGTATTGAAAAATTACTTAACAGCAGTGGCAGTACAGGCAGTCTACAACAGCTACTGGAGCAGACGCCCTTGCACTAATCGCTCCGCTGCCTGATTCGCATTCTATAGAAAGGGTACATTTTAACAACCGCAAGAACGTCATTTTTCCTTTGTTTTGTACGCCACTGTAAGCGTAAAACGCATGTGTATTTTTTTGAAATTTCCATCAGTTTTATTTATTGTGTCCATTGACATACTATACTACATACTACACATGGACTGCTTGCAGCCAAATTTCGTTGAAGCAATCAAGCCCTAGCTCTTTTGGTTCACAGCGGAGAGAAACGAAAACATTCAAATGTCATCGAGCAATTCGTGTTATTTTGTTTGAGTGCTGAGTATGCCATCTGTTATAGAACGTTCGAAATAATTTGAATAAGTCGTTATTTTGCGCAGTTGCAATGTTTCTACAATGGATGGCACTGTGTTATGTAAAAAATTCCAATGGCGCGCAGAAGTTTCATACTTTCGCCGCACTGAGCCAAAAGGGCTAGTGCTTAAGTTTGCTTCATTTCTCCTCACACGTTTAATGAAACTGTCATTTCACTAGCAGTCCATTGTATAGTATGTCAATGATTGTGTCAGTTTGACAAATTAAAAAAGTGAAATAGTTACTTTACTTTACTTTTACTTTTGATGGTGCTACAATATAGCGTGGTGCTCCTGGAGCTTATTATGCACCTACAGACATTGGTTTTTCCTTTCCGCATTTACAGCAGTGCCCACTGCCCAGGTCTCGGCTCAGGTACTACCCACTGACCACATCGAAGTTATACCAGTCAATACTCAATTGCCACGTTCTGACTAAGTCGGTAGTGGGGTTGGGCTTTTGTTGATGAAAGCATATCGGCCCTATCATGGTATACGTTCGGAGAGTAATTTTCTCCGCAACGCCAATCCAGTCGGATACTGAGTTTTCGTTCATAGTATCCGTTGTCCGAATGTGCATCAACGCATTTTGTTCACTAAAATCTTTTCGCGATGAACAGATGTCGGAGACCATCGGAGAGAAATTGACGTGTGGCTGTCGAAACCAGGTGCAAAAAACGGAGAAATGTTGCGAACAGCTTATCGGAACGATTACCATGAAGCAAAATTCTCCGATTCGTACAAAATCGGAGAATTTTTCTTTCGGAACGGATACCATGATAGGGCCGTATACTTCGTCTTGTCCTCGTTTATAGTCAGTCCCATTCTGCTTGCTGCTGATTACATTATAGTGAAAGCACCGGTTACCGTAGGCGATCTTCTTTATTGTGGATCGGGCAGATGGTACCGAGATTCCATTCTTCGAGCATACTTTTCTCCGGCCACATTTTGCAAATGAGTTGGTGTATGCTCCTAACCAGGTCATCTCCAGCGTTTTTAAAAAGTTCCGTGTAGCCCATCGGCTCCACCTGCTTTGTTCGTTTTTAGACGGTATACAAGCTTTTTCTAGAAACATTGGAGTACAATCAAAGAACAAAGCACTTGCGAACTAATTTGTTCCATAAAAACAACAATAATGCAATGTAGTTTTGTCAGAAACCGGGAGGGAGATCGTACTACGAAATTCCGGAAAATAAACTCAGGGGGGTCATTCCCAAATGCCCGGCGGATCGTATTGAAAGCGATACTTCGATTTCGACCGTCTTCGCATTTGCTTATTCTCAAATGCGAACTGTGCTTTCCAGTTTTTTCCAATTAGACTTCCAATTTCCCATTTATTTTCCCAAAAGTTTGGCAGCTTTTTCCCGCCACAAGAATTTAGTTTATTTTTTATCCGCAATAAATCCGCCAGCAATCCGTCAGCTCAATAGCTATCGCTTTTGAAAATACAAAATCCGCCATGAAAAGCGATCCGCTGCGCATTTGGTAATAAGCCTCCAGTTTAAGCCCCCATCCACGGCCGGTTAAGTTAAACTCGGTTTAAACACTCGATTAAGTTTAAACTGGCACTGTAATACGTCGGTTTAAACCTCCACTGTAAAACCGGCTATAAAAACTTCCAATAATTTAAAAACAGATACAAAATCTAATTGTAATTGTAATCACCTCGTGTCAGCATTCTATACAAATAAAAATGCTCTCCTCATTCAGATGAATTATTTTTAATTTACCAAAAAAAAAAGTATTTTTAAAAAAGAGAAATTGCAAAAATTTTAAATTATTACAACACAGAATAAGAATATAACAGCTACTTAAAACTTATACAATAATTATTACTTTTTTATCTTTTTCAGGATTTTTATTTTTCTTTTATATTTATATGCATTTCTTTATAATTAATTCTCTTATTTTTATTTCGTAAATATCTCTTACTTTTCAATGTATATCTTTTATTTGTTTCTTCTTTTATATTACAAAATACATTTATGCTTACGAAAAGAAAGATTGAAAAAATATAAATTACATTTTCTCGCATTGTCCTTTTGATTTTCACTTGTTGGCATTGTAAAGACAGTGAGATGGACAGAATAAAAGTATTTATATGTAAAAATAAAGTAAAAAAAAAAACATGTTTAACCAAAATGACACTTTTTGTTTTCTTCTTTAAGTTAAAAATAGTATCTAAAAAATAGTTAAAATTACAATTAGTATTACCTAAACATTGTTTAATTATACAAACGTAAGTAAATATACAAAAGAATTCTATACACAGTGTTTGTTATTGTATTTAGCTCAACGGTTTTGTTGCTTTTGCTTTCATGTAGCATTTTTATTTTACAATTTGAAGATTTTTTTTTCTATTAGTCGTTTTATGAAAGCGTTTTGTTTAGTTTCACTCTCCTTGTTTTAAACAATAGAACAAATAATATTTAACAATTATTAAAAAATTTGGCCGCAATTTGTTTTAGTTAAATAAGATGTTAAAGTTTTTTTTTTATCGAAATGTACAAAAGAAAAGATACAACAATGTTATGTTTAAATACAAAACGGTTCATTCAGGTGGTACATACGTTTTAATAAAGAATAAAAAAAAAACACAATTTCTGTTTTGAAATATTTTATTTTTGTTTGAATGCATTGCATTCGAGTAAAAATTAAATTATTTTACGTTTAATGAAAAAGAGAACTTGCTTTGTATACTTAAAAATTAATCGGTTTTATTTTTTCGTTATTTGCTGTGTTTGATTAAAATCTTATTTAATCAAATAAGTAAAGTAATATCAACAACATTCACAGGTTTGGATGGGGAGGGACATTTTGCTAGTTTAAAAATGTTTTCTCTGTTTTGTTTTTATTGCGTTTTGGTTTATGTATGCAAGATAAGAAATAAAAGAGTCTACACGTATTTAGGTTGTTTTTGTTTTTTTCTATGAAAGTTTGTGAAAATAGTAAAAAGTTTTTATTCTTGTTATTTTATGGTAGAACTTTAGAAAGAAAATTAAAAGTATATTAAGTATAAAACTAATAATACTCTCTAAAATCTAGTGTTGTGATTTTCATATATATATATAATATTTTTTTTTTACTTTAATCGTTTGTGTATCATTATTAGTATGTATATATATATATTTTTTTTTTCAATTTATACTTATTTACTTTTACTTATTTATTTTTCATGTAGGCACTATTTTTGGAAAATTCCTTTTAATATTTTTTTTTCTTATTATTTTTATTTTATTTTTTGCTCTGAAACTCTTTTGTGTTTTTCTATATTTTTTTTATAAAATTATTTAATTTTATTTAACGGTGGATTGATTCAAGTGATTGGATGAGAAATTGGAATTATATTTCTTGTCACTAATAAGGTTGGATATGTTTTTTGGTTTGATTTGTATACTTTTTGCTAAACGTTTTTTTTATTGATGAGATCAGTTGTTTTATATTTTAATTAAAAAAAAAAAGAAAAAATTAATTTATTTGGGACTTGAATGTGGTGGTTGCGATAGTGTTTAGGTATAGCAGGGGAATTTGTGTTCTAATTTTGAGCGCTTGAAATAACACCAATGTCCAAAACACATGTGCAGAAATTCTGAACGCTTCACTGCAAGCAGTATTGCAGATGAAACAGATGTTCAGAATTCAATTTTCATCGGTTGATGTCAATGCGGGGAAAAATACGAGAGTGCAATACAGACAACAAATAATTTCCGTCTCTCTTTTCCTCGTATGCATCAGTAGCTGAATTTAAAAATTCGATGCTGCCAAGTCTATTTAGTTTAATTCACTGCGTTGCCATGCAGTGGATTTAGAAATAGAGACATGTTGCAGTGCTGCGGTGGGTGCAGAATTTACATTTGTATCACCACATAAGAACAAGTGTATTCTAATCTTGCTGCGCAGTGAATTCTGCACGTGTGTTTTGGGCATAATATGCACTCCTGGGTTGTGTATGAAATTTGTATACATAATGTATTTGTATGCATTTTTTACAACTACAACTAATATAGACTGGGATGACTAGCCTACTGCCTACTTCATTCCCAATTACCAGGCCATAGGACTTTTCGGATCAGTTTCATACGATTACACACATTTGGTGGGTCACAACAACTCATCCCCTCTATAAAAATCCCTGCGGTTTTTATTGGGCAAATTAGATTCCAGATTGGACGTGGAACATAAAAGCTGATCATCACAAATTTTTTAATTTGAGTTGACCTCGACTCCAGTAATGTGTTTCGACCCGATGTGGTGGGTGGGCTCATTAGTAGACCACTACCACATCTAATCTAGCACTGTTTGCTCGATTTTCACCGAGACTAATGATTTTTCAATCAACAAGTGACTGTGAATCATACCTGAGCTGATTGGTCTGCTTTTTTAATTGCATTTGTGCGATACTTGGCAGCTCCATCAGCTGTGTGCCAACCACACCTTTTGAAAACATATACTTCTGCGACTACAAAATGTTTCGTCTGAATGACGTAAAACGGCTGTCTAATTGTGATTTTCCACTGGGCACATGAGATTTTTATTTCAGATGTCTGATTTTTTGTGGCGAATGGAACATGAAAGCAGATTCATCTGACTTTGTAAATGGCCGCGTTCCACTGATCGCTAGATGTCTAGCACTCATGCCAAACTCCATATAAAAAAACTGACATTTCATCATTTGCGCTAGAGCTCTAGCCCATAGTGTGAAATGTCAGTTTTTTTTTATATGGAGTTTGGCATGCCGCTAGTCATCTAGCGGTCAATGGAACGCGGGCAATGTATAAGTGCGCTATTTCACAGTACATCAGCTGTGCAAATTGTTTTCATTTGCCGATGGAAACATACGAAACGCTAGATGACAACTGACATTTCACAATATGTGCTAGAGCTCTAGCGCAAATGATGAAATGTCAGTTTTTTTTTATATGGAGTTTGGCATGAGCGCTAGTCATCTAGCGGTCAATGGAACGCGGCCATTTGACTTATTATATAATGGACTGGTAGTGAAATGTCAATTCATAAAAATTTTGCCCAGAAAATGACGCCAACATAAACTATGGTATTACTTTTATTAGGTAGAATGTGTACTATTCTATCAACAAACAAATAAGCATCTGTCCACCGCTTAGGATAAAACGTAAGGTAGTAGTAGTTAGAATTACCACAGATAACCGTTTCTACTTCGGTTTGGACACTGGGTTCAAAACTCCTGACTCGAAGGACGAAATGTGTGCTCTACAAAACCCTTATCCTGCCAATTCTGCTTTATGGCTTCGAGTGCTTGACGTCGGACGATAAACAAGAAGGGAGAGCTCATACTGAGCTCCTTCGAAAGAACAATACTTCGGCGAAATTTTGGTCCTACGTGCGAGGAGGGCAAATGGAGGAGAAGATACAATTGCGAGCTCTATGAGCTGTGCCAAGTTGTGAATGAAGTTCAAAAAGCCAAAATACGTCAACTACATTGGCTCTGCCACATCGAGCGAATGAACAATATAATGCTCCAGCTAAGAGGATCTTCGAATTCCAGCCCCCAGGTTCGAGAAGACAAGGAAGTACGAACCATCGACTTAAAGACCATGCTTGAGGATGGAAGGCTGCATGGTCTCAGTCAGATACTCTACACGGGTCGGAACGGGAGCCCGTTAAGTAAGTTAAAAAAAAAATAAATAGGTGGCGCAACAGGCGGGTGACACCCAAGGCCTAGCTTCTCGCAACCATTCGTTTTGTGTGAGTTTCTATTTTTGGGACGAATGGAAGGGACCTACAATTTTATGCCGAGTCCGAACGGCTGGATTGATAAGCTTTTTCATGACAGTCATACTCTCGGATGTTTGTCAGACGTTCGCGAGAGGTGGCGCAGTAGAAAAAAACTTTAAGATGTAATTTGTGTTTTTCCGGGGATCGAACCTGGGATCCCTCGCACAGTAGTCCAGCACACTAACCACTGCGCTACTGCGTAAGTTACATAGTAATAATATCGAGATATGCACAAAGTGATCCAAATAAAAAAAAACTAGAAAGTAATTCTCTCATAGCTTACATACATAGCTTTTCATAAGCGAAAAGCTTACAAAAGTGTTGAGGAACGCTTTTGTAGTAAAAAAACATTTTTAAAAGAATTACAGAAAGATACCCAAACAAGTTGCTTTATTGAGTAACTCTGAGATGAATATCATAACAAGATGCTTATGATATTGGCAACGGCAAAAACAACGAGAGGGTTTTTAGAAACTGAATATTAATTTCAAGTCATGAAGTAAGCAATCAATGAGTATCTAGACGAAGTTCGTGCCGTTTTGTCTAACAAAAACCAACAAATGGATGCGAATTGCTTAAGGCGAAGTGTCTACAATGTTACGATTAATAGCTGTATGCCTAAAAGCAAACTGCGGGTTAAGAAGAAAAATTACTATCGATCGTACCTTTATTCTTGAAACACATGTAAGATCGATAAGGGGGTTTCTTAATAAGACTGCAATTTATATGCGCAAGAGGATGGAATCAAAATATATTTCATTTACCTAATGCAATTGATATTCCCTCTTTCGATAGAAAAAACTTAGCACCCTAAAGTTATTAACCGGCTACACAGGTGTTATGTAAGATTTTTGGCGTCTGCTAGATGTTTAATATTACGAATTAGTTTTTAATATACGCCGTGTCTATAAGCTGATCTTATAATCTATTACTGCAAATAGAAAACGAGCAAACATTCATGCGTATAGTTTTGAGCCATTATAATTTAACTTTTCAAGAGAAATGTTTGGCAATTCGAGTCTACACCGAAAAAGGATACATGACCAATGATTTCGAAAATAGGAGACTATCAGCTAGGTTCCAGAAATCGAGTGAAATCGAAATTGCAAATCGAGTGAATTCGTTTTAAGTGTTCTGCATTTCGAGCGATTCGGAAACTTCGAAATTTTTTCGAAATCACAATTTCACTTTGAATCAATTCCGAAAATTTTGAAATCGTAATCGAATACAATGAAATGTAGTACACAAAAATTCATTTCCAATTTCATTTCGAGTGAAAGTGAAATGTGGAACCTGGCAGATATTTCGTATTTCGTCAAAAGGAAGAGGCGTAAGCAGAACCGTAAAAAGGATAGGACAACAATATGTTGTGTAACATTATACCCTTTTATCACTGAGACAACGCGCATTAAAGATTTGAGGGTACTTAAACCAAAACTGTGTAATTTGTTGAAGGAATTGCACAAGAACGTGCAAATACTTAGTGGAGGCTACACGATTGGTATTCCTGCTATCGAGCTCTGCGATATTAGTACTTGGCGCAATACGTACATGTGGCCTAGCTTTTTACACACATTCGTTTGAGTGAGTTTTTTTTTTTTTTGACGAATGTAAGGGACATACAATTTTTATGTCGAGTCCAAACGAACGGCTAAATTGTGAAGCTTTTAGTGGGACAGCTATACTCTCGAATGTTTTGGTCAGACTTTTGCAAGAGCTGGAAAGTGGAAAAAATCTTCAAAGTGTACTTTGTGTATTTGTGGGGATTGCACTGAGTGCTCAACCATAACTTAACTTAATACCACGGACAAACTTCAATAAAATATTTAAAAATGATTTGCACAATATTTTCCGTATATAATTTGCTCACCAAATTCTCCTAATACAATTCAATTCTCGAAAGAAATAAAAACGTTTCTTTGTAGAAAGATTTATATTCTATTCACCCTTCACGACTAGTGTGTCGTGTCGTTGTAAAAACGATATTCAGATTTTTTTTCGAACTTTTGTTAAGGATTATGCTTCTTTTTCTATGTGTTCACTGTAATTTTAAATCTTTTGTCTCAAAAGAGTTAGAAACACTGAAACCAAAATGAAATATTAGACGTTTACGACAAACAATCTGACAATGCTAACAAATAAACAAAGTATACATTACATATATGTAATATGCCACGTTTCTCTGTAAATGGTGATAAAGAATAATATGCCACTGGGGGAATCATAAAGACTAATAACAATAAGCAATGATCCGAAATATGTTGTATCCACTAATGTCCGTCGTTCTCTTTCCCAAGTTTACTTTCATTTTCTAAACGTTTTAAATGTATAAAGATCCTATCTTCTATCAAATTATGCCCCCTTCGTAAACAGTGAGCTATGTACATGACTTAACAAATAATTGGACGGACTAAATTCCCTCACCTATCAAGAGACAACCGATACCCATTCAAGTCTCAAATAAATAACATATTCAAAAAGTAAACCAAAAAACAAAACCAAAAGCAAAGCACAAAACCCTAACCATTTCTCTTGAACTAAATTTGGGATTAAACTAAATAAAATGAAAGAAAAACTACTCGAAATCTAATTCCGACCACAATTTCCTCTTCTCATCAAATCACCGCTCTCATCGTGGCGTAATGATGCCGCCGACGACGTCAACGTCGTTTGCCCCATCCTCGATTGCACTATTCCCGATGAGGTCAGTGGTTGAGCCGTCTTTGCAGTCATCGTCATCATTTCACCTTTCCCGATGCTACTCAAATTCAATGCGTCCTCGTGTAAACAGTTAACCACTGCATTGCCAACCACCTCGCCGCAATATTCGGCGGGTAAGGGTAATTTTAAGAAATGCAGTGGTGATGTCGAGCCTAGTTTCACCGAGCCAACAACATCCACAAAAGATGTCCTACCAAAGGACGCTGAATCACTATCATGCGTGCTAGTGGCATCAAGCAAATTTAAATTATTATTGTTGTTGCTTCTGTTACTGTTGTTGCTTAAAGTTAAATTTAGATTTAGATTTACACTAGTCTCGTTACTAAGATTATTATTGTTTTTTGACCCCGTTGCTTCCATGTCCTGTGATAAATTACAAGAGATTTGAACTTTATCCTTAATCGTACTATTACTATCGTTATTCCTATTGTTATTACTAATGCTACTAATTAAATTACTATGATATCCTCCGGATGATAATGTTGTTGCTGCTGATAATGATATTGACGACGACGACGACGACGGCGGCGGCGGTGGCGACGATAATGATGCAGCGGCGGCGCTGGATGGCATCGATGGGCGCAGCAGCGGCGGTGATGAGGATGGTGATTGGGGCGATGATTTGATTGATGCTGAATACTTTGATGCAATTTGATGTTGTTGCTGGGTATCGGTTACTATTGCTATTGTGCTATCTACAATTTGTGGTGGTGTTACCATTGCTGAGGGTTTTGCCATTGCAACCGTTGCGGCTGTCACAGTCACAGGCATCATTGCCAAATAACTGCTGTTGCTGTTCAGGTTCATAGTCTCATTGTCATTATTGTTGTTATTTCTACTACCGTTGCTGTGGCTTAGGCTTATATTATTGTTCTCATTAAGATTGGTGGTGGTAATGGTGCTGCTGCTACTATTGGCCAATGGAAGAAGCTCATGCTATTCCTTTATCAATCGATAAATATGATGTGTTGCCCCACTATTTTGCGCGGCCACTTCGAACACGTACGCTATGCAGAGCAGGGTTTCTTGTGTGTCACGCGATGCAATTACCTAGAGACAAGTATACATACAATATGCAATCAAAATAAATATTGTGTAACCATTACCTGTAATATTGTAAAATTCTCAAGGACACTATTCATCATATATCGCTCAGGTAGGTTCTTCAGCTTTTGTATAAAGTTTATCATGTACTCGCACATCGGTGACTTTTGTATGCGATATACAAAGCGACCGTTCTCAAGTCGTGAGTATTCAGTTTCGACTTTTTCTACAACCTGATTGCCAAACGAACACACCTTCGTTGAGCAGATAAGGACGACATTTTCATTACTTTCATACCTATAAAAAGACAACGCAGCTTTAACAATGCCTGCAAGTGTGTAATTGGGTATGTAGAACTTACTGGCTAGTGACGCCATAGAAAACGCCCGCTTCGCCTGAAATTTCCGTATTCAGATCCGCCCAACATTTCACCAAGTAGAAGGCATTTTGTGGGCCCTTTTCATAGAGATCCTTTAGGCCACCACTCTTTTCGGGGAATTTGTCAGATATTTGCCGAATGTCAACAGACTACAAAGATAAAGCAATTTTATGTAGTACATTATGTTTATAATTATTCAATAAATTCGAAATTACCTCTAGCAGTGGGTCTGTGTAGGACGGTTTGCCTCCAAGCTGTACAAAAAGGTGCCGGTGATACTATGAAAATAAGAAAAAAAAATTGTAAGAAAATAATGTATATTTTTGTCTGTAGGGATAACTATCGTTATTGGAAAATATTTGAACTTCCGTATTTATACTAATTTAAAATTTTCCAAGGTCGATTTAAAACTACCGTAACCGAAAGAGTGATTTTTTAATATTTCGAAAAACGTAAATATTGGGATTTAAAAAAAAAATATGTTTCATACTTACAATCTCATCTCTTTGGATTTCCATAAACGCGGAGAATTCTAATAAACGAAATTTGTGCGTCGCTATCGCTCTGCCCTCCCATGGTGGCTGGGCTGGTGGAAGACCTGCTTCTATTTCACCAGACACAGCTGTGGATGGTTTGCCGGCGGGATATGGTGGTTGTGCAAATGGCTTTATGCTGGAAAGATATTCTCTACTTAATTAATTCATTTTACTATTCAAATAATTCCTTTAGTTTGTGGTATATAAACTTACTCTTGTGAGGTGCTCGGTTGGAGTCCCGGTTGCCAGAATTGCTACAAAGAAAAGGAGTATACATTAATATTTTGACAAAGAATAAGATTTGTACAATGGAGAATGAAGAAAAGTTCTAACCCATAGTCAAACTAGAACACGGTTAGTATAGTTTACTGTTAAATACTTTGTTTATGGAATCTTAAGCATTTAATACAAACAAATGTATGGAACATGACTAAAGCATGATATCAATGAATTTGAAGCGTTTGTTTGTTACAGGTTTATATTAATACAAATTATTTATAGTTCAGAAAATACATGTTTGTTTGCTTAGAACTTTTTCGTAGTTGAGCCTTTAAAAAAATTGATATTTTTGTATGTAATAATTTTTAATGAAAAAAATACTGGAACAGACTGGTTAACTATCGACTATAATTAATGTCAGATATAGACCAAAATAAACTTGAAAAAAAACCACGCTCCTACGCCTAAAGTTAGTGATGGGATTTTCCAATTGGTCATTTCGTATTCCATTTCACCAATCTCAAAGATAGTCTAAAAATTTGAGCTCAATCGGTTCGGTGGTTTTTGTGATATATTTCGAACGTTTTTTTTTTTTTGTGTGGGAGGTGCCACACCCTTTAGTTCAAATTTTGACCAAAACCTCTCGGGCCCAATACCCACGATTGGAAAATCTGAGCTCAATCGGTGCAGAACTTTTTGAGTTTTTGAAGCGTACATTATCTAAATAAACTTAACATTTTTATATACATATATAGAAGATATGCGAAGTATATTGGTCATAGTGAGAGTACGTGAATCTGGAAAATACCTGAATGTGCAAAATGCTTCAATAAATTGCATATAGTAAGACCCTATGCACACGAACCGAAAACATTCGAAAACTTGATCTAAAACAGAGGTTTTTCCATACGTATTCCAGTTTTAAAGTTTCGTAAACTACTCCTAACCGTTGGGTTATTGAAGCAGCTAAACCTTTTGTAACATTCAGCGATTTTAGTAAAACTGCTGACAGGATAGCTCTCACGCAATGCTGCCATTTATATACTGTTCTGCACAAGCTTTTTTGTTTACAAATGTGAAATCTCTTCTTATCTTTGCACCATAAGCAGGAAATATTCAGTTTTTATTGAATTATAAAATGACAGCCTCCCTGCTACAAATAAATGGTTATTTTTTGTTTTTGTCTTAATTTGTATCATTGTTTGTGCTTTTAACCATTAATCAACTATTCTCAGGTATCCTAATTAGGTAATTTTATTTATATAAATAAAAGTCTATTCGCCTGTTCAATGCACTCTGCATGTTAGTGGAGTCCCATTGAAACAGGTGGAGAAGTTTAAGTATTTCGGGGTCTTATTCACGAGTGATGGAAGGAGCAATGCCGAGTTTTCCTGTAGGACTGGTCAGGCTGGGTCAATTTTGAGACATTCTGTTATTAGGAGGACTGAACTTGGTGTCAAAGCTAAGTTGTCAGTCTTTAATTCAGTGTTTGTTCCAACTCTCACCTATGGTGAGGTTTGGGTAATGACCGAAAGAATAAGATCGCGGATACAAGCTGCCGAAATGAGATTTCTCCGTAGTATTGCTGGTGTGACCCGTAGAGATCGCATCAGAAATACCAAAATACGTGAGGAACTAAATGTCGGAGCGATCCATATGCTTCGGTGGTTTGGTCATGTTAAACGCATGTCCCCGACCAGGATTCCACGACGTGCTATGGAATCCGTACCATCGGGTAGGCGTCCTCTCGGTAGACCAAATGAGATGGTTAGATCAAGTCCATAATCTCTCCTATACCCGTATGGGGATTGCCCTTCATGATTTAGAGTCGATGGCGGAGGATCGAGAGATATGGAGGGTCCACTTGAGCAACCTACACCCGCGACCCACTTAATGGACAAGCGGACCATTGAAAATGATGATGATGATAGTCTATTCGACATAAACATTTCATAATTAATTTATGTTCGATCTGAGTGCATCGACGAGGTTTCTTAAACTTTTTGTTGAAAACTCAGTTTTGAGTGTAGTGTGAATAGGGCATGAATACCGCATAAGCCATTCGTGCTTATTGTTCAATAATTTGCCATAAAACCTTACCTTAATCTTAATTCACATTTTCTATAGAGTTTAGGTTACAGTATAAGAGCCAAATCAAAATCTAAAACATATTAATAGGTATACAAATTGAAGTATGGGTAACATATTGAAGGCAGTCAGCATAATTGCACAAATCGTGTTTCAATTAATATTATCTGCAGCTTGGAATAAAAATATGTAGTGAGCGTAATATAATTTTACTAAAAACAGACATGAAATAATTTATAATCCATTAAACGTGTGAAACCCGTTCAATTCCAAACTCACTGCCAGACTATTTTTCTAATTGAATTATTTCTGTATATCAGACAAATTGTCAGTAAGACCTTCAGCAAGACTATTATAATGTAGCCCCGACACATGTTAACAAACTGTCACTATAATGTGATAACATCAAGCAGATGCGCGGAATCGTTGAACGATTTAAACATACCTTTGAATGCTTATTAAAAAGTACTGTAGGTTTGTCTGAGGTCGGAAGACTTAGCATACATTAAATTAATATCAACCTACGCAAAGTTATTTCACATAAAAATGTATTAAGCTAAACTCACAAACTTCAACAAATTTGGCATGTCACTTGTCACCTTTCGAAATATGTCATCGCCATCAAAATGATTAATGAAGAACAGATGGGTATACCTACATTATGTTTTAAATCAAAAAAAAACCTAATGATATTTATATGCGTATTCGACTTTATAATGACAGACGTCACTTCCTATATAAATCATTAAAGACTTATTATGTATTTGCAAAACTTTAAGAAATAAAAAATTGAGCAAACCATTTTAATCACCAACCAACAACCATCACCAATATGAAATTATGCCAGAGTTAGCGATATTCACCAGCAATAATTATAAAAATGTTTATTATTGTTAGAAACATTAAATTTCATTATTAGTACAGTGAGGACCATATTATTCCACCAAACAAATTATTATTAACAACAATAAATGCACTGGCGAGAAATACATAGACTAATAATTAAAATAAAGCGAGCGAGCTTTGTTTTTTTAGTTTAACTTAAAACTAAAATCAAAAATGTCAAAAATAAAATTTCCCAACAATAATAATATTTGATGGAAAGTAATAGCATTATAAATGATGTATGTGTTTTTGTGTATGTATATATAGTAAACATAATTGGGATGCTGCATTTAAAAAAATTATTATTTATTTATGGCGAAGGCGAGAGCACGCTGCATAGCATTAATGACGTTTTACTCTTGCAGAGAGATCACTTTGGCAATTAATGAATTATTTTACAGGTAAACAAATATAAAAAGATAAAGTACAAATTTGAGTTTGTTTGTGATTCTTCTTACACCGGGATACAACGGCGGATGGTGCAGGGGGTGGTGAAGATGATGCGGATGGAGTTGCGACTGCTGCAATTGATGTTGTTGTTGTTGCTCAAGTTGCGCCAGAGTTGGCAATTGCGGGAGATGCTGGTGCGAGTGATGTTGTGCGGATGCTGCTGAATGCTGAAGGGCGGCCAGACTCTTGGCAGTTGTAACGGAAACAATTTGCGCACTTGACATGCTGGACATGGTGTGAAGAGCTTTCTCTTTACCGCTGCTACCACCTAAATGATCCTAGAAATAGTGGAGGAAGGAACGGTACGTGGTTGTGGTTTTGATAGAGAGTTTGTTCTTTTTGTTTTACTGAGATTTTATTGTTGTTGTTTGTTTGTGTGATTATATTCCCTAAGTATTTTTTTATTGGATGAATTTGCAAGACGGTTTATTGAATAAATGTTTTTTTTTTTTATATGAGGCATGTGAGGTTATGAAGATGCGATCAAGATGTGATTTGATGTTGAATGGGGGTGCGAATCTACTTAAGATTTAGCGATTAATAAAATAAATACATTTGTATGGAGTAACATAAAGTTGGGTTGTTATACAGTTACGTTATACAACGGCTTAACTTGTGTAATAGTTCACTGACCGTGCGTCGTCTTATTGTGTAGTAGTGTATTGAAAACAAGGCCAAATGGCATCTGATTCTATTACCTCGTCTTTGGTGATTAGTGAAGTGCTATGCAGTGCTCTGCCCTTAAACTAATGTGTACATTCACTTTTAAATCTTAAAATAATAATCAGACAAATGTCCCTCAACGGGAAATGTCAACAACAGGTGCTTCTTCTACAAACATTCCTTTCATCTGAAATGTTATTTTATATTTCCACTTCCAGGAACTAACTCTTACCGAACTAACTTAAAAAAAAAACTTTGTAATTAAAAATAGCTTCGGTTCTTCACAAATAGGTATGTATGTATAGGGTACTCCAAACCTTTCCCCACGGCAAAAAGCACTCCGGCTTGAGTTCCTCCTTTCCTCTCACTTTCTCGAAAACAAAAGAAACATTCTCCGAGAACTAACCCCTTTGCCAGTATATAATTCAAAACAAAGAATAAAAACTATTCCCAGACCACAATATTGCACCAGTGCAGCACATGAACTCCAAGAAAATGTGGTTAACAATGAGAAATGTGCTCTCTGTTCAACATTCGAAACAATCAAAGAAAATTCCTTTGGACGTCATTTGAGGTTTCGTTTCGTTTCAACTACCTAACGGCAAATAAAAAAAACACATAAAAATGAAAATTTTTTTTCAAAGCAACCTTTGTGCCAGTTTTGCAGTAGTTATCCTCTCAACTTAGTCCAAGCGCTGCCGATGTTTGCGTTCCTAAAACCTATTTCCTCGAACCGAAAACTAAAAGTTGAAATGCAATCAGTTTTATTGGGACACACACATACAAACCGATAAAATATCTTTCAACTCTGAATCAACAAAAAAAATTTAATACAGGAAACTACTTTTCAACTGTAAACAAAATATTTGACTATGGTGATAGATTGTGCTTTCGTTTAAGCATGGCCTTAAGATAGATATTATCTAACAGTTTCTTTAGACTTTTGTCGATATCAATGTCCCTTGAACTTAAATTATATCGATCAAGAACGAGCGTATAACCTATGCAATGCATGCAGTCGAATAATTAACATATTTCCGTCGGGCTTTTGCATCGATTTTTATCGATTAAAAATATAGGGTGTCCGAGTTAAGCGGTATAATCCTTTTAGGGAAGATTCCTGAAGTTTCGCCAAACAAAAAATTATATGACAGGGGGGTCTATTCTCACCATATTTCCCGTTATAGTCTATCAAAGTAGGTGATTCTAATTTGGAGGTGTTACCACTTAAAATATCTACTATAACTTCTAAACTATTACAGGGTGGCGAATGAATCGTGCTACACAAACAAACGTATTAACTTTATTTTCTGTGTGAGTAATTGGCGTTTTTTTTATTATTATTTGGCAGGTTACTATTTAGATCTATTAAAATGAGTACTTAGGATACCGAAAAGAGAATTTGGATAGTGCAGCGGTACCATGCTTTGCAGTCCTTCATTTCCGTCCAAAGGGAATTTAGGCGAGAGTTTGGCGGCACTCCCCCGGGTAGATGGCTGGTAAACATGTTTGCCGAATCTGGAAGCATCGCACGAAGACCATACCATCCAGATCCCTATGTTTGGGTTCAAGATACAATCGCGGCTGTAGCATCGTCAATTCAGGCAAATGCAAGCGTTTCGACTCGAAACTTATCGGCGCAAATTGGAGTTAGCAGACGGTCATTACAACGGATAATTCATGATGACTTAAAGTTGTTTCCGTACAAAGTCCAAAAAACAAGCAAGTTAAACACTCTGGATTTGCCTATTCGTCTTGAATTTTGCCAAAAACTGATTGAACAGTCACTGTCAATCATTAGAAAGCTTAAAAAAATTTTTTTTTTTCAATATACCAACTTGCCAGCAAAGCCGTGGCGGCCATTTATCCCATGTGCTATTGCATACATAACCTCAATCTGTATACTATGAATTAATAAAAAATTTAAGTTTTCTAATTAAAAATCTATATTTTCTATCAAAATTACATTTTGCGTGATGTATGGGACACCCTTTACAAAGACTTTGGTCAGTCGTTTGCGCGTTTGGCATTTTGTACTTATTTTTTTATATATAAAAATGTGCGCGAAATTTACCATTTTGTATGTAAAGGGTCCGCCATCTAACGTTTTTTTTTCAACTAGTGCTTATTTCGCGAATGGTAACACTTAGCTCATATCTGATTTGACAGATAATTAGTTTTATCCATCCGCTGAACGAATATGGTTGTGTATACGCTTGAACAACGCTGGGAAATATTGCGACATTACTTTGAAAATCATGGTAATGTTGCAGAATGTGTGCGGAAATTGCGTACGGATTTTGGAAGAAGAGAAGCACCGTCAGCTCCGTATGTTCGTTATTTTGTGAAAAAAGTGAAAGAAACTGGCATCCTCATCGATAAACCAAAGCGTGAAAAGCCAAAAACAGTGCTTACACCCGAGAAAATTGCTGCTGTGGCAGAAAGTGTGCGTGAGGCATAATTGGGCCATTTTTCTTCGAAAATGAGCAAGGAGTGGCCGTTACAGTCAATGGCGATCGTTATCGGGCCATGTTGAACGAATTTTTGTTCACAAAAATTGAAGAGGAGGATATGGGCAACATTTGGTTTCAACAGGACGGCGCTACGTGCCACACAGCCGAAGCTACACTACATGTTTTGCGCCCTGTTTTTGAAGATCGCATTATCAGCCGCAGAGCTGATGTCGTTTGGCCACCGCGGAGCTGCGATTTGACACCGTTGAACTATTATGTGTGGGGTGCCGTAAAAGATAAGTGTTACGCCGACATGCCAGAGACAATTGACGCTTTAAAGGACAATATTCGTGAAGCCATTGGTGAAATACAGCTGCACACAATCGATAATGTGCTTAAAAATTGGACCGATCGTGTAGGCTACTGCATGGCCAGCCGAGGCAGCCATTTGAATGAAATTATTTTCCATTATTAACCGGAAGGATTGTACTTTCAAATAAAAAAAGAAATTTGAGAAAATATTCAGTAGTTTTTTTATAGCTTTTTCAAAAAAAAAAGTTATTTGGCGGACCCTTTACATTATGTAGACTACATATTATAATTACAACTAAAAAGCAGACGAGCACTTTGATTTTGTTTTGCTCTCACACTTTTTTCCCAAGCCGGACTTGAATTCTGGTCATAATAAATATCAACTTTGGGTCTGTTCCTTTACTTTTGTAGTAAAAATGGAAAATATGTACTGTCAATTAGTAAGATTCTGAGATGAGGGGTAATATATTACTCTCTCGAAGCCGCTCTCTTTTACAAAATTTTCTAGTAAAGGAACGACATTGAGCAAAAATCCGTAAGATTTAAAAGTAAAATAACAGACCTTTTGTGCCACACAGACTATGGTTGCAAAAACGATTAAAGATTTTTTTTGAATCAGTCTATATTTTTAAAACTGCATTTTTAGTTTTCCTCGTCAATTCTAAATTCGAAGCTAGAAGTTGACTGGAAGTTGTCAAAAAGGGATGTAAATTGGGATTTACGACGTATAGGTATTTAAATTCGAAAATTCTTAATGATGATACACTGTTAACACAAAATTAAGAACGTACATTAGGTAGATGCCACAATGGACTTGTTTCAGGGTAAGTAGCTATAATATCGTTAACCTACATTTAGCCCCGGTTCACACCTTGAGGTTTACTGAAACGTTTTTTTTATACGGTTTCCAGTGGCATATCCAATCATATTGGTTTATTTTCACTGAAGGGTAAAACCGTGCGTTGTCACTAAAACCGAGAGCGGCATGTGATTAAAAAAACCGAAAAGATAGTGGCAAAAACGTCTAACGAAATAAAATAAATCCCTTTGCAACAAACTGAATCACTGCCCCGAAATGTTTAACAAACCCGATTCAAAAAACGTTGGGAAGGATGTAGGCAGATTTTGTTTATTGTAAATCATATAAGAAAACTGAATCGAATAAACCATAAAAATGTAAACTTAGGGTTATTCTATAAATTGTATAATTCTAATAAATAAAACAAAGTTAGCTCGTTATGAAAAAAAATGATATTTTCTGTTTTAATGGTTGATGAATTAAATGATTTAGTAAAGTTTCTGTTTTTTTTAAGTTAAAAAGAAATGAATGAAAAGCATGAAACAAACAAATTCAACTAAATCCCTTTTTTTTTATTGTATTTTTTATTTATTTGCAACTACGAGAGTTAAAAAGTTAAAAAAAAAAACGAGAGAAATTCTCTCCTTTTTTCAATTTGAGTTGTAATTAACATTACTTACAACTTTGAGTTTAGCCTGGATTTCCCGGAGTTTCCGTCTGGCCAGCACCTGAATATGTGAGCTGACTTGCTTTCGTGTTCTCGTTTTTCCTGTGCGAAGTTTAATGTATCGTGCTATGAGTTCATTTCGTCCTGCAATTAGACAAGAGTAAGTATAAATAAATGAGGGGGGATAAGCTCAATTAGTTTTGCAAAAAGTATAATTAAATACAAACAGGGAACAGAACAGGTCATTTTATTTGAATTTTAAACATGTACCGTACATGTAAGGATAAGTGTATGGAATGAGATAATAATGTCCTCCACATCAGGATATTATCTACCTACAATGTTGTTGTTTTTTTTTTTATCTAAATGAAACGCCATGTACAGAAATAGAAGATTTATTATCAAACAAGGAACTCAGGTCCGCCTCTCAACTTCTGGTATCCTGCCGAAGAGAAATCAATAGATGTCCCTTAAGACAAATAAAATATTTCATCCTAGGCCATTAATTTATGTTCGTTTGCTTTTTTTTTATGTGGTTTGTATGTGTGCGTATTTGTATAGCAAATCAACTTGGGATCATATTTTGAGAAATGTCCTTTTGTTGCATGTGTTCGCTCTATTTCGGTGGAATGCGATATTATATAGTCGACATACTAATAGGCGGCGCACAGGATATTGTCTTTTCCCAGGCTTTGCTTGTGAGAAGATTAATGAGTGGTCGCCGTCTTTTCGATGTCCTTATCAATTATACACACACACGTCGTTATATGCGGATGTGAATAGTAATTATCAGCGCGGGTATCTGTATATAGTTTCTTCGAATATAATCAATTATCCTGGAATGCAATAAAAATTGTTTCGGAAGGACATTGAGGATTTAATTAAATTTTTTTTCAGCTTCTGCTGCTGTTATTAATTTTATAAATCGATCGATGGAGATGATAGGAGGGCCAGGACATCAACAGCTTTAAGAGAAACTTTAATCATTGTCTATGGGTATTATCCTTTTCGACGATCCCTTGGTAATAAAAACTCCAGTTCAAATAAAGGGAACAAATTAAGAAAAAATAATAAAACCGACGAAGAAGAAAAAGCGAAGAGGTCCTCCTTCTGCAAGAACAGAGAAGGAAATTGAAAGTGATGATGTGATGATGTGACGTGTAAGGGATAATAAAATGGGTAGACGACTAAAGGACCCCCCAAGGAGTAGACGGAACAAAATGTACGCTTGTTGTAGCTGTCAGTGTGGATCTGTCGCTCTAGCAGAGCGAAAGAGAGTTTAAATTAAAATGAGAAAGTTTTTATCCTTCCCGCCCTCATTCACTTTTTGTTTTTTTTTTTTTTCTGTTTTGTTAAAAAGGACAATAAAAAAGGACAAGCGAAAAATAATGGAGCACGGAAGGATACGCTTAAGGAAGAATTCAAGTGGATGGGGTGAGAGGAAGAGACACTTTATAACACGTTTAACCTTAAGACACAGGAACATCAGTAGCAGCAGCAGCAGCCAGCCAACAACAGACTTTTAGTCAAATAAAGCACACAATGAGCAAGGAGCAGAGTACCATGTATGAACGCGGGGAGCATCCTTTATCTGTCATCCATGTTTTATTTCCTCGCTGTGATATTCTTTTGAAATTGTATGAAATTCTCTTCGTTTTTTTATTCGTCTTTATTTGATTTCACTATTTTTTATGACACATACAATGACTGAAGGATGAATGGAAAATCCTTGGAAATTTAATTATCTGTAAATAATGAAGGACTTTGAGACATTGTTCAGCAAGCTACAGGTAGAAAGTTTTGGCTTTAATATTTTCAATTCGTGCGAAGGTGTTGAAAATCACAGGAAGAGATTCAACAATGCCGTTCTCGAGTTTTTTGCTACGAACTGGCTAAAAGAGTTAAAATGTTGAAGCTATCAGTTGATAGCTGAAATGGCTTTAATTTGGAGCAAAGTATTAGTCTAGAAATAGAACCTCAAAAATAATTCGTTCAGATTAAACTACTTGGGCAAACGAGCTCTGCTCGAGGCAGATAAAAAACGTACCAGAAGTCGTGTTGCAGAAGTCATATTCTCATTGGGCCTTACCAATAATCATTTTTAATCTTCAGCTTAAAAATTTTGACGGTCACAGTGGATAATTTTATATGGAAATTTTCGCCACTATGACTTCGTAAAAGTTAGCCTGGACACTAAAAATGATTATTAGTAAGTACCGCGGATTGTTACTAAATTAAATTCTACTAAATTAAATTCATATTGTTATGAAAATTTAAAAATTGTCATTTGTACTTGAGTGTTTTCGTGGAACTAACAACTGAGCCCACAATGAGACCTAGCTAGATAAATGTTTTGCCTCCTGTATTGTATAAATTACATCGAAATCGTTAAAAATATATAAATAAATATATACTACTAGCTATTGCCCGCGGCTTCGCTCGCGCAGTTCTCAGGATTTGGTACAAAGATTTCTTCACAGTTATTTCCCTCTTTAGGTACTTACTAAGGTGTAGTTAATATCTCTGAAAAATATGTTAAGCGCTCTATTGGAGAAAACAGTTTAAAAATTGTATGATCAATTTTTCAGTGAAGCGCTGGCATCTGAGCACAGATCATACTATAGCAGGCTGAGCCACTGACTATCTACGGGACAAAACATATTTCTAAGCTGGCAAATACACCGAAATGATGAGCTCCATCTTTAAACTAAGGGGAAACTCTTGAGGATGTGTACGTGTACCACTCTCTAGCAGTATGCTTCCATTCTTACAGAATTCCGTTTGAATATCTTTGGAGTACCTACGTTGGATGAAGCGATAATCATATTCAACGGGGGCAGAGGTTAGGACGCATTACAAACGTTTTAATTGATACGACAAACGGTTCGTGAGTTATGAAAAAAGACCTCTTAAAAGGGGTAATCGCCAATAACTCGGGCCCCAAGCAAAATTTCCAAAATCTGAGGAATTATTTTTCTTTTTTTTTCATAGAGAGTACTCAAAACCGAGTTTGAAGTCAATCGGATGAAAACTACAAATTTTCCCATACAAACTTTTACCCCCCTTTTACCCCTTTAAGGGTTGAATTTCCAAAATCGGAGAAATTTGTTTTCTTTGATGATCAGTGAGTGGTAAACTTCATTTTTATATAATATACATTGCTCGTATATCCAGACAGAAATTCTCGGGGTGCTCCCCAATAAATTGCAAATGTTGTTGCTTGCACCCTTTCCAATACATAGCATGACCTGTTTAAAACCTTGTGGTCGTCAACCAAATTCATCGTTTGTGGGTAGCTTAGGCGTATCTTACACGATCACTAATAATGTCAATTTTTCAAAAATCATTTAGAAAAAAAAACTATTATTATTTTTCAATATTGAACGATAAATTTTAACAATAATAGGAAAGGTCTAGGGTCTTTTATGAATCAGTAATGTTCAATTATTTTATTTTTAAATACTTCAACAGCACTTGAATCAAATTTTTTCCACACATCTCATGACACACAAAACATTATAAATGACAGCCCATATTTTCTCCTATAGTTATGAAATGACGTAGCGTCAAGAAATTTTTATATCCGTCAGTCTAAGGCTAGCCGCACATTGGACACGAATTTGTCGTACGAATTGAGTGCACACACTGAATACGATTATCTTAGTTAAATAGACAGTGTCCTGTGTCCCATACCCCTATTGTGTCCTTAGACATCCAAGTTTATGGTTTCAATGCACGAACGTGTTTAAAAATGGGATTGTATTCGGCCGTCGGAACTACACGTACGGATATGTACGACGAACTCGCATCCAGTGTGCGCGCTCCCATGTTACTTGGAGGGTCGGAAATGTTCGTGCGTGTTCGTACATGTTCGCATGAGAGAAATTCGTACGAAATCATATCCAATGTGCGGCTAGCCTAAGTGTGATGACATTATACTATCAAGCTTGATTGATCGCCATTAGTAAGTTTTTAGAACGGCATGATTATTTATAGTTCAAGTGTATTACGAAAAATACAAGTTTGCGATCAATGACAAGTACTTTCCATTTTTTATTGATATAACGCACA
Source organism: Cheilosia soror (assembly GCA_949372485.1). Lineage (NCBI taxonomy): Eukaryota > Metazoa > Arthropoda > Insecta > Diptera > Syrphidae > Cheilosia > Cheilosia soror. The sequence continues at coordinate 100,964,669 of OX443563.1, forward strand.
AGTTCAACTCGAGTTCATTTTACAAAATGCCTGCCGTCAACATTTAGCTGGTACAATAATTTTATCCTTGCCTAGCATTTATCAGCGGCTTCGCCAATAACTCGGGCCTCAAGCAAAAGCTCCAAAATCGGAGAAATTGATTTTCTTCATTTCTTAATAAGGAATTTAAACCGAGTTTGAAGTCGATTGGATTATCAGGGGAGTAGAATGGGGGGATCAGGAACTATGTTAAGAGATTATCCATTAGCCCCTAATTAAATATAATAAATATATAGGCGGAGGTACTACAACCCTTAGCTTAAAAATCAAAATTACATCCAACCAATGCACCATTTGTTCCACATTTAGACGAATTCCCTCTGCAAACTCAATTAAATCTTGGATACGTATAACCTCAGCAACCTTTTCTAATTGCTCCGACTAATCAAAATGACCTTAACATCGTACCCGATCTGCAGAACAAACCTGAATTAAAAGTTCAAATGTGCAAAACAAAGAAAACGTATTTTCAATTTAACAGCAAATGGAGCAATAGAATCTCCCCTTCAAACAAAAGACTAGTCCAACACAAAAGAAATACAAATAAATAAACAAATTCCATCCTTCACCCATATATCCTTATACATACTAGTAGAAAAGTCAAGAGTGTTAAGATAAAACAAACGCCATCAGCCATATCAAAAAAAAAAAAAAAAAAAACAATACTTAATTCATTTATAATAAAAGCCAAAAACAAAAGCCAGATGAAGAGCTGAGTTCCAGGATATCCCCTCAAGTCAGAATAATGAATAGAAAAAAAAATTAAAATGTAATATAAAAGAGAAACTCGGTTCATTCTGACTAAAAACGAGAAAAAAAAAATTAATAACAACACTGGAGTCAGAGTCAGAGTCAGAGTCATAGCACAACAAACTTCATATTATATTCCTCATACAAAACAAATCCTTCACAGAACAGCCCCGAAAAGGTGCAGGAGAATGGAGGCAAATATAGACGCTGCACAGCACAATACGAATAATATAATTTGCGTTAGAACTTTTGTCAGAAAGACATACGAGTATACAGAGAGGAAAACAAAGAAGACGGGTTATGTCCTAGCAGTCCTCCAAATGGGCGACACAAAAAAAAAAGGTAACACCTCTCCCTCTCTCTCTAAGGCTAAAAGTTTAAACTTTTATTTAAATCTGACTACGACTGCTTGTACGCTACACGAATTGGTCAGATCTATCCAACACCGAAAGGACCTTCTTCTTTATTTGCAACTACGGGTGGGGGTGAACTGTACGTATACAGTGTATACGCGGCAGAGAAGGAACGATTCTTCTTCAAGCGATTTTGAATATAAATTCTATTTACATTTCTATATCCAAGTGGGTGTACAGGGTATACGTAGTTGCTGATGCTGCTCCTGCCCGATTATATAAGAAGGAGCACGTTTGATATTTTATACTATGTGTAAAGAACGACGACGATGGCAATGGCGACGACAACGATAGAGCCGAAGCAGCTAAGGCTAAAGCCAGTTGCTGCTGCTGCCGGCTCTGCCAGCACTGCCAGCAACCCTACGGCTCTAAAACACGCTTCGTACACTCACTAATTGCACATTCTTGGCATAGTTTCAGTTCTAACCGAATCCAAACCATTCGGCCCCCTACCTCCAAGAAACCGAATCCGAGAACGTTCTCCACCACCCACTTTGCACCCTTCTTTTGTGTCTTACACATTTCCAAGTGGTGTGTATAGTTTGCTGCTCTGTCGTCGCCGTCGTCGTCGTCCTTCGAATGGTACACTCTCTATTGTCGTCGTGGCAGTCACCGTGTCGTTCCGTTTTAGCATACAGAAGGCAAGCGCATAAATAAAATAATACAAGAGAAGGGGATGCTTTTTCATATATTTATGTGTGAGTTCGGATGTGCGCATTTGTGTGCCCTGGGAAAGGATAGTTTAGAACTTAGTTTCGGTAGAAAGCAGCCAGAGTCAAAGGACTCTTTTGCTCTGTTACGTCTCTTTGGGCTTGAGGTTAATTGTTTTTTTTTTTCTGTCTTTCCTTTTGCAATGGAAATTATGCAGCAGTAGAGTCCTTCGTGTCGGTGAGCCCTCCTCTGGTTCACTTTATAAAATTCAATTGTCATATGGAGTGAACAGATTCCATGTTGGAGTTTTAACACTGATGCACACAGGCAGCGCGCGTCTGAGTACTAAAGTCAAAGTCGTACGTTTAATATGTGCTGTGCATATACGAGTATTAAGACTGACCCGAGACCGAAACTGCTGGCTGATGCTGTTTGTCGTCTCAGGATGTGGTGTGGAACCTGAACGGAGTTTTTAATTAGAAATCAAATTAGATTTCAACAATCAACAAATATGATGATATCTACGCACCGGATGGGTTAGCTGTCCGGGCAACCTTGGTTGGGCAAGATGTGGTTCGACATTTGACCAAATATTTGCCTATTTGCTTTAGTTCAGCGGGCGGTAAGCTAAAGCTACAAGTATTTCTCTCTGACTAATAATGTGTATTGTATGAAAGACAATAGGAATAAATAGCACATCCCTGGTACCTACCCAGTGATATCAAATTTACCAATGCATTTACGGGCAGTATAGCGCCTAGTGGTACACATAAGGTTCAAATAATGCAAAAGCCACAGATAAATCAACGCATACATAGGCAACTTAACAATCGAAGCTGGCATATTTCCTTGAGACTTGCCACAACAGGAAAATAAGAAATATGCATGATTTCAGAATTTTTAAAAGTAACCAACAATTTAACGAATCTAAATAACCCCTGAATTGGGGTTAATTTATTTGAATACGATGGCACATGGACCACGTCACCCATGAATTAGAGGCTTGTTGCGAGAGGCGCGGCGGTAGAACACGGCTAAAAATGTGTTTTTAACTACTGCTTGAAAAGGACATACAAACTAATGCCGAAGAATTGCAGTTTGCAACCTAATAATGGATTTGAAATTTTAAAAACTCTTTCGTTCGTCTGGTGTCAAATTAGTGACATAAGAGTACACTGAATATTCGGTTTGTTGGTGGATTTTGAACAAGTTTGGTGATCAATGATATATTTTCTGATAAGTAAGGTTTGGTTTTTAAACTGGCAACACTGTTTCTACAGATTGTCAATTTGACAGTGAAATTTGATTTGTGTTTAGTTGTTAGTACGTTTTCCCATTTTACGAGGAATGAATTAACGCCAGAACAACGCGTGCAAATTGTGCAAACTTATTTTGAAAACAATGGTTCGGTTTGCCAAACTATATCCATTTTACGGTCGACATAATCGTCCACATGAGCAAGTTATTCGCAACACGATGAATCTTTTTCGCACCACGTACTCGCTATTGGAAAATAAGCATCCCCATAGACGACAAACAGTGCGAACAGAACAATCTATTGTCGTTGTGAGGCGAAGAGTTGAGTAGAATCACAATGAGTCATTTTATGCGAAGTTGTTGAAGATTGAATTTATGTATTCAGAAAATCTATTTATTAATTTTGTTCAAATAATTGATCTAGTACTTTTTCAAAACAAATCTGTTTGTAAATACATTTTGGCAGCATTGTATTAATTATTCTGTCATTGTCATTTTTGCTTAGTCATACAAAATGTCAATTATGAAAGCCAACTTTTGGCGGCAATTTCTAACCTCAATAAAATCGAAGAATTTATAGCGAATCGGTGCGTTTTTTAATTACTTTCTGTTGAGTAGAAAATTCTCAAGTGTAAGTGTCTCAAAATTATACAGAAGTAAAATAAATGCGGCTTTTGGTATCACCAAATTGTTGCTCGGATGAAAAAATTAAAATGGCCTCGACGTTTTTTCACAAATATATGTAAATCGATGTTTTATTCGGGGTCACCAATATGGTCTTTGGGTAACTATTTTGCTGCGTCGAGAAAGCCAAGTACATATTATCAACTTTTAAAGACCTTATTAAGTATTAAAATAATTTACAAAACTAAAATGAAGGGAGAGACATTTGCTCTAGCAGAAGTAATAACTTTACAAGACCGAATTCTAATAAATAAAACTACGCACACGCCAGACGAGATAGCTAAAGTGACAATTGACAAGCGAATTTTAGAAGTGGCCACTGAACTGGCGTGCGTTCATAATGACAGTGTTCAGGCAAATCTAGCGAAATTGCTTTGTTAGCGCTTTATGTTTATTTACTAATGCGAATGCATTTTCTTTCGAAATTCGATTTTTATTTAATTGAAAATGCATATCCGCTACAGAGCTATGCCCATCCACTTTGTGGAAGATTTTGCGGAGAGATTTTGGCGTAAAAGCTTAAGATCCGGCTTGTGCAAGAGGTAAAACCGCGTGACCACACGGCTTGCGACACCACCCATTTATTGAGGGAAGCATTTTTTGGGCGCATAATTTCACATAATGGACCTATGAACTGGCCTCCACGATCCTGTGATCTCACACGTTTAGATTACTTTATTTGGGGGTATGTGAAGCCATTACAATAGTCTCTTCCGATAAACCAGAGACGTTGGACGATTTAGAAGTCAACATTCGCTGTGTTAGTGCTGACATACGGCTCCAGTTGCTCGATAAAGTTATCGAAAATTGTACTTTACGATTGCGCTTCGAACTATCAGTGGCGTGCAATAACTAGTTACCACACCGAAAACGCAGTTGACCAATTCGAAAGAAAGATTTGTTTAAAATCAGATATTTCGACTAGGTACTGAATAAGTTGATCAATCAGGTGCACGTAACTCGTTTAATACAAACATATTAATTTGTAAATCGAATTGCGTTTCCCAGTGCGACATGTAGACATTACTTACATATTTTTATATACTGTGCTAAAAACAGTAAACGTCAGCTTAGAAAAGTGACTGAATTACATACACACATGTCGACCGAGAAAATAGATCGGTTCGCATTTGGTTCGCTATTGAATTCATTGGAAGAACCCTTTGCTTGCCGGCTAATTGATCTGAGATTCTCTTGCTATACCTACTAATAATAACAAAATCTACCAGTATTCAGATAGGCTGCAGAAATTGTAGACGTGAGGCTATATCCTAAGGCCAATGTTACACGAGCTGCACGATAATTCGGAAATTGTGTTTTTTAATAAGTTGGCTGACACAAAGTCGAATGTCAAAAGTTTTATTAATACAGATGTCATGTGTTTATAAATGCATATATTATGGGCAGAGCTTACACCAGGTGAGCAATTCGCTCCTTTTCCTTAGTCTCACTACGCGTATTTAACGCAAAACACCTCCAAACAGTATTTAATCCTTGTCAAAACTGCTAGCCTAACCTTTCATATAGCTTCACCATTAACTGCATTTGTTTAGAAGTCTTAACTTATTTTCAAAACTTTTCACCATGCCAATTGGTGCGGCAAAAATAAAATCGTTCAATACCCTTCTACCTCCCCTTAACATCGATGATGATCAGAGCACTCATTCGTCGTTAAGCTTACACTATACAACCCCACCCGTAATCTCCATTGGCACCCCTTTAACAGCTATAGGGGCCCGTCGCATCAGCCATCATAAAAAACAACACCCAACATAAGCCGCTTGTCATCGTAACACTCGCATAAAAAGCCGCCTATCTGTCTGCATAAATTAAATTTTCCAACATAAAGCACAAACCATCCATGAAACCTCATATATGTATGTGCTACCAACAAGCAACTAACCAACCGTCATCATCCATCCATTCAGTCAGCCAGCCCAACCATCTAGAAGCTTAGCATGTTGAAGTTGACTCATAAAACATCGACCAGAACCAGAACTCACATCGTCATCGTAATACCACACAGAGCACCACTCTGCTGCGTTGATGCGGTGGTGTATTGAACGAGAGGCAGCACACCAAGCCCAACGCTGAAATTGGAGATGATTAACCCTTTGACCCAGAACTAGTTGTGGCGCTGCCAATACTGACAGAGAATCATACGAAAAAACAGAAAAAAAGAAATATGGATATGGTGACACAAAGTGCAGTATCATCAACCTCGCTGTGGAAAAGTTCGCGCATGGTGCAATTAAACGCGACGGGATGACATTTTTGGGGTTTTCATTAATTTTTCTACCACCAAAGTGTAGAGATTTTCCATCCTCGCACTCTGACACCTCCACTCATGTCATGTTGTCGGCGGAAAATCAAAATTTTCGAAAGTGATAAAAGATGCACATTTGAAAAATGTGCTCCTCCTCCCCTTGTATATTCCTTTCATATAGTTTTCTGAATTATTCCGGCGCTTATAGGGAGTAACTTTTACCAGTTTACAATGTGTCAGTAAAGGATAATGGGGAATATTAAGGATCAACCTTTTACAATATGTTTCGGTGAATATTTTGAATTTTTTGTTCGCTTCTTTTCGTTGTGCAAGTTTCGAGAACGCGGTTCGTGTAATAGTTGGTTTGGGTTTGTTGCTTTTTCTTTTATGAAATAGTTTTGAAGGTGATAGTTTAGAACAGGGCATGTGGTATTACGAGAAGTTTGAAAAACACATTTGATGCGGTGTTATTTTTTATTTTGTGATTCACTTTCAGAAAGGTGTAGTGATAATTTTTTCACAGTTCAAAACCATATTGTGGTATGGATGGCTTTTACTCAAAATCCCAGACTCGCTGTAACGTTGGAAACTCATGTACCTACAGGTTGCTTAAAAATTGCACCAATGGATTTTTTTTATAGCTGAAGAGACGGGAAGTAGGATAGTCGCTATATAGAAAAAAATTATCTAGCCAGATTGTTACATTCCCTAAAACTTGATTTAATCACTAACTTTATATAGATATTTTCACCATGTTAGATCAGCTATTTGTAGGAGTGCTGAAGCATTCGCCAAAGGAACGAGTATAAGGTCTATATCTGTTGTTGGATTAAATATATTGTTCGGTTATCCAGTGGCTTGACGATTTTCAAATTAGCGACTCAGACGATGAGAAATGGCTCTGAACATTCATTCGACAAAGTTTATAAACAAAGTGCAAAGCAAGCTTCTTGTGGCGGCAGTATTTTGAAGGACTTATAAAGAAAACAGATGCAACTTCCAATAGCCGCTTATTTATCGTCTCTTGACATATTCAAACAAAATAATATCGATATATCATATTTGAACGGAAAATCTTTACGTAGGTACATTATAAATTTATTTCAATGCTCACTGGTATTCACGAAAATTGGACCATGTACCTACCCAACTTAACTGCCACAGCGCTCCGTCGCGTCATAAGGTGACGCTACAGTCCGGAGTGGACCTGGGCCTCAACCAACAAGCGTCTCCAGGCAGCACGATCTTTGGCCAGATGTCAACAGTTTCGCACGCTAAGTTGGTTAAGGTCCGCTTCCACTTGCGTTACATTAACCAGCCACCTCAGTCGTTGGACCTTCACCCTTCTGGCTAGGTTTTCATGATTCTGCACCATAGAGAAGGAAGGGGTCTGATTAAGGTCTTATATAAAGGGCCACTTTAGTTGTTCGAGAGATGGTTTTGCTACTCAGTTGTTTTCTTAGCCCAAAGAAACAGCGATTGGCAAAAGTTATCCTTCGTTTATTTTCAGCGCTGGTGTCATTGTCTGAGTTCATAGCGGAGCCTATGTAGACAAAGTCCTTAACTACCTCAAAGTTGTATCTGTCTATAGTGACATTCTGTCCTAGACGTCGGTGTTGGGTGTCATTTCTTGTTGATAGCATATACTTTGTCTTGCCCTCATTGACCGCCGCCTCCGTCTCAATACTCACGAACGCCGCCCATTGAACATCACCCTGCGTTCGATGTCGGTCGTCGGCGAGTAGATAGACGGACGGACGGACGGAAAGATAGTGCCTCTGATGTTACGGTTTGAGTTGTGCACTATTCTTTCAAGAACGAAGAAGTCACATGACAGCGCATCGCCTTGTATAAATCATTTTTTCACATATAAGGTTTCGGTGAGTTCTTTACCGACCTTGAAGGAGCAGCGTGCATTCTCCATTGTCAACCTGCACAAACGGACAACTTTGGCAGGGATGCCAAAACTAGACATTGCTTCGTATATCATGTCACGTCATAGAGGCGGGCTTAAAATCGATGAAAAGGTAGTGGGAATCGATTTGGACTTCGTGGGATTTTTCCAAGATCTGCCGCAGTGTGAATATTTGGTCGACGGTAGACTTTCCTGGCCTGAAGCCACACTGATAGGGACCAATCAGGTTGTTGACGAAAGGCGTCAGGCGTTCACACAACACGGCAGATAAGACCTTGTGCGATGTTAAGAAGACTAATACCTCTGGGTCTCGTTTCTTGAGAATCGGGCAAACAATGCTGAGGTTCCATTCATCGGACATACTTCTTTCCGACTATATTTTACAGATGAGTTGGTATATGCTCCTAACCATCGCCTGCCGCTTTGAATTTGAATAGCTCGGCGGTTAGGCAATCTGCTCCAGCGGCTTTGTTGGACTTAAGCTGAGATATGGCTATCTTTCCTTCGTCCAGGTCGGGTGGACGGAATTGTTGGTCTTCATCGTCCAGGTTGAATGGTTCATTCTGCCCGCAAAAGTAGTTCTTCAATATCCTCAGCATCGACTGCGATTCTACTATGATGTTCCCTTGTTCGTCCTTGCAGGCTTCGGTTTGGGCTCTCAACCTTTATTCATTGAAAAGTCGGTACGGCATGGTTAGATTTCTAGTTACCCTTTTATACTTTCAGGTTATACACGCTTAAATCCACTATACATACCTATTGTTACGTCTAAAAGAACAGATTAATGTTATTCCGCGAACAGATGGCGTTACTTTTCCCCTTAGCAAAACACTCACGAAATTGGTATTCTCATGTTTTTCCAACAACTTTGTCAGCGACCATTTTAAATAAATTTTATTCTCCCAGCCAGAGCTTATAGGTTATGGAGTTACCTACATTAACATTGCATAATTTGGCAAATCTTAAGCATTTGCTTATCAACATCAGAATACACGTTGATCATTAAACGTTGTTCTCACCAGCAATATTATTATTGCCATTTATTTGTATACATATTTGCCAATAAAATGCCAATATCGACAAAATCCCACGGCCTCCGCAAGCGTGGTAATACACTTCGTAATAAATAATTCCTCCATCAAGTATCACAATCCCCCATAATTTTCCTGACCTACTTTCTTTCAACAATGACTATATGACACTCAACAAATCAACAGGATGTCGCGTTCCTTCTAAGCACAGCACAGACGTCAGCAAACTTTCCTCAACACACACATTGGGACCGCCATCGACCTAAACACCACCACACAACACGACCAAAGTACATGCGGAAAGGAAAACTTGAATCAACAGCCATTCCCCTCCCTCCAACCAACTTGCGATTCCAAGGAAAAACTCTTGCTCTGGGGACAATGAATAAATTTCCTCGCCGTCACCACTATTAACCAACGCCGGCGGAAAGTATTTGTGCGATAATCCCGGTAAATCCTTTGCCTCAGGACTTACTACTCTAGAACAGCTTGTTACTACTACCAGATAGAGAGAGAGTCGTTGGCGGCCGGCGCGGTGAGGTTGTTTTAGGGAAATCCCGCCAAATAAATAAAATTCATCCCCTTCAAGTGTTTCACAATAATGTTATGTTCTTCGTCCTTGCAGAAGCGCTCGAACACACACAATCGTATCCGTATGTGGTGGTGCTAAGCCAAATGTTTGGTGCTGTGCCAAAAGACAAAAGCTTCGTCGACAGCCATTTGGCGATGGCGAAGGCGGTGAAGGTGGAACAGCACCGATCACAATCACACATAGCAAGCTTTGTCGAGGAGGAGGCCAAAGACCAGCAGGCCTGTAATTTATGTTGCCAGGATATTGTTTTCTCTGCTTTTTGGAAAGTAATTAATTTCACCATGTGACAACAAAGATGCTTGGCCTTCTTCGTCCTCTTTCCTATGCATATTCTTTCTCTTTCAGTTCTAGTTTCAGTCGGGCATGGAATTGAAGTGGATGTTAGCTTTGTTTCGATTTATGCTGCTTGGGATGGTATGGTGTTTTGGTCGAAATTTTCAAAATTGAGACTGTTGAGTGTTATGGCGAAGGATATATGTGAATTCAGGGATTTTCCCAAAAGTTACTAGCAGTCTTCTTTTTTGTATCTCCAAAATTGTTTCCTCTCCGAAGATGGTGTGTGTGTCGTTCTTCCCACTGACAAACCAATGAAACGTGGGCCTTTCTGCATGCATCCCTTGAGAATAATGACAAGGATAATACTGCCAGCAGATACTATATACATATGACAAGGATCCTACATGCATCCCTTTGCGATTTGCAATCTGAGAGAACGCATTGTCTAGTTTGAGTATTTTGCTGGCAAATATGCGATGTTCTTCTATATTATGGTCTTTGAAAGGATATAGACTGAGGAAGGATACGTGCGGCTATCCCAGATTAATTTCCTATGTTAGAGGCAAAGTAATAATTTTGCTGATTTTATTAAATAGCTACGAGTATGTGTGCATCATAAATTTTTGGCAATTCCTTGAATCAAGTTGGGATCTATCGTGCAATGAAAGCAGCTATAGTGGTGCTGTAGTGATGCTGGAGAGATTTCCAATTTGGAGTTGCAAATTCCAAAGGAAGTACAGCATGCATGCCTGCATTTGTTAGTGGTTGTGTGTATTTTGTGGACAGGTAATGTATACGTTGGATATCTAAGAAAGGTATTTTGGTTGCGTATTGCCCAAAAGCCTATTAGAAGGTATTGTACGGCAAAAATAACTTAAAAAAAAATGCAATATTCTTCAGAAAGAGAATTTAATCATACAAAATAGTTGCAAGAAATTGCGCAGTAATAAATTTGTACAAGATGAATTCCAAATTAGAACTGAACCGAAAAATTCCATTTTGAATTTAAAGGGAAAAACTGTCAAGCTGGTCAATTTAACTAGATTTGTTTGAACTTCAAACTCCTAGAGGGCGTTGCTCAATTAGATTTGCCATTTGTCATACTTTCTTGTAAAATATTCTTTACAATAAAATGTTTTTCCAAACTATTTCCATAAACTGAATGGGAAAGCGAGGAGTAACGATTCTTGCTGGTTGTGATTAACCATAACCGTTCAATCAAAGCATTAATAAAACTAACTATTTGTTTTCAACTTGTTTTCCGAATTCCTGAGAAATTTTGACATATAGAAATGTCAAGGTTTAGTCTGAAGAAGAAATGTACATAAATCATCAACGTATCGCAATTTGCAGTGCGTCGCGTCGTGTGAATCGAGATTGCCTCGATAAGAGGAATCTTACTTTTCAATATCATTGTTTATTGAGTGGGTGGGTAGAAAAGGACAATCGCCTCAAATTTATCGCATTAGAATGGTCAAAATTAGACTTGAATCTTTGCCAAAAGTTTGACAGCTAAATGTGTTGAGTAAAAGTAGCTTAGAAAATGTGTGATATATAAAATGGCAACCATTTAGATGAAAAATTTACATATCTTTACTTGTAATAGTTTTCTTGTATTTATTTGAACAATAACTATTATTAATATTAATTTATCTGAACGAATAAATGCAGACATATATTGCAATGACCGCGTTCCATTGACGGCTAGCAGCTAGCGAGCGACAAACTGTCAAACTCTATAAATAAAAAAAGTAACATCTATCCAAATTGCACCAGAGCTGTAACATTTGTGACTGACGTTAATTTTTGAGGCGTTACTTTTCATCTAGAGCCAGCGGACAAAGTCAAATGACAGTTTCAAAAACTATGTGTGATCTTAAAGTTGTGTGTTTTGCTGTATTTTGAATGACATTTTGTGAACTACGAGCGAAAATGGGAAACTGGCAAATACACTTGACTTTCGGACACTTGCCTTACCCCCAGTTTCACAGTGGAAATTCAAATTGCACTTTTAGTTTGAACTTCAGTTCAACAATTAATTCGGTTTCACAGTTTCGACAGTATTCTCCCGTTTAAACCTCAGATCACTTGATACAGTGACATTTCAATTTCAAAGCTGCCGATTGTCAAAAACACAAATATTTGTCGTTGTTTTGCGTGTTCTTTGAAAGAAAAAACAACGAACGATTTTGGAAAAGTCGTATAAAAGCTAAGTACTGTATAGTTCTATTAATTAAATTTAGTTAAACTGCGTTCAATTGAATTGAACTTCAGATTACATTGTGAAACTTTGAAAACATATAACTGTTTTGTGGCTGCATACATTTAAAAAAAGTTTTCGAAATTTATTTGCGCTACTGAATTGTCGTTCCAAAATGTACACAATCATTTTTGTAAAGTTTATTTTCGATAACCTCATAAGATTGCATTTACATTCCCAATATTCAAACCAAATTTCAGACTCGCACTGAATTCATAAATGTACCTAATTTTATTGTGCCTTTTAATTTTTTTTTATGAGCCATTTTTCTTTTTTCCCTTTATCACTTTTGACAGCCCAATGACAGTAATGATGCATAAGTAGTACTCATCTTCACCCTCTCTAAGGTCTGTCATAAAGTTCGTATCGCACATATTATTGGATCAACTTGTGCCCGACTGCAGAAAACAAAGAAGAAAATCGAATATAAAAGAAAACTGTGTTTGTTTTTTTTTTTGCTTATTTTGTTTTTTCCTCAGAATAAAAAGCGCACAGCAAATCCTCTTAGGGTGGTCTCGTTTCTTAAACGATATTTTGTTTGAAAAAGAAGAACGACTGCTCTTACTTCGTTCGTATTTAGTAGACATAAGGTTAAGAATGTGGAAAAGGGAACTAGGTATTTTACTATGGCATTTGACCTAAAGAAACGTATAAGTAAGTCTTTGAGTCGTTTTTACTTCTTAAGCATTTGGTTCCTTTTTACACTAAAAGATGTAATTGTATGGTTACGTTTACCAATCAAGCGTGTACAAGACAATTAAATATGTTACATTGGCGGATTTTATAATGCGGACGTTTAGTATGTTGGCTATGAAAAAGCGACTCTAATCTTGTTTGCATTGAAATGACTTGGTAAAAGAGTGGATGAAATGATTATGGTTTCGTTAATTGAGCAGTTATTCAGAATAATCTACTAAAACCACTATCTACGATTGAATGCACTAATTTGACTTCTAAAACAAAGATAAAGCTGAACTATTACTTTTTCTTTACATTAAAACTGTGGCATTTACATTTTTGGAAATCATGTGGAAATTGTGTCCCCAGTTCGTCACTCTGACAGCAACCTTATATTACTCTTTCTAATGATCTTAAACAGAAAATCGTGGTGTTGTTGTGAGCAGCGAAAACAGAAAACGCAACTATCTGTCAATAGATTTGATTTGATAGATTATACAAATTCATGTGGGAAGTCATTTGGGTTCTTTATCCACAGTATCCTTACCTAAAGCTAAACTGATTACAAAGTTTAGGCAGTCCTTGTCTATAGCCCATATTTCAAGATACGCCTACGAAAGAAAATGTCAAAGTTATTTATACTCCATGTTGGGGTGGGTGCTTATGGGCTTTAGACTGAATTATATAACTTTGTGACATCATTTGGGACGCACATTTTTTATTAAAATACTCATGCTTATTCTGAATTCGATCTGTAGCAACAAGTTCTAGATAACTTATCATCGAAACCACAAAATAATAACTTAGAAAAGTTCGCCTATCTGAACAATGAGTAATAGAATAGAGCTGTGTCAATCGTTCAAATTCAATGATCGAATCGTTCAAGTATTGGTTGGAAAAATGATTCGGTCATTTCAATCAATCATTCAATCATTCCATGACAGATGAGAATGAGAGTATTGTATTGCTCCATTCAATTTCAATACAATCATTCGTTCAATTTTGTTTCGGTAGAGACAGATACATTCTGATAGATTGTAAGAGTGAATCACTCATGAAAGCTTCAAAACATGTTTATCTAAAGACAGAGACAAAAAAAAAAGAGATGAAACGATTGTTCCATTTCAAAAAAAAGTCGCCTCAATTGAAGATTTCTTAGACGTTTTTTAATCCATTGACATCGTAGCCATCCTTTGATGGATTTTTTTACTTTATGTCTTGATAGAAAGAAGACGAACCATATTATGGGATATATGCTATATTTATTTCGAAATGTCACCAGAAAGCCCTAAAATCTTAATTTTTCCAAGCGAAAAAGAAATCACCCAAATTTTTAATATTTTAGGGCTTTCTGGTGACATTTCGAAATAAATATAGCATATATCCCAAAATATGATTCGTCTTCTTTCTATCAAGACATAAAGTAACAAATTCCATCAAAGGATGGCTACGATGCCAGTGGATTAACAAACGTCCAAGAAATCTTCAAATCAAGCGATTTATTTTTTGCTCTCCGAAATAGCCAGTCAGATGCGCAATAAAAGTATTGACTTTGTGAATGATTGATTTGGGGCTTGTGTCGTTCGTTCTTTACTCGCTACCGAGCAAAATGAACGAGTCAGATGCGCCACAAAAGTATTGACTCTGTGAACGATTGATTTTTGGATTGTGTTGTTTCGTTCTTTCTTTACTGGTTAACCGAGATAAATGAACCAGTCAGAACAAAAGTATTGATTCCATGAACGATTGACTTGAGGTTATGTGATTGCAATCACCAATACTTTATTGTGATCGGGTCAAAAAGAACGAATCAATCACGATTGACACAGCTCTATAATAGAAACGAAATGGTAACAGAACAGAGACGAGCCATCATTTTCCTTTTCCATCTTTGTATGAAATCAAAATGTCATTCGTTTTTGGTACCGGTCACAAACCAGTAAGAATAGACCGCCGACTTCCCGTACACCTACCCGATTCCCCCCGGAAAGAATTTCCCTGTCTGTGAATACGTGTAAATGTCAAAATTAATGGCGGCAATGTTTTTCTATGCAATACCATGCGACCAGGATTTTTCAAGTATGCGTGCGTTAATGGCGCCCCTTTGATTTTGTACAGCACCAATACATGAAAAATCCTGGTCTCGCCGGCAGCTTGTAGGCAAAGTCCGTTATGTGGGAGGAGTCGACGGTCTATTCTTACTGGTTTGTGGTACCGGTACTCGACAAGTTGTTCTTTCCTTCGTCTAGCCGACAATTAAATCTTATATTTTAAATTAAATAAAAACCATAAAAAAAATAGTTTCCTCTTTTCTTATACGCGATAAAAGACAAAGGTTGGAGTTAACCAAATGCATACTCCACAGATCGAATCGAGTATTCCCCGCATTCAAAACTTTCACTCGAATGAACTTCTCGCATTCTAAGTTTCGAGGGATAGAAGTTCATAATCGAATGATTTCATTGCAGTATAAATATTTAGCTGTCAGATTCTCAATTGTTGTTGGTTTTAATTTGAGTAAAGATGGCATTTGCCTATTCTTGGAGGTAAAAACGATCAAATTGAACCGAAAAGTACTACGAGACAAATCGAATCCACTTAATGTGCTCGACGAAATATAAGTTTGCATTTAGTTTTTCTCTTGTTGAAAGTATTCGACTTAATAAGGCAGCATAAAAATACGTGGTGTGTCCATTTTGAGACGAACAAATGTTGCTTGCTATTTAATTCTGAATGTTTTATGTACATTTTACGATAAAAGTAAGCAACATATCTTTCGATTTATACAAAAACAATTGAACTTACATTTTTACAATATAAAATTTGACATTTAACTCGATCCAATCGAAACTGCAGAATGTGGGGAGAAAGGAAAAAATACGAATCTCCATCGAAATCGAAAGTTGGAATGCCAGTTGGCTGAAATCGAATGACTTTCAATTCGAATCGATTCGAATCTCAGAATAAAAGTGTCTAATGACTATTTTTAATGAAAATATTATTTCGTTACATAGGCCGCATTCAAGAATCTATAGTCATCGTACGTAAGTCGACTTGAATTGTCTGGACTCGAATTTATTTTTTTTCTCTCTTGTTCTGAGTTTCTGATTGGTGCTCTACACGTCACAGGGCATGATCTCCCATGATCTCCGATGAACGACCCAATAGAAATGTCGAAACTTAGTTCTCCGGACTTGGTTGTATTTAATGCAAACAAGACACAGCTCACAACATTTTCTAGGATCCAAATGGATGACCATCCAATCCATCCCAAGAACTCAATGCAACTTATAGGAGTTGCAATTCAGGAATCAAATGGCAGGACCACATATCCTATATCGCAAGATCGGCGTCCGCTAAGTTGAGCTACCTATTTAGAGCAAAGAGGTACTTTAGCCCCAAGCAACTTCTCCTTCTCTACAAAGCACAGGTTAGACCAGGCCTGGAATATTGTTCCCATATATAGAGCTCTGCCCCAAAATATTCACTTAACCTGCTGACAGCATACAGAGACGAGCAGTTCCACTTAATGGAGACCCTACACTCTCATCGAATTTACAGCAAGACAAGTCGCTGATTTTGCTTGTTCTATAGGTACTTCCATGGTAGATGTTTCGAGGAACTCAAAGACATTATCCCTCAAAATGCAACTTTTGGGCGCCCCACAAGACAGGAAGCTAATGCGCATGACCATACAGTACAGAGGACATCAGTTTTCCAAAACTCCTTCTGTTACAGGACAAGCAAACTTTGGAACTCGCTTCCTGAGGATATATTTCCAGAAGACTACAATTTACAGCAATTTAGGTGCAGAACTAACATACGTTTGCAAGCATCTCGGGCGCCGTTGAAGCGTTATAGGTTCGCCTTTCCCGGGTGAAGAAGAAGTCGGTGTTGCGGACATACGACAACAGAGAAAACTGTTCACGTGACCAGTTCGGCCCAATGAAAACTCAGCAACATGAAGTTAGAAGGCTGTCAGACTTACTAAACTAGATTCTTGAACACCCTCATAGATAACGTAACCCTGTCTAGAAGACCGCATCGCGTCGGTTAGACAAAAACAACTGAGAATTGAGAGACTCCTACCATAGTGACTCTGTCGTAGAGTTGTCATTGTGGTTCCCTTGACAACAATCGCTACGCTAGGCGCTTTTCATTTCAGTGTTGAATGATTTTCTTTTTATAGATAGAAGAGGATGACCAAAAGTCGATCAAAATATTTCCTCGTGAGTTGGCTTTAAATCCGGAACAAACAAACTGTAACAAACGAATTTGAGCCCGAATAAGCTCAAAATTAGTTTTCCCAACCTTTTTCCCCAATATCCCCATATCCATAAGTGCACACATCATGACCAAATACATAACACACAGAGTAGGTACTCCCCCATAGTCCACCGCATACAAATTGCAAATTGAGTTTTGTATTTTAGAATTTATGACTTCGTTTTGTCTTCCTATTCATTTGCAGTCTGACCCACAATCCACTCAGTCACTGTGTCTTGTCTTAATCTCTAATCTTCATCTTTGCGTGGGAGCAATCCGCATCAAATAAAATATTCTACAATAGGACTTTCCTGCGTGACAAATTTGTTTAAACAAATTACACTCGATTTGCATGTGTGTGCGTCGCGTCGTATACATCTATATACACAGCCTCCTTTAGTTATCCAAAGACAAAACAAATGCAAAAGAGTCTTTCCACAAACTGTGAGAATATATTACACAGATAAAAGTTGCACGAAAAATAATCATAGCAAAATCTAAGTACTCGCGGCGCAGAGACTAGAGAGGAAATGTGTAGGCGTCCCGTCGCACTGGCATCCCATTCACAAGGAGGAGGCGTCTTGTATAGCCCCAATGGGGGAACATTCGGAAAATGTGTGCATTGTATAACCGTAGCGCAAATAAAAATCCGTGGTAGGCCAATTATGTTGCTGGCAATGGAACATTTCCAACAGTCTATACTCCTTGAAGTAGCTCGCATAATCTATGACGACGACCGATGGCAGTCAGCGACACCTACATTCGACGATCGCATAACCAGGAACCGCAAGACGGAATCTCATGTATCGTTTTAGTAATTGCCAACTTCGCTTCAATTGAGAGTGAGCGCGGGTGAATGATAGTGATGATGATTTATGGCTTGCGATCGCTTGTCACGACGACAACGACGAAGACGACGATGCACTGGGGGAATCTGCGAGATACTGAATCAGCTACTGGAATTGCTTTTCGCTATCCGACCCTTAAAGTGAGAGTTAACAGCGAATGAACGGATGGATGGAAGGATGACTGAGCATGGGCACGTGAAGCGAAACGCCTACAACCATCGATTCTATCAGTTAAGTAATGACGGCAATTTGGACATTGATGGGCTTTACTTGTTGGGGAAAACTTGGTATAGATAGTCTTTCGATCGGCACTTACCGTACATCTTTCCCTCGTCGGACAGGATGATTTTTCTTCGGCCACATGGTGGGTATATTGTTAAGGCTTCTTGAAAACTCTGTTCGATGTCAGGACTCCAGACACCTTCGGCATCGGCTGATGAGAGATCTTTTTCGTCCTGAAAAGCAAGTAAACTCATTTTAGATTTTTATTACATTAGATTTAGATTTTGTATAGCGTTTACTAAATGTTGTAATTTGGTTTAGGCATGGGACAACATATAGGTTAGGTTAGGTTAGGTTGAAGTGGCTGCCGGCAAAAGGCCGACACACTTAGACTAATTAGGTCCCTTGTAATAACACATGAATCTATTAAAAATTTCGTCCTACTCGTTGAACCAGTTTGAGCTTCTGATGAAGCACAGGAGACTACGAATGTCTAGGTTTGTTAGATCGTTTAGATGATTGTAGTAGGAGGCTCCCAAATGGAGTTTGAAGTTTCCGTTTTCGGGAGAGTGCCGGACAAGTGCAGAGGAAGTGCTGAATAGTTTCTTCCTCCTCTTCGTCCAAGCAACTTCTACAAAAGTCGTTTGAGAGTACGCCAAGCCTTGTTGCATGCCTACCTATAAGGCAGTGTCCCGTAATGACACCTATTGTGGCGCCGATATGCCTCCTGTCAAGAGAGATCAAATTCTTAGAACGTTTGAGATCCAACTTTGGCCAGATCTGTTTTGTCGCTAGACATGTCGTGCCACATGTCCACCTAAGGTTTGTTCTTTGGATGGCATCCAGCTTTATTATAAGTTTACACGTAGCGATTGGAATACCTAAAATACATCTGCTTGGTACGATAGGTAGTGTAGTTCCGAGCTTGGCAAATTCGTCAGCCTTACAGTTACCTGGAATGTCTCTGTGCCCCGACACCCAGCAGGGGTGAATGTTAAACCGCCATCTCTCTAAGAGACGTGTGACAGTCTAGGGCTGTAGTAGAGTTAATAGAGGCTGACTCCAGGCACTTAATTGCAGCCTGACTATCTTAGCGGATATCACGTTTTCTTTTAGCCAGGATAAGGCTTCCTTTAGTGATCTGGGAGACGGAAGGAGAGACTGAGGTTTAGTCTATCAAAAAAAAACACCACCTACTATACCATCGGACATTTTCGATCCATCTGTGAAGAACTGAACCGCCTCATTGGCAAAGAATGTCCCCCTCCTCCCAGAAAGACCTATTGGGGATGGAGACTTGGAAGTTTCTGGGACAACAAGACTGGACAAAATTCACCATCTTTGTATCTGGATAGAAACTTTTCAAATCTACTCAATGAATTTGAAAGCGGTTATATTCAAAAGGTTCAGAAGCCATTAAACGTGAGATATTATTGATATATTGAACTCCTACTAGTGGATCGATTAGATAGGTTAAGCGACTAGGATTACCAGAGATGCAGGACAGAAATCTCAATTAACTTTAAAAGAATCCACTATATAAATATACCGAGAAAGTCAGTGATGACATAAATAGAAAACCTAGTCCATGAAATTATTTATCGAGGTTGCTTACAGAAGTAGTACTTACCTGCCCTAAGCGCATCAATATTGCCAATGCGTGAAAAAGTCGCAAATTAGCGATCGAAAATTTACTGAAAATGTCACGAATAACTCGTCACATTGATCATAAATTATAGGCAAAGGTAAAACAAGGAG
Organism: Cheilosia soror; assembly: GCA_949372485.1. Lineage (NCBI taxonomy): Eukaryota > Metazoa > Arthropoda > Insecta > Diptera > Syrphidae > Cheilosia > Cheilosia soror. The sequence goes on from OX443563.1 coordinate 100,984,575, forward strand.
TTGTAGGTATCAACTCAACGACGACAGCGCGTTTTTGCGCGGTTCTAATAAAAATTTAGAGTGTCCAAAATACGCATTCACAATGGCAACATTTTCCATATAAAATCGTCTACTGTGCCCAACAAAATATTTAAGTGAAATTAACAAATAATTCCAAAAGGAAACTGAAAGAAATATACTTTGGATAAATGAAAAAGTCAGTCCGACTCAGACACTTGGGGGGAAACTTAGATAAGAAAAAAAAACACGATACTACTTACGTCACTCATGTCGCCGACGTCTAAATTTTTGGCATCCGCCATACTGCCATTTGTGTCTGCCGGTCCCAATGGACCTGGGGGACCGGCACTTACTGGTGTCCACCGCGACGTTATGGTGCCGGCTCCTACAATACCGTCTGTAATGAAAAAGCAGAAAGAAATATTTAAACAAACATTACATTGACATTCAGTATAGACTTTCAGTTTACCGAAGCTCACAATCGTAAAATTTATATGGCAAATATAGCTATCGTGATCTCCTTAAATTAAGTCAAAGCTAAAAATTGCTATTAGTAAGGCCTCTTGTAAAGCTTAAATTTTATGAACTGATAGCGGATATATTTTTTATACAAAATTGACTATTGTGATCTACAATAAATTTAAAGTTAAAGTATAGAAGTAAAGAAAACATTAAAATTTAATTTTTGGTAGGGGAATACGCTGAGAACGTCTGACAAACATCCAAGAGTATAACTGTCCTGCAAAAGCTTTTGAATTCATCCGTTCGGACTCGGCATAAAATTGTAGGTCCCTTCCTTTCGTTTCAAAAATAGAAACTCACACAAGCGAATGGTTGTGAGAAGCTAAGCCTTGTCTTTTTGTTTTGTTTTTTTACAGTAATACCCCTTGCTTTATTAACTAAGCTAGGAAGAGTTTAAGACTGGTAAGGCTGTGGAAAAGGAAGGTGGAATTCTGGTGGACCAAGCTTGACTAGCCTACTGTAGAAGAAATCTGATAAGATAAGGTTGGAGTCTTGGAGAATTCTTTTGACCACGGTTTGAAAAAGGCAAGTGATGAGATGGCTTCAAGAATAATATTATAAACTGAGACGCGCTCAATTCACATTCCCCGTTCAATTGCTTCGCGATCCCAGGCAAAGACAACGAGATAACGAGAATTGTGGTGGATTGTTGGAAAAAATATGGGAATGCTACTATTGTCTTGAAAAGATTTATTGATGGACTAAAGCTTGGCATGAAATATTTTTTCCATGGCGACTATATTAGTTACTTCAGTCATTAATCCTTTTTTTGAATTTCTGTAAGGCTATGAAGGGGGTTTTCAAATTTTGGATATAAAGAGAGGCGAAAGAGTTGAGAAAGGGAGGGAATGGCCGGACCGAACTGGGTTAGAATTTTGTTATTATAGCATTTCGAAATAAATCAGATGTCAGAAGTTAGAGGTAGGTAACTGAAGTAGGAAGGGTCCGGTACGAAGAAATATTTAATAGTGGTACGCAGATAGCGATGTGGGGTTAAGAGGAGACAATGTGAAAGGTTGGGGTTGATTCGAAGAAGACGAGTTCACGCGGAGGATTAGATGGAAACAAGTCAATGAATAGATTTAAAGGAAAAGGAGACAAAGTATCGAGAAACCGACAGAGCTGTGTTCAACCAAATTTGATTACGGTTGTCAACCTCCCTGTTGCATTCAATAATTGGTGATTTAGTGCTCGCTCATCTTCGAATCCACACCCGAGGGACGGCGCAGTAGAAGAAGACCGCGACTCAGGTGGCGCACGCAAGTAGAAGGGGACCCTAACAAACTTAGCGTGCTAGACTGGAGACAGCTGGCTAAAGATCGTGGTATATTATATACGGAGAATTGACTAAGTACTGTACACTTAAATGACTTGTTTTGAAGTGGGTAATACTCCGGATCAAAAGAAGAGATTAGTGTAATGTAAGATTCCCGCGTAAATTATTCAAGAATTTTCGTGAAATTTGAGTCGAATTTGATTTTCTGTAGTGTCTTTTTGCGCCTACCTCATATCTTACAAACTAAACAAAAATATACTTCCAAAAATTAAACCCATTTTCTCAGATTTAAGAGACCCCTCCCTTTGCAAGAAACCCACAACACACGTCAAGAATCGAACTTCGAAAAGGATTAAGGGTAAGAAATAAGACGCAACCTCAGACCCATTAGAGTGGTGTATTATACAGATAAACAAACTCAAATGCCTTCCACTTCCACATCCACTATATTGCCATCCATAAAGCCTTCATACGAGATGATACACTGCTTTATTGTTCCGATGTACCCTTTGTTACCCGGTGTGGTTCGGTTGCGGTTGGAACACAGTAAATGAAAGATGCGAACTTGATAAGAGTATTTTTTTTATTTTTATTTTCAGTCTTCCCCCAGCCAAGACACTATACCCGAGTAATGGATGTGCTATTTCACAAAGATACAGATACTCTTACGGTGTTGTATATGCGTGTAGGTGTTTTGGGCGCGATTCATAACGAAACTATACGATTGCGAACTAAAGCTTCCATTAGAATTTCCCCTTCATCAGAGGAAATGCAGAGAATTTCACAGAGACAAAGTGAAGCACCTTGGATATCCCTGTGCGGTGCGGAATATTAAATGTGATTAATATTCTACCGTTTGGTTACGACGAACGCATGGAGATGATGATGATGATGATGGATTCCCAACTCAACAATTTAGACAAAAGGAATGAAATAGTGGGTAAAGTACCACACATCAAAGTCGCTTTGATAAAAAGTTCAAAGACATAGCATTTTGTATCTGTGGCAGTTGATTATGTATCTGGAACGGGGGAAGTATTTCATTAAATGTGTTTTACTTTATGGATTCTTTGGATTTCTACCCGGAAGGATGGCAGTTACTATAGTTTAAAATATAGTCTATAGAGCAATGTCTGTTTAAATAAGCTATACAGAAAAAAAAAATGCTTAATTCTGAAGCACAACGAACTCAGCAAAACGGTCTACCTTAAACCGTACAAACCGACGAGTTCATCCGAGAATCCCAGACGATAGATACATGTTTCGTTTGAAATGGCCGACATCGTGCCGAATGCCGATGGAAGATTCGCCTACGATTCGCCAAAAAACTTGAGCGAACGAACAAAATACGAACATCTTCTAGGACTTTATGCGAAATCGGGAAATGGTTTACAAATTTATTAACATTTACAAAATTAAAAATGTTCATAAATGTTAGCTCTAATTTAGCGTTCCTCCTAGTACCCGAGAGCGAATGGCTCAGAAAGTAGTTTACTCAAGTTACTGCTGACGCCGCGCCGATTGTTTTTTCTGTGTGCAAGCCAAATTTGAATCTCATAGCTAAAAGCAAACGGCGTTTACGAATTCCTTGATTGTTGCCAACGGCATTGTTTTGATTTTGGTTCTTACTACACCACATTCGTTTAATTTGTTTATTTTTGTGCTGCGACAGCGCTTCCCGCCAGCGTCGCGTCAGTTTTAAATGCAAACTGATACAACCACCCAAAGACACGCAAGTGTCCCAATGATTTATACGCATTCAGTTCTCCTTAACTTCTTCACTTGTTTTCGGTTAAAAAAAAAACGATAAAGTATTCATCATATCGGTTTAAGCGAAAAAAAAAAACCGTCATTCAAGCTGACACCGTCAATATATAATAAACTCCATCATCACTCGCATAAGGTAGCTAAACCGCATACACACAAAAGTTCTTCTTCAACATTTGACAGCCATATTCACTTGCGACACATCAAGTTGCACCTTGTGCACAATTTTCCATGACAGCCGGAGGAGGAAAGTCCATTGGCTGTGATGATGAAGAACTCCTAGAGCAAAAGACCCCAGTAGCACAACAACAACAGCAGCAACAAGAATGGCGATATATTAAACAAAAAGCTGACGGACAACCCCACACACATACACTCCCATATGCATATATGGATGTACATTAGAAAGGAAAACTTTTATTATTTACTGCATTTTCCAGTGTGGACTGTCATCATGTACCAAGAACACACACAAATTCCTCGAGGACATTTGATTTATGAGCATATGGTAAGGAAGGTACTGTTGTTGGGGTCTAAATGATAAAATGAATTAAAACGCACGTCAAGCCCTGAGCTCTCTTATCCTACACACGGTGGCATTATTTATTCATTAGACAGTGTGTACTCGTCCCACAGAGTGGATACCGACTGAAGCACAGTGTTGAAGTGATAGAAAACAAAAGAAGAACAAGATGGAGAATTTATTTGAGTAATATGCAACGTTTTGTGTAGTGTCGTCGTCGTGTTCGTGTGTGATGTCTTTATGAAGTTGACGATGGATGGTCATCATGACTGGCCAATGGCCATGGCCATCGTTGACGAAGGGCGAGAAACATGAACAAAATTGACGATAATTCATTTCCATGGAATTTTATTGTATATTCGTTGTGCGGTTAATTATTTAAATTCAAATTGAGTAGCACAGTCGATGGGTGCAAGATGGACTTTGGCTGTTTGAAAATTAAAGGGCTGGGTAAATGCATATACGAACATAGCAAGATTTTAGACAAAATTAAATTGCATTTAACTGTGAAGGTACATCAGCATCTGTCACATATTTGTGTGACAGATAAAAGGAGTCTTTATGCAGCTGTCACTGATTGTACTAGATTATTAAAAAAACTGAGTAATTAGATGACATCTTTCCCTCAGTACGGGGAAAGCACTCCATCACAAAAACATCTAAAATTAGCAAAGCAAAAACCAAATTTACCAATTTAAATAATTTGAAATTTGCCGCGTTCCATTGACCGATAGATGACTTGTGATACGTCAAGTTAATGGCAGTCTTCAGGCAGAAGTCAAAGATTGTTTCTATTTGGGTCTTTTAAATGTCACGATGCTCGTCCGGAAGTTCGAACAACATTAAGTTATAAAGCTACTATTGCACATGTCAAGAATGGTGTCAATTTTGGACATGCTGACGTCAAAAAATGGCACGTATCAAAAAATGACACGATTTTTGACATGTGTTTAATAGCAGCTTAAGATGAGTAGCAAAATTAATTCCACTGGCTGTCAAGTAAAACATAAAAGTGATGGTTTTAAACTTTAAAATCCATAGACACCCTAGCGTCACGTTGAATATACCTCAATTAAGCACCCTTAACGAAGCCCACAATCATGTCATTTCTGTGTAAGATAACCCAAAATGTTTCTGCTTTTGCTGGCGGTCTGCGAAATTGACAGAAGCCGATTCCCAACCAGAGAGAAATCCAGTTTCTCATTGCTTTATTTAGATACATGGCTTAGTGCTGGAATCTAGACGCAGTTGGAATCGGACGAGAAACTGCTAAAATGTCTTTCATGCAAATTTCTTGGCGATTATAGCTCACACTTCTTGTTAATATTTTCGACAACCTCCAGCAATCATAAGAAAATACCTGTTCCACTTATTAACGCAAAACTCACCTTCCTCTGATTACTACTTAATGTCAAATTGTCAGAAAGGCAACTCAACTCCTATCATAATTTGACACGCTGTACTTGTACCAAGTACCAACACAGATTGAACAACCTGAGCGGCATGTAATTATGCTGTCTAGCAGCTACTACCGTTTAGTGCTACAACGGGTATACATATTATCTCCTGCTTAGCGAGCCATGAGCACGCACAAAGGCTTTCCATATAGTGCCACTAGTGGTGGCACACTTGTCGAACACGGTCTAATCACTTTTATAGCTCGTTGACAGCTTATGAATAAGTGATGCAGTAAAACAGTGACAAGACAATTAGGTGGACCAGTTGTCCTCTAGGTAGGAGAAAACTAGGTATGTAGCACCTCAAACTGTCAAATAACACTTTGACTTCCTTCAAATAAACTCTGTCATCTAATAACGTTTCTCGTATTTCTCCTGTCTGACTGCAATAAGTGAATCACTCACAAACAATGTAGAGTAAATTAACTATATGCACTCTATGCACATTCGAGTCACTGTGGTACATTCGTCCGAGCGAATTGGCAAACACAGTCAAATCTGGGAAAAAAATAACTCACCCTACGACGACGACGGCAAAAAAAATGCACACACTAGTTTGAAGTTAAAATGAAAATAGTAGATTCGCATTTAGCTCTGGAGTGCTATTTCAAATCATTGGTTATGTGTGAAGCATCATCGCAGACTGCATCAGAGTACCAACTACCAACATCACCATCATCATGGATAGGGTTGGCGATATGAGGATATGCAACAATATGCACCGGCGGCGGAGTAAAGTAAATAATCCACATAACCCACAAAAATGGCACACAGACCAGCAGCCATCGCATCAATCTTGGATGTATCTAACGCTCTGCGGATGTACGAAGCATCCATAGAGACGGGTGGGTGGATGGGTTGGATTTGATGCGAAATGCGAAAATCTCTGCTGTTCCAGCTGCACTGCACTGAGCTGTGCATATGTGTGGTTTTATCCTGAGGCCTCATCATCCAGCCAGCACACACTCTGAGGACTACATTTTTGCCACCGCTTTTCGTGAGGATGATGTGCGCGCTAGCTGCTTTGAATTGTGCGGCAACAGAGCATATAGTACTGTGTTGGTTGTGTGGACGTGAAGCATTTCAAATTACTCTAATTTCAATTCGGGGAATTCGTAGAGGTGTTGAAATTGAGTCGAGAGTTGAATAGTTTTCGCGTTTTTTTTTTTTTTTTAGATTTTTTTTTTTTATATTGTTGTACTTTTGCGTTGCGGGTTAATTTCAAATGTTTTATAGTGCGGCGTATGCGTGAGAAGTGGCACTGTTGAAATCAATTTGGATATAGTTTTAGAGTTGAGAGTACTTTGGATTGTTTCTGATATTGAAACGATTTTCTGGATGAGTGGGTTTGGTTACGATGAAGTGGACACTTGTGTTAATAGAACATGTTTCTAACTGCATATTAGGCGTTTGCTAAAGAGCACTCGTTAGAGGTGGTAACCGTATACGACATAGCGAAGCGGACTCCCCAATAGGAATCTCAATCAGTGAAATCTCCACCCTGAAGAAAGTACGGCCCCGATAGACTAAAGGACCATTCACATGGGAGCGAACGAACGAATTGATGAAATGCTAACAAACCGCTTTTAATGCATTTATAAACAGAAAATTGCACATTTTAGTATTCCAAGATATCCTCCTCTTGGAATAAGGTTAAGTTCGAACGAATTTTTTATTCGCTACTTTGTGGAACGCGATTTAAATGATGTGGATTGCGAATAGACTGACAATTCGCGCCAGTTCGCGGCAAGAAGTTTGGAATTCGAAATTTCGTTATTTAAACTGTTTATAAACTTGTTTTCTGAACACATTTTGATTGGATAATTAATTATTCTACGCTTAGAATAGTAAAATGTGGAATTTTCAGTTCATAAATGCATCAAAAGAGGTTTGTTCGCATTTCATTAATTCGTTCGTTCGCTCTCATGTGAATGGTCCTTAAGAGCTATCAACTTTTTTTCTCAAGTTATTTTAGCAAGGCTGTAACTTTGTGAGCTCAGTTCGGGGTGACTACTGAACACGAATGTATATTTCTGCCAGCACTGCGTTGGTTTATATATTAATGCCATAACCTCAAAAAGGCAAAATATGTAGGTACCTCATTTTAGGAAACTTAAAATTTTGGTATGTGTTAATTTACGACCGATGTAGACAGAAATTACAATTGCCATTTCAGTTTGCCGGTTTTAAAGTGCAAAAAAGGCAAAATTTAAGTCATAGTTGCAAAGTCAAATTTTTGATATTATGTTAGAGATATTATCATACTTTACTAATTCCTCAAAGCTAAACCAAAACTCCGATTTCATCATATACAAAAATCTTAAGTTTGCTAAAATGAGGTAAATTTCTTTCACTTTTGAGGTTATGGCATTCCAATACATATAAACCAACGCAGCGCTGCCAGAAATGTATTTTCGTGTTCAGTAGTCACCACGAACTAAGCTCACAAAGTTACAGCCTTGTTAAAATGACTTGAGAAAAAACGTTGCTAGCTCTTACTCCACAATGACAATGCAAGACTTAAGAGCTATATTTTAGTGGACAACTAAGGACATGGCTAAGGACAATCACGAGTTGAATAATAGTTCAGTTCTAATTCGTATAGAAGTTAGGCGCAGTTTAGTTCGTTTTTGACAAATTTCACAAGGTCCGCTTTTCCTGCGACCTATGATTTAGTGAGTTAAAATGCGTGACGAGAACTGCAACAGTTTTCAAGATATTTCGACAAAAACCTATAGCGGCTATCATGATGATGGAATTTGTTTGAAATCGACCCCCAGACGTATGTCTCAGGAGTTTCAATTATTGTGGTGTTATGAGCCCAGTATTTATGACATTCGGTATACTTATGATTATGTTGAAAACCTGATGAGGAGCACCGATGCTCCAGAAGGGTTTCGAATCAAATTCATAACGACTATATAGGTGAGATAGACATTATCATCGACCGACGGTGCGGCGTTTGCAATAGGAGGCTGGAGGGGAACCTCATCAACCTCACCTTAATATATCAGTTGATTTTCATCTCGAACTTTAGCAATGTGACAGCTGACAGTTCGGGGTTAGTAAAAATAGAGCGCTATACGAAAGAACAACGCCTTTACATTGTTGAGCAATATTTTAAAAATAATGAAGGTTTGTCAGCTACAGTCCGCAACAAAATCATCTTCAGTGATGAAACTTATTTTCATGTTGATGGCTTCGTTAATTGTCAAATCTGTCGCATTTGGGGTTCAGAAAAACCACGACGCGTCCATAACGCGTGACTGTTTGGTGAGGATTTTGCGCTGGAGGTATTATCGGACCATTGTTACGGCTGGTCAGGCAGTAACAATTAATGGTGTTGGTTATCATGATATGATAACCCAGTTTTTAGTGCCTAAATTACAAGATATGTATGTGACCAACAGGTGGTTTCAACAAGACGGTGCCACATGCCATACAGCCAGACAAACAATTTAATTACTGCATGAATCATTTCCTAAACGTGTAATCGGCCGTTTTTGCGATCAGAATTGGCCATCCAGATCTTGCGATGTAACGCCATTGGACTTTTTTCTTTGGTTTTTTTTTTAAGTCAAAGGTCTATGCAAACAAGCCATATTTTGCGTGAATTATGGGACACACTTTATAATCAAATTGAATTAATCCAAAGCACGTGTGCAGTTGTCTGACATAAAATATTGCGTTTGAGCTGACAAAGTCGTTCTTAAGGGCCATTCACATGGGAGCGAACGAACGAATTGATGAAATGCGAATAAACCACTTTTTATGCATTTATAAACAGAAAGTTCCACATTTTATTATTCCAAGATATCCTCCTCTTGGAATAAGGTTAAGTTCGAACGAATTTTTTATTCGCTACTTTGTGGAATGCGATTTAACTGATGTGGATTGTGAATAGACTAACAATTCGCGCCAGGGTGTTTTCGTTCGCGGCAAAAAAATTGGATTTCGAAATTTCGTTATTTAAACTGTTAATAAACTTGTTTTCTTAATAAATTTTGATGGAATAATTAATTATCTTCATCTTAGAGTAGTAAAATGTGCAATTTTCTGTTTATAAATACATAAAAAGCGGTTCGTTCGTATTTCATCAATTCGTTCGTTCGCTCCCATGTAAATGGTCCTTTAGTCCGTTTCTTCTACCCTTGTACAGTTCTACTGCTGAATTTTCCCCACACCCAGTGTAATCTAAACTCCAGTTCTGTTAAATTGTATAATAGGGTCGATAATGAGCTTCCCAAATAGTTAGTCAGACTCATGGTCTTCCAATAATGGCCAAAACCATTAATAGCTCCCACAACTACATTGAATTCGTCGCGGTAATTTAACTATTTTCACATTCAATTACCACTAACCAAAACACAGTCTAACCTAAAAGATTCATAACAAATAACAATATCAAACGAGACGATTTTACGTTACTTAGGCCACAATGTCACAGTATCTTCCTCAATAGAGCCCGTCTTTGTAGCTCGTACCACCAACCGCGACAGTAGTCATTAGTCATTCAGTCCGCGTAGCACAATTCTACGCCGCGATTCTCGGTGTGAGCGACCGAGTGACGCCTCTGCAAATCGCAAAAGAATTGCAAAAGAATGGTAAACGACAAACCAACTAAAAAAAAAACCAACCTCTTAGAAATATACTCGTAATCATAAACATTTTCCTTATACGCAGCGAAACAGAGTGAAGACAAAAAAAAAATACCTTCTTCCTTGTTTAACAACAACATTGCATTTTCTCGTATAGACAAGTTGTCCTTTCTTAGTGGGATATCGTGTATCTGCGACCAAAGCGAAAGCAGTGAACAGCACTTCCCATAGACAACTAATTACGGCCGACTCCTTGACTCCGACGACAATGATGATGACCTTTTTGGAAAGCAGACCACACTTGCAGTAGATACAGATACTCGTATGCCACTCCGTCCTCATTTGGGTGAGATCATTAGACTGTGAGTGAGTTCAAGAGTCTCGACTCTTCAGGTAGCCACTCGTATATAGACAACGTTACAGGTGTAACACACCGTTTCTATATGGGAATATGAAATGCGTTTATAATTGCGCTGTCGCGTAAGAGTCATCAATGTTTGATTACTCTCGTCAGTTTGTTGTTTGTGCGGCTGGCGCGTACAGACATGGTGGTGGTGTCGTACGTGCTGCATAGTATAGCTAAACCTATGGAAAAAAAATAAGTTATAGTTCCTCGCATTTTGAAAATACAAAGTCAACAGATGCGAGTAATGAGCTATTTTATATTTACTTAACTCAAGTGTCCGACGCGGTTGCGGAGGGGGCGGCTTTTTTGTCTCTATTTATGGCAGTGTCAACGTCAAAGTCAAGCCACCTTTGGTATTATGGTTCATCGGGTGCATAACGGAGTCTGCAGTGAAAATTGTTGATTTCTTTATCTTTTTTTTTTAGTGCTTGACCAAGATTCGATTTTTATCTGGTAAAGCATTCAACGTTTATTATGACACAAACGGATTGATGCTGGAGATCGTTTAGTAACATTTGTCTAAAGAAAAGTGGGGGAAAGTCAGAATGGATGCTATTTCGACACGAAAAGAGTAATGGACTGGCCAAGAAGGAATAATATGTCATACTATACTGCATGACGTAAAAATTGTAGCCCCTCGAAAGTTTTTGTAAATCTAAGAAGCCCACAAGAAAGTCAAAGGCCAACAGGAATAAGTCTCCGTCGCGGAACTTTTTAGACGATTTTCCTCCGAAAGTAGCATCTCATTTTGTAACTTTTAAGTCTGAGAGCAGAGTTAACTGAATTCAGTCTCCATAAATACAGCGCCAGCTGGTGAACGGTAATGAATGACACTGACGAATTGTTCATCAATAGCATTGTGATGATTAGTCCCCGTTTTGAGGAGTGCAGCCTTCCATTTCTTATTCTAAGTTCTGATTCTATTTGTAAGTCATTTCATTTATGGCACTGACATATTTGTCCCCCCTACAGTTAATAAAAGAAGCGCGAAGAGCATTGCTAACCTAATCACCAGCAGAAACAATATTGGCAACAAAATACAGCCTTGCACGATCCCACTTTAGATTTCTAATCCTGCTGGCAGCTTTCCTCTATGCAGATTGTGAGACTTAGGCCCTTCATAATATGTTGCTTGATAATCGCAACAACTTTATCGGACTCATCTATCCTGCTCAAATAAACTCTCTGTTGATACTTTCGAACGCCTTTTTGAAATCGAGAAACTACCGGTGAAGTGGTGAGCAGTATTCGACGAACTGGCAATATTCATTGATAAATCGGCAAGGTGTTGGGTGATGCAATAGTATCTAGTTCGAATGCCTGCTTGTTAGGCATCGAGAGTATTCGAGCTGTTCAATATTTCATTCATTCATTCATTTTCAATGGTCCGCTTGTCCATTAAGTGGGTCGCTGGTGTAGGTTGCTCAAGTGGACACTCCATAGCTCTACATTCTCCGCCATCGACTCTAAATCATCAAGGGCAATCCCAATACGGGACTTGATCTAACCATCTCATCCTTGGTCTACCTAGAGGACGCCTGCCCGATGATAAAGATTTCATAGCACGTCGTCGGATCCTGGTTGCGGACATGCGTTTAACATGACCAAACCACCGAAGCATGTAGATATTTGTAATCTCTATGGGTCACACCAGCGGAGGAATCTCATTTCAGCAGCTTGTATTCGCGATCTTATTCTTTCGGTCATTACCCAAACCACGACCATAAGTAAGAGTTGAAACAAACACCGAATTAAAGACTGACAACTTAGCTTTGCTACCAAGTTCAGTCCTCCTAATAACAGAATGACCAAGCTGTCTCAAAATTGACCCAGCCTGACCAATCCTACAGGAAAACTCGGCATTGCTTCTTTCATCACTTAAACTTCTCCACGTGTTTCAATGGGACTCCACTAACGCATTGAACAGGCGTTCTAGAGACGACCATCACTTCAGATTTGTTCACGTTAACCTTCTTCTCAGCTTCAGGCTACAAACCGATCGAGTGCGCGCTGAAGTTCAGTCTGAGAGGACCCAAGAATGACCAAGTCAGCAGCGAAGAGCAAATGACTTATCCTCAGATCTCCCAATTCGAAACGTTCTTCGCCAAGACTGCGCTGTAACATCCAGTACATATAAGATATAAGTAATGAAAAGGAGAGGCGACAAGACGCACCCCTGGCGAAGTCCAACGCCCACGGTGAAAGGTATTGATTTAACGCCGTTTACCCGAATACAGCTTTTACAGTTTGTGTAAAGAGATTGAATCAAAAGAGAACCGTCAACTCCATACTCCTGGGGCCAGATTATGTAAAATGAAAACGATCGAACGATATCGTTTCGACAATAGTTGTCTCTATCTATTGCCACAGATATGATAGAGGCAGGTTTAGTGAAAACGAAAGCGTTTTTCGTTTCGTATTTTACAAAATCCCACCCCTGTAATACATTCCAAAGTTTACCTCGAGGGACTAGGCCGTATGCTTTCTCCAAATATACGAAGCATGCGTAAACAGGTGTAGCATACTCCCAAACCTTCTCGAGCACCATTCTGAGAGTGAATAACTGCTCGGTTGTGCTTCTGCCGGGACGAAAACCGCACTGCTCATCTCCTAATCGTGCCTCGACCACAGCTCTGCAACGCGTTTCGAGCACCTTACAAAAAATAAAAATATTCAAAATTTTATATCTCAAAAACCACCGAATCGATTGAGCTCAAATTTCAGGCTATTTTAGGTATTGGCTCTGGAAGTTCCTGTGAAAATTGGTTAAAAATTTGACACAGGGGGGGTGGTGCCTTCCATACAAAAAAACATCTTCTATGGGGTAAAACTCGATGACGTTACAACGACTTTCATGATTCTTTTTTTGGTTTTGTTCGTATTGCTGTATTTTAGGTTTATGCAAAAAATCGATTTATTCGCATTTTACGATAGGTGACCTTGGCCGTCTGGTGGCCAACTGTTGCGGGCAAAACGGAGTTATGCCGGGTCCAGCTAGTTTTTAATTATTTTTCTTCTCTTCAAGATTGGATAGGTTTTTCGATTTTAAATAATCGAAAAGTTATTAAGTGTAAAATAATAATAAATTGTATACACCAGCAAGTTAGTTTTTTAGATGAAATATTCGTCACCTTGATTATGAGGGTCTGTACAAAATTCGAATGGACATTATTTTTGTTTCAATACCAACGGTACCACATTTGATAACCAACCAGCCAAAAGTATCTTTCCCCACCTATATAGAAAGAAGACAGAATCGGCAATCCCAATCGACGTACTATGACGTCTTGTTCATAGAGATAATTAGTAGGTACTCTATATGTATACAAATTCAATGTTACAACCAGCACCGACCACCAATTCGTCTGTTTGCATTCATCATCGTCGCACTGGCGATGTCACCTTAAAATATGTGACAACCCAAGCTTTTCTGTTTCTTAGGAAATAGCACAACCCCCGCATGTACGAGCGATGTTTAAAATTCCAAACCACGCTTAATTTAATTTTTCTGGTAACAATTTTATATATTTTTTTTTCATCAAAAATGACTTGTCCACCTCATGTCTAGTCGAAACCTTACAACACACCACAGAACACAGAACTCTTCCTATAGACATGAGCGACCAACAGCGACGTGTCAAACATACAAATTCACACTCGCCGGAGCCGATAGTAAATGCATGTGCGTGTGCATTAATTTAATAGTACAACCTCTTAGTTGTTATAAAGTTCACATAACTCATTCCGGGGTTTTACAATCGACGCTTTGAAAACGTGCCAGTGGTATACGCATTAAATAGCTATGCGTGCCCAGCAATAAGAAAACATTTCAATATACGCTTGAGCTAGCTCATATGAAATCAAATGGGTCCCCAGCTAGATGAAGATCCCTAAGCGACTCATTTTCTCGAGTGATGAACTATTGAAGCGTGAATTCGAGTGGATTATCGGGCTTCACCCTCTCCTTAAAGGTGGAACTGGAATGCGGTAGTTTTATTTGGAAATTCCCGCCGCGGCCGACCCCTTGTGAAAATAGACAACTGTTAGAGTAGCACTTGAAATAGGTGCTCTCTCAGCACTCACCACTTGAAGTAGGTTGAAATAAGCCTGTCGGCTTCGTTACGTCCTTGTCCTTGCGTTAGAAGCGGAAATTCAATTGTTTTCCCACTATCCTTATGCAATGGGTTTAGTTGTTGTGTAGTGTCATTATATAGTGGAGGATGAAAATTGACCAGCAATTTGAAGTGTGCTCTACTCATTTGAATAGAGGTCACCCTTGAGATAATCTCTTCACAACAAATGGTAATGCTTGTGCTTGTGCTTGTGCGAATGAATGATTTCCTAGTTGTTGTTGTTGTTTTTTATTTTTTCGAGTGTGCGATGTGAGCAAATTACGCTCATCCCTGTTTAGTGTTTCGCCACGTGCCAAATTCAGTGATGCAAATATGAAGAGGACAAGGGATGTAATGACGAGCCAGCTGCAACGTTCGATTGGGGGAATATATTTTAATTAAATAAGTTTTTACCAAAGTGACTTGGCTGTGGATAGTGTTTAGCTATATTTTCTTTTTTGTTAATAGAAGTACGAAGGTGGTTTTGGGATAGTTGTCTAGCTCAACTGAGAAACATATTGCAAAAAAAGCTTAGCATGGATGCGTAGTCATCTATTAAGTGACACTTTTTCTATAAATTAGTAATAGTAGAAACATTTTTACGACATAAAAAACGTCACTCGATATACGCTATTGAAAAGGTAGTATCCTTTGTAGGATTTCATTGAGCAATTCTTTGTATTCTAGACGAAAGAATTGAACTCAATATGTAATTTACCGCCATTAGGCATGTTTTTTTTTTGAAACCTCGCCAGCCAGCCGTTTATTTGGACAGTTTCCAACACAATTGCCAGCAAAATAAAGCCACGCCTAACAGCACACGAGCATTTCGTAGAAAATTATGCATTTGGTAGAGATATTTGATAAATTCTGGCAATTTTTTCTGAAATGTTGTGTGCATGCGATAAGAACGCCATTATGATTTAAGCAAATTGAACGGAAATTCTAAGCCACTTGTTGCTTTCAGCGCCACCTGTTTGTTCTTTGTGAATTGAATTTAGCCATCTGCCAGCCATCAGCCCTCCGGCTGGGGAGAAAATCAAGAGTTGTTGCCAGCAGGTTGTTGTTTTAATTAGCATGTGAAATGTGCCTCAACTGCCAAATACTGGCTGGCGAGGTTTCATAAAAATACAACTATTGACAATCTCGTAACGTTCGTTCTTCTTCTAAAGGTTATCTAGCCGCAGGGTTCACCACTCAAAATGCGCATAAAACTAAAACGAAGTCGGAACCACAAGCTTGCGTAAGAAGATTGAAGAGCTCTTGTACTTTGGCTTCTTATTCAATAACCCCCCAACGGATTGCCATTTGGATTACTTTCATGTTTCATAATTGAAATTGTTCGATCTTATATTCAGTCCTCCAGTCCACGGTCAATAGAAAACCGAAATACATAGTGTCATATTCACAAGCATTCTGTAAGAGGAGTACCACTTAGAGTTTTGAAAGAATCAAAAAACAACTACATAATAGCCTTTTACCCCTAAAGTAGCATTTTGTCTCGTATGGTATCCATTAGCCCAGACCCAGAGTTAACAAGGCCAATAACGGCCATCAGAAAAGTTTAAAGACTAGCGTGCATCGGGCTCACAATGAGAACTCTGACTGCCTTCAGTGTCTTCGTTCATTCCCAATCTGCTCCCGCTATAGACATATTTATGTGACATTTTACATGTAGCAGTGCCATGCGAATCAGCGAATAAAAAATCTGAAAATTTAACTAAAAAAAAAGAACATAATAAGGAACATTGCCTTCCTATCACAGATTACATCACGACATATCTAGACTTCAGTGGATCTTTCTAAGGCCTATCTATCCCAGTAGGAATGAATGGAAAAGTGGTCATATATCTGACACGCAATTCATTGCGGTGTAAACAGAAGAAGGAAGAAGAACCTTGCTTGGTATAGGCTCAAACATATTCTCTAAATCGCTGAACATATAAAAATAGCCTTGTTTTTTATGCAGAGTTCGTGGCAGTTACAATAGCCGCCCGCGTTAGAGGCAATACTATCGAAAGGCATCATTTCCTTTTTCGATGGCCAGGCAGCTATAAAGGGGACAGCAGAAATGTCTTCCCAAGTGGAGAATTGACTGTCTGAATTCAAACTATTCAAAAAGCAAGTAAAAGTGTTATCATCGGCCTGGTCGATGCTTTGATACCTCCACTATGTATGTACTGGCACAGGTACAAGGTACATGCATGTGTCTAATATTGGTTTTGTATGGGAGGTACCAGAACTTGACCGCCATAGACAATTTTTTAATACATACCAACTTGATAACGGTAAAAACAAGTAATCTAACAAAATTTCATTCACCTAAGTCGATTCGTTTGGACGCTATTGTGACAGACAGACAGACGGACATGTCTAAATCGATTCAGAATGTGATCCTGATTTAGAATATATTATAGGGTCTCCGATGAATCCTTCTTGGCGTTACAAACGTAATGACAAAGTGAATATACCTTCCTGCGGAGTGTATAAAACCAATTACTCAGACGCCTTCTGATGATAAATTAGTTCTACCAAAGTGACTGTGTCTACGAGTTGTTCTTAATGTTATTCTCTCAAAACAATAATTCATAGAATGAAATTCGACAAAATTTCCCAACAGAAATTGTCAGGGTCAATCCCAACTAGCGAGAATCGTTGTTACTCCTCACTTCCTCACTTCCCCACTCAGCATAAAGGCAATAACTACGCGAAAATAAAATCGAGGCTTTTATAGCACTGTCGTGAACGGCTCAAGTTCCTTTGAACATATGAACGCATTCAGACAATAAGAAATCTGGCGAATTAGCAATAACAGGTTCTACCAGCTGTTTCAGAGCAGACTGATCCGTTTGTGGCTATAGGTAGGATAGGGCGGGGCTAGTTGGGCCACGCGAATTACTCCGAAGCAGTAATCTCTAAAAGAACAAGATCATACACAAGTGAAGCTTGCACAATAATCAACACGTGCAAAATCGGTCCTAGCTGCATTTTATCAGAAGGAGAAGAAGCACATTAAATTTTCGGTTTTAGCTTGAAAAAGTAGACAATTTGTCGTTATTCCTTTTATTATTTTAGTGGTGATAAGGTTCAAGATAAACATTAAGGTAAGGTTTTGTCATGAACTACATTAATATATTTTAGTAGTAGGTATACGAAATTGGACAGTTTTAGGTATTTTTGTTTTTTTCTGACACATGTTCATCAAACTAGGTGTGGGGCATGTTGGGCCAGGTGGACAAATTTGCCGCGCTAAATAAATAAATACATGTGTTAGTGTTATCTGTATGTACATTATTATTTGTTAGAATGCTTACGTAGAAGCGAAAAACTGAGAGAGCTGCCGAGTGAGGGATACAGTGCTATACTTGTCGAAAGTGGGCATACAAGTGTTCACCTGATGTTATATACAAGATGAAGAATTTGTTGTTTAGAATTCTATTTATTTGATATGTTTTGAATAAGATACTCGGCCCTAGCAGGGTATCCGTCGAAACGGAGAATTCTCCGCAACGCATGCTCCGTCGGAGACTCAAATTACATTTGAGGTATCCGTCTTCGCAAAAGAAAAATTAAAATGCGACGACGCATCGATTTGACATAAGTCATTTCGGGGTTTTCGTATTTAGTGCTGTTTTTTTTTTTTTTTGTTTTTGTCTATCAACACTTCACTGCAAATCGTTAACAAATTCCGCAGCAAATTCCTGTCGGAGCATATTGGAAGAAAATTCGTATGAAGCTGTCAAAAATATCAGTAAAAAAAACGCGCTTGATCGCACTGAAACGCAAAAGGCCAGTGTGCGTTGCATATTTGTGGGAACAACGTTCCGAAAAGCTGTTCCGAAGTATACCTCGTAGCAAAAATCGTCCGATTCGTATAAAATCGGAGAATTTGGCGTTCCGACGGATACCTCGCTAGGGCCGACAACCTGGCTTTTTTGTCCTTTATGGAGCTCATTCTTTCACTTTTTAGGCTGTGGTCCAACTTAGCCCACTTACTGGCCCAACTTGCCTCACCAAGTTGGGCCACTTGGACTTGGATGCATTTTCCCTTGCGGATGAATATTTTCAATTTTTTCCAAAAACATTAAGAAGTACGAACTCTATTCTATCTTTCGATACCACTCTTGAAGGTATAGTATGTATAATTTGGTTAAAATAGGAATTCAAACTAAAAATATTCGAACTCGCCCCGCCCTACCATAACCCGTTGAGACTAGGCCATTAGATCCACCACAGATTGTTTTTGAACCTCAGCACCTGGATTCGATAGGATAAGGAAGACCGAACCTCCGTTTTAGCAACAAAGTGCAGTACTAAATAGCACATTTAGCGTTCGGCTTATAAATTTTACAAACTCGACGTTTTTCAAAATTATCTATTGTGATTTCTGACCTACGAAATATTTAAGACGAATGATAAGAATGAAAGGCTCAAAATATCATGAATAACACGGAGTTTGGTCTGAATATCTGCCGAAGCAATATGCAAAGGATGGTGGGCTGCATTCACTTTTATGTAACATTCAGCCTGAATGTTTTTAGGTCACAATATGTAGTTCGTTTGATATTAAATTCGAAGAATCTGAGGTTGTTAGTACCTCGCAGCATCAGTACAGCATAAACATTGTTCAGTGAAAAATTAAAACCGAGATCCCTTTTGATAAATTAAAAGTTTATATACAGAATTTATTTAAGAAAAACTACATCTTACCACAAATAATGATGAATGCAAAAAGCTATCCGAAATTCGAAAAAAAAAACTGATAAAAGTTAGATTCTTCCTCAGCAAGAAATGGCTTGACAAACACTACCGCATAGCATACAATGAAAAACACAAAAGCACAGTTTTCATATGAATACTTTTTTTTTTTTTGATTAAATTTATATCGAAACACTTCCACAGTTGTCGTTCATCAATATAACACACACTAACACACAATTGGACAAACAATAATAACGCAGCTGCTATGTGCGTTATGAATTACTCAGCACACCTTGCCAAAGGATCAGAAATCAATATCACAGTCACAGACAAACTTAAGTTAAACGCTCTCTTTTTAACGATCAAAGAAAGTTGTTAAATATTTACTTTTAACAAAACAAAAACTGTTCCTATTAGAAAGCACAAACAAATAAAATAATTTAGCAAAGCCGACAGATAAATGCGCGACGCACTACACTTTTTGAATTCCCAAGCGTAACTGTTTTGTATGGTGTGGCGGGGTCGTATATCCTGCCAACGAACTCTCTGCGGCATTCACCAAATAGCTGATATGGTATTGTATATCAGCCCTTATATTAATGGAATGGTGGTAGTAGTAGAAGAAACATTATTAGGAATAGGACAATCAACCCTCTGGCATATAGGGATCGAAACAACTATAATCGACACAACACGATCGAATGGAATTTGTAAAATTCTATGGAATTCGTGTGCACCCCGAAAACTATTTTAAAAATTCTATCTGTAGTTGCATGGATGTATTTGTGTGAAGGAACCCTCGAAAAGAACAGAATATCAAAACAAAATTCTTAACAGGTAGCTAGATGAATGAAAATACTTCTTGTAGGGATGTTGTCGAGTTCAATTTTGAATAATGTCCAATTAGAGATTTTTTGACAGATGTTAGAGTGGTCCAAGTGGTGGTGTGTTTGACCTCTCGTGAGAAAGTTCACTTGGCCTGTGGTTTGTAATGGACCAAAGATGGAAGATTATTTTCCAGTTCACACAGCAAAACATTTCAATATGAAAGCGCTTAGACTCTAGGAGTGGGTTTCGGATAATTATAGGCGAGTTACTCAAGTGAGTTACCACGGAAGGTCCATCAACGCCTAGTAGTGGGTTTACGATATTTATAGGTGAGTTACTTACCAGTATATGAGTTTTAAACTCAGTGAGCTGGGGACCCCGATATTCCACAATTAGAACTGATATTTGGAAGGCCCATCAATGACCATTAGGAAAATTGCGATAAGTCGGTGGGGGTGTAAGGAAAGTCAAATAATTAAAACCGAACTATTGACGTTTTCGCATTGCAGTAAACTTTATAAAATTGGCAAGGCCAACGTGCAACCTTGACCATTTCTATACTGACTTCCTTAATTTACTTTAGATGGCGCTCACAGTCCAGGGTGGACCACGGCCTCAACCAACAAGCCCCTCGAGCCAGCTCGGTCCCTAGCTAGCTGCCTCCAGTTACACATACCAAGTTGTTTGAGGTCTCTCTCCAATTGTGCGCGCCACCTAAGGTGGGCTCTTCCTCTGCTTCGTTACCCTCAGGGGTGGTGTCATTGTTGTCCCTAGGCTCCACCTGACCCAGCCATCTCAGTCGCTGTATCTTGAACTTTCTGACTAGGTCAACGTCGCTATATAGCCCATAAAGTTCGTCTGTCAATCTTCTCCTCTACACTCTGTCGATGCAAACTGGACCGAAAATCACTCAAAGATTCTTTCTCTCAAAGCGTGCCAAGAGGTTTTCATCAGCTTTCGAGCAGGTGCATACTTCTGCACCATTCATCAGGACCGGGATGATTAAGGTCTTATACAACATTTCCTTGGTTATGTGAGAGAGGGATTTACTTCTTGGATGCCTTTTTAGCCCAAAGAAACAGCGATTGCCAAAAGTGATTCGTCGTTTGATTTCTAAGTGAGAGTGAGCAAAAAATCTCAAGACTACTTTTAATGTCAGTAACAAGTGAAATACATTTGATAGACATATAGGATTACAGTAACGCTGCATACGGAAGAGACATAAACCTACATTCAATTAAGAAGTATGAACAAAATATAGTACAGATTATGTACTAACAAAACCACTTGTGACCTTGAAGAAGGTATTTCCTTTAAACGATACTTATTTCTTGCTGGATTATTTATATCCCAAGCGAAAAAGCATCCTTGCTGGTTTCAAAATTATTTTATAACTGAATGTCGACTGTCCAAAACTTAATTTTGCGCACATCAAACAAATGGGGAACTAGAGTTGAACAAGTTTTTCTTACCCGAGCTACACTCCCTGACCGTAAACTGACCCTCTCTATACCGCCTGCAAAGACAATACACCTCATTTGAAAATCTCCAGCCCCACTCCAACAGCCTGCCCTATTCAAAAATATTAATTTATCAATTTCTAAATTCCTGTTCACTTTTCCACAACTAAGGAAAAAAGTCGTCCATAACCTTCAAACCAGAAAAGGTAAGTCTATCCGCCTCCACTAACCTAGCTTTCCAAAAATCCTCTCTGTCAGAAAGGGTTGCTGTTCGACATTTGTGTTGGTAGTTTACTCTATTTTTTTTGTTACCTAAACTTGGAATGTTGTATCGTATTCTAGGACAAAACTTCCAAAAACTCACTTTATACCTTTGAACGCTTGCAAACAAAGTAGCCCACAATCACCATTTGCTGTGCGACGACGACAACGCTGTGTGTTGTTACGGCGGAAAATACATTTTTGGAATTCTTCGCAACATTTCAATATAATATTCCTGCTGCCGCCACCCTCAGAAAAAAAAAAAAAAAACACATCCATAAAGGACGACAAGGGGTTGGATGCAAGAGAACGCAGAAAACCCTGAAACGGAAAACCACCGAACCGATGACAGCAGCAGTAGTAGGACTGCTTGGTTACTCTGAAGGAGTAAGTATGCCAAACTAACTTCAATTCCAATGTTACGCAATGCACTCGCTCGTGCACTAAGGGCTGCAATGGAACCCATACAGCATATAGCACCGTACAGTACTTTTTCTGTTTGTTATTGTATGCACAGCTTTGCACCCTTCCTTGTGGCAACCCAAGGGGTCACAGCTCACAGTTATGGTGTGTTTTCTGAGTCAGAATATGGTTCCTTGTGTCTGAATTATTTGGTGGTGCATACATTCTGGCATTTCCCTTTTGCGAAAGGACACGCCAATACAATATACGACGGCTCAGCATAGCCTTGCATGAATTTATTTTTAGGGGAGAATTTTCGTTATCCTCCCTGCGACACAGGAATAGGCAGGTGTGTACCGTTCATCGGGTTGATCCTTACTGGTTTCGTAGTTGTGTAGCTCTCGCCTCGGTTCAAAGGATTCATTGGATTCTACGACTATTAATTGCGGAACGGTAATAGATTACGACGACGACGACGACGAGAAGGGGTGCATGCCGTGCCACTGTCATGCCTCTCTACAACTTGAAAGCCCATGTAAGATGACATATCAGAGATACGACAACGACTAGAGTAGAGACAGAGAGTTGGATTAATAAAATATGCAGAGCAGATAGCTGTGCGTTATTTTGTTGACCATTGTCATTAATTTCGTTCATTTATGATTTAGCAACCGAAGCGACGCGACAATGGTGATGTCCTTTCAGGTTTTTAATTAAATAGTGGATTGTTGAGTGGTCGTTTGGTTAGGCAATTGAGTGTTGTTCTTGAGTTGTGAACTGGAAACTGGAAGTTCGCAGGTTGGGTTCGACTTCGAATTATAGATAGTCATAAATATTTGTAATCAAACGATGCATTTTGGAAGAGGTTCTTTGGGATTTTATGGAATTACTGTAAGCCCGATGGATGTGATGGCAATCTATTGTTTATGATTCAAATATCCATCAAGTCTGTGCAACTATGCGAGAGTTTTCTACACCGAATTTCGATAGATATTTTGTTTTTGAAATTCTTTAGTCGGCTCTCACATTGAGGCAACAATCAATAAGCAACTGGCAATAGGAAACACGCAAAATTATCGCTCACAATTATTTTACTTTGAATTAAATTAGAGGTCTCACATCAAAGCAACTAAATATCGCTCGAACGAAAAATGTTGCTGATTGCTTATTGGCAGTTGCTATAGAAACTATAGTTGCTTATTGCTTGTTGCCTCAATCTGAGAGCCGCCTTAAGTAGGCAAACGTCACTACATTACAAACTTCAAAAACTATTAAAAAAGATTTGAAAATGGAAACAATCCTTTCCTTACAACCTAAGTCGGGCTCTCACATTGATGCAACATTCAATAAGCAACTGGCAATAGGAAACACTCAATATATCACAATTATTTTACTTTAAATTAAATTAGAGACGGAGACCTCTCACATCAAAGCAACTAAATATCGCTCGAACGAAAAATGTTGCTGATTGCTTATTGGTGCTTGTTGCCTTTTTGGTTTAAACCTTTTTCGACATCAAATGATTCCGTCGTGTTCTTTTCCACATTGACGGAGCAGCGAGATTTCTCCATCGTCATCCTGCACAGACGGACGAGTTTTCCAGGGATGCCGAAATTTAAAATGGCTTTGCATAATGCGTCCCTACATACGCTATCATAGGCGACCTTGAAGTCGATAAAGAGGTGATGTGTATCGATCTGGAATTCCTGCGTTTTTTCTAAGATCTGCCGGAGTGTGAAGATTTGTTCGATGGTTGACTTTTCGGGCCTAAAACCGCACTGATATGGGCCGATCAGGTTCAGGGTATTTGCGAAAGGTTTTAGGCGTTCACACACTACAGCCGACAGGATCTTGTACGCAACATTCAGGAGACTTATTCCTCTGTAATTGACAGAGTGTTTCCCTCTCTCTCCCTCCCTCACGATGCTGAGGTTCCATTCATCGGGCACACTTTCTTCCGACCAAATTTTGCAGAGAAGTTGGTGCATGCTCCTTACCAATTCATCTCCCGCCGCTTTAAACAGCTCGGCCGGTAGGCCATCTGCTCCAGCCGAATTGTTGGACTTAAGCTTAGATATCGCTATCCTTACCTCATTCTGGTCGGGTGGACGGAACTTTTGGCTATCATCGTCCGGAATGAATGTATCGTTCTGCCTGACAGCGGCATTTTGGTCGCATTCGCCGTTTAACAGTCTGCAGAAGTGGTCTTTCCAAATCCTCAGCACCGACTGTGGGTCTACCACCGTATTCCCATGCTCATCTCTGCAGGCTTCTGTTCGGGCCTTGTATCCTTGCGCAGATCTTTTTACCCTCTGGTAAAACATTCGAACATTGCTCCTGCAATAACTTCCCTCAATAGACTCGACCGCTTGCTTCTCGTGCTCTTTCTTTTTCCTTATGAGAAGTAGATGTTCCTCCCTTCTTTTTTGCCCGTAGAGCTCGCGGGCAGCTCTCGAAGCAGCTCTGGTTTTAGTTTGCAGCATCGACTGATAGGCTGCGGTCTTGTCTGCCTGTGCTATCCGGCACTCCTCATCGAACCAGGGGTTTCGTTGTGGGCGCTTAATGAAACCCAGCACTTAATTCTGATGGAGATGCGTTTGCTAAAAGGTTAAGGGAGACGCGGTCGGCAAAGGTTCTGGCGGTCTCTTGCGATCGTAGTCTTGTTAAGTTAAATCTTCTAACTGCATCCGTCGGGTGTTGTTGCGCAATGGATATCCGCATCCGTATACTTTGGCTACTACCAGATAGTGGTCCGAGTCTATGTTAGCCGCTCGGAACGTTCGGACATCCAAGACACTGGAGGCATGCTGCTCAGAAATATGGGAGCATAAAATCCAGCTAAATTAAGATTTAAAAATATATTTTTCAAGGTGTATTAAATCGATCCAATGCTGACCAAGGTACTGATGTTGATTGCGAGAATGTAAGCTTGACATTTCTCGTATTATTTGATCCGTAAGTTACACGTTAGACAAACAACTTTTGAATCTAATGATACCCATTTGAAAAGTAAGCCTTTCATCATTTTCGACCCACTCTTTTTGTTCTAGGACTAGGTACCCAGTGTTGGAAGGTAAAATCGGATTATCTACTATCCATCTGGAGTGCTAAGCTAAGTATGAGTACATAGAGAGGGACAGCAAGTTGGCCAACTCTTTGTTGCTGACGGGTTCGCTCTTCCATTCATCCTAAAAATAAAACTGACACAAAAGGCAGACCTAGTCCTATACAAGACAGTCTCACCAACTGTTTATTTACTTGTATGCTATTTTTATAATTAAAGAAAAGAAAGTTGTAAACTTCTGTGAAGCACAAAGTTAGGCTCTCAGTTAATTCAGCCCCGCCATATAAGCCTTTTAGGTCATTGCACAAGCTGTGACTTTCTCAAATCGCTGCGGACAAGCTTCTCTGAAACGAGGCACATTCAAATACCTTCACCTCGATTCAACTATTAAAGAATGCTCATTGATATTGAAGAATTTCCGTTACAAACAGCCAGCGTGCACATCACCTTTTGAAAATAATTAAAACAACTTTGCACCAGCCGCAACCGCAGCACAAAAAGTCCAATTAAATTCCAATTTGAGAGTGCACACGGTGCAGTTGCTTGTAAAATGTTTAATAACTTTTGCAAAATCATGTTACACTTTTCCATGCAAAACGGACCGCGCCGCGGCTGCGCTAAAGGGTTTTGCACAACTCTATGTAGTCGCCCGGCTTAATTACCACGGAACACATAACACAATGCACTTGTAGTTTAATTCACCAAATCTATCTATTAAATATCTTTGAAGCGAAATAATTCAAATTTTATTTTCGCAACGCAAACATGCGCGCCTGCGAGTTCTAATGAATTTTCCGTCGCATCGGGACGGGGAGGGCTCACTTGGCTGAACAGCTACACAATCCTCGTGGGGAATTGGATGGATGCAACAGTGTTGCTACGATGAGCCCGTCGCGTCGTCATTGCACGGTGTTGCACTCCCCTTTTGGGTGGAATTACAAGCGTGGCAATTTCAAAAATTACATGCAGCAACACAAATCGATGAGCGCAATGCCTATATGCCTGCGCTCGTGGTTGGTCTACTTAGGAGCAACAATCGAATCGAATATTAGAAATCCTCCGTTCTTTTGGTGGTATCTGGTATGTTCGTCTTTGCGGTTCGCGATTTGCGAATCACTCTGCCATTGGCTTTGCATTCGGTCTCCACGTTTAGAAATCAAAGTTGTGAAGTTTTTCTTTTATTTTTTTTTTTTTTGCAATTTAGCTCGGCTTTGCCTCATCTTTTCAACATAAGTAGTCATCGGATTGTTTGTGATCGCTGATTTCCATGGTGCAGTTGCATATAGTTACGCATTAATGTTGCATTATAATTGGAGTCATTCATAAAGTGCGCTCTGCATGTACGAGTGGATGTACCTATGTATAGTTGCAGTTTGGTGATTTAGTAGGGCATATTGGTGGAATACCGTTGAGGCTGCTATATTTTCTAAACAAAAATGTGCGCATAATTACGCGGGGAGTTGAAAAATAGCAAACCAATTCAAATGAAAACGCCCATTGTTGGGTGTAGAGATTAACCTTCGGCCTCATTGGATGTTTTGAATGGCAGTTGGATTTGTGCGGTATTGAATAGGTACAGGTACAGGTATCCCAATCTAAACCGACTTCCAAGTGTATGCATGTTATGGGAATTGCAATTGAAAACAAAAGGCTGAAATTGTTACAGCAGAAAAGAAAAAATATAAATCATTAGATATATATAGATCAATAATAAAAGAATTGGCAAATTATACACAGTCTTCTCAGGCGGTTAACCTTTTTTGGGGATCCCTACGTTATACCCTTTTCCAAAATCCCTTATTGGACATATTCTCTCATATTTTTTCTTCTCTTTTTCCAAAATGTCCCGGGACAAACTAAACCTTGCATATACCCAACCTTGCACCTACTCCAAATCCTAGAGTGACCCCAAGCAGGGGGGTTGCAGGGGAGCAGCATGGCCCCCCATACGTATCTCATTTTTTAACACCACTTTAAGGTATCGCGGCGACAGAATTAATAACACCAAATCTAAAAATGGGCGATTTTGCCCCTGGGGATTTTCTCTTAGGGTCTTTTGGAGTATAAGGGATTTCAGCACAGGGGATTTTTGAGAAGGGGATTTCGGAAAAGGAGATTTCAGCACAAACCCCTTTTTTTTGTTGTCACTTTTGTTGCAAGAGAGACCACAAATTTAGCACAGAACTATAGAAAAAGAATCGTTATTAAGTGATCAGCTGACAGGCAATTGATGTTTATAGTAAAAAATTGTTTAAAATAAAAATGAAGGCCACCGGTCGCTGTTTTATAAGTAATGTGTGTATCAAATTGAACCCTCGGAGTGTCCTAAATAAATGGGCCAGTTTAAAAGCTCACTTGTGTTATGTGAAAACTTGTTTGTAAAATATATACCGCAAATTGCATTTTTTTTAGGATGCCTGAAGAATGAAGATGGATCGAAGAATTTAAATAGATGTCACCCCAGATAGGACAGAGCGAAGTAGAGGCACTATAGCACAAAAGGACTGACAGGTGCTTATAATTGAAGATTAAGCTAATGTGGCGAAACGCAAAGAAGATTCTTTATTTGGAGGTGGTTAACAGAATTAAAAAAGGGCTGACCGACTCATAATCGTATATCTATCCAATAGCTCGTAACGAGGCTTATAGCGTTGTTGAGCATAGCGGGTATTTTAAATTATTTTTTTGACGGCGACCGTAAAAATACGTATAGTGGATAAGACCACACAAGGTACATTTATGTAACTTCTTACGACATTTTCAGCAGCATTATCGTAGATCTGTTGTCACTCATAAAGACCAGTCGAATAGGTGTCAGTTGAATTTAATTGGTATGCTGTACGATTGCTGCCGTAACAAAATATCAAATTCTAGCATTATTCACGCTTATTCTGAGATTCGACCGAATCGAGTATTGAAAACCTTCACTCGAATAAACTTTTCACATTCTAAGTTTCGAGGGAAACAAGTTTATTATCGAATGATTTCATTTGATTAAAGATGGCATTATGTATTTTTGGATGAAAAAATTATCAAATTCAAGCGAAAAATACTACCAAGACAAGTCTAATCCACTTAATGTGCCCGACGAAATATAGGTTTGCATTTGGTATTACGTTTGTTGGAAGCTACCGGCTAAAAGTAAGCAACATATCTTTCGATTTATGAAAAAACAATTGAACTTAGTCTAAATTTTTAAATAGAGCTTTCGATTACAAATTTTCGCTCGAATACAATACTCGATCCAATCGAAACTGAGAATGTGAAGAGAAGTGAACAAAATGCGAGTTTCCATCGAGATTGAAAGTTGGAATGTCAGTGTCAGATGGCTAAAATCGAATGACAATCGATTCGATTTGCATCTCAGAATTACGGTGATTTTTTCACTTTCACAAAGCGTTATAAGGCCAAAACACATTTTTAGCACTATAGACCCAATTTGATCTACGTCTTTTTTCCAAAGTGAAATAATGCCACATGTCAGAATTTGGCCAATGTCACTTTGACAAAGTTTGTTCAGTTTGTCTCATAAACTCTAGAACACTCAACAAGCCAAAAGTGGGCAGAATGGTTAACAAAACATTCTGCTCTTTTTTAAGATTCTATTTGGAGCTGTGAAAAAGTTAATTAGAATCATATATTTCTGCGGGTAAAGGGGTGACTGTGTGACACTGACAGAATTTCTGGTTGAAAATTTATTGCAACAATCGTGCAATTAGCCGTTATACTGGTGTTGCTCGGCCTCCGTGGAAATAAGTTTTGACGCTGACGATCCACAAAACTATTCAGACTTTAACAGCATTGACTACTGTCAATTATTTTAAATGGATAACTTTTGGGAGCAGTGGCTCAGTGAACTTTTTTTTTAAGCTACCGCCATCGTCCGATAGATGGGTTTCTCAAATAAATCACAGCAATTTATTAATTGCCGCCCTCAATGGGAAGTGGTAGGCAATTGCTTTACTGAAAAATTGGAAATGTCAGATCCAGTTACCTCAAGAGCAACATACTTTTATTCAGAAAGGGGTCAACTTCAACTAAATGCTAGTACGTCAGAGCCCATAAAGCTAAACGCTTAACAACGCTTGTACCAAAACATTAAGTCATTAAGATCGATTTACCTAACAGCCATAATCCGCAAATGCAACCCACTTAACTTCCAAGTCCAAGACTATTTAATTCCAAACGAGTCCCCATCAATAAATGGCTTATAACAAGACAAAAATGGCTTCAAAAACAAAACTCAAACACTCTATATATCTAAATTTAATCGGCCATTCAATGGCGATCAATTTAACAAAGTTAACTCGGCTAATGAATTCAATCAATAACATTAACTACTTCCACGAAAACCAGTTCTATCTGTGTGCTGTTGGTGTTGGCCAGGCTGTGCTCCCCAGCTCGAAATCAAGACCTCAACGTGCGCCCCCACTGCACGACATGACCAACTTACATCAAATTGAACGAGGCGCACTGAGACGCTCGGACAGATGCAACCCAGACCCAGTGTGCATTCATTCAAAAAAAAAAAAAAAAAAAAAAACTAAAAATCAAAAAGTTCATCATCATCATCATCATGCATCATTATATCGCTTGTGGGGTTTTCTCCTTCTTTCTGAACCAACAAAAAAAGCGCGAAAAAAAGTGGGAAACATAAAACGAGACCAGACTCAAGCCAGAACGAGTAAACGCGTCCAGATCTCTGTATATACAATGATGAGTCATCGGCATGATCATTTCGCGTTGCCCCCCATTGGGTCACTAAACACACTCCATCACCAATACAACTGCAGGCGCATAGATACTCTCGCTCAGTGACTGATCAACGGCAACGCTTAAGCGATTCTCAAGCGCAAAATTATGCATACGCGTGTAATGTGTATAGTTGGCGTTTGCCTTTGCATTCTCTATCTTCCATCATATACTCCGCCACGGTTTGTCATTTTTGTTTTGGGTTTCTAGAAAACCAGAGCAAAACGGGCATTAACGCAGTACGGTCTTCACATGCATGATTGCGATCTCATGTAACAAGGGATGAGTACGTTTACTATTTATTTATTTTTTGCTCGTTTTACTCTGATCGTTCAACTGGTGAAATTGAATGAAGCAAACAAGAAAACAAAAAGGAAAATTATTTGAAGGAAGAATGTGTGATCAGAATGCTGATATCTGCACAAAATAAAAAAAAAAAAACGCAAATAAAATATATGTATTTTATAAAAAAAAAAAAAAAAACAAATTGCTTCGGTAATACGAGGTGGTTGTTTGAATAGCAGTAAAACTGAGTCACAGGCTATTTGTTGAGTAATCACTGTTGACTAAAAATTTATTCAAAATGTATACATATTATTTTTGAGCGTAAATTAGGTTGAGAACCCAGTGGTGGGACGTGGAAGTCGGGTTTGCTAAAAAAAAAACAAGTCATATTCGCGTGAGGGTTGCTGATCTGCCAACGAGCTAGAATTGATCACTCGAGGCTAAATATGAATGTTTAACTTTAAATCACATTTACACATATTTTCTCATCAACTATACATTTTTAACTTTCTCGTATACGTAGTAAGAGAAAGATATTTTTTTCGTACAAAATTGAGATTTTGATCAATTCTGACATTACGATGATAAGGGAACTTAAAAAAGTGGGTCTTGCAATTCTGTCCGTCCGTATGTCTGTCTGTCCCACCCCCGGGGAATCTAAACGCTTGGACGGATATGCTTCAAACTTCGTATTTAGAGTTTGTGGGCTTACCGATAGGAGGCGTTTTTTTGTATGCTAGCACTAATATTAACAGTACTTCCCATATAAAAATTTTACGAAATATTAAACAATTTAGATTTTTTTCAAAAACGTCTCTTACGATTTGAACCAAAATTGATAGTTGAGTTAATGTAGGCATGCTTAACATGACCGCATACCCAATTTTACGCTAAAAAGTCCAGCAACGGCAGTTTTGAAAATTGGCTTTTTCTCGAAAACGGTAAAAACGATTTAAAAAAAACTTATTTTTAAGATACTATTGTCATTCTTAACTTGATAGCAAACTCAGTTTTTCCCTAAAAAGACTGCGTCCTTTGATATCCACCCAAATCCCTAATAATAGTACTTTAAAAAACTGCTCATATCTCAAAAACGCCATTTTCGATTATGATAAAAATGTAACTGGCAGGAAATGCTTAAATCCATAGTAATACTATTTCCTCATAATTATGCGTCCTTCGATTTCCACCCCAATTGCTAAAAATAATACTTTAAAAACTGCTCATATCTCGAAAACGCCATTTTCGATTTGGATGAAAATGTAACTGCTAGGTAATGTTTATATCTTGAAGAATACGTCGTACTTAGTTTTCAGCTAAACAGTTTAAAAACAGTGATTTTCGAATCCAAAGTTGTAACATTTGTCAGCATAATTTTACAAAAAACCGTTCTAACGATTTTGATCAAAATACATATTTAAGATAACATAAGCATTCTAAACATAATCACGTACTTAGTTTTTCTCAGAAAACTCGAATATAGCTGTCTTATGAATATTTCTCATTACTACCCAAATCCCGACCATTGAGACCACTTTTTTTAAATAATCAAATATGGAAATTCAGTGTCGGTTCGGGGTGAAATTTGGAAGTACCTAAGTAATAAAGTGTTGTAGTTACTTTAAGTTAATTAACAAGGGTTCAGTTACTAAGCCTGCGTACATCTGAAGTGGACATGATTTCAAACGTAAAATTTGCTGAAATGACTCTGAGATTCTGCGAGATTCGCAATAAACGAGAAAGTTTCGTGCGACCCAGACGTGCACATTTTTTGGTTTTCGTCAATGGGGTCCTAATGTAAGTTACTTTTTCGATCACTCTAGCCCCGTTTTCAGACCCAGCAAATATTGGCTTGGGATAAAAAAAAATCAGTATTGTGGCAATAATGCCAATTATAAGGAGCTTTAAGATTGGCCTACATAATTTTTAATACAATTATAAGCATATACAATATACAACCACAACCTCATACACATATGTATGTGAATTAAAGATCTAATACCCATAAACTCTTATTAGCCCGATGATTAAGGGCTCTTCTCAAAGTTCGAAATTTTGTTGCCTCAAAGAATGAGTATATGAGATGGCCTTCTGCACTTATAATATTTTTTTTTAATCTCTTGATGGTCCTGTTTATGGGGTAAAAAAGTCATCCACAGTGTCAAGCTTTTCAAAATAGGCGTTGATAGATTATAGTTGTAAAAATGCCTAAACAATGTAAGTGAACTAAATAAATCAGCAAAAATCAGTTAATGCTGGTCTCGTTTTCCGGTCGTTGGTAGAAGGTGCGGAATGTGAAGAAGTTCAAGGTGAGACATTTCGTCTCAAATGAAGTACCAGTAGAATGCATCCAGCGATTGGCAGATTTCATAAAACTCACAGTGATGGTTGAAACATTTTTAGGTATTATGTCAGATCTTCCCTCTTTTTTCAAGAAGTGCGCGATGAGTGTAGCTTTTTATTATAACATGGCAGTCAAGATATCTTTCTTTAGCTACCATAGGCTCTGTGGTAGAGAGAAGATCAAACTAAGAAGTACGTTTAGCTCTTCCTAAAGTCCTGGGTGTCTTATTTTCTTTTGTAGTAAAGGGTTTCTCTTTCTGATTCTACAGATTGTCAATTTTACATTTGGAAGTTGACTTGTGATTATTAGGGTTTGCCATCTTACGATGAATAGATTAACTCCAGAACAATCCGTGCAAATGGTGTTAACCTATTTTGAAAACCATGGTTCGGCTCGTCAAACCTATCGTGCGCTGCGTCCAATTTACGGTCGTAATAATCGTTCGTCTAAACAAGTTATTCGGAACACGATGAATCGGTTTGTACCTGTATTTTCTGGTGGAAAATACGCAAAAATGGCCGATTACACGATTAGGAAATGACTTAAGTAACAATTGAATTGTTTCGCTGGCTGTATGGCATGTGGCACAGTCTTGTTGAAACCACATGTTGGTCACATCCACAACGAACACCATTAATTGTTACTGCCTGACCAGCCGCATTCTCGAAGAGAAATTGTTCAAAAATGCCTCCAGCTCAAAACCGCACCAAACAGTCACGCGCTGTGGATGCATTTGTTTCTCAATAGTCTTCAATTCTTGAGTCAATTGAACTTTGTACTTGTACGTATGAAATTTCAAGTTTTTCGTGAGAATTCGCTGTAGAGAGCTTTTCGAAATGCTCAATTCTTGAAAACGGTGCCGAATGGATTTTCCTGGACTTTCAGCAATACTCTCGCGAACTGTTTCGTTCGATATTTTCTGTTAAAGGACTTCTGTGACAGGACACCCAGAGTGTTTAAAATCTCTAATTGATCCAGTCGCCCTGAATTTTTCAATTATTCTCTTCACAGTTGATGGTTTTAAGTCACTATGACGGCCATATTTTGTTCGAAAATTGCGAACTGTAGCTGGCAAACTTTCATTATTTTTAAAATATTGCTCAACAATGAAAATGCGTTGTTCTTTCGTATAGCGCTCCATTTTTACTAACCCAGAACTGTCAGCTGTCACATTGTTATCTTTTTTGCCGTAGGCATCACTGTTGTAGGTACTATTAAATGGCGCAAAATTCAAATTTTACGTGAATTATTGGACACCCTTTATGTACAACTAAATTCGGAAAAGCAGTCCAAAATCATGTCCTCACCCGCCCGCAATCAAAATGAGAAGCTACGTAAAAACATTATGAAATGTGTGGCCCACAAACTACCCGAAATACTTTATAGAAAGGAATTTTACAAGTAAATACTATAATCTTACGGTCTGTGCCACAAGTCAGTCCTCCTTGAACTTACCTGAAAATAGACAAAAAGAAAAATTCATTAATAAAACATTAAGCAAAAAAAATAAATAAAAGATGCTACACTCTTTCATAATTGTAGCCAGCAACAAATTAATAACCGTTTAAAACCTAGGCATAAATAATTACAATACCGTATACACACAGTTGTGCTGATATAAACGTTTTCAGCGTCAACATCGTTGCTAATTGTCGTTCTTCATACATTTTGTTTTGCCCCATCCAAGAACTTTAAATGTGCCTGGCTTTTTTCTATAGACCTTGTTCCTTTCTCTGGCGTCTCTTAAAATTTGTCAACGCCTTTCGCGCGTTTAGTCTATCTGGATAATTTATTTCAGACTCAGAGCTACTACTAATTAATGCAAAAATTGTAATTAACAACTTCACACCATTTAGTGTGGGCTCGGTGTTTTTGTTTTTTTTTGTTTCTCCTCGAAAATGAAGAGAATTAGCAGACGAAACAAAAAGGAAGAAAAATAAATTACTGACCCACCCCTCATTATACTATCTAAGAGTGATTTTTTTTTTTTGCGAGCGCCTAGACAGGTCCAAAAGAGACATGAGCCAAAGTTTAGCCAACTTTAGATAAACCGCTTACTCGGCACTTGATTTGTGCTATGTGCGCTACCCACAACAAGAATACACACTCGAAGCCGTCTGTTGTTCACTTAGTTTCATCGCTGATCGTATCACACTTTAGACAGAGCAGTGCTTGCTTGTGTCTATGGGGAGCTCACATAGCCCATTGCCTGTAATCAACTGTACAGAATGGACAATGAAAATCCGCGCGAAACGAAAAAAAAGTGAAAATTGCCCGTCATTCTTATAAACACGACATGACAATTAATGTTTTTTGTTGCAGAAAAAGTGGAAGAAAATAAAAAAAAAAAACAGCTGAAATTAGAGAAGACAATCCCCAAGAGAGGTAGGAGGTACGAGTAGGTATGGGATTTAGAACCATGAAGCGAAGAAAATTAATCATTATTCACTAGTTACCACGCTTTCAGTTATTTGCCGGAATGAGTTTTATAATGGGAAATTTCGAGGTTAAGGTATATGGGGAGATGGGTCAAGTGCACTTTGACACTTGTTTAGATGAGTTAAATTAGCGCAGACATCACAATGGGATCGGACTATATAGCGAAATGTTATAACTTATAACTGTTGCTATAGCCCTCCAATCGTGATAAAGGAAACAATACAATATTAAGAGACATACGCAAGCGCCAGATGACACATTCAATTGTCAAATGATGAGTGTGGCGCAATTTTATATGTAGGATTGCGACACTTGTTACGTCACATCAGAATAAATATTCCTCAAAAACCAATACAAGTAGACGAAATGATGCTAGGAGGGATGGCTGTCTACGAACCGCAGAAACATTTATACCTAAACCAGTTGACAACCAGTTGGCAATCTTGAGTTAAGTTTTGCTATATTACCAAGTCACCAAGATTGTGAAGGAAAACTGCTCCGAGGTGAAGCAATTTTCTTTGAAGTTGGTGATATCATTCATCCTCTTTGATCAATCAAGAATTCCGACCTCACTAGGGCCGAATGTTTGCACTTTTCAATTTCTCAATACTTATTTTCATTCAAGACTCATAGACCTGTAGGGATTTATCATATGCCCTTGCAAAAGGTTGTATAAGCAGAATGCCATTCCCTTATTTATCCTTGCTAAATGTCGCATACAAGATCCTATCCAACGTACTGTGTGAACGTCTAAAACCGTTCTGCAACACACTAATCGGCACGTACCAGTGTGGCTTCCGGCCCGGCAGATCGACTATAGACCAAATTTTCACACTGAGGCAAATCTTGGAAAAGACCAACGAATTTCAAGTCGAAACTCACCACCTATTCATCGACTTCAAAGCCGCGTATGATAGCATACATCGTCAGGAGCTCTATATGGCGATGGCCGAATTTGGAATCCCGGCAAAACTGATTCAGCTGTGTCGCGTGACGCTGGAAAACACGCGCTGCAACGTGCAGTTTGGAAGCAGCTCTTCCGAACTTTTTCAAACATGCACCGGATTTCGGCAAGGAGACGCTCTATCATGCGACTTCTTCAATCTCGTACTGGAGCAGATAGTGCGCAGGGCAGGTGTCAACACGGAAGGCACTATCTTCAACAGGTCCATCCAGCTGCTTGGCTATGCGGACGATATTGACATCATCGGTCGCTCCCAGCGTGCCGTGATAGAAGCGTTCACGGCGATTGAAGAACAGGCGAAATCCGTTGGACTTGTAGTAAATGAGGACAAGACTAAGTACATGCTATCAACAAACAAACAAGCATCTGTCCACCGCCTAGGACAAAACGTCACTATTGATAGCAACAATTTCGAGGTAGTTAAGGAGTTCACCTACCTCGGAGTAAACGTAAACTCCACGAATGACACCCTAGTGGAGATCCGGCGAAGAATTACCCTAGGAAACCGTTGCTACTTCGGTTTGGCAAAACAACTGGGTTCAAAACTCCTAACTCGAAGGACGAAATGTGTGCTCTACAAAACCCTTATCCTGCCAGTTCTGCTTTATGGCGCCGAGTGCTGGACGATAAGCAAGAAGGGAGAGCTGATACTGGGCTCCTTCGAAAGAAAAATACTTCGGCGGATTTTTGGTCCTGTGTGCGAGGAGGGCGAATGGAGGAGAAGATACAACCGCGAACTCTATGAGCTGTACCAAGATGTGGATGTAGTCCAAAAAGCCAAAACACGTCGACTACATTGGCTCGGCCACATCGAGCGAATGGACAATAATGCTCCAGCCAAGAGGGTCTTCGAATCCCAGCCCCCAGGTTCGAGAAGACAAGGAAGACCGAACCTCCGTTTCAAAGACCAAGCCATCGCGGATGCCAGAGCGCTTGGTCTGGACAATTGGAAGCAGCGTGCCCGGGATCGTAGAGGATGGAAGGCTGCAGTGTCTCAGGCAGAGACTCTTCACGGGTCGGGAGCCCGATAAGTAAGTAAGTAAGATTTTTGAGGCGCTAGGCAATAACGCCCAAGGAAATAGCGCCCAAATCGATTTGGAAATAACGCCCAAAAACAACAAGATGGAAATAAAGCCCAAATATAATTTGCAGTTTTATGCGTATGGGGGGCATACTGCCCCCCTGCAACCCCCCTGCTTGGGGTTTCTGTCAGATTTGGAGTATGTGTGAAATTAGATATATTGAAGGTTTTTTTTTTTTGCAGTACAAACTCCCACCTACTCCAAAATCCAACAGAAAACCCAAGTAGGGGGGTTGCACACCTATAGCACTGTCGGGGCAGCATGCCCCCCCCCCATACTTATTGCACCGTCTATGCATTTTCACTTACTATTTTGGGCTTTACTGCTTGTCAAACAAACATACCTTGGAAAGGAAATAACACCCAAAATGACGAACAGTTTTGCAACAACAAATTGTACGAGTTTATTTCTTGGGCGTTATTTCCAGATTTGGACGCTATTTTCTTGGGCGTTATTGCCTAACCCCGATTTTTGAACCCTGTTTTCGGGTCCCCCATATTGGTATAAATGGTGCACACCCGAAATTCGGAAGTAAAATTGCTCGATAATTGACTCACAAACAGATGCTGCAAGGATGCAATTCAAACTTACATCCTAAAACGTGAAATAAAAGCAGAACCAAAATGCCGATGGATACCATGACTGATGATGACGATTTTCCATTTAACGATTAAGAATGTCTGCTGCGTAAATGAACACTTGGCAATGCTGATGATTGAGCATCATCATCAGTGTAGGGCTTATGTTTTAAAGAAATGTTATTTTTATAAACAAATAACAACGTTATAGCTTCACCAAGAAGTCCTTAGAAGAAGTTCATAAAAACTAATATTAAAACTAAATAATAAAAACACTAAAAATCTAAACTACTTGGGCGTATACGTAACCTTTCGGTTATTTAATTTTAATTACTAATAAAACTTAACACATATAATTTCCCGTCCTAAAAAATTAACCCCAACGTCTATGAATGTAACACAATTTTAGACTATTAAAATCCCCCCACCCCCCGGTGCCATTAATGAATCTCTATAGGTACCAGAAGATTCCAACTGACCCTCATACTGTACGTAGTTCGTTCACTCCCGCCTCAAACCACATAAAACACAAACACGTCTCTTGATTGATATGTTATAGAACTTTTGGCCTGTTGCCACACATCTATCGTCTACTAACAAAAAAAAAGAATGCATAGATATTAGATATGTAGCTACAGATACAACATTCAGCTACGAAAAGATATTTTATGTTTCCTTCGCAGAATTTGAATAAATCTTACTACAGTTATATTCGACCATAAAGTTGATTTTATTGACATTTCACTCATCCCTCTACAGAAAAAAGAAAATGACTCATCACAAAACATATTATTAAAAGCCACAACAAAATCACTATAAACTATTATTATATCAGAACCAGAAGTTGAAATTTTATTGGCGCGTGTACGTCATCTCGTGGGCTGCAAATTAAAGTATTAAAAAAAATCCATACATAGGCCTTCCCATGAGCGCTGTACGAGTGAGTATGTACTACACGCTTGTCATGCCACCAACTGTATCTCAATTAAATTAGAAGATGGATACAACATTTTTGAATAAAATTTTAATTTGATTGTGTTAAAAAAAAAACAACGTTCAGCAGTCCGGTGGTCTGTTGATGATAACTGCGTGTCATCCCTCTTGAGTTTCTCTGATATGCAAATTAAATTAAAGTGACACATGTTAAAATATTCTTCGAACTGGCAGAAAACGGACGACAACAAATAAAAAAAAAAAAAGTTGAAAAACTCGTAAAATCGCTTTCGAATTTTGTGCTTTATTTTAAGAAATTCTTATTTATTGCAGAATGGGAGAGGCTGAAGATACGAGTATTATTGGGTCAATTCTATAGTTCAAAGTGGATCAGAGCTACAACAATGTGAAGGAAGTTTAGCAGAGTTTTATAGATGGCTATATATGTACCAAGTAGCAGACGCTATTAACTGTGAATGTATGTCAAAGAAATTCCTTAACAAGTAAACTCAGATTTAAGACAGGAGGAGAAGTCGATCTCCGTTCTAAACAATATTTGGATGTTATACATTCAAGAATGCCAAACAACTGGCTTTAATACCGGAAAGTAAAGGTTAAAAGTTGAAACAACGAGAGAAAGCTATAGAATAGTAGATGTAACCAAGCTGAATTTTCAACAACTTTAGTCAAATTGGCTTTATATAGAATGAGTGATAGTGCAGCAGTGACATACACCCTACCTAACCGACGCACGTCTTGTAAATGAAAACACAGTTCCACCAACCAGTATAGAAAGGCAAAAAAAAAAACTTAAGAACAACAAGGCCGCCGGCTCAGATGAACTAACTACTACGTATTCACTTTTACGAAGAACAAAAGTGTGCCAAATTAACCCACTCAGTAGCGACATGACCGACACTGACAGGCAATATCAATATCAAATTAGTGAAAAATTATTTTTTCAGGCAGCGTTTTAATGTTTGTATTAATAATAATTGTTGATGTCAAGCGTTAATTTTAAAATTATCTTTCCTACGAATTCCTCTTCAAGCAAGCGAGGTTTTTTTTTAACATTTTTCGTCCCATTAAAAAGTGCCTGGCAATAAATTTAAGTAATATTAGACAGAAAATCTCCAGCCAATTAAGATTGTCTTTCTAAAAAAATTTAATTTGCCATCTCCTGTTTGACTCTGCAACATTCAAAATCTTCTCTGATGACATTAAAAATATTTAATTTTTGATTTCTTAATTCGTCTATTAAAAACATAATTTGTTTTTATTATTTTTCGACAAAGAAGTAAAAAAAAATTAACATAATCCAAGTATCAGCCAGACATCAATAATATTTAATGAAATAAAAAAAATCATACTCCAAGAAAATTGGCCAATGAATACGAAATGTAAACATACCCAAGCAGAAGCACTCCTCTGTGAGCTACAACAATCCAATGTCAAGGTTAATGTCACGGTGACACCAACGCGCTTTCTCTGTGTACACATTTAGTGAATTGAACTGATTGTCAACATTATGACTTATGAGTGTATGTTACAATGTGTTGTCATTTAGCTGACATAAAATTTGACAGGTGATGTCGACCATAAGCGAATGGTGATTATTAGTTAGAAGGCAATAATGTCGTAGGTGGTTGTTTTAGATTTAGAGTATCAATTTACTTTTTGTTGAAATATGGAGCCGGAATGGGATACCAATCAGTGGTGAGGTTTTTTGTTTGTTACATTAATTGGTTGTTTGCCAAGTTGGAGTTAGTGAGATTAGCGTTCCCACTTTCACTACGATCGTAATATTTCACTACGATTTGGCCTTAGTTCGACAAAATCATTACGTCACTACGAAAAATTTGGAAACACTACGATTTTCCGTTCCATATATTTCTTGTATAAAGTAAGTAATAATATTGATTTCTAAAATGTTTTCCCTTGGAAAAGTTGTTTGAACGCATTCACAACAGGGCGATTAATTGAACACATTCACTTTTCAGCGCAATAATGATGGTTCCAAGGGGTCGATTTCCGTTCTGTGACTGTCAAGTGATAAATAATTTAATTTAATTTGCAATTTTCGAGGTTTTCAACGTAGAATACTTTTCATTACGATTAAATAAATACATATTTCGGGTTTCTGAATCCCTTTGTCCGCGCTTATTTTTTTTTTCCATTGTAAGTCATAGAGCATAGAGTTTTTCACACTTCTTCACAAATGAAACGCCTGTGATAAAAAAAATATATGAAAAATATCTGTCATTTGTTTTCATTTTTTATAGACCAAGAATCGAATTCAGCGCGAACTTGTGAAAACTCTTTTCACTTCACAGTATCATAGAATGAGAATCGACCCCCAGTTGAGTGTATTGCGTCGTAATTGCAATTATTTTTCATATTTTACTACGATTTAGCTCCAAACACTACGTTTTCTTCATCTCGGCACTACGCTTTCGTAAATCTGAAGTGGGAACGCTACTGAGATATTTAATTTATTTGTAGTTTGTCTTATTGTAATTTGTATTAATTTAAGAATAGTGATTTAAAAGTGAAAATGAAACATGTTTCACTTTTAAAACGGCAGGTGTCATTGGTAAACGTCAAAGTTATTGGATCATTGCCAAGAAAATATTATACATAATAAGTCTGTTTGTTTACTTTTAAATCTTACGAATTTTTACGCATTTTTACTCAATGTCATTCCTTAACTTGACACATTCGTAAAAGAGAGCGGCTTCGCGAGGGCAAGATATTACCCCTCCACTGAGAATCTTACTCAACAAATTTCTTTGAGTACGAATTGAAACAACTGTCAGTCGCCTGAAAATTGACAGATGATTTGAAATTTGATTTGAATAGAGTGTAACGGCTATATTTGCATGTCTTTTGATTTCCTGCGATATGAGAAACAAATTGGTATGAAAATGTTATCAGATGGCGGGAAAATTGAAAAATAATGTAGCTTTTTTTTCTCTTCTCGAATGCATCCGCATATGTACTTGAATTCATACTCACATGCAATTTATGGAAAAACAAAATGCATCTGTCATTTTCATAGATTAGGTACTACAAAAGCGTTCCCTAACGTTTTTGTAAGTTCTTCTCTTTGAGAGATAATTCATCCCC
The DNA here is from genome assembly GCA_949372485.1 of Cheilosia soror. Taxonomy (NCBI): domain Eukaryota; kingdom Metazoa; phylum Arthropoda; class Insecta; order Diptera; family Syrphidae; genus Cheilosia; species Cheilosia soror. The sequence continues at coordinate 101,026,455 of OX443563.1, forward strand.
CACTGCCATTTTGACAGTCTTTTCCATTTTTACTATAAATGTAAAGGAACAGACCTAATCTAGGAGCAAGCTGTTAACTTACGCCTGGTAAACAAATTTCGGAAAAGAATATTAGCTGTGGTTTGAGTTCTGCGCGGTAAATGGCTATGCGAAAAATAGCCCAAAACTAAATCGCCCAAAACCGAGTTGAAGAACCGCTCAAAAATAAATTTCTGCTGTTTGACTGATTTTTTATAATGAAATATGGCACAAAATGTCAAAAAAGAAAGTTCAACCTGGCTTTAAATTTCATATTAGAAACACAATGTTGATGATATACATTATAGACAATTTAGAACAGATTCATGGCTTTGAAAAATGCTGTAAGTTGATAGAAACATTCGTTATTTTTGTCTTGAAGTAAGTCAAATCAAATAAATAAGCAAAATTAAAAATCGCCCAAATTTCTGCAATGGAAAATTATGTTGTTACTCTTACGATTTTTAATTTTTTAGTTTTTGGGTGATTTTTCACCTTCACATGATAAAAAATCGCCCAAATTAGTTTTGGGCTATTTCTCATTTTCTTTTATTATATGTTAATGTTAATCAGCGGCAATAATTTTTGAGGGATCTTTTATTCGGAGTTTTTGTATTATCTCACATTAAATTTTGGGTCTTCTTGCATAATTTTTTGGGCCATTTTTCAGAATGAAATGTTGGGTCATTTTGCATTTTCCGATTTTGAGCGATTTTTCGCATAGCCAATAAATGTCACACAGAAAACATAATAAACAACTAAAAGTTGACGTTTTTACGAAACGAATGTGTTCTATACGTGCTGGATAACCTACTGTAGGAGTGTCAAAAAATAAAAATTAAGTCTTACATTCTTTTCCACTGCGCGATTTCTCGTGAACGTACCAACAAAACGGCAGTAGTAGGTGTTCTATTGGGCGGGACTGGTCTCAGGTGTGGTTCTAATGCGTTGGAACAGTGAGGTTGCCATCGAGGCCTACTCGATGCGAACTGATATTCTTTATTCGTCTTCCGAAATCACTTCAGTGTAGCCCCGTTGGTCACAGTCCCTGACCGCAAATTAATTGCTACATGGGTTACTACGTTTAGACAAACTACGAGTGTGACAAGTCGAATAAGAACTGGCGCTGCGTCCCTCAGCCAATAAGTTCACCTGAGAACATTGAGGCAGTGCGAACTTCAATCTTGCAATTGCATGCGTCTGTCTCGGACTTTCCGATCATTCAGTGAGGCATGTGATGTATCCCATTTTCACTTGAACGGATGCGTCAGCAAACGGAACATGAATAAATAACCTCACAGCAATGCCCGAAAATTGCATAAATACCCTTTGCGTTCACCTACAATCACATTGTGGTCTACAATTTCCTCAGCTGAGATTTTTGGTCCTTCTTTTTTTTTTGAGGAGAAAGCAAATAAGGTCACAAAGACTGCGAATTCCGACCGGTAAGTATAAAGACATTTGGTTCCAACAGGATAGAGTAAAGGTTTGCACTTCGAGGGCATCGATGACTGTTTTGAAGGAACACTTTCCTGAGCGCCTCATCTCAATAAGCGGCAGTGGGCAGCCCGATCTCCCATTTGACAGCTGGCTGACACGATTTGAGTTTGTTTTGGATTGCGCCTTTGACCAGTTTAGTTGAAGCATAATGGGGATGGCAATGAATTTAGACAAGAATTTCGCTATTGAGTGGCTCAGATCAGATGAGGGGCGCAGTAGCGCAGTGGTTAGTGTGCTGGACTACTGTGCGAGGGATCCCTGGTTCAATCCCCGGAAAAACACAAATTACATCTTAAAGTTTTTTCTACTGCGCCACCTCTCGCGAACGTCTGACAAACATCCGAGAGTATGACTGTCATGAAAAAGCTTCTCAATTCAGCCGTTCGGACTCGGCATAAAATTGTAGGTCCCTTCCATTCGTCCCAAAAATATAAACTCACACAAAACGAATGGTTGCGAGAAGCTAGGCCTTGGGTGTCAGCCGCCTGTTGCGCCACCTATTTATTTATTTATTTAGATCAGATGATTTCTTACTTCCAAATTGAAATATTACATAATTCGATTAACGCTATTATAAAGTATTGCAACTCATTTGTTGCTATAGTGTATGTTATGAATTAAATCGTGAATGTATATCAAAACTGACAATCTAGTCAATGTCATATTTTGTCAAATATGGACTTGGACTAGGGTTCTGGAAGTGTCCAACGAGTTCGTGTACGCAAAACTCAAAATAGGTGACGCGAAAATCGGTTTACCAATGACATTGGACAGATGTGGTTTTGTTTAGTTGAAAAAATGTTTATAAGTACTTTGCGAGTGCATTTCAACTCCATTCTTTTTATTTTTTTGGAAATTGAAATGACTTATGCGTGCTGATATTTTTATAACAGTTATCTTATTGCACTTCACACGATCAGACCCACAAAATAACAAATAAATACCAGCGCTGCGATATTGTGATGCTGCAAGCAATGATATGGTTTAGCGAATACGTACGGTTCTCAATATCAATCATACTGTCAGTTAGTGTCAACGTTTAACGTCAATTACTAATTTTTCAGCTGCTAAAAAGTAGACTTATTTGCACGCAATTGCTCCGGTAACAATATTAAAAAAAAAAAGCCGGTAGATCAAAATCACTATAATGTACACTAAATTGTTCCGACATTTGATTGCAACAAATGACAGATGACTACACAAAATTGTAAAATCCACACCCCCTCTAAATATATACAGCGAAGACAATCAAAAATCTGTTTGGCCATTTCAACACCGTGCTTCAATAAGCACACATCAGTTTAAAAACGTTTATCGAAAATAGAATAAACGAAAATTGGCAAACAAACTTCCTGTGTTAAAATTAGCAAAAAAAAACAAACAAAAACAAAACTAAAGCGTTTTCCTATTGACAAACGGTTAAATAATTTGCGACATCATGAGCGACAGATGTTCTTCAACTCAGTCTTCTAGCTAGCGGGTCAAGGAATGGCATTACTCGTAAGTTCTTTAGTCTCTATTCAGGTCAAAGTTTAAACAAATTCGAAATAATCCATCTGGCAGATTGGCAGTTGATGTTGATTACGTTCATTTTGTCTGCTGCTGATGTAGCACGTGTTTTTATTTGTGGTTTCAGCAAAAAATATCTTCTTATTGGCAATTGTTTATAGAGGTTATGTCAATGACTGGCAGTGGGAATATTTGAATTACGATTTTGGTTAGATATTTTTAGTACTACTGGTTAACTATAAATTGTTACGCTAAGTTATTTGTAATTGGTTGAGAAAGGTAGTTGAACTGTGGAATTATTTGGTTCACCTTGAATCAAGGTGAAATTGTTGTATTCTTGTATCTTACATGCAAAAGTAGAGTTTTCGTTTTTTGAGTCTCAGCTCCATTTGTGTGGACAATTTCTAATCCCTAATTTAGCAATTGATGAGCGAGGTAGATTGCTATATCCAGGTAATTTTGGGTCGAGTTACAGATCATGAAGCGCCTTAGGGATGGATAGCCAGTCAACGTCATTTCCTTTAAAGCTTCTGCTGGATGGTGCGGTATAAATGTAAGGTATCCAATCTGCTATTGTGGACCAAAGTTTGTATAGAAACTATGAAGACAAGTCAACAAATGTCGAAATGGTTGTACAACGAAAATTCGTTAACTACTCCATCATTGATGTCCCTTGATTGAATAGATAATGGAAACCTTCGCTATGCCAATCAAATAGTTTTCGTGTCCTGAAGAACGAAAATAGCCACAGTTTTAACCTTTTGCATTGTCTCTACAGAGTTGCAATTAATGTTTGAAAATATCTTAAGGTTACGTATCCTTTCCGTCATAATGAAATAAAGGTTTTTATTGTCTACAGAATAATAAAAAATTTCTTCAATATCTGCCACAATCACAAAAGCTAGCAGCTCTATAAAGCATTAACACAGTCAAGTCAAGACTGTCCAAAATACTGCCATGCGATTGAAAATCCCAATGATTCTACAAGCCTAACAACAATCCAAGCAACATGATGAAACCCTGAGGAATTTAAGTAAGGAGCTACAATAGCCTTTTATATAGAGACAGCAACACAGGCAGGACATGTAGGTATACACCTTGAATTGAAATGAAACCGAAAATCATCGAGGAAAATAATATTCTAGCCCTTTAACAGCTCTTTTTTTTTTAAATAAATCACTCAGCTTCGAAGAGTTCTGCCTATAATGCAATACAAGAAAATGAATAAAGTAATTCGATGGCTGATATAGGAAATATTCGACCAAATCATCGGTTTGAAAGTGGCCATGGACGTAGGTTCGAGCCCCAACAGAGAACTCCATCCAGTACACAGCCACTGACTGGTCATACACTTAAAGTGCTGAAATGGATCGCACGAAACTTTGTCGTTCATTGTAAGTGGGTTTTTTAAAAGCTACAAAGATGGGACTAGCGGTGAATGAAATGCTGTCCACAATGAAGGATAAGCAACATCGGTATCTTGGACAGAATCTAAAAATGGGCAGTTATAATTTTGAGGTAGAGTAAAAAGCTTTGTCTACCTAGGATCTGCGGTGAACTTCAGCAATAACATCATCGCTGAGGTCAAGCGAAGAATTGGTCTTGTCAATCACTGTTTCTACGGGCTTAGAAGTATTAAGTAGCAAAGCCCCTGTCCTGCTAAATTGCGCGGAAGCATGAATTATATCAAAGAAGGATGAAAAAACACAAACAAGGTGCTTTGTTTGTATAGCAGAAGTCCGGAGAAAAAGGTACATGAAGAATTTTGAGGGTCGTAGGTACAGCGATAGAGATGTAGTCAAAAGGGTTAGAATTAATCGTATAAGATGGTTGAGACATATAGAGTCTACGGACATCAGTGCTCCGGTCTGGAGCAACTCAACTCTAGTCCAGAGGAACAACGAATAGCCTTAAGGTGCTAGTACACGGTAGCACGCTACATATGGCTTCACGAATATTGTCCTTTAAAGCGTCAATTGTCTCTGGCATGTCGGCGTAACACTTATCTTTTGTAAACAAAAATTCGTTCAACATGGCCCGATAACGATCGCCATTGACTGTAACGGCCATTCCTTGCTCATTTTCGAAGAAAAATCGCCCAATTATGCTTCTGGACCAAAATCCGCACCAAACAGTGACTCGTTTTGGGTATATCGGCTGTTTTTGGCTTTTCACGCTTTGGTTTATCGATGATGATGTCGAACATACGGAGCTGACGATGCTTCTGTTCTTCCAAAATCCGTACGCAATTTTCGCACACATTCTGCAACATTACCATGATTTTCAAAGTAATGTCGCAATATTTCCCAGCGTTGTTCAAGCGTATACACAACTATATTCGTTCAGCGGAAGGATAAAACTAATTATCTGTCAAATCAGAAATGAGCTGAGAGTGTTACCATTCGCGAAATAAGCACTAGTTGAAAAAAAAAACGTTAGATGGCGGACCCTTTACTCGGATAATTTTCTGACACTAACCACTAACGCGGTGGTAAACAAATATTTTCAGCTGTCAAAATATTATATATATATTATCATACTCCGGGAGCAAGATAATAAATTATCCTATGGCAATTTTTTGACGTTTTGCTAGAATATTGAAGAGGAAATAAAACACTGAATTTCAATTACCTAATTAATAGCATAAAATTCGATAAATCCCTGTTCTAAGATTGGATTTTGGTGAACTTCTCTTTTCAACATTTTCATAAGTGACAGAAAATTAGCCGAAGATAATTATTTAGCGCAATTGACAGATAACGATTGTTAAATGTTAAAAACGACTTATACTTACTTATACGTCTAAATTTTGACTTTTTGCGAGTCAATAAGTAAAATAACCCGCCAATCGATTGAATAACATCTAACAATCGCTTAGTAATTCATTCAATTCTTTTGTATTCAAATTTCTACACAAATCTTTGTAATTGCCATCGACATTATACAACACACATTGTGAACGCTTCGATTCCAGTGCAAACAAAAAAAAAATATTAAGAATTCACCACAGACAGGTGAGTACCTACATTTTTTTTCTGCTCGTGCATAATCGAACAAAACTAATGAACATACTCGGACAATAATATACATAAATAAAAATAAAACCAATTCGACAAGAAAGAGGTTCATACTTCATACAAAGAAAACAACACCAGCAGCAGCAGCCACAGAACAGCCGCGCTGTGCTGCGCCTATATAGAAAACAGCAACAAAAAAAAACATAGAAATCATGTTTTGAGAACATAATAAACAACAAAGAGAATCAGAAAAAAAGAACTTCAAACAAGATCAGAGAGACCAAGACATAACCAACTAGCTAAACCAACGAACTACGAACCAAAACCAACCAAACCAATTATATTTCCGATGACTCACACAGGTGTTTCCACTTTTGCCAACATTCAGAAACTTCAAAGCAAAAATCACTGCCCCAGCCCGATGATGATGATGATGACGAATGAGACGAAAAGAGAACACCGACCAACTACAGAGTGGGAGAGTGAATTGACAATAGGCCATGGGAACGAGCGAGACAAGCGATAAACGAGTTTTTCTTCAAACCTTTTCCTTATTATTTTTTTTTGTTTTTTACTCGTTTTCGCAGTTTTTTTTTTTCGTTACTCTTTATTATATTGTTTCGTGTTATCAACCTTTTTTTTCAATAGGAAATCGGTTCGGAATAAAAAAAGTATCTAATAGATGGATGCGATGGTAGGCAGAATTAAGTCCCAAATATCGACAGGTAAAAATGTGGTTCAGTACAACTACAGGTATCGGATGCGGGTCACTGCACAGATACGAGGATATGCTTTGCTTATCGGAAATCATTTGCTTGCGTCATTAGTAATAGATACGATATTTTCGAGATTTCTTTGCAAATTGATACACACAAGCAGATATCAACCAAATCCGATAGGCATAGGCAGACGTCTCTTAAGTAGATACAAGTACAATGAGAGGAACTAGGCAGAAAAAAAGTGAATGGCTTTGGCTTCTGAGGAACAGAGAGAGGGAGTGATCAAGAACAAACAGTCAACGTTTTGAAAGAGGCGCCCGGTGATGGCGGATGGCGGATGGAGGAACGAAATAAGAAACTCAACTCAATTCGACAGAGCAACAGCACAAACCACTTTTTGTCGTTGTTGTTTTCTTTTCTTTGTAAAGTCAGATTGGATTTAGGTTTCGGTCGCGGTGCGGAAGGTGGCAAAACAGGTAGGACAACTTCTTGTTGGTGCCTTTATAAAACTCTAGCTGATCATGCGACACCGCACACAGAACCAAAACCAACACACACGGTTTGGTTGCGCGCATAAACCAGGTGAATTAGAAAGATACTTAAAGATACGTATGTATCTATCTAGAGAGATTTATGCATCAAAGAGTTTATATACCTTCCAAGTGCTGCGTTATGATTGTGATGGCTTTTTGCGGATTATCCGCTATCCTGGGGCAGTTTTGCGATATTTTGGCAACAAACACCACACAGCACACTAGAGCACGTATATAAATCTCACTCACTCACGTCACGCTCTTCACTCAAGATACATATAATTTTTCTTTTCACGTATACTCTACACTTGAAAAATTATGATTCACTTTGAATATCTACTGCAAAAAAAAAAAAAACTACTCGCGCTACTGGTATACACTTGATAGATACTATATCTGTATCTGTATATCGGCGAAAAAAAAAACACAAAACTAGGACGTTGTCGCGCAATCGGATGCGACCACAACAGACTATAGAGAGTGCAATGAACACGTAAATTTATTGTAATTGTAATTAGATAAATATGATTTGTATATTTATATTTCTAACCACAAAATTGAATAACGCGAGTAATCGTATAGCTGTGAACGGGGGGGCCGCTTTTGTAAGGCGCGCGTACGGTATCACACTATTAGGGCAGTGCACAAAATCACCTCGCGGTTGGTATACCCAGTTTCTCTTTGAGAGCTGATCGAATTTGAGTGCCATTCAGTCTCAGATACACGATCGTTTGTTTGAGTTGGTTGGCAAGTCGACTCAAACACGACTGAGAGAGAGTGTGGTTACGAATGGGTTGGTCGATGTTTGTGTTTGGTGAAAAACTGAAGAGATAGGCGAAGCTCGTACTGAAAATTCTTATTGGAATACATACAGTAAGGGACCGAAATAGTTGTGTTGAGGGTAGAATAAGAGGAATTCAAAATCAAAGAATAAATAGAGGAATTCAAAACTTCACCTATGTTGATGTATTCAAATTAAACTGTATTGTAGTCAGCTGTGAGTATTCTTCACTCTTCATTGCAATGGTCATATGTGGGAGGGGTGCTAATAGATGAGAAGATGCATCCGCGGAATCTGTAAGCTGTAAAAATATGTGGAGGATCCCAAAAAGCCAAATGGACATAATGCTACCCCATGTTTGAGACGACAAGAAAGGCCGAACCAGCGTTTCTGCGCGGATATAGGAGCGCTTGGTATGGAAAACTATAGAAGCAACATGCCCAGAATTGCAGAAACTGGTTTACTGTTTCTCAAGCACAGATTCTTCATGGCCCGGCAGCCCGGTACGGTAAGTAAATAAGCTATCTCTCTGAGGACCAGTTTTTGAGGCTGAATGTTCCCAACTTGGATATAAATTTCACAATTGAAAGTTATCATATTAGCAAGCCAACAGATCGCCAACTCTTATGAGAAGAGATTCATTGAAAAAACCCCTTGATTGTAAACAATATCAGAAAATGAACACATAGCGCTTAACTCATAAAAAATCCCAGTCTCAACTTTAAATTTAAAATTTATTTAATTTAACTCACACTGCAGAAATTTGTATGGAAAATAAAACTATTCCGGATGACTGACACACCCTCTGCCATAAAGGAGATGGCACAGTCAAGGAGTCCTACTCTGTATTTCGATTCAATAGTTCAAATCAGTAGAAAGTGTTTTTTGAATCGAATTTGAATTGGCATTATGTACAAATTTCGAAACAAGTAAAAATGCTACCAAATCCATATTTGCAACTTTCGGATATTTTTTTCGAGACTCGCGATATTTATATGAAAATGTTCCAAAAACATCCGTAAAATAACTTAAATTATTGAATACTAGCGGATCCGGCGAACTTCGTCTCGCCCTCAGATAAACTCCAGAGTGATAAACACAGATAGTAAATAGCACATTTGCTTAATAGAAAATGACAATGCCAAAAGGACGCCTGTCAAATTGCGCACAGCCTAAGTCAACGCATAACGCCATCTATCGGGTTGTTACATTGATTTTCCAAGCTTCACAATGAATTTTCCACATTTACATCGTCCAAAATCATCAAATCAAATAATGCGATAAAATGCAAAATTTCGTCGAAAAAAAATTACAAATTTTCGGGTTTTTCCAGAATTTTCCGAGTTTTCTATTTGAAAAGACATTCCGGAACAATTGCACACTAAATTCCATACAAGAAATGAATTTTCGATTTTTCCAATTTCCCGACTTTTCTTTCGGAACTCCAATTTACAAAATTTACAATTACAAACAACTGAAAAAAAATTTGAGCCAAATCGACCCAGCCGTTCTTAATTGATGAATTACTATACATTTTTCACATCGTTTTATGTAATAGATTAAGATTAAGATTGACAATCGGTTCAACAAATTTCAAGAAAAAATAAATAAATTGATAATGGACTCAGTAGCACTGTGGTTGGATGAAGAGTTTAATAACGAAAAAAGAATCGAAAGGATAAATCCAATATAATGGAGCCACAAAATCTAGCATTAGTGGTCCCACTCAGCGTTACCGATGGGCGACTTTAGTCGCCATTTGGCGACTTTTTTGAACTATTGGCCCCCGGCGACGACTTTTCAAAAATTCTCTGTTTTAGCCACTTTTTACAACATTGGCGACTTTCGGGCGACTATTTCCATAAAAGAAATCCAAAAAGCTGTTGAACATACTCAAAAATATATAAATATATATCCATAATTAACACTTCCCAATATCAATTCACTGTCAAGTAAGTCTGTTTTGTTTTACGTCTGCTTCACCATTATTGAATCTTTGATTATGCACAGAGCAAATCATCACTGAATAAAAATTGCTGAAGACAGTTTCAAGTGACGAAACTGCTTTTTTAACTGTTTTGAGGAACCAAATGTTAAAGAATTTTGGTTTAAGATAGGCCAAATGCCAAACTGCATGGGGAAAGCCGTATTTATAAATGTTTATTGATTTGTAGTGAAAATACTTAATCTGGGAGCAAGATATTACCTCTCCACTGAGAATCTTACAAACTTGTTATTCAACGAATTTCTGGTACCTATAAGTAAGAACTGAAAAAGCTATCAGCCACAAATTGACAGAAATTTGTCGTCCTATTTGTCATATGCGTGAAATTACTATTCACATTTATGGTTTGACTTCATCAAAAAGATGTTCGATTAATTCCAAATCACTTTCGTCGGTAGATGAATTAAGTTAATATTGCTAACAAATAAGTAAATTATTTATACCACTGCAATTTATGAATAATTGACAAACAAAAAGCTCACATCACAAACTGCAACTGATTACTGCAAAAGCGTTCCTTTAATTTTTCATAAGTTTCTCTTCCTGAGAAAGACTTTAGCCCCACTGAAATTTTGACAGTCTTTTCCATTTTTACTACAAAAGTAAAGGAAAAACCTATAGAACATGTTTTGTTGAAAATACTGCATCGAGTATTAAGTTTTGTTTGTATAAGGCCCCTTTTTAATCGACTTTATCATTTTGGCCATCGGTAACCCTGCCCACTGCGTTCAGTTCCGTTACTACCAGCTTCCAAAGATTGGCCGACGTTTTTCTCGCATAAGCGCAGCGGTTTTCGGTGTCCCTGGCCAAATCTGGATGCGCGTACATAAAATTTATCAAGATCTCAAATTGGCTTTGTTTTGTGCTAACGTTCTTGTAAGGCTCCCTGAAAATGAAAACTTAAACATGAAACTTTATTCCTTTTTTTGTTACCACTGAGAAATTGAAGAAATTACTTACATTTTATAAAAATTTTATAAAAATGTAAGTAATTTCTTACATTTTTTTCCGGCCAAGAATATAAAATCCGAAAATCGAACGAGTTTGACATAAAGAATCGAGTTGCCAAGTGCAGAAATTCCGATTTGCGAGAACAGAAAAAAATTGCTACTGAGATTCGAAAATGTAATTCCGAATTTCGAATTACTGAGTGTCAATGTTTTGATTCCGAATGATTCAACTTTCGAATCAAAAACAGGGCCCAAACTTGCAGAGGGGACGTAGCCAAAGTCAGGTCAGCAAAGATTTAAAAAAGCGGAGCCTGGTTCCACCAACTTTTTCGTGGGAAAAAGCAGTTCGTTCTAAGAACCCGACTCGAAAATGATCTCTCTTCTGTGAATTTTATTAAGCCCTTACTGTCGACTGACCCATGATGCCCATTTGACATTATTACAGTCAGGAGATATAAGCAAGAAAACGTGTTAATCGATAACTTGGCCGACATTTACAGGAAATCTATCTTTGTCCTCTGTTGATGACGTTCGACATTAAACTTTTTCTCGATGAGATGCGACTGTGCGAAGTGAGCGCTTCTACAATGCAATGCAACTCATCAGTCTCATACTTTTTGAAGCCAACGAACCAAACAAATATGGCTGCGACAACCCAACTGAGTTGAGCTATTCCGATGAATGGGTGACTATGACGGACGAAGAGGTGAGAGAGAGAGAGAGCACAAAACAAACTCCTCCGTTCTCCCCTTTTTTCCTGTGTACATACTACTACACTACATGTTGTGCTTTGTGCCACAAGTCCCAACCCAACTTTACTCCCAAAGCAGAGCCGATTCGACTTAAAATTCACCACACGACCATCGCCAACGTCGTCAACCACCATCTCGCTGTGTGCTGCTTTAACGAGTTATTCTAGTCTCGGATAGCTGTGTATATGCACATTAAGCGAAAACTAAAAATAATCGAACGAAACGCAAAACAAGAAAAGAACCAAAAGGCATACAGAATGAGATAACCGCACAGAACGACTGACTGCGCTGCGACACCGCACCGCAACGACCGACAGACGACGAAGAAATTCAATTGAAATAACTTTCATAGTTGCGTTGTCGTAGTAGTCGTCCAAATTGACGTATCTAGCTATGAGTAAGCCCGATCAGCATTCAGCTCGTACAGACGATCGGTCGCGGCCGGCCGTGCAGCGCGGTGGTTATAGTTGCCTCGCCCGCTGCCAACGTAACAAACGCTCTCACATACAGTCCCACTTGTCAAAGTGACGTCAATTAAAAGCATTTTATAAATATCATTCGAATACGAAGGTAGAAGACCAGTGCGATCGGCAGGAGGGGGCCAATGATCGAGGAAAATTGCAATTGAAAGCGAACAGGCCCCAAAGTTGCAACGTTGGGTGTGTGTATGTGTGTATGTCTGGTGTGTTGTACAAATAACTGACAGTGACGCCAGAAAAACAAAAACAGAAGCAAAAAGCGACACGAAGAAAAACAAAACCACAAAACGATCGCAGCGCGATGATTGTACTCAAGTCGTGTTCGCATAAATAAATCTCTTCCTCTATTCAGTTGTGCAGTTCAGTTCTATGTATGGGGCCAGGCTGCTACTGCACTGTGTGCCGTTATTTTAGGACACCATCATCATCATAAGCAGCAACAGTGTAGGATAGCGCGCATTTCCCTTGTCACGCGCGCGATCGTAACCGACCACAAATGGCAAAACAGCGCGCATCATTGTCTCTTCGGGATCTTTAGACTTTAGCTCGAGGTGGTAAAAGGTAAAATAAGACCACGTTTACACTTTGAAAGGTTTTTTGTTTAAGTAGGCGTTGCAGCCTGAAAGTTGATGTTTACTGCTTCTGCTGCTGCTCTATACACGGAGCGTGATCGTTTTGAAAATGGAAGCGAATGGTACATGTTGCTCACATGATGACGGCAGAGACGTGTGTTCACTGTACACGCCTCTGTCAAGATGTTTTGGAAATGTACTATAAACAAAAACATAAGCAACAAAAAGTTGCACTAGTTATACATTGTTGCCATCAGAAAAAGAGAGTATCATTGGAGGATTCGAAAGGAGATATGGGTAACGTAATAGGTATGTTGTATGTATCATTAGGCAATTTGATCTCTGTAATAGTTTCTTTGCTATTACTGCTAATGAAGTAACAAAAGTGGATATACCAACAACAAATAAAGAGCGTTGGCTAAATATATAAGTAAAATCCTTAGGTCTAGCTTCTCATAATGGGAACCCTCCCTAATACCTCATTTCAAAATACCTTTTGGACAAAATACCTGTTTTTGATGGGCTGACCTTTGGACATAATTTTTTTGGAGAAAATACCTATGGGACAAAATACCTTTTTTCTAAATCCTTTTTGTTAGAATACTTTCGTGTCGGGAAAAGATATTTTGAAGGTATTTTCAGACTTCCATAACCACGACGAGGACGGTGTAGTTTTGGTGGTAAAATTAAGCAAATAACATTATTTAAACTTTGCATATATCCAAACTTGCACCTACTCCAAATCCTACAGTGATCCCAAGCAGGGGGTTGCGGGGGGCACCATGCCCCCCCCCCCCCATATGTTCATATGTTGTCAAATCCACATTTCCAATAAGGTATTGTGCGAAAGGTATTTTGTCCAAAAGGTAATTTAAGAAAATGTATTTTGTCCAAAAGGTATTTTAGGAAAAGGTATTTTGGGAAAAGGTATTTTGAAAAAGTGTATTTTGAAAAGAGGTATTTCATCACTAACCCTCTCATAACCCACAATTTTATGACGAGTATACATACGAACGGTTGAATTAAGAAGCTTTCCCAGGATGATTATACAACTTCTCGGACGTTTATCAAACGTTCGCGCAGTGGAAACAAAAACCTTAAGATGTTACTTTATGTTTTTATGGGTCGAACCTGATACCCCTCGCACTAGTAGTCCAGCCTAGCACAAAATATGTATGCTACAGCCTTAGCGGTGCTTAAATAGTTGACGTTGGTATGTTTGTTCGAAAGTTCACAAAAGTATACGTAGAGTGCAATTTAATTTATTCCGAGGTTCTAAAACCATCTATTCTGCATTACATGATATGGGCCACTTTGACAAAATATACACCAACTTCAAATCAAGCGGAAGCCATTTGCTTGCCTTGAATCAGGAAATCAGCCCTTTTCAGAACTAATATTAGAAACAAACTCGAATTTTGGCTAACAACGTATTGCGAATTCATTTGCACTGGAAAATAAGTAACTATACCTGTGATTTTTTTTTTTTTTTTAGTTTTTGTAAACAAAAAATGTATTTTATTGTCTTACGGTTACATTTAGGACACTTATAGTGAGTCGGAAAATTGCAGGAAATTTTAGTTTAGGTTGAAGTGGCTGCCGGCAAAAGGCCGACACACTTAGGTCCCTTGTGATACCACATGAATCTATTAAAAAATTTCGTCCTACTCGTTGAACCAGTTTGAGCTTCTGATGAAGCAAAGGAGACTACGAATGTCTAGGTTTGTTAGATCGTTTAGATCATTGTAGTAGGAGGCGTCCAAATGGAGTCTCCGTTTTCGGGAGAGTGCCGGACAAGTGCAGAGGAAGTGCTGAATAGTTTCCTCCTCATCTTTGTCCAAGCAACTTCTACAAAAATCGTTTGAGAGTACGCCGAGCCTTGTTGCATACCTACCTATAAGGCAGTGTCCCGTAATGACACCTATTGTGGCGCCGATATGCCTCCTGTCAAGAGAGATAAAATTCTTAGATCGTTTGAGATCCAACTTTGGCCAGATCTGTTTTGTCGCTAGACATGTCGTGTGTACAATTATTGCACATCGACCCATTTAAAGTGCATGACCAAAAAACCCAACTCAGCACCACCAAGGCACAATGTTGACCTACTCCCAGCGCATGACCCACGAAGCAATAATACAACATGTTACCATCAAGCGGACTCAGCAAAAGGGCAGCATACGACCAAAAGTTGACATTGCAATTATTGACCCGCAATGTATTAATGTTAGTAAGCAAAATTTATGTATAAATAGGAAGTAATTAAAGTAAAATAAATGAGTTGAACTTTAGCAATTAAAGTAAAGACTACTAAACAGCTATCCCCCCACCAGTGGTAAGGTGGCTGTTCATTTGGTCCTTCGAGAAACAACGAACTACAAGGAGATTACGGAAGCTGCAAAGCCAGCAGATATTGAAGAAAATAGCAAAAGTCGAACGAGATCAACGCAAGTATGAAAGAACTGGAAGAGCTCTTTGAGATACAGAAAGAGAGGGCGGAATGGATTAAGAAAATTGGTGAAAAATACACCAAAGAGCCAATACTACGAAGAACAAAAGAGTTCGTGAGGGAAAGACTAGCAGACCTGGAGTACCAATGGACGGAGTTCAAGGAGACGGACAACAAAATAAAGGCTCACCCGAACTGTACAAACAGGCAACCATATACGGAGTCGAACTTTTATGCAGCTGTGAAGTCGACTGTTGACAACCTAAGGCAGAAATTAGAAACCAAACTAGACGAAATCCTGGAAGAAGAGCAGAAGAGACTCAAGGAAGAAAAGAAGAGACAGATGACGACACAGGGCGCGAGTGACGAGCTAAACACAACAATTAGAAAGGAAAAAGACAACCAAGACCAAGAAGGCGAACTGTCTGGAGAACAAGACAAGAGAATTAGGAGACAAGAAGCCCAAATACAGGCATTTATCAGATCTGTTGGCAGGGTAGAACAAAACGGGCAGGGAACGAAAGCCTATTACCAACATAGCCAACAAGTTCTGCAAAATCAATGGGAAACAATAACAAAGACGCACAGCGATATAGTCGAGCTGACGGAAACAACTTCAAGTGAAAGATACGTTAAAATTTGCACAGAGTACGAACAACTGGAAGAAAAATACAATGAAATAATGGTGAACGTAAAAGAGAAAATAAATGAAATGATCTCTCAAAACAGCACACATCAAGAAGCGATTAGCGACACCACAACAAATCACGAGCTCAAACTACCTACTCTAAAGCTGATGACATTCAATGGAGACTACAGGCAATGGAAATCATTTAACGATCTGTTTGAGCAGGCAATACACAACAACGGAAAACTGGGAAATGCTCAGAAAATGCATTATCTCAAGACCAACATAACAGGAGAGGCGGCAAAAATAATCCAACATCTTCAAATATTGGACTGCAATTACGACAAGGCAAGGGAAATCTTGAGAAATCGGTACGAGAACACCCGACTACTAGTTAATGCACAAATACAAGCATTACTAAATCAAAAAGATAGTCAAATTGAATCCGCAACGCATCTTAGAAGACTACACGATACAACAACAGAGTGCATAAATGCACTGAAAGGCTTAAGCTTGGAGACTGGAAGCTGGGATCCAATTATCGTATTCATACTATCTCAAAAACTGGACAATGAGACAAGAAAAGCGTATGAGCAGTCATTAAAAGACCCAAAGGCGTTACAATCACTAAACGAATTCCTAACGTTTATAGAAAACAAGTTCCATGCTCTTGACAACCTAGAAGGACGGCGGAACAAAACAGAATACCAAAAAGACGAAAGACACATGCAGAAAGCAAATGGAGTAGTCACAAGGAAAAATGTATACAAAAATTATCATTCCACAAGTAACCCTTGTTGCAAGTTATGCAACGAGGAACACCGACTACAGACATGCAGGAGATTTATTCAAATGCCAATTCCGCAAAGGAAAGACGTGGTGCTAACAGAAAAACTGTGCCATAACTGCCTTGGAGGCAACCACGTCACAGCAAATTGTCAGTCACGCAAAGCCTGTCAAAAATGTCAACAACGCCACCACACTCTGCTGCACTCAAACGAGACAACTAATCAGAGGGAGCAGCAACAATCCCATTTCGCATCGGGTATGGAGTGTAACAAGATACTCTTGGCAACAGCAGTAATAAAAACTAACTGGAAAGGATGTGACCACTATTTGAGGGCGCTAATAGATCAGGGGTCCCAATCGTCGTTCATTACGGAAGACGCAGTGCAAAGACTGCAGCTGCAAAAAATTCGAGCTGATGCCTCTATTACAGGACTAGGGACAGCAAAAGCAGCAACAGCAACAAGTAAAATTGAGCTAAACATCTCATCAATCTACCCGTCAGACTTCAAAATATGGGGAACATTGTTAGTACTGAACAAACTTACAAAGCCGTTGCCGGACGAATCATTCACGGTACGTGGATGGGATCACGTTAAGCACTTACCGCTAGCCGACCCATCCTTTAACAAAAAGACATCGGTGGACGTATTAATCGGAGCAGATATCTTCCAAGAAATTATTCTTGAAGGCGTCGTAAAGGGAGACGTCGGAACTCCAGTCGCCCAAAACACTCAATTAGGATGGATATTATCAGGAAGTTGTCAACACAAACGAAACGAAGCAACACTATGCCACGTATCCAACGTAGAGTTAAACAACCAACTGAAATCGTTTTGGGAAACGGAAGAGGTACAAGAAGAGAGAGCTACCACAGAAGACAACATGCGATGTGAAGAATACTACAAAACCACACACAAGAGGGATAAAACAGGAAGATACACGGTGCGCATTCCATTCAAAAACGATACAGGTAAATTGGGTAAATCAAAAGACAGAGCATTAGCCCGTCTTCTCCAATTAGAGAAAAAATTTACGCGGGACACTGAGTTACACAAGAACTACACGAAGTTCATGAAAGAATACCTGGAACTTGGACACATGGAGCCAGTAAAATCTACGTCAAACAACGAGATAGTTTACTACATGCCACATCAAGCAGTAATAAAGCCAGATAGCACGACCACCAAAACAAGAGTGGTGTTTGACGCATCATCAAGAACAAGCTCTGGGCTAAGCCTAAATGACACGATGCTTACAGGTCCAGTTTTGCAACAGGATTTATATAGCATTTTGTCGCGTTGGAGAAAACATAAATACGTCTACCGAGCAGACATTGAGAAAATGTACCGCCAAATAAAGATAGCGGAAGAAGACAGGGACTTTCAAAGGATCCTCTGGAGGGAAGAACCATCAAAGCAAATACAGGAATATAGACTTACAACAGTGACATACGGAACATCTTCAGCACCGTACCTGGCTATAAAAACATTACAGCAACTGGCCGTAGACGAAGAAAACAACCTTAAGACTGCATCAAAGATAGCACAGCGAGATTTCTACGTAGACGATCTACTATCAGGAGAGGACACATTGGAGGAGGCAAGAAGAGCCCAACATCAAATCATACAGCTAATGCAAAAAGGAGGATTCAAACTCCGCAAATGGTCATCAAATAGAACAACATTACTAAGAGATATAAAACGAGAAGATCAGGAGCAAGGAATATACGAAGTAACAGCATGTGAAGCAATAAAGACATTGGGAATATACTGGAGACCCGACTCCGATACATTCGAGTTTAAAATAAACATGAACCCGTCCACTAAAAACCTTACCAAGAGAATTATTATCTCAGAAATGGCAAGACTTTTCGACCCGCTAGGATGGCTGGCACCTATAATCATTACAGCGAAATTGATTCAACAAGAGCTGTGGTTATCGGGAAAATCTTGGGACGAAAATTTACCAGATGACATATCAAAAAGATGGATGAACTTCAAAGAAAATCTCTACAATATCGAGAGTATTAGCATACCACGATGGAATCAATACGAGACGAAATACCGTATTGAGCTGCATGGTTTCTGCGATGCATCAGAAAAAGCGTATGCTGCCGCAGTCTACAGTAGGGTAATCACTAAAACTGGTGAAGTACTAACGACGTTACTATGCGCGAAAACCAAAGCGGCACCAATCAAACAAATAACACTTCCCAGACTAGAGCTTAATGGAGCAGTGCTTCTGGCCAAACTAATAAAAAAGGCGAAAAAAGCACTACAAATAGAAAACATAGAGACGCATGCTTGGTCGGACTCCACGATAAATCTCGCCTGGATAAAAGGAGGCCCAACTAAATGGAAGAATTTCGTGGCAAACAGGGTTACGGAAATAACAGCAATTCTGAGCGCAGAAAATTGGCACCACGTAAAGGGTACAGAAAACCCAGCAGACTGTGCGTCCAGAGGTATATGTCCCTCTAAACTCAAGGGACACGCATTATGGTGGAACGGGCCAAAATGGCTATCAAAACTAGAAATAACCTACACTGATACTGAACAACAATACACGGACTTAGAAGAACGTAAAGTCAAGACGCAAACATTAACAACATTAAACGAACAAGAACCAGATCGTATTAAAGGGATGTTAGCACAATACAGCACACTGAGGCGACTGACAAGAGTACTTGCCTATTGTAAACGGTTCATTCACAACGCACGAACATCTGAGGATGGTAAACGCCTAGGACCATTAACATGTGATGAAATATGGTCAGCAACAAAAAATATAATAAAAAAGGTACAAGATGAAGAGTTTAGCAAAGAAATCAGACACCTGAAAAGAGGCAAAGAAATCGAAAAGAAGAGCAAACTTCGGTGTCTTAACGCATTCATGGACAAAGACGATATGCTACGCGTAGGAGGACGGTTAACAGAAGCAGATATTCCACCGACGCAGAAACATCCATTCATCATTCCACATTCTGGTCCTCTCACCACTATGCTAATTGAAGATGCTCACAAAACAACACTGCACGGGGGAAACACACTGACACAAGCACACTTACGACAACGCTATTGGATCATCAACGGAGCAAGCGCAGTCAAACAAAGTATTCATAGATGTGCCATATGTTTTCGATTCAAGTCCAAAATTAGCAATCAACTAATGGGAAATCTCCCACAGCCAAGAGTAACTAATAACAGGCCGTTTCTGCATACAGGAGTAGATTACGCAGGACCCATAGATATACGAATGACGAAAGGAAGGGGCAATAAATCCTATAAAGGATATATAGCAATATTTGTATGCTTAGCGACCAAAGCAGTTCACATAGAAGCAGTGAGTGACCTGACCGCAAACGCATTTGTTTCCGCCTTCAAGAGAGTCTGCGCGAGAAGAGGTCATATTGGACACCTCTATAGTGATAATGGAACAAATTTCGTAGCTGCTAACAAGATTCTACAGTTGAATGTAAAAGATGCCAAGAAGTGGAATGAAGAAATCTATGATACACTAGCGTCCAATCATACAGAATGGCACTTCATTCCACCAGGATCTCCCCACTTTGGCGGTTTGTGGGAAGCTGGGGTAAAATCGATCAAGCACCATCTCAAGCGAACTATCGGCGAGCACAAATTAACATACGAGGAATTATCAACACTACTAACTCAAATAGAGGCATGTTTGAATTCAAGGCCAATATGCCCACTTTCAAATGACCCAGAGGAGACTGAGGTGATAACACCAGGGCATTTTCTAATCGGCACGGCCCTATTGGCACCACCGGAAAGATGCATGCTAGACAGTGAAAGGGGATTACTAACTCGATGGCATCTCTTAGAGCGGATGCAGCAACAATTTTGGAAAAAATGGAGCACTGAGTACTTAGCAACACTTCAACAACGATCCAAGTGGACGAAAACTGTTGGGAATTTAAAGGTTGGAAACATTGTCCTTATCAAGGATGAGCAGCTTCCCCCAACTAAGTGGAAATTGGCAAAGGTAGTAGAAACACACGCTGGGACTGATGGTCTAGTACGAGTGGTAACGGTAGAAACGCACAACAAAACCTATAAGAGACCCGTAACAAAAATTTGTTTGTTACCAATTACCGATAATGACGAGTTTACGAACCTTGACAGAAAAACGAAAGAAATCATGCAAACTCCAGCTACCAAGGTGAAGCCATCGACGAATAGAATTGAAACGTTGAAAAATATACCTAAAACAGTATCAAGTCACCACATCCAAGTAACGGTCGAGGAGTATAGAAGCACCAAGAGGAATAAAATTAGACCTACTAACATTCCGTCGAGACCACCTATCGAAGAGCTAATAGGACGTCATCAAGAGAGGAAGCGGCCACATGAATCCAATAAACAGCATGATAGCAGAATAAAACGAGTAGCCCTTCCATCACTGTTACTATCTATAGCGCTCGTGATAGTAGCCCTGCCACATCAAGGATCCACACAAATTACAACAACGCCCTTCAAACATCGGCCTGGTATATATTTTGAGAAGATTGGCAACGTCAATTTAGTAACAAATGAGTGGAAAATTCTAGTATATTATGACTTGGGAAATTATTGGCGCGAATACAGAGGATTTAAAGAACTCATCAACGGACTAAACGATTTCTGTAAGAGGAAAAACACGGACGGCTTTAAGAAATACACTCAGTGCATAAAAATAGCAAATCAATTCGATCACCAGCTAAGTATAATAAAGAACAACAATAATCTACTTCTAAAACAAGGTGTCGGAAAGGAGCCAGAGGCTAGGGCCAAACGATCCCCCTTTGATTTCGTAGGTATGGTAGCAAACAAACTATTCGGAGTTTTGGACGAAGACTTTGCTCAGCAATACGAAAACCAAATACAGTCATTTAAGGAAAATGAAAAACATCTACTTGGTATGGTCAAAAATCAGACATCAATCATAGAATCAACAAAAAACATTCTACAAAAAGACACTGAAGTAATAACCCAGCAGTTAGAAATATTTCATACTCATCTCGAAAACCTAGCAAACGATGTATTAGCAGCCAATGAAGATTGCAATGCCAAAGTAGAATTCTTATCACTATCAACATTCGCCACGCTAGCAATGCTCAACTACCAACAAGCCCAGAATGCTCTGATCGATGTCTTGATCGATATACACCATGGGAAAATGAATCCGCTCATACTAACGCCAGATCAGCTTCACTCACAACTAACCACTATAAGGAATCATCTGCCGCCACAATTAGCCATCGCAGGAGATGCGTCACAGCCGAACTTATTACAGTTTTTCAAGCTTCTTACTGTGAAGGGCAGAGTAATGCAACAAAACGTTGTATTTGAGATAACGATACCCTTGGCGAATATAGAGGATTATGAGATCTTTAAGGTGATACCTGTACCAACTGTTCATCAAAAGGAATACATATTCATCGAACCATCAGCTGACTACTTAGTAGTAAACCTGCTTCGAGAAGCGTACTACACAATAACAAAAGACGAATTAATAAGATGTATTCAGAATAATGACAAATACATATGCCACCAACAGCATCCAACATACAATAGAAGATCAAACATAAGCAGATGCGAAATGGAACTATTGACACATGCAGACGAAATCTCACCATTTTGTACACTACGAAGTATGGAGCCACATCCTGTATGGATTCAGCTAAACAACGCAAATAAATGGATCTACGTGTTGGAAAAGGAGTACACTATCAATATAATTTGTGGACAGAAGATTTTCGAAACCACACTTAAAGACGACGGAATACTAACAATAGAACCTAATTGCATTGTCAAGCAAGACACCATGACAATCTTATCCAAGAATAAGATTTCCAGTCGTGTTAATACGTCATTCATCCCATCTGTTAATATTTCACACATATTATTAAATACTACAAGAAATAAAGCAAACATAATCCCAAGGATGAGTCTCAAAATTGACCATGATAATCTCAACGCAGTAAGTCAATGGATCGAAGACTTAAAAAAGCACGAGCAACTACCGGGGAATACAACACCACACGACATCCACCACAATATCACTTATGCCGTAATGTTAGTATTTGCCGTAAGCACTATTGGTTACATCGTCTGGCGACGCCGCCGCAAGATCAGCGCAGAGGAACAGCAAGAAACAGAAGCACAACCACAACCAGCTAGAAGACATCTCACGGTAGCCGATTTCAGTGTTTAATTGGCGCGGCAGAATGTACAATTATTGCACATCGACCCATTTAAAGTGCATGACCAAAAAACCCAACTCAGCACCACCAAGGCACAATGTTGACCTACTCCCAGCGCATGACCCACGAAGCAATAATACAACATGTTACCATCAAGCGGACTCAGCAAAAGGGCAGCATACGACCAAAAGTTGACATTGCAATTATTGACCCGCAATGTATTAATGTTAGTAAGCAAAATTTATGTATAAATAGGAAGTAATTAAAGTAAAATAAATGAGTTGAACTTTAGCAATTAAAGTAAAGACTACTAAACAGCTATCCCCCCACCAGTGGTAAGGTGGCTGTTCATCGTGCCACATGTCCACCTAAGGTTTGTTCTTTGGATTGCATCCAGCTTTATTATAAGTTTACACGTAGCGATTGGAATACCTAAAGTACATCTGCTTGGTACGATAGGTAGTGTAGTTCCGAGTTTAGGGTACAACGTGGAGAAATAGCAAAATGGCAATATATTTTTAAACTCTCTTCTATCTGTTTGATAGATATAAATGTGCCTGAGGATAATTAAAATAAATGCTTTCCAAATCTACCCATGCATAACCGCGAAAAAAATGTTATAGGAACCAAAAGCGGTTAGTAAAAACCTACCAATTCAACGGGGCAGTTAAGACAATGTATCGACTGCAACAACCTCTACCCTATCTTTCTTCCTTCCCTTGGATTGTGTCTAAACCAATAATAGACAAATGGAATAGGAGTATATTTGCAAAAACAAATTGGGACCCTTAAGCGCAATCTAAAAAATATTGTTCGCACTGTGCCTGTGCACCACATCAGGAGTACCTACCCGTACTCATAACCCTCTGAGCGGGCGCAAAAGTATAAACAACAGCAAATTTGATGGCCGAGGCTTGGAATTGGAATTTATGACCGTATATTCGATTCATCATTTTTGCCTTGGCAGTACCTGTAAAATAGTTTTGTGGAGGCTATTTGAACAGCGCCCTAATTTTTTTTTTGAATGCATTTGTATAAGTAATTTGTAGCACAGGAAGTGTGACTTTGTTGTTTAGGTAAGTTAGTTCATATTGAGTAACCCGTCAGGCATACTTGCAACAAAAATACTCATATCCATCAAATCTATAGTTATATGTTTGATATTTGCGCCATATAGCCCCAAAACACATCCCACGATGAATTTAGGTAATAACTATACACCGACCGGTCAAATTCATGCAAACCATATCCAAAAAGACGTACCAATTTCATATTGGAGACCATAGCTAACCATTGCCGACAATTACTTGCATATAATCTGAGTGCGGAATAATTTCAAAACAAATATCTACCACTGAGGCTATTTTTGTATCTAGTTACGCGTGGGCCGGTGAAAAAAAAAATCCGCCCAATATGGCATGGAAAACAATTTCAAGCGTTTTTCTCACGCTGTTCTGTGCAGTGTGTCGAATTTCGTAATTTTTTTTTTTTTGTATCTCTTCTTGCAACCAACTGCAGTCCAACTTATAAGGTTAACGGGCGGGCGGACAGACATCAGGCACAAGGCATTGCATAATCCAGGAAAGTAAATAAAAATCCCAACAAAGAAATTCAACTTTTTTAGCGAAATTTATTAAGCGTGTAAGTCATGAGACGTGTGCTTTCGCGGCTTGCATGTCGTTGCAAATTTTCTTTCTTCTTTGTGAATTTTCCGCATCGGACAGCATTAAAGAAAGCAAAAGCAAGATTGACAAATGCGCGATGTCATTTGAAACATTACCAGAGCAGCAGCAGCAGCAGCAGAAACAAAGATGGATGGTATAGATGTGGTGGATGTGCTAGGGCAGATAAAATCGTAAATTACCCGTCGGTGGTAACCTCAATTAGCGCACATTACCAGACAGATTCGTAGATACGAGTATGTGTTGTGGAAAAGAAACAACAAAAAAAGCGGTAATATTTATAAGTGGAAGTGCAGTTTTTTATTGATGTTATGATGCTTATTCAAGGAAAGGTTTCAAGTGAAGTTAAAATTTAGTTACAACTATCTTCCCGTACGGAAATCATAATTGCGGGCAATTTAAATATGTTATACTTATATATATGTTTGATGCATGTATACGGTTTTATGTCAAAGCGTCCCATTCTTTTTTATTTACAAAAGAGCTCGTGTTATATACATAGTTCGGCTTAAAGTAACATCGATGATACAAGGAATGTTCAGGAATTTGTACCCTAAAATTGGAAGAGTCTCTAAATCTCTAGCACCAAACGAAATCACTGGCCCACTTCAAGAGATTATGCGATCACCGAATTTCGACTTCAGCCATTTTGTGGAGAAACTGTGATATGATTAATCGGTGGTTGCTTACAATTCGAAAATACATTTATGCCGTTCGAGTCACAAACGTTAGCGTTATATCTACTGGAGCTTATGCTATTTGTTGCTTTGATTGGCCTGTTCACTGGCGAGACCACCTTTCTAGAGCTATGAGAAAGAGCAGAACCTCTGATTCTTCAAATTGGAACCCTCCACATTTTCATGATTTAGTCACATGTCCCAAAATTCAGTTTCAAAGAGTCCATGCCATCAAGCAGGCATCCTGGGTTGGGTACGTTAGCCTGCAATCCAAAAGCCCGTTTCCGTTTGGAGGATATGGTAGCCGAGTCAATGGCCTTGATGGCGGCTTTGCTATATAAAGGATAACAATGTTTTGTTTATGCCTGTGTCATGCCCAAGCTGCGTGCAGGTCTCTCGGATGGCCAGTAAAACGCTGGTAAAATCCGGTAAGCGGTATAAAATTTGATATTTTCGGTGATTCCAAGTAGACACCGGCCCCTACGCCACAGCTGATCTTAAATCCGTCGGTGTACCTATATGACCGTGTCGAAGCTTCTTCCGCTGGGCTCTTGTAGAGAAATCTAGGTGAAGGCCTTTTCGAGAAGTTTAATTTGGGTGTGATATAATCGGTTGGAGACGTAACGAATCCAGGATGTTACTACGGCCATACCGCATTTGCAGTCCAACATCCAGACAGACTTCTTGAGTCTCATAGCACTGCATAAGTGCATAATGCGGTATGTAAGTCAAGTATGTAGGTCAAGAGGTAAAAGATGCAAAGCACAGGTTAGACCAGGCCTGGAATATTGCTCCCATATATGGAGCTCGGCCCCAAAACATTCACTTAACCTACAGACGAGCAGTTCGACTTATTGGAGACCCTACACTCACATCGAATCTGCAACCGTTGGTGCACAGAAGACAAGTCGCTGACCTATGCTTGTTCTATAGGTACTTCCATGGTAGATGTTCCGAGGAACTCAAGGACATTATCCCTCGAAATGCAACTTTTGGGCGCCCCACAAGACAGGCTGCTAATGCTCATGACCATTCAGTACACTTGACAACCGCGAGGACATCATCTTTCCAAAACTCCTTCTGTTACAGGACAAGCAAACTTTGGAACTCGCTTCCTGGGGATATATTTTCAGAAGACTACAACTTGCAGCAATTTAAGTGCAGAACTAACATACATCTGCAAGCATCTCGGGGCGCTGATGAAGCGTTATAGGTTTGCCTTTCCCGGGAGAAGTATTAAAAAAAAAAAAAAAAATAGTAAGGGCATCTGTTAGGGCCGACCTCATTGTCCCCATGGTGCCTGGCAGTCTTTTCAGTTTCGTAAGGTTGTAGATTTGCTCAACGCGAGCCACCATACTAGTGATTCATAGGTGAGAATTGGACGCACTACGTCTGTGTACATCCACAAGGTAATCTTTGGTTGAAGTCCCCACTTCTTTCCAAAGGTTTTGCTACAGGCATAGAAAGGACAGACGCCTTCCTTACTCTGTGTTCGATGTTATGTTTCCAATTAAGTTTTGGATCGAGCATGAACACATAGGTAAGTGAGCTATTTTACCCCGAAAATCTGCTGAATTTTATTTGGAATTCTACTTCAAAATATTGTGATTCCATTCCCGGTCTTTTGTAAAACCGGGCTAACATTTTTTCGTTGAACATTAAAGTTAAATTTTTATTCACGACTTTGGGACAGTTGCAACAGATACTCGTGACTATAACCATGAATGAAAATTTTGCATTCCACACAACCAGCAGTACAATCTACTCTCACATGTTTCTCTTAAAAATGCAATAAAAAGGTCGAGCTGATGGCCCACAATCGATAACATTATACTGCTCTCTAATTGAATGCGTTTCCAATAAATTGCCGTTCATATCAGTTAACTGATACACGCATACGCACTTCTCCGTTTCTCCCCATATCACTCCCATAAGATAAATCATTTCCAACCGTACACCTGGACCCACATATCATCATCAGGCAAACACCTAAAGTTGATCCAGAAAACAAACGAACATAAAACGATCAGAAATCCAAAACCGAATACACGCATGTGCGCCTTCTTTTGGAAAAGTCTCGTATGCTCGATAAAACCTCGTAAACCTATCTCACCTCAGTTACAACGGAAACTAATGACAGTTAAAAAAAACGAGTTTCCGATAACACTTTTCGCTTGTACCGGGGTAAGGGCAGCTAACAACAACAACAACACCAGCAGCCACACTCTTTTAAAAGAAAACCGTATATACATGAGGAACGAATGTGACCTCACGAAGCACTCGTAATTCGTATACACCGAGATGCAACTTCTTTAGCTCCCAGCATCCACTTAAGCTGTTCCATTCAACAGCAGCAGCAGCAACATCTGGTAGCACAAGCAGGCGCAGAACTACAACTGTACGTAATCGCTATCATCATTTATTATTGAGTGTAGTCGATCGAATTGAACCCCATTGCGCGAGGTGGCCGTGTGTTGTAGTACTCAGAGATAATATGTATCTGTATCTATCTAGCAACAAACAACGCAACGACACAACCGCAAATCTATTCTTTTGCACCTGGAAATTGCTATGCCTTTGAGTTATTATTACCTCGCACAAATAGGTTTATTATTTGTTTTGGCCGTGTATGTATGGCCTAATCTCGAATAGATTGCAGATAAAATAATGCCAGATAGAAACACTTTGTTCGAGCTACTTCTTGGCGTTCTGGTGGTACCCTACGCAATGTGAAGTTTCCTGGCTTCCTTTCTCTTTTTTTTTTGCTTTGCTATAACCAATAGGATGCTAAGTTAAAGTTATCGATATATTCAATGGAATCGGTAAATTTATGTTGAGCTGAGGAGTCTTGTGATGATTGGTTTGGGATTCATCTAGGCGGACGTGCTCTACAGGTGATCGAACTGAGAAGAGTATACGGTTTAACTTGACAAGGCTAGGCTGGAGGTTCTAATTTTGGAATCATGGCCAATAACCTATGTTTGCCCGCATCGATCAAACGTAAAGTAAAGTAGAAAAATTTCGCAAGTGCAAAAATGTCTATCGTTTTTAGGGTAGGTAGCTTGGCTCAGCAATTTGCGTTGCCAAAATTTCCCTTCCGATATATTTTGGCAATAATTTATTGTATCCGAACGAAAATTGTTGCAATTTAAATATTCTATGAAGAAATGAAGAAGTCATTCCAATTGGTCCGCTAATACAAAAACTATCGAAGAAAAAAAAATACTAAATCCTAAAAGAATTGCCATAAATTGCCCTGTTATTCAAAATAACTTGAAACCACACTTTATTAGAAAAACACTTTTTTTTTCATGTTATAATTTGGTTTCAATTCATTTAAAACTGACTATAAGTCGGCTCTCACACTGAGGCAACAAGCAATAAGCAACTATAGTTACTATAGCAACTGCCAATAAACAATCAGCAACATTTTTCGTTTAAGCGATATTTAGTTGCTTTGATGTGAGACCTCTAATTTAATTCAAAGTAAAAAAAATGTGAGCAATAATATTGCGTGTTTCCTATTGCCAGTTGCTTATTGAATGTTGCCTCAATGTGAGAGCCGACTAACAGAACAACAATAGGTTACTAGTTCTTTAAGCCGGTACCGAATCGTCACATATCTATACGTTACGAAATAAAGGGTGGGCCAAATACAAGTTTCTTTTCAAAAATGCAATAAAGTGAATAAAATTAGTTTTTTTTCCATGTATTATGGTTTTACTAGTAAGAGCAAACATTCCCATTAATTATGGAGTACAACGTCGTTCAAGTGGCTGCCTCGGCTGGCTTCGCAGTAGGGCATTCTGTAACTTCAATTTTCCAAGACGTTGTTGATGGTTTCGGGCTGTAGCTCACGGATTGCTTGGATGATATTGACCTTAAGTGCTTGAATCGTTTCCGGATTGTTGGCATAACATCGGTCCTTCACGGCTCCCCACAAAAAAAAGCCCAAAGAGGTCAAATTGCAGCTCCGAGGCGGCCAATTGACATCGCCAAGACGGCTGATAACACGATTTGCGAATTTGGCATGGCGCGTCATCCTGCATGAACCAGAGGTCGTCCAAATCCATGTCTTCAATTTCAGTAAAAAAAAGTAGGATAACATATGTCTCTGTAATGCCCACCGTTAACCGAAACGTTGTTCCCAGCCTCATTTTCCAAGAAAAATGGTCCAATGATGTCACACTCCGCACCAAACTGTCACTCTCTGTGGATGCATTAGCTTCTCGACAATAACATGCGGGTTTGCGGAAATTTTGTTGCGTACAGCAGGCGCGATGGGTGCTTAATTCCGCCCAAAACTTCTTTTAAAAAAACGCACTGTTTGGGCTACACAGCACTCACTTTGGAAATAAGTTTTCAATATTTCCCAACGTTGTTCAAGCGTAAAGCGACTCATTTCGTTCCGTATGATACCGACTTTCTGTCAAGATTTCGAGCGGAAAACAGCTGTCAGTGTCAAAATAAACTATGATTTAAAAAGAAACCACTAGATGGCCCAACCTGTATGTATACTTTTGTATACGACATAAGGGCGTGAACTTATATGTATCTCATTCACGAATGCGGCGATTTGACCCGTGTTTTTTTTGAAAGAAAGTACATACTGGCTGTCAACTTTATCATGATATCGTCGATTCTTTCCTTTTTTTTCCATGCAAACAAAACTGAATTAGAGGTTTAACATGCATCTTCCAACACTACCCGCATTCGTGCTCACAATAACTTTATTTCACAAACAACGGTTTACCATAAAACTCACATCATCCTTGACTTTACGTTTTTACATATATGGAAAATCGAAAATTGCCACGTTCGGCCAATTGGCTGAACGTGATCTTTCCTAAATAGCTGTTCTCCATCTACTCCCACTAAATGTCAAAAACTTGCTAATAAATTGTAATTTTCAGCAATTACCACGTGTGTCCAAATAGCAATGGACCATTGCTATAGCATCTACAATTTGCTTCGTCAATTCGCCGCACTTGAGCGATTTTCTTCGATTTTGATGTGCCGCAGGTTAGCTATGCGGCACCTCTTCTCATAAACCTGTCACTAATCCATATATGGGTGTAAAAGCCCAAAGCAAAAATGGAAATAGAAAATAAAAATAAGAGAACCCAAAAACAAACAGGCAATCGCATCGCAATACCACGCGAATTAATTAGATTCGCGTGTGATTACAGTGACATTCACTGCAAGTGAGCAGTGTAGGTTGAGCGGGAAGACGTAAACGTAACCCACATGGAGTCTTTGTTTTATGTTCTCATTATAGCTACCCTCTCTGATCACGGAAAGAAATATGAAGTTCTTTCTGTGAGCAGCATTTGCAATGAAATAATCTGCGTGTTATGCAATTTTTGACTCCGCGATAGTGTGAGACAACGCAGCGCCTCATCCGCGCCAAATACCGAACGGAGAGCACGTGCGTCCGTCCGTCAAGCAAACAGTTCCACTTCCACATGCAAATCAATTTATTATTTATCCATAGATAAGAGCAAGAGGTGTACTCTGGTTTCTGTTAGTTTTTTTGCATCCCAGATATATGTACTAGTGTCGTTGGGAAAGTGGGACTCGGATAAATAATTTAGTACCTATATCAAGTTAAGCTGTCTTGTTGCATTGACTTAAGTTTTATATGCGTGATGTAGCCATTTCCGTGAAATTACGACAGCAAACTGTCGATGAATGATTTATTAAATTGCAATCGATGTATTTTGCTGTGGAGAATGATTGACTCTAATGGCTTTTTGATAATGGGTATCGCGGTTTTGCCTGCTTTCGTTGTGGTTATGAATCGGTTAGACTATAGACTGTATCTGCGGTAGGTAGTGATCTCTTTGTTTAGAATTCTTAAAGGGGACTGCAGTTCAATTACCTCGGCTTGGCTTTTTGAAAGACTTTCAGTCAAGTCTATTATTTGGTTAACTATATTTTAAGACTTAGCGAAAAGAGTTTGTAGCCGCAATTATAGTAGTAGTATAGTAAGGCACATTATATAGATGTAGTGGTATAGATTTTACCACCAGAGAATATTTAATAAAGTAACGTTTGTCAAAGAATATTAAAAGGGAGAGAAGAGGGTGGAATAATAACATACGATATAGTATATAAAGAGTGTCTCATAATTCACGCAAAATGTAATTTTGGGTTTTTTTTAATTAGAAAGCTTACATTTTTTATTGATTCATAGAGATTGGGGTTATGTATGGAATAGCATATCACTTGGGGTAAATGGCCATCAAGGCTTTGCTGGCAAGTACCTACTCTTTAATTGACATTTTCAATGACCGTGTCGCCTAAATGTGGCTGAATTTCATTAATACACCTCCCAATTTCCTCTTTCAAGGCGTTGGTGGTCTTAGGCTTGTTTGCATAGACATTTGCTTTAAAAAAACCCCAAAGAAAAAAGTCCAATGGCGTTAAATCGCAAGATCTGGATGGCCAATTCTGATCGCAAAAACGGCCGATTATAGAAAATGACTCATGCAGTAATTGAATTGTTTGTCTGGCTGTATGGCATGTGGCACCGTCTTGTTGAAACCACATGTTGGGCACATACATATCTTGTAATTTAGGCACTAAAAACTGGATTATAATGTCACGATAACGAACACCATTAATTGTTATTGCCTGACTATCCGCATTTTCGAAGAAGAATGGTCCGATAATGCCTCCAGCCCAAAATCCGCACTAAACAGTCAGTGCGTTGTGGATGCATTTGTTTCTCAATAGTCTTTAATTCTTGAGTCCATTGAACTTTGTACGCATGAAGTTTCAAGTCTTTCGTGAGAATTCGCTGTAGAGAGCTTCTCGAAATGCCCAATTCTTGAAAAAGGTGCCGAATTGATGTTCCTGGTCTTTTAGAAATACTCTCGCGAACTGCTTCGCTCGATGTTTTCTGTTGAACGACTTGTGACAGGACACCCAGAGTGTTTAAGGCGGCTCTCAGATTGAAGCAACAGGCAATAAGCAACTAGCAACTGCCAATAAGCAATCAGCAACATTTTTCGTTCGAGCGATATTTAGTTGCTTTGATGTGAAACCTCTAATATAATTCAAAGTAAAATAATTGTGAGCGATAATATTACGTGTTTCCTATTGCCAGTTGCTTATTGAATGTTGCCTCAATGTGAGAGCCGACTTAGTCGGTTGAGCAACATTCAATAAGCAACTGGCAATAGGAAACATGCAAAATTATCGCTCACAATTATTTTACTTTGAATTAAATTAGACGTCTCACATCAAAGCAACTAAATATCACTCGAACGAAAAATATTGCTGATTGTTTATTGGCAGTTGCTATAGTAATTATAGTTGCTTATTGCTTGTTGCCTCAATCTGAGAGCCGCCTAAGATCACTAATTGATCCAGTCTCCCTGAATTTTGAAATTATTCCCTTCTCAGTTGATGGTTTTAAATCACTATGACGGCCATATTTTGTTCGAAAATTGCGGGCTGTAGCTGACAAACTTTCATTATTTTTTAAATTTAGTTTAACAATGAAAATGCATTGTTCTTTCGTATAGCGCTCCATTTTTACTAACCCCGAACTGTCAGCTGTCACATTGTTATCTTTTTTCCCATTGGCATCACTGTACTATTAAATGGCGCAAAATTCAAATTATGAGACACTTTTTAGATATGGCTCTGCGATAGCGAATGCATCGCCACTTTCGTGTAGGGTCTATCTAAGGTTCATATACAAATTGTCATTTCGGATAGTAAATCTAGATCACCCTTGAAGGACATCACTTCTCCTTTGACTACACGACAAGTAAATTCACCGCATGTAAGTTCACTTTGCTATCTATGATATTGGTCCTAACCAAGCTGAAATCGGATAACAGGATCATTACATGTTAACAAAGTGGTGATGTTGGGCAATAGCTTAAGCGGCTAATCGTCTAAAGTCTACACTTTATGTGGGTCAGTACTAATAGCACTTAAATAAACGTTTTAGTGTTAAGGGCTGCCTGTTCACATTTCAGAAAGATTATCCTCCTGCGTATTATAGCTCCTCGTTCTAATACAATGCGTTAACGCAGACAAAGTGGCTTGAGTACTTGACTTGTCAGATTAAATACACAAACCATTAACTTAAAATGTACATAAGTACACGCAGCATGAACTGAGAAGATATTCAGATGGGCTAACTAAATTATAAAGTTACTCTGACACGTAGCTGACTACAGAATCGATTTTATCTTTATTAGAACTTGGCAATTCCATTAGCCAATCGGCTCACATTAACTGTCAAAATATATTTAATCATAATGACGGTTACACAATTGTCAGTGCATTATGCTAAAGCCATCACCAAGACTAATGAACTATAAAAATCAAAACAACCACCTTTCCAAATGACTTTTGGTCATGCTACAGAAGATCGCGCGCTCACTATTACCTCTTAAGAAACACCCAATTCCCATTCTCCGCGTTCGCAAGCGAGCCTGGCGTCAAATTGCTGCTGCATCACAAGTA
Source organism: Cheilosia soror (assembly GCA_949372485.1). Lineage (NCBI taxonomy): Eukaryota > Metazoa > Arthropoda > Insecta > Diptera > Syrphidae > Cheilosia > Cheilosia soror. The sequence continues at coordinate 101,060,204 of OX443563.1, forward strand.
GGTACTACTACACGCGAGTTCCTTCAAGCGAATCCAAAGTGAATGTTATACTGAAGCACATTGCGCTTCCATTACGTAACAAGAAACAATTTAAACTTAACCTCAATCGCAGCAGAAGACACCTGATTGGTTACGCTCCAATTAGTTGCAAGTGAGTGGGCAATGTATAACCTTTTGTTGAAGCCGCTCATTGGATCGATCTTCGATCATCTGGCGAGAGGAACCGTTTTTTTTTTTTCGTGGACAAGTGGGAAATAAGAAACTCTTCCCCAAGAACAGTTGAGATCCCATCCCAATCAAGTTGGTGTCACCATCAGAGAACCAGATCATGAGGGTGAAACCAGTTTGCGCCATCATGACACAACAGCGAACAGCTTCAACGTTGGCGACAGAGTTATTGGTAAGAGATTACCTCGAATTGGCGTAGATTGCCCGAGTGCTACTGGTTTTTAGGTCCCGCTTGAATCGACAATACACACGGCATGCAAATGAGGGTCACACACGACCAAAACGAGATGCAGGCGGACCTTTCATGCAGATTTTCCGTCGTGCTGCATGCTGGCAGTAAATAAAAAGTTGCCAACGATTGGTGGTGGTGGTTGGGGTGTACATTTCGATGTGACTTTGATTGGAAATGGCTTTCAGGGATTCTGGGGACGTGGTCTCGTTTCCTTTGTCGAACTCCTGACGACAATTTTCGGTCTCTTCCTCATTTTTCAATTTCAATTCTTAACGGTTAAATTTACGACCATGCCGATGCTAATGTTGTGGTCTTGCGAGTTTAAACGCACCAGACATCAGCCGGGAAGGTGCTGAATTCGCAGCATTATATTGGCGGATGAAAGAAAAAACCAACAACTGCTGCAAAACGGCATTACCGGGGATCCAATGCTTCCTCAATTCGTGGTGGAACAGCCAGAAACAAGAAAGATGGATTATGGTCTTTGGCATGCTTTACGACTTCGGTTAAAAATGTTGTGGGCTTTAACCACTGTTTGGAGAGACTTTTGACCTATCTCTGGAGAGTTGCTGTTGTTGTAAGGTGTTGCATGTTTAATTGAATATTTTGAGTTATTGATTGGATTGGGCATGATGATGGGTTTGGTGAGCGTATGTAATTTATATTTCAATGTTTTATGTGTTCCGAGTGTCATTTCGAAGAAGAGGCGTTCAAAAAATGATTACAGTAACCACATGCAGTTGTAGTTTGGTTAAAAAGAACAGGGAACTTTTAAAATAAGACGAATTGTTGGATGGAGCACATATTATGCTGTTTCCATTCGTGCGTCGGCACTAAGGCACTCAGGAACGTGAGTCGGTGCAAATAAATGTAATATAAATATGATCTTTTCCTTAAAAGCATAAATATACCTACTAAATGCATTGTCTGAATCTTGAAATGACAGAATTCTGATTAAGCAAGTGTTCGGTAGTAAAGGGTGGTTTTGACAGGTAGGTATACAAATGCAATATGAAATAAAACACTTTAGATAGATAATTTTATGCCATTACTGTTTAAAAATGAATTCGGGCATATGCGCGCCACGGCTAGGTCGAATGAAGCGCAATCGTAAAGTCCAATTTTCGAAAACTTTATCGAGCAACTGGGGCCGTCCCGTATATCAGCAATAACACGCCGAATGTTGACTTCCAAATCGTGTAACGTCTTTGTTTTGTCGGCATAGACTATAGTGACTTCACATACCCCCAAAGAAAGTAATCTAAGGGTGGGAGATAACAGGATCGTGGAGGCCAGTTCACAGCTCTCTTACCCGAAATTATATACGTTCAGCATGCCGTTTTGCATGTTGTGCCATCTTGTTGAAACCAGAGCTCTGTCACGTCAATGCCATTCAACTGAAGATCGAAGAAGTCAGATCTTATAATCTTTTAAGCAAAGATCTTTCCGTAAAATCTTTCATAAAGTGGATGGGGGCATAGCTCTGTAGCGGATATATGCACTTTCAATTAAATGAAAATCGAATTTCGAAAGAAAATGCATTCGCGCTAGTAAATAAACATAAAGCGCTAACATAGCAATTTCGCTAGATTTGCCTGAACACTGTCATTATGAACGCACGCCAGCTCAGTGGCGACTCTTAAAATTCGCTTGTCAATTGTCACTTTGGCTTTCTCGTCTAGCGTGTGCGTATAAATTTTTCCTTTAATTTTAGTTTTGTAAATAGTTTTAATATGTACTTATTAAAGTCTTTAAAAGTTGATAATACGTGGTTTTCTCGACGCAGCAAAATAGCTAACCTAAGACCATATTGGTGACCCCGAATAGAACATCGATTTACATTTTTTGTGAAAAGACATCGAGGCCATTTTGAAATTACTGTAATGTACATCGCTCTTTTCTTCACAACCAACAACCTTCTTTGTTAATTGTAAACATATACCTCTTATCTCTATACATATATATAAAACGAAATGGAAAAAACTGTTTCCCTCTGTCGCACATAATTTTCAACAAATTTAGTTGATTTTTTTTAAATTTCGGTAATTAAGATGACCGGGCGATAGGCTAAGAAAATTCAAAATCAGACAAAGGGGCGTGGCGCCGCCCATACAAAAAAAAAACATTCAAAATCGTATATCTCGAAAACCACCAAATCGATTGAGCTCAAACTTACAGGTATCTAATATTACGTATCGGCCGTGGAGTGGTCCTGTGAAGATTGTGAATTACCTACTCCAGCTCATGGTGAAGGCATGAATTCGTAACATCAATTGGCTGAACTACAATTTGTGAATTACCTACTCCAGCTCCAGCTCATGGTGAAGGCATGAATTCGTAACATCAATTGGCTGAACTACAATTTCTCATGAATTTTCTATGGGGTTTAGGAGATTCTACAGGCTACTTCGTGACTGCAATTTATTTTTCTATAGCTCATCCCTTGATTTATAGTGAAGTTTTTTGGATTCGTTGTCATGTTAGAAGATCCATCGCAAGGGCATATATTTCCTCCAGAATGCTAATGTTAAAAATCTGTCCGACTTGACTTGAAAAACATTCATTAATGAAACGGGGACTAAATCTTAAATCTTCTTTTACAAATTGGAGTTCTCTACGTCGATTTCTTTGACAGACTTTTGGGTCTACCTCCACTATGAACAATTAAGGTCATCGGTAGTGAATAAAGTATTAGATGGCTTTGTAAAGAGAAAGCTTGACTTCCGCTTTACAGGCCCAGGTTACCACACAACTTAAGTGAGCTGTATGCTGAGCACCTAATAGAAACTATAAAATGTAGGAAAATTAAGACAATTTGTGTCGGCTCATATAGAGACAACCGACCAATATTTGCCGATGCGCGTTATAAAGGAAACCATGTTATCCCGATAATAACGAGTGGAATTGATATATCGACAATTCTACCATATCGACAACTTCAGTAACTATGGCTGATGCTAAAGTTTTCCGCAAAGATACAACCTATACTTTTCACTTGGTTACGTTTTTATTTACTTCCTTGCTACATATGTATTTTTATTAGAAGCTCTTTAAAATGCCAATTTGGCTTTTCCTCGTCAGTATGAGCAACTTAGTCTATCTTCATAAAAAGCTGTATAATTATGAGCTATAACATGAGATCCATGAACTTCTCTACTGACAAAATAATTAAAAAAACAAAACGAGAATCTTATATGGGATTGATTTATAAGCCCGACCCAATCTGCCATCCGCAAGACTATACAGCTACTCTACATGAGCTTGATACCAAAACCAATCAATTTCTCACGAAACGCTGCTCAATTAAATCTTAAATGATCCACGCCGAGATGGGAGAATCCTTAAAACCGAAACAAGTAACTGCAGAGCGTGTAGCCCATCTGCATCTAGCAGATCCAACTATATTCCGCCGCAAGCTAAACGATCTCTAGTTTCTCAATAAGCATCGGACGAGAACAAAAAAATTACTATTTAAGTGTAAATTAAATGGCGCCCCTAGGTGCTAGCCCAAGACACTAGGCCATATGCCGCCATTCAATAGCTGAATCCTAGGGCGGGGGTTTTCCTCTCTGATTGACTGAAATTTAATTTGAAATTTTTCGAAATCCCTCTAAATTAGATATCGCGCTATGTCGACGGCACTCTTAGGTCTCAGCTCTACCTCTGGGCGTTATTTTTAAATACGTAACGAGCAATCAGCCGCGCTGTAGATTCGTGGGAAACTCTACACCGTCAAAATCTATCACTGTCAAAGGTGGCGGACTGACCCGTGCACGGAAGTCGGACGCTGATTAAAAGAAATATGTTTTAAACCATCATCTCGAATCTGAATTGGTAATTAGCTGGGTATAGATAGATACTCGTAGTCCCCGTTGCTCTTTATCTTCATCCCATAGATGAGATCTGATGCGGTTTAGATACGTACCTGGAAAGAAAAGAACAAACATTAGTTTCGGTTACAAGTTGTTGACGCAAAGAAATTGGTTAAGAGTGCAGGGCAGTGATGAGTAAGAGTCACAGTCAAGTTTATTGTGTCGAGTGATAAGACAACGACAAGTCATTCTCCTTTCGGTGATGCTGATGAGTGGCAGTGCATCATCTTTCCTTTGTCTGTGGCAAGCGCACTGCATGCCGCCCCCATCCCATTCCACATGTATAAGCATTTTAGGTGAGCAAACACAACAACGTGCGGTTTGACGATTAAAGCCTACAACAACAACAAAATCTAGTACTTTGCATAATTACGAAGTCAGTCACATTGTTCTCTCGCTGACTCTGACTCCGCGTGTAAATACCACAATGAGATGGAAATACGAGAGTTAAGCCCAAGTCGCAGATAAGGATCATCATTTGGCGCTACTACGATGATGATGACAGCACAACTCAGACGAGTTGAGAGATGACAAGCCCTCTTTTGTGACTATTTTGGCGCGATAAAGGTGCAGCAACAGAGCAACGGGCTTATCGCTTTGCTATATAAATTTTATTATCAGATTGGGTGGAGGTACATATACTCCACTTGGGGCTTAGTATATGGAGCTCCAGGGAAAAGCCCTTAATTGTTCTTTAAACAAGTCATAAGCTTTGGTATACAAATCCGAAATGTTGTACATAATGACGCGTTTTATTAGGATTGAAGCAGACGTCAATTGTCTTATCATAGATAGCGCTTTGCTGTTGCCTGAAGAACGGCGGATTGTATGTGCGTGGAGTAAACACGTTGATGGTAAATTGCATTTGAATGAGTTTGGGACATGGGTAAACCTACTTCAGGTATGTCAAACTTTAAAATAGGCTTTGGTGATTTTAATATACGACACCACTACACTATATGGTGCCGAAGGTGAGATAACCTACTTCAGATCTGTCATCTGTCCTTTGCGTTTCATCTTCCATCTAATTAAAAAAAAAAAAAAATTGTAAAATAAAAGAAAAGATTTAGCACATTTAGGGGTTGGTTCCCTACCAGGCGCAACCACAGGTGGCGGATGGTGGACCCTAGGTACGATTCGTTCGTCATCCTAGGACTTAGGGTTAGCAGAGATATAAGTGATGCCTGTATGGGCTTAGGTCTCAAGCCTACGCTCATGCGAACTGCGCTTTATTCGCTGTAAAACCCCTGTCGCGGGCCAACAATTGTCATCCCGTATTCTTCTTCCCCCTACCTGCATACAGGGGGTGAGTGCAGGCGGACATCTTCTTCCCCCTTATTCGTGAGACCCAAAAAGTCAAATTTATCTAAGAATTCAATTCAAAAAGCGAAGAGTGTGGACCGAGCAGGCGCTCCTAGCTTAATAAAAACTGATCGCAAAGCTGGAAAAACTCCTTCTGGATTCTAGCGACACTTGCTCAATACCTAGCTCATCCTTTTTCTGCAACTCCACCAGATAAAGACGCGCAAACAATTTTAAGCTAACAGTTAAGAGGCTGAGGATGAAAAAGTGGGACGAACTGTCCGAAAACAATAGGAAAAGGCTTCACAATGCACGGGTCAGCCGTTATCGGAGGGTACTCCAATGGAATGCACCCCGACATCGTCTGCACCCGCAGGCAGCCAGAGCTAAAGTACACTGATGGGACGACCTATATCCGTGACAACCCTTCGCCAGTCAGGACCAACCAACGGTGGCCGTATCAGCCAACGTGGAGTCTACAGCCCTCTCCAGCGGCAACGCAGCCTCCTCAACGACCGACGATCGGGGCAGTCCCGCAGTTGAGTGAGAGTGGACCTAAGGAAGACAGTGGTACGGTAGCAACGAATAATCCGAAAGAGACAAGCCTTACTTACTTATGCCAGGCGATAGCAGCCCTGCAGGCAATGGGAATTCCACTGTATTTACATAGCTTCACGACAGTAGTCAGTACTGGGGAAAGTGGATCGGGATATACCCCGTCCGCAAGAAACAACTATACGGACGACAAGACTAGAACGACTACGAAACCGAAGGCGTAACGCAATTCGGCTAATTCGGCGGCTTAGTATGCTTGCAGGGTCCACTATAGGGTAGACAGCAACAAACGGGGAAAAAAGGCAAGAAAACCTCCTACGACGGGCCGCTTGCTCCCCACGTCAGTCGCCAAAAGATTTATGAGTTTATGATTTTTCAATCATAAAGCTAGGCAGACAAATTCCATGCGCCCTACTAACCCACAGAATTAACCTTGAATCCTTATGCAGCCTTTTGCAATAATTCAGATTTTATTATACTCCTGTCACACTTTGTTCTGGATTCTTCTTATTTTTGTGGTAATTTTATTTTAAAAACATAAAACTCCAAACTGTTATTTTCGTTCGACTTTGTAGACTTTTCGTCTCAAATAAAAACCCACGTGTTTTTGTTCCTGAAAAATATTCTCAAACACACAAAAATCCAAAGCAATCAAACTACACAAAATTATCGTAAAAAAAATTGAAATAAATTAAAAAAATAAAAACATATTACCGTCATACTCCTCCTCACACTGGACAGACGATATTTTGTCGATAAATTTATTAGCTACATAAAATGAACCATTTTAGATAACAGAAGCGCTAATTCGCATCACCATCATCCATCCAAGAAAGTCAATCAAATTGTCTATCTCAAGACTGTTCGCTCCTAGAAGTCTTGTCTTTTGCATTTCTATTATACTTTTGAATGAAAAATTAAATAAAAATGGAGGCAAATTTATCTCGAGCAGCTGGGGTGGTGCTGCTGTCGACAGAAAAAAAGACACCAACAACAAACCGAAACAACTGTGTGACTGTTGAACGATGATGATTGGGAAATTCCAAGGCGAAACATTCTAAAATTAAATACACATTTTCCTCTGGTTTTTACTTGTCGTAATTGTCTATTTAATATTGAAAAAAAATTCACAGCAAATTAGCAGCAAAAAAAAAAATAAATAAAAACAAACAACTTTTTCTATAATAATTCAGTCAGTAAATATTAAATTAAAACTATAACTATATTTCCGTTCACAATTTAAGTTCTGTAATAATTTTAGTTCCTCTTCCTTTCGACATCAAAGGAAGAAATAAAAACATGTTTTCTGTTTTAAAGTATGATTTTGTTTATATTCGCTGCTCTCAGTCGATATAGGCAATTGTTATACAATTTATGAACTATTATAGCGTAGAAATTTTTTTTAAACATAATCCGCATTCGTCATTGGTTAAAAAAAAAGTGACGCGGGTGAAAACTATTTGCCCACATGTTTACTTTAGCTCAAGTGTTTTTAGCAAATATGTAGTATGAAATTGTGATAATAATTAACATCTGCAAATATTTACACGAAATGGTTGACGGGATTTTTCCAGAGGTTGCTGCAAATGTCTACTGGAACGCGAAAAAAAAATACAAGTCTTGCATCTTGTATTTTGAGAATAGTTAGGTAGTAAGAGATAGTAGACGCGAGAAACATAAAAAGTTTGGCAGCAGAATACGCTTCTGACACTTTAGGATGACTAAATCCACTTCGGGGATTGATCACGTGTGTACGAAAGTTTAGGCCTCTAATCGATTGTGGAATCAGACGCATAAGATGTACACATTTCTGAAATGACTTTGAAAATCGAAAATGAATATTTGTAAAACGGTTTTTAAGACTTACTAGTCAGTGTGTTGAAACAGAGTCCCAGTAAGGTTCTGGCCATCCAGAAAACCACCGACCACCTCGAAAACCAAAGCCTCGGGTGATGAAAAACCACCGACCACCTCGAAAACCAAAGCCTCGGGTGATGAAAAACTTACTATTGATGATAAGACGAGTCTGCTTAAAAAAAAATGTGCACGACTGGGTCGCACAAAACTTTCTCAGAGTCATTTCAGAAAATGTTACGTTTAAAATCATACCCACTCAAGGTGTAATTAATACCGTAAATACATACTACATAAACATAAACCTACGTATTAACTAGAACACTTTATTACTTTCAAATTTCACCCCGAACTGACACTTGAAGGAGGCAAGTAGGCGATGAATTTCAAATTATATTGCTATATGTACTGAAGTTTTGGACTTTACAAAAATATACCGTGTGTGAATACAGATCGGGATTTGGGTAGTGATTTTTGAGAAATATCGATAAAACGGCAATATTCGAGTTTTCTGAGAAAAACTAAGTACGTGATCATGTTTAGAATGCTTATGTTGTCTTAAGTATGTATTTTGATCTAAATCGTTACAGCGGTTTTTTGTAAAATTATGCTGACAAATGTTACAACTTTGGATTCGAAAAGCACTGTTATTAAACTGTTTAGCTGAAAACTGAGTACGATGTATTCTTCAGGGTATAAACATTACCTAGCAGTTACATTTTCAACCAAATCGAAAATGGCGTTTTCGAGATATGTGTAGTTTTTAAAGTGCCGTTTTTAGCGATTGGGGTGGAAATCAGAGGACGCATTCATGGTTCAAAAAACGCTGTTTTTCAACTGTTTAGCTTAAAACTGAGCAAATGGTATTACTATGGATTTAAGCATTACCTGAAAGTAACATTTTTATCATAATCGAAAATGGCGTTTTTGAGATATGAGCAGTTTTTTAAAGTACTATTATTAGGGATTTGGGTGGATATCAAAGGACGCAGTCTTTTTAAGGAAAAACTGAGTTTGCTATCAAGTTAAGAATGACAATAGTACCTTAAAAATAATTTTTGTTTGAAAATCGTTTTTACCGTTTTCGAGAAAAAGCCAATTTTTAAAACTGCCGTTGCTGGACTTTTTAGCGAAAAACTGGGTATGCAGTCATGTTAAGCATGCTTACATTAACTCAACTATCAGTTTTGGTTCAAATCGTTAAAGCCGTTTTCGAAAAAATCTAAATTAAGGCATATTTCGTCATATTTCGTAAAATTTTTATATGGGAGGTACCGTTAATATTAGGGCTAGCTTATAAAAAAAAAAACGTCCCGAGCGGGAAGCCTACAAACTCTAAATACGAAGTTTGAAGCAAATCCGTCCAAGCGTTTAGATTCCCCTAGGGGTGGGACAGACAGACATACGGACGGACAGAATTGCGAGACCCACTTTTTTGAGTTCCCCTATCATCGTAATATCAGAATTGATCAAAATCTCGAGTTCGAAATTTTGTACGAAAACAATATCTTTCTCTTACTACGTATACGAGAAAGTTAAAAATAGGCGCAACAGGCGGGTAGACACCCTAGCTTCTCAAGTCAAGTCTGTTTAGGAAACCAAAATTCCATGTGCAGCGGAGTATATCGAATGTCCTATAGATTGCCATAAAACTTATATCATACTAGCTGAACCCCCGCCAACTTCGCCAGGCTTTTTTTTATTTTATTTTTATTTTTTTAATTTTATTTATTTATTACGGGCGACAATGTTCTAATTTTTTTTTGTATTGGAGGTGCCACGCCCCTTTGTTCAATTGCACCAATCTTCACAGGAACACTCCACGACCAATACCTTTGATTATCTGTTAGTTTGATCTCAATCGCTTCTGTGGTTTTCGAAATATATCGTATATAGTATAGTTAGTACTAAACGACTAATACCTAAGATTATCTGTAAGTTTGATATCAATCGATTCTGTGGTTCTCGAGACATAAGATTTTAATTTTTGCCACGCCCCTTTGTCCGATTTTGATTTTGTTTAGCCTATCACCCAATCACCGTAATTATCGACATTTAAAAAAAAATCAATAAAATCGGTTGAAAATTACGGGCAACAGAGGGAAGCAGTTTTTTCCACTTTGTTTTATATATATAGAGAAGAGATTGCAGTGAAATAGGACGAGCAAAGGTTAGGTTAGGTTAGGTTAGGTTGAATAGGGTGTGAGTTCATCACAAAGGACTAGGCGCCATATTGGACCCATCGCCATCCCTGGGGAACCATAACGGTCAAATAACCTAAATCACTTCGCCCAAACAATTAATTTCCCTACAGAACCTGAAAATTGCCTCAATTTTGTTCGCGAGACCGACCTCTTCCAAATTGTCGAAGAAGTACCTACCAAGGTATTTCCTCCTGTACCGAGCAATAGCTTGACATTCACAGAGGAGATGGGTAATATCCTCTGTGGCCTGTAAGTCTTCGCAATACCTGCACATGTCTGTATCTGTTAGACCTAATCTCTGAGCGTGCTTCCTTAGAAGACAATGCCCGGAGAGTATCCCTATTGTCATTCTTAGCCTTGATCTGCTGAGCTTTAGTAATTCTAAAGATTTTTTCCTATCTAGCTTAGGCCACAGAGCCTTTGAGACCCTGTGCCCTTCTATATTGAACCATCTCTGATCTGCCCTATTTTTCATATCCTCGAGAATAATTCTCTTGGCCACGGCTATTGGTGGTCTAATGCCCTCAATTGTTTCATTAGGTGGAAGCTCAGCTCCAGTTTTCGCCAGAACATCAGCCCGTTCGTTACCCTCTATATCGCAGTGTCCGGGTACCCAACACAATCTGACCTGGTTCTGCGCGCATAATGCTCTGAGCATTGTGCGGCAGCTCCTGACTAGTTCAGATTTGATGATGAAGGACTCTAGCGCCTTTAGCGCAGCCTGACTATCAATGTAGATAGCGATATTCTTGTTGGATATTGATCCCATATCAAACAGATCCGCGGCTTTGAGCACGGCCAGAACCTCTGCCTGGAACACACTGCATGTATCCGGAAGTCGTAATGACACGTGTAGGTCTATATCCCTAGAGTAAATACCTGATCCTGTACCCTCCTTAGTTTTGGAGCCATCCGTATAAATCGAGATTTCATTGTCCTTCGATACCTCATTCTTTTGCCAGTCCTCCCTAACTGGGTATTGTACTTCGTACGGAGTATCGAAGTCAATTTCCCACAAACTTTCATCCGTTTTGTCGGGGATGTTGGAGAAGGATTCCATTAGTATGGAGCTATGTCCTACCTGTCTTGTTTTGAAAAACCCTGCGTTAGTTAGCCGAAGCGCACTATTGCCTGCTTGCAGTTTTATTTGTAGGTCCAGGGGTAAAAGATACATGAACGCCTCAAGTGCAGCTGTGGGTGTGGTGCGTAAAGCACCAGTGATGGCAGTGCCGGCTGTTCTTTGTACCCTGGTCAACATATCCCGTATATATAACTTATTTGTGGCTTTCCACCAAACAAGAGCCCCATAGGTAAGGATGGGTCTAACCACCATGATGTATAACCAGTGCATCATTGTTGGACTCAATCCCCATTTTTTCCCTGCTGTTCTCTTACAGACGAAGAGAGCATTATGAGCCTTTCGGACTCTTTCCTGAACGTTAAGTTTCCAATTCAATTTTTTATCTAGGACTATACCAAGATATCTTGCGCTATCCGAAAGGGAAAGCTCCACTCCACCAATCCTGGGTAGTTTGAAGGGTGGTATCTTGTATTTTGTACTAAAAAGTACTAGTTCTGTCTTTTCCGGGTTGACACGAAGTCCACACCCTTCAGCCCACTTTCTGAGCTTGTTGAGGGCTGATTCCATGGTTTCACTCAATGTATTCAAGAATTTGCCCCGAACTAAAATCGCCACATCATCCGCATAAGCGGTTACGCTAAACCCTGCGTTACTGAGTTCTTTAAGAATATCGTCTATGACAAGAACCCAGAGAAGAGGAGATATAACCCCTCCCTGGGGAGTGCCTCTAGTCACCGATTTTCTTATTGAACTGTGTCCGAGAGTGGAATTGATATTTCTGGTGACAAGCATCGTGCAAAGCCAATTGGTGATGCTATGGTCTACCTTAATCCTTTCCAGAGCGCGTTTTATTGCCTCTGCCCTAACGTTATTGAAAGCACCTTCAATGTCTAAGAAGGCAGCTAGAGCAAATTCCTTATGGTGTAAGCTATGTTCTATCTTGCCTACCACTTCATGTAGAGCTGTTTCTACTGATTTACCTTTTAAGTATGCGTGCTGAGCATTGCATAGATTTCCATTGCAACACTTGCTTCTTATATGGATGTCGAGAAGCCTTTCGAGTGTCTTAAGGAGAAACGACGGGTCTGATGGGTCTGTAGTCTTTCGCTGAGGTATGGCTTGGTTTACCTGCTTTGGGTATGAAAACCACTCGTACCTCTCTCCATGCCGTGGGTATGTAGCCAAATTTAAGGCAATGTATAAAAATTTCCCTGATTCTACCTGTAACCATGGCCGGGGCATTTTGCAGCATAGCTGGCAGCAAAAGAAGGATAAATAATTATGGCATTTGCTAATATGATTGCTACAGATATGTATGTAATAAAAGCACCGTCTGTTGGGATGCGGATCTGTTATAAGTGGTTGCGCCACAAGTCTTGACCTTTCGACACGTGCGAAAACGTCAGCATCAAGGCTAAGTTCATATTTCGTACTACAATCGAAAAGCGCAGCCTTATACACGACGACACTTGGAAAATCCGTATTTTTTATCGAAAAATCATGTTTAGTGACGACGTTCATCTGTTTTCTTCCAATTTAAGAGTTGAAACTTGTGCTTTTTGAAAATTGTGACATTGATGATAAATTTGCTTAATCAAAACTTATTCTAACGTCTATATAACCACACCTACAATAGGCGTGTTTTCTGAAATCTCGCCAACCAGCAGTTCATTTGGACAATTGGCAGCAAGCTGAAGCCAGCCGTACTTTTATATCGCCAAGTTGGTACACACATGATTTCTTTTGTGCATGGACACACGATTATGGGCATGACTTTCATTCCAATGAACAATTTAGCTACACACAAAAATAACGCATCATTCCAATTAAATAATATTTAGCAGGTACAAGAGTAGTGAACTTTGCGTAGTGCACTTTTGTCTTCCCTACAATGTCGTGTCCAGCGAGACAGGTACATTTTGAGTGAGTAGAAAGATGAGGTAGATGGCACAGAAAATGCAACGAATATCCACTTTTAGAAATAATTCTCGCATGTACATGAAGGTTCTTTTCAGCACCATTGGGCATTCGATACAAATCTTCATTTGATTATTTGCGTTAATAGAGTGAGGACGTCAAAAACGGGCGCCCGCTTCTGTTTCAATAAAATTTGTTTGTGTTTTCAATTTCACTATTATTTTAGCTACCGCATTTTATTTCATTGCAATAGAGTATATATATAGTTAACGAAAACGACAGTGTCAAATGAGAAAAAAGAACCAAAAACAACTTGTAGGAAAACAAACGACATTTTATATGCCAGAAGAAATAGATTTTTAGACACAATCTTTACAAATTTAACTATTTAACTCTTATAAATAGTTAACAATAACTAAATTTAAATTCTGCAATGTTTTCAATTTGTATTTTGCACTATGTTAAAAACTTTTCACCAATAAACTATGTAAAACCTATCCCCCGCAATATAAAATTTCTTTTTTTTTCCAAGTCGTTCATGGGAATGAAGGTTATGCCCATGACAGTGTGTCCATGCACTTTTCTTTATGCGTTGTTCTCCATTGTGGAAGTTTCAGTGAAATTTCGCAGTGAGACCAACTGCTCCCTAAGCCATTTGTTGCTTTCTGCGCCACCTGTTTGTGAATTCCTAGCCAGCTGCCAACCAACAGCTCTATTTCTGGGGAGAAAATCAATATTTGAAAACAGCAGTGGCCAGCAGGTTGTTGCTTTATTTAACTTGTGAAATGTGCGTCTACTAGCAACTAATACTGGCTGGCAAGGTTTCAGAAAAACACGCCTAATATACCTACACAAACTTTTCGTTTTATAATTTGATTTACTGTCCTTTGTATATGAGGTGCAATCAAATAAGTAAACATTTACTAGAGACTAAACAATAGACATGTTTAGTAAACGTCATTTATAAAAATGATCTTAAGAAAAACCATCTCAGGGTTAGAACTAACTAGTTGCGTCTTTTCAAAGACTGTGGGAATACAATTTTTATTAAAACAACAACTAGAAAAATGCTCTTAGCCTTTCTGCAAAATCTAAGATAAGAGGAATACCTAAAAAAAGAACACCCTCCTTAGTGCAAACATAAGACATAAGAAAACGCAAGCTCCCCAGCCATTCCTCGTAAATTCATTCCACAACTGGACCTAACCCTGAATAGAAAAAAAAACTCTATTATATAGAAGACAGAAAAACATTAAATTTAAAAACCTAAGCCATACCACAACCCGTCCGTCTACCTGGGAATGGTATTCAAGGAATGTTTGCTATTTTTTCGTATTTCTTATTCTTATGAACTTAAAAATGTAAGCAAAAGCACAAAGTATCTAGATGAAATGTAATTCGCTGGACTAGAACGTGATTTTTTGCTTTGAAATCGGGAGCAAACAGCACCAGCAGCAGCAACTCCATAGCTCCAGTTCGACATACCTGCGGCAGTTGTTTTAAAGAAATTAAATAATAGAGAGATACAAAAAAGAACGTATTTCTATATAAAACATCGTATGTACGTTAGAATGATACTCGTCTCTATGTAGGGTTATGTAAGTGAGGGTAAACGTATATCTCGCATTTATTGTTTTATTCATCTTTTGTATACGCGAAACGTAACCGCGGCGCATTTTTATGATTTTTCATTTCATATCAAATGGAATTCCATGAATTTCACTTTGTTGTGTTTCTAAAAAAAAAAAATACAGAATCCCGCGCGGCCGACGAGTACACACACAGAATATAGAACAAGGTGAAGGCGGCGGGCGAAACTGGAGTCTTTGAGAAGCTGTCAGGATAAACATTGACGAGTGTGAGTCATTTGGCAAAAAAGCCAGCAAGGTGTACTCTTGATGTTTTTGGTAGAGGCGGGGAGTGGGAAACAACACAAGTACCCCGCGCATCTCACCGGTATCCGCTGATATTATTTACATGACGAAGGAGGCAAGTATTCCATTTTAATGTGAATATTTTTGCTTGCTACTGCTATTTCATCGGTATGCCGTCTCGCTGAATGAGAAATCCTATATTGATGCGGTGATAATGATGACAACAATGACAGCAATGACATTGACGATGTTTGATGACAGCAATGAAAAATGTTTAATTAATGTATGCATGGGTAATGGATGGAGCGTAAGAAGCTCAAGGATTTAGAAAGTGGATATATTTGAGTACTTTAGATGGACTGCTTTGTAGATTGAAGCATAGCGATGATGGAATTTCACCTCTGATCTGTTTATATATTGTATTTACGTGTGACTGGGGGCCACTTGAGAGAGCGAGAAATTGAAATAAATGAGTTTATACTTTTCATTGAATGTTTGGCCTTGAAATTATCGAAAGCAACAGGTGATAAGCGTTCACAAATATTTTTCCTTTCAAGTCAGTACCTATAGTAATTTGAAAATAAATGCAGACCTTCCCTTGTTGACAAAACACAGACACTAACAGAAGAAAGCTATAGTAACAGATTTCTGCAACGTTCGAGGTCTAGGATTCAACAATGTCAACGGCAGCTGCGTGCACCAGCATCTGCAAGAAAAAAGCCAGACGTCCTAGTCTTAACCGAGACTCAAATAAACTGAAACCCTGAACACATGTGTGTTTGCCCGAACAGATCTGGCGTGTGAAAGAAAAGAAGAGAAGGAGCCTGCGGATCTCGACATAATATGGCTAAAGGTCGTCCTAAAAAGTTTTACCAAATTATTTTGCTGCCTTTACCGCTCGCCAAACGATAACGAAACATCTAAATTATTTCGTCATTTATCCGATAAGGTAGACTGGATATAAATTCATCATCCAACTGCTGAAGTTATTATACTTGGTGACTTCAATGCCCATAACATGGATTGGCTATACGATATCCTAACCAAACGGACGAAGGGGGGAAACAAGCTGAAGACTTCGCCATTTGCTGCAATCTCACTCAGCTCGTTGATTAGCCCACGCGAATTCCAGACAATCTATGAAATTACAGGAACACTCTCGATCTGCCTCTCACAACCGAGCCAGAGAATTATAAAATAAAAATATCTGCTCCCTTAGGGAATTCGGATCATGCTCTAATATCACCTATCCTCTCTATACCGACACCAATAGGAGCGAACGAGGATCGCCATCGTTCGATTTGGAATTATAGTAAATCTAACGGGGACGAGCTGCGCAAATTCTTCGCTTCGTTTGCCATGGCCTGATATGTGCTTTAGAGATACCGATGTCAATATGTGCGAAAAAGCCGTAACCGAAATGATTTTACTCGGTATGGAACTTTATATTCCGTATTGCATCAAAAAAATAGCTTCAAATAAACCCTGGGGGCTAACTATGCACTTCGCCGCGAATCGCACAATTTGCGATTCATTCGGTTCGATTCGCGGCGGACATGGCAACTATACAAAACGATTGTTTGGAATGTCGACCTTCCAAGACATTTCCACATACCTATCCCTTGGTATTTCCACAAACTTTCCCATTCATCTGTCAAAATGCTTTGGAATGTTGTTTTGTTCAAATAATTGCGCGAACTTTAAGTTAACAAGTAAATTGGATATTAAAACAAAAATGTTTTCGATCGGTGCGTATTTAAATGCTGAAAGGGATGAAGTCGATGTGTCTTCAAATTTAAATGTATAACGGAAATTAATAAGAAGTGGTTCATCCCCGCTGGAACTTCCGCACAACGAGTAAGTTTAATTTGTTTTGAAATGGGTAAAAGTGCATATATGTATATGTTTTTTTTTTTAACTTAGATAAGTGCTGAAAAATATAAAAGACGAATTTCCAAGGCGAAGAAGTATTGCAACGCCCATAATATTAAAACTAGCAGCAACGCTTCGATTTCTTGCTGAAGAATCTTATCAAAAGAGCGTTGGGCAAGACATGTACTTTGGACTGGCGCAACAAACCTTTCGCCAGCTGGTCGTGCTCTTTCATAAATTGAACTAAGTAAATGAACTGTTCAGTTGTTGTAGTTTGTTTTTCTGCCATAAATGCAAAGAAAATATAAGAAATCACAATATTTTTCGCTGTCGTTTTATTACTTACATTTTTTTTCCACCATGCAAATGCACGCTGACAAGTGACAACTCATTCGCCATCAAAACATCTATCGCATTTGACGTCGATAAATGACGTTCGCATTTGCTTAGTTGCGCGAATGTAATAGAGCGAAGTGCGATAGTCTTCGCCGGCGAACTGAATATGTAGTACCAAAATGCGAAATTGAATAAAAATGCGCTTCGCGGCGAAGTGCGTAGTTAGCCCCATGGTTTAACAAAGAATGCAAGCGAGTTGCCGCAGCGAAAAACAAGGCTTTCCGCGAATGGCGGTTAAACCCTTATTGCTGGAATAACAGACTTTAAAGAAAGAAACTAAAGGAAAAATAAGTCCAGTATCTCTGAAAAAAATGTTTAACACCCTATTGCAGAAAACAGGTCAAAAATGATATCAATTCCAATTTGTAAGTGAATGCACTGGCATCTGGAAGTATTTTCCAAAAATGGTTTCAAGTTTTCTTTTGTATTGATTTAGATTTACGACTATTATGGCGAATAAAGTAAGATCATGAAAAAGACCCCCCTTAAAAGGGTCCATCGCCAATAACTCAGGCCCATAGAAAAATTTCCAAAAAGAATTTCTTTATTTTTTATATAAAGTACACAAACCGAGTTTGAAGCCGATCGGATAAAAAAAAATGCCATACAAACTTTGACCCCCCTTTTTACCACTTCAGGTTGAATTTTGAAATATTTCTTCGTATTGAACCTGGTGAACATACTACGGAGCCGAAAATTGAATATTTAAGGGGCATGACACCTCCCATACAAACAAAAACATTTAAAATATTATATTTCGAAAACCACCGCATAGATTAAGCTCACAGTTTCAGACTATCTAAGGTATTCGCTCGGGAGTGTTTATGTGAAGATTGGTCAAAATTGGATAAAGCTGCGTGGTACCTCCCATTAAAGTACCAAAATGTATCAAAGACAAAATAATACTTTTGATTGCAAGAAAATAAAAGATTTTCATTCATTCATTCATTCATTTTCAATGGTCCGCTTGTCCATTAAGTGGGTCGGGGGTGTAGGTTGCTCAAGTGGACCCTCCATAGCTCTCGATCCTCCGCCATCGACTCTAAATCATCAAGGGCAATCCCCATACGGGTATAGGAGAGATTATGGACTTGATCTAACCATCTCATCCTTGGTCTACCTACAGGACGCCTACCCGATGGTACGGATTCCATAGCACGTCGTGGAATCCTGGTCGGGGACATGCGTTTAACATGACCAAACCACCGAAGCATGGATCCCTCCGTCCGGAGAAGTAGCTGCTCGACATTGAGTTCCTCACGTATTCTGGTATTTCTGATGCGATCTCTACGGGTCACACCAGCAATACTACGGAGAAATCTCATTTCGGCAGCTTGTATCCGCGATCTTATTCTTTCGGTCATTACCCAAACCTCATGACCATAGGTGAGAGTTGGAACAAACACCGAATTAAAGACTGACAACTTAGCTTTGACACCAAGTTCAGTCCTCCTAATAACAGACTGACCAAGCTGTCTCAAAATTGACCCAGCCTGACCAATCCTACAGGAAAACTCGGCATTGCTCCTTCCATCACTCGTGAATAAGACCCCGAGATACTTAAACTTCTCCACCTGTTTCAATGGGACTCCACTAACATGCAGAGTGCATTGAACAGGCGTTCTGGAGACGACCATCACTTCAGATTTGTTCACGTTTACCTTCATCTCAGCTTCAACATAAACGGTTACAAACCGATCGAGTGCGCGCTGAAGTTCAGTCTGAGAGGATCCAAGGATGACCAAGTCATCAGCGAAGAGCAAATGACTTATCCTCAGATCTCCCAATTCGAAACGTTCCTCGCCAAGACTGCGCTGTAAAATCCAGTCCATATAAGTAATGAAAAGGAGAGGAGACAAGACGCACCCCTGGCGAAGTCCAACGCCCACGGTGAAAGGTATTGATTTAACGCCGTTTACCCGAACACAGCTTTTACAGTTTGTGTAAAGAGATTGAATGGCTCTCTCTTGAGAGATTTTATTTAATTCAATAAAAGATTTTAAGATAAAAGATTTTATTGAATTAAATTACAATGGACTGTGTCTGATATTTTAAAATGCATTTGTTCTGTTCGATCCTCTGCTGAAGACGTTCACACTATATCTTGACATTTATGGCAGCTTTAGGCTTGAAATTTGTTAAATCTAGAAAGCATTCAATAAACTAAAATAAATTAGAACATTGATGTGCATTATCCTGATAAAAAAAAACGATTTCATTATTTCATTTAACTTTAATTTAGTTTTTAAACAATTGAAACATATTCTTTTTATTGCACATGTACTTCTAATACAACGCCAATAATACAAGAATGATGAAACATTTTTTCTTGTCAAAGGATTTCGTATCAAATGCATCAAAAAGTGTATTGAAAAATTCGCATGATAGTAATTTTAAATTGATGGTTATTTTAGGCGGGTTCTAGGTCTGATCTAAGTAATGAATGATTTTTTCCTACAAATGGACTTGATAACCGGAAATATTGTACCTTAAATGAGCATAAATCTGCCAAAATCCATGTCACTTTGAGTAGCTCGCTTCATAGTCATTTGTGATTCCTGTACTTCGGCTAAACAGTGTAAATATATTTTCACAGCTTAAACGAAACAACCAAGTGGAGTGTCAAATTCATCTTGGGCATTTAAGAAAATAAATGTAGTTAGGTATGTCGTGATGTCATTATCACCCAAAACGATAATACATGTTTTTCTTAGCCCAAAAGTCCAAACAACATCCGAACCAGCAACAGATAGTTCCCGATCAGACTAAACGCTGACGGTGTGTGTTTATGTTGTGTCCGATTCCGATCCAATGTGCACAGCACAGGGCTGAATTCAGCCGGCGTCCACGCGCGCCATCTAATGTTGGTGTTGATTTTTTTTTAATTCAAAAGTTCAAATAATATTATTTCGCTCTTTTGATGATGTTCGCGCATTGTGCTTGTGCAGTCTTTTGCTTGCCGGGTTTCATTCGTTCCTTTCATTTATATTCATTTGGCAGAAGCCAAAGAGCAACGTAAATAGAGTTTTGGCCCATTGCCAGTCGAAAGCAAAACTAATGTTCATAGATAGACAGACAAATAGACAACACACCAACGCGTATAAAGAAAGATATGTGTGTATTGCTTTTCTCTGCGCAAAACTTCTGAAAATGGGGGGTTTTCCAGGGGAAGTGTCTAAGATTAACTAAACATTCTTTTCCTCTTTTTTTTTGCTTTTAAACTTGAAATTCGTAGAATTTCGAGAAGATTCACTGCTTCTGTTTTTTTTTTGTATCTCCTTTTTTATTTCCTGTCCATAAATTTCACGCGAAGACAGTTTTCGTTTTGGCAGGGCACAAACCGAGGAACCAGCAATAAATAATTAGTGACGATTAAAAGCGTAAATTTTGCGACTGTACAACCAGAACCAGTTTCTTGTTTTTATTGCGTCTGGTGTCATGTCAGTTGCTTTTATTTCTGATTTCCTATGTTCTAAATGAATCTAATGATGGGCTAAGTGGAAATTCAGACTAACTCGGATGATGTTATGCAATGGACATGGATCGAGAGCGAATACTCGGTTAATTTGATTTTCAAGTAATTTGCGGATGATTTTAAATTTAGTTTTGCAGATTTTATGACCGAAAGTAACATTTTTTTCAAATTTATCGTTGTACCACCAAGAACACAGAGAATAATGCTATATATCTTCTCTAGTCTAAAAAAAACAATCATATGAAAAAATCGCATGGTATCGCTTTGGCGAAGCAATACATCAAACTTGTCCAAAAATTTCTGCAAGTAAGACTACGGATAGATGAACTTTCGCGCAGTTGAAGCCCTTATCTGTTAAAGATATCAGAGATACACATATTTATATCAACGCAAAATGTCAAAGGTATGTGCTGTACAAATGTATATCGAAAATTCATCGCGCTGAAGACAAAATCAGTTTGTGGTCTTGCTTTCATTTTTAAAGCTTTGTTTTTTGTCATGATAGAACAAAAAAAAAATTCATGACATATAAAAGAGTTTAAATGATTTTATAAGTCCCACCAAAATGTGTTTTTATTGTTTATGGACTTATTCCGTGTAGCAATTTAAGTATAGGTACTTATTACAAGAAATGAAACCATATTGGAGCAACTCAATGTCGACCAGCAACTTCTCCGGACGGATCGGTCCATGCTTAGGTGGTTTGATCATGTGAAACGCATGTCATATGTCCCCAACCAGCATCCCAAGACGTGATATGGAATCCGTACCATCAGGCAGGCGTCCTCTAGGCCCAGGACGAGATGGTTAGATCAAGTCCATAATCTCTCCTCTATCCGTAAGGGGATTGCCCTTGATGATTTAGAGTCAATGGCGGAGAATCGAGAGCTATAGATGGTTCACTTAAGCAACCTACACCCGCAACCCAAGCAGGCCAACGAAAATGAACGAATGAATGAACCATTTTGGACAATAATGTAAGATAGACAATTTTATCAACTTCTGTCTACTTTTGGGTTTAAAAAAAATCACTTTTGGCAGAAACTCTGCGCTTCATTTAAAAACAAAACATTTCTATGTATGTATATTGAAAACTGTGGTTTACAAAATTACTTAGACAATGTCTGTTATGTTTGCCTAGGTTTGAAAATATTTCTTAATATCACAAAAATGATTCGTATATATATTTATAAGTCGGCTCTCACATTGAGGCAATAATCAATTAGCAACTGGTAATAGGAAACACGCAATATTATCGCTCACAATTATTTTACTTTGAATATCGCCAGTTGCTTATTGAGTGTTGCCGCAATGTGAGAGCCGACTAAAGGAACTCAAAATCGTATAGAAGCCGTTTTTAGGACATATTGGTTAGACCAGGGCTTCCCAATCATTTTCATACTGCGACTCCTTAGAGAGGTTGAATGAATAGAAGCTGATCTTACTGAAGATTCACTAAAGGGCTTTTCAATAAGGACTGGCAAACGTTGAAATATCGTTGTCCCATTTTTATGGCAATTTTGCTTGTTAACATACCCGCGTTCATCTAAAAATGCGCCTCGTCGCTAAAGATGATTTTTCGGCCAAAATTGGTTTCCCTTCCAAACGCTCCCAAGCCAAGTCAGCGGGACAAACTGCTTTTTCTATGGTTATTAACTTTGAGCTCCTGGTTAACTGGATCTTGTACGGGCGCAAGATCAAGTCCCGATGCAAAACTCGCCAAATTGAAATCTGCGAAATGCCGATTTCTTGTGCATGGCGAGAAATTGACTGCTTCGGGTTCTCCTATGTACACTCTTATGGACCGCGGCAATGTTCCAGACCAATCTGAGTGCCAGCAAAGAAGCAAGTCTGACTAGAAATTCGGGAAACACAAACTCGCTTAATCTTTGACTGCAGTGTAACTAATGGATTTCGCTACGACCTTGCTCTTGGTATTCGTAAAGAGAAACGTAATGCTTTTCCTTTGTTCGGAGTTTTACAGCAGTGAAAAAATAAAACTTGGGGAACCCCAGGATTAGACGTTTTCACGGTTTGGCGATATGTCTTAAGTTTGAAGTTAATTTTTTAAGGTTCCGTTCCCATATATAGGGACAAAACGGAACCTTAATGTTTTCGCTACGATGACCGTCCGTCTGTCCGAACCCACTAAGCCAATTTTGTACCTAGGTCTATCTCAAAAACTAATTGAGGTAGAAGGCAGAAATTTGCACACAACTTCAAGTATAACCCCCAGTTAAACGACAAAATACCAATGATAGCGACACATTGACTGGTTTTGGAGTAATTAGTAATTTTGTGAAACTAATATTTTCCTTCATACAAAAAACTGTTTAATTTTGTACCTAGGCCTATCAAATCAAAGAACAACCGACACACTATCGTTTTCAAGACACCAACTCTGGCCAATTACGGAAGCTTTGGAAGCTTTAGCCGCCTTTTTTTAATTTGTATACTGATCGTGTTTGAATTAAGCATGCAAAATCCCCTCATTTCAGAAATACAGCGTCAGGTCAATTTTAAAATGTTTAGAAATTCAGTTTCAGAGTTTTTTCATTTCTTAAATAAGAACCCTTATTACAAGAGCAAATAGACTTAAAAACGTCTACGTACGTTAAGTCATCTTTACCGTGGGTTCGATACAAAATATAAAATATCAAAGCCGCAGGTTTCGGAAAATAGGCAATTCGAAGAATGACAAAGCTGCTGGCGTTAAATAAAAAAAACCATAAGGGATTTAACGAAAATTCACCGAAACTAAAATAAAGAGCCAATTTCACGCAACAATTATCTGGTCAAGTAACCGACAGAAAATTGCAAGTTTTTGATGAGAGGCGATTTATTTCCATAGTTTTAATGTGCATTACATAATGTCATATGACATTGGAAGATATAATTTTTCAAAGTCATTAGGCTCAAAAAATTAATCGAGTGATGTCTAGCAAGCGAACCAATACGTTGTTGACGAAATTAAGTTTTGTGCAGAATTTTAAAAATAATGCCAGTATTTTTCCAGCTCAACTTCTTACTTTAATTAAAATTCTAAATTTTCGTTGCATACAAGCCTTCTTGCGGAATAAAGTCAGAAATTCAGAAATGTCTACAAAAATTCGATGGATCGAAACAGCGATACATTTACAGAATTTTGTTAGCGATCAATCGCGATCAGTATATTTATCGAATCGAAAATCAGCCAAACATTAAATTGCATACCTTCCAAATGATCTGCGCGATCTCCATAGTTTCTTGCAATGTATCCATGTTTTGTAAAGAAGAACTAAAGTTGGGCGTTAGGCAATAACGTCCAAGGAAATAACGCCCTAAAAGAACTCGTACAATTTGTGGTTGCTAAAATTTTCGACATTTTGGGTGTTTATTTCCTGTCCAGGGTTCGTTTTTTTGACAAGCAGTAAAGCCCAAAATAGTAAGTGGAAATGCATAAACAGTGAAATAAGTTATGGGGGGCATGCTGCCCTTGGGCGTTATTGCCTAACGCCCTAAAGTTGTAGTCTGTCTAATCGACGAACAATATCTGATCTCTGCAGTTCTTATTAATTGAAGTTTAGACTTTCCACTGCATGTAATGAATGACAATCCAAAAGTGCATTTGATAGATTCTAACAAATAGATATTACAGTTTCACGCTTGAATTGTTGTAAGCACTAAACACAATTTTTGGCGCGTAAAAAGTTCAGTAAAAAGAAAGTATTATTGATTTTCGATCAATGTGCGATTATTGTTGCAAGCTTGTTAATAGTAGGTACTTCAAAGTTTCCCACTCAATAATCAATATCATTCTCAAGCTTCAAAATCAACCGCAATATCGGTAAATAAACCCAATCTCAATCGCATCGATCTTAATTGCCAAACAAACATAAACAAATCACTTCCGATTTATCATATTCCCCCAGAAGACACGGTGTACCTCCTCAACTGCTCTTAAAAATACATAAATTGCATGCTACTCTCGCTGTGTCGATAAACATTTTTAGGCTCTTACATGCACGCAACAAGCCGCAATTATTGTGACATAAATATCAAACCGAATAAATGCGACACTAAAAGATACTTCAGATACTTAAGATCTCCTCGTTCGCTAGTCGCGCTGCGTTGGTATATTTTTTTCCTCCCATCGCACCTCTCTATTCTCAATTCCACGCACTGCCATCGAATACTAGATAAGTACATGTTGTTAGATAGACATTCTGTTTGATTTTGTCTGTTGCCTATTTTTATGCATTGCGTAGTCCCGCGAGCGTTGTTTTCGTTGTAAAAAAAAAAAACATCTATTCCGATAGATACACATATAGATACACTGCATGTTATATACATAGTTTGTAATATAGAGGTAGCTATCTATTATGCAATTCGAAAAAACACGCTACATGGAGGAATGAAATGAAAGGAACTGTTGCAACAATCTGGGGCTTCTGAGAGTTCAGCGGCATACAACACCTAATAAATAAAATGCAATTCAATTTGTGCATGTATCTCTTATTTGCCAAATAACGTAACGAAAAGGCAACGAACAAAGGATAGATAGTTTTTGTATGGTGCTGGCAAAGCCGGTGCACGGTGATTATACACATTTTAATTACCAGCAATAGGTGGTCAGTAACATGCTACAATGTAAACCTTTCCCAGAAATAAGAACCGACTCTGGAATGTTGTGTGTGTTTTCGCCTCCAAAACTTCAATTGTTTTTGACGCCAACAGAAGTAGACATAATGACTGTTCTAAGTTCTCCGGTTTTGTACGAATGGTTTCCCACATTTACAATTACAATTGGGTATGAAATACTTGCTTTACTTTGAGCACGTGTTTAAGACGCATAAATTAAACTTAATTTGTGGGCCGTGTTTTTTTTTTTTTTTTGTTTCTTATTTGCACAACTGAATGGGTTGGCGCACAAAGTAAAAGGCGCCTATCCCTGCCAAACCTAATTAGCCGGCTTACGAATAGAGTGTGGATATACACTGGCGATTAATGTCAAAATCTTGATCAGATAAAACCGTTTAATTAGTGTCTTAAAGCCATATCAGTCCTAAGTTGAATAGAATAGGGGAACTCGTTATATACCTATATAATTTTTTTTTGTTAAATTAAATTCGAAAATCCGCAAGAACCATTAACCTTGGTGATGTTGAATGACGTGGTTATTGGTTTCAAGTTTACTCTTAAATGGAAAGTATATTTCGCTTTCATCTACATATACTGTTTCTTCTCGGGGGAGGAATATGGGTCATGGCATGACAGAACTTTTTCAAACGTTTTTAGGTCAAGTTCAATTTATCGTCATAAAAATACGATTTCCGTTTAAGGGAGAAGTTATGAGTTTTGATTTTGGCTTTTTCATTATTCTTTGACTGTGCATGTGAATGTATTGATCCTATTTTGCTTTTTAAATTGTCAGGTAGTGATGTTATATATAATAATTATATCAACATTTTTTTTTTGTCTCCGATATTTCAGATTCATACACAAAATGAACTGATAAAGGAATACACGTCGAAACAACCCGTCAAAATAGAGTTAATAACGGATGAAGCCAAAATAAAAAATCCATCGTCAAATATTTTTTGGTGAGTGCCTTTGAGTTTTCAAAAAATGTCATCAGCTCTTTTATTACTGGTTTCTTTGGTCATCGATGTTTTTTTTTGACTTAAAATGCATAAAAGAAAATAATTTACTTCATCTATACCGTTTCATTATAGAATATACAGCCATTTCATTTCTTAGGCCGTACTTACTTACTTAAGGTGGCGCTACAGTCCGGAGTAGAATTGGGCCTCAACCAACAAGCGTCTCCAGCCAGCACGATCTTTGGCCAACTGTCTTCAGTTTCGCACGCTAAGTTGGTTAAGGTCAGCCAGCCACGCCTCTGCACCATAGAGAAGGATTGGGATGATTAGGATCGAGAGTGTGCTTTTCTTAGCCCAAAGAAGCAGTGATTAGCAAGAGTTATTCTTCGTTTCTCAGCGCTGGTGTCCTTAACCACCTCAAAGTACTATCTGGCTATAGTGACGTTCTGTCCGATACGTCGGTGTTGGATGTCATTTATTGATGACCGCCAAACCCATCTTCGCCGCATTTCGTCTCAATACTCACGAAAGCGCCAGTGACATCACACTGCGTTTCGCCGATTATGTCGATGTCGTCGGTGTAGGCGCATAGATGGACGGACTTTTGAAAGATAGTGCCTCTGGTGTTAGCGTTTGAGTTTTGCACTATTCTTTCAAGAACGATGTTGAAGAAGTCACATGACAGCGCATCGCCTTGTCTAAAGGTGTCTGTCCATTTGAGAGTAAAAATGCTGCGAGCAGCTCTCAAGCAGCTCTCGAGAGCAAACTCGCAAGTGGACATAGTCTTGAGAGTAGTTCGCGGAGAGTTAACTTTTTACTCTCGAGATTCGAGCCTTTTGAAAGTCACTCGCAAGTGGACACATGTTCTGGTCACTATCGGAGATTAGCTCGCAAAATTCCAAAATGGTTCGTATTTTGGGAGCAGCTGTCGAGAGTTGACATGGCAAAACAATGGGTATCGGAGAAAATAAATCAACTCATAGTATTGCCAGTACACACTCACAAGCAATACCAGGGCTTCCCTTAATTTGGTATCCTTTTTAAAAATATTTGGCCTAACAGATTGAATTAATATTTAAATATTATTACTTGCTGTCAAACGGTTAAAATCCCTGAACTCCTGATGAGCATCTTCAATTTGAAGCTCCTCTTGCAAGAGCAGACCCTCCACTGAGTTGCCGACGACGATCTACCCATGGTTTAATCCAGCACTTCTTTTTTACTTCATTCTTTTCGTTAAGAATAGTCCTAATAATTATTAACGCAGCGGTAACCTTTTGCTTGTAACAATACATTTTAAGTGGTAACTAGCAGACGAAATATATCAAGTGGACACGGTTATGAGAGTACTCTCAGGGAATCTACTCTCAAAATGTTATCAAAGAACTCGCGAGATTAAAATCTCGAAATTATTACTCTCAAATGGACAGCCACCCGAGAGTAACTCTCGAGAGTTTACTAGCGAAAGTACTCTCAAATGGACAGGCACCTTAAATCCTTTTTTGACATCGAAGGTCTCGGTGAGTTCTTTACCGACCTTGATGAAGCAGCGTGCATTCTCCATTGTCATCCTACACAAACGGACGAATTTGGCAGGGATGCCAAAACTAGACATTGTTCTGTATAGCTCGTCTCTATAAATGTTGTCATAGGCGGCCTTAAAATCGATGAAAAGGTAGTAGGAATCGATTTGGACTTCCTGGACTGAAGACACACTGATCGGCAGACAAGATCTTGTAGGCGATGTTAAGAAGACTAATACCTCTGTAGTTGGCGCATTTCAGAGGGTCTCCTTTCTTGAGGATTTCTTAGGCCATCGAGACATTTAATGACATCTCGAAGATGTTGTTCGTGACTGTATGTTTTTTGGAAAAATAACTCATATCTTGCAAACGGGAATTTTTTGCGCATGGCTGTAAAATATTAAAATGGTCGAATATACCCTATACGTTCAGGGACTTTTAATGGATTTAAAATTTCAAACATCAATAAAAAATGCGATTCTGTATCTAATTCAGGAAATCCTTAAATACTTTGAGAATGAGAAACAGATCCAATTTGAGTGACAGGGGATGACGGCTGAAAAGGTGACTGAATCTTATCTCTTTGAGGGTTGGAAGGGAGATGCAGCACATGTTATGATACTCGGGAATCATATACAGCGTATGAGTACGCATATAATATATAGGTTTCATTTCTGATTGAGCCACCCACTTCTTCCTATTTTATGATGATTGATAGCCCGTAACATTGCCTTGAACCGCAATTTCCACGGATCTGACAGCTGTATGTGCAAACGTATTTATGAGAACTAACCTCAGTCACTGATACGACTCGTAACGACTTATATTGTGTATAAATTTATATGGACTACTTTTTGTAAGGCGCAGTGCCTTAGGGGTTTATGTGGAACACAGCTATTTATGTTCCGTATCAGCAAACTGGTAAAAAAAAAAAAATCATAAAGTCTGAAACAGTTTTGTTTAGCCAAAACAACATGCCTCTCGATTTAGTTCGTTCCATGGCTACCTGCAATTGTCCATCCTTCACCAAACAGCAATCTTTCATTCGTGCGTAAGAACAAAATTGCTAAAAATTACTCATGTCAGCAAGTTCAAAAGTTCGTCCTCAACTAATTTGGTTTCAAAATAAAGAAAAATATACATTAATCGTTAGACCCTAAAATTAAATCAATTCCATTCATTTGAAACTCGCATTAGAGAGGGATACCAAAGCATAAAGCAAATTTTGATTGCTGAAGCAATAAAATAATCCGCACACAAAAAGGAGCAGATGGAGCTGCAGCAGCAGCAGGCACACATACGACAGAATAGACCCCTCTCGTTCAACTTAAACAGACGAATGACTTCCTGCAGCAATGAACAGAAAATCGCAGAAAAGAACGAATTGTTGCGCAATGTCCGTCTATTCCGTGGCCCAATAAATACATTGTCCTGGCATTCTTGCAAATGCACATGCATTTTGCGAGCCCAGACAAGCTTAGCGCGAGACAGAGAGAGAAACTTCCTCCGCGCTAAACGAAAAACCAGAAATGTGTGTGTGGAAATCCGAGAAGCGAATTTTCCATTTTTCCACCGACTACCCCAACCCGTCTAGTGTATAGACCGACCCAACGACCATATGAATTGGGGTTATGCGCCCTCTCATAAATCGTGCGGTGTAGAATAGAGTCATCGCTTTGAGCGTCGCGATGCGGAGGGAGATACATTGCTGCTGCTGCAAGTCGAGTTCCTTTGTGAATGAACTTTTCGAGGGGGTGGCATGGATTATTTTTGAAAATTAAATCAAAGCCCAAACTGAGTTTTCCATTGGACTAAAAAAAAGAAAAAGTCAAACGTTAAATGCCTAGCTTCTCGCATTTTATTTGATGCACCCCTCTCCGCACACACGGCCACAAATAGCGTTTACTTTTATGACCCTTTTATCATTTACACGTTGTTTGCTTCCCCCCGCCCATCCCTGCATTTGTGTTGATTTTAATGGTTGTCGCGCAGATAGGTGATATAATGTGGGGAAGGCGCTCCGTGGAGCGCCATGGCGGGTGTAAAGCTCGTAAAGTAGGTTTTTATTAAAATACACAACCATTTTTGATTTAATGCCATGCAAGGCGTTGACTGTTTGGCTTTCAGAATAATTTGTCTCATAAATCAGAATACGCATTAAGAAAAGTTCTGAGGGACAAATGTGTTTCGGAAACTAAAACAACACAAGGTATGTTAATGTTCATTTGTCAGAGACGCACGTATCGTTCGCCCGAAGGTATCGGCGATTTACACTCCGAAAACTCTGCACCACTCAACAAGCGAATTAACAGTCGAAAAGTGTGATTTTGTATTCAGAGCTCGTCGGATGGTAACCGAAAAGTTTTAACGCGTACGCTTTTGTTTTTATTTTTAATGGACGAACGGTTATTTTTAGCTCTCAGTGGGATATTGATTTGTTTACTAATGTGCGCCTTTTTTGTGTTTTTGGAAAATTCTTTGCTTCAATCATCTGGTAGAAGTATTTACAAAGCATACATGATAAAGAAATTCGTAACCTACCTTTTTGGATGAGTGAAGTTGACTCACGATTTTTTCATATATTCCGAAAGTCGATATATCTGGTGGACAGAGTACTCAGTTCAGTTCAGTTGAACTTTTTCGGTTTCCAAAGTTGTGCCGCTTGGATTTATTAGGAGAACGTTTATTATGGAAAAATCACTCATCCAATTCTTGAGTTCCGATTGCGAATTCTTCTATCGACACATTGATGTTCGAATTAGTTTTCGTTTCGAAGTTTCGAAATTTGTGGTGCTCAGGTTTCGGCTTAATCAAATGTATTTTTACTTCAAAATCTGCACACATAATAATACAGTGTGGAAAATGAATTCACACTTCTAAAATGTGTCTTTTTTAGAAGTCTGTTTTTCGAACTGGCAAACCCTTTTTCCAGCAACAACTAATTCCACAACTGATAGACGGCCTATGCTCATATCGGTTTGCCATTTCAGCATGAGTATAGACTTAGGAATTAGTATACACGTCCCCAGCCGCTCGAAAACCTATTCAAAAACTATGTAAATAGTGTTAGGGATTTGTTTTTCGAATTGGCAAGACTTTCTCCAGCGACAACCCATTTGCCAGTTGATTTTGCATTCCTCGGTACTAATAAATAATCATTTTAAGTGTCCAGGTTAAATTTTGTAAACTCACAATGGTGAAATTTTCCATAAAAAATGATCTATTGTGACCTAAGAAATATGGTTAAGGTGAACGTTAAAAAGGATTTATTAATAAAGCCCATTGTACTAAATTTACGATGCACATCTCTAGCTAGCATAAAAACACACGCTCATCTCAATTACGTTTCTTTTTCGAGGTTATATCTAGTCTTAACGTTTTTTTTTATTCGGTCTTTTGTGAAAATCGAACTAATGTTGTGGATAGTGCTGTGATTTTGTTTATTCGCGGAAAAGATATTCAACATTTAAAATATAAAACTAATGCAAGGGACATAGTTCAGTGCCGAGTTTCCCAAAGTGTGATCCGCGGAAAACTTGGTGCTCCGCCATGAAAATCCAAGTGCTCCGCGGAAAGATGGGGAAAAAATATGAAAATTCCATTAATTTTGTGCTTCTTTTTCGCAGAAATAGAATTTTTGTATTGATTACAATTACACAGTAAAAAAATGGCTAAAAATTAATCGTGTACTTCAGAACTTCAGAGCTATCAAAATGGAAACGAATCAATGGCGTTGATAGCGAAAAGATTTGGTTGTTCTACAAAGCTTGTTTTCGGGGAAATACAAGTTTTTAAGAAGTCCGGAATGCAGACATTTTGAGAACCGCAAAAGAAAGGAGATTGGACGCAAAAGAAAGGAGATTCGACGCAAAACTACTCTAAAGAAAGATTTGCCGGGAGAAGTAGAGTCAATCCATTTTTGATGTCCATACAAATTAGGGAGATTGTTTCACATAAGCTCCATCAAGAACTCACGACCAGGGCTGTTAGGCTCTGTGTCGTAGAAGAAAAAACTCGTGGATGGATATTCCACAAAAAACACATTATGTCAACAAAAACCTAAGGAAGAGCTGGAATTTCGAAAGACTCCACTTACAAAAACCATTGCAGTTTTCTAAAAAAAATTTTTTGGAGTGCCAAATCCAAGTTGAATTTATTTGGATCCGATGGAAAATGTATGTAAGGCGTCATCCAAACAAAGAATTGCATCAGCTTGAAGTACACGCTAAGAGCATTAAAAGCAAAAAAAAAAAAAAAAAACAAGAAACGCTGAAGAAACTATATTACCCCATATTAGGAAGCCCGAATGGGCGCAGTGGCTTAGTGTGCTGGACTACTGTGCGAGGGGTCCCTGGTTCGGTCCCCGGAAAAACACAAATTACATCTTAAGGTTTTTTTCACTGCGCCACCTCTCGCGAACGTCTGACAAACATCCGAGAGTATAACTGTGCTGAAAAAGCTTCTCAAATTAGCCCGTTCGGACTCGGCATAAAATTGTAGGTCCCTTTCATTCGTCCCAAAAACAAAAAGTCATAGAACAGTGCTTGTGAGAAGTTAGTCATAGGGTGCCTATACGGACCTGTTGCGCCAAATATTTATTTATTCATAAGATACCGGATTTTAGTGGAAATTCTTTAAAAAAGATTGACTGCCGTTTTTTAAAAATAAAGGCTAGCTATTGGAAACTGGAATTTTAAGTTTTTGTTATTCTGTGGCAAACTCGAAAATGAGTTAAAAATTTTTTTGAACTTTTTTTTTTAAATATCTACTAGAATTAAATAGTTAAATAATTAGTAGGCGCAGTAGCGCAGTGGTTAGTGTGTTGGACTACTGTGCGAGGGGTCCCAGGTTCGATCCCCGGAAAAACCCAAATTACATCTTAAAGTTTTTTCTACTGCGCCACCTCTCGCGAACGTCTGACAAACATCCGAGAGTATGCCTGTCATGAAAAAGCTTCTCAATTGAGCCGTTCGGACTCGGCATAAAATTGTAGGTCCCTTCCATTCGTCCCAAAAATAGAAACTCACACAAAACGAATGGTTGCGAGAAGCTAGGCCTTGGGTGTCACCCGCCTGTTGCGCCACCTATTTATTTATTTTTACTAGAATTAAATATTTTTTAAAACATGCATACATGCTACATACATACTTGTTTCTTGAATTCAATAAAATTAAAAAAATCTGAAAATAGAAGGTACATACTTGCGTTTTCCATAACTACGAAAAATGAGATACGTGCCTATCTACGGACAACGAAGTGCTCCGCGAGGAATTTCTCCCCAGAAAAATGCTCCGCAACCTAAAAAAATTGGGAACCGTTGACTAGCGTAAACAGCTAGACAAAGAAGCTTCAAATTTTGTATGATATTCCACTAAAAACTCAAAGGGATTTTGAAAAATTCGTCCTCTAAGTGGTGGACTTTACTATACTACATTCAACTTGCCATAACATTCATAAGTCTAACTGAATACAAAATGCCTCAAAATATTTTTTTTCAATACTTCACAGAGTAGTTTCAGCTATTATTAATCTTTCTGTTCCGTCCAGGGGCCGAGCTACATTAAATTTGAAACAGATTTGATACGATAATGTAATAAAGATTAAAATCCAAATGGTTCCAATCTTAGGGGTTGTCGTGATTGAAAATGGATGGATTTTGAAAAAGCAAAAAAAACATCCTCATCGGAATACTAAGACAAAAGAATTTATAGATTTAAAAAATATTGATGAAAGGATGGATTTTTGCAAAGCTTAAAAACAAGACATTCCTTGTGCTAAAATCATGAACACGATAAAGAGTTATACCTACACACCTGCCCTACAAAATTGGCTTCATATTGGATCATCCGCCATGATGAAGACAACCGGAATATTATTTTTTCTCCATTCGGAATTGGGTGAGCATGAACATAGTCCCGATCCACCGGACCACCGCCCACATAGCAATCCATAAATTAATACCATGAAATGGATTGTAGGTTGCAAGCCATGGTTGAGGGCCATTCTGTACTAAAGTGGTTGTTGGATTGGATGGATGAATGTTGCCCGCACCACCGAAATACATTCTGGGAATTGGAATTCAAACAAAATTGTTAATTAACATGTATTCTACGTTTCGCTCCTCCGGGCTCTCGGCTCCACTCTATACCCAGGATCGGAATGAATTGCCGGATTCGGTTGTTATTTCATTTTTATTCTGCCAACACATACAATGTATTTTATATAGGATGATGTTCGCTTCGAAAAGCCGCCGCTTGCAGTATGCTTCCACTTTCGGAAAATGGACAAGAATGGAATTTCATTCGTACAGAATGAGTGAAATATTTGCTCTGCTGCAGCTCCTGGCGGCAGCGGCAGCGGCGGCGGCGGTGGTGATGGTGGTGATGATGATGTTGCTGGACGGCTGATGGGTCTGATGGTCAGTCGAACGTATGGAATGCTAGAAGGGAATGGGCAGTGGACACTGCAATGAAATTTATAACAACCTCATCTGTATTCACATTCTCTGTCTGGGGTGCTCCTGACGCAGGAGCAGAACAGCAGCAGGCAAAAATCTCGACATTTTATTTTAAAATTAATGTGAGAGCGTGCAAATAGGTTTTCGGCGGCCGATAGACCACCACTGAGAGTGTGGAGGGTGCAACGCAGGCCAATGTTTAATTCGCGACCATGACGAAATATTTACTCCTGCGGGTCCTGGCCCAGAGATGGACTGTGAACACAACCGTCATACTGAGGATATATCCTGCGGTTGCATTAAAAATGTATTTTCCATTTGCGAATTGCCGGCCAGAAGGAGTAAAGTAAATCGCATGATAATCCATCCATCATATCCACTCTCGACTCCCCATTCGCCATCATTCTCTGTGTGGAATGCAGCACGTCGTCAGCGTCATAAATGAAAAATAACATCTTTTCATTATGCGATTACATCGAGGAGTCAACCAGCCGACGACAAGGCAAGCCCAAAACCAACCCGCACCAGTCCACACATATGGGCTGGGGGTGAGAATTCCCCTCCACTCGGTAGTAAATTTGGGGGTTATTCATTACACATATTCCGCCAATGATGCGCCTCAACCCCTCGCAACCCCAACTCCCCGGATAAGCGGAAAATATTTTAGGGTTGAATGAAAATTATTCATTTGGAAAAATGTTTGAGGATATTTTTATTAAGTGAAATTATTTTTGCAGTCGTTGTGTTGCTTGTATGCTGCGAGTGAATTTTATTATGCTTTCTGGTGATGGTTTCATTTGTAATGATGTGTGTGGCGGGGGTGCTGTTTTATACTGCTTCATCATAACAAAAAAAAAAAAAAACAAAATGGATTGTGACCGGACCCCAGCCGGGGGATTTGGTTACGATGCACATTCGAGTTGGTGGTTATGCGTGTTTGGCACTAATGGATGGAGTGGAATATTTCAAACTAAATGAATATTTGACGGCAGGGAGGGGGTGTGATAGAAAAAAAAAGCAACAACACACTGAACACCACTACACTTGGAAATCTTAATTTACTCGATGATGATAGTATGCGGTTAGGCATTTTTGTGTCCACTCTATATGTGTATGGGGATATTTTCTATGGCATATTTGAACATTTTCAAGTTTGAGGATAGCAGGGCAGTTACTGTAGATATACATATGTAGGCCATGTCTGCTTTTTGGCATATTTGAATATCAGACAGGAAAAAAAGGTTTAAACCATTCAAGAGTTTATTAGTAACTGCTAGTAAGCGTATATTGATTGGGTCTGATTATTTAGACAATGAGCGCTCCACTGGAGTGGAATGAGAAAGAGGTCAACATTTTTGATCAAATTAGGCCCCATTTGAACAGTGGAAGTGTACATAAAGCAGACCAGCGCTAATTTGAGACAGGCGCTTGAGTCTATTCAGGGGGTCCTTAGCCGTATTAAATATGCAAATTATCTTTACATATACCGTACAATTCATGGTATAACTTTCGGAACAAATAACTCTGCTCAGAATGGTTCAGCTATAGCAAAGTGAGGGGATAAGAATCTAGATCATAAAGAGAGAATATGCAGAACTTCAGGCTAGACAGATGTGCCAATTAAAGATTGATAACTTCGCTTGTAATTACGATTTCTCTTCCTCAAAATGACATATTTTAATAAAAAAAAACAAATTCATACGGCTAACGGTTCGTGGGGGTACTCCCCCCTCAACAATTCTTACCCAACCTACGGCCTAATTTCGCCACACATCTATAAATTAAAAAAAATCATGAAAATCGGACGAATGGTTCTCGAGTTATGGAGGGACGAACAGACAGACGCTGCATTTTATAAAGTAAAGGGTCCGCCAAATAATTTTTTTTTTTTTTGAAAATGCTATAAAAAAAC
Source organism: Cheilosia soror (assembly GCA_949372485.1). Classification (NCBI taxonomy): domain Eukaryota; kingdom Metazoa; phylum Arthropoda; class Insecta; order Diptera; family Syrphidae; genus Cheilosia; species Cheilosia soror. The sequence goes on from OX443563.1 coordinate 101,096,540, forward strand.
TACTGAATATTTTCTCAAATTTCTTTTTTTTATTTCAAATAAAATCCTTTCGGTTAATAATGGAAAATAATTTCATTCAAATGGCTGCCTCGGCTAGCCATGCAGTAGCCTACACGATCGGTCCAATTTTTAGGGACATTATCGATTGTGTGCAGCTGTAGTTCACCAATGGCTTCACGAATATTGTCCTTTAAACCGTCAATTGTCTCTGGCATGTCCGCGTAACACTTATCTTTTACGGCACCCCACAAATAATAGTCCAACGGTGTCAAATCGCAGCTCCGCGGTGGACAAACGACATCAGCTCTGCGGCTGATAATGCGATCTTCAAAAACAGGGCGCAAAACATCGGGTGTAGCTTCGGCTGTGTGGCACGTAGCGCCGTCCTGTTGAAACCAAATGTTGCCAATATCCTCCTCTTTCATTTTTGTGAACAAAAATTAGGTTAGGCCCGATAACGATCGCCATTGACTGTAACGGCCACTCCTTGATCATTTTCGAAGAAAAATGGCCCAATTATGCCTCTGGACCAAAATCCGCACCAAACAGTGACTCGTTTTGGGTATATCGGCTTTTCAATGTATGCGTGCGGGTTTTCTGTGCCCCAAATGCGACAATTTTGCTTGTTTACATACCCGCCAAGAGCTTCATCTGAAAAGATGATTTTTTTGGCAAAATCGGCATCTTCTCTTCTGTAACATTACCATGATTTTCAAAGTAATGTCGCAATATTTCCCAGCGTTGTTCAAGCGTATACACAACCATATTCGTTCAGCGGAAGGATAAAACTAATTATCTGTCAAATCAGAAATGAGCTAAGTGTTACCATTCGCAAAATAAGCACTAGTTGACAAAATAAACGTTAGATGGCGGACCCTTTAGTATGGGTATGGAAGTATGGATGTCCTGCTTCACGCGTTCAATACAAATAAATGTTTGGGAAAATCTTTCATTCTCAAACACAAAGTTTTCTCTATTTTTCGAATACTACAAAACTCTTACTTAGTTACTTAGATGGCGCTACAGTCCGAGGGGGCCTCAACCAACATGCGGTTCCAGTTAGCCCGACCTTTGGCTAACAGCCTCCAGTTGCGCAATCAAAGTTGGTTGATGTTCCCTTCCACTTGTGCGCGCCACCTAAGATGAGTTCTTGCCAGCGTTGCCAAACCTAGCCCAATTGTGAAATTCTAGCACTGTTTTATTCGATATAGCACTGTATATTGACCTTTTAGCACTGTGTTCAATTTATATTTTAAAGCAATACGCATTTAATTATTGCTATAAAACTGTTTTTCTGTGAAAATTTAGTTATTTATTTAAAACTAAAATTTTGTTTCAGTATTTTGTACGTTAAAAACGTCAAAACAGTGTACAGTATACTAAAGTCGTTTGGTCTTGCCCTGAACTAGCCCTGAAATCACATTTCTGGCTCTCAATCACATTTTTGAGTTGGCATCGCTGGTTCTTGCTCTACTGCGTTAGATTGACTCTTCGGGCCGGACCGTTGGTGTCCATTCGCTCTACATGTCCTAGCCATCTTAGTCGCGTGATACGTATACTTTTCTGATGATCAAGTTGATGTCGCTGTACAGTTTGTAGAGTTCGCTGTTTGCTCCTCCTCCAAAGCCCGTCAATACAAACGGAACCGTAAATCACTCGAAGAATTTTGCCTTCGATACAACCGAAGAAGATCTTCATCTGCCCTTGTTAACTTCCATGCTTCTGCACCATAGATCAGGACTGGAATGATAAGGGGCTTATATAGACTCTCCTTAATGGTTCTTGACAAGGCATAACTAGTCAGTTGCCTTCTTAAGCCGTTTCTTTGGCAAGTGTAACTCTTCGTTTAAAGGCACAATAGGCTTCTTTAGAGAGGCCGCAGTGCCAGGGCCGGTGAAGGCTCTCCCGACCTATCATCTAATCTAACTCTTCGTTTGATTTTTGCTGTGGTGTGATTATCAGAGTTATAGCGGAACCGAGGTAAACAAAGTCCATAACCACCTCAAAGGTATAGCTGTCTATCGTGACGTTCTGTTCGACTTTTTGAAGTTGTGTGTCCCCTCTTGTTGACAGCATGTATTTTGTTTTGCTCTCATTCACCACTTAACCCATTTTTGCCGCCTCGCACCAGTGACATCTCGCTGCGTTTTGCCAATTATGTCAATGTCGTCAGCGTATGCCAGAAGTTGCACAGACTTTTGGAAAATTGTGCTCCTGGTACTGGTTTGCTAGTTTCGCACATTCTTTTTTGACATCAAAAGTCTTGGTGAGATTGTTTCCGATCTTTATGGAGCAGCGAGGGTTCTCCATTGTCATTCTGCACAATCTGACAAGTTTGGCAGGGATGCCAAAAGTAGAAATGCTGTCATATGCGGCTTTAAAATCAATAAAGACGGTGAGTATCAGTTTGAACTTCTTGGGTCGGTTGTGGACTTACCGGGCCTAAAACCACTCAGATAGAGACCAATCAGTTCGTTGACGAATGGTTTCAGGCGCTCACAAAGTACAGCAGATATGATCTTATAAGCGATGTTGAGGAGACTGATGCCTCTATAGTTGGCGCAGTTTATAGGGTCTCCTTTCTTGTGGAATATTACATAACAACGGGCCATTATATCAACGTGCTCAATCGAAAATTGACAATGTTCGAGGGAATTTTTAGTCTCGAATTGACAAAAATCCAAGGCAAACGTGTACACCTCCTGAGAAAGCTTAACAAAGTAGGTACGTAGGTATATTATATGTATGCATATTATGCGTTCCGGAAAGTAACTATTTTTGTTAAATGCGTTTCCGACATATTTTCGAAATATGAATTTATTTTAAACTCCAGCCGTTAGTCAAGGTTTGTTTATTATGTTTCAAAATGCATTTGAATTAGGAAATAGACGACAAAAAATGTGCACGACTGGGTCGCACGAAACTTTCTCGTTTATTGCGAATCTCGCAGAATCTCAGAGTCATTTTACGTTTAAAATTATTTCCACTTACGTACATCTTACGTAGGTTTAGTTACTGAACCCTTGTTAACTAAACAAGTAATACATACTACATAGACATTATGTACGTATTAACTACAACAATTTATTACTTACTTTCAAATTTCACCCCAACTGACATTTGAAGGAGGCAAGGAGGCGATGAATTTCGAATTATCATCTTTGATTATTATTTAAAAAAAGTGTTCTCAATGGTCGGTATTTGAGTACATAGTAATTTTTGAGAAATATTCATAAAACGGCAATATTCGAGTTTTCTGAGAAAAACTAAATACGTGATAATGTTTAGAATGCTTATGTTTTCTTCAATATGTATTTTAATCAAAATCGTTAGAGTGGTTTTTTGTAAAATTATGCTGACAAATGTTACAATTTGGATTCGAAAAGGACTGTTATTAAACTGTTTAGCTGAAAACTGAGTACGACATATTCTTCAGGATATAAACGTTACCTAGCAGATATATTTTCATCCAAATCGAAAATAGCGTTTTCGAGACATGAGCAGTTTTTAAAGTACCGGTTTTAGCGATTGGGGTGGAAATTGAAGGACGCATTCATGGTTAAAAAAAAAACACTGTTTTTCAACTGTTTAGCTCAAAACTGAGCAATTTATCATTATCGAAAATGGCGTTTTAGAGATATGAGCAGTTTTTTAAAGTAGTATTATTAGGGATTTGGGTGGATATCAAAGGACGCAGTCTTTTTAGAGAAAAACTGAGCTTACTATCAAGTTAAGAATGACAATAGAACATTAAAAATAATTTTTTTTAAAAATTGTTTTAAATAAAATAATTTTTTTAAAAATTGTTTTAAATAAAATAATTTTTTTAAAAATTGTTTTTACCGTTTTCGAGAAAAAGCCAATTTTCAAAACTGCCGTTGCTGGATTTTTTGGCGAAACTGGGTATGCAGTCATGTTAAGCATACTTACATTAACTCAACTATCAATTTTGGTTCAAATCGTTAGAGCCGTTTTCGAAAAAATCTAAATTTAGACGTATTTCGTACTTTTTCGTAAAATTTGTATATGGGATGTACCGTTAATATTAGTGCTAGAATAAAACAAAAACGTCCCGAGCGGGAAGCCTACAAACTCTAAATACGAAGTTTGAAGCAAATCCGTCCAAGCGTTTATATTCCCCAGAGGTGGGACAGACAGACATACGGACGGACAGAATTGTGAGACCCACTTTTTTGAGAATTGATCAAAATCTCGAGTTCGAAATTTTGTACGAAAACAATATCTTTCTCTTACTACGTATACGAGAAAGTTAAAAAATTGATTTTAGAGAGGTCCGAACCATAATTTAATTTTGTAATCAGCTGAAAATTCAAATCATACCTCCAGACTCCGCACAACTGAATTCATCCATATTTAAATAAATGCAGGCATAGCTGCCGTAGATTGTATACTCGTATAACCACGCTAGCTTGGTCAAAGTGTCACCTTGATTAAGTCAATTGTGCCAGTTATGTAGCTAGACAACAGCTCAACATAACGTGTCCGAGTGTCTTACAAATGACAATTTCTTCGGAATAGCTGCGAGTATCCCAACATTGTAGACATTCAGTCGTAAACGCAATTAAATTGTGTGCAACTGTCTACAATTATATTGCGCATTGCTCACCATCTAGTTGCGATGTTAATTAATTTAATTAAAAAATACTTCCAACCAATGTCACAGTCACATGGTGGGCACAAGTTATTAACTTTCCACACGATTTAAGCCAAAGAATTAAAAATATCAATCTTTTTGACTCAAACATTAAGGTCACAGTCATAAATCTGTCACCAAAGTTCATGTCACCGCTGAAGGTGGACCTGAATGCAGTCAATTTGAATGGAAATAAGAAAAAAAAAAAAATATCGAAAATCACTGCAGCTTAGCAACAACGACTAGGAACAGTTGTGTATGTGACTGTGTATATGTAAATCGGAGGAGTTCACTATATCGTTTATGAACGATTTCAAAAATGTCGAATGGAAGTAGAAGCTCAAAACTGACCCGATACATTGTTAAATGCATGAATAGACAGACGTTCACCTATGCGAAAAAATGTTTCCCCCTACGTATGTATATCCTTCGGACACACTCGTCCTGATTCTATCATTTATGTGGAAAACGCCTCAGTGTTCTGTGAAGAGGAAACATATTCTCGCAATAAGGGATTGCATTGCATTTTCATTCAGGGCTCTATCTAAGTAATAGATGCCAATGTAGTCTCTTTCGGTTCATTTCAGTGGAATCATTTCAATCATTTTGTAGTCGATTTTTATATTCTTATAAAATTCTATTTATAGGGTGGATTTATTTCTACAAATTCAATACAATAGATTCAAGTATGTATTCCATTTGTCGGTGTACTGAGGCGGTATCTACTCCCAATGGTTATGCCGTCGAATATATTTTTTTGTTGGAAAAATTCGGACAAGTACTGGTACATTCTAAATTTTTGATCATAATGTGCAGACATTTAAAAATATGTAATGCAACGGTAAACTGCGACCAGAAGGAGCCTATTGTACTGGGATTTAATCCTTTAACACAGGGAGATGCTTAAGGTCTTCGGAAATCTCAGTAGTCTTCTAGGTTGCATGCAAATATAAATATTATCCTCTGATCTCAGAAGGGATACTTGCATATGGATTTATTTGCTTTTGCGTAGCAGGACATAGTATCTCTGCATATTTGGAAGAAGTCATCGGCATGCAATGTACAAAATGGTGAGTGGCAAGGACAACGCTGGTTTCCTCGACTACCAAGGAACCCACGTCTTTGCGCATGTCTACTGAATGGCGCAGCAATGGCATTCATGCGACCTTGGAGACGTTTAGTGGTTTAAGTTAAGTCGTTGCATGTTGGATATAATTTGGTCTAAGTTGGCAAGATGAGCCTACCTATGTTTATCTTTGGTTTGATTTACATACTGCATCGGCATAAGCACGCTGGATACTAGGGATGCAATGACCGCTTGTCTGTCGATTAATATTAGATCACATGCCAGTAATTCTGAAGCACCCCACTGTGTTTTAGGCCTCACTTTATGGCTAGAGGGTATATTAACAATCACTGTATGAAAGGTTGGGGCTCAGTGGTTAGTACCTCACAAAGATATTGAGTTGGAATCTGTGAACTGTGAGAGGTTGGATTGTCAGTCGATCTTGCGGAGCCGTCGCCAAAAAGGTACTTAAATTAGTCCAGTTCCCTTTCCTTTTGTAGCTGACGATGTATTGAGCAGAGGAGTTCTTTAATTCTTCGAGACTTATTTTTTTTTTCTGTGAAAAAATTTCCTGCTAGGGGGCATTCACATATTATGATATGTTCAGCTGTATCGTCTTCGTAAATCGGATTCCATTTCTTGCACTAATTGAAGCTTGTATGAATTCTTAGCCTAAGACCTTTTCACAAAGTCAAGGATCAAAAATTCCGAATTTCCTGTACACGACGTCGAATTGATATTTATCCGAGGAAATTTAAAATTTCTACCTTTCGCAAAGAATTGTATATAGACTCCATTGTTATAACAATGTTTTTTTGTTGTATGTAAGTATCTCATAATAAAAATAAATATACTTTTCCACAGTATGACTTCAATCACCAACCCACTGCTACAAACTGCTACTAACTCCAGGAACAACCACTTGAGCTCAAAGCCCACGTTCAAAGACTCAAACAATTCAGCTGTTGTTTTGAAATATTATGTACCCAATGCCTTTGCATAGAACGTATACATTAGAGACAAACAAAACAAAAAAAAAAAACAACCTAATCCAGATACATTTATATTAACAGACTCTCTACGTTTGCACTGCAATTGTTTGACATGGCACACAACTCCTTTTCAGATGTTCGCCTTATGAATGTGCAATAAATTGAATGGAACATTAGACAACGACAGACAACCAAAGCCCATTTCAGCTCTAATGGAAGGCAACTCTACAAAGAAAAGGTCGTTAATTCGATTTTCAGATTGACGACGATGTCGATGAGAGAGAATGGCATTGATATTGAGTATAAAAGTATATTATATACGAGTATGCGCTGAGCTGAGTTAAAAAGTGCTTTTAAATCGATTTTTAATAATCCCACAGATACAAATTGACTTGCTTAGAAGTACGAGTAGATTGCCATTGGATATAAAGATTCGACGACTATCTAGTAGATGCGACTTTTTAGATAAAGAACTACTTACTCATCGAGGTGGTGGTGCACTTTCTAATCGTTAATTGTTATGTGCAATGATGTGGAACTTACCTGAAATGGAAAGAAAAATACAAAATAATTAAAAGAGATAAAATTCAGAAATAGAAGAAAGCGAATATTTTGTCGATACAAGTTCAAGTTATCATAATAAAATTTACTAGTTATCAAGCTTGAGTTTTGTATATTTTTCCAAGACAGGTATGCTTTACAGTATTCACAAATAAAGGTGCTTTCATAGAGAGTGATGGGATTTTAAACTATATAAAGGGTGGGCCAAATACAAGTTTCTTTTTAAAAATGCAATAAAATTAACAAAATTGAATTTTTTCCATGTATTATGGCTTTATTCATAAGAGTCAACATTCCCATTATTTATGGAACTCAACGTCGTTCAAGTGGCTTCCTCGGTTGCCTTTGCAGTAGCGCATTCTGTCACTCCAATTTTCCAAGACTTTGTTGATGGTTTCGGGCTGTAGCTTGGATGATATTGCCCTTAAGTGCTTGAATCGTTTCTGGTTTGTTGGCATAACATCGGTCGTACACGGTTCCAGACAAAAAAAAGTCCCAAAGGGGTTAAATTGCAGCCCCGATGCGGCCAATTGACATCGCCACACGATTTGGGAATTTGGTGAGCAAAAGATCGATTGTGGTATGGGCTGTGTGGCATGGCTCGCCATCCTCCATGTCTTCAATTTCAGTTAAAAAAAAGTCGTTTACCATGAACCGTTGTTCCCAGGCTAGTGCGTGAAATGTTGAGCTGTTGAGATCGATGGCAAGTTGATGTTCATGAATTGAGTCTCGACTACATCAGCCCACGGTGCAGGGAAATAAGTCCCCGGAAACTAAGTCCACTGAGGGTGTTAATTCCCACCTAGTGGGAAATAAAACCACTTTCTTGAAATGGACTTAGTTCCCATTTAAGGTGGGAATTAAGTCCACTTTCTTATGGGGACTTAGTACACATTCAACGGTTTTATACGTATGCAACCCCCCTGACAGCGTTTACTGTCAGATTTCCAGTAGGTATGTGCGAAATTGGGTGTATTGAAAGGGAAATAAAACCACTCAGAGTTTTCGGAATTTATTTTCCACTTTACATTTCCCACTAGGTGGGAATTAACACCCGCAGTGGACTTAGTTCCCGGGGACTTATTTCCCTGCACCGCAGCCCACATTCTCGTCTGTGCGCACCGTACAACGACGGGAACCATGAGTGTTCTCCACTAGCATACCAATCTCATGAACTTTTTGCACAAACTTGTGTACAGCAGGCGCGGTGGGTGCTTAAATTCGGCCAAAACTTCTTTTCAAAAAACGCATTTTTTTGAGCTACACAGAACTAACTTTTGAAATAAGTTTTCAATTGTTGTTCGTAATTGCCGGAGGAGGTTGTTACGAAAGAACATTTTGGACACCCATACAAAAGAAACATTTTAAATCTTATATCTCGAAAACCATCGAATCGAATGAGTTAAAATTTACAAACAATTTTAGATATTGGCCCAGGAGTATTGCTGTGAAAATTGGCAAAATTATGAATATTAAGAACATTTTGGACAAAGGGGCGTGGCACCGCCCATACAAAAAAACAATCAATGTGTCTTTGACTTAGTCAAGATTAGTTCACGAATCCAAATATCACACAAAACAATTTATGGTATCCGCAACTATTACTGGTTCGAGTACGTACTTGGTTCGGCCACACCGAGCGAACGGACAATACTGGTCCAGTCAAGGGAATCTTTGAACCCCAGTCCCAGGTTCGGGAGATACCAATAGACCGAGCCCCGATTTCAAACTGCCCGGTATTGCAGGGAACTGCAGTGTTTTAGACAAAGACCAAAGAATTCCTAGTCATAAGATATGAGAGAAATTTTACGCCTTATTGCTTGTAAACTTAAGTCGGCTCTCATATTGAGGCAATAATCATCAACTGGCAATAGGAAACAAGCAATATCATCCCTCACATTTATTTTACTTTGAATTAAATTAGAGGTCTCACATCGAAGCTGGCAATATACAGCGCATGTTGAAAAATGAAGAGCAACAAATATTGCTTCGTAATAGAAATTGCTTAGTAAAAACAATATATGTTGGAAGATCCAGTTTTTAATATAAAGTTCGTAGAAATAGTGGAAAACTATTCCTGATAGCTAGAAATTTCTGGCAATAATGTTGCTTCAATGTGAGAATAGGTTAAAATAATGTTGCGTATTGCTTACTGAAAATTGCTAGTTGCTTTGTTACCTGTTGCCTCAATATGTGAGCCGCCTATGTCTATGTAATTATAATAAAATAAGCAGTCAAATTGCGGCTGATAAGTATTTATCCAAAAAGAATGACCACTTAAAAAACGTATCAGCCCCTTAAATACCAATCGAGAATTCATGCAAAGAATGTCCGTTGTGGCTTTGATGGTATTCCTTAAGGGTTAACTTATTTATATATGAAAACAAAATTGTTATATAAACGAAATGTATTTGATGTTGTCTTTGGTTCTACCGCCGCGCCGGCTAATCTTCTTCCAAAGGGTTCCTTTGCACAAAATTAAAAAAAAAAAAAAAAAATTTAAGACAACCATAGGTATATAGAAAGTTAAAAGGAAACACTGAAAGAATGAAGCAACGTGACATTCCGTAAATTATTTCTCTTCGTCTCTGAAAAACGCATATAGAAAAATAAAAATAAACGCAAAACCAAAATGGTCTTGGAAGAAAATCAAGAGAAGAGTGACAAAAAATACCAAATGTTGCAATGCAATGGAATTCAACAGACTTGCATTTGTCATGAATTCCTCGCTCTCGACGAGGACAACGACTGTTGTGTAGAATAGCTAGCTCCCCGTCGGCTATAGCGTTCTATATCTTTCGTGTATCTCGGAAACGCATCATGAGATGTGTCTTCGTCTTGACCGTGAAGGGAATAGATTGTTCTGTTTCTGTGTATGTGTGACGAAAATAATTTTGCGCCATCGTTGATGACAATGTCAACGTGAATCTAGTGGTGGTGCGTGAGTTCTTGTATAAGTATCCTGCAACAATTTCCTTTTCAAAACAATCTCTGTTCGATGTCTGCAAAATGATAACCCACACATACGTATGCGTCGGTCGGTCGGACCCAAACAGCCGCATAACTTGCGGAAATATTTTTGCAATTTTACAAGGGCATGGAAAATAATTACCTCCTCGCTGTTGCATCCTTTGGCTGTTGCTTGAGAGCATCCATCCATCGCCGTCGTCGTCGCACATACGAACGGTTAACATTATCGGATGTGCGCAAATATTTTCTGTCGAAAATATTCCAAATTCGTACGGCAAACAATGCGAGTTGATGTAGTTGTGGATAGTTAATAAGACTTTTCCTGATATACAGTGCACACGCTGCCAGATACAAGGAGGAGAAGGAGGGTCGCCGCATTGATGTACCACAGATAACACTAGAGAGAAAGAGCGGGAATTTCTCGATTGCGGTAACAGATAGGGCGCTAAATTAACAAGACAGTTCGTTCCGTTCACTGCCGCATTTTCTTGTACTCGTGTTATATATACTATACATATATACGCGTCGGACTTAGGTGTAGAGTTTCTCTCATGTTTCTTGTAAAAAGGATCGCATGGAACGATCGGCTTTAAGTGGCGAGATCAAAGATCAATTAACATGTTATTTAGAGGGTTGCTGTTTGATCTTCGCCCCTACTACAAGCATGTTTATCCTTTTGTGTGTGATATGTTGTTTTCCACCACAAATGGAGAGCATGTTCAGGAGTTATTGTTTTTTTTTTTTTCTTACAGTGATTGGACAGAAGATTCCGATGGGAGCCCTTGGGAGCTCGACTAACTAACCAGTTTAATTTTCATCTTCGTTATTAATTAACAAAAATAAAGCAAAACGAGGGGAGCAAGTTTCTGGGAACTAAACGCATAATAAAACATGTTATTTATTTAGACTTGGTCTATTGTTAATGTGTAAGGAGTATATTTGATCTAGGTTAGGAAATGAGAGAAATACAGACAAAAAGCTGAGTTTTTCGTGTCAAACTCTTGATACTCGCTCCAACTCGGCGTTCATCAAACGAAAATACTTTAATGGAGAGATTCATTCAACACTAAATAAATACCTGTCGTACCCCACATTCTTCCTAAAGGACCATTCACATGGGAGCGAACGAATGAATTGATGAAATGCGAATAAACCACTTTTTATGCATTTATAAACAGAAAATTGCACATTTTACTACTCCAAGATGAGGATAATTAATTATTCCATCAAAATTTGTCAAGAAAACAAGTTTATTAACAGTTTAAATAACGAAATTTCGAAATCCAAATTTTTTGCCGCGAACGAAAACACCCTGGCGCGAATTGTCAGTCTATTCACAATCCACATCATTAAAATTGCGTTCCACAAAGTAGCGAATAAAAAATTCGTTCGAACTTAACCTTATTCCAAGAGGAGGATATCTTGGAATAATAAAATGTGGAATTTTCTGTTTATATATGCATAAAAAGTGGTTTGTTCGCATTTCATCAATTCGTTCGTTCGCTCCCATGTGAATGGGCCTTAACAGTAGTCGACGTTATATAGTCTGCAAAAATAGAATCTTAGTACCGACTGTGTATCTACTGTAAGGTTGCCTTCGTCATCTCTTTAGGTTTCCGTACGAGGTTCACTGCTTAAGCACGTTTATCTTTTAGTAAAACTTCCATCAAGTTGTGGTATATATATAAAGTGATCCAAACCTTTGGATCAGCAAAAATCACGTATCAGCTAAAATCTTATCGAAAGTATTGCAACATTATATTAATTACACGCCGATAACATGTCAGTAACAGCAAGTCAAATTCAATTTCACCGAGATTAGGTTGAAATCAAATCAGCAACCAAATAATCTTTTCGCAATAGTTAGTCCTTTGAAGTTTGAAATTTATTCCGTGAGTTATCTCAACGAACAAAAATAAATATTTTAGCAAAACATCAAGCTAAACATAATAAAAATTATAAATGGCAAAAACTCATTTAATATCTGACGACTACAACAGCTCGCTTCAATGGCAAACTCTTGTTTTTGCTGTCAAAAAAAAATAGAATGCTGATAAGATACGAGTATCCAACTCGGGCTGATGATGTAATATGAACGATAAGTATTGGAAACAGCGAGTAACTTCTTATCATCGAAGCATGAACTTGAAATCTTTCGAATGTGCGTTTGGTGGTACAATATAATGACATAAAAAAGTAGGCATCTCGCGGGTTTAACGCGCTCGTAATAGATTCACTTTTCTTGTTCAGCTAATTGTTGTAGATACAAAGTGTTTTGATTAGAAGCACGTATGCGACAATTTGGCAGTACGAGACACATTTCGCTTTTATTTTTAAGCAAACATTAAGTATACGTGTTTAAGTTTTCGAAATAGATTGTATCGCTTTGCAATATTTGGGGTTTCACGTTATGACGAAAGTTGATTGCCTCTTTATCGCTTCGAGTTCCGTGAGATATTTGCAAAAAAATGTGCACTAAATTTACGTCTTTGGTGTTTTGTTGTTGTCTGTGAAATTAACAAAACAAGAAAAATGTCACGATTTAGTGTACGTCAAACGTGCAGAGAATGCATTCAGATAGCAGACTGTAGTTTGCAAAATATTTTCGTGTAAAATTGTTCAAATGTCATGAAAGCTCTACATCCGGTGAATTGGTTTTTCACAAAATAAAATTAGTTACCTTCAATTGAACTCCTTCGAGCAAGATATGTACACCGATTTAGTTGGCTGGTTAATTTTTGATTTTTTAACGACTCAACTCAAGTGTGTATCTTGAAAGACGGCGGCGGCAATAAAATGGGGAAAACCAGCCCAAATTCAGAAAGTTGTTTGTAGAGGGAGTTGCATCTATATAGTCAAACAAATTATAGAATATGACGTGTAAAAATATGGTGTTATTAACAATATATTATGTATGTACATTACATATTGGGTTTGGGGAAGACTATTGCCATGGATGTGGCAGGATCGCCATTGTAGAAATTGTAAAGCTATTCTGACGTCAATGTATAACGTTTGATTTTGTCTCCACACTACTTTAAAATAGAATGAAACGTCATATTGACATCATAATATGTCAAAAACTGACACTATTTTTGACATGTATAATAGTAGCTTAAGTATTTCTTTTTTTCTTTAGGTGGCACTACAGTCCGGGCTGAACCTGGACCTCAAATAACACGCCTCTCCATTTAGTCAGATTTTTGGCTAACCGCTTTCAGTTGCAAGCCATCGCAGCAAAGAACAAAGGCATTCATGGGATGACATTCACATTTCACAATCATTGGAATGAAAAAATGCCTTGCTAAATTGATGCAGTCAAACAATCGGCAAAGACTATAAATTATAGCAAAGTTAGCTAGCAAACTTATTGCATGTAAAAGGCGTAGCTTCAGTTGCTCTTCCTTTTCACTTTTAGTCTGCTCTCACATTGAGGCAACTTTCAATAAGCAACTGGCAATAGGAAACACTCAATATTATCGCTCACAATTATTTTACTTTGAATTAAATTAGAGTTCTCACATTAAAGCAACTAAATATCGCTCGAACGAAAAATGTTGCTGATTGCTTATTGGCAGTTGGTAGTTGCTTATTGCTTGTTGCGTCAATCTAAGAGCCGCCTTAGTGGATATACATATTTATATTTAATGGATATTTTTTGCTCTATTTTTTTCTAAGAATTCTTTTATCTAACTAAAGCCGCCATCTTTCGCGAGGTTGTGATATTGTAAAAATTGGACTACGAACAATTCAACAGGACCCCACGAAATTCCAGCAACTGTTTTACCACTAAAACTGTGTAGAAGAACTAGCAAAAAAAAGATGTTCAAGTTGTAGAAGATGGTGTATCATCGGATTCGTTTGCTCTAAACACTGGAGTGCCGTATAAGGATCTATAATTTTCACAACTCTTTTATATATTAAAGAACTGCAATCGACAATTATTAACAAAATGTGTAGCTTTTCTAACGAACGCACTTGTAGTCACCTCCAAAAAAGAAACCCCACATTCACGAAAGGTTGAGAAAAGTTTAACTTGGTTACCTTTTTACACCCTTCAATCAAAACTGTTATGAAAAGACGAAACAGTAATTTATATATAAAACAGGAGTTCCCTAACGGTGCGTCGCGACGCCCTGGGGCGTCACAAGACGATACGCACAGGTCGCCTGCACTTGACGTTTCATCAGCTTGAGCTCGATTTGAAAAAATGTCGGGTCGGGTTCGTTTGATGTTGGCCATTATGTTTTGCCGTGCATAAGAAGTACCTATAAGTAGCTATTTTGCAGACTTCAACTTGGCGAATTTTGCATCGAGACTTGGACCTATACCCGTTCATGATCCAACAGACCCAGGAGCTTAAAGTTAATAATAATATAATGACCATAGAAAAATCATCTTTAACGACGGGCCGCATTTTTGGTAGAATGGCCAAATTGCCATATATGGGATGACGACAGTCAGCACAAGGTGCTATTTTCTTGTGGCGTTGCCTGAAGTCGCAGCTTAATGCGAATAAAAAATCGACCGATGTCCTTAAACCCAACATAACCGATGCCATCGCTCAAATTAAGCCGGATCTATGCGGCAGATTGGACCACTCGGATCCGTGACAACGTGAGAAGCTTCGGCGGACATTTGGGCATGGTGTTATATTCCATACAATAATGGCATACATGGGATTCGTTAATACCTTGCACACAGCTTGTTTTATTACATTTCAACGTCGACCAATCCTCATTGAAAACCCCTTTAGTGAATCTTCAGTAAGCTCCTTGTGTGCTTTTAGAAGGGCGTCGCAAAAATATTATAACCTGTACAGGGAGTCGCAGTATGGAAAATGTCTTATTTTGACCACACAGCGTGTTACGACAGGTTTTTTTTCGATTTTTTTCATTTTTTTTTTTTTTTTTTTTTTTCATTTTGTATTTATTTGTTTTGGCAACAACCAAAAAAGAATCAAATTTGAATGTAACATATCGTATCACAATTGAACTGTCAGATAGACACGCAACGTAACGCCATCTATTATCGTTATCGATCAATGGAGAAGCCAATTTTGTTTCATGTGTGGTGGCGCTGTCCACGTTGACTGTGCCATTTGATTCAGTTGCGCAGTTTTTGCATTACTTGCTGTTTCAGCGTCCATATTGCACTTTGCGAATTCGTGTTTTGTTCGATCGAATAACGTTTGCCGGCCATTAATGTAAATTTTTTGGTTTAGTTTAATAGTACAATGCCGCCATATTTAATTCGAAACGTCATCTGCTGGGATTATGAAAGTTGAAGTGGCATTGTTAGAATTGGATTGTCTTGCAATAGTTTCTTTGTATTTTTGGGTGGGACGAAGTTCGCTGGGGTCGCTAGTATGTAATAAACTTTGTCCGCGGTTAGCTCAGCAAATACTGAACCGATTAACGTGAAATAAGATTTATAAAATTTTCCACATTCACTTCATCCAGTTAATCTATTTTTTATAGGTTATACCTATCACACCAAGCAAAAACTGGGTTTTCGCGAAAACAGTCGAAAACTTCATCAAAAACAGAAGTTTTCCCATACATATTGCAGTTTTCAAAACGAGTTATTTGAGGTCGTTTTCCATGAAAACGCCACGAAAACGAGTGCAACCGTTGGGTTGTTAAAACAGACACACCTTTTGCAACATTCAGCGAGCTCAGCTCGTGGGTGTGAATAGGGTATTAAATGTTTTTCGTTTAAATTTCGAAAACTTTACATTTTAATAGATTAAGACAGAGGTAAGATTACAATTGAGTAAAAGTTGTATATTGAGAAAATATGTCTTAGTATTTTTTGTCTAAGTCAACAAACTATGTAAAAAAACAAAAAGCATTCTATCGAGAACGAGTTATTTTACTCAAATTGTTGGGTATGTTCTGTACTGCAGGTGAATATGCTATCCCCTTTACGTTTGAACGTTGAGCCCCCAAAGCAAGCTCGTCATGGATTTTGGGACAAATTGACACCCGCATGGCAGCACGATTAGCATTGTGTGAGCGTGTGAGATTTAATAAGCCAAATTTTGTGTCGTCTGCATGTCAAAAATTGATTCGAATTTTGACATGTGTAATAGTAGCATTACAGTTTGGTTTGGGTTACGTTTTCAGCATAAGAACTAAGCTGCACTCTTCGACTAGAACGGTTGTGTCTCCTAGATGATAAGCAATAAATAGCTATCAATTTTCTTTGGAAAGCCACGATTTATTAAGATTATATAATTATGAATTAGACAATTAATTAGAATTAGACAATTAATAAATCTAAAACACTTCATCAATCAGTCATTGACTTAACCACAATCAATCAATGTCGCAATTCCCTGACTCATCGATGCATTTACCTAAAGCCTGACGAATTCATAAACTTGTACAAGTACGAGTAAGTTCCAAGCAAATTGTTTGTTGCAAATAAATGTTGTTGTTTCAATGAAATTTAACAGAAATCTATTAGTTCATATGAAAAGCTTTAAAATCAGATTTATAAACTTCGATACTACTGGATTTCCGATTGTTTCCAAAAGCTTTGATGCCAGAACGTTGGAATTCTTCCTTTTGGAAAAAATATTCACTATTGAACAACAAACAGATCCCATTTTAATTTATGTTAGAACAAATAAATGGAAATTCGCCTTTTAAATCAAAGTTTTAAGACATGTGCATTTTTCTTAAGCATATTTAAATCAAGCAAAACCTCAAAGTCAGTCAAAAAATTACTTTTGTTGTTTTAAAATGTTATTCGAATTCGACTTTTATCATAACTAAAACCATAAATTTCTTATTCACTTTAAAATTAACCTAACATTTTTTGTTCTTCTTACAAGTTCTTAAAACTAGAAATGTTGTTCAATTGGCTTATGGTTATTTTGACCACGAGTAGAGAAAAATGCAGGAATTTTCTTTTAAATTGATTAGTGGGAATAAAGGGAAATTATATTGACAGAGATAGGTATGACCACAAACGTTTCCTAGTAATACGCAGTTAAAGTGTGTGTTTTTTCAACCAGCCGTCAATTTCTCAAGAACGTGCCGAATCCATCAAGGAACTGTTGAACACCTCAACCGAAGTGGTACCTAGCCTGGCTAACTTAAAGGTTGCCGTTGCATACTGGGATGTAGTACTAGTTTTTGCGTATTGCTCCAGAAACTGTCAGCAAAGATACGGCAACTATTGGGGGAGAAGCTAGGATCCAAAGAGGACAGCAAATCATTGCCAACATTCGCTGAATTTACTCAATTTTTGAAAACTATGTTCCGTACTTTGGAAGCAGTCAACCAACAGCAAGTTCGAGTCGCTCTGAATCCAATGGGTTAATTTTAAAGCCAGCGTCCCAACGAATGGTTTTTCATTCAACCGCCAACAAATATCCCATAGCTAGCTAGCTTCTCCTCCCATAGTTGAAATTATGTCAAAATGCCAATTAAGGCTGCAGTTATAGCTATCAGAAAAGTCCATCCGTAAAAACACGCAACAGAAAAAAACTGAAACATTCAACCATAGCATATCATAGGAATTCAGTGGAATACTTCGTGAAACTGGTTGAGAAGTTGAACAGAAAAAGTTTTTCGTACGGAAAAATAAAGAAATTCTGTTTTTAAAAAATTTAAAGATCAATTGCTTAATTTTTTTTGACGAATTAGTTTTATAATTCAAAAGCAACACTATTTAAGACTAAGATTGAGTTCAACGATTAAGTTTATGTGCTCCAAAAAAGTGAAACAATTTTTTTACGGATTCATTTTACTGATAGCTATAACTGCAGCCTAAGGGCGAAACATTTCAAATTTTTCATAATCACGAGTTTGAGAAGCGCTTTGAAAACTGCTTGTACCGTTTAACAATTGTATAAATGCAAATTTAGCTAAATCACAAAAGTTAAAAGAGATTTGCTGAAACTATTTTTTTTTCCAACTGACTTTTTGTTAAGCCCCTTGTATGAGGGAGGAGCAAAAGTGACCTTTGAGAGTGGCAGTGGCATATGTACTTAACTTAGTCCGTGCAGGTATAAGGAAACATGAAATTCTTTTAACTGCAAATCTGCAAGATGTATTTTTCTCTTTCATCATGCAACCTACTAAAAACACAAACCTTGAATTAATTTTAACAAATTCAGCATCATTGTGCAAAGATCTATTTCTTCGTTCATCATATTAACGCGATTGCCAAACCAAAACTTTTCTTCATCTTGTCCATTCTGACTCAAAGTAAACTTGTTATGTTGCAAAACTATCGCTAAGATACAGTTTGCATCAACTGCCAAATGTGCACTATCATCACACCACCATAACCATGATTTGATGGTTCTTTTTTCAAAACTTTAAGGGGAACAAAGATTATTTTAAAGATTTTTGTTTATTTGAGAATTCTGCAAAACTTTCAACTTTGAATTGTGTAAGTTTCGTAGAAATTTAATTGTTAAACACAAATTGTTAATTTTCATTTGTATGTGTCATATCACATTGTTCAGATCTAGATGATGAAGTAACTTTGCAAGTGATACCAGCTCTTGTATTTATATAATTCCTACATTCGTGTCTACTCCCGCGGTTTTTTTTTTTTTTGTTGATTGCATAATACAAAATTTTAGTTTGCACACCTGAATGCACGTTTTATATTCTGCACTATATGGTTAAACTGCTTTTGTTGGTAGGAAAGCTAAGTGTTTATAATATCTACTTATTAACAGCAAAAAAAAATTGTATAATTCATTTTGTTAGTGACTCAGTCGTGAAGTGAAATTAGATAGCTATACGCTGATATCAGGTGACTTATAGTGATAAACAAACTCTTTGAAGCCATTTGATAAGAATCCCCCTTTGTTAGACTAGTTGGTTAACACTAGACGGTCTTTTGTTTAAAATATATCTTAGATACGGTGTGTAAAAGAATTAAATCAGATTGCAATTCTTTTGAGGTAGTTTTGAAATATTTCACTGTATGATGTCACTTGCAAAAAGGTTGGAATATGAGACATGGTATTCATTCATTATTTAGGGGTTTGTTAGCTTTATCTAATTGAGAATAGAAGTTTCTTATAGAATACACATAGGTTTAGGTTTAGTTACGGTTATATGAGAGATTAAAACAAATAAGCATGACATAAGAACAGTATATACATCTACAATATGTTTAGAATTTAAAATAGGTTTATGAAAATGAACTGGCATACATAACTGACTCCGTTCAGGTGTTTTATTAATAAACAATGAAAAAAAACTTCACTTAGGGCCAGTTTCAAGACTAGCTGATAAAAGTCTCGGATAGCCTATCCGGAACTTATGTGTCAGATAAACTTAAAACTTTTGGTTTCAAAAGTTTCGGATAGTGAGATAAAGTCTCGGATAGCCAATCATCCGGTTCAAGTAGCTGTTTAAGCCTTTACCCGGAAGATAAACAAAAAACGTATTTGAAGTGCCTGATGGGGAAAATATAGTTTTAAATCATTCTTTCGTTAACGGGCGTATAGACAGCAGCCAGAAGTGTCCTATCATGAATTTATTTGAATTCTTAGACGACGAATTTGATGAATATAACAACCATATTAGGCCCGAAACACACATGCGATTGCTTAGTCGCAAAAAATGAAACACACACATTTCAATATGAATTCATGAATGCGCGCACATAAAATCCAAAATTATGTGCGCGCATTGAAATCGCATGTGTGTTTCGAGCCTAACACGGCCCGGTAGGAACAGATTATTTCGCCCAAGGCCAATATTTTGAGAAACTCTCGACGATGAAAAATTCTGAATTTTCACTATTTTGTTTAACTTTATCCATGCGAAATCAATACCTTTTACCGCGGGCGTTGAACTTCGCCAGGGGCGCGTTTGGCCTCCTCCTTTTCATTACTTATATGGACTTGATGTTTTCCTGTTGGATTGGTGAAGCTGGGCAAATTTCGAGACAGCTCGGTCATTCTGTTATTAGGAGGACTGAACTTGGTGTCAAAGCTAAGTTGTCTGTTTATAATTCGGCGTTTGTTCCAACTATTAACTATGGTCATGAGGTTTGGGTAATGACCGAAAGAATAAGATCGCAGATACAAGCTGCCGAAATGAGATTCCTCCGTTGTATTGCTGGTGTAGAGATTCCATTAAACACTCTAGAAAACGTGAGGAACTCAATGTGGAGCTTCGGTGGTTTGGTCATGTTAAACGCATGTCCCCAAAACCAGCATCCCAAGACGTGTTTGGAATCCGTACCATCAGGCAGGCGTCCTCTAGGCAGACCCATTAGGATAAGATGTTTAGATCAAGTCCATAATCTTTTCTCTACCCGTATGGGGATTGGGGATTACCCATGATGATTTAGAGTTTAGAGAGCTATGGAGAGTCCACTTGAGCAACCTACACTGAATGGATAAGCGGGCCATCGAAAACGAAATTAAAATTTTGTTATGGTGGTGTGAAAGTAAAAGACATTTTAAGTATCTTATGGACATTGCTTTTCCAAGATGATACACTCCGTTGGAGAAAACAATTCAGCTTCAAAATTATGTGACTCAGTCAGTAACAAGTTTTCGTTAAACTTGATCGAGATTTTCTTCTTCCAAAAACATGAAGAAATACTTGTTCAGAATTTTAATTTCAGGAGCGTCATCAGCCATCTGCGCATTTCCTCAGAAAAATGTTGTCGCTTCTGATTGCACTCAAATGCACATCACATTCTTCTCTTTTGTTCCGCTTTAACAGAGAAAACCAACGCACAATCAAGAACAATCGTTTCTGATATTTTCAAATTTAATGAAATTAATTTAAATGTGTCATGCTAGATTTTAGTCTATAACGCTATGTAACTGTTTTTGGATGTAGCAGGAAGCTGACTGATACCTTTAAATATTTAAGGAAGTGTTGGCTCGCTGTCGGGACTGTTAATGAGGACAAAACGAAGTATATGAGGTCATCGTGACAGGATTCTCAACATCGGCGACTCGGGCAAAACGACAGATATAGTTACAGACATCAAAGTAGTTATAGACTTTGTCTTTCTAGGCTCTACAATTTACCTCGTAAAACGACATCGGCGAAGAAATCAAACGAAGAATCGAAGAATCTCGCCAATCGCAGTTTCTTCGGGCTAAGAAGACATCCAGGAAGTGAAGCCTTCTCACACAGAACAAAGGAAATTTTGTACAAGACCTTAATCACCCCGGTCCTGGTGTATGGTGCATAAACCTGGACCTAATCGAAATCTTACGCTTTGAGAGAAAGATTCTTTGAAAGATTTTCGGTCCAGTTTGTATCGACAGAGTATATGAAGGAGGAGATTCAACAACGAACTTTACGGACTACAGTGGCCGGCATAAGTATTTTGACAAAACTAAAGTTAATTCTGCTCATAATTTGAACTTACTTCATGTAAATGTTGGCATCAATGGAAAGGTCATTTAAATTCCGTTTGAATGATACAAAACTTTCCTTAACCGATTAAGTATACCCATTGAAAATTTGGAACTTTTGTAAAAGTCTTCTTTTTTGACTTTTTTCCTCGGTTCCAAAAAAAAAATATTTTGATGCAAAAGGTTTCTTCAAACAATTCTAATAGTGACTGCAAAAAAAATTTTTCAAAAATCTCTTCGCTAATATTTTTTATGATTTTTTTGCATCAAAACATTTTTTGTTTTGATACCGAGGAAAAAAAGTCAAAAAAATAGGCCTTGACAAAAATTCTAAATTCTAAAATTTTTAAATGGGTACTTAATGGGTTAAGGAAAGTTTTGTATCATTCAAACGGAATTTAAATGACCTTTCCATTGATGCTAAAATTTACATGAAGTAAATTTTAAATTATGAGCAGAATTAACTTTAGTTTTGTCAAAATACTTATGCCGGCCACTGTATATAGCGATGTTGACCTATAGTCAAAAAGCTCAAAATACAGCGACAGAGATGGTTGGGTCATGTGGAGAGTACGGACAACGATGACTCTTTGAGTGACGACGCAGTAGAGGGAGGCCCAACCTTAGGTGGCGCGCATAATTGGAGAGCGATCAGCTAAAACTTTGCAACAGCTATTTCTCATGAGAGCTAGAGTAGTAATTTTTGAAAGATTAATATGCATATTGTCCTGATTAACAAGAATAAATTTAAGCAATACAATTCCTGGACACGGGCAAAGTAGGCCGAGTGCAGTTAGTTCTGTTTTTATCAGTTCGCTCGCTAGCGAACGCAATGATGGTTCTAATAATTTGTCGCCATAACAATGTTGTGGCCAATTAGATATTCTAATTAAAACTTGTTTTAATCAACACAAATGAGTCTTCATAAAAATGCATCCTCAATTATGATTTCAATCACCACTGGGATTAGTTCAACAAATTTCTACAGTTCACTTAACTGCATAGTAAATAAAAAAAAATATTACAAAATTATGTCGACCAAAAAGCAATCTGACAAGCATATCCGAAAATAATCTTCTTTTCAAATTTTAATTAAAATAAAATTTAAGTTCGATTCCCTAATTGGGCTATAAATTACAATTTATCTATACGACTAATTGGATTTTCTGTTCCGTTTCAAACTTGCTCACTGTCCGGAGCTGGTTTTACTGTGTGTCAAAGGGATATCATCTCGCAAGATTTCATTTGTTATATCATTGTTCAAGAGGGTTTTTCTCGACACTTGGGAAATATTTTTGAAAAACAATTAATAGAAGAGTATGAATGACATGATGACTGAAAGACTTATTTCAGAAATAGGTACAAGTTTACACTACTGTAACTGCGTGTGTATAGTTCAATAATTTTAGCAAAAAAAATCGACAAATTTGCCAATCCAACTTCAAAAGATTTACTTACTTAAATTTACATACAAATTCGATGCTACCATTAATTACAAAAAAAAACGATCACGGAAGTCCGAATGCACTTTCAAAATAGTTGAAGCTGTGAAAACATCAAGAGCTAACACACAGTATTTTCCCTCTGAAATGTTAACGGCCTCAACTGAGCTAAAGGATACACGGCGCACAAATTCGAGTTTGTGTGCGAATTCCCATCTTTAATTTCATTCCAATTAAAATACATTTCCCGCGAGTTGTATACTAACACTCGAAATAAAATTCACCCCACCTCCCTCGAGAAAAAAAAAGAGTAATCTCAATTCAAGAGCACTCTCGCCAAATGTAGCCTACCGATGATGAGGATTGAGGAATACAGGCCAAGGGAGGAAATTGTATGACCATTTCATGAAATCAAAAAAATTATATACATCCACACGCAGCAAAAGAAAAGTGCGAATCAACAACCAACAAGAGAGAGATATACGCGAGTGAGTTATATTTTTTTTCATTTTATATTTTTTGTCCAAAAATAGAACAAAGTTGGCAGCATTCGGTGTTTCAATTTTAGAAATTACCCCAAAACGAAGAAAATTTCCAATCACTGTGAAAAATGTATCTAAACAGAATAATCATATTATCCTTTGGTTTTGTGATTTTGCTTTTGTATGGGGAAATAATAAACACGAAGAAACGAGGTGACAATTTATTTTCGGTAGGTAGTATGTATAAAAAAAAGAATATCTGAGAAACGCAGTCATAAATTTAATTGAATGTCAAACGAATGTTTGCTCTAAAAACACGAGAGATATAGTTAAGTTTAGAATGGCTGTGGTGTATCGGCGCTGCGGGTGGTGCATTTGGCGGCAGACTCATTGTGATTATTGAATTTCTTTAAATTATTTCGATTTTGGAAAATGTGTACATACTTACATATTGGCTAGCGTTGTTGGAAAGAATGAAAAAAAAATTGTTTAACAACATTATCCATATCATGCATTGCATTATACTGATAACTTCTGTACGGGTATATGGGAAACGAATAACCTACCTTATGTAGGTCCGAAACTTCAAAATACTAGTAGACTAGTCTCCCATTCGGGCCTCCTCAACTATTTCAACAGGCGACACCTATACAGACGACCCATATCCACACAGACAAAACACAGAAGCTAACAAAAGCTAACTATAACAACATTGAATAACTTTTATCCGACAATGTTAACGGCAACTGCGTACACGTCAATAGGCCTGTCATCGGGCCTATAACACAACAGGTACTTGTAGAATTATGTTTGTTTAACAAGTGTAGATTAAAGGCGTAACACAACAAAAACCGTAACAATTGTTAAAACCCAAAAATGTCCCTCAATTTTTTAAATTAGTTCAACAAGTCAGTCAGTATTGCTGTCCCCCATCGACACTCGAAGTTACACCGAAGTTGGTTAGTTCGCAATGTTTGTGACAAACCTATAGAAGCGAATGCTCTGCAATTATATAGTTTTTTTTAGTTTATATTAGCCTTGTTAAATAAGAATATCTCACCTCTCTGTGCTGCTTGTACAATTATTTCCCAAATGCCTTAAAGAACATGCGCCGATCCGCTACGATAACAAACTCACAAACTGGAGAACCTATCGCGAAAACCTAGCGATCAAATGTGACATTCTTCCAGAAAAACCTTCATGTATAATCGAAGCGGAAGTCGCACAATGCCAACTAAATGACATTATCATCTCATCTTTTACAAATAGCTGTAAGGTTAAACGGACTGTGGTAAAGAGGTGCACACCATGGTGGAACGACAACCTAGAAAGCCTCCGTAAAAGAGTGAGAAAACTTTTCAATAAAGCCAAACGCACCGGTAAGTGGGACCAATACAAATCACTGCTTACCCAATACAACTTAGAGTTGCGAAAATCTAAAAGAGCATCCTGGCGAAACTACTGTGAGGAACTCGAAGAGCTCCCTGCGGTGGCGCGCCTTCACAGGGCACTCTCAAAAGATAAAACAAACTGCATGGGATTACTAGTCAAATCTGATGGTACAATCACATGCGACCGAGAGGAAACGTTGATTACCCTTCTTCAGGTTCACTTCCCCGGATCCACTATCACAAGTGAGTTTCACGAACACATAACCGTGGACTCACCAACTAAAAACCTAAAAATGATTAACAGTTTATACGGCAGACTTTTCTCGCCGGATAATGTTAAATGGGCGATCGACTCATTTAAACCATACAAGGCACCGGGGACAGACGGAATTTTTCCTGCCCTCATACAAAAGGGCTTGGAATTTTTCTTACCCACTATGGTTGCCTTATTTAGGTTTAGTTTCAATTGGGGCTATATACCACAGACCTGGAGGGAGGTAAACGTGGTATTTATCCCCAAACCAGGCAAACCAATAGAACTACCTAAATCATACCGTCCAATAAGCTTGACATCGTTTTTCCTGAAAACAATGGAAAGAATTCTAGACGTGCACATCAGAGAATGCTTAAATGAAAACACACCTCTGCACCCCTGCCAATTCGCCTACCAGAAAGGCAAGTCTACAGAAGGAGCACTTCTAAGTTTAACAGCACAAATAAAAAGTGCATACCAAAACAAAGAAGTTGCACTATTAATGAATATTCACTTATCAGAGTGAATCGGTAACGTGGGAATCAATCTGTAGAGGAAGGAAAAGAAAAGCTACCACCTCGTGTTTCGATAATTCAATATACACTCTCTTTATTCCATATGTCAATTCGGATGACGTTTTAAATCTTAAAATGTAATTCACAATAATATATAATAATAGAATAAGTATGGTTTGTGTCCTTAATATCTAGCAACTATGCGCCTTCCTCGACATTGAGGGTGCTTTTGACAACAATGGATATAACTCCATATCAAATGCTTTGACCCGCAGAGGTATAGATCAACCTACCATCAACTGGATCAAGGCGATGCTTGAAAGTCGTAAAATAACTGCTTCGTCAGCACTGACCTCAGTATCAGTAACAGCCGTAAAAGGCTGCCCTCAGGGAGGAGTACTCTCACCCCTACTATGGTCTCTGGTTATTGATAACCTACTTCAAGACCTAAGTAATTCAGGCTTCAATATAATTGGATACGCCGATGACCTAGTCATCATTATTAGGGGCAAAGAACCTAACGAGGTTACAACGCGAATGCAAAACGCCCTTAAGATAGTCATTGACTGGTGCAGAAAAGAAAGTCTTTCCATAAACCCCAGTAAGGCTGTCATCGTCCCTTTTACGAAAAGGAGAAATTTAAGTCTAAATCGAATTTCAATTAATGACACAGACATTGAGTATTCCAACGAAGTAAAATATCTCGGAGTAATCCTCGACAAAAAACTAAGCTGGAACTCCCACATAAATAGTAAAATCCAAAAAGCAACCAAAGCTTTCTGGGCTTGCCGCAGCATGTATGGTAGAACCTGGGGGATCTCTCCAAAGATCACACACTGGATCTACACGATCATGGTCAGGCCCATTATAACATACGCTTCAATAGTATGGTGGAACAAAGTCACCCAAAAAACAACAATAAACAAACTAAATAAGGTACAACGGCTTGCCTGTCTAGGCACTTCTGGAGCCATGCGTACCTGTCCTACTGCGGCTATAGAAGCCTTAATAGGACTAACACCCCTCCACATCTATATAAAAAAAGTGGCAATACGCAGCTCAGCAAGTTTGACTCAAGCGGAAGAGTTTAAATTTGGCGAACATCCAGAACTAATTGAACTACTTTCCGAAATTCCAGAACTTGACATGATCTGTGCGGTTACAGACCGCTTACCGAAGACACTATGCTTCAATAAAAGATTCTCCACGGAGATCACAAACAGAGAAGCATGGGTTAGCAATAACCCCCCAAACGGCCAAAACGGCCTTAAGTGGTATACGGATGGTTCTAAAATGGACTCGGGGGTAGGAGCTGGTATCCATGGACCAAATCGGAACATCTCAATACCTATGGGAAAAAGCCCCAGCGTATTTCAAGCAGAGCTCCATGCCATTAAAGAATGCGCAAACCTTATATATACAATTCAGGTATTAAAGTCGCCAACATCCATATATTCACGGATAGTCAAGCAGCTATAAAAGCCCTCTCACACATTATTGACTCCAAATCAGTACTACACTGCTTCGATTCCCTCCAAACACTTAGTTACAGGAACAAAACCAGTCTATGGTGGGTCCCCGGACATAAGGGAATTGAAGGAAACGAAAAAGCCGATGAACTAGCCAGAAATGGCTCGGAAACCCCTTTCATTGGCCTGAACCATTCTGTTCGATTCCCAAATCAGCTATAAATCTGGCAATAAAAAGCTGGGAGCAAAACAAATGTACTTCGTATTGGGAGAACATCCCAGGTCTAAGACAGGCCAAAAGAGCTATTCAGCCCTTCAAAGCAGATGCCAGGAAGTTACTAAATCTTCGCAGGCATGATATCAAAAACCTAGTAGGCTACCTAATGGGTAACCACAGTCTGCGATATCACCTAAATAAAATGCATTTAGTCGACTCACCGGAGTGCAGACTATGTCTAGAAGAAGACGAAACAGCCGAACACATACTATGTGCCCTTTACGGTATAAGAAGGAAAACATTTTTCAGGGAAGTAATAAGTACCGAAGAACTAAGGAAATCCTCCGCTGAATGTGTGATCAGCTACATTAGGAAAGTAGAAGCGCTACTAACCTAAACATATATCTGACGTCTAGCACAATAGATCTTTTAGGTCGACGTGCATCCTAATGCTCCGGCAAGTCAGAATTTAATAAAAAAAAAAAAATGCCTTAAAGAAGCTGTTACTGAAAACATATCTTGAAAAATGGCTAACATCTCGAAATAAGCCTTATAACGACAATATAGAAGCTATATCTTATTATAAGCTCAACAAATTGGGCCTTATACAAGTTAAATTATTTTTAGTTGGGATAATTTTACTATCACCGTGAACGTCACCTATAACATGGTACTAAGATCAAACCAATGTGATTCTATTAATATTTTCTTCCTAACTTTTGCTTGTTTAATTCTAACAAGTGGATCAACGTCGGTTAAAATTAACCAACTTTTTAACAGACCCATTCTCTTTTCTTTAGATACTTGTTGTTTCCAGTTACAGAAATGGTAGAATTTATCAAATTGCCCACTTGTTGAAATGTTCTAAAACAATTGTTGAAGTGCCAGCAGACTTGTTATTATACGTGTTACACAAATTTTTGACAGTTGTTGAATTTCACTTGTTTAACAAGCACTTGTTGTATTGTGTTATAGGCCTTGGTCTTAATCGGACACAAATAAATTCATCACTGACCTTCGCTATCTGAAGATAGGGTGGGCTCTACTTTTTTGATCGAGAAGAAAACCTGGCTGGAAGGAAAAGAGCAAATGGAACTTAAATATTGTCATTCAAGTTTGTACATACTAATTTTATGCCTTGCCCCAAATTGCTATCGTTGATTCGTGGAATTAAAGCAGATACCTACAATTGATTTAAGCTATGTAATTTCGTTGCATCGCTGCGATAGACTGATATGTGTTTAGAATGACCAAAATACGTGTGTGGAAGCTGTAATTACACCTATAAATATATGTATAAGCTGTTCAAGAAGTCGTAGTACCACAAGTGCTTTCCTTCTTACTGGAAGATAGCCCTAATTCAATCGGTTCCCAAAAGAGGAAGGAAATGCTTGCCGCAAAACTACCGTCCAAAAGCGTTGCTTTTTATCCTAACCAAGGTAATGAAAAAGGCAATAAATGTCGTAACATTGGACATCACAAAGGTTTTTTTTATCCTGTCTGGCATAGAGACCGTGCTCGCCTATTAGGAGACACTCACATAAAATCTTCAACAGGTTGAATCACAGATTTGAAGACTAGACCCTGACCTATGCCAATTGTATTGGTCCCAACATTACTTTCTTAGCACTTTGACATAGCGTACCCTATTGAGATGCTGATGCTTTTAAGTAAATTGTGTGTGGTTTTTGACTGACATACCAACTACAATTTGTACATCCAGTACATCCAGTACTGCGACATATTGCCTCACATTCGCACAGTATATGTGTTATGTCCTCTTCGGCTTGCAGGTCATTGCAGAATCTGCAAGTGTCCGAGTCTGCTAGCCCTAGTCTTCTGGCAGAAGACAGAAGAAGACAGTGCCCTGATAATATGCCGATCAGTGTCCTGAGATGTTCCCTGCCTAGTTTGAGGGTTTCCCTAGATCTTTTACGGTCGTATTGCGGCCAAAGTGCCTTAGATACTGCGTGACCGGTGAGGCCCTCTCACCTCCGGTCGGCTTCCTTATTTATTTTATTCCTAATATCGCTTTTTATGATGCAAGGAGGTGGTTTAATATCCACATCTCCTCCGTCTTGCAATTCCCCGCCTATCCTCGCAAGCTCATCCGCTTGCTCATTTCCAGCTATACCGCAGTGTCCTGGTACCTAGCACAGTCTCACTCGGTTCTGACTGCATAATGCCTTAAGCATTGTGCGACAGATCCTGACTAAAATTATCCTTAGAATGTGTAAAGGATGGGACACGCAAAATTGAATAATTTTGTGCTATTGAATGGTACAGGGATGACATCGGAAAAAAAAGATAGCAATGTGACAGCTGACATTTCGGGGTTAGTAGATAAAAATGGATCGCTATACGAAAGAACAACGCATTTTCATTGAGAAATATTTTAAAAATAATAAAGGTTTGCCAACTACAGTCTGCAATTTTCAAAGCTCATTTTCATCTCGATGGCTTCGTTAATCGTCTAAATTGTCGCATATGGGGTTCAAAAAAATGACGATTAATTGTTGAGAAACAAATGCATCTACAACGCGTGACTGTTTGGTGTGGATTTTTGACTGCGTGCATTATCGGAACATTCCTCTGCGAAAATGTAGCTGGTCAGGCAGTAACAATTAATGGGGTTCGTTATTTTGACAGTTTTTACTGCCTAAATTACAAGATATGGATGTGATCAACATGTGGTTTCAAAAAGACGGTGCCATATGCCATACAGCCAGAGAAATAATTCAATTACTGTCATTTCGTCGTGTAATTGGCGATCAGAAATGCCCATCCATATCTTGCGATTTAACGCCATTGAACTTTTTTCTTTGCGGTTTTTTGAAGTTAAAGGTCTATGCAAACAAGCCCACCACCAACGAACGCCTTGAAAGAGGAAATTGAAAGGCGTATTAATGAAATTCAACCACATTTATGCGAAACGGCCGGACAATTTCAATAAAAGAGTGCGTTATTGCCAGCAAAGCCGTGGCGGCCAATTATTACTTAACCCTAATCTGTATACTCTATGAATAAAAAAAAATGCAAGCTTTCTAATTAAAAATCTGTGTTTTCTATCAAAATTAAATTTTGCGTGAATTATGGGACAACCGTTTTACATTAGTGTAACAGAGGCTTTAGGTTTCCGAACGGCAAGAATGGCATAATAAGCAGGTGCCATGAAATAAAGTCTTATGCAAAAAGGTCCAAAACGTATATCCAACGATTTTTGGACTTTATTTCATTTTCAAAAGTGCAATAAAGTCCAAAAAAGTCCAAAATAAAGCTGCATAAATTTCACTATGACAAATGTCAAATAAGAATGTTATCTGACATTTCGTTAATTATTATTATTTTTTAAATAGATACTTCTCCCGGGAAAGGCAAACCTATGCTTCATCAGCGCCCCGAGATGCTTGCAGATGTATGTTAGTTATGCACTTAAATTGCTGCAAATTGTAGTCTTCTGGAAATATATCCCCAGGAAGCGAGTTCCAAAGTTTGCTTGTCCTGTAACAGAAGGAGTTTTGGAAAGATGATGTCCTCGCGGTTGTCAAGTGTACTGTATGGTCATGAGCATTAGCAGCCTGTCTTGTGGGGCGCCCAAAAGTTGCATTTCGAGGGATAATGTTCTTGAGTTCCTCAGAACATCTACCATGGAACAGCGACTTGTCCTCTGTGCACCAACGGTTGCAGATTCGATGTGAGTGTAGGGTCCCCAATAAGTCCAACTGCTCGTCTCTGTATGCTGTCAAGTAGGTTAAGTGAATGTTTTGGGGCCGAACTCCATATATGGGAGCAATATTCCAGGCCTGGTCTAACCTGTGCTTTGTAGAGAAGGAGACGTTGCTTGGGGCTAAAGTGCCTCAAATACGGGAAATTGAAAGGCTGTGCATATTTTCAACCATCGATCTTCGACATTGTTCGACCATCCAAGTCTTGTCTCTCGCGCTTGCTGAATAAAATAAAGGGTAAACACAAAATTAAGTCTATCTTTCCAAATTACATCTTTTCTGATATCAAAGAGTTTGAAGGTTTAGTGGACACCAAAAATTACTCATCGTCATCACTCAATACAGCTTATACCTATGAACGCACACAAAATAAACATCAACGCTAAATGTCATCACTTATCTAAATTTACCACCTTTAATCTATCAAACCTGTTGTATTATACGAACTAATAACAACCTTAACAAATTCACCGGAAAGCACTATGCCTTATGCCACTTGATATGGGCGCCGGAAATGGTAAAGAAATTCAATTTATTTGTAAATGTCCATTAGCGCCGTGTGGCAAAGAGTGACAGAAGAAGCCACACGCGGACGCGTTTGCTTCTTACTTTTATAACACTTTTATGCCACCTAATCGGGTAAGCCCAGAACGACTACCACCACATCTACTGCTTGCGTCGTCTTTACAGTCATCTTCTCTTTTCGTCAACGTTAAGCTAAAGCAGCGACTAGGTTACGAGGTCATCACTTTTCTTTCTGTTTCTTCTTTTTTTGTTTGTTTTTCCTTTTGTCTTTTTCGCATTGCACTTTAAGTTTACTTATCGTTATCGTTTTATATTATATTTTCTTATTCCAATGAACTGTGTTTAGAACAGAAAAAAAATTAATAAATAAACGGACGCCACGAGGAATGGCAAATACGAAATGTATGCTGAAATACAAACCCAATTCATTCATTCAAAAAACAAAACCCTCATTTGCAGGGGAAGCACAGGTTAGCAGCACAGTTTAGGATATCCAATTCGAAATTATATAACTACAAACGGGCGCGTATCTACCACACAAATGGGAGGGAAATTGTATCTCAAAGCAGTCCCCATTGACAAGCACTGAGATGAATTACATTAGATTACTAACAGTGTTCGATTGTTCGATTTTTGTTTACCAAATTCGAAGGATAAGGGATAAACACACACACACAGAGAAATTACATGCAAAACACGAAAAAAAAGCCGCGCGATTAATCGATTAGATTAGAATCGGATTTACATAATAAGAAAATTTAATTAAGCTGCCATTGGTTGTGTTCGACTCCGATGTCTTCTGTGGGGATGTTTCAAGTGTGTCTCGAAATTTGTTTTCAAATGGTGCACATACATTATACTCTTTCACTTTATTTTCGGCATCTAATGGGCATACTCCTTGAGAAGAATGAAATCTTTAGGTGAACCCTTATTCTTTTTGACCTTAATTGTTATGAGTGAATTAATGAATTGGTCGCTAATTGAATTTAAATTTTTAAATGTTGTTGTATATATTTTGAATGGAAATTAATTTATCAGCAGTTTGAATGGTTTCCGGACTGAAAAAAAAACTGCGCTTAATGATTTTAGCAAATTTATGTTTTGGGGGAAATATGCATTGCAAAAAATATGACTTTATGCGCCATTAAATGGGTCTCTCGAATTTTAAGTCATAGTCGATAGATCAGTGTTAAATGCGTAAAACTTTTGCAATATTTTATGTGTATGTGTGTGGGGAATAAAATAATCTTTAAAATTCCCTCCATTTTCTCTTCGAAACAATTTTTACCAACAGAATCCTCAGAAACCGCGCCGAACTGAAGGTGCACCCTGACAGCGCAAAATACCGGCATGCACCTAGACAAACAACTGAATTGGGATAATGAACATTAACGAAAGAATAAAAAAAAGCCACGATAGCATTTTACCACTGCAGCAGAATATTTGGGAAAACCTAGGGACCATCTCCCACAATTTGACCCTGGATATACGGATATGATAAGACCTATACTGACCTATGCCAGTCTCGTGACCAACAAGATCACTTACCTTAAAGCCGTTACAAAAGTTTTAAGAATCGGCTTAACCATACCCGTGCGGAGAGGATAACTCTAACCGTAGGACTTATCTGCTTTTGCTAGACATCTTTTCTTCTTTACCAGTGGAAGTGAACTGATATTTAACGCGCAATCCATTAAATTATATCAAAAACAGACACCGGGGAAGGGAGAATAACATATCTTCTCCGAATCGATGAGCATATTAAAATCGGTACGCCTCTGTCTAGGATCATATCCAGTGTCTTCCAAGCGGAGTTTCTGGCAGTGGAATGAGCAGCACGTGAGTCTGCGGTAGGTGCAATACCAATGCAAGTTATTACCCTCTTTATTCACAGTCATCAGGCAGCTATAAACTCTACTTCAAATCAAATCAAAACTTCTGTCGCGAAGAGCTCAAAGTTCTTGGAATACAACGCTAGGTATCGCTCTGCTTGGTTCCTGGACATGGAGACATTCAAAAACCACAAGAGAGGCGAACGCACCAATTTGACCACCATTAACCTATGGCCGCACTTTATCGAATACAACAACGAGACACTTATGCGGAAGGACATTAATTTCGTGTATGAACCATAACAGAACACAAACTCTGCGGTGCCACATAATGCAAATGCGCCTGACGTAAGAAGATGTTTGCAGAGACATAACTAACTTCATATGTCCCTATAATCAGGTCTCCATTACACAAGGAACAAATTTATTATGGGGTGTAGTGAGATATGAGAAGTACTTCTTCTAAGACCTAGCATATCAAAATAAATAAAATAAATAAATAGATGGCGCAACAGGCGGAAGACACCCTAGGCCTAGCTTCTCGCAACCATTCGTTTGTGTGAGATTATATTTTTTGGACGAATGAAAGGGACCTACAATTTTATGCCGGGTCCGAACGGCTGAATTGAGAAGCTTTTTCAGGACAGTCATACTCTCGGATGTTTGTCAGACGTTCGCGAGAGGTGGCGCAGTAGAAAAAATCTTAAGATGTCTAATTTGTGTTTTTCCGGGGATCGAACCTGGGATCCCTCGCACAGTAGTCCAGCACACTAACCACTGCGCTACTGCGCCCACCACATCAGCACATCATTCATTAGACTATAAAATAACTGATACTACCTGAACTTGCATACTGAGGACTCGATTCACTGACAACATAATCGAGATATGACCCAGTGAATTGGCCATCGATATCGTAGGACACCACTCAATTGCGAGCCCAAAATTTTCGGAAGTGTGGCCCGAAAATAAACGAACATGATTGTTCATAAATTATTCTTGACGTATTATTAAAAAATAGAAACTGCGCGAATTTCTGTGAATTTAATTTGCATACTTAGGCCTTCCGCACACGGCTCGTATCATCTATCATCATCGTAACCAGACACAAAGCGTCCATATATTGAAGGGAGCAGAGCTTTCGTAAGAATTTAAAAAAAGCGATATCTTCTCGAACAAAGGACTTTTAATTTTAAGTTTAAAGTTGAGTGCTTCCGCTTCCCAAAAAGTCACGTTTCGTGCCTGATCGTAACATCGGATGTACGAGAGGCATACGATTTGTTTTCGCACAATTGAATTTAAAGGATGAATGCTACATAACGACTGTCGTCAAGCAGTGTCGATCGCTTATCGTCGTGACGACTGTACGCTTGGGGTTTGTTTACATTTTCAATGTGAATATACGATTT
Organism: Cheilosia soror; assembly: GCA_949372485.1. Taxonomy (NCBI): domain Eukaryota; kingdom Metazoa; phylum Arthropoda; class Insecta; order Diptera; family Syrphidae; genus Cheilosia; species Cheilosia soror. The sequence continues at coordinate 101,131,405 of OX443563.1, forward strand.
AAAAAAATGTCAGAATAAAAGAGCTTGGACCAGAATAGCTCAGCAGATGAATTGGTCAGGAAAGTACAGACATTTTAAGGATTGGAAATTTGCCTTGTGTGCGGTTCAATATTCGTTGTCGTAGCTGCACGAACAATTCATGAAGTGACGATTACGCTACGAGCCGTTTGCGGAAGGCCTTATTCACTCAGTTTTAAATATCATTTTCTCCGTCTGTACTAGTGTCTTTTACTAAACATTTTAAGACGAAATTTGATGATAGTTTGCCATTAAAAACTTTCGATAAACTGAAGAACTATTAACTACTGCCTGTTCCTTAGCCATTCCACAGTACATATAAGGAGATTTGTTGTCATGGCGATATTTTTTACGTCGGTACGTCTTGAAAAGGCTGCCGGAAATTACGCCAGAGGAAATTACGCCAATTTTTTTTTTTTTTTAAATGCCAGACAATTTTTCATACAAAAATCTGGCTTTCTTTCATAGGAAAAAAGGCCTGAGTTTTCTGGCAATCTGTCCACAATTTCAGGCATTTTTTCTTGAAAGTTTTCTGGCGTTTTTCCCATTTCTGAAAATGGAAAGAGCGTTTTCCACTTCTTGTTTTGGAAAAAGAGCCAGAAAACTGTAGTTTATAGCAATTGTTGTAACAAATTAACAGTAAAGTTATTCTTGTTGGCGGAACGATTGCTTGCGTTGTCATTTAGTAACTTTCGAGTGTTCATCAGTGACTGTGACGTTGTAAAAATAAAAAAAATAGAAAGTTTGCGTCGCAGTGCGCAGCCTACCCCCCCCCCTCGCCGGCACGATGATTCCCCTAAATTTTTTTGTTAATTGCCTTATCACTCAAAAACTAGCTGGTTAAAAAATAAAATAAAGGAATTTCTGGTCTTTTTTCCAAAAAGAAATTAGGCCAGAATATATTTATTTTCTGGCTCTTTTTCCACACTCGTCTGGCCTAATTTCCAACGTTTCTGGCGTATTTTCCAAACAATGCTCTGGTGCTTTTTCCAATTTCGACCAAATAAACATTTTCTGGCGTTTTTTCCAAAAAATAATTCTGTCGTAATTTCCTCTGGCGTAATTTCCGGGAGCCCTTGAAAACAGTGATGGCTTGCCAATCGTCGAAATCTGTTTAGTTTTATGGAAGATGTAGGCTCGTATAAATGTTCGACTTACTGACAACTTCCAAATCAACTAAAATGTATGAAGCCAACACGACTGTCTTTCTACGTTCCAAAACAAAAATATTTTCCAATCGCATAATACATATAATTAAATTTCCTATATACATGTTACACAACTCACTTATGATGATTAGGACTATTCTCTGACTCATCATCAATACTTCGCGGAAATAAAAAAAAAAGTTTAAACATAGAATGTGGCTATATTTGGATTTATATTTTATGTCAACTCCACATTATGTAGGTACTATTTATTTAGATATCTACATATTTCCTCCTCAATTCTAGCATTTGATAAAAAGAAGCCTGTAACCAGATAAAATGTGAAACCTATATTCAAAATTTCAGTTTTGTAGACGACAACTTTTGTATGCTTTGCCCAATTCGTTTGGGTTATAGAGTATAAACAAAACAAAACAATAGGAACAAAAATCCCAAAAATGTTAAAAAATAAATAAATATAATACGCCTCTGCGACAGTGCTCATTTAAGTGTTCTTTCCTTGGCACTGTCAGTTTGTCCAACCCCTTCATTAAACAAGACGAAATTAATTTTAATAGGCTACTTATAGGAAAATTAACAATTATTTCAAATTGTCACGCGCGACGAAGACGCATGTTTTTTATTTACATTATGAGTGTCTGACATCGGCTAACTAGAGCCGTCTTTTTGGCACAGCATTTTTTTGTCAGCTTTTGAAAATATTCTGAGCATTAAATTAAGAGTGCTTGGCATTACTTCTACGAGCCGATTGTTTGTAAACAACAAAATGTATTACCGACGGCATTTGTATTCGCTATGAGATGTTTTTGGTGTTCCCGAAAATGCATTTAAATAATTGATGTTTGCAATATTCCGTATTGGTCACATTTTTAAATATGAATATACAAACTAAAAGACGACATCATATGGCCTGGTTGCCCAGATGCCTTTTTGTAAATTTAATTTATAAATTCGCTTTGTAAATTATTTCAATAAAATAAATAAATAAATAAAAATTTTATTAAAAAAAATATCAGATGAAATTAGAAAATTATTTCAATTCAATTTCTATACAAAAATAGCCTTCAAGAATACGTATTCAAATAAGGATATTACTGAAAGAGCTTGGACTTGGACCGTAATAACCTGAATTGGTCAGGTAATTACATAGATTTTGACGTTTGAAAATTGCCGCGTATGCGGTTCAATAGCCGTATCGTTATCGCAAATTCATAAAGTGACGATGACGATACGAGCCGTGTGCGGGAGGCCTAAGATTTGCACTATGAAAATGACACAACCAGAGATAATTGCAACTACTAAATGCGTTATTCTTATTCTAATAAGCAAACATTATCTTACAGACTGTCGTAAGACAGACTGACTTGTCGATGTAAATTTATGTAAACTAAATAGTTGACGCAAAATCTCTACGTAGGAACCTAGACTTAGTTTCTGTATCCGTTTATTAATAGGAAGTCGAAACTAAGCACACATGATAAAATCTTAATTTTAAAAACGATTTTCCAATCGGTCTTCTAAGACTTTTTCGGACTGTTCTAAGTCGGCTCTCACATTGAGGCAACATTCAATAAGCAACTGGCAAAAGGAAACAAAAAATATTATCGCTCACAATTCTTTGAATTAAATTAGAGGTCTCACATCAAAGCAACTAAATATCGCTCGAACGATAACTGCAACTATAGTTGCTTATTGCTTGTTGCCTCAATCAGAGAGCCGCCTAAGACTCACATCAAAAAGCTGCAAATCACCCAAAGGCTAAGTTCTTAAAATAACTCGACAGCCCAACTTAGTCTTGCATAAGCTCAAAAAAAACCAGTAAGACAATTATCTTCGACTATGCCGAAGCTCAAATACCCGGTACTGTATTATTGTAAAAATAAAAAAAAAAATATTTTAGTACTAAAAAAATATATATTTGTATGGGAGGTATGGGTAGTTTTTATTCGATCAAGCTCATTTTTTGTCAAAAAATTTAAAATATTATTAAAACAATATGTGCAAAGTTTAAACTTGCTATCTTTATTGTAGCTATTTAAATTTAATTTTTAACATCAAAAAGCTATATAAATCCGATATTTTTGTATGGGAGGTAGTAGTAGTTTTCATCCGATCTTGCTCATCTTCGAACTTAGCCTCAGTTTGGTGGATAAAAGCTTACGTACCAAATTTCAAGTCGATAGCTCTTAAATTACGGCCGTAATCGTGCGGACGGACAGACGGACAGACGGACAGACGGACAGACAGACGGACATCGCTAGATCGACTAAGAAAGTGATGCTGATCAATAATATATATAGTTTGTCATACCTACAACGCCTCCTTTTGTGCGTTACAAATGGAATGCCAAAGTGAATATACCCTCACCACAGTGTGGTACCGGGTATAAAAATGTGCGTTCACAGATAACGAACTTATACCAATCCTTTAACTAACTATTACCAACTGTTTAGGTACATTGGGTGATCTGTAGTGTATAGTCTTAGTTTTTAGCAATATACGTATTGCATAATATCGGCTTTGTGGTAGTTTAAAAAATCGAGCTGATTACTGACGAGTGGTCTTTATCTATCTCACGCAAGGTTGTATCCATTTACATAAAGACAAGATAAAAAATCAATTCGCGGACTACTAAAAAGATTTCATTTCGAGTGTAGTTATTCAAGAACCACAGTAACCAAGGTCCCAAATTACAATCGTTTCGACTTGTATCTACGGATACTTAAGTGCATTTGCAATTAAAAAAAAAAAATAGAAAAACTCGTATTGAACAAAACATTACTATCATTTTTGAAGCATCTACAAACTAAAGATAAATAATAAAACAGCAAAAAGCCACTTGATAAACACCGTGCTGCTGTTTTAATTTTATATTTACTTCTGTCGAAAATTTACACAGCGCATAGATATATTTTTTTTTTTGAGTCAATGTACTGTACATACTCACGCCGACTACTACGCACGGTCAAGTTATGACTAATTTACTTTAGTTTGCCGGCAATAGGTTGCTCTACCAGCAAACAAAAATACATAACTGGAAAAAAATATTGCGAACGAAAAAAAAAAACAGCACTAAATATTGTTTACCGGAAATGTTATCACACTTTTAATGGGTCTTTTATCGCCATTAGATGTCTTTCTTATTTGAAAGACTTTTGTGTGCCATGTGCCACAGTAGGTCTATTAGTTATGGCCGACGACGCATACAATATTATTGGTTTGGGGTTTTTATTTGGAAGGAATATAAAAACGTCAAACGTTGTCGTAGATAGTATTTGGCACAAGTCAAACAAATAATGAGATTAGAAACATAATTTCATCGTGCCTAAATCAGTCTAACATCCTTTGTTCTTAAAACCATGGAAAGTTAGAAACCAGTTAGATGTTTCTATATCTAACACTCTTCACTTAAGTGAATTTGCGTACAGAAAGGATAAATCCACTGAGGGTGCTCTTCATTACCTTGTCGAAAAGGTAGAAGAAACATTCCGAGGTAAGGAAATTGCGCCTTCTTGGACGTTGAGGGCGCCTTCAATAACACCGGTTATGACTCGATCGATAAGGCAATCAAAGGTAAAGGTATCGAAGACTCGACCAACCAGTGGATCAGAGCCATGTTGGAATGTCTGATAATAATATCTTCCTCCGGAGGTGTGTCGGTGTCTGTGACAGAAGCAAAAGGCTGTCCTCAAGGTGGAGTACTCTCTCCTCTCTTGTGGTCACTAGTCATCGATAGTCTACTAGTCAGTCTACATAGCCTGGGTGGGGTATAGTGCCATCGGCTACGCTGACGACCTAGCAATCATCATCAGTGGCAAGCGTAGCGCTGCTATTACTTGTAGGATGCAGAACGAACTTCTACATGTCTCAAATGGTGCAATTTGGAAGGACTTTCCATAAATCCTAGTAAAACCATTCTAGTGCCTTTTACAAGGAAGAGATTGGTTAATCTTGACACCATAACCGTAAACGACATTACCTTGAGTTACTCCAATGAAGTCAAATATTTTGGAATTGTCCTTGATAAGCAGCTCAATTGGAACTCACAAATCAAGGCCGCTACAGAGCGCGCCACTAGAGCCATAAGGGCCAATAGGCGACTGTATGGCAGAACTTTTGGGGTCTAAATCCCAGAATGATACACTGGTCACTGGCTGTATATCATGATGCTAAGGCCCATTATAACATACGCGGCAATTGTCCGAAAGTTCTTGAACGGACAACGGCAAATGGGCTACAAAAACTACAGCCTGTCTCGGCATTACGGGCATAGAAGCTATTATAGGGCTATCACCCTTACATATATTTATTAGGAAAGTGGCAGCAGATGCGCTATTAAGCTACAGCTAGAATGTAATTTTAAACCAGCTGACCAGACCATGTGGGACACCTGGAAATACCTAACTCAATCCCAAACATGGACATGTTCTGTTCCATCCCCGATATTATGGTTAGGGAATACAGTTTTGGGAAATTATTTGAGGTAGAAATACTGGACCGCACTAAATGGGCCAATGGCATTCCGACACTGGACCCTAAAAGTATGGTCTGGTACACTGACGGATCTCGAAAATGGAATCTGGAGTAGGTGCTGGTGTCTTTGGACCCAATACCGAAGTCTCGATACCCATGGGAATGTGTCCCACTGTTTTTCAGGCTGAAGTCCATGCCATTGAGATTTGCTCCGTCGCCGTCTTAAACTCCAATAAGGGAATTAAAGGCAAATCTTCACAGACAGTCAAGCGGCCTTATAAGCTCTATCGTCCAACACGATGGACTCAAAAATAGTAGGTGCTGCTACGATGCCTTGCAAGTCCTTGCCTAACACAACAAGGTCAGACTTAGTTGGGGGTACCCGACCCGGCCATCATCAAGGTATTGCGGGCAACGAATCAGTGGACCAACTAGCTAGGACCGGATCTAAATCCGCGTATTGCAGAGTCAATTGGACTACTGCTTTAGGTCTAATTAACAATTGGGAACATTAACTTCGTCTGTACCACTGGGAAAATATAGCGCGTCTAAGTCAATCTAAAAGCTTAATTAAACCTTACTCTTACAAGGAAATCCTCAACCTAAATAAGGATAATATCAGAAGGCTGGTGGGCTTTCTCACAGGCCATTGTGGCTTGAGATATCATCTTAACAAAATGAATTTGTGCCCGGGGACAAAATGTAGGTTCTGTCTTGAGGATGAAGAATCCTCCGAGCACATTCTCTGTGATTGCCCGGCACTTCATTGGTTAAAAAAACGTGTCTTTAACAAGGAGATACTTTTACCAGCAAAGCTCAGGAACTCCGTTTCTAAGGATACAGTGGCCTTCACTAGGGAGGTCAAGAGTAATCTTATCCCTTTCAATACAATAGATTTTGTTAGGTCACAGTGTTAGCCTATTAAGCAGGGAATAAAATAATAAAAAAAAAGTGTCAGATGTAAGAGAATTATGGCTTTCAGCAAGGATTGCCTTTTTCGCAAATCTTGTTATATCTTTGTGTTTACAGTATACAAAGTTTAGACAATTACTTTTATATTACATGGAAAATCGAAGGAATTTCTTAAACATTATATAGTTTTCAAATATAGCGACGGCAAGTGATTTGATGCTTATATCGAGTCGACATAATTGAGCATACAACACCTTTTCAGATACTTGTAAAATTATCTTTCTTTCTAATGCAATATGGCAACTCCAACGGCTGTCAACGGCTTGAGCTGTCAATTAAAGGGCCCACCATAGACCTCTCGCTTTTTTACCAGATTCTTTCCCGCTTTAAACTAATGTCGTTTTCGGTTGGTCGTCCAGAACCGTCCGGAAGAACTCTCCGCGATTCTGAATTCAAATCCAGAAGCAAATTAATCTTCTTTTCAGTAAAAGAACTGTTAATTGAGTTCCAATCGAACGCTTTCAGAAGCGTTTTGATTGCTTCCGGACGGTTCGGGACGACTAACCGAAAACGACATTACTTGAAACTTTTATCCTTTGAATTACATAATTTTCCCTGAAGTTAAATAAACCTTTAAGATTTTGGTATTCATTCGACTCGTGGGTTTTCCCATTTTAAGGCATTGCTGAATCATAACATTTTCTCTGTAGATTGGAGATACATATACAGTGAGCGTCAAAAGTGAGTGAACACCAAAGCGGTTTTCAGTTGTCTTTGGAATTTGGAAACAATTGTTTTTATGTAGATATTTATAATTTATTTTTTGCTGTCGACATGAAATATATTTAATTATTGTTATTTCGTAATCAAACTTTATACAGATTGTTGGTTTTTTAAACCTGTTTTCAGACCCTAAAGAAAACTCAAAAGTACATCGGTGTTTACTCACTTTTGACGCTCACTGTATAATAAAATTAGAAATATTGCGTTGAGTTTATTTGATGCATCTAGGGGACGCTTTACAGGATACTTATATCTAATAGAAGTCAATGATTTTTCGCTTTGACTTTATGATTTGAAAACATTTCAAAGCTAAATAGCTTGTCGAAGATAGGTGTCAAAGTTGTATATATGTCATTTCAATTGGAAGAGCCGTAGTTTTAATGTCAAGAAGTTAGTTATGAATGCTTTTTCATTTGAGAAGTCATATGAGTTCTAGGACTCTGTCTATATTATCGTCAGGTGCATCTTTTTCGCATGTTTGTGCCATTGGTATAAGCCACACAACTAATACATATAGACACGATTCGGCCTCTCTGTCTAGCTGTTGCATTCATATCTGTATGTGAAAATGTAGAACTAAAAAAGATAAAAGAAACTTTATACCCCTTCAACTTTATTTCACTTTAACTCAGCACTTTATTTCAGAAAAAGGCAGGCAATTGCCTTTTTGACACAAAGGTTTTATCTGTATTGGATAAGTAGAAAAAAGGCAGTGCCCTTAGGCTATGAATGACCTAATGTCTCCTATTACCGTATAAAGTGGACTTAAAGTTTGTTAAAGAGGTCTATTAGCACTAGTTTCTACTGGTTTAGTATGGAGACATATCAAATCAAAAAGAATTGCCTAGGTTCAAGAGGTTTGTGTTGATTGACTAGCTACAGCAGGACCTCGATAGCAAGGATTAGCAAGGAGTTCAGATATGCGTGTTTCTTCGGTCTGAAAATTGTAGATAAAAAAAAAAATAAATAGTTGGCGCAACAGGCGTGTAGACAAGACACCCTAGGCCTCACAACCATTCGATTGTGTGAGTTTTTCTTCTTGAGCCGAATTGAGAAGCTTATTAAAAACAGTTATACTCTCGGATGTTTGATGGACGGTTCGCGAAAATTGTAGATGAAAATAACGATCAGAATTTTTGACGGGAGAATTTCGACTTAATACCGGAAGAGTTCGGAAGTACGGAGTGCGGATTATAGAAAAAAATCCAAGTTTTTGTATGGAAGGATTTACAATTAGAAATGTGTCGGTGTCAAAGACGTGCTATAAAATCCGTGACATTGGGCAAGGGTTTCCGGATAAGATGGTTTAATCAGGTCCGATGGCTTTATACCCCAATTGAGACTGTCCAAGATCTCATGTGGGGCGGTTGTTAAAAATATTCTAGCGTTATGGATGAACCACCTAAGCATCTTACACCCGCGACCAGTTTAATGGGCATACGAGTCAGGGAAGTACATATCTAATTTCGAGGCTTTAGATAAGGCGAACAATATTTATCAATAATGTAGGACGTAGGTACATCGTAATGAAAACGTGTAGCCAAATCAAAATTATCCGAGTTTTCGGATTGCCGGCGGCATCTGTCTACCTAATTGAAAAAGATTTCCACTTCAGTTTTTCCACAGTAGACAGATTCCGATCGGAACTATGCATAGGTACGTATAGTTCGAATGTTATATATGTTTTTGAAATTTCTATTTTCGGATAATTACAATACCCACACAAAATATCAAATAAATTCTCAGCGATGATCAATAAATCACACAGCGCGCCTAAAACCGATGTCCGGGACTTACACATTCGTATAATAGGAAGCGAAAAACTATGACGCAATGGCTCCAAATCTAAAGAACAGCAAAAGGGAAAATCACCTATACAAAAATAAAACAAAGAGTGGGTAACGAAAACATTAATTCGCCGCAATTAGCCGCATGTTGGGTACGTAAATTGTTTGTTCCGTCTGCTGTATCTATGTAATGTGTACTCATTTTGACGTGTTTGGAGCCACCTAACAAACTATTCTGCAATTAAATATGTATACACTGTACAGTGTGTCAGTGTCAGATGGATAAGCGGGGGACCGCAAAGGTAGGGTAGTAAACAGGTACTCACGTTTATAAAGAAATTTCGAGTAATCACAATCCATTGTTAGCTGCTACCGTTGGAAATGATGTTCTGGATAACGATTACGCTGACAGTTTGATGGTATTTTGTTTGTTTTAAAAAATATTTCTATAAATTGTTGTAGCACAGTAAGTTATGATATATTTATGTAAATAAAAGCAGAAAATCAACAAAGAACCGAAAAAAAAAACAAAAAAAATGCACAACCGACGCACTGATAAAAACAATAGCAATTATTGGCTGTTTCAATATAAGGAATACCACTCTAAGAAAACACTTTAAATACACCAACAACGACAAGGCAATCAATTGATTGAATAAATATTTAATTTTATTTTTATTTTATTTGTTGCACAAAATGCGACTGATTGTTGTGAGAAATCCTCGCAAAGACACACAGACGACGACCACAATAACGACGACCGACGACGACAGCGGGTTGGTCACTTGTCTATCAATTTAATTAGATTATCAGTAAATGACTGGCGGGCTACCATCGTCAACAGCGTTGGAGCGTTGGCATTGATTCTGATTCCTTACAATAATTTCCTAGCATTTATCTGTCAACTGAAGTATCAAAGATACATTTGACACCGCACAGATACTTTTTTTTTTGTTGAAGATTATCAAATATCCACTTGTAGATACATTGTTATATCTTTTATTTAAAGAGGGCGCGCGCACCTGCAAAATTATCCACATTCATCATTATTTATGAAACTGACAGATGACACTGACACTGTGTATGTACAAATTGGTTTTTGTCACTTTGACACATCATCGCGTCGCGTGGGACCGAATTATCCACCCCCCAAACGAGTGTGTAGTGTGGATAGCTTGAAAAAGCGCGAAAAATTAAAGCGGAAAAGTTGAGCCCACAAAGAAAGAACAATTTTCAAGAGTTTTCCACTTATCGATGGCGGCGGCGGCGACTGCGACAACGATGCAAGTGTGTATTAGCAACGGTAAATTCTCATGGACGCGACGACGGCAGCATAAACAAAACTACTGGCTGGCTGACTGGGCTGGCATGGCAGGCGGCGGGCGGGCATTCAGTTTTCAGCCCGACTGTGTGCTCTGCACAATTGGAGTTTTTCCACAAAACGCGATGCGAGCGCGATATACCCAGAGCGAGAGACACATAGATAGTTAATTGTGTTAGAAAAGAGCGATAGAGAGAGAGAGAAAAGTCCCCCACTTTGATTCTCTCACGATGAATAGGTACATCTACGGCTACGGTCTACATATATTTGAGTAAAAGTTCTCCACTCGGCGGCTTCCGTGCCGTGGATATGCGTACATATTTGCTTTTGCTTGCGTTTCTCCGTGTAGATACATCACTCGAACAATATGAGTGAGTAGGTTCATGAAAGGAAAATGTTTTGAGTGGAAACAAAAAGTGCCCAATGCGATGAGCGAGTGCGAGTGCCAGCAATCTCCATGCGCCATTCTCTTCGTCTCCACGCACATGCTGAGTTTATTTTTTTGTTGTTTCTCTTTTGTTTGGGCTCATTGCCGTTGGTTCTATCTCTATAGCTTTGGATATTCATCTTTTATCTTAAGCTGTTTGAATATCTAAAAATTATGTTTAATTTATGTGTGTTGGCTTATGTTTACGGTGAAGTGACAAAACGAGACCAGTGTTGCCAGATGAGAAGAACCTACAATTTATTTGAATAACACTGACCTCTTTACGAGTAGGTTAGTTAGGCTGAAGAATGATGATTAACTTTATTTGGATATAATAAGGGTGTTCACTATTTATGCAGCTCGTAAACGTATAAATTTCTGTGGTGCTTTAAGTGGACACTCCTCGGAAATGTCATTGCATAAATCGCGTAAATCGACTGTCAAATCGATTGTCAAACTCAGCTGTTAAAATTATTTCCAAATTAATTTGGAAAGTAAGCGAAAAGAAAAAACTTGGTAAATTCTAGGAGAAATTGGCAGTAAAGACATTTACTTATATAGGGTATTTCGCGAAGCTTTCCCTTTCAGAAGTGCGGTTTCTCTTTCACTTAAACGTCAAAAAAAACTTGTAGGAAAACAAAGCAAGTTCTACATGTAGGGGGATAGGTTTTACATAGTTTATTGGTGAAAAGTTTATAATAAAGTGTGAAATTCTAATTGAAAATATTGCAGACCTGATATTTAATGTTTGTTAAAAGTGTATGCAAAAGTTCAATAGATAAATTTGCAGAGATATTTAACAAAAATCCAAAATAAATTCTTATCATCACGCATTAACATTTTCCACATTCGAAAACTAACAAAAAAAATGCCGACAAATTGTTGCATTAACAACTGCCAAAAATAATAATATAAAATTGCATTTATTTTTAAAATTAGAAGCCAAAATGACGGGTCGAACTCTGTCTAAAAACACATAATATGAGAGAAAGCAAAAACAGCAAATACCTACTAAGATTTTATTTTGTATTTTTGCACACAATCTCTACAAATTTAACTTCATCATTGTATATAGACACTATAGTACTATCACTTCGCATTTATGCACTAGCGCCACCAACCACCTCTGAGACCAACTACTCACATCGAACATGGTAGTTGTATTGGATTATTTGAAACGAAATTAAATGATGCCTTCTTCCTTTCGTATTCGTCTCATTGACAACATGCAGATGAAAGAGAAAGAACAATTAGTATTTTTGTTGTCTTTTATTCTCCAGTAGCAAGGAGTGGAAGTAAGTGGGTACTTTTCGCATATACGATATACGGATATACCTATACTCGTAGGTAGTTAGTGGTGGTGGTGTGTAGGTTAGGCGAAGTGTACTTTTAGCATTTATGAGAATAGCAATATGAAATGAAAGATCGGATCGATTTATACTTTTCGCATATAGTGGTGCGGTGTGTGGGGAGAGTACTTTTAGCATGATGATGAGTGTGATGCTGTTGAGTGATGACGATTGGAATTTATATTTAAGAGGATAACAATGTGGAAAGAAGAAATTTGAAATCATAGATCGGATGTTTAACAATACATATTTTGTATTTCTTGGATTTATGGGCAGCAGTGGTGTCATGATCGTGGCTTTTGGACTTAGGTGTCAAGGGTAGTTTATATGATATGATGATTTGAAAATTATGGGGTGGGTGAGCATATTGTGAGGTGCACTAGTTTGGTTGGATCTTAGCAAATAAAATCACGTACCCAGTGTGAGAAAGATATTGTTTTAAGTCCAAATTTGTAGATTAATTAATTATGGTATTACGATGATACTAGGTACAGCTCAAAAACTGAGTCTCGCAATTCTGTTGTCTGCCTGTTTGTCTGCGTGGTGGTAGGTAGCTGTATTCTTAACAACAGGACGGATTCGTTTGTACCTCTAGTAGTTGTTTGTTTCAAACTGTGCATAAGTAGGTATGCGATTTATAGGCTGACAGTTTGAGTTCATTTGTTTATTTTAATTTTAAACCCAAAATTAACCTTTTATATTTAGATACAATTATTTTAGGACCAGCTTTACGCAGGTCGCAGTGCTACTATGAATGCAGCAATCATCCCTATACATTTAAAATATTGATTATTGTATTATGTAGGCAATTGATGAATAGGTAGGTATGTATTTAGAAACTTGCAGTTCAGATTAGATTCTTACTATGAAATTAACGGCCGATTTCTTCACATGAGTACTAGTACCCGGTCTAGCTAGACCTGGTACTAGCTCTGATACTCGGTACTAACGAAAACTTAGTACTTGTGTATTTCTTCACATTGCTAGTACCGGAGCTAAATTCATCAACCGTACTAACGACTATAATACGTCTAAAAACTGGTCTAGTACCCATTTTTGACTGAAATGTCATGGTCTGATCCCCGGAAAGCACAAATTATATCTTAAGATATTGCTACTGCGCTACCTTTCGCGAATATCTGACAAATATCTGAGACAATTCAGCCGTTCGGATTAACTATAGAATTATAGGCCCCTTCCATTCGCCTCAAACAAATTAAATTGGTTGCGAAAAAATAGGCCTACGGTTCTGCTGCACCAAATTATATATTTACCAGATAAGAGGTTCACTTCAAGAACCGTTCAATTCCCAAATGGCAGCTTCAGTTTGCAAAGTTTGGATATTCCGAAAACTGGGGGAGTGCATTAGTGGTTTAATGATATGGCGGAAGCCATGTTCCATTGTTTTCTTTACTGTCAATTAGCTTACAAATTTGTCCATACATGGTATCCAGGTAGGCTATGTTTTCCAGCTTTGCTGCCAAAAAAGTCTTCCTCTTTTATTATGGGCGAAAAATTTGATGATTCTTTTTTTTTCTATAAAGGTATATTCTTCTGTAGCAGGTTTGTATGTAAAAAAAAATTGGACAAAGGGGCGTGGCACTGTCCATTTAAAAATCGTGGTAGGTATATGAACTCACAATTTGATAAAATGATAAAATCTTTGTACGAAGGCTATTCTGTGAAGTTTGGTCAAAATTGGACAAAGGGATGTTGCGCTATTCTTTGACAATCACGGGAGCCAAAATTTGTAAAATTTGTAACATTGGTATGCATTGTGCTGATAGACAAGAATACTATCTATGCAATACGATTCCTGGAAAACCCAAAAATGTGTACCATGGAGCATTACAATAAAAGCTCTTTATCACTTATTTAAATGAATTTGAAACTGATATTTTTATTTTTCTATTTTGCACTACGAAGTGCATGATAATCAAACTTAAAACTTCTTCTAAATACATAGTAGTGCCTACACTGTTAGAAAAACATACTTTTATTTAAATAGTTCCGCATAAATCCCCTGAATATGTTCCTATGTACATATGTATCTACTCTTTAGATTTAATTCCCTATATTAGTTTTATCGAAATGATTATGTATTAGTGGTTATGGGAAAGGAACAATAATTGCGCTACATTACATATAAAGATAACCGGCTTTGCACGTACCTAGGAATTGTATCTATACTATTGCACAGATATATTTTTGTCCATCAGCACAATGCATATCAATGTTCCAAATTTTAAAAACTGTTGAGGAATAGCGTTTAAAATTTGTTGTTTGTATTGTCTAATTTTCCACACTTCACAGAAAAAAAATACCTACATTTGGGTTTGGTTCGGTGATTTTCGAGTTTTGCGATCATTAGTGGTGTAGGTACTTATAAACTCATACAAAATGGAAATTCAGATTTTTTGCAATTTTTCGGCTTTTCATTTGGGGGTTTCCGAATTTTCTTTTTTTGCCAAACCCTGATTTAAGACAAACAAAACAAAAAAGAATCATCCAAATCGGTCTAGCATCTATCCTTTCTCGAGTTTTGCAAACAATTGATTTTTATATACTTAGAGAGAGATAGACTCCTATAATAGTTAGCTGCTTGTTTTACTGACATAAAATGCTTCTACATTATAAACCTCATAAAGTATACACATGACGATAATGTTTTAGAATCAATTAAAAAAAGAATCACTTAAATCGATGCATATTTGACAAAAATATAGGCAAAATAGTGAGAGTCCATACATTATTTTATGCCCAATCCTCAAATCTTCTGCAATGACAGAAAGGAAGCCAAATTCAGTTTTTATTCAATTTGTCTTTCCCAACTGATCACCCCTTGCATCGTGCACCCCTCTCCAAACACACAAATCTTCCACCACCACCATCCTATCCTACACCACCATGCTGTTGAATTATATTTGCTCTTGCTTATAATATTGCACCTCCTTTCCTCTATTCTCCTCTTCATCATCACTCACTAAGAAAAACCAAAACCAAACCAGTTGCAGTTCTCTACCCTACCCTGTTACATCACATCAGAAAAAATTGTATACCTACTGATGGATGGAAATGGCGATATGAATGAAGAAAGAGAAGAGGCATACCAGTTTTACTTTGTTTTGTTTATTTTGGTTTTCTCTATACACATTTCCCCCAATGCTCGGAGTTGGCTGGCAGTGTACAAACTAAATCAACTGGAGCGCCACCTGGATCGTCGAAGACGCGTAATTCAATGCGATGGGATGAGAGTACTATAGTGTGTATATACAATGACTTCATATTTCACTGTTGCAAACATTTTTAACAAACAATGAATTGCAATTCTGCAATTTTTCAATTGGTATTTTGCACTTTATTATAAACTTTTCACAAATAAAGTGGGCAAACACTATCTCCGCCATATAAAATTTCGTTTGTTTTCCTAAAAATTTTTTAGCTGTCACTTTATTTTTTTTTCTCATTTGTCACTGACGTTGTCGCGAACTAACCTATTGGAAGTATGTATACTCGTAACTTGCGTAACTTTCCGCGGTTGATTTCCTAACCTCAATCATCACGGAACATTATGAAGTCTGCGTAAACTATTGTCCATTTTGTTTGGTCAGTTCTGACAGTATCTAACAGTTCATTTACGAGGTGGTTAATTTCTGCAGTTGACGCAGTTTATGAAACTTTTACGCGTTTAACTAAATACCCTTAATGTGAGGATTTACCTACGAACAAACGAACATTCGATAGTTTTGACAGTCTGTTCACATGAACTCTTTTCTAGGTCGCTGCAGTTCGCGAATTTCAGCTATCAGTTTCTACCCGCAATTTCTAGTTTGAGGTTAAGTTCGAACGAATGTTTTATTCGCTAGTTTAGGGAACGTGAATTAAATGATGTTGATTGCGAATATACTTTGACAATTCGCGCCAAGGGTGTAAAAGCCAAATCACAATGGCGCTTTGCCGCTTGCGTGCGTTGACAGATAAAGTAGAACCAATGCTTTCATATGGTGCAAGCCAAAATGCGGCGTCAGGCTTCGGGTCGCGTTTAGATCGTAAATATCGTAAAGTCCAACGCGCCGCCCAAGTAGAGCAACTCTCTACTTTCAGGTACGCTGAGCGGCTTTGACATTTCATTTTCGGTTTGGTTTGTTCGATTTGATAATATTTAATGTGATAGAGCAATGCCGTTCATGTTGGAGTTGCTTGGATTCACTTAGGGTATATACGTACACGTTTTTAGTAGAATATGAGGTTTTTGCTATACAAATTAATTATTTTACTGTGTGGAAATGACGAATATTATTTTTGTTGTAATGCTACTAGTGATTTCTTTAGATTGTTGAACAAAAAAATATGTGCTCAAATGTTATGTGCACGCTTTTGATATTTTAATTTTGTCTGAAACTACTCTGTGCTTTATATCTACAATTGATAAACGAAATAAACATTTTTGTTTAGAATATTTATAGTTTCTTTTTCTAGTCGAGGGAAAATCTAATTTTCTGCTATGTGCAAATGATTGGTATTAATTTATTACTTGGTGTACCCGCTCTTTTGCTGGTGCCAATGAATTGAAATGCTTAGGTAGATATAGCTACATATTTTTTATTGTCTATCGGGACAATGAAAATGAATGAATATGCGTACCGACTTTGACCCAAATTCACGGGAATTCTCCGTCCTACATCGAAGATTCCTTGTAAATTTGAACTCCATAAGCGGGAAGGTTTTGAAGTGCAGCCATAGGAAAATAAAAAAACGTCTGGACAGGATAGCAAGATCTTCGCGGAAATATAGCAAAAAAAATGTTCATGTATTTAATTAATACCAGGCAAATGACCCTAATTAGAGGGTCATAAAATCCTTTCAATATCCATTGCCATTACTGGCGATAGGTGAACGGATGTGGTAAAAACCCAGCGAGCGACGAAAAACAGTCGCAATCACAAAAATATTCCACGACAAGAAAAGTGAAAATACAATAACTGTTATTTATTTATGAATTTTTTACTATTTTGAACAAATTTCCTCTTAAATCGTGCATTAAAAATAACAGGTATAAGCAAAAAGGAGTAGACTTGCATTCTGCTCTGAATTGGGGTATATTAACATAAACCAAACAGAACTTTCAATCTCTCATACTCTAGTCTCTCAACGCGCCAAAGCTCTGAAGCGGCATTTAGTTTTGGAAAACTGCGGCTTGCGCGCGTTGACATAAAGTACGGTAAAGTTTCTAAAACGCCTGTCAACGCACGCAAGCGGCAAAGCGCCATTGTGATTTGGGCATAACGCTTCATCAACGCCGCGAGATGCTTGCAGATGTATGTTAGTTCTGCTCTTAAATTACTGCAAATTGTATACTTCTGGAAATATATCCCCAGGAAGCGAGTTGCAAAGTTTGCTTGTCCTATAACAGAAGGAGTTTTGAAAAAGTGTAGTCCTCGCGGTTGTCAAATAATGTACCTACTGTATTGTCATGAGCATTAGCTGCCTCTCTTGTGGGACCCCCAAAAGTTGCATTTAGAGGAACCAGGGAAGTACTTATAGAACAAGCAAAGGTCAGCGACTTCTGTGCACCAACGGTTGTAGAGTGTAGGGTCTCCAATAAGTCGAACTGCTCCACTCTGTATGCTGTCAAGTAGGTTAATTGAATGTTTTGGAAGAGAAGGTACATCGAAGAACTGTCATGGGTTTTATAGACTACACCTAGAGCTGTTGAAGCGTTAGAGCTTCACTTTTCTTACTTCGAAAATTGTCAGCTAAATTGTTTCCTTACTTAAATTCTTATCTGGTAACACTGTAAACGGTTAATACAAAGTCAACTCAGCACACACTGGATAAATTACTTCTTTAATCATTCTTGCCTATAACCGTCTGTATGTATTAACACTGATTTTCTTAACTTACCCCTTGGTGACTAATTGTAGTACATACACTACACATACATTTAAGTCTCAGAAGTTAGTCAACACTAGACCAACCAGACGAGATGGATGATGGAACAAACAATATTGAGCCAAAGAGCAAAATTAATATTTAATGACAAAAGAAAAGAGAATTCTTATTTAACCCGGCCGGTTCTTGATCGAATAGAAGTCGCAGAGGCAAAGTGTGGTTGTTGGCTGTGGCTTGTGGGTTGTGGCCTGCCCCTTGAAAACCCGCACCCTTCCTCATGTGTACACTATTCCACACTACTTACTATACTGCTGCTCCATCTCGTGGCGAACGGCTTTGGCGTATCGTAGCTCTTTCATTTTGTCGTTTCGTCTGTCGTAGGGTCGTACCCGTACGTGGGTCTGAATGGTAAGTTCATTATTAAATTCTTTTTTTTTTTCTTCGTACACATGGTGAAAAAAAGCAAATTGGTGAATTATTCATGAGAGAAGAGACATTTAAATTTTTTTTGTCTGCTCTTTTTCTTCTTGTGTTCTTTTCTGTATATTAATCTTTTATTCCTCCTTGCTATGAGATGAAATCAGAGGGGGGCTGAGATCGATTATCAGTAATTTCATAATAATGACAGCCCAGCCCCAGCCTATGCTATGCCACACTACACCAAGCAGCATTTGCTTTCTCCTTACTCCTTGGCTCCTCAACCAACAACAGCTTCGTGTTCATTTGGTGGGAAACAATGCGTCGCTTTCATTCACTGGAAATCGATGTGATGACCGGCAGTGGGTTAGATACACTTAGATGCACATGTACATATGTATTTATATTCCTGACCGAAATGGAGAAGAGAGAAGATGAAATGTTCACGAGAAAGATTCTGATGATGGTCAGGCAGCGGTGCCGCATTAAAATATATAGGTCACTTTCGGATTGCGATTTGAATATTATTGAATGGGCCTTGACTTACCTTCCACTCTCGCTATTATTCGTCTTCTCTGCCCTGCTCTTTGTTTGAATATAGGAATTGAATTTGATGTATTGTGGTTGCGGATGACTTCTAAGCAAAGAAATGTGGAAATGATTTTGTAAGCGCAGCTTGTTATGAAGTGAATTGTGCTTATATATACAGTGCATATTATATGGTCGCATCTTTGGTGTTACCTGTCAGGAAACAAGTCACTGACCCTATATGCCTATTTGATCGGTTCTACCATGACAGATGAGCGCCCGCAAGACAGACACTATTAGAGGGTATGCATGCTCTTAGCTTGCTTAGAAGACATATTTGCAAAGGTGCAGGTAGGTACCTACAACCGAATGCCAACGTTTTGGGGTTAGGTTGTAATAGGGTAGGCATTGAGTTACTATAATGTTAAAATAAATTTGGCAACATTTTAACGAAATACATATTTAGCTATATCTACCCGTGAATGAGATAAATGTGCTACTGGAATCCCCTTCCCACAATTTTATCGTTATACTAGCTTTTGCCCGCGGCTTCTCTCGCGCAGTCCTCACGATTTGGTACACAGAGATACCTTCACAGACAGTTAGTTCCCTCTTTTATATTTATTTATCGCGCAGGAAAAACCTACCTAAGCAAGTACCTAAGGACTAAGGAACAATTAGTGGGTTACCCCTGAAATCCCGGGGCACAAAATCCCGTTTACAAAATCCCGTCCAGAAATGCCCGAAACCCTAAATCCCGAAAAACAAAATCCCGAAAAAGCTAAAGCCCGAAACACAAAATACCGAAAAAAAAAATCCCGAATTACAAAATCCCGAAAAGCAAAATCGCGGCGATTTTTAACACCAATCATATTCACTCATATTCAATCATATTTTGTTTTCATGTTTACCCGGAAATTGAAGTTTAAAAGAAAAATTTTCACCTGAAATATCTCAATACAGATCGAATTGATCGTCCTTAAAAGAACGCTTGTGTTAAAAAAGAATTTAGGTCCCACCTTAGGAACTTCATTTGGTTAATGAATGAGAGAAAAGATTGTTTATTAACTTGAAAAAAAAAAAAACACAAACCCCTTCTAGTCATTGATATTGATAGTCTTAGCTGAAGTACTCAGTAAACTTTAGTTAAGCTAATCAATGTCTTTTGACTTTGTGAGAATCACAAAGAACGAACTTTAGTAAATTTACTGGACGAGTTATTTACCAAAAAATACGGTAGAAAAACTTGTTTGCTAAATGTTCCGATCACTTACTTTTTCAATAAAAGTCCTTCGTTTTTGTGAGAATCACAAAGAACTAACTTTTTTTCTCTAAGTACATTTACCGGACGAGTTATTTACGAAAACATACGGTAAAAAAACTCGTTTGCTAAAAGTACTTAGGCAGTAGTTTTTCAGCACAAATGATACAAATTTGTAAGGGTAATGCAATTTTTCCAAATTCGTTCTTTTAAGAATGACTAAATGTTTCCTTAGAGAGATTTTATTTGATATTTCGTTTCAATTTTATAAAATAAAATTATAAAATAAAATAATAAATTATTTTTCGGGATTTTGGCTTTCGGGAAAACATTCTTTCGGGATTTTGAATTTTCGGGATTTTGCTTTTCGGGATTTTTCCAAATTATGAATTTTTTTTTCGGGATTTTGTATTGTCGGGATTTTGCTTTTCAGTCAAATGATGGGTTCCCACAATTAGTATCTCTGAAAAATATGTTTAACGCCCTATTGGAGAAAACAGTTTAAAAATTATATGATCAATACTTGTTGGTGGAGCGCTGGCATCTCAACACAGATTTACTAATTATAGCAGACTGAGCCACTATCTACGCGACAAAACATATTTCTTGGCAGGCAAATACACCGATATGATGAACACCATCGTTAGATATATAGACTAATGGGGAACTCTTACCTTGCAACATACTATGCAACCAAAAAGATCGTAAGAATGTGTACCACTTTCTAGCAGTATGACAGAATTCCACTTGAATATCCTTGGTTTACGTACGCTCGAGTTAGATGAAGCGATGAGCATATTCAACAACGACAGAGGTTGGGACGCATTACAAAGTTTCTAATTGATACAACGAACGGCTCGAGAGTTAAGAAAAGGGCCCCCTTTAAAGGGGCCATCGCCAATAACTCGACTCCCAAGCAAAATTTCCAAAATCGGAAAAATTAATTATCTTCATTTCTCAGAGAAAGTAGACAGACTGAGTTGGAAGTCAATCGGATGAAAAACAAAAATGTTTTCATACAAACTTTGACCCCTCTTTTACCCCTTTAGGAGTTGAATTTCGAAAAAGCCTTCCTTAGTGCAAAATTTCAGCTTTCTAGACCGAAGGGTTTGGGCTGGGCGTTGATGATCAGTGAGTCGGTACCGTCATTTTTATATTATAAAATAGATGTATGTTATTTTTGCTTTTAATTGACCGTGAAAGAAAAGTGAACTTTTTTTGAAGCACTTGAATAGGATCAGAGGCAATTGCTTTACTGTGGATGACACGGTAAGAGGAGTGATTCTGAGACCTGGACTGGACATCTAAAAAGATTAAACTTAAAAAAAAAAAAACGCCTCTTACTACTGCCCGTAAGAAGGCTCGCAAGGTTTCTGCACGGAATTGCATGACATGGAATAGCGAGTGGCATCAAATATGTAGTTCAATTTAACAGGCCCTGACAGTAACAACTACTACTTTCATGACATACTCAAAGAAAAACACTATCTATCTCGTCACCATAGCCGTGAAAGGGGTGTAATGGTAGGCTGTTGCTATTCGCCCGTTGTTCGAGACACGACTACGTAACGAAATGTCAAAGTTTATATTGCGTCAAGTTGGGGTATGTGGCTCGCTACGCTCGCGGCAAGGACTCTAAACTCCAGTATAATCATTTTCGGACATTATGCCGTACGTTTAGGATCAACTTTTATCTTTATAAAAGAGTTTTTAATGAAAATACGATGACGTTACGTTGATTACGTAGTCGTGTCCCGAAAATCGGTAAACGTCAGTTCAGTACAAAATCTGTCAAAATGAACGGGCGAAGAGACACTCCGGTAATGGTATGGGGGTGCGATTTCTTATTACATACATATGGCCAATGTGAATTTCTGTTTCTGTCATCAAGAATGAAGGCGTACTGCAGACGGCTTTTCCTTACTACGATAATGTATTTGGACCCGTGCAATGGGCTTTCCAGCAGAATAACGAAACCATTCATACCGCACGCGTGGTTAAAGAGTGGATCCGTACCCAAAAACGTTCCTGTAATGGACTGACAACCTTATTCCCCTGATTTCAATACCTATATGTAATTGATAATATTTGGGGATGGTTTGTAGGGAACGTATACGAGTCCGGTAAACAATTTTGAGAACTTAAATTATCAACAACAGCCATTAATGTCGCATGGGGCGACATTTCCTTGAACTACCTAGAATCTCTTTATGATTCACTTCCAATTTGTATTTTATGAAGTTATTTCCAACAAATCCGGTTACACCCATTATTAACTAAGCTTAACAAAATTATATGAAATGAATCTGAACTGAATTTCGCAACGTTTTGTTATTTATCCTTATTTGCCGGTTATTGTCCTTGTCCCTATTCAAGTGATGAGGTTTGAATTAAATAATCTCATACCTACATCCATTGTAAAAAATTTAAAATTAAAACAATAAATTTCACTCCATTTTCCACCAACCCCCTTTAACTTGTATTCAACAACACTAGCAAACATATTAAAATCACATAATCAATTCCTAGTTCAAATAGAAAAAAAAAAAATAACGACTTCAAGCAAATCAATTGACAACTCCCCAAAGAACACTCTTGACATTGAATTCGCTGCCATGACTACGTGCTTCTAAACTTAACCCCCCCCTTTCACGGAACTCCCTTTATATAGCAATTTCTCTTTTAATTTACACACAATCGCCTCCGTTTTGCTTTACTCTCTACAGCAGTCAAAAAGCATGCCCAACAATAAAGAAAAAAAAAAAAAACAATAAAAACATCTTAGGGACCCAAAATAACCCCTCATATCGGCCGGGCGGTGGGTGCTGCTACCAGCAACACTCCGCCACCAACCTTTGTCAATAAACAATAAACACCCTTTCGAAACATTATCTTAATCACTGAGACAATAATAATTTGTAAACCCATCTTTTCGACTTGCTGTTGCTACCACCCTCACCCAGCCATTCTTCATCCCTTTACCGACCCTCTTATATCGTTCTAGACGTTAACATGAACGTTAACCAATAAAAGGATTCATTTCGTTTCAGTCAACGAGAAAAGGCAGCTTTGTGGGACGACTGCATGAGCAAACAGCAAAGCAACAGTATCTAGTATCTACATGTGGACATGCCAGATAAACTGCCGATCAGACGAAGGGGGATGAACAGCAACAACTACACTATACACCCAAAGAAGCGATTTCAATGAAATCATGACATGACCTTTACAACGAAATCAACCGAAATTTCAATTTAATTCGCCTCCCCATTCGACGCTACCCCCGCGCAATTTTTACAAGACCGCACCGGCACCGCATACCATCAAAGAGAAAAAGAGGGTGCGCTCCACTGACTGAACCGAACAAAAGTGGAGAATGTGTTGTGACTGTGTGAGGGTGAGCGCATGGGGAAATTCAAGTGAGAATTGAGTAAATTTTCTTTTTGAAAATCCTACATTATCTCATTTCTCCTCTTCAATTCATTTGCATACGAGAAAATCAAAATAAGGGGTCTAAAATAATTGCAAAATTATTGTACGTACGATACGAACTGTTTTTGAATTGAGTATGATAATTAAAGACTGGACACCTAAATGTTTATTTTCGCCTTATTGTACTAGCGCTGTGCGTAATTTTGGCTCTAGATGCGGTTTGTTTTCCACTCTCATTTTGGGGCGAGATGCGAGAATGATGTGATGTGAATGGGATGATGATGACCGCCGGTTGAGTGAAACGAATATGTAGCATGCGCAATGGAAATTAATTTCGCAATAGATAAAAATATCTTCTGTACAACACACTAGTATCTATAAAAGCAAGACCAATAACAACAAGGATGGATCGACGAGAAACAAGAGAGGCGGGCTAGCAGCAAAAACGCAGCAGTGATAAACTCATAAAATAAACTTGAAGCCAACAAAACAAGAAGAAGTAATAAATAAATGAAAAGCGAATGCAGCAGAATATTATGAGAGAGAATTATGCAAATGCTGTGCTGCTCCTGCTAATGGAGGTGTTGGAGAGAGAACACATGTGTAGAGTTGCCAGATTCATTTACAATTTCATAAATGTAGGTAGGTACAAACACAGTTCTTATTTTGTATCGGTTAGTGAACTGGAACTTATTTTGAGTAAAGCTTCGATTAAATTGTATAGTAAAATGTGATGTGAGAGGGTAATAGAATAATTTGTTTGTGGCAACCAATATGACGTTTTGAAGGCCCTACGAACTAATTTCCAACTGGAACTAACTTCCACTAGCCAAATGAACTAAGTCCCACCAAATATATGTAAGTACATAGTGGGATTTAGTTCGTAGTTCATTATGAACAAATTCCTAATGAATTAAGTCCCAATTTGAGAAAAATGGGAGTTAGTTCATTTAACTTGTTTGACGACAAAATAATTCTTACATAGATACACCCGACCTCGCACTTAATCCAAATCCAACAGTGTTCCCTAGCAGTGGGGTTGCTTGGGGCTTCGTGGCGCTATCCTCAAGACGTCGTCTTATTTTTTCACAGCTGTACGACTCCGAACAAAGGAAAAACATTACGTTTATCTAACGAATACCAAGTTGGTGGGGGTGTCTTCTCCGAAAGTCTTAAGCTTAAGCTCTCCTTCCGTCTACCAAACTACTGTAGGCTGTAACAGGCGGAAATAATGGCGATTAAAGAAGTCTTATCTTGGCTGAAGAAAAATGTCATATCCGCCAAGGATATCTGCATATTTTCAGACAGCCAAGCAGCCATCAAATCCTTGGATTCGTTCTCTACAACTTCTCTAGTAGCCCTCGACTGCCGATCGTCTCTTACGGAGATGGCCGAACAGTTCAACATTCACCTAATTTGGGTGCTGGGGTATAGGGACATTCCAGGGAACTGTAGAGCCGTAGGGATAAAGGCACCCTAGGGATACCAATCGCTACTTACAAACAAAAATTGAAGCTGGATGCTATCGAGAGTACAAATCTTAGGTGGACTAGTGGCACCACTTGTCTAGCGACAATACAAATTTGGCCTAGGCTGGATTTGAAACGCTCTAAAAAAATTGATTTATCTCAACACATTGCATTTCGGCACTACAATAGATGGACACTGCCTGATAGGTAAGCATGCCGCAAGGCTAGGCCTTTTCGCAAACGACTTTTGCAGAAGTTGTATGGATGAGGAAGAGGAGGAAACTATCCCTCACCTTCTTTGTTCCTGCCCAGCTCTCTCCCGTAGAAGGAAGCTGCACTTAGGAGCCTTCCAGTACAACGACTTGGGTGACCTGATAAACACAGACATCAGAAGCCTCTTCTAAACGAGTTGGCGTTTTCAGCTGACAGCCACTTTCAACCAACCAACCAACTAATACCAAGAGCAAGGTCGAAGCGAAATTCAATAGTTACACCTGCATTCAAAGACTAAGCGTTTGTGTTTCCCGCATTTCAAGTCAGACTTGCTTCGTGGCTGGCACTCAAAATTAAATAAAGCGTTTTCAATTGGCACGGCTCGCTGCCAACCAGATTGGGAGGATTACCACTCTCTATGAGAGTATACAGGATAACCCGAGGCGGTCAAATCCCCGCCGTGCACAAGAAATCGGCCTTTCGCAGATTTTGCGAATTCTGCATCGGGACTTGGGCCTTCGCCCCTATAATATCCAACTAATAAAGGACTTAGCTTTAATGACAATAGACAAAGCCGTTTGTTCGCTAACTTCGGAGAGTTTGGAAGAGGACTCCTATTTTGATCGAAAAATCATCTTTAGCGACGAGGCGCATTTTTAGATGAATGCGGGTATGTTAACACACAAAATTGCTATAAATATGCGACGACGATATTTCAACGTCGTCGACCCGTCCTTATTGAAAACAATTCAGTGAATTTTCAGTAAGATCAGCTTCTATTCGTATTTCTGTGCTTGGGTGTCGCAAATAATTTTCAACCTCTCTAGGGAGTGGCAGTATGAAAAAGATTGGGAACCCCTGATATTGAAAATAAATTGAGTTGGAAGAGTTGTAGTTCTGGTGCCTATCGGGCAAGGGTATGCTTTTTACGGCTCTTATCTTTCCCCACATTTAACTCGTAGATAATATTTACGCAGTAGATATAATTTATCACACGTCTCTCTCACTATAGCCCGCAATAATATTTAAGTTTTTGATACAATAAGTCTGGCAACCCTTCCACAGCCCAATGCTATTTTAAATGTGAAAAACTTTATCAAAATAACACAAACCCAACCAAATAGTATATACAAACTGCAGGTGGATGTTCCACATTACAAACTCATTAGTTTTCAATAAAAACGACAGGATTTCAATGTTACTATATGCGAAAAAGGAAAATTGATTTCGAAAAAAAATAAGTTATCGGGTAATCAATCTTCGTGCCATCAATCCATATCATTAATTTACTGTCAAAAGGTTGGTGTGTTCCCGCATATTTCTGGCCATATAGCATTATACTTATACACGTCCTCAATCCATCAATTATCTATATCTAATATCGCTAATAACATGGCTACATTTCACAGATTACCATTAATACCCCGATTACCCATTGGACGATTAAGTATAAGTTCATCATCACCAGTCAAGAAGAGTTCAATTTATTGGTACCCGTTACACCAACACTTGGAAAAACGAGCGGCGGCGGTGAAGTTTGGCTTTTGTACGCATGCTGAGATTCTCGACTCTCAATTATTTTTAAGGCGGCCGTCAATTTGAGCGCTAAAGTTGGGCTCTTTTTCGTACACAGACACAGAGTTATATCTTATGGAAGAGTTCTGGAGCTATGGACTGGAGGGATGCGAGAAAGAGTTGGATGGAGTACCCTTTGAACGGTGAACTAAAGTTACGAGCAAGAGCAAGTATCCGCGCAGAGTTTTCTGATTGTTGTTTCTATCTGTCGGGGGAAATGGATTGGAAAATGTTGTTCTCATCCGAAGCAACAGTTTTCCTCACCCTCACCCTTCTGGAATGAATATATACGTTCCGGTTCAGTTAATGTTCAGGGATGACTGGCCAAAGCGCAAATGCTCCGCTCTTTTATCGAATAGGAATAGGTCAAATCGACCAATCTGTGTATATGTATTTCCACGACTTTCCAAACTCAAATCATTCTCGATCTCGTAATGCGCTTCTTGCGCGCGAAAGAGGTTTTCGTTTTATCGAACGCGCCATCATCGGATCCCAGTATCTACAGGTGTGTTACAGTTACGCCAACACCATACACTTCAACATCTGCGGACTATAATGGGTGTTGGACATGCTCAGCAAAAGCAAACAAGCCATAAACTTGGAGGCTTGGAGCTTGGCGAGAACGAGAACAATAAGGATCAGTGAATCCACTTATTGTTAGTTGTCTTGTCACCTCGTCCTCAGCATGAGATGAGTGACTTTGGTTGGGTTTGGTTTAGCACTCTCACATGGGAGTGAGATGGATAACGTTTATAGCGATGAGACACGGGGGCCAATGGTAAGGTAAACACAAATAACCAAGGAAACGAATATAATTTCGATGGGTGCGGAGCAGCGTTGCCGCCGAAAATAAAAAAAGCGTGCCACTTTTTCCAGAGGAGCGTGCCCTTAGCGTGTCCAAAAAAAAATATGTTTTTTTTTTTCACATTTACGCCGCCAAGCCAACGCCAAACAGAAACAACGAAAATACAGTTAAGGACCATTCGCATGAGAGCAAACGAACGAATTGCTGAAATGCGAACAAACCGCGTTTTAAGTATTTACAAACAGAAAATTGCGCATTTTATTATATCTACTAAGAGAAGGATAATTAATTATTTCACCAAACTGTATTAAGAAAACAAGTTTATAAACAGTTTAAAAAACGAAATTTCGAATTCCAAAATTTTTAGCGCGAACGAAAACACCCTTGGCGCGAATTGTCAAAGTTTAGGTATTCGCAGTCCACATCATTTAATTCGAGCTCCACTATATACTATATATACATTTTCGAGAGATATTCGAACCATCAGACCACCATTGTCGGGTCCCTTTTCGTCTTCCTACCACTATAAACCTTACCCAGTGAAGCTCTCCGGATTTCTCCAGAGTGCTTCCCTGAGTTCGATTCCTAATGTTAACGCTAGCATCTGTTATGTGAGATCTGTTTCATCCAATGGGTCTCGACCCAATGTTGTCGCAAGATACTCATTCTTCTGCCAGCCAAATCTGGACATTGACACAATATATGTGCCGCCGTCTCCACTAACTAGCAAATAATCGCGGGTAGAAACTGATGGAACGAGCGAGAAAAAAAAATTCGCGAACTGCCGCGACCTAGAAAAGTGTTCATGTGAATGGACTGTCAAAACTTGCGAATATTCGTTCGTTCGTAGGTAGTTGGTCCCTCTCATATGAATTACCTTTACACTGAGCTTTAATTATTTAAGTAAGGTTAAAGAAATGAAGGAAACGTGCCATTTTTAATTTTTGCGTGCCACCGTGCCACAAATAAATTTGCGTGTCCAAAAAGCACGATCGTGCCACTTCGGCAACGCTGGTGCGGAGAGGACGACTTTGCATAATATAGGTACCTACATAATCGACGAAAGTAAATATGGCAGAATGTTTATGGCACGATTTGCGATGACAGGGGAAAGTAAGTAAGTAAGTAGGTATTAGTATATTTATCTATACAAACTTTATTTGTGGCGTTGTTACCATTCGGAAGAAATGTGTCTTAATTCGACATGTACCTAGGTCATGAAGCTCTATAGGTTCAGCCGACAAGTAGCAGTGTGCTGCAAATATTTAAACTGTCAGTTTGAACGGTTGCCAGATTTTGACCTAAATTCTGACAATTATTATTGTCAGATGATTGGTCTGGCAACAAATTTGTTAGGATGGCAATTATAATAACTTCACACGCTTGGCACATGTGATGTTTGTTTACGAAAAATTTACAGATCCGTTGGATTTTCCTGTTATCTAAATTGTCATAATAAATAAAACCATATCCCAATAGAAAGATAATTACCATATTATCAAATTATTGTACTGTAAAATGTGCGGTTACCCAACTACCATTGTAAATTGTATATACAGCGGACGCTCAAAAATTAGAACCACTTTGTTCCTGGGGTAATTCTAATTTCCGAAATGTTCTAATTTCTGGACTTTTTTTAGTTCAATTAAAAAGTGCAAAAAGGAGTGAAACTACCTCCAAAATTTACTATTTTCACACAAATGTCTTTTATTAATTAACAATAAATGTTATAATTTGGTAAACCATCCATCACTTGTACGGAACGCATTTTTCTCTTTATTGAGATACATATACTTCACCAAAAAATGACTTAGCTTTCGCCTTTCATATTGGTCCAGTCAATGTGCACTTCTTTTCAGGTTGATTTAAAAATATATGAAATAAACATATTTGACATTTTTAATGAATTATGTACATGTACATTCAATATTTGAGAAAAAGACTGAGCCAAATCTATACATGCAAATAAAATATTCGCAGGCGTTGAACCAAATACATTATGTCAAATGTATGACAAAAAGAAACGCGAAGGAAATGACCACGTACATAATTTGGTGATTCTCCTTTTCATTTTTGCATTGTTGAAGCAAAAAAAATATATAAAAATAGGGATTCACCACTGTGTAAAAAAATTAAGAAAAAAAATTGCTCAGAAATTAGAACTTGAGGTTCTAATTTCTGGAAGATTCCAATTTCCGAAAGTTCTAATTTGTGAGCGCCCGCTGTACGAAATAAAATATCTATCTTTTGGTCACAAACTTCGGCGTGTTTGGACGAAGGATTGGCTGGCCCGCCGACAGAAAGAGGACATTTACGAAAAACTGCTCGCCGAATTGAGGAACCAGAATTGTACGCAATTTTTCGCGCATGGATTCGAAACAATTCGTTGATCTTCTAGCTACGGGCTATGCAATTTCTGTTTCGCATTCCTGTGTCGAGAGAGCGTAGATACCTCTATGACGAGCTTAACCCTTAAACCCTACCCATCACTGGAGAAACACTATTGCTACCCTGGGGTCCAGAAAACCCCAATATAGTTTTGTAATTATGTATTTCAGAAACCAAAAGACGATTTGATATAAATTATTTTTTATTAAGATCACACACGTTGTTGAATATTAAAAATACCTTAAAATTTTGAATCGAGGCATTCTTGGCACACAGACCGGCTATGTTTGCCGCAAAGGCAGTTTTGGAGCGTGATGAGGTCAAGTGCAAGTTTTTTGAGGAAATGGCGCCTTTTTTGGCACTCGTTTGATGCCTTCATTTCTCTAATATTCGTGCCCTTAGCAAAAGAAGGGCGCAGACTGGCGAAAGTCGATTAATCCTCATTTTCGTCATAATTCATTATGTTCAGAAGGTATTTTTTCTATGAGAATTTCTGTCTTCCGATATTACAGTATTTCTACCCTGGGGTCTAGGGGACCCGGAAATTGTTATATGTAATTACGAATGCACCGCACGCACATTTAAAAATTACTAATAACGAGACGCCTACTGAACTAATACACTAGAGGATTAGCTTGAATAGCGGCTGGTTTTTAGTTGTAAAAATATCCACAAAAGTTTTGTTTATGCATCGCGCTATACCTACCCCAGGGTAGGGTTTAAGGGTTAAGATTTGCCCAACTGGAAAATGATGTAAGTAGGTACATATTGTAAGTTTATTTGAATGTTAATTTGCGTTTATAGGTAGCTATGTGCCTATGTTCCAAAGAGATAATCGATTTTAAAATATTCGAGATTAAAGAATCCGAAAACCGAAGGTCTGAATGGAGCTTTTTCAGGACAGTTGTACACTCGGATGTTTGTCAGGCATACCTACGTGAGATGTGGCAGAGTGGTAAAAACCTTAAGATGTAATTTTTTCCAGAGATTGAACATGGACCCCTTGTAGGCAGGGCTGACTTTATGCGACTAAAGTTGCATTTTGCCCCTTTTTTTCTTTCTATCCCCAATGAGACGACTTTTCCAAAATTGTCCATATTTGCCCCTTTTCTTTTTTTTGTTGATAGTTCTTCCCATTTTAAAAAAAAAAACACCCTTTTGTATGAAATACGAAATGTGACATAATAAATGCTTCACGAAACTACTTCACAATTATTTGGGATCTGAATGCGTCCTTTTTCTATCAGCCAGAGGTATCAGCTATTAGCTATTTACGTCCTATTGTCATAAGTTTAGGCATTGACAATTTAGCTATAACCATGTTCAATGCAACAATAAGATAGAACGAGATGAAAATATGCGTAAGCCAAAGCCACTTAACTTTAGTGAACTCCCTCTTTGGGATCTGAATGCGTCCTTTTTCTATCAGCCAGAGGTATCAGCTATTAGCTATTTACGTCCTATTGTCATAAGTTTAGGCATTGACAATTTAGCTATAACCATGTTCAATGCAACAATAAGATAGAACGAGATGAAAATATGCGTAAGCCAAAGCCACTTAACTTTAGTGAACTCCCTCGTTTTTTTTCTGACATTTGTGGGCAAATTAGTATTGCCCCTTTTTCTACGCAAATCCCCTTTTTTTTGCGACTTTTTCAAAATCTTTGAAGTCAGGAGTCAGCACTGCTTGTAGGTATAGTAGTCCACACTAAGTACCTACCTACAAACAAAGCACGTTCTAGCACATTTAAGTTGCTTTTTGGCCAACACTGTACGTGTACCTATAAACATTATGTACATCTAGGTAGGTCTAGGTAGGTATCATTATGTACTAACAAACCGCAGGCAGCCATATTTTATTTACCCATAATTATTCATTATCATTATCCATTGCGGACAAGCCAACACATTTTCAAAGTAAAAAAAAATCAAAGAGTCGTCTCGTCTGGTCATCTCTTCATGTTTTGGGTTGAATTTGAATGAGGCATTGCCAAGAGTATAGTAAACGACTAGCGGAAAGTAAACACAACCCAGATACCTACTGTGGAATTTCATTGAATAAAAATTTGGTTGAACCAACGCACGTACCTACATAATTTGAACCTCTTTCACTCTGACTCACCCTGTCCATGGCGACCATGGCTATCTGCATCTTACTCTGACATTAGCAAAATGCTCAAGCAACGAAGCCATCTGTCTTAGAATATTTCAACTAACGGAAATATCTATGTTATGTGTACGCTGTACGCAATTATTCCAAAAACTTCGGAAACATTTGCGGCGAAAATTTTTCATCCAAAAACAAACAAACCTGCCCACATTCCAAAAATACCGCGAGTACTTCGCTCAATCCAGCTGAATGGGCTGCAAATGAAGTGAGTTAAACAGAGATAGATTCATTATGTTGCGTAGGGCTTCACACACGTTGTGGTTGAGTTGGAGCTTGAAGTTACTCATGAGGCGAATTCATCTTTCTCTCTCACTATTTCTATTTCCCTTTCCCCTATTCAGTAAATCAGTTTATTTAAGTTTACTGACTTTGATTAGTGAATTGTCCAAATGTCCGATGCCGATATGGTTTCGATATTCTAAATGTAGTTAGGTTAGGTACATTGCAGACTTGTTTGCACCACCAATAGGCAATAAGGACAAAGACAAAAATAAGACTTACCTGCAACCAAATCCTCCAGATTAAATCGGTAAGTTTATGAGGTTTTTTTCGCTTCCACTTCACTTCATAAATAAATTAAAAATATACACAATACATACGCAAAAGCAAAAAGCGAATAAAATAAATACCACAATGCGCCGCGAGGAATTCTCTTGGGGAATTTTTTACAACGAAAAAAACAAAACAGAGAAACAAACGCGAAGCTTACAAAACAAGATGCTGCACTCGGCACTCCAACACTAACACACGCAACTTAACCAACCGACTGCGGCGACTAGATACGTACGACAACGAAACAATTTATTGGCAATTACGGTTTTGCGGGAATAGTATTTTTTAATTTGATTTTATTGTGAAAAATATCTTGGTTGCCTTTGTTTTTTTTTTTTGTTCAGAAGTTCTGCAGATACAGACTACAGAGTCGAGTTTTAGGTATCTTTTACACAGTCAGATGGCAAAAGGGGTAATAAAACAACGACAACTACGTTTACGGAATGCGCGGAATGGCACAAAGAATCCAGACAACGCGAACGCGAACCCAAGAAAGACCAAGAGCCGGCTGTCTGTTGGATTAGATGGAAAACGAAAATGTTGATTCTACCTCTTCGTTGTGCTGCGGGTCCGGTTGTTGCTCGCTCTGGTTGTGGTGTGGCTGGTGGTAGAGCTTTTTACATGATGTTGCTTGGCTAGTTCGGTCTCGGTGGTTGTGTTTGCCATTACACGATTAAGTCATGGTGGTTGCAAAACTGCAGTTTCTTGCGATAAGTTCGTCTTCGTGTACATGTTCCTGTAATGAGTTATCTTAGGAGAAAGGAGGCGATGTTAGTGCCAGCTAGCAGCCTGGCTAGGATAAAGATTTAGCAGGACCAGCGAGCAGGCATGACGTATTATGAGGGTAATCGTCACGTCATTTCGAAAAGCAACTTGCTAGGTTGCCTATGTACCTACATCTGTTCTTTATGTATGGTTTGGTTATAAAGAACATACACACACTTATCTTACCAACCAGTTCAACTTGATTTTTAATTGTTTGTAAATTATGTCCTAAAGTCGGAAAATATGCACATTCGCCACATCCCTGTATAAAGTATAAACAAAATCGGCCGCTGATTGCCGAAATGCCGATGCCAATTAAATACATGTTGGGTTGTAAATGAATTTGTGGGCGCGGGTTCGGTTCGGACTAGCTACGCACTTTTTTCAACAACAGGGTGGTGCCGTGCCAACAAAAGTATACCACTTAATCTGGCTCAAAATTCACCGCTGGAAAATAAAGAGATACTGCTAGGTTCCACATTTCACTTTCACTCGAAATGAAATCGGCAATGAATTTGTGTGCTCTAAATTTCACTGTATTCGATTTCGATTTCAAAATTTTCGGAATTGAGACAAAGTGAAATTGTGATTTCGAAAAAATTTCGGAGTTTCCGAATCGCCCGAAATGCAGAACATTGAAAACGAATTCACTCGATTTGCAATTTCGATTTCACTCGATTTCTGGAACCTAGCTGATAGAAAAGCTTTCAATGTAATTCAGTTAAAAGTAAAGTTAAATTGGCAAAACTAAATAGAGGTCGAGGTGGGGTCATGTAAAATTACTTTATTTTGGTTCCGCCCTAGCCCTAGGGCTCTAGAAGGGATATAGGGTGATGCGATAAAAGCAAAGGGGACATTTGAGGTTACTACTGGTGTTTTCGTAAAAATCAATTTCAAGATCCATCATAATTTGGAATAGTTAAGCAATGCTTTCCGAAACATAGGTATTCACCCTTATTCCGAGTGGCGTTTTACTTTCACGACAGGGTACGACGTCGTCGGTAAGTAGTTCGAATTCCACATACGATCCAAACGAAAACGAGCGGATCTACAGCGCTGACAGATAAATGGTTGTATCAGTTTTTTGTTGTTTATCCTTTTTGATAGAAATTCTCAGTTTATCTTAACAAGTAGGTAGTAAAAGTGTTATCATTTTGTATGGGAGGTACCAGAACTACTTGACCGACATAGCCCATTTTCAATACCAACCTGACGACAGCAAAAATAAGTCCTCTCACAAAGTTTCATTCACCTAGGTCAATTCGATTAAGCCATGGCTTAGTCGATTCAGAATGTGATCTTGATTCAGAATCCTTCTTGGCGTTACAAATGTAATGACAAAGTGAATTTACCTTTATGTGGAGGGTATAAAAATCAATGTTTTGGGGTGGCGAAGCGATGAAGTCATAAGACAAACTTATATCCTCGCACCTGGGAACAGAAAACGACAAAATCTAATCCATTTAATCTACCAGATATAGGTACATTTAGTAAAAGGACAAAAATTCTTTTAAAAAACTCAATTTAATAAATTATTTTCGGATTCAAAATGTGTTTTGGAATGTTAAAACATAATTGAAATGAAATAAAAGATATGCTCGTGACAATTACATGATCCCCGTCAGTGCCGGCGATATAACTTGCTGCGTTTGTGCGATTCTTTGCTGAGGGTAGCTACCAGAAGGTTGTAGGAAAACATTTTAGTTAAGGACTATTGCCAACCTCTTTCATAATTTAATGTTGGTCTAGGATGGGTTTTAGCTACATAATAGTCTCATTCGATCTTAGCATCACATTTAAGACTCTCTTTTTAAAATTCTTTTGCCAATGATATGTTTTTGTCA
Organism: Cheilosia soror; assembly: GCA_949372485.1. Lineage (NCBI taxonomy): Eukaryota > Metazoa > Arthropoda > Insecta > Diptera > Syrphidae > Cheilosia > Cheilosia soror. The sequence continues at coordinate 101,166,955 of OX443563.1, forward strand.
ATTCCATTAAATTATTTCTGGTTTATTACTTTTAACGCTTAAAAAAGGATCTTTATTATCTTATTTATTTGAATAAATTAACAATAATTCAAGTTCCATTTTCAGTCGTTTTGCATTACTTGTGCAAAAAAAAAGACATTTTGCAAAAATAAATTAATAAAAATTAGATTATAAAAATATCTTCAACTCATTTTATTATAATAGGTAACTTCAAACCAATTACACTCCACTTAAAGGTTAATCAACATACTCTCTCTGCACACTCTATTGTCGTTTCACTTACACTTACTACGCTGAACCCTTTCACACGCACTTATTACTAGTATAGTTAAGGGACTACTTTTTGCCGACGAGACCACCTTATACTTATTCCATCATGCCTTACAGAATGTGAAATTTCTGACATGACGTTCGTCGTACACTAATTGGATCCACAAGACGTTTAACGACAATACTGGCATTCAACGACGAATTCTAAATTAAAATTGGCGTGTTTTAAATCGTAGTAAACGCAACTCGGAATAAGGGTAGGGTGACGGTGATCATTTGGAAGTCCATAAGTATTTATTGGCAAGCTAATAATAATTACTCAAAGGTATTATTAAAATATTTAGCCCAAAAATCAAATTTTAAGCAACATAAAAAATAATAATAATAATAAACAAACATGTACACCAAGTTTTTGCCCAGATTATGGGACAATAATCGGCCCTAGCGAGGTATCCGTCGGAACGGAATTTTCTCCGCAACGTATACTCCGTCGGAGACTCAAATTACATTCGAGGTATCCGTCTTCGGAAAGAATAATTAAAATGCGACGACGCATTGATTTGACATGATGTCGTTTAGTGGTACATAGGGGTTTTTCTATTTAATGCTTGTTTTTTCGTTTGTTTTTGCTCTTTAAACAAAAATTGAAACAACAAATACAACCAATTACTCTGCTAAAAGTTTTTTTCTTATTGCTTTCATTTATCAACACTTCACTGCAAATCGTAAACAAATTCCGCAACAAATTCCTGTCGGAGCACATCGGAAGAAAATTTGTATGAAACTGTCAAAAATATCAGTAAAAACGCACTTGATCGCACTGAAACGCAAAACGCCAGTGTGCGTTGCATATTTGTCGGAAAGGAGTTCCGAAAAGCTGTTCCGAAGTATACCTCGAAGCAAAAATCCTCCGATTCGTATGAAATCGGAGAATTTTCCGTTCCGACGGATACCTCGCTAGGGCCGAATATAAATTAAAGGATTGTATTTTTATTTAAAAAAATAAATAAATAGGTGGCGCAACAGGCGTGTAGACACCCTAGACCTTCTCGCAACCATTCGTTTTGTGCGAGTTTCTATTTTTGGGACGAATGGAAGGGACCTACAATTTTAAGCGGAGTCCAGACGGCTGAATTGAGAGAAGCTTTTTCAGGAGAGTCATACTCTCGGATGTTTGTCAGACGTTCGCGAGAGGTGGCGCAGTAGAAAAAACCTTAAGATGTAATTTGTGTTTCTCCGGGGATCGAACCTGAGATCCCTCGCACAGCAGTTCAACACACTAACCACTGCGCTACTGCTATTTGTATTTGGCAGGTGAAATATTTTTACAACAGATGGCACTGCGTTCTATGTATATTGATGACGACAATAAAATTGCAAATATGCATTTGGTGCCGCTACATTTCGGGATGAACTTGGGTCCCCGCTAACAGGCCTCTTCAGTTAGCTGGGTCTTTAACCTTTATTTGCGTAGATTTTATTCAATGTATACTGGCATGGCCTAAAACGGACCTTTCCGATCTGGTTGTTTGCAATATGGGAAATTGGATTTTGAACGCGATTTTAAGGTGACTATGCCTCTGCAGTTGGCAGATCAGCGGTTTCCTTTTTTGTGGACCGTATAAACTATGCTTAGATTCAATTAATCAAGCATACATACCTACATTCATTTGCAGAATCTTATAGAATTAAGTCGATGTATGATCTCCTCTACCAAACCGTCTGCATTTGTTTTTGGTCGTTGACTTAGATTTTAATAGTTTCTTTCTGCCTTGCAGCAGAAAAGCTTTTCTATTTTCTCAATTCCAATAATTGTATTTCTACTAGCGGGGAGAGTACGATAACTTAGGCGCCAAAAATTGATAACGGTATTTTGTAGAGGGGTTAAATACAAGCATTTTTTATTATGGGAAGGGGGTGGTCTATTTCGCTCCGTTTAGGTGGGAGGGGTAATTTAAAAAAAATAATACTTCAAATGAAAATAAAACAATAAAAGACAATGGCAACACTTACAAAAAGTGCTATAGCATTTTTTAAAGCCAGAAATCTGTTCTGATTTATCTGTAATGCAAATCAGCAAAATTTTGTCTATAGTGTGAAATTTTAGGCCATAGACTGTTGCTAAAGAATGTTGTTGAAAATCGGGTAATTTAATTTAAATAAATATTGCATATATTCAAACTTGCACCCACCCCAAAATCCAACAGTGACCCCAAGCAGGGGGGTTGCATACACATTTCAAAGTACAATTGTGTGATCCGTAAACGAAATAAACAACGACTTTTTCTTTCTTATTCTTTATTTATTTTAAACAAAACGATCAACGTCCGCTTGCGGCTATAGTTTTAATTCGAGTGACAATTGTCAGTTAACTGACAAACATAAGAGTGAGTGAAATTATTATTCGCAAGCAATGCGTTGGTGTGAGTGCCAACACGGCCGGCGATGTCGATGCAGGCGATAAGTAGGGTTACCTTACAATTGTATCAATTCGCGCGCAGTAGGTGCTGTTGTCCAAGAAATTTTCCATTTTCTTAAAAACTAGAAGACATTAATCAATCCGGTTTTCAGTGTTCGATTAAGAATTGATTTTGACTATAAAAACTACTAACAAATTAAGTATCTAATTTCTAAATATTGAAAAAAAATCAGCATACCTACAACTTTTTTTTTCAATTTTTTTTAAATTTCAAGTTTGTAAGTATTTTTTTTCAAAAACTATTAACAGTAATAACTTGATTTAAAAATCGTACTCGTGCGCTACTAGCTATATGCACAAGGCTTTCTTGATCATTTCTGCAGGTTATTGTACTTGTAGAGCCTTTGCAGGTTTTCTAAAATAAAACGTTCCATTATTGCTGAAGAAACCCTGTATATACCCATATTGCTGATGTTCAAGCATTCGCAAAAAAACGAAATTAAGCAAATGCCTACACTTACCGTCTTTGTTTTGAATAAACGAATAGCGCAAGCGGCAAGCCCTTCAAAAAGAGCTATAAGTACTTTCATTCACAGTAAAAATGAACATTTTATTACATACGAGTAATTGATTGTATTTGTGTTTTTATTAATAATTTCGAATGATTGACCAAAATGAACAAACAAATTAATTTAAATAATTTCCTTTATACAGTTTTGGTAATTGTTTTTTTTTTAGAAGTAGGTACTCCAATATCATATAGTTCCGTTTGTTTCTTAATTTTCTTAAAATAAATGTTGACATTACATTGTACATACAAATATCTTCTGAGTCAATTTTCTTTATTCAACAAAACTATGTTCTACTTCTTGTTTAATGTTACCTACTTTTATATCACTCTATTGCAATAGTATTCTTGTTTCAAATCTGAGAAAGTTCACTGATGTGTTACAAATGTTTTTTTTTTTTTTTCTACAAAATGCATTAAATATTGAAATTCTAAGCGGAAATACAACTTTTATTTTAAGTTTTTAATTATATTTTATTTAATAATTTTTTTACAAGAAAATAATAAATAGAGTTAGTATTAATTTTTGGTTGTTGAATTTGTAAGAACTATGTTATTTTTGTTGAGATATGTAATCCTAACTCCTTAAAATTGTTTTGTTTAACTCTTTGGTGGCTTAGACATTTAAGTAAATATGTATAAATAAATAAATATAATATCAACATAATTGAAATGAATATAATAGAACTTAAAAGATGCAAGGAACTGTGGTGGAAATAATCATCAACCGAAGATACTTCGCTAGTTAATAATTGAAATACATAACCCCACAAAATTGAATTATACTTATTATAGGTATGCTTGGTGAAGATAGGTTAGGTTAGGTTAGGTTGAATAGGACGTGAGTACATCACAGTGGACTAGGCACCATATTGGGCCCATCGCTATCCCTGGGTAACCTTCACGGTCAAAACCTTAACCAATTCGGTCAAACAATTAACTTCGCTACAGAATCTTGAAATATTTTCGATTTTGTCTGTAAGACCAACTTCCTCCAAATTTTTGAAGAAGTGCCTTTCTCCTGTACCGAGTATAACTTGAAATTCACAGAGAATACGAATAATATCCTCCGCGACATCGACATGTAAGTCTTCGCAATACCTGCAGGTGTCCGTATTTGTTAAACCTAATCTCCTAGCATTCTTCCTTTAAAGACAGTGCCCGGAGAGTATCTTTATTGCCATTCGTAGCTTTGATCTGCTGAGTTTTAAACGTGAGGGTATATGTAGTGTAGGTATACAAATTTATGAGCTCCCAATTGTTCAAGACTTTGGCGGCTAAATAGCATAATTTTTTTTGACTACTACAACAGTAGCGACAGCGGATTTTTAGTACACGCGTTTGGTTTCATGTGAGTTAATAGGTCTGTTCCTTTACTTTTAAATCTTACGAATTCTTACGAATTCTTACGAATTTTTACGCATTTTTACTCAATGTCGTTCCTCATCCTCAACTCGAAAAATTCGTAAAAGAAAGCGGCTTCGAGAGAGAAAGGTATTACCCCTCCACTGAGAATCTTACTAGTTTTTACTTAACAAATTTCTTTGCGTAAGAATTGGAACAACTGTCAGCGCCTGAAAATTGACACAAGATTTGAAATTTGATTTGAAATGCGTGTAACGGCTATTTGCTTTTGTCTCTGATTTCCTGCGATATGAGAAACAAATTGGTATGAAAATGGTATCAGAAGGCGGACAAATAATGTGGCTTTTTTTTCTTCTCGAATGCATGTAGTTCGGTCAGTAAAAACTCTTCCATATACTTGGATTCATACTCACAAGCAATTTATGAAAAACCAACATGCATCTGTCATTTTTCATAGTTACTACAAAAGCGTTCCCTAATGTTTTCGTAAGTTTTTCTCTTTGAGAGAAAATTCAACCCCACTTGTAATTTTGACAGTCTTTTCCATTTTTACTACAAAAGTACAGACCTAATATGCACACGCATGCATCTAATATCGGTTTTGTATGGTAGGTACCAGAACTACTTGACCGACATAGCTCATTTTCAATACCAACCTGGGGCCCTAGTCTATATTTTGTTGCGAAAATCAAATTTTCCGAAATCGAATATTTGGTACTCTCTATTTCGAAAGCGGAATGAAATCTCCAAATGTCAAAGGCATTGATATACGGAAAATCGAACAACGAAAAGCAATTTTGAATAGGACACTACGTGACAAACAAACAGACAGACGGGCATGGCTAATTCGATTAAAAATTTCATCCTGATTCAGAATATATATACTTAATGGGGTCTCCGGTGCCTCCTTCTTGGCGTTACAATTGTAATGCCAAAGTGAATACACCTTCCCGTGGACTGTGGAGGGTTTAAAAATGAAAGTTCATTCAAAAGACAGCTACGATTGACTGCAAATTCCAGCACTGGATTCTCGTCCTCAACCGACTTAGCCTCAGATGAGCTTAATCCTCCATTAGGCTTATCCACATGTTTTTAGTGGCAGTTAGAGCTCAGTGCTTTTGCGGCTTGCGGCAAGGTATTCGACAGGAATACACGCCATCGAATGGACCCATAACCAGATAAGATAATACAAATCGTCCTATGGGTGAACCTTTTTTTGTAAACTTATTTATTGTCTGCCATATGCCGCATTTCGAGGTGTAATTTCGTTAACTCTAATATAAAAAATTGAAAATCGGCCGTGGCGTGATAGAACGTACCTAAGTCAGCGAATACAATTTCATACACACAATTCTTTGTACCTTTTAAGGACATTATATGAGCAAATGAACTAATTTTACGTATTATAAACCCAACACTCTAATACTGATTGTTTATTTAAAACCTAATAAATATGCATTTCGTTAACTTAATTCTATATTACATGCAGGTATAGCACAAAATGTCAAATATGAAAATTACACAAAATTTGAAAAGCTCTTATTGCGATGGAACTAAAGTGATTTCTCAAAAGTGGGAATTTTTTCAAATAATATTTAATATATTTTTTTATTATGTAATATAAATAAATAGGTAGTTGAAGGCATTAATATTAAAAAAAATCATTTACATAACTACAAATAATTATCATTGCAACCAGTGTCTGTTTTATAATGTTTTCCTAAAATTTCTCACATTGAGATTCGGAAAAAAATTTAGTCACTCGGAACTAAAGTCACATTTCAGGCAGAATAATAACAGGACTGTATGGGGGTAATCCAGCTTAAGCCAATGTGCGAATTTTGTCAATTTTTGGCCAAAATACTTTTATTTCTGTTGCCTGCAAATTGTTCCTGAATATGAGAAACACAATTTAGCCCACAAATCGATGCTCGAACTCGACCGAACCATTATGACTAATTTATAGTAAAATTAATATAAATAAATTAAATACTGAAGATATTTACGATTGACTAGACTAAATATTTGGTTACAAGAGCTTAGAAACACACGTGTGTCGAATATAATGTTTCTACATTTAGTTTTAACTTTTAACCTCTGATTATTACTTGTTGGTATATGAAGTGTTTTTCTATTATTATTTCTATACTCTAATTTAGAAGTATTTGTTCGTATAAGCAATATTAAAAATTCAGAAATTATAAAATCAGGTGTAGAAAATGTAGAAAAAATATCGTGTATCATAATAACAATTTTTACATATTTGTTGTTTTGTTTTTGTATATAAGGTACATGATAAAGAAATAGATTCACTCGACTTTGTTTTATTTTTAAATATTTGTTTGTTAGTAGATGTTAAAGTTTGGAAGAGGTGGTGTTTTGTTTTTCGTAGTTGCAAGTATACAGAAAAAAAAATTATGATTGAATACAATGGCCTTGAGAGGTTACTTTATGAAACTTGAGTTTTCACTTTGAGTGTACATTTACCAGAAGAAATTCATTAAAAATGAATGTAAGTTCCTTCGTTTGAATTATAATGTATTTAAAAAAAGGAACGTGGAGGTTAGCAACTTCTTGCGTACACCGACTATACACCGCTGTCGCTAAAATGGGCAAAAAGGGAAACCATGTTTATGGTGTCAATAAGAAGCCACAACTAACATCAAAGAATTGGTAACATTTTACATTTTATGCTTTATTGATCAGATACCAAAATGTTGCAAAAGGCTGTCGCTATTCGCCCACGTTGATGAGCGATAAGCTTTGAATTTCGCCTTCTATTTTTAGTCCTTTATACAGACATATACGTAGGTAAGTTGCCAATAAACAATCACATTTTATTTTTACCTACGTATGTTCTATAATATTCTTGGGTTTTGAGCATAAGCCTGCATTTTTTGGTCTGCTTTGCTATAAAATTGTCCAAATGATACGAATCGCACAAAGCCATTGTAATGCTAATCGGAGCGAAAATTTCTTACAAAATTTACTCATTTACTCTATATAATATAAGGCATAATGTTCAGAAAATTGATTGGCTGAAAGTAATCAGCAGAGTGTAGGTGGAAAGCAACCGCATTTATTCGACGGCGTGGTTCGTTTGTATACGTTTTCTGAAGTAGTAATTGCAACGTTTAGAAAATTATTGAAAACTTGCAGAAAAATACCCGCAATATATGCTTATAATTTACACATTAAACTAACTTACAAAGACAAACAATGTTTATAGCCAGAGTGACAAAATTTAGGCTGTGTTTGCTTTTCTCTTAAAAATAAATAAATAGGTTCCTATACAGCACAATTAACTTTTGAAAAACTATTGAATAAGCTAGTGCACACTCAAAGTATACGTTATAGTTTCTCCATTCCCTCGGAAATGGAAAAATTATTTAAATCTACAGTACGTACCGGTTCGTGGTTAGACATTTCCAGTATTTGTTTGGTTTAATCGTTACTAGTTCTAGGAGAGAAAAACAAAAGAAAATCTCTTTTGTATTGTATCCAAATTTCTGTTGAGGCACCTTTTTATCGTGTCTTGAGTGTTGTTCGCTTGATTTTTTGGGAAAATCTGCAGGTTAAAGCTGTGTCCCTCTCCGATCGTACAGGTAAAAAACCGTTACGTAACTTAGGGGACGCAACCTCTGTCTAAATAGACTATCAATCTGATATCATCGACAAGCATTTGTAAACTTTTTTTTCAGCTTTCGCAAGAGAAAATACAATTAAAAGAAAGCGCGCACACAAAACATATGTCACTACATATAACTTAATCACTCTTTTTCGATTCAATTGACGATGACGGGTTGCTCAAGTGATGCTCAATCATATTGAGCGGTCCTTGCGCAATGAACATATATTGCGATGGAAAGTCCCAAATGATTGTGAAATGGAAAAACATATTAGCCATAGCAATGATGTACTCGAACAACGCAAACCAACTGAAAGCTGCACAAACAAAATTTAATTAATTATTTTGTAATCAATTGAACGCCAATTTGGCCTACCTAAATCGTGACAGTAAAATCTATGTTTGGCAAAAAACACCAACAAACCAATCGTACTCAAGATTGAAATCACAAAGAGAATCTTCTTCCACTTAAGAGAGTCCTTTTGTCTTTCTGTAATACTCGCGTCGTCATGAAGGATGCGATATAGTTTAATTGTGGCCAACATGTGACACAACGAACATGTCATAAAGGTAATGAAGATCTTCTCGTGAAGGGCTGCAAATATATATAGAATTCGTTAAACTTGTAATACAGAGAAAGGGATAAACTCACGGTAATTTTCTCGATTTGAAATGTACGTTACTCCACCAAGTGATGCCACTTCGACTGCATTCAACCAGAAAACGAGGCTCGTCAGAAGTTTTGCCTTCTTTATTGATTCTGGCGAGTTCAGTTTGTCAATTAGGCTACGATAGTAATTGCGGTATACAACTGCTATAGGAATTCTGGGACCTATGTGCAAAGCGATACTGATTCTCCAAAAGTAGCGTTGCGGACTAACTCCAGTAATTGCACTTATCGATGGAATTATATTATAAACCTGTGCAATAAGAGAGTGGAGAGTAATTTTAATTTAAGAAATTTAAAGGCTCTTTAGTTTTTCAATTTCACCTTAAAAAATTTAATATTTTGTAGGTCAAACCTTACACCTGAAAATATCATTTTAAAATTCATAGTAATTTGAAAGGCCTATAGTTTGAATCATTATTGTTGTCAAATATGTTGTGATAACTGCATTCATTGTACATATTATTATTATTTTTAATTTATAGATAATTGTTTCTGTACATAGGTTTGCTTTGCTTATTCCAATTAGTAATTCGGAAGAAGTATCACCGCCTTGACCAATATTCCAACCGAAATGACTTAAAGTAACAGGAATTCTTTTCAAAATTCTGTCGTAACAAATTACAAACATTTTCTTAACGCATCACAATACAAGTTACGAACACGTGCGATACTCAAATATTAAACGATCAATAAATAATACTAATAAATAATAGTAAAATAATAATAATAAAATTATTTGAATTATAACGCAGATTTTATTATAGAAATACACATTGTTGTTGTTACTGTTATCGGGCTCCCGACCAATGAAGAGCCTCTGCCTGAGAAACTGCAGCCTTTTATCCTCTACGATCCCGGGCACGCTGCTTCCAGTTGTCGAGACCAAGCGCTCTGGCATCCGCAATGGCTTGGTCTTTGAAATGGATGTTTGGTTTTCCTTGTCTTCTTGAACCTGGGGGCTTCGAAGATCCTCTTAGCTGGAGCATTATTGTCCATTCGCTCGATGTGGCCGAGCCAATGTAGTCGACGTGTTTTGGCTTTTTTGACTACATCCACATCTTGATACAGCTCATAGAGTTCGCGGTTGTACCTTCTCCTCCATTGGCCCTCCTCGCACACAGGACCAAAAATCCGCCCAAGTATTTTTCTTTCGAAGGAGCCCAGTATCAGCTCTCCATTCTTGCTTATCGTCCAGCACTCGGCGCCATTAAGCAGAACTGACAGGATTTTGTAGAGCACACATTTCGTCCTTTGAGTTGAGAGTTTTGAACACAGTTGTTTTAGAAAACCGAAGTAGCAACGGTTTCCTAGGGTTATTCTTCGCCGGATCTAGGGTGACATTCGTGGAGTTCATGTTTACTCCAAGGTAGGTAAACTTCTTAACTACCTCGAAGTTGTTGCTATCAATAGTGACGTTTTGTCCTAGGCGGTGGACAGATGCTTGTTTGTTTGTTGATAGCATGTACTTAGTCCTGTCCTCATTTACTTCAAGGTCAACGGATTTCACCTGTTCTTCAATCGCCGTGAACGCTTCTATCACGGAACGCTGGTAGCGACCGATGATGTCAATATCGTCTGCATAGCCCAGCAGCTGGACGGATCTGTTGAAGATAGTGCCTTCCGTGTTGTCACCTGCCCTGCGCACTATCTGCTCCGAGATTAAAGAAGACGCATGATAGCGCGTCTCCTTGCCGAAATCCGGTGCAAGTTTGAAATAGATCGGAGAGGCTGCTTCTAAACTGCACGTGTCAGCGTGTGTTTTCCAGCGTTATGCGACATAGCTGAATCAGTTTTGCCGGGAATCCGAATTCGGCAATCGCCAAATAGAGCTCCTGACGATGTATGCTTTCATACGATGCTTTGAAGTCAAGATCAATAGGTAGTGAGTTTTGACTTGAATTGAAATTCGTTGGTCTTTTTCAGGATTTGCCTCATTGCGAAAATTTGGTCCATAGTCGATCTGCCGGGCTGGAAGCCACACTGGTACGTGCCGATTAGTGTGTTGCAGAACGGTTTAATACGTTCATATAATATTAATATATATATGTATATGTATTAAAAAAAGTAGATTTATCTCACGACTAAAATTGTTTGGAGCATTTCATTCTCCAAGTACCTGCACTTTACAAGATCTTGTATAACAGTTTTTTTCTTTCCAGATTTGAAATTAAACATTTGAATTTGGCATATCCGTTATAGCTGCCTCGCAGGGTAGTCAAAGTTAATACTTTAATCTTGTAGTAGGTGGTAGGTATGTTTGACTTGGGTCTAATACTAAAGTGCATAGGATTAACTATAACTGAGTTCGCACTGACAATGAAATCCTGTGTTTTCCAGGTGAGCACTGGGCGCAGGGATGCCCTAATTAAGTACTGAGATGAACGGTGATATTCGGCCCTATCATGGTATCCGTTCGGAGAGTAATTTTTTCCATGAAATAGTCAATTGAAAATTTGTTTTGTTTCGGAAATTTCAAAATGTATCGCCGATTTAAATGACATTTCTTTCGCGAGCTAAATCAGTGGATACATTGGCCGCGTTCCATTGCCCGCTAGATGACTAGCGGCATGCCAAACTCCATATAAAAAAAACTGACATTTCTCAATATGTGCTAGAGCTCTAGCGGGCATTTTCTTGGCCGAGTATAACAAACAAAATTGTACGTAGTACGTATAACACACAATATTGTTATACCCGACTGACAATTAGTGTGTCCCATCTAGGTATATGAAACGAATTTTGTGTGCGGAACAGGATCCTGCTTTGCTAAACTGCCTCGCTAAATTTTATCTCTGTCGACATTTTTGTATGGCGATAAAATTTAGCGCGAGTAGGATACTGGGCTTTAAACATCAAAATCATTTATTAAATCAGTTTAAGTGTTTTCGTTTGTCATTCTTTTTTGGACGTAAGAACTTACGTATGTCACTCTCAAATGTTTGTCAGACGTTCGGGCGCATTGGAACAAAACACACAAAAAAACCGTTACGTATTCTGATCGCTACAACCGTGGTCCTAATTCAATAATCCCATGCAAGCAGTTTATTAAATAAGTACCTTAACTCTATTAATAATAATTTTATTGACATTTATGCTTACACGTCACTTCACAGGTATAAAATCAATATGTATTTGTGCTGCAAATAAATATCATAAACAATAAAGTGCGCAGAATGTCATACCGCTGTAACAGGTAACAATCAATTTGATTCATTGCGACGTTGCTAGCTAACCCCTCGCTTGAGCTGATTAGGTACTGTAATAAAAAAAAGCATCTCTTATACAGCGACATCAATTCTCAACGTCGACAGTCGGTCTCATTCAATATAGATGGCAATTATTTTTTTGGAACAGACTACCTATTCAAATTAATCACAACTCGCGCGCTATTACACTTCTCTACTTTGTATCTGTTTTAGGTCTGTTTGTTAGAAATGTCATTTCATTACAAAACAACCCCCATAGCAATTACCCTTCTTATTAGACACCCGCCCCACATTACATTATTACGTATGGGTATGACGGATTTGTGTATAGAATATGTGTTACAGCACAGAAAGCTACTACATCTACTATATGTACTTTAATTACTTACTCGGCAATGTGTTTCATGGACCTCATCTGCTTGGAAGACATACGCGGAGACAAAACAACACAACAATGTGAACAGCGGAAGCATTGCGGTTACAACACAGATATCATGGAAGCTGGCTAGGAAATGTATAACAAACTGCAACGTCGGCACATATGTACATGAAAATACAAAAAAAGAATAAAATCACGAATGTAAACACAACCCAATGGGAAATCTTAAGAATACACAAAATAAGAACAAAATGTATACAAAAATCAATAACAATAAGAGCGCGATGCTATTACAATTTTTTTGCTTGGCATCTCGAATTTAGGACGTGTGTTATGTAAAGTCACAAAGCCTTTAGTCCTGTAATAATTGCAAAAAGGATTTCCTCTCGGGAAAAATCATGTTAAAGTACCTTTTCTGGCCTGTTTGCATCTTTCTTATTGGGATTCTCAGCGTTTGTACTATGAATTTCATCATTCGTCATGTTGTCCCAAAAATGTTGAGTCTCGTTATTCCCTTAGTAATATTTGCGCAATTGAATGGGTAACCACTTTATTTATAAACTTATTGGGAAATCGAAGATCAAATCATTTTTCTTCGAATAGGTATATACATTTCACTGAAAAACCGTTTTTAAAGTGTTATACAACGAATAATTGCACTCTTGTTTGCTTTTGTTACTAAACTGTTATTAACGAAATAGAATTGAAATTGTGTAAGTTTAATTGTGCGTAAAGAAGGAAATGTTATAATTTTCTTTGGTTGCAATTTTACTCGTGTTTTATTTTGCGGAGGCGGAAGAAAATTCGATTTTTCCACCGCCGTATTCGACAACTTCTATATTTGAGTGTGTGTGTGCGTATTATGAATCCTGTCAGTGCTGAGACTTTTTTTTTTTCTTTCTACAGAATTAGGCGACATCTGCGTGGTAGAGTTGTAGTTCATTCGGAAAGCATGGTTGACATCTGTGAAAAGAGTTACCATAGCTCATTTGTTGATGATGTCGCTTTAAATGATGTCGTTTAAAAATTGACTCATGGAACAACTATTGGCGTATTTTTTTGGGAAATGATTATAACAAAACCAAAAGTGAGTATAACAATTTTGCATGTAAAACCAAAAGTTATACAAAACTAAAAGTGAGTATAAAAGTCTTGCATGCAAAAGTAAAAGTGAGCTAGCTATAGATTCTCAAAAAATACGCCTTATCTCAGCAAACTGAAGTAAAGTTGTTATCTTTAGCAGACAATTACGACAGCTACACTCTGATTGACACTTCCGAGACTTACGCCCACGCAACGTGTAAAATTTGTGTTTGCTAGCTAAGTAACAAGCAAACTAATTTAACAAACAAATAAGCCAGCAGACGTCAAATGACACACAAATTTGACTCAATTGCTGTGTATCGGGTTGAAAGCTTTAAGACAACGTCTATTAATACGCGAGTTTGTTCATAGAATGAAGGTTAGTATTTATCCCAAGAGAAAGTCACTTTAGTAATTCAAAATTTGTGGGTTGTGACTAAAGTTTGCATCAAGAATGTTTCAATTCGCGGAAACTATTTTTGTTGTATTAAATTTTTATTTTTAAAGCAGAAATTATCCTCAGAATATATTACGGCTCTTATTTATTTACTTCTACATGATTATCAGGTACTTTTATCTTTTTCCTCAACCGACTTGGAGTGAACAACTGGAGGCATTTGTTGTTGCTAAGGACAGCGCTAACATTGAGGCATTATGGTTCTTGCCGAATTTTAAGCGCCATTTTAATTAAACTAAAGTAATGATAAATAATGCACTACTGCCAGGTAGTTGTGCATGTCTATATTGGCCGCTCGGTCAATAAATGCAGTGCGTCTTTCGTAACATGATCAAAATTGACCAATTTTCAGTTGGTATGAAATACAACGCTACCACCCAGACTGTCAGTAACTCTGGTAACCCTGCACACAACTGTCAAACTTGCCGTGGACCTCTTTGCAATAAGGTTATGAAAAATCGAAAATCTAAATCATAAAAATGAATTCGCTAGTTAAGCAATTCTCGGTGCTCTGTCTAAATAGGCAAATTGTAAATACAACAAAAGTACTTATCCCTGCGTGCTCGTTTCACACAACCAACAGTTTGGACAGAAAATGGAATAAACACAACGATGGGCCACAAAAGTGGCTTCTCAACAATAAAATTGTCTATCCACCACAGGCACCCGAAGAAGAGCCACGGAAAGCGGTAGTTACATAAAATTCTAGTAAACACCTTTTTTTTTTACAAATATCCCATCTGCAGTATGTGTGCCATATGACGACAAACATCAAATACAGTCCCGACAAGATGTGGTACATTGCCTCATTGGTTCGAGGATTGTCGGTAGATGAAGCTGTTAGGCAGTTAAATTTTGTGCTCATGAAGGGTGGCAAGTACGTTAAGCAGACGATTCTTGAGGCGCAAGAAATGGCAACTAAAAGGCACAATGTTGAATTTAAAAGCAATTTATGGATTTGTAAGTAGTACAACTTATTCATATTCTGGGTGATCGCAGAATCCGTCGTATTCGGAATTTTGCTACGAACTCCGAAAAAACTATCACAGAATCCGTCGTAATGAACATTTTTGCTACGAATTTAATCCGTCGTAGTGGAAATGCTTGCTACGAATTCTGTGATATTTGATATTTCTTTCGGGGTTCGTAGCAAAATTCCGAATACGACGGATTCTGTGATAACCCAGATTACTTAATTTTTAGTTATGGCCAACTTTCTTTTCATTTACATTTCAGCCGAATCCTTTGTGGGTAAGGGACGTTATTTTAAAGGAATGCGCCGCCATGCACGTGGAAGAAGTGGTGTAGTAGAGTACAAACATGTTCACTACTTTGTCCGTCTGGAGGAAGGTGAACCGCCGAAAAATTACTACCTGCCACATCCATTAACGCCAGAGGATCAATTCAACAAATGGATGGAACAGATGCGAAGCAGGAAGGTTATCAGTTCCCTGTAAACCTGCCGCAGATTACATTTAGGTGTGTTTGCTAGCCAGTAGTAATAAAGTTGTTTTTCCAATTCCAACTGATAGTACCTTTAAATAATATTTAACAAAGGAGCCCCAATCGTGACTGTCGTCGCCGATGTTCTTTCCGTTCCTACCAAATTTATTTAGGAACGATATACCTTGGTATTATGCAATCGCATTTATTCAGCCAATACAAACAGCAGCGGTTGGCTTATTTAAATTAAATATTTTATTCTTTCGTAAACAGTTACAATCCTTTAACAATCTGCTAGTTTGGGTGTAAAGAAATCGTCCACAACGTATAAAACGTGCCTCAGGATCAGAAAAAGAAAAGGGAAGGAAAGAAACAAAATCAGGAAATGTCTACATTTTTTCTTAGAATGAATTTGAAAACTATGATGGACAGTGCTCGCAAGAGCGCTCTCTGACATCAAATTGATGATCAGGAACGCGAAGACATCATTCCGCCACCCATTCGGCGCTTCTTCTTCTTTTTGGCAGTGAGGCTCTCTTGTCCGCTGTCGGTGTTCGAACAACTGTCACTGTCATCGTCGCTAGATGACGACGATGAGGAAGATGAACTGGAATTGCTAGAACTGTCAGAAGCGAATCCGGTGCTTTGATCGATATTAATACTTTCGGCAACTTTAGCGAGTTCAGGCTCCTTTTCCTTAAAAGTAAGTTCCAAGTCAGAAAAAGCGGATGTTGATAAGCAAAATACTTACTCGAAGTACACGCAGCCACTTGCGAGACAGTTTTGGCCGGCCACGGACTGTTTTATGCCAAACTATGGGAAAATTGGTTCGACTACAGAAGTTCTGGGTTACAGCCACCGTGTCGTCAAGGTTCAGCACAACATGCCACCAACCGCCTGGCACAAATACAGTTTCGCCCGGTCCCTGCAGGATCTCTATCTATAAGAGTATGTATTTATTTTCGAAAGAGCAGATCAAGTATCATGCTTCTACTCACTGGTGCATATTCAGGTGGCCAATCGGCTGCCTTTGTCTTTGGATAGATAACACTGAACCAGGTTATTGCCTCATCGCGCTGCTTCCCACCTAGAGCGCCGGGAACTTTTAGCATTTCCTTTGGTGTATTGGTCGGGAATAGGCACCATCTCTTATGTCCAAATACAAGAGCATTCCAAGCGCTTGTGCCTAGCGGATCAATGTGTATGCCTGTCCCCGAACGTGCAGGCCCCATTACAAACCACCTATATGGTGGGCGGCGCTCCTCACCAGAATACTTGAACAAATCGTCTTGGAAATATTTCGGAATCGCATAGTCATCGAGTAGTTTTTTTCGTCGATGGTGCTAGAGGAATAACTCAATAACTTAGCTACAAGGAAATTGATACGTACGACTGCTTGAGCTCACCTCCCCAAAGCTACTGTCGAATATGTAAAGTGGACTGTCATCCTTAGTGCTCTTCATATATTCCACATAGTATTTCATTTTCATCTTGACACTATAGCCTTCATTATCTTCGCCGCACTTAAACTTTTGGTTCCTATACTTTTTAACGAGTCGGCTTACTGTCCATTTTTCTTGAGCCTTCCAATCATCCTGAAGTTCCGTAATAACGACGGGCAGGTACGGTTTCTCGAATTTATCGATGAATGTCTGACAATCTGCGTGCTTGCCATTGATGCGCTCTACATTGTCAGTGAATTGTGTAAATTGTTCGAAACGATCGACATAGCGCAGAGCGGTCCAAGCCTCTTTGTCACCCAATTCTGTAAATTTGTATGTTTCTAGGTTAACCTTAATGGGTACAAAAATATAAGATCCCAATTACCTGGTCGGGCTTTTCTCTTCACTTCTCGCAGCCGTTTGCGTGAACGGCGTGGCAGTTTGAAATCCTCGGACATTATACTATTGAAAACAATAAATTAACTGCTTCAAGTTGAGCAAATAAAACACAAAAAGAATAATTTTACTAGGGGGAAATAGACGCAAAAAGAATTCTGCCTCCAAAGCTGAGTCAAAGTCAAGAGGAAAATGAAAACTGTAGAATTTGACGGCTTTTACAATAGTGTGCGTGCGTGCAGTTCAACAAATGAGCAATGGCGGGTGTGGGTTGCGCGTTGCCAGATGCTACAGTATCTCTGCTGAATGGATCCACTTAGAAATGGATCAATCCAAAGGCATACATCATGCTTATAATTGCTATACCAATATAGCAAGTAGGTACCTTTGTCAGTTACATATTTCGGCCAAATTATAAATTATTCTGTTTTTCTATGATCTTGCGTGATCTAAAGGGAAATAAAAATATGCAAAAGTACCTAACAATGTTCTTCTTTCATTATACAAAATTGTCTGAAAAGATAAAATTTTGCAAGGCAGATTAGCCAAGCACTCTATTACGACTTCATACATATTAAACACACTAAACGTCCGTCGTGTTCGGGTATGACAATGCTTTATATTTACGTATACCTTCTACGTACAATTTCAATATAATCGGTCTTAATTGATTTATTCAGTAAAATATGTACTTGAAAATTGAGATAAGTGTCTAGCAAAATAAAAACTGAAAACATTTCAAAAACAATTATTTGCCAAAAGAAATTTTGAGCGTTTATCTGCGCTTAGTCCAAAGATCCATTCCACACGTTTGCTTTAATTTATATAGAAGAAGATTGCATTCTTTTTGGCATTGTAAGCATTGCTCTAAATTTTGACAGGTTTTTAGTGCTTTGCTAGGAAAAGTACTGAAATAGACTTACCTAATAGACGTAAGTCTTACATTGTTTCCTTTTTAAAACGTATAGTAACATTACCAAAAATTGGAAATTTTTATACATATTAGGCCTGTTTTATTGGCAATCTATCTCAGTGAAGTAAAGTAATGTAGAATCTTTAACACGCAATTACAACAACTACAAACTGTTTGACACTTTCGAGACTCTATATAGTTGTTGTAATTGCGTGTTAAAAATTCTACTTTACTTTACTTCACTGAAATGGATTGCCAATAAAACAGGCCTATTGTTTTCCTTTTTTTTTTTGTACCAATAGAACGCGACATGATAATCCCAAAAGAACACGCCATAAACATCAATTTCAAATATGTCAACCATATGTCAAACAAAATTTCAGAAAATTTATTTTTGAAGCCATTTTGTTTACATTCTTGCTGTATATTTCCTACAATATTTCTGCGAAATAATAACCGAATACATTGTAAATATGCCGCTTTTCCAATATTCAGAAATTGTATAAAAATACCTACAAGAGTAGAGAGTGACAGAGTGGAAGTTCTAGGTATCGTAGAAAAATGTCTGTCAAGTTGGACGACACAGTGTGCCGCGTATGTTTAAGTTCCTCTGGCAACATACCAATCTTCGATGGATGCGGCAAAGATGATCAATTTCGATACTGCACTTCTTTGGAGGTATGTGAATATTTTCTAATAAACTTGCAGATAACTGCTACTATCTTTTATTTAGGCGAACGTAGACGATGGACTTCCGTCTAAGCTCTGCAAGAAGTGCAACGATCATTTGAAGGTTGCCTATGATTTTCGATTTCAGGCAATTTATGCCGAAAAATATTTCAGAAAGACCATATTTTTGCCTTCGTTCAAAAAAGAAGATAATGGAGGAGCTGCAGAGATCTCGGATGTGCGCAATTGTACAGATGAGTTGGATGAGAATATGGCGGAGATTGATATGTTGCTAGCAATACACACTGAAACCGTTGACGAGGATGATGGGGACAATGACGATATGAATAACTCTGGGTTCTACGATGATGACGATAGTGTCGATGAGAATAGAAAGCATGTTGAAGTCATTGGTATGGAGACATTTGAGAAAGAGCAGCGTGAGCAAAAGGACCAGAAAGTTAAAATTGAAATAGCTGCTGTCCCTCCACCACTCGTCTCATCAACGGTATGTACTACAGAATATGTGCAACCAATTCCTGCAATAGGCATACCCACGGAATCCCCACAACCAACAACAACAAGCAATAATACGGCGCCTAATGCAGACATAAATGCCTTACAACAGTATACGACGTCAAGTCCTTTTTCCACGCAATCAGTGCAAGATGTCCAGATCGAACATGAAACTGAAACATCCCTCCAATTAGAGATTATCCCAATCATGAAGAATGATCCATCCACGTATGACTTTAGTACTACTGCTACAGTAAACAACGTCTACAATGCATACAATGAACCGACCCACATTCAGTACCAACAGCCTATGGCTATGCACCTGCAATACGAGCAACCTGCTGTGTCATTGCCCATGCAGGAATCTGTTCCTGTGTCGGACAACTATGAATTCGCATATCAATCACAGTTTCCTACGTACACCGCCCAAACAATCGAAATTAGACCTGAGGATCAGACAATCACATCAATTCAGCAGGAGCAGTCAGATCAGATGGTCGCAATTGTTAGAACTGAAATTCAACCCGATACCACCACAAAGACTGAAAATCTACTAAACCCCAAACCTAAAAAGGGCAAGCGTGAAGGACCCGGTCGCAGGGACAAGATTGAGTGCAACATCTGTGGAAGCATCTTTACACACTTAAACTCGCTAAAGACCCATCTCCTTAAGCACTCCGGCGAGAAACCTTTCCGATGTGAGTTCTGCGATAAGGCGTTTGCCAGAAAGACTGTCCTCAATATCCACCGCCGTCTGCACACCGGAGAAAAGCCCTACCAGTGCCCACTTTGCTCGAGTGCGTATGTGACTAAGGAAGCCCTAACCGTAAGTGTATCAATTCTCTGTTGTATTCACTGACTTCAATTTTCTGTTGCAGCGCCATCTTCAAAAAGATCACGAACAGGAAGTGGGTGCCAATTTCCGCAAGGACAAGGTCTCCTACATCTGCTCCATATGCAATAAGTCGCGCTGTTCTAAATACTCGCTGGCGTCGCACATGAAGACACACTCGAGCGATGCTAAGGCCCGACGCAAAATAGTTCGACGAAAGAAGGAGAAGTCCGAGGGCACCAGTGGTACCACAGCTAACAGCGCACCCTTAAAGTACTCGTGCAAAATCTGCCAGAAAGGTTTCCCCAACAAATGGGAACTTAGTACACACGCTGAGTCGCATGACATGCACAAGACGTTCGAGTGTGACGTCTGTCAGCGAACATTCGAAAAAAAGTTCCAGTTACTGT
The DNA here is from genome assembly GCA_949372485.1 of Cheilosia soror. NCBI lineage: Eukaryota > Metazoa > Arthropoda > Insecta > Diptera > Syrphidae > Cheilosia > Cheilosia soror. The sequence continues at coordinate 101,187,621 of OX443563.1, forward strand.
ACCACCTGCAGACGCACGATGGTGGTGATGAATTGGTGAAGGCAAAGGTGCAACCATCGATTGAAAAACGAAAAATTTCGAGCGAAGTAACGGAGCAGGCAGAACAAAATGAACCGCCAACTGAAAAAAAACCAAAAAGGAAACTCTCAGCGAGAAAGCGGCGGAAAAGAAAAGCGAAAAATGCGAATGTTGCCTGCGACGAGGCAGATGAACCACTTGAAGAGGAAGAAAATGACGATAAAAATGATAAGGACTTTGAGCTGGCAAAAGCTGATAAGGACACAAAGAAGAGGACAAATCGCGCACAGCGCGAAAACCTCAAAGCACTACGCGCGGGTAGTAAAATTGAATGTCACATATGCGAGGCTATATTTACGCATCCCACATCGCTGAAAACGCACATGCTGGTGCATTCAGGTGAGCGCCCATTCAAGTGCGACCACTGTGATAAGTCGTTTGCAAGGAAAACTGTTCTCAATATTCACCGAAGGCTGCACACTGGAGAAAAGCCCTACAAGTGTCCTCTCTGCGATAGTGCTTACGTCACCAAGGATGCTCTAATGGTATGTTAAAGGGGTTTTCAACTAATGCAATAACCAACACCACTTTTTTTTACAGCGACACATGTCAAAAGACCACGATGATGACAGGGAAGCCGATCGAATTAAATTCACCTGCGGCATCTGTCACAAGGCGATGGGCACCAAGTACTCTCTGCAAGCCCATATGAAACTGCACGAGCAGAACTCAACGACAGAAACGGAAGTTAAGTTCTCGTGCAATACTTGCACTGAATCTTTCGACAGCAAGTCCGACTACACCAAGCACATGGAAGTTCATGATTCTAACCGCAATTTCCAATGTGACATCTGCCAGGTCACATTCGAGAAGAAATTTAAGCTTCTCTTTCATTTGCAGACGCACAAGATCGAGGACCTGCCCTGCAAAAAGTGCAAAGAAACGTTTACAATAAGGTGGGTTTGTTTGCTGTCCAGTTCTCTCAAAAATTAACTTACATTATGGTATTTCCAGAGAGAACCTCATTCAACACATCAAGTTGCAGCATATGGGTCCTCGAAATATGGACTTTCAATGTCCACAGTGCAATATTGGACAGTACGACACCCGTGATCTGAAACTGCACATGTTGAATGCCCACGATGTGAGTATGGGCTCCCTCAACGCCTGCGATTTGTGTGGAGAGAGCTATTCCACTGCAGCCCAATACTATAAGCACATGCACGACAAACATGACACAATCAGCAAAACATGCAACGAATGTGAGAAGTACTTTGACTCGAGAAAGGCCTTTGATAAACACATACTGGCACACTACATGTAACAATGTAGTTCGGTGTGGGTTGCATTTCTTCAGCGGTTGGACACATTGCCTTGTATATACGTATACATAGTTTATTTTTTAAGAGAAAAATCACATCGGGCTGAGCCTGAACCTAGTACATATACACGCAGAATCAAAATCCGAATGGTAATGAATCAAAACGAGTGCGAAAAAGTATCTCAAACTTGTCAAACAACCTTTGAAAAATTTTAATAAAAACTTATCGAATAAAAAAATACGATTGCTGTTTCCACCCTAAAAATGTTGGGGCCACTTCCAGTTTCCCACACCAAATAAACTAATTCCAAACGTCAGGTTGACATTTTGTTATCATCTTATCGTTTTATTTACTTTTTAGTTTTAGGTTTCTTCAAAAAGTTTATTTTTCTTCCCTTTATTCATATTTTTGTTTTGATTTTATATTTGTTAAAATGTTCTAAGTGTTGTGTTACGTTCGATTGCTTGTTGTGAAAAGTTTAGACAATTGCACATGTTGGTTTGGTCGAAAATCAAGTGGCACAGAACCTTTGATATGTAATGTAGATAATATGGCTTTAAGCTTAACAACACGAGGTTGGTTCAAATTTTATTTTGTTTTTCCTTGTTCCGTAGCAATTATGTAAATCAAGTTGTTTTGTTTGGGCTACTTCGTGATAAGGAAAGTAGCTAATTTGTGTAACCACTTGAATTGAAATTGAAAAGCATTTGGGTCAAGGTTGAACCTTATGACGTTTATCGATAAACGTAGTAGAATATATAAGGATATCAATAAGAGATAAAACTACTCCTGGCTTTTAGTGCTGCCAATTTGCTCTATCACTTACGAAAATGGTAAGGTAAGCACAAATGATTAAAAGCCAAAAGTGGTCGTGCTGATTTATAAATAATTGAATAGCCTTGATAAGTAATTTTCTTCTGAATGGTTTACATACACAACCACTGAAATTTCACCTATAATATTGAGAGCCTTAAAAGCCTTTCCAATTTGTTTTGCATAATTTTGCTGGAATAAAATATGTAGGCACTCATGTACAATATCGCGTATATGTTCGCTCATTTTGCGGTTCTTCTATTAGAGGCATATTAATAAGAATTTGAAAATTGGAAAAGGCCGTATTCACAATGGTTTGGGAGCTAAATAAATAAATTCGCGAATTAAAAAGTGCGATCATGCGATCACATGCAATGACTGTCGGTTGCAATTTCGTAACAGATATTTCCTTTTTTTAATTTATATTAAAATTCCAAGTTCACATCACCAAGAATAGATAAACTGATCTCAGAATCATAGTTCTATTTTTTTTAGGTTATTTGGACTCATCCATGTCTGTGGATGGCAATTTCTAAATTTGTATTAATTATGGATTTGGTATTTTTTTTGTATTTTAATTTATAGGTACTACATTTTGGTATTTTCATATTTCAGATTGCAGAAATTAGCAATATGCATTGCGACTAGTCACCATTTAAAAAAATATTTTGCTGCATTTCCCCATTCCGGTTTTAACCTATTTAAATACTGATTTTATGTATGAGCTTGCCAAGAAATAACCCACACATTCGATGGAGCCAATGTCCAATAAAAGTGATTTTGGAAGTTTCATCGAAGAGGACTCCAAACACTCCAATATTCGATTCGATCCAAATCTCGACGAAGATCACATATCCTATATATGTGGATCTGATGTATTAATAGGTGCTTCCGAAACTATAGAAACAGACATTTCTCCACTTGAAATTGACAGTACAAATATTATTTCAAATTCCGATAACTTACAAGATTCTACACATGATTCCGATTTCATTACTATGTCCATGTGCACTCCTTCAATGGAGGAAACAGTTTCTTCTCAGGAGTTTCTTCCGGAGAATCCTTTGGATTCTGCATGCAAAAATTCAAATACCTTAGTAGAAGGTAGTGTCGCTGGCGACCTGTCCCAACAATCTGGGGACAATTTTGGTATTCCAAAGTCGAAAAAAGTAAAACAAACTACTGTTAAGCGGAAAAATCAAGCCGAAAATGTTAAACGCAAGTGCAGAAAGCGAAACTTTGTTAAGCCGACGTGCAGCATTTGTGCATTGGAATTCACAAGCAAAGCCACGTTTAAGGCACATATGTTAATTCATTTGGAAGGACAGGAGGCTGGAACAAAAAGAGGCAGGAAGCCGCATTTTGGCAAAAACTCTAAGCCGACATGCAGCATTTGCTCGGTCAAATTTACAAATACGGCATCTCTTAAGACACATATGCTGATCCATTCTGGCGAACGTCCCTTTCAATGTGATTTGTGTGAAAAGACCTTTGCAAGGAATACAGTTCTCAAGATCCATCGTCGCTTGCACACCGGAGAAAAGCCCTATAAATGTAAACGTTGCTCTAACGGTTTTGTCACAAAAGAGGCATTAGCTGTAAGTTGAAAACTTTATATCATAATTCATATTGCTTTTTGCATAGTTTTGTTTTCTTGATTAGCGTCACGTGATAAAGGATCATCAATTGGAAACGAATGGAGATTCTCAGAAAGAAAAACCAATATATAAGTGTGAGGTTTGCGGTAAAACTCTCTGTTCTAAGTACTCTCTACGGTCTCATATGAACATCCATCGACTGCAGCAAAGTGATGACGCAAATGCTGGTGTGGAGTGTAACATCTGTAAAAAAAAATTTACCTGCCGATATACGCTACAACGTCATGTGTTTGAGAAGCATAACCTACGCGGAATAATCACATGCAACGTCTGCGAAATGTCGTTCTCCAGCAAATGGGAGCATAGCAAGCATCAAGACATACATGCAACTAGTCAAGAATTTCAGTGTGACCTGTGCTCAAAGACGTTTGGTAAGAAATTTCAACTCCTCTATCACTTACAGGTTCATGAGGCTGAGAAGACTGCCCATTTTTCATGTTACCTCTGCAAGAAAGAGTATACCTCAAGGTGAGACCTATTATTAAATGTTCACAAAAAATAATCAATAACTATGTATGGTATACTTCGCAGGGAAACATTCTTGGAACATATTCGTGGCTATGTGGAGTGTGAAATGCAGATTTACTCATGCCCCCAGTGTCACATTTCGTTTTCAGACGCTAGACAGCTGAAGCTGCACCTCAATGAAACACACAAATTACCTGTGATCAGTGACCTCAACTACTGCGATATATGTAAACTATCTTCTTCCGATGCCAATTCGTACTATGAGCACCTGTTTGAAAAACACGATTATGTTGATATCTTGTGCAATGAATGTGGCTGTTATTTTAAGTCTAGGAGGCAATATGATGAGCATTTTATGGCACACTTTTTGTGACACATAGTTTTAATACATACATAATGGTTAATGTAATTTTAATAATAACCGATAAATTTTATACGCATCACAGTTCCATCAGATATCTACAATGTACACTGAGGTATAGGCACAGGAAAGGAAGGCGTGCAAATAAACAATTTTGTTTTATTTACTTTGTTTACATTATTATTTGATTTGTCAAAACTGATCCGGGTTTTTTTATGTCAAATAAAAGACATACAAATTTAATTTTCTAATTTTTTTTTTTTGAAAATTTAATTTTTTGGTTTGTTATTGACAATTCGAGATTTCGCTCCGGGCTCCGGTAGTTGAAACAATCTTCAAGAAAGAAAGACATGAAACTCAGCGTCAAGAATCAAAAAGTTCAAAAATGATGGAGTCATTCAAAAATATGATCCCTTAATTCGCTACAGTCATAACGAGCTGATGAAGAAGTTATACCGAAGACAGAGTAGAACTCGAAGTAATTTCAAGATTTACAACAAATGGGACCTCCACATCCTATGTTCCTGATAAATACGGTTGTAAGAACCTTGAATATTTACGTCTCTGTAATTATTCAATCAGCTTATTTACGGGTTTAGTTTGTCCATTTGCATTGGCGCTATTCTACGATACCGGGAGGCCCAGAGCTTAGCTTCAATGAGGGCCGAGGCCTGTGCTAATTATTACATACATACATACATACATTATTATTTGAATTGTCAAAACTACCATATTATTATGGCATCTTTTAACTTTTTATTATAACAAAAAATAGAAGACCCCACTTATGATAATAATGAACCCTATTCTGCTAACTACAGGCGCAATTTTCTTTGAATATTCACTAATCGCTATTCTGATATTTGCAGGGGTGAACCTGTAATTAGGTAAACAAAACGAAAATTCCACAAAATCTTCATTATGTAATGAGCAGCTGTTTATGATTACGTTAATGTAAAATCGAGACGTGAATGTAGTTAACCCGACAGATAGCAGAATGAGAGTGTTCAGTGAAGGAAATTCGAATGGGTGAATCGAAAGTGCGATTTGCCAGATACATAGCTATCAGTAAAAAAATGCAACCGCTTGCTGTTTTGGAGGATTTAAACCTAATCGTTGTGCTCAACCTTGGTCTTAAAATATCCTGAGTTTTTACTGTGGGCGCAGTAGCGCAGTGGTTAGTGTGTTGGACTGCTGTGCGAGGGATCCCAGGTTCGAACCCCGGAAAAACACAAATTACATCATAAAGTTTTTTCTACTGCGCCACCTCTCGCGAACGTCTGACAAACATCCGAGAGTATGACTGTCCTGAAAAAGCTTCTCAATTCAGCCGTTCGGACTCGGCATAAAATTGTAGGTCCCTTCCATTCGTCCCAAAAATAGAAACTCACACAAAACGAATGGTTGCGAGAGGCTAGGCCTAGGGTGTCTACACGCCTGTTGCGCCACCTATTTATTTATTTATTTTTTACTGTGAAGTTAACTACGATTCTATTCCTGTTTTCACTGCCAACAGTACCTAACTTAAGTTTGAGAGGAGATAAAACCTTAATATTATTTAAAACCACCATAGGATTTGCGGAATAGATGTCTTAAATGCACGAAAGTCAACCTGAAGGTCTGCCTATCACTGCTAGCTTAAGGACTATACTCATATGAGAGCGACCAACTAGGTACCTACCTGCGTACGAACGAATATTCGCCAGGACGCCAGTCCGTTCACATGAACACGGCAGTTGTTCGCGGCAGTTCGCGAATTTCAGTAATCAGTTTTTACCAGCAATTTCTCAAGGTTAAGAATGGACTTTATTTCGCTAATTTGTTGAACGCGAATTAAGTGATGTGGAATACGAATAAACTTTGGACAATTTGCGGCAAGGGTGTTTTCGTTCACGGCAAAAAGTTTGGAATTCGAAATGTCCTTATTTAAACTACCTATAAACCTATTTTCTTAATACAATTTGATGGGATAATTAATTATCCTACTCTAATATATTTATAAATGCCTAAAAAGCGGTTTGTTCGCATTTCAGTAATTCGTTCGTTTGCTCTCATGTGGACCATTCACAATTAGAAAATTTGTTAACATGATTAAAAAGTTCCAGTTACAAATTTTATTAAATGCTAATTTTTTCCCATAGTCTGATGATGAATTAGTGGTGTAGTTCGAAAAAGCTATCATTCATACCAAAGTGACTCTGTCTACGAGTTGTTGTTAATGTTATTCTCTCAAACAATAATTTATAGACTGAAATTCGACAAAATTTCCCAACAGAAATTGTTAGAGCCAATCCCAACTAGAGAGAATTGTTGTTACTCCTCGCTTCTCCACTTACTAGGTGTGTTTTATTGAACATCCGTTTTAGCTTCAGATCCCATCACACTGCATGCCCATGACTTTGATAGCAAGTAATGTCAGAAATGTTAATTACAATAATTATGACCATTAGGCATGTATTCTCTTCCTTAATCTTTCTTCTATTTAAAGCCTACAGTTTTTCCTCAATTGTAATGTTACCCTATATATTTTTCTAAACAACTCACTGAATACAGTCATTTCGGATCTAGTACAATATACCTCTCAAAAGTTCCAACCTTTCAAAAGTTGGTTGTCAAATTCGTCATTGACGTTTCCTATAAGACCGACATCTTTTTCGATAAAGTGAGTTTTCAATTGGATTAGTTGACCAAAATCGTGTATAAATCATTGATATTTCATAAGAAACTGCATTTTAAAGTAACCCGTAATCGAAGTGAACATCATGCCACTTAAGTTAGATATCAAAAGACGACTTACATCGCGTTCGGATCGTGTAAAATGTGTTGATATACATCCAACAGAACCGTGGATGTTGTGCGCTCTATACAATGGCCACGTACACATCATGAACTACGAAAATCAACAATGTGTAAAAGATTTCGAGGTGTGTGATGTTCCCGTGCGTTCCGGACGTTTTGTGGCACGTAAAAATTGGCTTATCACAGGATCCGATGATATGCAGATCAGAATATTCAACTACAACACCCTGGAGAAGGTGCACTCCTTCGAAGCGCACTCTGATTACATTCGGTGTATTGCTGTGCATCCCACTCAGCCACTTGTCCTAACTAGCAGCGGTAAGATTGAAAGCATTTGTAGTTGTTCATTAATTTGCATTATTTTTTTGTAGATGACATGCTGATCAAGTTGTGGAACTGGGAGAAAATTTGGGCTTGCCAGCGCGTGTTTGAGGGCCATACCCACTATGTGATGCAAATTGTTTTCAATCCGAAGGATAACAACACCTTCGCCTCGGCATCGTTGGATCGCACGGTTAAAGTTTGGCAATTGGGATCGAATTTTGCAAATTTCACATTGGAGGGTCATGAAAAGGGTGTCAACTGCGTCGACTACTACCACGGAGGTGACAAACCGTACTTGATTTCCGGTGCAGACGATCGCATGGTAAAAATCTGGGACTATCAAAACAAAACTTGTGTCCAGACATTGGAAGGGCATGCGCAGAACATTTCAGCCGTTTGCTTTCATCCTGAGTTGCCGATAGTGTTGACTGGATCCGAAGATGGTACCGTGCGCATCTGGCATTCGGGAACATATCGCTTGGAGACCTGCTTAAACTACGGATTCGAGAGGGTTTGGACAATTGCCTGTATGAGGGGAACAAACAATGTCGCCTTAGGCTACGACGAAGGTTCCATTATAATCAAGGTTGGCCGTGAAGAGCCAGCCATGTCTATGGATGTGATTGGAGGTAAAATTATCTGGGCCAAGCACTCGGAAATGCAACAAGTCAATCTGAAGGCTCTGTCGGATGAGACAGAAGTCAAAGACGGCGAGCGCTTGCCCGTTGCTGTGAAAGATATGGGCGCATGTGAGATTTATCCGCAAACAATCACTCACAACCCAAATGGTCGGTTCGTTGTCGTCTGTGGAGATGGCGAGTACATAATTTACACATCCATGGCACTGCGTAATAAGGCTTTCGGTTCAGCGCAGGAATTTGTTTGGGCAATTGAGAGCAATGAGTACGCGATTCGGGAAAACAATGGAACAGTCCGCCTATTCAGAAACTTTAAGGAACGCAAAAGCTTCACTCCGGAGTACGGTGCAGAGAACATCTACGCTGGCTACCTGTTTGGAGTAAAAACATCCTCAGGCTTGGCATTTTATGATTGGGAAACGTTGCAGTTGGTCCGACGCATTGAGGTTCAGCCAAGGAATGTGTTTTGGAACGAAGCTGGCACTTTGGTCTGCTTGGCCACCGATGAGTCGTATTTCATTCTAAGCGTTGACACAGGAGCGATTGCTACTGCGATCGAAACCAAGCAGGGATTGGAGGATGACGGCATTGAGACTGCATTCGATGTTCTGGGCGAAGTAAATGAACAGGTGAGGACTGGCTTGTGGGTGGGAGACTGCTTTATCTACACTAATTCAGTGAACCGCATCAATTACTACGTCGGAGGAGAGATTGTAACCATTTCCCATTTGGATCGCACGATGTACCTCCTTGGATATGTTCCCAAGGATAACAGGCTCTACTTGGGCGACAAGGAGCTGAATGTCATTAGTTTCTCACTACAGCTAAGTGTACTGGAGTACCAGACAGCGGTAATGCGACGTGACTTCGAACGCGCAGACCTGGTTTTGCCCACGATACCCAAAGAACACCGCACTAGGGTGTCGCATTTCCTGGAAAAGCAGGGATTCAAATCTCAGGCACTTCAAGTGTCCACCGATCCCGACCACAGGTTCGACTTGGCGCTGCAAATCGGTGAACTCGAAGTTGCCTTGAAACTAGCACGTGAGTCAGATAACCCTCAGAAGTGGTCTTCGCTTGCCGATGTCGCTTCTCGCAAGAACAACATGGCACTGGTCAAGGAGTGCATGCAAAAGGCGAACGATTTCAGCGGCCTTCTGTTGCTCGCCACCAGCTCCGGTGATGCTCAAATGCTTAAAGATTTGGGAGAAGCCGGCTCGTCTCAGGGCAAACATAACATTGCATTCCTTTCGACATTCTTGCGCGGCGATGTTACTGGCTGTCTCAACATTCTCATCGATACCAATCGCCTGCCAGAAGCTGCATTCTTCGCTCGAACTTACATTCCAAGTAAAATGCCGCAAGTGGTGGAACTCTGGCGCGAGGAACTTGCCAAATTCAACGAAAAAGCCGGGCAATCCCTAGCTGACCCCAGCAAGTATGAGAATCTATTCCCTGGCTTAAGCGATGCGCTTCGTGTGGAAGAATTCCTACAAAAGGAACAACAAGAGGTCTTACCTGCGTCTGTAACATCCCAAATTCCCTTAAATATCGATCGTAATCCGCTGGAGGAGATGAAAACCGCAGAAGAGAAGGGAATTTTTGAAAGTAACAGACCCACAGCCGAGGTAGCTGATCACAAAAAGAATGACGACTTCCAAGGTGTCGCGACTCCATCTACCACCGTTGCTGCTGCCCCTCTAAAGGCACCCGATAATGCTGTGGACCGCGATGCAGATATCGATGACGATCTCGATCTGGAGATCGAGAACATTATTCTAGATGATAATATCGATACGACAGATGTGGTTCTGGATGACTATTTGAGCGATGATTAAGGACGGCGTACATCCGCTAAGTATTCATAGTTCTAAATATGTAATCCATAACCACACGTATGTAGGTATGTTTTGTTTTCTTTTTGTTGCTGAATAAGTGCCCAAGAGTAAAATTAAATTTTTGAGAAAGGAAACAATTATCAGTGCACCCGTCTGTGTATTTTTGTCATTTGCATTGATTAGTAAACGTTATATATTTTTTAGTACATTAGAAATATTTGTGGCGTTCGAAACAAAAAAAAATCCCTCAAGACGAATTCATAAACATACTACTACAATTTTATTATTATTATTATCAGATTATTGTAATAAATGAAAACAATAAATTTAACTAAAAATAAAAAATGCGTGTTCTACCTATTATTTTCATGAGATCATGATCAACGCGGGGAGCACTTTTTATTTTGGCTGATGCCTGGTGCAATTTCACCCTGGGTGGTATATTCCAGTGTCAGTAAGCTCCGCCGCTATATCTACTTCAGCACCCTGACTTCTCCTGAAAATTGCTCACCGACCTCATTTCCAAATCCTATGTCGGATAAGCTCAGGTAAGTCGACGACACCTATGATTCAATCTAGTGAATGCATGCAAGATATGTGGCAAGACGGATGGCTTCCACGGGGACACAAAGGCTCTTGTTGTGATTGTCGATCAGAGATCGTCACTTTAGCTATTCGTACGCGCAAAATTTGTTCACTTCCAAGAGAAAACATCGACCAGACATTTTTTGTAATCGATTACAAGCGACTGTCAAATCGACAAATATCGATCGTAATCGACAATCACATTTCTCGATCGATAGTAGTTGTCGCTCAACGATCAACTATCGACATTCACAATAGGGGCCAAAATATCATATCATTCCATAGGAAAAGTACATCCACTTGTCAGAAAGAGTCACCGAAGACCCCATAAGGTATATGCATTTTGAATCGATTCAGCCATATCCTTCTGTCTGTTGAAAACACGATAGGATTTAAAGGAATCGACCTAGGGAATGAAATTTGGTGAGGAGACTTATTTTTCTTTTTACAGTCGCCTCGCCAGATTGGTATTCAAATCAAAATGGGCTATAGCGGTAGTTCTGTTCTGATACCTTTGAGCACAAACCAGTAAGAATAGACCGCCGACTTCCCGTACACCTACCCGATTCCCCCCCGAAAGAATTTCCCTGTCTGTGAATACGTGTAAATGTCAAAATTAATGGTGGCAATGTTTTTCTATGCAATAATATGCGACCAGGTTTTTTCAAGTATGCGTGCGTTAATGGCGCCCCTTTGATACATGAAAAATCCTGGTCTCGCCGGCAGCTTGTAGGCAATGTCCGTTATGTGGGAGGAGTCGACGGTCTATTCTTACTGGTTTGTGCCTTTGAGTCTCTGACCTCTCGCTCAATATTAGACCCACAATAAATTCTCTGAGCTGTTTCGAGTCAAGAGCAGTGATCCCAGACTTTGGAAGAAGGTTATCCCACAGTTATGCCAAAAAAATCCCTTTTATCCCTTGCCAACATTTAAAAAATCCCACATTTATCCCATGAAATAATAGATAAAAAAAGCATGTATTTTATTAAATTCAGTCTTTTTTACTATGAACAAATACAAGTTACATTGACATTAATTATACAAGTTAACAAAAATAAACATATTAAGATAGGTACATTTGTATATAATACAAAAATAGAAATGTGGGTACATCTTACACATTGTTAAAACGTTAAAAATGGAACATAAAACTGCATTCGGCATTAAAATGAAAATAATATTCAACATGGTAGGCTAGGAACCATTTCAACGATGGCAGTCTTATAAAAACTGAGACAGTTTTTCTAAACCTCCAGTTTAGATACCATCAGCATCTAACTCTGTCAAGGAGTCTTGACATTCTTGACCCAAAAATAGACTATCTAAATTATTCATAAAATGTGTGTTGGAATCTCTAAAAATTTTAAGTTTGGCATCCCATGGAAGTTCAAAAAAGTCTGCTTGAACAAACAACCGACACATTTTCAAAACCAATATCTTGCTCTCCCACACAATGCAGTGAATTAAAACCTTTCTGTTTTGAAAAAGTGAGTTGAACTGATTAAATAAAGCAAGTATGTACATGTTTTAAGAAATAGAAATAAGTTCTATAATTTTATTGTTCTTAATGAAACTAGCAAATTAAGAGCAAAAATTGACCAAAGAGTAAAATCCCTTTTTTTTTGTTCTATGAGGTGAAAAATCCCTTTGACCCTTTTAGCTTATTTTAAGTGAGAAAATCCCTTAAAAAGGGATAAATCCCCCGATCTGGTATCACTGGTCAAGAGAGGAACTGCTCGTTACTCGTTATCGTCATTTTGCTTACATTCTTATTTTCTGTTATTTTTAATGAAAACGTAGGTCAAAAACAAAAACTTCATTGAAAACAGAAGTTTTTCGATAGCTATTGCAGTTTTCAAAACGAGCTGTTAGAAGTTGTTTTCCATGAAAAGACCACGAAAACGACTTCCAATCTAGACCGTCGATTGCTCCTACATAACGGACTTTGCCTCCAAGCTGCCTGCGGGCCCAGCAGCGATGCCAACTCAAAAATGTAATTTAGAGCCAGAAATGTGATTTCAGGGCTAGTTCAGGGCCAGACCAAACGACTTAAGTATATTCTACACTGTTTTGACGATTTTAACGTACAAAATGCTGAAACAAAATGTTGGTTTTAAATAATTAACTAAATTTTCAGAGAAAAACAGTTTTATAGCAATAATTAAACGTGCACGGAAGTCGGCGGTCTAGTTCTATGTGGTTTGTGGTTATTAAAGCAGATGCAGAGCAGACACACCTTTTGCAACATTCAACGAGTTCAGCAGACCTAGAGCCCACACAATAACATACGAATAAGTCCATATTCCAAAGGTCAGCAAAATATCCACTATTCTAGTTCAGCAGAACTGCTGATGATTATAATTATTTTATGCAATTAACCATAAATTAAAGATTAGGGGAGTTTAATTACTAAAATATAAGACTAGTCGACACAAACATTTCATAGCTAGTTTCACAGCTAATTGAAACGTCAAACGAAAACTAGTTAAGTGTTTTCATAAACTTTTTGTCGAAAACTCAGTTTTCAGTGCGTTGTGAACTATTAGTTTGCAGCACAAATCAATTCATAGTCCACAAATATAATGCCGCTTTCCATTAGTTTTACTGGAAGATTTACTCATTCTGAAATCTAATGGAACCAGAAACGTCAAAATATGTTTTGTGTGGGCTGCTGCAAGCTGGCTTGTATATAATACCACAAACAAATAATACATTATATTACTTCTGTATGTGATTCTTGAGTGGATTCTGGCTTGAAAACGAGAAGAAACTTTCTTAGAATCAACAGAGGAGTATTTTTTGCTCCAATGGAACGGTTATTTCTTGATTCCGGACGCTCACAGACGCTTCTTTTTGCACAATGGAAAACGACAAGATATTATAATTCATGACCATATGGACAGGGCCTATTTGCAGTGTTTGACTAAATTTAATGTCGTTTTCCATTGGGACCATCAGATTTTTATTTCAGATCTCAGATTTTTCGTGGCGAATGGAACACGATAGGCAGATTGATCTGCTTTTGTAAATGTATTAGTGCATTATTAGACAGTATATCAGCTGTGCACAATTTTTTCGTTTGTCGATGAAAACATACGAATTTAATGTGGTAAATCATATCGACGAAGAATCGAAATCCACAGACCACAGATGACGAGGAAGAAGACGAAGATGATAGTAATTGCTCCAAAATTAAGTCCATGCACATTAGTTACGTTTTTGTTCTGAATAATTGCTTTTCACGAGGCATTTCGTAATTTTGTTTTGAACACAAATTCCGAATGACGTAAAACAGCTGTGCAAGGTATATTGGTATTAGCGAGAGTGTGTGCAAATCTCGAAAATTATCAAGATCTGCAAAAAGTGATCCGAATCAAAAAAAAGATTGATTTTTTGTCCCAATGGAACACGAAAAGTGATCCGGATCAAAAAAAAGATTGATCTTATGTCCCAATGGAAAACCACATAAGTAATAAATAAATAAATAAAATAAATACGCAACAAGTCCATAGGCCTAGCTTCTCACAAAACGTCAGTGAGTTTTTTTTTATTTTTTGAGACGAATGGAAGGGACTGAATTGAGAAGCTTTTCCATTACATTTATTGTCAGGATTGTTTGCATTTTGTTCGGGGATCGAACATGAGACCCCTCGCTCAGTAGTCCCAGCACACTAACCACTGAGCGACTGCCCACTTAACTAAACTAGTAGTTTCGTAATCATAATAATTATCGTTGACCAAACTACATTCCGGATACCCACCCGTTTCCTGGAGAGTTTTAAATTTAACGTCGTGCCAATTCAGTATCATTATCATATATCTCAACCAACTGGTCAATTCACAATATCTAATGACGCCGTACGCATTCACAAAATTTGACAGCTAATACAAAACGCAATGGGAGGGAAATGTCATCCAATAATTTGTTGTCAGTAAAAGCAAGCGTTTGGGAGCGTTTTTTGCCGAATGATTTATTAATTTTGTTGTAAAAACAATGAATTTTAAAGTGGATATTTCCGTGTGCCGAGTCTGCATGAAATCCGAAAATGGTATTTCACTTTTTAAAGACCGCGGCCTAAATGAGAAATTTGTGTACACCACTAAACTCAAGGTACGTACTCTATTATAATAGATTTAGTTTTTCGTTTTTGTAATAAAATGGCGAAGAGAGCAGACTTGCACAAATTATTGTACCACATCATCGTGATTCGTAATACAAAAACAAAAGCCTAAATGCGTTGAAATTGTAAGTTTTTAAAAAGAAAAAAGTAAAATTAAAAACTTCGTTTATTTAGGTCAGTGATGAAGACAGTATGCCAGCAATTTTATGCAGGAAATGCATAGAACGTCTAAAAATTGCGTACGACTTCTGTCGCTTGGCAAATTCCTCGGAGCGACATTTGCGAAAGTTTTTGAACAAAATTAGCACTGACTTTCAGGAGGTGACAAAAACAATACCGGTAGATGACGAAGAATGTGCTTTTATTGATGGTGATGATGATGATGACGATGTCCACGATATCCACGATGCTCAAGCTCTCATTGAAGAGGCTGGAGGATTTGATCAAATCGGTGATCATTCGAGGCAAACAAAATCGGAATCAATTACAGAAGACCTTGAAGTGATCGATGTACAGGAGGATGTTGCAACAAAAACTGAAGTCTTTGAACACGAAATTTACATGGAGGAGTTCCACGAGATCATCCAAGAGGACAATTCTGATACGCACCTGTACTTGGATGAAAATTCCGCCGAGGAGTTGCATTTGTATGAAGATGGTGATGAAATTTTTGACCAAGAGAGACAAGACGAAACTGAATCGAACGTCCCTGAACAGCAAGAGTTAATAATATCCAGTGAAGTTGTAGAGGAGAAGTACCCACAAAGAGCGGCAAAAAAGTCTCCCAAGAAAAGAACTTCGCGTTCCGCTAAAAAACCACATTCGGAGACAGCTGCAAGCAAGCTTGAAGGAAAATCGAATATATGCATCAAATGCAACAAGGATTTTAGCACTAAAACCAACCTTATGCGACACATGACCACACACGATGGTGTGAGGCCATACCAATGTAATGTGTGCGGGAAGGGGTTCACCCAGAACGGGTCTCTGAAGCAACATATGTTTATTCATACTGGCGAACGTCCTCATGTCTGCCAGGTCTGCGAGAGAGGGTTTACCCAGAGCAAGAGCTTAATATTTCACATGCGGCGTCATACAGGGGAGAAGCCCTTCACCTGCGATGAATGTGGAATCAGTTTTCGGCAGAAGGACGGACTGAAGGTTGGTATTTTTATTTTTATTTATATTTTTAAGAGAAACACCATAAAGTTGTTTTACAGCATCATGTTCAGAAGTACCACAGCGGTGCGCCAACAACACCTGAACGTCATGTGTGTTGCGTATGCGACAGAATCCTCTCCTCCAAATATTCGCTGAGTGTGCACATGAGAAAGCATGCCAACAAGACAGATGGAGCTCCTGATGTTGTGTCAGAAAAAAAACCGGATTTAGATTTCGACTCTGAGACAGCGGTGGCAAATAGCAAAGACGAGTTGAGTCGAAGCACACCAGCGCCAGAATCTGAAACAGAACCGCATCCATCATTATCCCCAGATCCAACACCAGAACAGGAAACACGCAGATCTCATTTGCGACCATTGCCATCAAGTGCTGCGTCTGGACAGCGAATGAAGCAATTTCAGTGTGGGAAATGCTTTAAATCGTTTCACATAAAGTAAGTTATCGTTGATATCTAAATGTTGTTCTTATTTGTATTCTCTTACAGGCGAAACCTGCTCCGTCATTTGAGAAATCATGATGTCACCTCTTTGGAGTTGCACGAGTGCGAAGAATGCAAAATCGGATTCGATACGAAACGGTCACTTAAATTGCATCGCCAACGTGATCACAACGACGAGGTCTCCGACCTGAACAATTGTGAATATTGCAACGCTCCGTATGCCACAGTCGCCGAACTTAGTGAGCACATTGCTAACGTGCACGATGCAATCGAACAGAATTGCCCCCACTGCAGTGAGCAATTCAAGTCGCAGAAATTGTACTACGATCATTTGCTAGAGCACGAACACATGTTAGAAGATTAGGTAAAATGTAGAGTACTATCCATTAAAGTAATGACCTGGAATGGCAGTCAAAATTACAAGAAAATCCGTATTGCTAAATGATTTGAAAGTCATAATGCCCTTTTCTGGGAATCAGTAATCGTTATAAATTTAAATTTCATTATCAAACTTGAACTTAATGTATTAGACTCTATTTTTTTCTGTTCTGGATATTGCATTATTGACAAATTAGTTTAGTACTTGTACTAAATCGTTTCGTATTTTTATGGCTACCAATATGTACTATGAATATTGTAAGGTTTTTCTTCATATATACTGTAATACTGTTATCATAGAGTAACTTCTTTTTTGTGCACTTTTCGAAAACTATAATCACAGGAAGTTGATATAAGTTAAGTTAATATAAGTTCATCTATGAAATGAAGTTTTGGTTGGGTTAAGACTTGTACAAATATGTAATAAAAAATATAAGTAATAATAATTGCTGTTTAACGGGCATACGGTATGCCAATATGCTGCGCTTAAATTAATCTTTAACACGTCCGTATGAGGGACAGCAGGAGAAATGTTGATTTTCCGTAAAAGTCTAAACGCATTTATTTGATCTGCCTGCATTAAGTAGAACCATTCAAGCTTAAGAAGTATTCATCTCAGCTTTTTTGGTAAATTCAACGGTTACAAATTCCAGTGAACACATTAATGAAGAATGAAAAAGCTCTTGAAATGTAACGGTTTATTGCATGGAATATCGAAATGTGATTTGAACGCTCTTTGCAGAACGAGTTGTCTCCCAGGGGCCTGAAGCACAAAACCTTAAGGGGAGTTGTACAACAGGTGATGTTTAACAATGGACAATGGTTTTTGTACCACAAAACAACAAGTCAATTTAACAACTAACAATTGTAGTACCAAACCTTAACAATTGGGAAGGTTCTGTACCACAAAACTACAAGTGTAAACAAATTTTAAATTTGCAAATTTGTTATTATATATCCTTTATCTGGAAGATAAGTCATCGCTTACAAAGATTGCTTCCGGACGGTTCTGGACGACCAACCGAAAACGACATTAAAATAAACGACTTCTGTCGCAGCGACGATCTACATAGTCGTCTGAAATGTCAAAAATGTGGATTGTATTTTTCGACGACGATCGTCGCTATTGCGTTTAAGGCATTTTGTGACGACACGTTTGTGGTGGAAATAAATCATTTTTGTCGTCGATAATTTTGTGTACCACCGTGTGATAAAGTGTTAAGAACAGTATGTGTATGTACTTACTTAATTTTTGATGAACCAAAAGATAATAATAGTTATTTTCCAGAATGAAGATAACAAGTAAAAGACAATTTCTACATTTAGTGAACGAAATGGGACGACATAGCCTTAGGTATCTGTGATTTATTTTGGACCACACTCGATAGTCTAAGGCTGAAAACACACCGGATAAAGCAAAACGTGTTTTTTTGTTTCGTGAAACAAGAGAACATGGTTTCTTATGAGACAAAACACACCAAATCAAACGAAACAAAACACACGATTTTGTTTTGAAGCGTTTCGGTTGTGGTTGTCGAAAATACATGCCATTGCATACGAGCAACACACACCGAATACAACAAAACTGTTTCGAATCAGCGTCGTTGTTGATAATTGCATACTTTCTTATGGCGCAACACACACCAAATGAAACGAAACATAAAAACCAAAGCAAATCAGAAAAACATGTTTCGTTGCCGATAGCTGACCTGTTGTTTTTGCGAAACAAAATTTAAAATCCGTTGTTTTTATTTTCTTCTTTCGTTGCACTTTTCACCTTTATTTGCTTCTATGTTTACTCCGTGCGCAAATTTTAACAAATATGGACGTAGATGGAGAAAAATTGATTTTTTTAATTGAGGCAAGAAGCCCTATCTATAATTATAAGGATAAGGAACATGCCAATAAACTTACTATTGATCGTCTGAGTCCGACCACATGTTGAACAACACTAAAAGCACTAAAAGCATCGGAAATTCCGTTTTGTTTTATTTCAACGCACACCAAACGAAACAAGAAAACAAAACGTTTTGTTTTGTTACATTCTGTTTCGCTCGGTGTGTGTTCAAATAAAAAACGTTTTCTTGATTTAAGAATCAAAAACGTTTTACTTTATCCGGTGTGTTTTCAGCCTAAAATACCATTGACATACTATACATGGACTGGTAGCCACAAACCAGTAAGAATAGACCGTCGACTCCTCCCACATAACGGACTTTGCCTACAAGCTGCCGGCGAGACCAGGATTTTTCATGTATTGGTGCTGTACAAAATCAAAGGGGCGCCATTAACGCACGCATACTTGAAAAAACCTGGTCGCATATTATTGCATAGAAAAACATTGCCACCATTAATTTTGACATTTACACGTATTCACAGACAGGGAAATTCTTTCGGGGGGGAATCGGGTAGGTGTACGGGAAGTCGGCAGTCTATTCTTACTGGTTTGTGCTGGTAGCAGCCAATTTTTCGTTGAAGCAAAAATAAGCACTTAGATCTTTTGGTTCACGGCGGAGAGAAACGAAAACACTCAAATGTCATCGAGCAATTCGTGCGATTTGGTTTGTGTCGAGGTTTGTGTGCTGAGTGTGCCATACTGCCATCTGTTCTAGATCGTTTGAAATAATTTGAATAAGTCGTTATTTTTGCGCAGTTGCAATGTTTCTACAATGGATGGCACTGTGCTCTATGTAAAAAAATAGCAAACGCGCGCAGAGGTTGAAATCTCTTTCCTACTTTCGCCGCACTGAACCAAAAGGGCTAGTGCTTATGTTTGCTTCATTTTTCCTCGCAGGTTTGTATGAAACTGACATTTCACTAGCAGTCCATGTATAGTATGTCAATGTAAAATACATTTTAAATAATGAAAATAATTACTTATTGTTATTAATACAATGTTTGCAATTTAAATTATTTCTACCACTACCACTTTCTTAACGTCGGGCAAATCCAATGGACTGAATTTTATTTTTCGAATTTCCTTCCTTATCTTTACCAGCTCTTTTTCTTCTTCGTCACTGCTTTCAAAAAACATCTCAACGCTATTCATTTTTTATTTGTTTTATTAAATAATTCCCCAAGTCACAAACGAAACAACAGACCAAATATAAGGCCCTTATTGTGATTGTCGATCAGCGATCGTCAAGACAAGACTATTGTCGATTGCTTCGATTGATTTTAACTATGCGTACGCACAAAATTTTTTTACTTCCAAGAGAAAGCATCGATCAGACATTTGTAATCGACTACAAGCTACTGTCGAATCGACAAATATCGATCGCAAAAGACAATCACAGTTCTCGATCAATCGACAGTTGTCGATGAACGATTAACTATCGACACTCACAATAGGGGCCTAAATTTGTCGACTGAAATGTCAAATCGGCCAAACCACTTGTGTTATATGTGGAATGTATGTGGAATGTGAGAGTTCAGAGAGTAGAGTCGTGTCAGTTACAGAATACCAAATTTTAAAAGACTCGACACGACAAATGTCGCCAGTCGTTTCCCCTTTTTTACTGTGGGAGGGGGGTGGTCTATCTCGCATCGTTTAAGCAGGAGAAAAAAAAAATAAATTTTAAAATAACAATGGCAACACTTACAATAAAGGACTTTAGGATTTTTGGAAGCCAGGAATCTGTTCTTTGATATTATTTTTAAATCAAGTTATATCTCTGTTAATAGTTTTTGAAAAAAAATGATTTCAAACTTCAAATTTAAGGAAACAAATTAAAAAAAAGTTGTATGCTAATTTTTTCAATATTGAGAAGATAGGTACTTAATTTATTTATAGTTTTTACTGCCCAAATCAATTCTTAATCGAACACTGAAAACCAGATTGTATGTCTTCTAGTTTTTAGAAAATGGAAAAAAAATTCTTAGAAAACAGCACCGATCGCGTGCGAATTGCTACCCTTTAACCTTGAAATGTGTATTGCAACCCCCCTGCTTAGTGTCATTGTGGGATTATGGGATGTGTGCAAGGTTGATACCATTCTTCAGCTACAGTCTTTGGCCCAAAATTGCACATTATGTATAGAAACATTTTTTCTGATTTGCATTATAAACAATTTAGAACAAATTCCAGGCTTTGAAAAATACTGTAGTACTTTGTTGTAAGTGTCGCCATTGTTTTTTAAAATTTTATTTTAAATTACCCCTCTACAAAAAAACCGTTATCAATTTTTGGCGCCATAGTTACCGTACTCTCCCCAACTTCACACCTTCACAATGATACTATGTAGACCTAAAACACTGAATCGTGAATATCCATTCTGTAAAAAATACGCACATAACCTAAAAATCGAAGAATATGAAAGACCGTTCGACATCGTAAAGTTAGAATGTTTTCTTAAAATTAGATAAGTTGCAACCTGAATTGTTAAAATATGGGTAGGTATTTTCAATCCCAATATTTGATTATTGGCTTAGATTTAGATCTCCCTTGTAAGCAAAAATAGATATGTAGAATAACCCGATTAGTATCAAGACAATATCATTTTCAGATCACTGCCCAAATTGTTCTGCCATGTGTGACGCTTAGTTAACAAATATTTAGCTAGTAATATGTTTTCTAACTAGCTACTTGCTTATGTATGCTCCTAAGTTCTAATCTAATAAAAATTCATTTCTGGTAATATTCGACAGTCATTGTTCGGCGTCATTCTTGATATCAGCTTTTCATACATTCCAAATAATTTTCATTCAATTTGTATAAAGAATGGATTATTTAAAATAGCAATAGTTTTGGTTTTAAATTTCATCAATTTTGTTAATACCACTATCGATTGTAATAATAGCACAAAGTTTGCGATCATTTAATTTATTAGGCATCCTTGTTTTAGTCAGGGATCTCTTTCAGTTTCACCTACTCCTAAAAGAATAGTAAATAGTATATTCTAATCAAATATAACTACAAATAGATAAGAGCGCGTGCGTTGTTTAATCATTATCAGCAGAACAGTTGGAATTTGAGCAGTATCTATTTAAACAAGCTGCTTTTATGCGTTTGATATTTATATGAACAGAAATAGTAATGGATAACGGTTCGAAACACCCAAAATATTTTTGCGAAGACTTCTTGAAAAATGTCCTCGAAGAGGGTTTTAATAGGAAAGATGTGAAAGTTTTAAATTATGACATTAATTTGCCATCACTTGGCGGCGACAATTATTCCAGTGACATTTATCGTGTAACAGTTGATTATGTGTGTGAAGATGAGGAGCATGCGAAGACATTAAAAATCCATCTTATATTAAAAGATATGAAGCGTGATATGGAGGAAACGGCGGTCAAGCCAAAAGAAAGAATAATGTACCAGCAGGTTCTGCCAGAGATGGAGTCAATACTCGGAGGAAACGAAACGTTGGTACCAAAGTGAGTATAAGTGGTTTACTATAATATGTTAATGTGTTACCCCGCGTTATGAGAATTGCTCGTGGAGACCACAAATAGTATTCTATGAAAAATGGTATTCTATCTATTGCTCAGCTCATAGCTTGCTATCGATAGTATTCTATGGGGTGTACTTTTTTGTTGTGACGCATGTGTTTTCGTGGTACGGCTATGGAAATAGTAAGCTATGAAATGCCCCCACTACATTTTATTGCATACTATCATTATTTCTTTCTATGAGAAATGACAGATGGCAAGCTATGAAATATTGCTCGTGGAGACTGCGGTATTAGTTTTGTTATGCGAGAAACAGATTACCACAGCACCAGCAACAGCAACTTTGACAGCAACAGCAACTTCAACAGCAGAAGTCGCATGAAACACATTGGAAACATCGACAGCAACTTTGTCAAGGGAGGAAAACAAAATTTGTTGAGAGTTGATTGCAACGCAGCATTGCCAGATTACCTTTTATATCTTCCAAAATAAATGGTAAAAGCGAAATAAAAATGATATTAGGTACATGACTTTTCTTTTAATAGCTTGTCAAACATTAATTTTAATACAACTCACGACGATTGAATTAGTAGATAACTCGTTTCCACATTGCAATATAGAAAAACTAGAATTCAAAATCATATTCTAAATAATTTGACGCCTGCAGATCACAAAAAAGAATTGATTTCTTTTGCCAATCGAAAATGAAAGGCAATCTAAATCAAAAAAAAAATTAAAATAGTATTTTATAAATAATTTATTATAAGAATAATTATTTGTAAACTGCTGAAACTTTTTTTGTCTATATCTGGTAATGATGCTGCACCTTCAGTATGTCAGCATTCGAAAGTTGAGAGAACTGAAAAAGTCACCGTGGTGTTGGTAGCCGTTGCACAGCAACATTGAATTTAGGACTTAGGTCTAACGTCGATGTCGATGTCGATGTTGCTGTGGTAATGTAACTTCAGCCATTAAAAAGCAGGGGCTCTAAAAAGTGCGCTGTGGCTGTCAAAGTTGCTGTTGCTGTTGCTGTGCCAATCTGTTTCTCGCATTAAGTGGGATGAGCTTGAGCATACTATTCGCCGCTCGAAGTATATGCTATACAAAATCCGTTAAATTTTAAATTTCGAAACTAATTTTTGTGTACTTTTTAAGTTTGTCTTCATTCTGGCAAAGCTCTTAATAAGTTTCATGATTAAATTTTTTTGAAGTTTCACGAAGCGTTCAACAGTTTTTTTTTTCCTTTATTTCCACCTCATTATTGGTGTAAAGATCATAACCTTTGCTATCTAAAACTGCTGCAATCTAATGTGAAAGATTCTCAATAAATAAATCTAAATCTAAAAAAAAAGAGTAATTGTAGGCACTATATTAGATTAGAACATTGGTCCCATTCTATTGACCACTAGACGGTGGGGAATTACCGCTATAGCTCTTGCTCTAGTTTTCTAAGGTTGCCCTGTGAAGATCCTGAATAATGTTTTTCTTTTCTCAGACTTTTTACAGCAAGGAAATATGATACTGAAGTGTTTGTATTTCAAGACCTTAACGCTGTTGGTTACGAGCTGAAGGATAGAATTTCTGGGCTCAATGAGGAAGACTGCATATCTCTACTTAAGAAAATTGGCAAATTTCACGCCTCATCAATGGTATTCGCTGAAAAGGTTTGTATATCATAAATATCGAAAATATTCCCAGACTATAGCATTTTTCATTATAGCATCCAGATGTAGTCGACAAAATCAAGGATCACATGTTCCAATTCGGTACCAAAGATTTCTCCCTCATGGATAATCATATGAAAGGAATGATCCACAGTGCTGTAGAAACTATTGAAGCATGGGAAGGCTACGATTCAATAGCAGAAAAAGTTAATAAATTATCAGCAGTATTCCATGAAAAGTCAATGGAGAGCGTTAATCGATCGGACTGCCGCTACAAAGTCATCAATCATGGCGATTTATGGGTCAATAATTTCTTGTTTAAGGGCAATGATGTTGCATTTGTATGTTTTTTTAAATGATCAATTGAAAATGTTTTGTTTCTAATTATGTGTCATATTTTCAGATTGATCTTCAGCTTTCTTCTTATGGAAGCCCAGCGACCGACATCAACTACTTTTTGTATACGAGCGTTCCCCTAGAGCTATTAATGACGAAGAGATACGAGTTCCAAAGAATTTACTTTAAACAATTTCAGGAAACACTTAAAAGCGTTAACTTTGAAAAAGCACCCAGCTGGGAGGATTTCCAATACGAGATGAGGCAACTAGAATTCACAGGCCTTTGGACTGTATTGGCGATATTGCCATTAATTAGTTTAGACAAAGAGAGCTCAAAAGGGACAGATCTTGAAACGCTTAAGGACGAGACGGCTTTCGGCGCAAAAAGGAAATTGATGTTTAATTCGAAGCGAACGCAGGAAACGCTAAAATATTCCTTGGATAGGTTTAATGAAGTGGGGGCTTTGGATTAAAACTAAACATTAATAAAAAAGTATTTTTTCAAAAAGTGGTTTTAATATTGTCATTTTGGAATTTTCAGATTGCTTACATATTGGACCCAATGCAATATAATGGTAGGTATTCCTGTATCTTTACAATCAATACCTTTCAATAGGACAGTTTAAGATAAAATAAAGGATACGCCGCCGCATTGCGATATAAGTATCAATTTACTTCTACATATTATAAGACTGTTTGTTTAACCGAATATGTTGTGGAGCATGGATCTTTTTTAGATCAACAACTTTCCCGTTAAATGTTCTGCCAAAGTAAAACAGAATTTAAAAATCCTATCGTGAAAACGTCGCGTCACGAAAGACGATTGAATTCACGAATCGGAGCTTCCATTATTTTCTTAACGGCCAGAAAATAAGTTTAGTGAGCGGCCCTCCTTTTACTTATATACATACAGTTAAGTTTGGTTAGGTTTATCAGGGTATTAAGACTTTTATACAAGATTAGGTACGACAATGGGTTCATCGCGCCCCCTGCCGAACTCTATTATGCTCACCAAGGTTTGACAATCTTCGATCGGCGAGTTTTACATTATTGTACCTACTTGTACTTTACTACGCACAGGTCTGGTTTAATGTCGATACACCTTCACTACTTTCTAGTTCGATTCCTCTTCTCGCCAGCTCATTAGCTTGCTTAATACATTCTATACCTATACCACGCAGTGTCTTAGTACTTTACACAGTCCCACTTTGCTTTTGACTCAATGTTGCCATATTCACAGTTTTAACTGTAAATTACAGTTTTTTAGACAAGCTTACAGTTTTTAAAAATACCTCCTAGTACAAATTACAGTTTTTTTTAAATTTCAGATTTGAAAGAATAAATTAAAATGTTTTCGGTTTTTTTTTTTTAATTACAATAAAAGTTTAATTTTTTCCAGCTTTAAAAAAATCTCACTGTATCCCTGTAATTACATTGCAGTTGCTGCTTCGATACGGCAATTTACTTGTCATTTATGTTTAATAAAATTAAAAAAAAAACCGTAATTTAAAAAAATTTTTTTCGTTTTCGTAGGTTGCAGTTTTTTGCTTGGAAATACAGTTTTTTCTTTGGGAATTCACAGTTTTTTGAAAAAAAAATCTGGCAACATTAATGACTGCATAATGTCTTGAGCAGTGTGGAATAAATCCTGACTCTATTTCAGAATGCCTAATGTGTATTCCAGTGCGTTTTCTCCGGGTAACCAATATTTTACTACTTAGGTACAGGGTTGTCAGGTTTTAAAAACCGGAATCGCCAAACGTAAAATATAAAACGCCAAAAAATCGCCAAATTTTCCACTTTCCAAATTCAGAAACCATAAAAATCAAATGAATTTGTGCAACTCGTAATTTTTACGTAAAAAAAATTTAATGCAAATTCCCCAAGCTCCTGGAACTCTGGCTGTTCTAGGGCATTTGTCAGTTTGTACACCTTGTTCCAAATCTTCAAAACGTCATCTTCGGGTACACTTTCTAAATAAAATTTATTTGACCAATTGACGGAAATAAATTGTTCTCACTGAGCCTCAGTAGGTTGTAAGCTTTTGGATGGAATCAAGTTTACAAGCAGAGTTTTTGGCTTAAAGAAACGCCTGGAGAAAAATATCCCAAAGAAACAAAAGGTGTGTTGCAGTTAACTTGCTTCTTAACTTCATTCACATGCTACCACTGTTTTTTATTGTGATTCTTTCAAAATCCGGCCATAAATCAATGTCTGTCCAAGCTTTAAAGTTGTCTTCATTCGTTACTAATTTTAATATTTCGTCACAGTCATCACAAATGTAAGGTTTGAGTGAAAATTATAAAAAAGAAAAAAATACGAGGATTTTGGTTAAAACAATTTAAATCGCCAAAATCTAAAAATATCGCTTTGTTTGGGGCTAAAGCCGATTTTCGTGTCGCAAAATGAAATTTCAAATCGGCCGTTTGACGATAAATCGCCACATCTGACAACCCTGCTTAGGTACTTACTTATCGGGCTTCCGACCCGTGAAGAGTCTCTGAGACACTGCAGCGCAGTCCAAGCGCTCTGGCATCCGCGATGACTTGGTCTTTGAAACGGAGGTTCGATCATCCTTGTCTTCTCGAGCCTGGGGGCTTTGATTCGATGAACCCTCTTAGCTGGAGCATTATTGTCCATTCGCTCGATGTGGTGTCGATCCAATGTAGTCGGCGTGTTTTGGGTGTTTCGACTACATCCACATCTTGGTACAGCTCATAGAGTTCGCGGTTGTAACTTCTCTTCCATTCGCCCTCCTCGTCCACAGGACCAAACCTACTTTAAAACAGAACTTTTACAAAGGGTGCATTTTGCATTGCCCTTAATATTGGTACTTATGTAGGAAAGCGTTTTTGAAGATCTATTGCTACGTTATTGAAAGCTCCCTCTATGTTTTTACTGTCCCTACTATACCATGCAATGCAGTTTCTACCGATTTGTACCTACTTACGTATATGCTGGCACTCATTTATGGACAAAAACCCACTTGCTTTCTTTCGCATTTCTGTCATTACTATCGACCGGATAGCGGATGAAATCTCTTGGAACGTTTTAAGAGAAGTATTCTTCAGATGATTTTCGGTCCAATTTGTATCGATGAAGCGTGGAAATTGAACGACGAACGTTACGGGCTATACAGAGCCGTTGACCTGGTCAGAAATGCTTAAAATACAGCGGCTGAGGTGACTAGGTCACGTGGACCATATGGACAACAACCCGAGTTTTTATGTCCACCCCTGAGTGGCAAAGAATCAGAAGAAGACTCCACCTTAGGTGGCGCGGACAATTATTGGACAAAGACCTCAAATAAATAAGTGTGCGAACACTGGTCTTAAAATGTCTAGTCTTTTATTACTTTGCTGCACGGGTGAGTCTGCAGCATCCCAGCCCAATGGTAAGAGCTAGAAAGCAGATACGTATATATTTTGAAAAAGAATTCCTTTCATAGCCAAAGTGAGCACTGAAGCGATTTGGGGAAATTCGAACTCCAAAAGGAGAAAAATGAGGTCAAAGTTTGTATGATGGGAAAATTCGTATACCTATTTCATCCGATTGACTTGTAATCTATATAAAAAGTAAAGAAAATCGATTTCTCTGACTTACGAAATCAGCCCCGGATAAATGCTAGAATGCATATGAATCACATTTATGCAAATCTCAATAGATAATCTATACCTAACCCACTTTTAAATTTCGCAAGTAAACGCAACTATTGCTTGGGAAAAAGAAGTCTTACTACATTCGAATATCTCAAAAACTAAAATGATTATCGTTATCGTAATCATGCCTTTTTATTTAGTTAATTATGATTGTCTTTAAATAAGACCTCCCTATCTGTGTACGTACACGTGTCATAGATGAGGTCTTTCCTGTCTGTTGAAATAAAAATGTTTCTAGAGGACCGATATAACATCGATATTAGAAATAAATGGCTTTGAAGAGATTGCGATACTATGAACATTTTATTATCGATACGTAAGGTATGATTAACGTCTTGAATAGACTTTACTACAAAGTTTGCTCCTCAGCCCAAAGAAACAGCGACTAGCAAGACAGAGTTTCACCACAGAAGTATTTCGACAACATGTGAAATATTTGCTATTTGCACTTGTTGTCTCTTCGGTATCTTACTATTTTTTTTGAAACAATACGCACGACAAGCCATACGACTCTGTCAAGTGGTTTACAAATTAATTTATAGGTAGAATTCGACAGTCATCATCATTATCATCGATCGTGCGGAGATGTGTTATTATATTAGCAATTTCGTTTTGATCTTTTGAATGATTTAGATTCCAATCCGAATTCTCATTGGAAGGTTAGCAATTCCGGTTTTCCCGTCTTTCAATTTTTGTAAATTTTGCATACCTACTTAATGTGGGTAAGGAAAACAAACATTAGGGTATTTATTTATAATTGCCTCTGCTGTTGACGGTAGATACATAAGTGTTGGTACTTCTGACCATACTATCTATTATTATCATTTAAGAGAAACAATTCAATTTTGTCTGTGTTGTCCAAGTTGATATGTAACGTATAGATACCTCTTAAAGATAAGGTGCGTGTATTTCGTAATCAAAAGACAGACCAAGAGGTATTTAAGCACACGATATTTGCAGGTTTGTTTTTATAAGCAAAAATATAGCAATGGCGAACGGATCGAAATGTCCAAAATATTTTGGTTCAGACTTTCTGAAAACTAGCCTCGATAAGGGATTTAAAAGGACGGATGTGAAAGTTTTAGATTATGACATTAAATTGGCAAGTTTCGGCGGCGAAAATTATTGCAGTGACATTTATCGCGTGAGAGTAAATTATCTATATGAAGATGAGAGCAGTAAATCACCAAAGGAGATCCATCTCATATTGAAAGACATGAAAGGTGAAGTCGAAAAAGACATGTCTATAAAGTCAAAGGAGACTGTCATGTATGAGCGGGTCATTCCAGAGTTGGAGAAGATTATCGGGGGACAAGAAGTATTCGCACCAAAGTGAGTATAGTGGTTAAGCTTAAAGCTTTTGGGTTTTCTTTTAAAATATTGCGTGTGTTGTTTTCATATTTCCTAATATAATCATCATCTATCATCATTTTCAATGGTCCGCTTGTCCATTAAGTTGGTCGTGGGTGTAGGTTGCTCAAGTGGACCCTCCATAGCTCTCGGTTCTCCGCCATCGACTCTAAATCATCCAGGGGAAAAGGAGAGATTGTGGACTTGATATAACCATCTTATCCTTGTTCTACCTAGAGGACGCCTGCCTGATGGTACGGATTCCATAGCACGTCGTGGAATCCTGGTCGGGGACATGCGTTTAACATGACCAAACCACCGAAGCATGGATCGCTCCGTCCAGAGAAGTAGCTGCTCGACATTGAGCTCCTCACATATTCTGGTATTTCTGATGCGATCTCTACGGGTCACGCCAGCAATACTTCGGAGAAATCTCATTTCGGCAGCTTGTATCCGCGATCTTATTCTTTCGGTCATTACCCAAACCTCATGACCATAGGTAAGAGTTGGAACAAAAACCGAATTAAAGACTGACAACTTAGCTTTGAAGTTCAGTCCTCCTGATAACAGAATGACCAAGCTGTCTCAAAATCGATCCAGCCTGACCAATCCTACAGGAAAACTCAGCATTGCTCCTTCCATCACTCGTGAATAAGACCCCGAGATACTTAAACTTCTCCACCTGCTTCAATGGGACTCCCCTAACATGCAGAGTGCTTTGTAACAGCCGTTTTGGAGACGACCATCACTTCAGATTTGTTCACGTTTACTTTCATCTCAGCTTCAACACAAACGGCTACAAACCGATCGAGTGCGCGCTGAATTTCAGTCTGAGAGGATCCAAGGATGACCAAGTCATCAGCGAAGAGCAAATGACTTATCCTCAGATCTCCCAATTCGAAACGTTCCTCGCCAAGACTGCGCAGTAACATCCAGTCCATATAAGTAATGAAAAGGAGAGGAGACAAGACGCACCCCTGGCGAAGTCCAACGTCCACGGTGAAAGGTATTTATTTAACGCCGTTTACCCGAACGCAGCTTTTGCAGTATGTGTAAAGAGATTGAATGGCTCTCAAGAGAGAACCGTCAACTCCATACTCCTGTAATACACTCCAGAGTTTACCTCGAGGGACTCGGTCATATGCTTCTCCAAATCTACGAAGCATGCGTAAACAGGTGTAGCATCTAGCATACTCCCAAGAATTCTCATGTATCTACCATTCTGAGAGTGAATAATTGGTCGGTTGTGCTTCTGCCGGGACGAAAGCCGCTCTGTTCATCTCCTAATATCATATACCATAAATAGCTGGCACAATAGAATCATAGGCTTAGCTTCTCACAAACATTGATTTATGGAGTGCTTCTTTTATATACAGTTGTTTTTGTCTAAATCGTACGTCTGAGCTAAGAAGTTTGCTCTAGACAGAAATAAAAAGATTTAAACCACTCACCTCCACCTTTATGTCATTGAACGAACCGTCCTTATTCTAGCCCTAAATATGTATAAGCAAGTTTGAGTTACTTGTCTCAGTCACCCTTCGGCCTTCTGGCCTCTCAACAAGGTACTATATATAGTTACTTGAGGGAAGTAAGGCTGCCAAGCGGATCCATCGCCGGACTAGAACTTCTTGCCAATTCGCCCCCTATTGCTAATTTGGTATTAAAATCGACCTATAGTTCTGGGCTTAGTTTGTTTTTCAATTGGCATAATAAATCTTTTAGGTCGACGTGCCTTATCTTTATAGCATTTTGGCAAGTCTCACTTAAAAAAAATGTTTGTCTTTCTAGAGTCTAACCTAGTCTAACCTTCCGCCAGCTGATTTCTGATATTTTCAAGGGATTTTTAGGGTCGAATACTGCTTAAATTGTAGGAAACTGCTAGGTTTAAATAGCTGAATTGTCAAACAAAATGTCACTTTGTCTATAATTGACAGAGAAGATTTATTTGGCATCAAGTTCATAAGTTGGTCAATCAACTGACAAACGATTTTTTGCCAATAATTGGCATAAGTGGAAATGAACTGACGTTGGTGTCGTTCAATATATGGACAGACATAGATGGTCGAGTGAACTATAAGGTACTTTTGTTAGTAAAATTTGTAAAATATTAGACTTTGAAGCCAGTGAGCCTGAACGGATTGAACAAAAATCTTACGAAACTACAGTTTGTTCCATTTGAGGCCTTACAGGGGGGCAGCATGGCCCCCCATACATATTTTACTGCTTATGGGGTTTATTTTTTTTTTTTTAATTTTCAAAATAAAGTCGACCACAAACAAAAGGTGCAATTCGACAATATTTCCACTCGAAATGGAAATAAACACGATTCGACCTTATTTCCTTCGACTTAATTTCACGGCACCTTTTTCAAATTCGTATACTAGAAATTCAAGTAAAATACAATGTTAGTAGAACACCTGTGACTGCAATCTAGACTCGTCAACGAAAAAGATTCTCTGAAACTATATTTTTTACAGCCACTTATAACAAATATTTTCTTTACCTTCCGGATAATGGCTTTAACAGCCACTTGAACCGACTGATAGGCTATCCGAGACTTTATCTCTCAGATATCACTACCCGATACCTTTGAAACCGAAAGTTAAAGTTTATCTGACTGATAAGTTACGGATAGGCTATCCGCGACTTTATCAGCTAGCCTTGAAGCAAGCCAAACGTAAAAAATATGTAAATTCAAATCATTTACGGAACAGATAGGAAAGTGTATCTACTCAAAACACATGTAGTACTTCCAGACTATTTTGAAAACTATTGAAAACATTATCATAAGTTTGAGTAAAAGGGAAAATTCAAGATAATATTTTTTTTTTTCAGAGAAAAATAATGCTGACGATTTATTCAGATTTTCAGGAGAAATTTCAAGTTTTTTAGACGATAATTAAAAAAAACTGACAAAAACTAACAGATGAATATGAACAAATTAGAAGATGAAATTAATTTCCTTTCAGACGAAAATGTTTTAACCATTTTTAGTTGCATATCTGACTTTATTAGTTGGTTATTTAATTTTTGGAACGTAATTGACTTAGGTAGATACATAGCTATAGCCGCCTTCTAAATCAAATTTGCGAACTTCACTGACTTCAAGTGGAACTGTTTCACCAGTATTGTAATAACGACACCTTCTTTGTTACTTTTAGACTGTTTATAGCAACAAAATACGACTCAGAAGTGTTCGTTTTTGAAGACCTAAATACTAAAGGTTACGAACTAAAGGACCGAATAACTGGCCTCAATGAGACAGATTGCATTACTCTGCTGAAGAAAATTGGAAAATTTCATGCCGCATCAATGGTTTTCGCTGAAAAGGTGCGCGAACAAAGTTTCCCCAAATATTTAACATTTTCACATTTAACCCATTTTCCCATAGCATCCAGAAGTAATCGATGAAATCAGGGAACATATGTTCCAATTTGGTACTAAAGGTAACCCGATTTTGCATAATCATATGATTGGTATGATCCGAAGTGCATCGGAGGCTATTGAATGCTGGGAAGGCTACGAATCAGTGGCTCAAAAAATCTCTAAACTACCTACAGTGTTTCACGAGAAAACAATTGAGACGGTCAACCGATCAGATTGTCGCTATAAGGTGATCAATCATGGCGATTTATGGGTAAACAATTTTCTTATGAAGGATGGCGATGTTGCATTTGTAAGTGAATTTGAGTCGCCCGATATGCTTAATTTTTCTAATTTGAATCATTTTCTTTTCAGATTGACTTACAACTTTCTTCCTATGGAAGTCCGGCGATCGATGTCAACTACTTTTTGTACACCAGTATACCAGTGGATATATTGAAAGCCAAGCGATATGAGTTTCTAAGAATTTACTTTAAAGAATTCGAAGAAACCCTCAAAAGTGTTGACTTCAAGAACGTACCTAGTTGGGAGGATTTTCTATACGAGATGAGGCGAATGGAGTTTTCGGGAGTTTGGGCTTTGTTGGCCATATTCCCATTGATTGTTCTAAATAAAGAAAGCTCCGCAGGATCCGATATTAACCTCATTAAGGATGAAAAAGCTTTTGCAGTGAAGAAAAAAATCATGTTTAATGAAACGAGAGCGCAGGAAACATTAAAATTTGCATTAGATAGGTTTAATGATTTAGGTGTTTTGGATTAAACTTGATTTTGATTCAAATTACTTAAACTAGCTAAAGTGATTTTACATAATGTCATCTTTTCTTAGACTTCTTATACACTTATATAGTTCATCAACAATTTTTATAGGTGATCATGATATCAGATCACCATAACACCGATTCATTCATTTTGTTGATACTTACCTATTAAATATTATAAAATATTGTGTTGATATTTGTTAACCATAATAAAGGCTGTTAAATTGAGTTAAGAAAATATTGTACTTTATTAAATCGTAAACATTACATAATTGTGTACAAAAATTGTAGATTTAAGTATGGCCTAGCCGTCTGCGAGAATTGACAACAGATTTAACGATAATTTTATAAACATGTCAATAAAGGAAAATGTAGCTGCACTAGCACACCTAAAAGTTTTCATACAGGTTGCTTATTCTCAAATGCGCGGCGGATCGCTTTTCCAAAAGCGATAGCTATTTAGGTGACGGATTGCTGGCGAATTGTTTGCGGGTAAAAAATAAACTAAATTCTAGTGACGGGAAAAAGCAGTCAAACTTTTGGGAAAATAAATGGA
This sequence comes from Cheilosia soror, assembly GCA_949372485.1. NCBI lineage: Eukaryota > Metazoa > Arthropoda > Insecta > Diptera > Syrphidae > Cheilosia > Cheilosia soror. The sequence goes on from OX443563.1 coordinate 101,221,667, forward strand.
AAATTGGAAGTCTAATTAGAAAAAACCTGGAAAGTACAGTTCGCATTTGAGAATAAGCAAAAGCGAAGACGGTCGGAATCGAAGTATCGCTTTAATACGATCCGCCGCGCATTTGGGAATGAGCCCCCAGTATTCTTCTTCTGAATTTAATAGCTACCTTCATAGATCACACAGCGCATTATGAGGCAAGTGTACTTCAATGACCGTTCTCGGTAAGGATGTGTTTTATTTCTTCTAATATCAGTGTGGCGGTGGCGGATGTATCATGCCTTAATTTTTTTTCAGCGATGCAGAAGGTCATTCCGATGTATCATTTAATTTAGCTTAAGTAGTTCTCCTCATAATCGAATTACTAATGGACAGTATGGACTAAGGTTGGGGTTCAAGATAGTTAATGTGTCAGGGCTGAAGTTGATTAAAACGAGTGATTTTTTAAGCTTTTTTAAAATTGAAAAAAAAAAAAAAACGAAAATTTCCAAAATTGAGTGAAATTTTTATTAGGGCCAGTATCTAAATCAATTTTTATTTCGTATAAATGTTGACTGCGGCTACGCCTCAACTGGTCCATCCGGAATGCCCAACTTTTGCATACTTTTTTCAAAATATCGACTGGTATCTCACCAATAACACGAGTTATGTTGTCTTCCAAGACGGCAATTATAGTTACTGGTTCACCTGGGGTCAGATCACGTAAAATAAAAACTATTGAACGATATCATTTTCATACATGCTGTCTCTATCATATCCGTTGCAAAAAACAGAGACTGCTATTGTCGAAACGATGTCGTTCGGTCGTGTTCCTTTTACTTGATCTGGCCCCTTTATTTACAAGGGACCGCAAAAAAAATGCAAGCAGCGTCAAATCACAAGATCTGCGCGGGCTATTCACAGGTCCAAAACATGAGATGAATTATTGCTCACCAAATTCGCCTCGCGAATATTGTCCATGGATTCGCGAAACATTTTTTACTGAGCAAGATTTTTGGTAATAACATTCAACAATTTGCAAACGTTTTTCGAGCGTCTATCCATGAAATGGCAATGCTAACTAAGCATATTTTACTTTGACAAGAGTCACGAATCACGCCTGAGCTGTCAAAAAATCAGACTGAATAGCCAAAGAGCAAAACATTACCCTATAAATATCTATGAACGGTATGAACTAGGGATTTGGTTAATATTTTCAGTTGTTATGGCTTGTTCTATACCACCAGGATTAAAATTGGTGCAAGTGTCTGCCAACTCGAGCCCAATGTTGAGATTTATTCCTAGAGTTTAAAAAAATATTTTATGTTTTTTTTGTATTTTTGTTAGTCATGCGTCTGTAATTTAAATCATTGTACCAAAGCATGGTTTTTAGTTTTTATTTTCGCCAGCAACTTAATAGAACATTTTGAATTTATGCACAGCATTTCAATACTACACCCCTTCCAAAAGGAGTAGCCCTAACTAAGAAACTTATACGTTATAGAAATAGCAGCAGTCGACATTTCTAAGTTCTTCATGTCATATACGGTTTACCAGACAACGGTAAGTTTTGTCTCCGATTTTCCACAATAGCATCATCATCGGGCATTATAGCAAATATTAGAATGACTTTTGATGAAGAATAAATCGGAGAAAATTCTATGATATCTCGAAAAGACGTCCGATAAGTGCCCAAAGTACGATGTCGATGTCGTTCTTAGCGACTTTAATGCAAGTATCCGAAAGGGTGGCATCTTTGACTCTACAGTCAGAAAACACGACAACACCTCGTGAAACGGACTATAAGCGTAATCGACTTTGCTGCCATATGCGCCAGAACTTTTACCGATCGCGTCTCTCTTAATAACCTTTCAGAAGATGCATCACAAGCATTAAGTGCCGAGGATCAATGACAATATTGCCATCGTGCCATCACAAGTGCTTTCACCAAGGTTCTAGGTTTCACTAGGCGTCTACAACGGAACCCCTCTGAACTGCGTGAATGCAGAACAATAAGTCTCATGAATGTCTTGCATAAGACCCTGTCGGCTATGCCCTGTGGAGTCCTGTAGACATTTTGGTAATAACCGCGATCAGCCCATATCAGTGCGCCTAGGAGTCTTCTAAGTCAGCCACCGTCGAAAATCTTAGAAAAAAACAGAGAAATTCTACGCACTGTCGCATATAACTTCTATAACATCCTTGAAACAAAACGCAGCGAACTGTCAGTGGGCAGTATACAAACGGAGGCAGAGAAAATGGATCAAATCGAATTATATTCTGTAATCGAGAAATATATATTCTGTAGTCGAATCAGGCAAAATGTCGCAACAGATATGTAAAAATGAAGTTCTTCGTTTTAATTCGAAGAATCACTTTTGTCAATCGCTCTTTCTTCGGGCCAAGAAGGCATCTAAAAAGTAAAGCCCTCTTTTTGGGACGCTTTGAGAGATTAGATTTTTGGTCCACTTTGAATTGATGACCAAATATTATATTAATTAGCTCATTATTTCCAGTAGGTATAGTTTAGACCGTTGTTATACTTAAACCCGTCCATTGCTATATTAGGGAAACTTGCGTGACCTGACTACGCCTATCGAGGTCTATTTTCCTCACGTGTTTCCAAATTCATTTATAATGAATGAGGTTGAAGTTGATTTCTATACTCGCAAACGTAATATTCTTTCTTTGCTTCTAATATAAATACCAGTTGGCGGAAATTCTGGTTAAAGTATAAATAATTAAAACTTTATTGATTCACTCTTAAAAATAAATCTAAGCTACCAAAATATGCACAAGCACTTGTAATTATATAGCTGAAATAACATCCCATAGCCTATAAGAGTACCAGCAGCAGGAGCACTTCGATTCATTCAAAGCCAATTCACTATGGAGATCGGTCCACACTACCTCGATGAGGAGTTTTTGAAAAATGCCCTAGAAGACGGCCTGGGGCAGACAAATATCAAAGTAATCGATTTCGACGTGAATTTGGCTAGTTTCGGTGGTGAAAATTATTTCAGTGATATTTATCGTGTAAAAGTGCGTTATCAGGATGACGATGAGGAACTTAAGAAAGTGCACCTAGTGTTGAAAGCCATGAAGAGTGCAGTTGATGTGGGCGTTGGCTTAAAATCAAAAGAAGCTGATATGTACCGTGAGGTGATACCAAGCCTAGAGAAGATTCTCGGAGATGGTACTATATTCGGGCCGAAGTGAGTGTAACTACAATTTTCATGGGCATTAAATATTGAAGTTCTCTTTCAGACTCTTCACAGAAGTGAACTGTGACTATGAAGTCTACGTTTTACAGGATCTAAACGCGCTTGGCTATGAATTAAAAGACCGTCAAGTAGGCTTGGACGAAGAGGACTGTATTTTGGTGTTGAAGAAAATTGCAAAATTCCATGCAGCATCGATGGTCTATGCACAGAATGTAAGCTCTAATATGGCGCACTTCATTTTTTCATTAAACGGCTTTAGTAGTTTCCAGAGGTAATTGAGCGAATCAAACAGGCTATGTTTGAGTTTGGAACAGAAATCAACCCACACCTGCATCAGTATATGACCGGAATGATCGATAGTGCTGGTGAAGCGGTGGCTACTTGGGAGGGGTATGAGTCTATGGCGGAGAAAATCTACTCCTTCAGGGATGCTTTCAATGAGAAAACTATAGAAACACTTGATCGAACAAAGAGTGCTTATAACGTCATAAATCATGGCGACTTGTGGGTCAATAACATACTATTCAAGGATGGGGATACGGTTTTTGTAAGACCAAAAGGGCTTGTGTGGGAAGTGGTTTATCTAATGGTTCTGTTTTATATTTTTAGATTGACTTTCAGGTATCTAACTACAATAGCCCTGGTTTGGATCTCAACTATTTTCTCTACACCAGTGTCCCACTGGAAATCCTTAAAAGCAAACGATATGAGTTCTATCGGATTTACTTTCACGAATTCAAGGAAACTCTAAGAGCGATCGACTTTGAAAATATTCCATCCTGGGATGACTTTATGGCAGAGATAAGGAGAACCGAGATATCTGGGGCATGGGTAATGCTGACCATATTTCCAATGATTGTCATGAGTAAAGACGATTCGGCAGGCAATGATATCGAAGCAATGAGAAACGAAGAAATTTGGGCAGCAAAAAAGAAGAAGATGTACACCACCCAGAGGGTGGAGCAGACTTTTAAGTATGCTCTAGACAGATTTCATGATATTGGAGTTATATAGTATGCATTAAGAAAGGTCTAAATAAAAGTGAAACTCACTGCAAATAAATATTGAGAATAAAATTAAATATTATCGTACTCTTGCGAGAACTAACTTTATTTATAGCTTTCCGATTGGTTGAGAAAAAAATTCTCGCATTTTGCGGTGAACATCTATTCCACTGTCATTTTGAAATCCTCAAAATTCAAATACATATACTTATTTCCATTGCAATACGAAGGTACAATAGCAGAAGACCGTTTTATTTGGGGTACAATTTATCAAAACTCGCGTGTTCACACGGTCGGCAGATATTTGAATATGAATAGTTGGTCGATCTGTTGTCAGACATTGTCAGATAAATTCAAAGTCTTGTGGGTTGTTTTTTGTAGTACGAATAATGGATCAAAATATTGCACTTGTGACTATTTTAATTGCCGGTTTCGTTGGCAGCTTGATCAGACTGCTTTTTCCTGTACTTCTCGAGGTTGCTGTTGAATGTGCTGCGCAGATTAATCTATTTTCTCCTTACATTCGTTAAGAGTAAATTGGTTCGTTGGAGCCGTAGGACGTGCGGTGGGTTGGTAGATAGAATAGGCGGGGTTGTCTTAAATTAGGAGGGTTTGTATTGAAGAAGATTGAGTTGTAAAGAGACGGGCAGTCGATAGAGCCTAATAGGTGTCGATGAATGAAGAGGATGTCTGCAGTATCCCTGCGATCCTCAAAGCTATTCAAGTCAATGAGTTTGAGGCGGTCTTGATAGGGAGGAGTGCAAATCGAAGAAAACGTCTTTGTATGTTTTCGATTCTGCTTATATGCACTTGCTGAAATGGTGACCACGTTTGGCTGGCGTATTCGAGGAGTGGGCGGACAAAAGTGGTGTAGAGAGATCTGGTAACGTAGCGGTCGGAGAATTCCTTTGACCATCGATTAATGAATCCAAGGGATGAATTGGCTTTTCGTATTATGTCTTCGATATGCGAACGGAAATTAAGCTCGCGGTCGTACAATATGCCAAGGTCGCGAAGAGGGAGGGAGGGAGACGGGGAGGGAATTTGTTGTGCTTACGTGATAAGGTGATAGATTGGCATTTGGGAATATTGAGCTCTAAGCAGTTTTTGAGACACCAGATAGAAAAACTATCTAGATCTTATTGCAGCAAGCAGTGGTCTTGTGATGAAGATATGTGTTTGAAAAATTTGATATCGACGGCATAGAGAGAGATAGAGGAGTGTTTAATGACCCTTTCAAGATCGTTTATAGTTAAGATAAAGAGAAGGGGACCTAGGTGACTGCCTTGTGGTACACCAGAGGTTGCAAGAAAAGGGGCGGATAGGATGGACCTGAAGCGAACACTATAAAAACGGTTTTCCAAATAAGATGATAACCATTTCAGCAGTATTGGTTCGAAGCTGAGGGCAGACAATTCGAAAAGAATTAATTTATCAAAAGCTTTACTAAAATCAGTTGCAATAACATACACTTCTTTACCACTTTCTATGGCCGATAGGGCACAGGACACGAATTCAACGAGGTTTGTGGTTGTTGATTTACCTTTAAGAAAGCCGTGTTGGTTTGGGGAAATTAAAGACTTGCATTGGAAGCTTAGGGATTCGAGGAGTTTGGGTATATGCGAAAGTTTGGCTATCGGGTGATAATTACTAACTACCAGCCAACATCCCACAGCACAGACTGCGTCGCGTCTCGATTTCCTGGATCAATTTAAGTAGGTATGCTATATCGTGCGATCATTCACTCTGGACCAGTGTTGTTAGGACTCTCTCGTCATATTACCCACGAAACGTGGTAATTTTTCCCTTTTTTCCCTTTTTACCGAACTCAAATTCCCACCAAAATCCCACGTTACATTAAAATGGAAATTTGTTTAATTCATTCATGGCTAGCGGCATGCCACACTCCATATACAAAAACTGACATTTCAGCATTTGCGCTAGATCTCTAGCACATATTGTGAAATATCCTTTTCTGCGAAATGTTTCAATCTAGCGCAAAATTAACTGAATAAATAAATAAATAGTTTTTATTTTTTTTTAATACTTCTCCCCGGAAAGGCAAACCTATAACGCTTCATCAGCTCCCCGAGATGCTCGCAGATGCATGTTTGTTCTGCACTTAAATTGCTGCAAATAGCAGCCTTCTGAAAACATATCCCCAGAAAGTGTGTTCCAAAATTCTGCTTGTTCTGTAACAGAAAGAGCCCAGGAAAATTGATGTCCTCGCGGTTGTCAAGTGTCTGTATGGTCATGAGCATAAGCTGTCTGTCTTGTGGGGCGCCCAAAACATCTACCCTGGAAGTACCTATAGAACAAGCAAAGGTCAGCGACTTGTCTTATGTGCACCAACGGTTGTAGATTCGATGTGAGTGTAGGGTCTCCAATAAGTCGAACTGCTCGTCTCTGTATGCTGTCAAGTAGGTTAAATAAATGTTTTGGGGCCGAGCTCCATATATGGGAACAATATTTCAGGCCTTGTCTAACCTGATGTGCTTTGTAGAGAAGGAGTCTAAATAGGTAGCTCAACTTAGCGGACGCCGATCTTGCGAAATTTCACAAAAATTTGATTTTAACACTTGTTTTGTCAGTTTTCTGAAATTCCCACGATTTTGATGCTTTTTCCCTTTATCCCACGGAAGGCTTTTCGGACATCGAAAATCCCACAAAAAGGGATAAATCCCACGATATAACAACACTGCTCTGGACTTTCTTCAATTAAATTATTTTCCATCGTGTATAAAAGTAAACTTCCATTTCGCGTCTATACCACACCGGTTAAACAATCTAAATAAATAATGAAATAGGTGGCGCAACAGGCGGTAGACACCCTAGGCCTAGCTTCTCGCAACCATTCGTTTTGTGTGAGTTTCTATATTTGGGACGAATGGAAGGGACCTACAATTTTATGCCGAGTCCGAACGGCTGAATTTAGAAGCTTTTTCACGACAGTCATACTCTCGGATGTTTGTCAGACGTTCGGTTCGCGAGAGGTGGCGCAGTATAAAAAAACTTTAAGCTGTAATGTGTGTTTTTCCGGGGATGGAACCTGGGATCCCTCGCGCAGTAGTCCAACACACTAACCACTGCGCTATTGCGCCCAATCAGTCAATAAAAAAAATTGTAAGCTATTGTCAGCTTCCATAAACAACGACATCTGACAATTTTCTAATGAGTCTTTCAATGTCCTAATTGTCTGACAACAATAAAAGTTGTGTGTTCAGACTTGTTCAGACGATCGTCAGCAACCTGATACTCTTGGGACACATTTTTCACTGACAGATCTGAGAATATTATATGATCTGACAATCGTGTGTAGGTACTTAGCTGAAGTACAGTACATTCAGAGTTCTTAATCACTGGTATACCAGATTTTGTGGGTATAAAGCCAAAAAAGTTAAAGAGAGAAAGGGTACTTACTTTCAATACTTCAAAATATTTCATTATTTTATTTTTATTATTATTATTGTTTATTAACAGGTAATTAAAATTACAAGGTAATATAAAAGATTATAGAGCCTAGCTGCAGAGACTATTGGCTCCCTTCATTATTTTAACACTAATGATGTCTTTGGAGATTGTAAACTGTTTTTAACTTTCTCGTATTCGTAGTAAGAGAAAGATATTGTTTTCGTACAAAATTTCGAACTCGAGATTTTAATCAATTCTGATATTACGATAGTGGGGAAACCCATCAGGAAAGTCCGTTATGGCTTAATATATAAACCAACGCAGCGCTGCCAGAAATATATATTCGTGTTCAGTAGTCACCCCGAACTAAGCTCACAAAGTTACAGCCTTGCTAAAATGACTTGAGAAAAAACGTTGCTAGCTCTTAGTCGATATCCTGTTGAAATACGTTTTGTTATTGTTATTTCGTTATCAAACGTATAGATTGCTGGTTTTTAAGAACTTCTTCAAGATCCTAAAGAAAATTAAAAAGGGCCTTGTTGTTTACTCACTTTTGACGCTTACTGTATGTATAAACTAAAGAGATACCGAAATAATAAAACAGGCGTTAGGCAATAACGCCCAAGGAAATAGCGCCTAAATCGATTTGGAAATAACTCCCAAAAAAATGCATAGTGCCCAAAAAATAAACAACAAGATGGAAATAAAGCCCAAAAATAATTTGTTACTCTCAGATTTGGAGTATGTGCGAAATTGGATATATAGAAGTTTTGTTTGCAGTAGAAACTCCCACCTACTCCAAAATCCAACAGAAAACCCAACCAGGGAGGCAGCACGCCCGACTTATTCCACTGTTTATGCATTTCCGCTAACTATTTTGGGCTTTGCTGCTTGTCAAAAAACGAACCCTGGAAAGGAAATAACGGAGCCATGAAATAAAGTCTTATGCAAAAAGGTCCAAAACGTAATTTTGGACTTTTTTGCACTTCTGAAATTGCAATAAAGTCCAAAAACGATTTCTGGACTTTATTTCATTTTCAAAAGTGCAATAAAGTCCAAAGCGAAGTGGAAATAAAATCCACAATGCATAAACAGTAGAATATGCAAACCCCCTGCTCGTCTTTCTTTTAAATAGCTGAGTGCAATAATGTCCAATGGCTTTGTTGCACTTTCAAAAATGAAATAAAGTCCAAACTCGTTTTGGATTTTATTGCAATTTCAAAAGTGCAATAAACTGCAAAAAAGTCAAAAATTACGTTTTGGACCTTTTTGCATAAGACTTTAATTCATGGCACCGAAATAGCCCAGAATGACGAAAGATTTTGCAACAACAAATTGTACGAGTTTTTTTTTTGGGACGTTATTTCCAAATTGATTTGGGCGTTATTTCCTTGGCCGATGCTTTGATACTCTCCACTGCATAAAGGGAGTCATGTGAATTAGTACGTATATACATACATATATAGGGTATTATTGTGGCAAATGAGACTTTGCCGCTTCGTGGACAGAGCTTCGTCTGTTTGTGTATTTATATGCAAGCGGCAAAGTCTCATTTGCCACAAGCGCGGACAGAGCTTCGTTTCTTTATATGCAAGCTGCAGACGACAGATAATCTGGTCATTAATAGTAGGTAGGTACCTATGTAGGTATGTCTAATCTTACCTTGAGATTATTGTAATAAAATTATTATTTTTTTTTACTTATTGTTTTAGATTGGGACGAATAACAACATTTTATTAATTTCATGAGAGTGAGAATGTGGTCACACTGTGACAGAGTTGCGCTTTGGGTACTAGAGAAGCGAAAAAAATTACGGTCCTCGTTGGCCTATTTTATTTCCGAATACCTACCTAACACTAAAGTGTATTCCTGATGTAAATAGAATATGTGAAACTGTTTTAATTATGAAATGAATTTTGCAAAATAAAAGAGAAAGATACCTAATTTGCAAAAAATTAACTTTCACTGTATCTTCTTACTAGGTACATTTTATGGTAAAATTAATTTACTCAAGATAGAGGTTTGTTACTGGTAAGGACCGTTGTAAGTCGTATATAATAAGAAGGAACTCGAAATTTTTTTTTAACAATTTCGATAAATTTTAATTTGGATTTAAAAACGGATTCATAAGTAAAGGTCCATCTTCCAAATGTTCCAAGGAGACCAATAATGTTCTTCTATAGTTGCACCTCCTCTTTTCTAAACTATTAACTACATTTTATAAACATTCGAGGGCAAAGCTCTGTAGTAGCAAATATCAAGTGCATGTGCTAAAAATATCGACCTTGAATTTCTTTCATCCTTGACTTAGAACATATTTGAAAAAGCTGACTTAAGATTCCTGCCCGATTTCATCAGCTTTCTAAGCTTTCTTTGAAATTGTTTTTCAAATATAGTATACCTGGGGTATAAGTATAGTGTCATTGCTCGTATCACATCTCAAAGACTCAACCTTAACCTTGACTCGCGATAGTACCTTAAGGCATTTATGTATAGACGGTTCTTGGCGCGACATTTTAAAAAAGCGAACACACATGCCAGATGAAAGCGGCTTCTAAAATAACTATTCTCTTAGTTGATAAGAACCGTTCAAGGATGAATGTATAGGTATAATTTGGCAATGATTTTTTGTTTTCTAATTTTAGAGCAATTGCCATGGCAATGACTTTTCCGCAAAACACCATACTCGCATGTATTAATATGGTGGCAAGGTTCAGATAGTGTGGGAATCTTGAGCTATAGATAATTACTATATTGTAAGAGACACGAGATTGGCCACTTTGACGCCGCGTGTCTGTCGGAGACGATTAAATTTGTAATAACCAAATGGTAAACAAACATAACCTTGATGCTTCCAAAGGTATCTGGCGATAAAGAAGCAGACTATCTCGGTAAATACCAGTTGGAAATTATAAATTGGAATTAGCATCGTAAGGCAAGATGTTATGGGCCAATTGTATGTATTGTTTTCATGCAATAAAAATACATTAGGAATAAAATGACGTAGGCTCTATTAACAGGGTTTTAAACCATAGTAGGTATTCGCGTCGCGTTACTACTGATCTTTAATATGAATGCACAATGACATCTATAATTGTGAACACATATACATAGTAGCTTATCTTTAGGTACTAGCTGTAGTCACCAATAATTAATTGCTCGTGTCCAAACATTGTATTAGTTTCTATGTACTCTACTCGTACGTTATGAACTAATTGGAATAGCGAAACATTTGAAAATACACGCTTTGGCAGACCCATGATCTTTGAAGTGTCTTCGCTTGTCGCATGGAAGGTTAAATAAAATAATTAAAAAAAAATCAGCATAAGCGTAGCGCAGAAAATATTGGCAATTATTAAGGACTGGAAGGATGGGCACAGAAACAAATTCATTATTTGCTGAGTGGGGAAGCGAGGAGTAACAACGTTTCTCGCTTGTTTGGGATAGACCCTGAATTATTATTCGCTGTAGAGAGCTTCTCGAGATGCCCATAATTCTTGACAACGGTGCCGAAATGATTTTCCTGGGCTGTCAGTTTTCTGTTGAACGACTTGTGACAGCTGACAGGACACCCAGAGTGTTTAAGATCGCTAATTAATCCAGTCTCCCTGAATTTTTCAATTATTCTCTTCACAGGTGATGGTTTGAAAATATTTTGTTCGAAAATTGCGGACTGTAGCTGACAAACCTTCATTATTTTTAAAATATTGCTCAACAATGAAAATGCGTTGTTCTTTCAAGCGATCCATTTTTACTAACCCCGAACTATCAGCTGTCACATTGTTATCTTTTTATCCGTTGGCATCACTGTACTATTAAATGGCGCAAAATTCAAATTTTCCGTGAATTATGGGACACCCTTTAGAAGATGTGTATAAAAAGACACAAATTCAGAAGACCTAAGAACCAAGTGAGCATTAAGGTAGAATGAAGATGTTAACATTTTGAATATTAACCAGGACCATATTAATAGGTGCATGCCAACATTCATATCATAAGGTTAATATAAAAGATAAAATATAATTCTTCCGTACTTTTCAGAATCGATATATTGGTGGCAAATTTTAGAAGTGTCAAGTAGAGTGTAGTTGTTGTTATTAGGTGCCTATGGCACCTACTTTACTTTGCTTCACTAAGAAAAAAATATTTATTCAAACAGACCTAGCTACACTCGCGATTGAGAGAGACCAAACAAAACTAACGAGTTTTATCAAAAACCAGGGCCCTATTTCGTAAACATTGACAGGTGACAATTCTACAAATTTGTCGCACTTGTCCGACAAATTTTCATTTCATAAAATATAGACAGGTGACATAATTGTCAGTTAAATACCACGACAAATTTGTCATGACTTTTTTGTCATTGTCGTAATTGTCAAATTGTTGACAAATTTGTCGTGACATACGCAGTATTAACTGTGTTTTATTATCCCATATGATTGATCTGGATTGGATAACAATCAAACGTATATTATATAACAATAACAATAATTTTTGAACTCAATTCAAATCCGTTAACATATGCAGCTATTACTGAGTGTTCACATTTGAATACACTTTACGCAACAAAATCATTGTTTATACTTTCTTTAAAATGTCGATTGCGTACTAAACGAAATTGCATTACATTCTTCATCACCTTCATTTCAAGAAAAAATATTACCTAAGCATTTTAAATCGTACACTGGTCACTTCACTCTCAATTCTTGACCGAGACTCAAACGCCTGTCGGAATTGTCAATTACATACTGACAAAATTGTCAATTGTATGATTTTATCTGTCCCATACAAAAATTGTCACGACAAATTTGTCAGAGAATTCATGACAATTCTCGAAAAATTCTTGACAATTCATTGTCATGACAATTTTTTTATGAAACCAAAACTTGACAATTGTCGGCTATTTTGCGACAATTCTACAAAATTGTCTAATTATTTATGAAACAGAAATTTGACAATTGTCGGATTGTCAGTTTACAAATTGTCACCTGCCACCTGTCGCATTGTCAATTTTTATGAAACAGGGCCCAGTTGTACCTGTCAATAGTGTCAATGTTTTTTTTTGTATATAGGAGATGCCACGCCCCTTTGTCGAATCTTCGCTGGAAAACTCCCGGGCCAATAGCTAAGATTGCTGTTTAATGGTTTTCGAGATATAATACTTAGAATGTTTTTTTTTTGTGGGAGGGCCACACCTTTTTGTCATCTTTTAAGTTACCTACCTATAGTGTCACCATTGCAATGTTAAAGGAACTTTAAAAATCGAGCTAGTTGGAAGGTTTCCTCCGCTTCTAAGGGGCTTACCTATACATACTTAAAACGCAATAGCTTCTGAATTGATATTGAAATCTTCATCTCCCTGATTATTTACCTTAAGTGCACGTTTTCTAACTTTGTATAACGCCCTGACAAACTCAAAATAAAACAATTTTTCACCTACGCTCAACAGAATTTGTAGGTAGTAAACATTTTTTTTTTGCCAGACAAAAATATGTCCCAAAACAATAAAATATGCTTATGGTCCAGTGGTGCTGATAGCTCAACAGATTTAATTGCCTTTAAACAATGTTAGGTATCTGGTAAAAAAATGTATTTTTTGGTCACAGAGGTGAAAAAGTTGTTGGTATAATATAATTTTCGGACTCCAAAGTGCAGATTGACATATATAATGCTTTCGCCATGTGAAAACAAGATGACAAATAATTAAACACACCTCTGTGTCAAAATATAATATGCGTCGTAGATTAGACTCAAACAGACAATCCAAGTAATGGTATAAGCTCTGAAAACTTTTTTTGCGACATATCCGTGTCGCATAGTTCAAACATGTCATCAAAGCTGCTACACAAAGTATTCGCTGATGTTGCTATGTTGCCATCATCAAATCTCTGTCTCATCAATATAATGAGTATAGATAGTCCAGACTATATTTTTTGTCGCTACTACCAATACAAAACCTTTATCTTATAATTTCTACAATATTGTTTTGTTTGGTCTACACTTAGTTGTAGGTGTTAGTTGCACGATAGAGAAACGAATGGTGTTCCACCAAGTACCTTATATACATTCGTATCTGTTCGTAGAAGAATTTGCGTTCCAAACAACGCAACGATTCAAGCAATTGGCATTATCACCTCAAGATACGACCAACTACCGTAGATTGTATGCATATTGAAAAATCAACTGATATAATACACTTGCAGAGGCCAGAGATTAATAAATAAATTCACGAGGACCAGCTGCCCACATAACATCTAGCAGTCGTTCATTTGATCTTCAGTTCTATTTCGTCCACAAATCGGGAAAGAAGGTCTTACTCGAATAACACTCCAACTGACCATACAATATGAAGCTAGAGGTATCCCAGCCACCGCCGACTTATTTGAACGAGAGCTTTTTTAAGGCTGCTCTCGAAGATGGTCTCAGGGAGATGCGTGTTGACATCAAGAAGATTGTCTTTGCCGAAGGAAACGGAGGTGGTGAAAACTACTGCAGCAAAATCTATCGGGCACGTGCACTATATCGCAGCAGCAAAAAACAATTGGACGAGGAACTGGCTGTGATTGTTAAGAGTATTGCCATAACGCCGGCCACGGATTTTCTCGAAGAATTAGCTGTCTATTTGAGAGAGAAGATTTTCTATTTTGATGTCCTTGGAAGGTTGGAGATTTTAGTGGGAAACGGATGTAAATTTGGAGCAAAGTAAGTCAACCGAAATGCGAAGCAATGGAAAGATCTTTCTTTAAAATAAAAATAAAAATAATAATGGCAATTGTTTCATGCTAGATGCCTGTACACGACAAAGGAGCCCATTCAGACGATCGTATTTGATGACCTAACACAGTATGGATATAAACTGGCAAGCCGACAGCAGGGATTAGATGAAGAACACTGCTGCGTGATTCTGAAGAAATTGGGCAAGTTTCATGCTGCATCGATGTTATTGGCAGAGAAGGTGAGTACTGTTGTGAACATCGATATTTAGAGAACTTTGTTCAGTATCAATTTTATGGATCATCTTCATCTAATATCAAGTGTTCCTTCAAAGTTTGAGTGTGAGTACAGTGAATTGAAAACCATTGAACGTTTGGATAGACGATAGATAGAGCTACGGCTCACTTATACAGTTTGGCTGTTGGCAGTATTCCAATTGATTTCTTTCTTTCTTAATGTCGAGGAACATTACCATCAGGGGCGGTTTTATTCTCTTGCGCCCAATTGGGCCGCACATATTTTGTTCGCAGCTAAAACGATTTACCTCTTCACTCTCTTGTTAATGTAGACTTAAGACGTTAATTCCGGTCCAAGATTTCGGTATTTTTACTCACATATCCGGTGCCATATTTGGTACTATGTAAGGTTCCTCTGTAAAGTTTGATTGAACAAGTTAGGAGCTGTGATCATTTTAAAATAATTATTTTGTGTAAAGCTCAGCTTATTGTGTAAAGTTTAATAACATTTCGCCAAGCAGCTGCCTCCTAAAAAATGTTATTATTAATAATGCTTCGGACGCCGCCGACTTGTTTTTTTTAACTTCAAGTCAAAACTTCCTTTTGGATTTTGAAGTGATATAAATTGATGGCCCAAAAGCAATGCAGCTACCCATATCTTGCTATAGATTTGTGTTTTAATAAATAAAATAGTTATAGTTCTACGAAGATTTTCTGACACATGTTAAGTTTTAAATTCATTAATTTATGCTGGGCTACTAAAAAATTTCGTTACATTTTGATCCCTATAAATACCAGCCAATTGCTTTCGTAACTTCCTGTATTGATTGACCGGACTGGGCAGGTATATCGTATTAGTAAGGCGCAATATTACCTATCGGGCTCCCGACCCGTGAAGGATCTCTGGCTGAGACACTGCAGCCTTCCATACTGTATGATCACGGGCACGCTGTTTACAGTTCCAGACCAAACGCTCTGATCTCGGTCTTTGAAACGGATGTTCAGTCTTCCTTTGTTTTCTCGACATCAGGGGGCTGCGATTCGAAGATCCTCCTAGCTGGGGAATTATTAAGGAATTTAAAATCTTAATTCAGCTTAAAATAATTCTGTTCAGAAAATTTATAACTAAGAAAAATATTTACGATAAGCACGATCGTGTGCTTGTTTATTATATGACTTTCCATAAAATTTTAGTTTTGGGTCTAACTCCAAATTTTTATTTTTTTCGCACAACTATGCTACATAGAAATAGCAGAGATTAAGTTATAATTTTGGCGAATCATTGGAAGTGGGACGGAAGTCGCAACCAAAATCTATATAACGATATCGTTGCGACTACTCTAGCTGACGTTCCTATGAGTAATGAACTTGCTACGTCATCTTAAAAGTTGGGGTTCAATAACCCATGACTAAACTCTACCATTTTTTACCCTCACACTCAGCCAATTTGTGATACATTTTATATATAAAAAAATATTTATTAAACGATTGTTGTTAAGTTTGTTGTATAAATTGTTCGATGTCGTCGTTAAAATCAGACTTTAGACTGATAAGTTGTAGGCATGTGCAATGAAAACAATAAAATAATAATTGATCACGCATCACTCGGCGACCCGGTCAAGGTGACATTCAAATTCTCTGAATTATTTGATAAATTATTAAGAAAAAAAAAATTATATACCTATTTTGTTTTGGGCCTGATAAGAATGCACATTATTTTTTCGTGATTACGATAGGACCTTATGAACTACTCTTGTCGATTTATTGCATTTCTTTAGAATCCAAATAAATTAAATTGACTAAATTGTTAATGAAAAAACAATTGATTTTTTATAGCAATTGATTTCGTAATTTTTTATTTACATATTTATTTATTTTTTTGCGAGCCTGAGTATATATTTTGATTACCAGAAGGAAGCCTCTTTTGGGCTCTATCATGTTTTGAAAAAAAAATAAATAAAAAATTGCAAATATTGTGTCATGCATTAACATGATCCAGGATGTATCATGTACTTAGATTATCATCAGTGTTAATGATCTGGAACCTAAGCATCCTAAGCTTCTCGCAATCATTCGTTTGTGTAAGTTTTTTTTTTATTTTATTTTATTTTATTTTGTACACCGGTATAACGAGTCCGAATAGCACAATCCCTTTTGAGACTTTTTGAGACTTTGTACATCATTCAAGTCTTCAATCAAACTTTCATCTTTAAAAATAAATAGAGGTAAATGTACCAAATTTTCTAAATTTTAATTTGTTGTACCTATATATTTAGATAAAGTAAAAAATGACAGGTTCCAATGTTGATCTTGACAGAACTAAGAAAACTTATTAATGCTGCATGAAATATCCGATCGACTAAACACGGAGCGATTCGTATTGCGTAATAAGGATCCAATTGGTTTTTAAATTTATTTTATCAACTTTAAAATGATCCCCTTGGACGCTCGGTTCCTTTTCTAGTTACATTTTTGCTGGCATATCTTGAATTCACCATTCCATATTTAATGAATAGATTTTTAACACCCAGGTTTCCGCTTTCGTATTTTTTTGTAGTCCTATGCATGTTGATAGTTGCCCCAAATTTCGTAATTTGCTAAAATTTCCTAAGTTATTGATTAGAGTTTCGATGCCTCTCTGATTATTCGAGGCAATAAATATGTCATCAACACAAACTGCTTCAAACCATAGAACATGGTTTTTTTTTATTAAACAAATTTTGCGTTCATCGCCACAAAAGAAGTGAAAAAGGTTGTGAAATAAGTATCTCCTCCTTAAGCTTACCACTTAAAAAGGCAGCAAAAAAAGAGCCGAGTCAACTTCAAATCACGTTCCACTAAAATTTCATTCACATGTTACCCTTCAAGGGCTTTGGCAAACAACGGGTGCATACTCAGTGTAAACTGACGTATTTTTGCTAAAACCATAGCCACTAACCAAACATTTCAATAAACATTTGCGTCAGGCTTATACTTGAATTAAAACACATTCCGGTAGTAAGTTGCAAAATTTCAAGTTATTGAAATTAAAATAAGAGTTGAATTCAATTCATTATCATCAATGGAGTCAGTAAATAAATACCATATCATTGCTTTCGTTTGAATTCGAATCATTATCATGGGCCAGTAAATACGTCATCATTTCTTTGATTATCTCTTTTGTCTCCTGCAACCTTGATCTTGATCATCGTGATCAGTTTTGGCATTTCAACACAGTAATCAATCCTTCATCAAATTTGGCTTCAATTTCTCATATAGGCAATTAATAGTACAGTTAAATTCAATTAAGTATTCAGAAATATTTTGATACTTTGTCTTTCAAGCCCAGGGATGGCGATGGGTCCAATATGGTGCCTGGTCCTATGTGATGAACTCACACCCTATTCAACCTAACCTAACCTAAACCTTGTCTTTCAAGCCCTTTACTAAAGCCACCTGCGCTGGTTCCATGAAGTTTATAATTTCACACACTAGTCTCTATATCCTTGTTGTTATATTTCTGGATCAGTTGGTAGCTTCTCCTTCTCCACTCCTTGAGCAATTTTCGACAGGCACTGCTTCAATCTGAGCTATTCATGTGGAGTAGTTGTCTCCATTAAAAAAAATGTTATTTTAGCCGTAAATAAAATAAGTTACATTTTTTTATTTAATACTAGCGGACCCGGCGAACTTCGTCTCGCCCCAATTTAACGCCTTCAGATAAACTCCAGAGTGATAATAAAATACAGATACTAAATAGCACATTTGCTCAATAAAAAAATGACAATGCGAAAACGATACCTACCAAGTTGCGCACAGCCTAAGTCAATGTATAACGCCATCTATCGAGCCGTTGCACTGATCGCAGCACAGCGCCATCTATTATTGATCTCGTTAGCTTCTCCACCTAAAATGCACGCAAATTGTCTTTTATCCCAATGAATTTCACAATTATCCGACATTTTCCAAGCTTCACAACGGATTTTCCACCTTTAGATACATCGTCCAAAATCATCAAATCATGCGATAAAATGAAAGATTTCGTCGAAAAAAAAAAAATTCAAATTTGTCCGGAATTTTCCGGAGTTTTCTATTTTTCCATTCGAAAGGTCATTCCGGAACAATTGCACACAAATTCCATATAAAAAATTAATTTTCGATTTTTCTAATTTGTCGACTTTTCCGGAGGGTTTTCCCAAAATAGTCTTTCGTAAAAACCTTCTCCTGATGACAATCACGAACAATTGAAAAACATTTAAGTCAAATTGGCCCAGCCGTTCTCAATTATTGATGAATTACTCTACATTTTTCACACCATTTTTATAAAGGGTGTTTTTTTAAAGGTATAGAACTTTGAAATGGATTAAAACAAGGATGTTTTTTTTTTAAATTGACATGAAATTTACTTTATTCGAAAGATAATCTTGTGGCATTATAATTTATATATGATTTCTGGCATATGACCGCCACGGCTGGCTCGGACGTAGTCTACTCTTGAGGTCCAATTTTCGATAACTTTTTCCAACATTTGTGGCCGTATATCGGCAGTAACGCGGCGAATGTTGTCCTCCAAGTGGTCAATCGTTTTGGGCTTATCGGCGTAGACTAGCGACTTCACATATCCCCACAGAATTTAGTCAAGCGGCGTTAAATCGAACGATCTTGGAGGCCAATTCACGGGGCGGTCCGCAATGTGAAACTATGCGGTTACCAAACGTTTCCTTCAATAAAACAATTGGGGCACGAGCCCCATTGGAACATTGGAACCTGACATGTTGTGCCGTCTTGTTAAAACGACAGCTCCTGCACATCATGGTTGTTCAATTGATGAACGAAAAAGTCAGTAATCATGGCTCTATAGCGGTGACCATTGACTGTAACGTTCTGGCCAGCATCGTTTTTAAAGAAGTACGGACTAATTATTCCACCAACCCATAAAGCACACCAAATAGTCAGTTTTTGTGGATGTAACGGTGTCTCAATATACACTTGAGGATTATCATCACTCCAAATATGGAAGTTTTGTTTATTGACGTAGGTATCCATTCAACCAAAAGTGAGACGATTACCTATGTTGACCGTAAAATGGACGTAGTGCGCGATACGTATTTTGAACAGAATTTCAAAATAAATTTGCACAATTTGGAAGCGTTGTTCAAGCGTCAGTCTATCCACATTGAAATGCCAAACCAAACTAAAAATAAATCGCTTGATAACTTACTTATTCGGTGGCAGAGTATTGCTGTCCCCCGCGAGGGCTCGAACCAACGCCGCTCGGGTCACATCACAAGCAATGACTCTTTGACTTTTTTCGACTTTTAAATTCATTTTGATTGACTTCTTTCTTTAACTTATAAACTAGACAAAAATGATTAAATCTAAATTAAAACTAACATTTATCTTAATCTAGCTTACTGGCTCTTAACGAGCACTCTAAACTTAACTATATCCTTATAACTATTGCCTTTCGGCCTTAAATCTATCAATTTTTGTATTTAGCGCTGATTTTTCATTTCCAAGAAACTTTGCTAAAAACTTGGACTCTTTATTATTTTCGTTTTCTTAAAACTACCTAAAACTACTTAAAACTACCTAAGCTACTTAACCTAAATTACCTATAATCAGGGTGAAGAGCAATCTCTCGATTGGTCACCATCCCGATTGCGTCGATGGGCGCCTGGCAGTCGCCAACATGGTGCACGATGTGTCTACTTAATAAAAGTGCAATTATGTATTAATATAAAAATAATGTACTAGATTCTCAACAAAAAATCGACTAGAATAGTCGATGCAGTTTTGACTTGGTGGATACCACTTTATAAACGTCAACTGAAAAAACTGTTAACGTTATCCGTCTATTGCCTGTTAGTTCTACTTGGAATGAAAACATCAACAACAATATCAGAAGTGTCATGAGAATGTTTGTTGTAAAGGGCTATTATTTTTATTTTACTTTATTTATTAAGAAAAATGTTAATTGAAACAAAACTTAGATAGCTATGTTTGGTTTATATCGGTGCTTTTGGAATTAAAACCATTTTATTCTTATACCAATACAAATGCTTTTCTTTTTGTCATTTTAGGACCCATCAGTGAAAAAGAACTTTACAACAGGAATGCTTGATGAAAAATACATTCGCACAAATCAGCGGTTTATCGATTTCATGATATTGCAATTGAAAACTTTGGCGAATGTTGTCTCCAAATGGGAGGGATATGAACACATTTCCGAGAAGCTTTACACGCACTGCGACCATATTGTTGAGAACCTTGTCATGACCGGAAGACCCATTTCAGGAGAACTAACAGTCCTAAATCATGGTGATTTATGGGTGAACAATTTCATGTATAAGTACGACAAGGAGAATTATCCAATTGACGCCATATTTGTAAGAGAGAAATCTTGTTCTCATGCTTTATGTCATACCTAACTGGATTTCCTCTATTTTAGGTTGATTTTCAAACGAGTTTCTTTGGCAGTCCCGGATGTGACATTAATTTCTTCCTCAACAGCAGCGTTCAACTAGATGTCCTCATCAACCGCCGAGAAATCCTCATAAAGACCTACTACGAATCCCTAATAAGTTCACTCAAGTACATGCGCTATGAAAATATACCTTCACTGGATGACATTCTCTATGAGATTCGTCAACGTGAGCTTTATGGGTTCTTTTCATCATATGCCTTTTTACCAATGGTGGCGATGGAAAAGAAGGACTCTTACGACAACAGCATTGAAGCCATGGCAGAAGATCAAGAATTTGCCAAGAAAAAAGTCGAATTGATGTTTGCATCGAATCCAAGGACCACTGACACGTTACGTTACACTCTGAAGCGTTTCGATGATCTTGGCATTTTCGATCACAACTATTAGATAAGGACAGAGAACCTAACAAAACCCCTAGATTAGAATATATTTGTATTTTTTATTCTGTTTTTTTTTTTTTATGTAAATATTTATGTAGCAATGAACGAATAAACAGAAATGGATTAAGATAAGAGAGACTAAATAGTTTTTACTTGTTTTACAATTATATTCGTGTGTGCGAGGTAAGTGATTTATTTTTGTATAATAGGCACGCGCCAAAGAGTTTAGTATGGTACGCAGCGGGAGCGTTACTATGGTAAAATAAAGTGACTATGCTAGAATTTCCAGCAGTATTTTAATAAAAGTGACAGCTCTTAAGTGACATGTAGGTAAAATTATAACATTTTCTATTTTGCGTTGCCCCAAATAAGTGTGGTTAATGGTTATCAGGTGAGGAATAATGCTACGGATGGCGAGATAAGATTATGTACTATTTTTAAAATAAATCTTTGATATAATTATATAAATAAGCGATTTTAATTGTCTCTTTATACATTTAAGCTGTAATTAATATGTATTTACACTGTACCTACATTTTATAAAGGAAAGCAGTACCCAAAAGCCCAAAATGTTAAAACATTATTGATATTTAGGGCCCTATTATCGTTCGCGAGTCGAATAAAAAAACAGGCGAATGTGACTGTTTGGTATTGTGATTTGATAGATAATATTCGCCTGAATTGTCAAAAAGTTGGCGAATGTAAACTCACCGTATTGCGGTTAGCGAATTTAGTGAAAGTCGTTCGCCTCAAATATCAAAATCTGGCGAACAAAAATGTTGTCTGACTAGTAAGACGACTTTAGTTGATTGTGATAAATTGTTTTTAAGTTCTAGAATTAGTGAAAATAAGAGGAAATAATGAAAAAGGGTGGTGTAAAATATTAGAAAATATAAAAGCATTGTTTTTCATATTTTTATCATTTTATTTTAAACGAAAATAGGTAGTCAAATTTTTGCGTCGATTGGAAACGAATGCCTTTTCCTTTTTGTTGGAAGGGCAAGAATCATTTATGTGCGGGTTAATAGAATTTAACACAAATGCAATATTTTATCCGAAATATAAAATATGCAAAAGTGAAAAAGTAGATTTCTAATAGTTTTTTTTTAAATGTTTTTTCATCCGTTCGGCCAACCGTGGAAAATAGCTTCTTGGTTTTCCGTAGTGTGTACGTTACCTACGTAAAGCCATTATATCCCTGGCTATTATTTTCGTTGCAAAATAAAACATTTCAACACATCTAAACATTGGCCGCGTTCCACTGACCGCTAGATGACTAGCGGCATGCCAAACTCCATATAAAAAAACTGACATTCAGCATTTGCGCTAGAGCTCTAGCACATTTTGTGAAATAATCCTTTTCTGGGAAATTTTTCAATCTAGCACAAAATGAACTGCTAGATTGAAAAAAGATAACGAACTGTCAAAACAAAAGTGAAAGTGCAGAAGTCAAATATTTCCAATTTGGTTTAAAATGGGAATTCAAACTTGTATGTAATTAATATACATCGTATTTGTTTATTTAAATTATAGTGTATTAATAAATATGCGGCATGATGGCACAAAATACATTTTTGACTCTCATGAAGATGAAATAATACGACTTCAAATTGGTTTTAATGTCACTTTGCCGCTGCCGCTAGATCTCTAGCGCCAGCGTTCCTCCATCAGGGATATTATGTGCTAGATGACTAGCGGTCACTGGAACGCGGCCATTGTTTTCCTTACATTTCCACCAATGTTTGTTTCGATACACAACATGTCATTTTTTTTTATTTTTTTGGTTTCGTGTTTTCTAATGTTTTTTGTTGTTTTATGTAAGCCAAAAAAAAAAGACATTTGAAAAATTAACGGGAGCAAAAATTGAACCAGCAAAAATCCAAAAAAGAATTCTGGAGCTGGAGAAGGTATCCGTATACTCCGTTTGTGGCTGAGCGATTCTTTAAACTGGGCCCCAACCAGCCCAGGGAAGAGGAGGGAAATAGATAAGCTCCCCAGGCTTATCGAATAGTTTTTTGGTAGTTCTTAGTTCGTTGTTCATCAAATAGTTTGTTTATCTTCCCTATAAAGGATTTAACAGCCGCTTCCGCTCTATCCGAGACTACATCTGTGAGATCACTATCCGAAACCTTTGAATTGAAACCAAAAGTTAAAGTTTAGCTGACAGATAAGTTCCGGATATTTTATCCGAGACCTTATCAGCTAGTCTTGCAACTGGCCCTTCTTAGAGTCTTGTTATTGTCCGGAAGAAGAAGGTATTGATTAGATCTTGAACCCACGTGCGATACTGCTACATATAGTTGCCCGTGAGAGAAAACACTTTCCCGAAGGTCTACCCCAATCTAGACTACAATAAATAAAATAAAAAATATGACACATGTCACTACTTGCTTATATTATAATATAATAACACAAGATGAAACATTTACAGCCTTATTTATAAAATTTATACACTCTCTATAATAACTCTAAACGCAAAGATCTAATATATTTTTTTGCGTTTAGACCTATTATATATAGTGTATAAAGTTTATAAATAAGGCTGTTTGTAAATATGAGGCAAGTGTATACACTACTCAACTAAGATCTGATATTTAACTTATTGTTTCTCAACTCCTAATTGGAGTAGAAAGATGAATGACAGCTCAAAATACTCGGGGAAGAATTGCCTATACACAGTAAAACCCTTTTTTGTATTGATTGAGAATATTATGGCAAGTTGAATGAAACAAAGTCAAAAAATAAAATAAAATTATGGAATATGCATAGCGTACAAAAGGACATTTTGTTCGCATAATTAAAAAATACAACGCAATTAAATATAGCCTACTGCACCCAGAGATGCTCAAAGAATATTTTAGTGAAGGTTTCATCAAAATCCGTTCAGTAGTTTCTGAGAACACTGCGAACATAATTTTGGCAGTTACGTCCTTATATAATAGTATAGATATAGACATACAGCCTTATTTATAAACTTTATACACTCGTTATAATAGCTCTAAACGCAAAAAAAATATTAGGATATTGCGTTTAGAGTTCTTATAGAGAGCGTATAAAGTTTATAAATAAGGCTGATAGAGTATAGATGACGGAATTCGAACAAGGGATTTTAGCTTAACTTGTACAAGTAAATTGAATTGAACAATATTTCACTAATCACGAACTTTTGCAAGGGTTAGTCTCAGTAGAAATTGTTTGAAATAAAATTAAAACAAGTGATTTGGCATAATTGCGATGGTCCGTTCACTACTGTAACATTTATTACAATGTAGCACTGAATTGTATGAGACTTGAAAATTCAAATATACATACGTACATTACATAGGTACCTGCCTTACGTATCGAAAGTTTTTGCCAGATAAGGGAGGGAAACACCTTTTTAAATCGAAACCGTTTTTTGATGCATTTATTAATAATTTTGTTGGTCATTTTTTTTCTCAGTGTTTCTGATGCCCAAAACACACGTGCAGAATTCACTGTGCAGCAAGATTAGAATACCCATGCTCTTCTCTTATGTGGTGATACAAATGTAAATTCTGCACCCACCGCAGCTCTGCTAAATGAATTCTGCACATCTGTTTCACCTGCTCGCAGTGATGCGTTGTATTTTTGGTATCAAAGCGTCTGTGAAAGCAGTGAACACTTGTCTCTGTTATAATATCACTGCAGTAGTGCAGTCCCGACATCACCCGACATCAATAACGTCGTAAGGAAATAAACTTTTTAAAACCAGCTTTTATTAATTTAATGCACTGAAAAGGAGAAAATATTTATTTCAATGTTACCTATATCTTACTGAGCTTGGGCTTTAAGGTCTCACTTATTTTTTTTTTTAGATTTTTTAATACACGTCGGGGCGCTCGAGTGGCGGCCGTCGGGCATGTGGGTAGAAGGTAGTTGAATTTGTGTAATGTGTTCCTGTTTCTGTTGTTACTCATGGTCTTGCGTATATGAACTAAAAATGGCTTCAGTGTTGAAAACTTTTGATATTTCCATTTCCAGTTGTCCAGACCAAGCGCTTTGGCATCCGCAACTTCTTGGCCTATCTTTTTGGGCGTTTTGCGATTCTTAGCTCGTTTTTAGGGTGTTTATTGTGCGTTTCTTGACGCGTTTTTGGAGCATTTTTTAGTTGATTGGTGAGGTTTCTGTTGATGTATTAAATAAGACGCGAGTATTATAATGGTGATAAGTATAAAAAGTAGTTAGTTTTATTGAAAAGAAAAACAGTTTAATTCGCAGTAAAAATGGTAAAAGTTAAAAAGGGTTGTTCGCAGAGAGAATGTTCAAAACGAAGTAAGTAATGGCTGCGTTCAAGAAGAACTCATCTCAGTGTTGCCATATCAAGATGTATATTTCAACACTCCTCCTCAGCTTGATGAAGTAAATCCAGCTGCTTCCGGAGTTCAATGTACTGAGGCTTTGGCAAGGCCTTAGTCATAATATCTGCTATCTGCTTCTTAGTTGGCAAAAACGACACTTTCACCTTTCCAAGTTGAACGGCTTCTCTGATGAAGTTGTACTTGATATCAATATGCTTCATTCTTTTGTGCTCCCGAGGTTCTTCCGCAATTTTAATGCATGCCTGGTTGTCCTCAAAAATAGGTACCGTGTTTACTTGTACACCCAGCTCACAAAGTAGTTCCTTTAGCCAGATGCCTTCACAGGTGGCATTACATAGAGCCACATATTCAGCTTCCGTCGAAGAGAGACTGACCGATTGCTGCTTTCTGGAACACCAAGAAACCGTACAATTAAAAACTTTAAAAACATACCCAGATATAGACTTTCGATCGTTGACATCATTTCCCCAATCTGCATCTGCATAACCTTGCAATGGTGTGTTGTCATCACTCTTAGTATATACCAAATCTAAGTCAATCGTCTTCTTGATGTATCTTAGTATCCGCTTCAAATGATTCCAATGAGATTCCGAAAAATTGCTTTGATATCTGCTGAAATAATTGACGGATGCACTTAAATCCGGACGACAAGACAGCATGATATACATCAAACATCCAATGAGTTCGCGATATGGATATTTTTCCTCCATTGTATCGATGACTTTTAATTGTAAATTACACTCCATCGGTGTAGAGATATCTTTAGCATCTTGCATCTCAAAGCGCCTTATCAAGTTCTTCAAGTAATTCTTTTGACTTAATTTAATTCCAGTGTGATCTCGAACAATATTGATCCCCAAGAAATTTTTAATCTCCTTCAAGTCCTTCATTTGAAATTCCTTTGATAATGCTCTCTTAGTCGCGTCAATTTCATCCATATCCTTTCCAACTACCAACAAGTCGTCTACATAGATCAGCAAGTATAGTTGTTTACCATTCCTCTTTCGACTGTACAAACAGTAGTCCGAATTAGTCCTTTTAAATTCCAAGCCGGTAACAAATTTGTGAAAACGCTCATTCCACATACGTGAAGCTTGTTTTAGACCATAGATAGATTTGTGCAGCTTGCACACCAGATCTCCTTTTCCGAAACCTTCCGGCTGCTTCATGTACACTTCCTCGTTCAAGTTTCCGTTTAAAAACGCCGATTTCACATCCATTTGATGAACAATCAGATCATATCTATTTGCCACAGCCAGTAAAACTCGAAGTGTTGTCATCTTCGCTACAGGAGCATAAGTCTCTGTATAGTCGAAATCCTTGCGTTGGGAAAATCCTTTCGCTACCAGACGTGCCTTGAATTTTTGAATTTCACCATGTTCATCCCTTTTAATTTTGAAGACCCATTTACTCCCAATGACTTTCTTGTTTTCCGGAAGTCTCGTCAATGTCCAAGTCTTCGCTTCTTCCAAGGAACTTAACTCCTCCTCAATGGCACATTTCCAATTACTCCAATTGCTACTTGCCTTGGCATCCTCTAGACTGTTTGGTATATCATTCACGTAGTTTTCCGCACTCAATGCATACGCAATATTGCTTGACATGTCGTATTCATTGAATCTTAGTGGTAGTTTAATAGGTCTTTTACCACGACGTGTAGTGTCATCATCAGCATTGATTTCCAGATTATCCGAATTTGCGTCTGCGTAGTCTGAGTCGTCGTCCTCCTTGGATTCCTGTGATATTTGAGGTTCATTCGTTTCCGCTTCATCGTCTTCGTCACACTTTTGATCAAATTCAGGAGATCGTTCCAAAGTTTCCGATTCGACTACTTCTTGTACCTTCTTCTCAGAATTTTCATTGAATACAACATCCCTTGCAATCACAATCTTTCGCAAGACCGGATTCCATAATCGATAGCCATTTTCTGCGTACCCCACCATGATGCATTTGATTGTTTTAGAATCTAACTTTGTTCGTAACTGATCTGGAATGTGTGCATAAGCTGGACTCCCGAAGATTCGAAGTATAGATACATTTGGCCGCCTTCCATACCAAAGCTCCGCTGGAGTGACATTTTTCTCCTTCCTTCTTTCGAACGCACGCGTTGGGCTGCGATTTGCCAAATACACACACATCATAACACCTTCCCCCCAAAGCGATTTATCCAGCTTCGAGTCTATGATCGTAGTTCTTGCTCTTTCCATTACTACACGGTTAAATCGTTCAGATACACCATTCTGTTCTGGCGTATATGGTACGGTATACTCTATCCGGATTCCCTTCTTTGAACAAAAACTCTTGAAGTTATTTGATGAGTATTCACCACCATTATCCACACGCAAACGAGAAATTTTTCTTTCGAAATGAGCAGCTGCCCTCGCACAATATTCCTTAAACTTGTCAAGTACTTCATGCTTTCCTTCCAACAAGTATACCACGGCGAAGTGCGTGTAATCATCTATAAAGGATACCACATATCGTTTATTGTCATAACTGATAGGTGTAATCGGTCCCATTACGTCACTGTGTATAAGTTCCAAAGGTCTTGACGATCTAATTTTCGCAATGTTTTTGAACGATTTGCGACTTTGCTTACCTTCGACACATGACTCGCAAAAGTAATCTGTGCCCCTGCATTCCAAAACATCCATGCCCTCGACCATTCCACATCGCTTTAATTTGAGAACGTCAGCGACATGTAGGTGACCAAACCGTTTATGCCACAATTCAAGATTATTTCCAGCGCTAATACCAGCAAATCCTGATTGATCACTTTTATGAGGTTCCACACGAAGTTCATACAGCTTTCCATTACAGATACCTTCTGCTAAAAGTTCCTTATTTTTCCAAATCTGCGCCTTCCCATTTTCAAAAATTGCTTTCATACCCTTGCTCTCCAATTTACGAATAGACATAAGATTACATGACAAATCCTTTACGAACAAAACATCGTCAATCGTTCCTGTCGATCTACGTCCTTTGACCAACAAACCACACTTAATGGTTCCTACCTTTGTTGCAAACAAGTTGATACCACTTTTTGCGACGGAAATTTTAATTGGACTCTTTAATATCCTGCACCCCGTTAAATAATTTTCGCTGTTAACCATGTGTTCTGTTGCCCCAGAGTCCAAATAAAATTTAAGGCAATTTTCCGCTTCAGCTTTACATACAATCTCCGAATGTGCAACAAATCCAAATTCAGTTTCCTTATCGATAGTACTTACATGAGCATCAGATGTCTTTTTGTCAAAACTTTGTCTTCTACCATTCCGGCACTCCGATCTCTTGTGCCCAAGCTTTCCACAACGATAGCATTTGAACCTGCGATTTGTGTACATCGCCACCGTATCGTTGCTTCCTTCAGCGCATGAGTTTGCATTTGCACGTTTGTTCGCCTCATCCAGTAGTCTGCTTTTCACGAACTCAATATTTAATTTGTCAACATCCATTGTTTCCAACGCAGTAACCAAAGATTCGAAAGAAGGTGGCATCGTCAATAGCAAGTGGCAAATCACATCGACTTTTTCCAGAGTAGCTCCAGTCGACCGCAATTCACGCACTATTTTATCGAACGTGAGAAGATGTTGTTCCATGTTACCTCCCTCAATGCACTTCAAAGTCAGAAGCTTTTTGCGAAGAAACAATTGTGATGCAATACTTTTTCTTTCAAACGTTTGTACGAGACAGTCGAAAATTTCCTTTGCACTTAATTTGTCCTTGACATATTCCAAGTGGCTATCCGCTATCCGATGAATAATTAGAGACTTGCATTTCTTTTCCCTTTTGATGATCGCACCATGTTTGGATTCAGTTGTTTCCTTTTGTAAAATGTCTTCTAGAGTCTGCGTAAGAAATTCCTCTAGCCCATGTTCTTCCAGCAACGCCATTAGGCGAAATTTCCAATTATTAAAATTGCTGCCATCGAACAAATTTACTTTATACTTATCTTCCTCCATTTTCTCAGGGTCTGGGCCCATAACCTGTTGATGTATTAAATAAGACGCGAGTATTATAATGGTGATAAGTATAAAAAGTAGTTAGTTTTATTGAAAAGAAAAACAGTTTAATTCGCAGTAAAAATGGTAAAAGTTAAAAAGGGTTGTTCGCAGAGAGAATGTTCAAAACGAAGTAAGTAATGGCTGCGTTCAAGAAGAACTCATCTCAGTGTTGCCATATCAAGATGTATATTTCAACAGTTTCAATGCATTTTTGATGTTTTTTTTTTAGTTTTGTTTGTTTGTTGGCTTTTTCTCGGACCTGGTGCATAATACGATTTATGTCTCTGCTTTTAAGTCAGTCAAAAATTTATTTTAGAATGATTTTTTAGCTAAAACAGTAAACAATAATTTTAAAACTAAGTTTATAAAATAAAGATTGTTCTCAATTTGCCTTGATTTAGCCCTTTATTTTGTAGGTCCCTTGAATTAATCGCTCAACATTTAATTTCAACAGAGCAAAAAAAAAACCGTCAAAAAATATGGTCTCATGAACTCTATTTGGACTTTTGTGAACGTTAATAGCTACTTACAAGTTATATTAATTACTAATTTGTGATTAGACATTTTTGATGATGAAGTCAACCCTAATACATCAAATCACACTAAATAGGTTGTGGACTTTGTTTGGGGAATTATGTATTTCGTATTATATTTTGTAATTATACTGACGAACTAGGTAGGTACGGATTTTGTGTGACAGAGCTTCTTTGTTACTTTATACAGTCTAATGTAATTTAATAGATTTGTTCTGAGGCTTATGAAGTATTAGGCATGCGTTTTCCCCACTGTTTCTCATAATAAAGACGATTATAACAATAAAGGAATTAATTTCTGTCATCTTAAGATAATAGCACCCGCCTAGAGATGCTTTAGAACGTATACGTGCGTCACGTGCCTACCTACTCGGAAAGATAGCACTGATTAGGTATAAAAAGGAATAGTCTAGCTAAGAATTATTCAATGTAAATTGTGTCGCTATCGCTAATCGCTATGCGCATCGAAAATAGTATAGGTGCACCAGACTATTTAGACGGGGCCTTTTTCGAGGATGTCCTCGAGAACGGACTGCGTGAGCCCAATGTGACGACGACAAATATTTCCCTATCGCTCGGCAGTAGTGCCGGTGAGAACTACTGCAGTCAAATTTATCGTGTAAAAGTCAACTTTAGGCGCGGTGAGGATTCGAAAACGGAACAGACATCAGTGATTGTGAAGAGTATTCCATTGGGTGAGAATATGGAATTCCTTGAGGACATGCAGGTGTATTTCAAGGAGAAACTTTTTTATATGGATATTTTGCCAAAATTGGAGTTTTTGTTGGATGACATCAAATTCGGTCCACGGTAAGGGGGCATGTCAAAAGCGTTTTACTTCCAGATTATATTGGGTTCTGTTGCTCATTTTATTAGATGCTACCTTGCCCAAAAGAAGCCCGTCTACACAATAGCTTTTGAGGATATGAGCAGTGCGGGCTACATCATGGCAAACAGAGAAATCGGTCTCGATGAGCATCACACAAAGCTTGCACTTCAAAAACTCGGACAATTTCATGCAGTATCCATGGTTTATGCTAAAAGGGTAGGTGCTTGTACTGCGATACAATTTGAGCGGCTTTAATGAGATTAAAATTTTTACAGGAACCTGAAGTAATATCCCGATTTGAAGATGGTATCCTTTCTCCAAAGTCAATGCTTCCATCGTCCATTCTGTATAAGCTGCTCTACAAGTACCTTAGCTATGAAATCAAGATAGTCTCACAGTGGAAAGGCTACGAGGGGATAACTGAGAAACTGCAAAAATTCCATGATAATTTCCAGACCCGTCTAGTGGCATGTCAAGCTCCCTGGGAGGGGGGAATTAAAGTTCTCAATCACGGTGACTTTTGGGTCAACAATTTGCTGTTCAAATACGATGGGGACAAGCCTACAGATGTAATGCCTCTCGACTACGCATTGAGTGTGTATGGTAGTCCTGGAATCGATTTAAATTATTTCCTCTATGGCAGCGTTCAACTGGATGTCCTTAAAAAGGCGGATATAATGCTTCAAACGTACCACGATTCACTGAAGGATACTCTGCTGCAGTTGCGCTATGAAAAGATACCCACTTACGAGGAAATTCTGCTTGAATTCAAGAAAGCCGCTGCATATGGATTGTTTACACTTTTCGGACCTCTGCCAGTAATGACAATGGACAAGGCGAAATGTGGAGACAACAGCTTCGCAAACCTTGTGGAAGGCGACGGATCCGATGACAAGATGATGATTACTTTCTCCTCGAAGAGGCTGACTGAACACTTGAAGTATTCCCTCAAGGTACTTGATAGGCTAGGGGCTCTAGACTTTTAAAATTATGTAATGAATATAAGACTTGCTGAATTGAATGGCAAATGCATGTGTATTTTGTTTTTGTTTAATATTAGTATGTGTATACTGTGCGCGGCTTCGACAAACGATCTCGAGATACTCGTACGTAACGAACGAGATAATGTAATCACTTGGCAGATTGAATGGTGTTGTGCAATCGGAATGCATAAGTGATGAGTTTGTATTTAATTTGGGTCGTGTTGTATCGAATTTAGTAACAGAGCATTTAGTTGTGTCTCTTCAAGTTACATGACTGAGTGATGCAGTTAAATGCAGGGGCGTAGCGAGGGTTCGAGCCGTGGGGTGGTGACTTTCATTGAAATGCCGACTTATTTCAGGAACTTGCCGACTGTATCGGGCCAGCGGTTATCGAGTTATAACGTCATCGAGTTTCACCCCATAGAAGATGTTTTTTGTATGGGAGGTGCCGATGCCGACAGTCTTTTTTTAAATCGAGTGGAAACTCTCTAATTTTTAATATGTTCGGTCGGCAAATTCACCGATGCCGACAATCTTTTTTAAAATCGAATCGAAAATCGATAAATTTTAATGTGTTCAGTCGGCAAATTCACCGATGCTGACCGTCATTTTTAAAATCGAAACTCGGAAAAGGTACATACAGTCAAAAAAATATAAATTCGCATTTCCGAAAGGTGGAACCTTTTAAAATGCCGCCTTGTATACATTTACGAGTTTGAAAAAATTTGGAGTCAAATTTAAATTTTTTTTTTAAATTTTTTGATTTTTTTTTTTAAATTTTTAGAATTTTTTTTTTTAGCTGCTCAAGTTAAAATGTTACTTCCTTGATTTTCCGACTCTTAAAAACGGTGGGGGGTGTCGCACCCCCCCACACCCCCCCCTCGCTACGCCCCTGGTGAAATGAGCCAGAAAATATGAATTACGGCAGGCCAATCTAATCCCTTCGAATGTATACTCATATAATAGGGACATTCATTATGGATTCGAATTTTAATAGAACAACAAGCGTTTGGATTTAGGGTCGTTTGCTGATAATACGACTCATAAAGATTTAAGTTCGACATACATGATTATTGGCCACTGTCATATACGCGTTTATGGTTAACTGGAGTTGTAATGGTTAGAGTCTTTGCTTTTGATTCAAGCAGTGCAGATTCGATCTCTGACTCGAGATTCGAGAATAAGGTGCCTTGTTGATAGGGGAACAGTCCAATCAGAATGGGTTACTACTATGTTATACCTTAAGGATTTTGGTCTGCTTGATCCCAGATTTCGGCGAAGGTTTGTTTGCTTGTTATTACTTATGGCGTTAATTGAGGATATACAGAATATCATAGGCTGCGAGATATTTGAGAAAGGGAGCGGGCCATAATTCTGCATTTCAAAATTCTGTATCGACAAAATTCTGTATTTCAGAATTCTTTATTTTAAAATGGTGTATATCTTATATAATGTAAATATATCGAAAATACAGTAAATGCAAAATTCTGCTTTTTTTTATTTTTAAAAAGTGTTTGCACAACAAAAAGCAAGCTTTAATATAATTTTTAAAACTTATTGAGATAAAAATATGTAAACAAAATTTAAATTCAATTGGGTACCTATGTACAAGGTGGCGCAAAAATAACCTTCCGATGTTTTTTGGCTGTAATTTAAAAAAAAAAAAATTAAAAACTTTGATTCTTCTTGTGGATTATTTTTATTTGGTCTTTTAATTTTTTTTACATCAAGTCGAGAATATGATGTCATGTAAATGGCCGCCGCCACAGTTGATTGTCATTTGAGCCCTTTTTATGGCATATTCCATCATTTTGGCCAAAACTTCCGGCGATAGGTCCTCACATTCTTGACGGATATTGTCTTTAAGAGCTGCAAGAGTCTGAGGCTTGTTGACATAAACCCGCGACTTCAAAAAGCCCCACAAAAAGAAGTCTGGAGCGGTCAAACCAGGCGATCTTGCTGGCCAGTGCAAATCGCCAAAACGGGAGATTAGGCGCCCGGGAAATGCATCCTTCAGCATATCGGTTGTGGCACGTGCAGTGTGTGCCGTTGCACCGTCCTGTTGGAACCACATGTTTTCCAATCCCAATTCATCAAGTTGCGGCAAAAAGAACTCGTTGATCATTGCTCTGTAGCGCTCACCATTCACAGTAACCGTTTGGCCCGCGACGTCTTCATGTCCATGACATCTTCGGCTACAGCAGCAATATTCTCTGCAGAACGGCTACTCCGGGGTCTGCCACGCCTGGCAGCATCTCGTGTTGTGCCAGTCTCTTCGAGGCGAGCGGCAGTGTCGTCGCAGTGTTTCACCAGTAGGCGTTGGACGGCTAGGAAATCTGCGACGAAATTCACGTTGTGCCAAAGTCACCAACCGATTATTGCTCAAATAAATAGTCACCAATATTCCGCGTTCTGGAGCAGTGTAGCGTAACATTGTTTATTAACGTGTATTTCGCATGTGTTTACTACACAAATGTCAAAACAGAACTGACATTAGGGGTCAATCGCAAAATTTATAGCATTTTCTGATAGGAGGATTACTTTTGCGCCACCTTGTACATACATAAATTAACAAAAACACAAGACAAGGCGCGCATCTGAGTGGTGTGGCGTGTGGCAGTGGCGTGGTGGTGGCAATGGAATGGCGGCAATCTGCTTGCTTCCAAATCTTATGAGGAATTCTTTAAACAGAAAACTATATAAACTACAATTCATTGATTTTTATTAGTTTTTAAATCGTGTGCATTTAGACGGACATACCAAAATAATTTTTTTACACACATTTTTTTCAAAGCAGATGCACATTAATATCCGAATGAACAGATATCACAGCATGTGAGCTTAATCTTGCATTCCCTTCTCCATAACGCTTCAGGATACTGTTTTAATTCTTTTCATAGTTGAAAGGGTTCTTTCAACATTAGCTGTGGTCACTGGAAGCGTGGCATTCTAAAGTAAGTCTTGTCACACAAGCAATTTAAAAACTTCTGTAGAATGATTGCTGCGAGCCCTTTCATTGCTTGTTGTAACGCCACCTTTATGCCGATTTCGATTGGCAAAAAAATCACTTTTCCTTTCCCCAGATCACTTTTTGCATTCGTTTGGTATATATAAAAAAAAAACTATCTTCCCAAACTCGAGAGCACTTTTACGAATCCAGATTTTTTTTCCAGAGTTGCTCGAGATTTATCAACACACTTGCATATGATTTGTCATTTATTGGAGTTTGTTTTTTTACGTTTTACGGAAAGTCTTTGCCCGAAACAGTTAGATCTAGTGAAAAACCATATTAAAAAACAAATATTTTAAACCAAAATTATGGATAAATATGGAACAAATAACAGATATGTTATTTTCATACTCATGATGTGACACATCTTCATCGTCTTCGTCGTCGTTCTTTATAACAAAAAAAGGTAAACAGATTTTGGCAGCTACACCAACAAAAAACAGCTCAGTACCTATACTTTTTTAACGATATAGAAAATCAAAATTAACATACATATTTAAAAATAAATTTTATAAATATTATTTACTCTCTTTAATCCGGATTAAATTTTACACCCGGTTTTAAGTGAGTTGAACCCAAAAATTAAGCCCAAGTGAATAATATTCAGTCGTTAAGCCCGATAATAAACCCGTTTTTTTTAAAACGTATCGACGTTTAATCCGATTGAATCTAAACTGCACTCCGTATACCAGTTTAAGTAATTTAACCCGGGTTAAAACTCAATTTCATATTATTGACAATTTTTTTATTGCACTCTTCTAACATTTCTTAGCTCGCAGAAAATAAATAAAAGTGAAAATATAACAAAAAGCAAGAAGATAAGAAAAAATTATTTTATTAGTTTTGACAACTGTTTTGGCACCACTTGTAAATTTTGGAATTAACTTTATGGAATCTAAAATTTCTCTTTTGCTCTATTAAAGAATAAATGAATTAATCACCCCAATCATGGAATCCGCCGGAGGGAATTGTTCGCGGAAAAGAATATTTTGGTATCGTCGAATCCGAAAAGTGAACAGAAATCTGGAAAAAAAACCACACCCTACCAATAGTATGTATTAATATTATGTATATACCTACCTATATGACATAATAACCGTTCAATTTGCGCATTCGACGATACCAAAATATTCTTTTCCGCGAACAATTCCCTCCGGCGGATTCCATGATTGGGGTGAATATTCTTGTACACGAGTCCACTCATTACACATTGGACACAACAATTAGTGATATGGACCAAATGTTGATCATGATCACAAAATATCAAATCAATTTCCAATTAGTGACAAACAACAAAAAAAATCATTGTATGTGAAATTTGACAATACGTGGGTTTAAAATGGGTTAAAATCGGATTAAAAATCGGTTTAAGCTGTTTTAAATCCGTTTTTAATCCAGCGGGTTTAATGAGTATTTTTGAGTGAATATTGTGGATTTAGGTTTAAATTGTCGGGTTTAAAAAAATGCGGATTAATGATCGGGTGTCAAATCAACTTAACCCTGATTTACACCCGAAGTGAATAATTTAGAAGTTAGTGTCGTGTGAGATACTATGCAGAATCTTTACAAAAGCTGTGCATGAACTATACCCACTCGCATGCATTTTTGTTTTAAGTTCGTTCTTTGTAAGATAGTGTGCAGTACCTATACCTACCTCATAAAAGCTATGCGCGAACTATACTCAAACGCGTGCATACATCATGCATTGTTGCTCCTAATTTTCTTTGTAAATTGGATGTTGCTGTACCATTTTTGTTTTGTTACCACAGGGACAAAACGGAACCTTATTGTTTTCAATTATAGGTAGCTCACACTTCAATAAAAAGAAAATATAACCGTCAAATATTTATTCGTTTCTCTTGGTCGGTGGCAGAGTATTGCTGTCCCCCGCCGGGGCCCGAACCAACGCCGCTCGGGTCAAAAGCAATGTCTCTAACCACTACACCATGACCACCGCCACAAGATTTTTCATGACCATACATTCATTTTACTCTTTATCGGTGTGTACGCACGAGTATGTATTATACTTATAATACGTCTTACTGGCAACTCTGTTACCTAATCTAAAGCATCTATACAGCTGTCATTAAATAAAAAATTATGTAAATCTCTACGCGTTTAATGTTACCATATGAATACGTTAATTAAATAACAATGACTCGCAGCTTCATCGCGGCAGCATGTTGATAGGTACCTCTACCTACATGATAAATTGATAGCCCATTTCGAATTGCAATGGCACATGAGTACTCGCATATCTACATACTTGTTCTTATCATCTGTAGGGTGTGTGCAAATTACTATGAAGCTCAATGCTCAACTTATTCTTCCCCCAGTGTAATACTAGTGTTCGAGTGGGATCAGTCAAGTGTAGAATAGTATTTAAAGTCTAAACACTTGCAGTTGCTGAGAATTACATCGCGTCGCCATGAGTGTGGAATATTGCAACTCGGTCAGTGCACCAAAGTCCTTAGACGTGAAGTTGTTTCAGGAAGTGCTTGAAAATGCCCTTCTGGAGGCTTACGTTGTAATTAAGAAGATCTCCTTCGAGATGGGTAGCAGTGGCGGTGACAACTACTGCAGTCAGATCTACAGAGTTCGACTGACCTATCAGCGTGACACCGGACCACTGGAAAGTATCTCAGTGATTGTAAAAAGTATCCCTCTTTCGGATAGCAATAAATTTCTGGATGATTTAAGAGTTTTCCTTAAGGAGAAAATCTTCTACAACAATATGTTGCCACGGATGGAGATTCTGCTGGATAAAGTAAAATTCGGCGCGCGGTTGCTGTTCACTCTCAAGGAACCAATCAACACCCTTATCTTCGAGGACCTATCGGCGTTAGGGTACGTTATGGCAGATCGCGAGAAAGGCTTGGATTTAGCTCATTGCAAGATGGTTATGAAGAAACTGGGGCAATTCCATGCTATCTCAATGATCATTTTCAAGAAGGTGAGTGGATATTTGGATATTAAGGTTTCGGTGCATTTTTAAAAATTTCTTTCGATTTTAGGACCCAAACTCGATGAACTCCTTTCGTAGTGGAATGCTTGCCAAGGAAGGTGTGAACTCAGAGATCTATGAAAAATTTATGGGAAACAATATTGAGGGTCTCATTCGAACCATCAGCAAATGGAAGGGCTATGAGTCTATAACTGAAAAAGTGAAAAAGTACGCGGCGAACTTTCAAGAAAATCTCATCAATAGCCAACTACCGATCGCCGGTGAGTTGAAGGTTCTCAACCACGGAGATCTTTGGGTGAATAACTTACTCTTCAAGTACCAGAAAGGCAGTAGGCAACAAGTGGACGACGTGGTCTTCGTTGATTTTCAAATGAGTGTGTTCGGCAGTCCTGGCTACGATATCAACTATTTTCTCCATACTTCAGTTCAATTGGATGTGCTAAAGGACAAGAGGGATGAACTTCTCTCCACATATCATACTACATTGCGTGCGGAACTGATGGCTCACAATTACAAGGATGTGCCAAGCTATGAAGACATTTTAACTGAGGTGCGTCGTAGAGAAAGTTACGGTTTCTTTGCGAATTATGGAGTCTTTCCAGCGATAGCGATGGACAAGTCCCAATCAAGTGATAATTCGTTGGAAAATTTTATGGACGATGATTTCGCAAAGAAAAAAGTCGAAATTATGTTCGCTTCAAAGCGATTGGAGGAAACCATGCGGTATACTATGAAGAGATTTGACGAATTGGGAGTCTTAGATTGAATGTGTTTATGTGATAATAGCTTTTGATTATTTAAATAAAATATAAAAAATTATTTTAAAATATTTAATGGTATCCCTCAACGAATTGCTTATACCAGAATGACGCATCAATATCTGGGTTCCTGCGACTGCCAAGATGAAGAAGGGGTTTTGCCTAGGTGAAACTTAAAAGCATGTACTTTACATTTATGTAAAAACGCATTCCTTTTCGAGCTGATAATGGCCACTTATTTGTTTAATTAAATTTGACGCTGCAAACTATCATGATAGTTAACAGGTTTTTAATAATTACGCGGTCATCTTTGACATGACAGGTATTCACAGACAGAATAATTGATAGCGTGTGTAAGAGGAACAATCGGGTGGGTGCGCATCAGAATACAGACAGCTATCATGTCGCTACCGATTCAAAGCAACAAAAGTGTACACAATAAAATTACAAAATGAAACTGAATGCGAGATGTACATATGTAGGGTAGGGTTGCCAGAAATCATTTGAAGAAAGTAGTTAAAAAAAATAAAAAAAATAAATAGGTGGCGCAACAGGCGGGTAACACCCAAGGCCTAGCTTCTCGCAACCATTCGTTTTGTGTGAGTTTCTATTTTTGGGACGAATGGAAGGGACCTACAATTTTATGCCGAGTCCGAACGGCTGAATTGAGAAGCTTTTTCATGACAGTCATACTCTCGGATGTTTGTCAGACGTTCGCGAGAGGTGGCGCTGTAGAAAAAACTTTAAGATGTAATTTGGGTTTTTCCGGGGATCGAACCTGGGATCCCTCGCACAGTAGTCCAGCACACTAACCACTGCGCTACTGCGCAGTTATCGAGCTTGAAAATCCCGGACAAAATAGGTTCTAAAAAGGAGTACAAAACTAGAACCAAAATGAGCGTTACAGAAAGATTTTTTTCATCGCGTACCATGTTTTAAGGCTGTAAATCAATTCCGCTGAAAAATTATTATCGGCTGATTTTCAGACATACCTATCTATTATGAAAGTGTTGAAAAAAAAAATCACTAAACTCAAATATTTTCTTAGTCAGATACTTCATATGTTTCCAACTTCCAATTGGGGGGAAAGGGGGGCAAAAGTCGTTCCACTGATGGGAAATGTTGGGAAAGAGAAAGCGATATCCTTTTTGAATGGAAAAAAGTGTCTGGTATTCTATATTCATTGTCCAGCAATTCAGCAAAATATTTTATATTTTCAAAGTGATTATCACCCCTATCGTGGAATCCGCAGGGGTGATAATCACTTTGTATAGCGACTTCAATAGATATATATTGAGTACTGTGGTGGACTGTGGACATAGAACACTAGTAATTTTACCATTCAGTGTTTTCAAACCTTTCTCTCGTCGATTACCAAAGTTGGTATTACAATAATATTTTGCAGAATTCAGAAGCAGCAAGTTATACGATACAAAATCACTACCAAAAAGCGGGAATAAAATTGACAATTTCAAGCTCTGTTAATTTCAAATTTCCTTTTATCTGGACGAAGAAAAAGTGAAAAACCCGGACAATCTGGAAAAAACCATCAAGGACGTTCCCCGCATAGGCGAAATATAGTACATGTCCGGGAAAACGCGAATTGATGGCAACGATGTAGGGCAGAGTTGGATAATTTTTTTTATAATGCTTTTCTTACACAAATTTTCAAAAAATTAAATATTAATTGTATTTAAAAAATATTTAGGATAAAAATAAATAGTGTAAAATAAAAATACAGATTTTCACAGTCCCTTATCAAACTTGATTAAATTAATTAAAAATCCTAACTTAAATAGAAATACAATTTAAATTTGTCGCATGGCATGCCCGTTTTTTTTTTAATTTGCACACTATCTGACTTTATTACTGTAGCTTACATAAAAGCTATAAATTTATACAACACTTGACAAATTATTTTATGGCTATTTGAAAACAAAAACAACGTTTACTGTCCGATAACACTACTTTGCCCATAGATGAAACTAATGGGAATCGGTTGAAGAAGTTGAACAAGAAACTGCAGTGGCAAAAAATTAGGACGTAAAATTTTTTTTTAAAACTTAGTTTATAATATTTATTTTCAAGAATTTTATATATATCTATGACTTACAAAAAAATTACACAAATTACTCCTTCTTTTATACTGATTAGCGTTAGTTACTCTTAATGGATACCAGCAGTAATCGACTAACATGTTTTTAACCCGAAAACCTTGGTACCTCTCTTGATAAGCCTTCAAGACTTGATCATCGTTGTTATACGGTCGTAAATATCGTATTTGTGACGATTTTGGAAAGCAAATACGATGCTCCGACTTTTGCTTGATTTGGCTTGTTTTCTACGATTTGCTGATTTTTAGTTCCGATATTTACGATTTTAGAAGCAGTCAAATACGACTTCTACAAAATTACAAACCTTGGTGTAAGGACAACTACTTACCGAATTTTAAAACTACGTACAAACAAATCAAACAACTTTAAGACCAAATGAAATGAGCAAATCAAGAAAAATTCGAAACAGGAAAGGCGAACAGAATCTAATAAGCATTAGTTTTGCACTTAATTTGTTGTAAGTTGTAGTCTTCTGGAAATATGTTTTCAGGATGCTAGTTACAAAGTTTGCTTGTTTTAGGCTTTCTTCGCGATTGTCAAGGTTTCAGGAGAAGTGCATTAGTTGTCTCATATGTTACAATGTCTCAAAATACATTATGTCGCATGTCGAGTAATAACTAAGTTCCTCAGAATATATGCCTAAAGAAAGGTTAAAGGCTTGAATTAGGTCCCAATGGTCCCTACTTTGACCGGCTCCCGTGGTTAAGTGCTAGATTATTATATTAAAAAAATATTCCCTGCAAAAAATATGTATATTATATCTACCATTAATTGCTGAGTTATTTGTTATTATAGATAACTGTTATGAGAATGATTACATTTTTTTTTAAGTTTTGTTCAATTTTCGTTGGCATTTTTACCATTTTACCATAAAAAAATGGTTTCTGCTTTATAGGATAATGGAATGGACTTTGAGTGTTTAGTGTTGCGCTCCAGGAATTGGAATCCCTTTTTTTAATTAATTATTCTTAATCAACTTACTGTCGCTATATAAGGAATTGACTATCGATACTGCTCATATTTTGTTTTGGATTTCTGTATTTGTTTGGGTATGTCTTCTGTTTCCAAATTTAGACCAGTATCAAAATGTAGATATACACAACATACGTTGGACTATATTTTAAGCCCTCCCGCTCTAAATAGACTAAGAGCTAGCAACGTTTTTTCTCAAGTCATTTTAGCAAGGCTGTAACTTTGTGAGCTTAGTTCGGGGTGACTACTGAACACGAAAATATATTTCTGGCAGCGCTACATTGGTTAATATATTAATGCCATAACCTCAAAAGGGCAAAAAATGTCCTACCTCATTTTAGCAAACTTAAGATTTTGGTATGTGTTAATTTACGACCGATGTAGACAGAAAATGCAATTGCCATATCAGTTTGCCGGTCTTAAAGTGCAAAAAAGGCAAAATTTAAGTCATAATAGCAAAGTCAAATTTTTGATATTATGTTAGAGATATTACTACTACTACTACTACTATTTCCTCAAAGCTAAACCAAAACTCCGGTTTCATCATATACCAACATTTTAAGTTTGCTAAAATGAGGTAATTTTTTTTTTCTTTTGAGGTTATGGCATTCCAATATAAACCAACGCAGCGCTACCAGAAATGTATTTTCGTGTTCAGTAGTCACCTCAAACTAAGCTCACAAAGTTACAGCCTTGCTAAAATGACTTGAGAAAAAACGTTGCTAGCTCTTACTCTAAAACGTCATAGTGTAGCGAAGTTCTCAAGTTGCTGCAATTGGTGTTCTACTTCTTTATCTTTTAGCGTTTTCACTACATTTCACAATTTTATTCGAAAATTCTATTCTGTAAGAAGACTCTATTCAAAGAGTAGCTGTATTTACCATTTTACGGAAAACAGTGCGTTATCCGTTATTTTTAATCGAAAAAATCAGCATACCTATATTGCATTACCAATTGGCCAATTTACAAGCGTTTTTCATGTTTATCAGGGTTATTAACCATCGTGCAGTATTTGTATTTTAAATTAAATTAAATCGTTATAGAGATTCCCCAAAAAATATGCCTGCTGA
Source organism: Cheilosia soror (assembly GCA_949372485.1). Classification (NCBI taxonomy): domain Eukaryota; kingdom Metazoa; phylum Arthropoda; class Insecta; order Diptera; family Syrphidae; genus Cheilosia; species Cheilosia soror. The sequence continues at coordinate 101,264,647 of OX443563.1, forward strand.
ACATAACCGCCTTGAATGGGGGAAGTGGGATTAACCTAGTTTTTAAATTGCTGGTCGTTTGCGTATCGAGTCCAAGAACGGTGACTTGTTCGAATTCGATATCAAACAAATATCAATTTCGCAATTTTGGGACTAAGTTTGAACATTTAGGGCAAGTGTAGTTGCCTCAGTACCACTACTGTTGAAATTTATCAGTATAATGAATACTTTAAAAAGTTCGCACCCAAATAATGGAAACCAAGTTTTTAGGTAGGTACTAAAAGCTATGGTTTTAAACGGTCGTCGACAAGGTGCATTTTAAACAAGAATAGGTCCATTGTGCTGCCACTGAAAAGTATATGTGTTTATACTGCTTGCTCCTGGACTTCTGCGACTTCTGCAAAGAGGGTAGGTATACTCAGATCAGCATACCTAGAATTGCATGCGTCCGCTTAAAACATTCATTACAATATTGTACATCTTTCTAAGTACATACCCTTATATATAAGTACCCTACCCTATACTAACTTATACACATTTTTACAAAATACGATAATTACGATTTTCACAACCCCAAAAACACGATTTTCAGAAAAAGTCTATAACAACTCTAGGAACGTTCAGGTCCTCAGAAAAAAAATCCCGGTGTAAATAGTAAAAAATTTAAGAAATTAATTTACCGCATGCCCTTTGGGATAGGTGTTTTTTTTCCATTATTTAATAATACGGCATTGTAAGGAAATAAGGTTATATTTAAAACAAGTTGACGTGATAAAAATATGATGGTAGGTTGCTAACATATTCAGCATGATTAACAAAAACCAGGTTTGTGATGAATTATTATCTTTGGGTAAAAGAAACATTTTTTTATTGTAATGTAGTGAAATTAAACTGTCTTAGAAACAAATAAATTGCCCGGATAATCATCGGGGGTTATGCGTTAGCCCAGATAAAAACTGTGATACCAAACTACGATTGATTTAAATGTTGTCGGAAGTGCTATTGACTGTGTCAAAATGGCATTAATTTGACAACCATAATTTATAATAAAAAGAAAGAAACAAACATCGGCATGGGTCTGCTGAAATGCTACACTGGACGTAAGGACTTTGTGCACTACCACTAATTCGCCGCTGGAACTTGCATCATCCAATAAAAGTGCAAGCACATCCATCACTTTCAGCAAATCGCCTTAGGGCTGGAACTTGCTGTTGCTGCATTGCTTTCCAACAATAAATAAACCATCTGAAACAAAATATATTTCTTTTCATTTGTAAAATATTTTAATACCTAATACGTGCCTAGCCTATGCCTACGTGTTCTCGTCATTTATTATTTTACAATGTAATAACTGCCTGTACATTTTATTTTGTGAAGACAGAAATAAAATAGCTGAAATGTTTTAAATGTCAACTAGCATAGTGTTGCCATGTTACAGTAAGGCGTTTTTTTTTTTTGTATTTTGTCGAATCTGATGACTTGGTCATCCTTGGGTCCTCTCAGACTGAACTTCAGCGCGCACTCGATCGGTTTGTAGCCGTTTGTGTTGAAGCTGAGATGAAAGTAAATGTGAACAAATCTGAAGTGATGGTCGTCTCTAGAACGCCTGTTCAATGCACTCTGCATGTTAGTGGAGTCCCATTGAAACAGGTGGAGAAGTTTAAGTATCTCGGGGTCTTATTCACGAGTGATGGAAGGAGCAATGGTGAGTTTTCCTGTAGGATTGGTCAGGCTGGATCGATTTTGAGACAGCTTGGTCATTCTGTTATCAGGAGGACTGAACTTGGTATCAAAGCTAAGTTGTCAGTCTTTAATTCGGTGTTTGTTCCAACTCTTACCTATGGTCATGAGGTTTGGGTAATGACCGAAAGAATAAGATCGCGAATACAAGCTGCCGAAATGAGATTTCTCCGTAGTATTGCTGGCGTGATCGGTAGAGATCGCATCAGAAATACCAGAATACGTGAGGAACTTAATATCGAGCAGCTACTTCTCCGGACGGAGCGGTCCATGCCTCGGTGGTTTGGTCATGTTAAACGTATGTTCCCGACCAGGATCCCACGACGCGCTATATGGAATCCGTACCATCGGGGAGGCGTCCTCTAGGACCCCAGGATGAGATGGTTAGATCAAATTCATAATCTCTCCTCTACCCGTATATGGGGATTGCCCTTGATGATTTAGAGTCGATGGCGGAGCATCGAGAGCTATGGAGGGTCCACTTAGGTAACCTACACCCGCGACCCACTTAATGGATAAGCGGGCCATTGAAAATGTATGTATGTATGTATGTATATATGTATGTATGTATGTATGTATTTTGTCGAATAGCCTATATAGAATAGCAAAAAAAAAACGCCTAAAGAAATTGACTGCTTCGTATTTCTATACCTAATACATATATGGAAGCTGCTCTACACTACATATCGTGTATGAGCTTCAATTATTCACCAATCCCAGGAAATATTTTCAATTGCTAAACTAGGAACTCCATATACAAAAACGGGTCGTTATATATTTTCTTAATAGATAGTACTGCAGAGATGCGATGTAAACCTGTCAAATCAGCACGCAATACGCCTCCCAAAGGTGCATAATACAATCAACAAACGTATACAATTTAAGACTATTAAAATGTAATTCACTAGCCTGTATAAAAACTTAACTAGCAGACTGTCAATGAAACCTGGCCTGAGCAGATTTTTATTCGAAAACAAAACGCATACTCCCCAATGAATGACGGACTCACCCCTTTGAAAAGTTGTTAACCTTACATTCCGAGATTTTACAGTCAACACAATGTATTTATTGATCGCGACCGTTTGTTGGTTGTCGTGCTTCGTGCTAATTTTCGCTCCAAATCAAAATTAGATACTATATGTACTAGAGACGTAGGTAATTATGATAAAACTAAACTACCATAATCTGGGTACTCTGTTCTTGATAAGTGCTCTTAGAGACGTCCCAGTTAATTGCAATAATTGCTACCGCTTGTAAGATCGTATTTATAGCTGAATAGTGGAGGTCCCACCCTCAGTTGGATAGAATTGGTTGAGAGCTACAAGCATGACTGTGGAATATTGTAACTCTATTATTGCACCTAGGTCCCTGGACGAGCAGTTCTTCCAGCAAACCTTGGAAAATGGTCTCCTCGAGGCCTACGTCAAAATCAAAAAGATCTCCTTCGAGATGGGCAGTGGTGGCGGTGAAAACTACTGCAGTCAAATCTATCGCGTTCGAGTCACATACGAGCTTGGTAGTGGAACACCTACAAGTGTGTCGGTCATAGTGAAGAGCATCCCTGTGACGGATAACACACAGTTCTTGGAGGACTTGCGAGTTTTTTTAAAGGAGAAAATATTTTACAACAGCATGTTGCCGCGATTGGAGATTCTGGTGGATAAATTAAAATTCGGGCCAAAGTTATATCATTCGCATAAGGAACCAATCAGCACGCTGGTTTTTGAGGACCTAAACGCGTTAGGGTACATAATGGCCGACCGTGAGAAGGGACTCGATATAAACCATTGCAAGGTGGTTATGAAGAAGCTTGGACAGTTCCATGCTGTTTCCATGATCATGCATAAGAAGGTGAGTGAAAAGTTTTGTTTTTCTGGGTGTAATGAATGAAACCACTTTTAGGACCCAGACTCGATGAAAGCCTTCCAAAGTGGCATGTTAGACGAAACAGCTGTTAATAAGTCAGAAATTTATGACGCTTTCTTTGGCAACAATGTCAAAGGCCTCATTCAAACAGTCAGCAAATGGAAGGGCTACGAGTCCATAACTGAAAAAGTGAAAAAATACGCAGCTAATTTCAAGCAGAACCTCATCAAGAGTCAGCAGCCGATTGCCGGTGAGCTGAAGGTTCTCAATCATGGAGATCTGTGGGTGAACAATTTCCTCTTCAAATATAATGATGACGGCAGACGTCAAGTGCACGATGTGGTTTTCGTTGATTTTCAAATGAGCATATTCGGCAGCCCGGGATACGATTTAAACTATTTTCTATTTACCTCAGTGCAATTGGACGTGCTGAAGGCGAAGAGGGTGGAAATCCTCAAGACATATCACACGGCAATGTGTGAAGTATTGACGGCTCACAGGTATGAGGATATTCCCAGCTTTGACGTAATTTTGACGGAGGTGCGGCGAAGAGAAGGGTACGGTTTCTTTGCGCATTACGGCGTCTTTCCTGCAATTGCTATGGACAAGACACAGTCGGGTGATAATTCTTTGGACAATTTCATGGATGAGAATTTCGCGAAGAAAAAAGTCGAGATAATGTTCTCGTCCAAGAGGCTAGAGGAGACGATGAAATACACTTTAAAGCGGTTCGATGAGTTGGGTGTATTGGATTAACTATGTGATAGAGGAACTATAGGTAGTATTAAATTGCACTAGACGCACAAATAGATTTTTAAATGTAACATAATTGTAAAGGTTTCGAAGTGAATTTATAAAGCCATTTCTGCATAAATACGGTTGTACATTAAGGACTTCTTTACATTCGACTGAGCGCATCTTTCAACGCATCAAAATCGAGAAAGATTCTTGCAAACCCGTCCTGTAGGTACTTTAGTTGATCAGTTGTTGCCTGAGGCCTTGCTCATCTCTGCAGCCCCGCTAATTATGCGCAAGTGTTTTTTTTTTAGAGGTTAACGACGAATCGAAGATTATGATTTTCAAGGAATGTGGTTGTGACAAAGTTAATACATTGGAGAACAGAGAGCAGTTACACAGATTGATGGGGATAAACATGCACTGTACTTCACTTTGGTCGTAGATTAAATATGCAAAAGTTTGAGTAATATCCATATAACACTATAAATTGTTCCACAAGAAACGTTGGTACATAGACACAACACAACGCCTACCATGGAAGTATCAATAGAACAAGCAAGGGTCAGCGACTTGTCTTCTGTGCACCAACGGTTGTAGATTCGTTGTGAGTTTAGTTAAGTCGAACTGCTCGTCTCTGTATGCTGTCAAGTGAATAATTTGGAGTTCCATATAGGTATGGGAACAATATTCCAGGCCTGGTTTAACCTGTGCTTTATAGAGAAGGAGAAAGCTATATCCAAAGCTTAGTCTTAAGGTGCTATTACACGGCATATAGCAAGCCACATACAGATTCATGGCGTTTTTCATGACCCTATACCGCAGCAAAGAAGCAGGTTTGTTAACAACTTTTGACCAAGTATTGCCCTTCAGGTCTTCTACGAGGGATTTCACACAAGCGTACAAATTTGGACTAGCGACTCCAAATCGACCTTATTGAATTGAGACGCTCTAAGATGTGTTCCCTCAAACCAGTGATCAATGTGAGCCGTTGCTCCGTCCTGTTGAAACCAAGTGTCCCATAAAGCCAATTCATCAAGTTGTGTGGAAATAAAATCCTCCACCATTTTCACATATCCGTCTGAGTTCACTATCACTATGACCTCATTTTCTTCAGTCAATAATCCTAGCTGAGGAAATTGCACAAGGCAAAGGCCTTTGATGCCAAATAGATAGCTTCGTCACTGAAAAAAATTAATTTAGTCCTTTGGAACGTGTTTCACAAGCGCTTTGTGGTAGTCAGTTTCTGATGTTGACAAATTGCAAAGCGAAGACGTTTTTGTCTACTAATGAGCCCATCCACCACATCGGGGCGAAACGCATTTTGGAGCATTATGCCACACATTATTATAATAAGTTGTTTGTGAAGTCTAATAAAAAAAAAACTTTGCAAAAAGTAGGGAAACATAAATGTAAAAAAACAGCCAAGTTCTTTTATATAGAACACAAAAGTCAGTGTGTAACTAGTCAACCACGAAATGTAATGAGTTCTAAATGTTCTTAGTTAAAGGAGGTTCAATCACAGATACTATGTAACTCTATTATCTGTGGTTCAATTTTAAACTTATTTTTGTTTTCTATATAAAAGAACTTGGCTGTTTTTTTACATTTATGTTTTTGGTGTGATTGAGCTTTCTGCGAATGGAATGCTGAAAATGGAGTTTCAATCGTAGAGGGTAGAGGTTTTTATTTTTGGGTAAACAGAAGGAGTACACAGGAGAAGTAATGGGGTTATGAGTAAACCGTTCGCTATATCCGACGCCGACCTGTCTAAGCTGACGTTTTCTTCAATGGTGAACATAAAGACTTATCTCAGAAATAGAGCAACTGGAGACGATTTAATTGCTTGCGCTAACAAAATAACTCCATGGTTTGTCAAATTAGTCCACACATTGAAAAACACAGCTCTATTTAATATCTTTAATAATTGGCCAAATGTGCATGTTGATTCCGTGATTTTATCATAACGCAGTCGATAAAGACAAAAATATTTCGCCTAAACACAAGTATGAGTACCTCAACAAACTATGATTGCGCAACCAGCGGCATTTGGATAAGGAAGGCGCTAACTCTAAACTGTAACGCCGTCTAAGAAAAGTGATATCTAGGATTTTATTTGTATTCTACGTAAGTTATAATTCTCCATCACAGTAATTGACAAAAAGTACTAGCATCTTTCAACACACACATTAAACTTGGTTAGGGAACAAAAATCAAAAGCCGTCCCATATGGCTCGAAATAGATACGTTGAACGCAACTAAATCCGAGTGTTCTGTTTATAGGGGAACAAATAACTGCCCACTGCATGACTGCAAATATATAGCTTAAAGGATAGGCATCCGTTAAATGACTCTCCTAAGCGATGAACTGCTTCCTTCATTTGTCGTAGAGGGTTCTACGTCATTCTCAGTGGTCAGTGTCAGGCGGAGAATCCTTCTCGTTCAACGAAGTGGCTGTATCCCTCGCAGTTCGCTCGATGTCTTCGAAGTTGATACCAGCCGCCCTCAATTGTTGACGATGGGCTACCCTCACTCCGCCATCACAATTCACCAGATAACGGCTCTTCGATATCGACTTTTTAGCTAACACCCAATTGTTATTAGATCTAAGCCAAACCTTATCACCGGCACTGAACAACTTTTCTGGAAGATACAAGGAGTTATTTAAAGATATTTTGCTGTTATCCATTGATGATTGTCCAAAATTCGGACCCAATTGCGTGAGGATAATTCTTGTCGAGTACTTCAATAGAAAATCGGCAGAACTGCGCGATGTTGTAGTACTAGGTGTAGATCGATAGTAGAAGAGAAACTTTTCTATTGCCTACCCCAATTCATCGGTTGATACCGGACGTCCTTCACCTTTGATCTCCTTTTTAAGCGCTTGCTTCGCTACTCGAATCTCTGACTCGGCTAAACCATTGACTCTAGGGTAATACGGTGGACTCTTTTGAGACTCAATTCCCAGATGAGCTAAAAAACAAGGAAACTCTGTACTGCTAAATGGAGGTCCATTATACCCAATACCCAATAAATACCTAAATCTATTCATTTAGAAGTCGAGTCCACCACCAACAAAATTGTTCTTCCGTAAATGTGGAAAAAATCTGCATGCAGCCTGTTCCAGGGAATATCGCTCTGCGGCCAACCCTTGAAATATTTTTTCACCGGATTAGCGCTTTGCATTTGTTGACACACAACACATGATTTGACTTTGGATTTCAGATCGCTATGCATATTTGGCCACCAACAAAGAGATCTCTTGCTAGCATTTTGATTTTAACTATTCCCGGATGATTTTTGTGTAGCTGTCTGAGTACCATATGCCTGAAGGCTTCTTGGGATAATTATGCGTATACCCCACACCAGACAATTTTGCTCAATTGTTAAAGAATTACGACGCAAAAAAAATGGTTGTAGAGCTACATCCTTTACTTGCATTGGCCATCCGCTTATAACCAATTGACTCACCTTTAGCAAAATCACATCTTTTTTTGTCGCTACCGCTACATCCTTTAGTTGAATAGTACAAACATTTCATCTGATAAAGCACTAATGAGGCTGGTTGAGATATCATTACCGGAGTTGTGGCAATTGGGATAAAGCATCACAGTTGGACATATCGCCGCTTTTCCGATATATAATCTGATAGTCGCATATGCAGAGAAAATTATTGCCAATCGTTGCAGTCGCGATGACGCCGAAACCGGTATTATTTTGCTTGGCTTAAATATAGCACGCAGTGGCTGGTTATCGATACAGTCGAGAAAGGCTAAGTGGAAAACGGATAAGTGGAAAAATCGCCTAAGTGGAACGCGTTTCAAAACCCCAAGCCATTTCACTCGATTTCTATACAAATTTGTTCGTATAAGTGCAAAACGGATAAGTGAACATTTCTTATAAGTGAACAATTTTTCGAACTACGGAATGAAGTTTTATACTGTTTTTAAAACGGAAATATTTTTTTTTACATTTTTACATACATAGATACCTACAAATTGCACATGACAACGTGGATCGCATATCTATGTAAATAATATATGCATCGTTTTTCATTGGCTTCACCCTGTAATTCACTCATTCAAGAAAACTTTTTCTGGTCGACTCCACTCATGTATTTGTGAAATGGCAAAATGTTATTCATAACTGCGGTGCATAAATTGCATTATTGTCTAAGTACTTCTTGATTGAATTCTGACTTGAAAAAGGGATCATCCGAAGAGTATTCTTTGTGCCAATGGAACGGGCTCAGAAAAGATATTTTGATTCTGGATGATCCGGGACGTTTATTTTTGCTTAATGGAAAACGACATAACAGAAGTAGATATTTCAAGCTAATTTCTGTCATTGCACTTATGTCGTTTTCGATTGGGCTTTTCAAATTTTACTAAATGCTTTGTCATAATCTAATCATCCAGTACCAGTTATTTACATTCGAAAGAACCGAAAGAAAAGGTATTCCCTGGAAAACTATTTGAATTATGCAATCAGATCAGTTTAGTTTTGTAAATCTTTAAGCCCTGTTATGAGATTTATGTGATTTTCCATTGGCCACATCAGATTTCTATTTCATATCTCAGATTTTTCGTGCCATGGAACATGAAAGCAGATTGATCGGCTTTTGTAAATGTATTAGTGCGTTATTTGACAGTACATCAACTGTTTTTCGTTTGTCGATGGAAGCATACGAACTTCATAATATGGATCGAAATCCTCAGACGACGAGGAAGAAGAATAAGATGACCAAGCAATTGCTCCAAAATTACGTTTTTGTTCTGAATAATTGCTTTTTAAGAAGCTTTTAGTAATTATGTTTTGAAAACAAATTCTGAACGTAAAACCGCTGTGTAAGATATTGTGGTATTACTGAGAGTATGTGTAAATCTAGAAAAATATCGAGATCTGCAAAAAGTGATCCGGATCAAAAAAATATTGATTTTTTCCCAATGGAACATAAAAAGTGATATAAAAAAAAAAAAATTGACTTTTTGTTCCAATGGAAAACTACATTAAATATTCAGAGTAACATGTGAGCTTATAATTATGCACCTTATTAAGTAAGCAAGTATAAGTGCATAAATTGTGCATTTACGGGTAAGTGCAAAAACGGTATAAGTGCACACAAAGTTGAGGTCCGGACGTTGTGCACTTATCCGTTCTCGACTGTATACCAAATGAACCGCCTGCTGAACAAGTATTTGTGAAAACGTGTGACACCAAAGATAATGGCCAACGCTTCCTTCTCGACTTGAGAGTAGTTTTTCTCTGCCGCACTCAATGTCATCGATGCAAATCCAATCGGAACTTCCATTTTGGTTTGCAAATGACTCAGAACTGCCCCTACTCCCTTGCAATTGGCGCGGCGTCACAAAACCTAAATTTGCCGATTATATTCCATTTCACATATGACGCCAAATTAACCATAATAATGGGTAAATCAGTAACTTTTGCACCTATTTTATCAATTCAATCGCAAACAACTGTTGCCCCAATGACACATTCAAGGAAATAATATACGCGCAATAACTTACTTCACAGGCATATGTACCGTACTATATAATTATCAGCTATACAAAGCGCAGTCAAGACAAATTGTTCTGACAGCTCATTAGGCGGTTAAAGATTCGAAAGTCAAGTTGATCATAGTTAGCATTCAACTATGCAATTTAGCTGTTACCTAATTCAGTCCTAATACACAGTAATATACAACTTAAAAAACTCAGATGACAGTCATGCTGAATCAGCATTAGGTGTGATAGCTTCTACCGGATTAGCCTTTTACAATTAATGTATTGTTTTATGATTTTATTATGCATCGCTACGCCAATCTTATCTTTCTAAGTTTCTGCCGCACGCCGCTTTTTTTTAGTAATTATAAGATAAGTATATATTTAGATACAGAGATCCACTGTTAATCCACGCGCCTCTCGTGCCGTTCGCACTTAAGTCACAGTCGTTGAGAAGATCAAATCAGAATGAGTGTGGCATATTTTAATTCGATTGGCGCGCCCGCTTCTTTGGACGAAAAGTTCTTCCAAGAGGTACTTGAAAATGCTCTTCTCGAGGCGTGTGTTCAAATTAAAAAGATATCCTTCGAAATGGCTTGTGCTGGCGGCGACAACTACTGCAGCAAGATCTACAGGGTACATCTTAACTTCCATCGAGAGTCGGAATCGTTGGAAAATATCTCAGTTATTGTAAAAAGCATTCCAATGACAGATAGCAATAAGTTCCTGGATGACTTGAAATTTTTCCTAAAGGAGAAAATCATCTACAGCCACATGTTGCCGCGCATGCAAATTCTCCTGGACAAAGTTAAATTCGGCCCCAAGTTGTACCACTCGCATAAGGAACCAATCAACACGCTGGTGTTTGAGGACCTATCCGCACTTGGTTACGTAATGGCAGATCGAGAAAAAGGACTCGATCTAAGTCACTGTAGTGAGGTTATGAGGAAAATTGGACAGTTCCATGCAGTTTCGATGATCATGCACGAGAAGGTAAGTGAAATGTACTACAATTCAAAGTGCACCTGTAAAAATCTGCTTGCTTACTTTGTAGGAGCCTGAGTCAATGAACTCATTTCAACATGGAATCCTATCTGAAAAAGGTGTGAATGGATGTGAATTCTATGAATCACATTTTGGGAATGTCATCAAAGGCCTTATTGAGCTCATAAGCACGTGGAAGGGGTATGAGTCGATAACGGAAAAACTGAAAAAATACGCAGCCAATCTGAAGGAAAACCTCGTCATTAGCCAACTGCCAATTCCGGGCGAATTGAAGGTCCTCAACCATGGAGACGTTTGGGTGAACAATTTCCTGTTCAAGTACAGTAAGGACAGTGGACATGTAGTTGACGATGTGGTTTTTTTAGATTTCCAAATCAGTGTCTATGGCAGTCCTGGCTATGACATAAACTATTTCCTATATAGTTCGGCGCAAGCTGATGTATTGAAGGAGAACAGGGAAGAACTGCTTGTAACTTATCACGAGGCAATGTGTGAAGTACTGAATGCTCATAGCTTTAAGAATATACCAAACTTAGATGACATTGTGACTGAAGTGCGGCGGAGGGAATCATTCGGCTTCTTTGCGTGTTTTGGAATTTTACCTGGCATTGCAATGGACAAGAGTCAGACGGCCGACAACAGTATTGAGAAGTTAATGGACGAGAATTTGGCCCAGAAAAACAGAGAGATTATGTTCTCCTCCAAGAGGGTACAGGATACTATGGGGTTCGCCTTAAAGAGGTTCGATGAAATGGGTGTGCTGGACTAAACGCTGAGGCTTGTGATGTAGGATTATTGAAATAAATTGATAAAAATGTTGTTTTGCAAAGAATTTTTGTTCAATCTTTTCAACGATTTTAGGTAGGTCCATCTAAGGCCAATATTGCACTACTTTTCCACCATAAGGCATGTTTAAAGTATCTTTATGTGGTAGAATGGATATTAGGCTATAGTTCCATATATTAAATTTCCCTTAAATGTCCCTCTGCACCGGAAACGCAGCTGCTCCGCTAGTTTCCCAAGAGATGAGCAGTCTGGGTTGCTAGAGGGTTTATAAAGGCTGATTTCAATGCGGAGAGCCGCGGAATATGTTTCGAATATCACGATTTTATTTAGCCAAGTTAAGCCTTACTTTGTTGCCATTTTTTCCGCCTGTAATATGCTAGAGGGATTGGGAAAACGGAAGGAGAGGCTAAAATAAAGGCTATCTGAGAAGACACGTTACATTAGCCACTGAATATTATGATATATTTTAATATACATATCCGGAACGCCAGGCTCTTCGAGACAGCGAAGGAAACTTAGTCACCGAAGCGCAGGGAATAGTAGACGCGTTTAAGCAGCATTTCCAGCAGCTGCTTAATGGGCATCATGTAGAGAGAGTGATAGGGCAAGAAGAGAACCCACGTCCAGTCAATGAAGAACTAGTTCCACCACCTAGTATAGAAGAAGTTGGCTTAGCTATAAAAAAGCTTAAGAACAACAAGGCCGCAGGCTCTGATGGACTACCAGCGGAGCTCTTTAAATACGGTGGTGATGTTTTGGTAGGGAGCATGCACCGAATCATCAACCAAGTATGGGTGGAAGAAAACATGCCCGATGACTGGACTATCAGCTCCATATGCCCCATCTACAAAAAAGGCGATCCTATGTCTTGCAAGAACTATCGAGGCATATCCTTGCTAAATGTCGCATACAAGATCCTATCCGGTCCTATCCCGGCAAAACTTGTTTCGATATTTAAACCGTTGGTGATGGTTTGAACGTTTGCGTTGTTTAATCTGCCGTTGCCGTCCTCGCACTCCTCGTTACCGCCTTCACACTCCTCGTTGCCGCCTTCGCAACCTTCGTCGCCCTCTTCGTTGCCCTCTTCGCTATCACTGGCTTCAAAACCAATGCCCTCTTGTTCCCCGTCTGTACTTTCCCCGCGCTCTACCCCTTCTAAAGATTGTTCGAGATCTCTAACAAATGCGAATTTTAATCGCTCGACTAAATCTTGTTTAAGCCTATAACTATACGAAAGCCCTCGTTCTTTTAATAAAGCTTGTAATTGCTTTGTTGATAAATTTTCAAAATTCATTTAGAGATAAATGCAATTATTGATAAAAAATGCATGCAATGATACTTATCGTTTTATGTTTCTCTGTGCAAGTGATGATTTGCCGTTTCTTCTTTCTATGTTAGACTTTGCACTGTATAGAAAAAATCCGCTATCTTTTTCTTTTCACTATGCACTGTTATTGATCGTAAAATATTTTTATATTTGTATCAACATTTATATGTAACTAGCAACGCCCGCGGCTCCGCCCGCTGGTTTCTTTTCTATTAAATTAAATTCAAATTTATTTCAGCTATCATATAAATACACGTTTGTTATACCCTCCACAGGAAGGTATATTCACTTTGTTTTTACGTTTGTAACGCCAAAAAGATTCACCGGAGACACTATAAAGTATATATATTCTGAATCAGAATCACATTCTGAATTGATTTAGCCATGCCCGTCTGTCTGTCTGTTGAAAGCACGATAGCGTCCAAACAAATTGACATAGGCGAAAGAAATTTTGTGAAACGACTTATTTTTACCGTCGCCAGTATGGAAAAAGGGCTATGTCGGTCAAGTAGTTCTGGTACGTTACATACAAAACCACTATTAGACCCACGTCTCTCTCTGTCTGTTGAAATCACGATAGCGTCCGAACGAATCGACTTAGGCAACTGAAATTTTATGGGAGGTCTTATATTTATGGCCTTTAGGTTTTTATTGAAAGTGGTCGGTCAAGTAGTTCTATTACCTCCCATACAAAGCCCATATTAGACACATGCGTGTACCTGTACCAGTCCATACAGTGGAAGGTATCAAAGCATCGGCCAGGCCGATGGTAACACTTTTACTTGTTTATATTTTGTCTTATTTTTAAGCTTACAAAATATTTGATCGCTATGCCTTTTCATAAACTATACCTACATGTTATTAATTTAATGGGCGCAAGTAGCTATAAAAAAATGTAGCCGGTACAATCGGCCAAATAGTTCAAGAGTTAGTCCCTACCACCCCTTTACCCGTCCCCCGTCGTCAACTTAGTCCTTACGTAACCTGTACTTTAAATAAAAACTCGTCACAGGTATGATCTAATTATTCATACTACGCGATCATATCGTTACACTTTCCATAGCTGCAGATCTTAAATACATATATGTAGATATATGTATCCATCACTTACGCACCACAAACCTCTTATATGTACGCAGACATACAAATATACATATTTAGTTTGTTTTATGCACATCCATTGCCTACATCAAATTCAACTACGCCATACATGAGTATGTACGTACAATGTACATTCTGAATGCCAGTCGAGAGAGTAATCATATTCTATTTTGGGAACGCAATATAAAACTACCCCTAAGCACAACTGCAATCGAGAAATCATTTTTTTCGCACTTGACCAAATAAGATCTATTTTCAATTTATTATATCTCACTCTCTGGATGGACCAGAAAGATGAATTTTAGATCAAAATACTCGGTGAAGTATTGGCTAACAAATAAAAGCATTCCTTAAAATGGCATACGTAGATTTATGAGTATAATGGCAAGTTGAGCATAGTAAGGTCGAAATAGAAAAGTAGGTTGCAAACGTTTTTATACCCTTATGGGACGAATTTTGAAAAACGATGAATGAGGCATGTAATTCTTTTGATTTATCTATCAACACACAAACTTTCAGTTTCATACGGGTAACGGTTCGTGAGACCCCCCTTATTCCCCGCGACCCCTTAACTCCTGAGCAATTCTCACCCACCCTACGGACTAAGTTGGCCACACATCTATAAATCAGAAAAAGAATCATGAAAATCGGACGAATGGTTCTCGAGTTATGGAGAAACGAACAGACGGACGTTGCATTTTATAAGTAGTATGGATATGGATATTCATAATTCTGATATCACAATGCACTTCTTGATATTATATTTCGCGGACGCGATTCTCTTTGGGGTTTAAACACTTCTGACACCATGTGGGAGGGGGTTCAAGGGGAGATATTAAATAAAAACACGTTTCTTTAATAATAGTTCATGTACATAGTTGAGTGTTAGTTAGTTAGTATTATAGATAATTCAAATTAAGCAAAATAGATTAAGTAAATTCGATAATTAATTTATGTAAAATTAGATAATAGTAAACGTTGGACAGTTTTTGGTAAGCGTATCGTTGCGTGTCGATCAAAGAACCTTCCGTGTCGCTCTTCGTGGCTGCTGGTCAACTGTGTTGCTAGTCTCTCTTCTTTTTGTCTTGATAAATCAAATGATGATGACGATGACCAAATATGGTAATATACAAGTTGCATTAGAAAGAACGGTTGGTTATTGTTTAACGTTTGTTGTTCGCTGTGATGGACTTAGGTTTAAGCTGATAGGCACATTCTGCCTACATATATTTCAGAGAATTCATCGGCCGTTGACAATTTGAACCAACTTGTGCACATTTTACACGTCTTACTGGCAACTCTGTTACCTAATCTAAAACATCTATACTGCTGTCATTAAATAAAAAAGTTATGTAAATTTCTACGCGTTTAATGTTACCCTACGAATACGTTAATTAAATAACAATGACTCTACCTCTACCTACATGATAAATTGATAGCCCATTTCGAATTGCAATGGCACATGAGTACTCGCATATCTACATACTTGTTCTTATCATCTGTAGGGTGTGTGCAAATTACTATGAAGCTCAATGCTCAACTTATTCTTCCCCCAGTGTAATATTAGTGTTCGAGTGGGATCAGTCAAGTATAGAGAATAGTATTTAAAGTCTAAACACTTGCAGTTGCTGAGAATTACATCGCGTCGCCATGAGTGTGGAATATTGCAACTCGGTCAGTGCACCAAAGTCCTTAGACGTGAAGTTGTTTCAGGAAGTGCTTGAAAATGCCCTTCTGGAGGCTTACGTTGTAATTAAGAAGATCTCCTTCGAGATGGGTAGCGGTGGCGGTGACAACTACTGCAGTCAGATTTACAGAGTTCGACTGACCTATCAGCGTGACACCGGACCACTGGAAAGTATCTCAGTGATTGTTAAAAGTATCCCTCTTTCGGAGAGCAATAAATTTCTGGATGATTTAAGAGTTTTTCTTAAGGAGAAAATCTTCTACAACCACATGTTGCCACGGATGGAGATTCTGCTGGATAAAGTAAAATTCGGCGCGAGGTTGTTGTTCACTCTTAAGGAACCAATCAACACCCTTGTCTTCGAGGACCTATCGGCGTTAGGGTACGCTATGGCAGATCGCGTGAAAGGCTTGGATTTAGCTCATTGCAAGATGGTTATGAAGAAACTGGGGCAATTCCATGCTATCTCAATGATCATTTTCAAGAAGGTGAGTGGATATTTGGATATTTAGGTTTCGGTGCATTTTTAAAAATTTCTTTCGATTTTAGGACCCAAACTCGATGAACTCCTTTCGTAGTGGAATGCTTGCCAAGGAAGGTGTGAACTCAGAGATCTATGAAAAATGTATGGGAAACAATATTGAGGGTCTCATTCGAACCATCAGCAAATGGAAGGGGTATGAGTCTATAACTGAAAAAGTGAAAAAGTACGCAGCGAACTTTCAAGAAAATCTCATCAATAGCCAACTGCCGATCGCCGGTGAGTTGAAGGTTCTCAACCACGGAGATCTTTGGGTGAATAACTTACTCTTCAAGTACCACAAAGGCAGTAGGCAACAAGTGGACGACGTGGTCTTCGTTGATTTTCAAATGAGTGTGTTCGGCAGTCCTGGCTACGATATCAACTATTTTCTCCATACTTCAGTTCAATTGGATGTGCTTAAGGATAAGAGGGATGAACTTCTTTCAACATATCATACTACATTGCGTGCGGAACTGATGGCTCACAATTACAAGGATGTGCCAAGCTATGAAGACATCTTAACTGAGGTGCGTCGTAGAGAAAGGTACGGTTTCTTCGCGAATTATGGAGTCTTTCCAGCGATAGCGATGGACAAGTCCCAATCAAGTGATAATTCGTTGGAAAACTTTATGGACGATGATTTCGCAAAGAAAAAAGTCGAAATTATGTTCGCTTCAAAGCGATTGGAGGAAACCATGCGGTATACTATGAAAAGATTTGACGAATTGGGAGTATTCGATTGAATGTGTTTATGTGATAATAGCTTTTGATTATTTAAATAAAATATAAAAAATTAATTAAAAATATTTAATGGTATCCTTCAACGAATTGCTTATACCAGAAGCATTAATATCTGGGTTCCTGCGACCGCAAAGATAAAGAAAGGGTTTTTACCTCTATAAGGTGAAGACTAGATATCTGTGGTGTTTGGGAGAAATCTGATAACTCCAAAAGTAATGTTGTGTAGCACAGACATTTTAAAGTTGTTTAATACGGGATAAAAAAGATTGTATAAATAAAACAATATTTTATTTAAATTTGTATGTTTTATTCAATCAACTTCAAATGTAATGATCACAATTCTTCTAAAAACTAAGCTTTTTTGAGTTTGTGGCAGATATCATATTTATATCAAACAAAAATTAACAAAAAAGGGAGTTATCTATTATTGTATGAACCGTCAATTATTAGTATATAAATACAATACAAATTAAAAAAAAACCTTATGAATAAATTAATGATAATAATTCAAGTACCTGTCATAGTTAAACTGTTAAAATAAATTTTTTTCTTCGTAATTGTAGTCACTATCGCTCATATGAGTATCAGCTATTTCTTAGAATGTTTTACTTTTTTGTAAAAGTTATAATAAGTTGGGTCACTAAATGGCAGCAGATTCTGAATGTCCTTATATTTTTTTATGTTTATATGCAATGCTTCACAATAGGCCAGTGACAGGTGAATTTTATCCAAAGAAAAGGGTCGGCCTCTTCTGTATATAGAAACAAATCTGAATGGTTCAGCTATTTCCAATGAAAATTCCCCAATGTTTCTCTTTATGAAATGCGTGGTCAAGAGTTTAGTCCTCTTGTGCCATTAACTTCACATCAAATTTCGTACTTACCATTTTTTTCCATCCGCAAATGGCTAAAAATAAGTAGGTACCTAATGCAAATGGGCACATCTACCATGCTATTGCTAAGTAATAAAGGCTTATCTGTCATTTACTATGTTAAAAAGGCCCATTTGCCTAAATTTTCTGCTTATGGGATTTTTTTGCTTAGTGTCATGATTTTTTTCTTCTATTTTTTTTTTAATTCGCCTTTTTTGCTACTAAGCTAGGTATCATGTGCAAAAGCTGTGTATGGTTTGAAGAGATTTTACATTGCGCTGGTGCGTAAAATTTTAAGTTTCACGAAATCTTTGAAGTGGATGGTACGAGAAACTTATTGCCCTAGTTTTAACTAAAGAGAACGAAGGGACGCTTTAGATTAATACTTACAAGCGGACTGTCAGAGGATACTAACGGGTGGTTAGGCTGCTTCGGTCATCCCTTCGCCTTCCCTGAAGACTAACTGCCACCTGAATGAGGCATTCTGACTACATCATTCAGCTTCATATTGAAACTTCGAACATTCCTTCAGGAGCAATAACAATAAGCGGCTGTTTCGGTTACCCTTCGTCTTCTTCCCCGAAGGCAAACTGCGACCACCCTTTCGGTACTAAGCAGTACAATGGATTGTTTCAATTAAGGCTTAGGAAAAGGCTGTTATGCTCCGCGCCAGATTCTATATCTTGTGGACGGGTTGGTCAAAGGAAATTAGCGGGGACAGAATGATAATGTTATCATTCGCCTTTTTTTCTAGAAGGCAATCTGTCACACTGACTTTCGGTGTCTAGAAGCAAAGTGTATTGATTCAATCACCCGTTTCTGCTACGCACTAGTCTCTCTTCTTTGGGATGGACTGTCAAAGTCAAAAGGCAGGGGGCAGACTGTTACGGTTATCCTACGTCCTTCCCTGAAGACAAACCGTCATCAGGAGGTGTTAACTTCACTAATTTTATAATTTTAAAAGTTTATTAAAGTCTCAAGCTATTTTGTTGGTGCCTATACATACTAAGAAAAAAAGTCGTAAGTCCATTTACTCAAAATAATAACCAAAATTACTGAAACTTATGCGCACGATAAAATAACATAATTTTTTTTATTAAAAAATCGTCAGAATATTTTAAACCTCTTAATCTAAAGGCGCAAATGCATTTATCTCAAAACTACTAAAATTTAGATGCGCCCTTTCTTCTTACGACGTCCCTATAATGCTTTGGGTTTTTTAGGAAGTCATTCTAAATATTAAAGCATGATCGTTATCACATTCTAAGTGGGTGTGTCCAGGAACAAGAGGCTTGTGGTGGATTTCTTTCAAACTAATTTTCCGATGCAGTGCCAGCTAAAACAACTTGCAATTGTAATATTATTATGTATTTTGATTTTGTCCAGAGCACGTATCAGATTATAGAATGAGCTTTTTTACACTATCATGAAAAATTTTAACAAGCAAGAATAAATCTCATCAGCCCCTCGCTCTGCAATACTTTCGCCTTACATGTTATTAGTTCTTAAATTGTCCGATACGAACGCTACAAGGAAGTAGCACAATACAATTATTATTTTTAGGGTCAGTAGCTTGGTATCAACTTAGTACATGGCACTTATCAGCATTTTCCTAACGCTCATTTCTTTTATTGTTTGGTACAAACATGATAAGTTCACTTAACAGCTTAGTACCAAATTGAAAATAAAGCACCGACACTTATCATCTTTGAACCAAATGATTACACCTATTTCTAGCGGTGCTACAGCCATCATAATAACGTAAATGAAAATATAGCCCAAAAGGTTCAAAACAGTAGTCGTAACAAAAAAAATAAATTTTTGGAGTTATCAGATTTCTCCCAAACACCACAGATATATATAATGCATTTCTTTTCGACTGTACTGTTGAAACAAATTGGAAGGAACTATACACATTCAACCTGTAGTTAGTTATTCATGTTGGTACTGGTGTACTGGTTTTCAACTGAATTCTCCCTGATAATGGCTACTTATTTGTTTAATTACATTTGACGCTGCAAATTATCATGATAGTTAACAGTTTTTTAGTTACGCAATGCGGTCATTTTTTTTACACTTTGACAGGTATTCACAGACATAATAATTGATAGCGTGTGTAAGAGGGACAATCGGGTAGGTGCGCAGTAGCTGGCGCATCAGAATACAGACAGCTGGAATTTTGGTAAATTAACCTTTACTATTAAAAGCATTTAAACAAATGTCAGCGGGATTAAGCAAAGGGGAAATGTAAAGTTGTACGATTTGTTACATTCATAGATATGCATTTTCCTGTCTGGGCATGGCCAAATCCGGGCGGATTCAACTAGTACAATTTATAACTCAAAAGTTTTAAAGTTCTCTGATAGATGGCGCCGAAGCTTTAGCTTTAAAATTCCGTAAATTGACTTATTTCCTGTCTAGAACAAAAGTGATGGTTGAAATGCATTTTGACCACACTTGGATATAATTTTAATTTAATTGCACAGTATTGTGAAATAGGTACATCATTATAAGAGCAATAATAATAATTTGCAAAATTAACGAAATTCAAATAGTACTCGCCTTGTGTAATTTTAAAGAGTCTTAAATATTTCACCCTCCTAAAAGTATAATAACTTTAACTAAAGAGCTATTTGTCTCTACTGTCTGATTTCAGTTATCAGCTCCATATCACATTCCTCTTAAAAAGTGATAAGACAATTTACCGTCGAAAAGGTAGCGTAGGTCTAGCTATATCTGTATAATTTTTAGGAGTTACTGTAAATAATTGTAAAACTTATCTGTATAGTATTGTGGGAGATAAATTTATTGAAGGCGCTCTTGAATTTTTATTTGTTTAAGTCCGTCGAACCACATACCGGTCAAGTGCAGAATTGAGTGTTTTGCAAATATTATCATATAAAATGAGAGATTGATTTGATTGCATTTTATTGCTTTAAACTGAGATGCGAGACTAATACGATTCATAGTTGGACAAAGCACCTTTTAGAATGTGCGATTTAAAGGCTGACCTAATGAAAAATATGGAGGTACATGCATAGGTACCAAAAGAATTAAAGAACTTATTATATGGTAGAATGAATTTTCACAAAAATCGTTTAAGCCACTCCTGCAGCAAAATCGTATATCAGTTAAGAAGCTTAGCCTAAAAAAAAACTCCTTGTTGTAGGTACTCTACTATTGCATTTATATAATATATTTAAAACAAAAATCACATTCGCTTGCTAGCAACTCTATCGGTCAATCCAACACCCCAAGCTCATCGAATCTGTCCAAAGAGTACTTAATCGTGCTCAGAAATCTCTCCGACGAGAACATAACTTGACGTTTCTTACTCGCTCCCAATGCATTGTTAAAACTTTCGATGCTATTGTCTTTCGAAGCCGCTCTGTCCATCGAGAGTAACGGCAGCATTGCTTCAAAGGCCCAAAATCCAATGAACTCCTTTGCTCGGATTTCATTTTTCAGCTCTTCCCACGTCGGAATATGTTCATATTCCAAAGCCTCTAGCGTGGTTTTTAAAGCCATAAAGTACGCCCTCAGAAGGAGGTATCGTTTTGAGATGAGCACACTCAATTGAACGCTGGTATTGAGAAAGTAATGAAGATCAAAAGCGGGACTAGCATAATAGCTCATTTGAAAGTCGATCTGAAAAAAAAAAAATAAAAAAAAATTACTTAAAATTTGAAGCATAATTCAGATAGTCGCAACTTACAAACAGCAAATCATCTGGGTGACCATTCACGTGCTTGAACATGCAGTTATTCACCCAAAGATCACCGTGATTTAGCACCTTAAATGCTTCTCCCTTGCTAACGCAGGCGTTGACCCGATCGTAGAAGTCATCCTTAATTGCTCGCAACTTCCGTGCGATATCACCAAATCCGTGCCACATTTCCACCAAGTCGGCCATGTCGCCGATATTTTGCCGGAAGATCTCATCTCGTATATTGCTATCGGCGTTCTTGTCGAACATTGATTTGTTGAACCTGTGCATGAGTTCTGGTTGCTAAAAAGACACACAGCAGCTGCTAAAGTTTTCAGAACCCATTTGATAACATACAACTCACATCTCTAGCGAGGATCATTGAAGCTGCATGAAACTGACCGATTTTTGTCATCACCATCTTGGCGTGATCTTCATCCAAACCGTGATTTCGGTTACCCAACACAAGGCGGAGTTCGCTAAGGTCCTGAAAAACGATCGTATTCACTGGGTTCTCTTGTGAGTAGATCAATCTGCAATGATCCCTATTGAGGATATTCTGATCGATGATGATCATGCCAAGCAGTCTTACCTTGGGACAATCTGCCCCGAAATATCCTGTGATGCTAGTATTCCCTCAATGGCTGGCAAGAGCTTGGTGTACATTATCACCTCTTTGCCGTAGACATCCATAATCTTGAACACCTCACGATCACCCTCGACTGGAATGCACTTAACGATGAGTGAGGCTACCTGCGGTTCGGCGCCAGTCGAGTATCGCACTCTAGCGCGGTATATAAGGCTCGTGTAGTTATCGCCACCAGAACAGCCCATCGAGAAAACGATTCCCTCGATTTCCACAAACGACAAGTTCAGCCCAATCTCGAGAGCTTTGCGAAAGAACGTCACCGAAAGATGTTCGGGTATGTTGAAACCGTTTTTCTCTATGATCCCCATTGTACGGTAGCCCGGTGAAGACTAGAAACAGCTTATGGCTTGCAGATCACAAGTTGGCCGATAATATAACCAAACAAAACTTTGTCGTTGTCGTAGGGGCAGCATGTGATCTTTGCACGTTACGTAACTGATAATAAATTTTAAGTATGCAGCTCGAGATAGTGCAAAGTAATATGCACACCGGTAGATATTATTCAATTGCAGTGCGGGGCATAGAGGCAAGGCCGCTATTGAAGCATTTATGGATCTGGCGGAGAATACACAACGAGTGCAATTCATTAATTTGATTGACTGAGTTATACTTCCGAGGTAGCTACACACTTGCTATATTTACATAGAGCTTGTCTTGCCTATTGAATGACTGAGCTGTTGTATATCAAGGCGTTATGTCAGAAGAGTGATGTGATTGGTTTGTGTTTTTATTGAGTTTGATTTTGAACTAATCCAAACATCACTTGTGTCAGGCAGGCTTACTGAAGAGCTACATGTTAAGAACTGCTGTAGGTAGTTCGATTTATCGTCGTTCGAAACCTTATCGTCATGTCATCTTGCATGAGTTACCTAGTTGCTTGAGGAAATAAGCTTAAAGTTCATGGCCATGGGCCGCTCAAGTTTGAAAGGTAATAGTGTTGGATTATACCAAGATAGGCAGTAGCCTAGCAGTAATGGTTAGAGTGTTTGCTTGTGGCCCAAGCAGCCTATGTTCCAACCCTGGGAGGTATAGAACTTCCTCAACGCGTTTTTGTTGAACGAATTAGAGACACAAG
The DNA here is from genome assembly GCA_949372485.1 of Cheilosia soror. NCBI lineage: Eukaryota > Metazoa > Arthropoda > Insecta > Diptera > Syrphidae > Cheilosia > Cheilosia soror. The sequence goes on from OX443563.1 coordinate 101,287,945, forward strand.
TCCGGGTATATTCAAAGAAATAGGCCATCTATATACCTAGGCAGGTATGTTAAAAAAAGGAAATACAAATTGAGGCTTACTATCATCAATAAATTGATGGACTATTATGAAAACATTTTCTTTACATACAAAGTAGCTGGTCATATTGACTTAACCCGAGCAAGCGATTGATGTAACCGAAATATTAGTCTATAATAATTTGCCTGTATACATATTAAGAACAGGTTTCCGCTCGTTTTATTGAAATTTAAAATGTGTTCTAAAAATTAAAAATGAGTCCTAGGCGTTGGACAGATGCTGGTTTGTCCTCATTTACTTCAAGTCCAACGGATTTCGCCTGTTGTTCAAATCGCCGTGAACGCTTCTATTACGGCCCGCTGGGAGCCATCGATTATATTAATGTCGTCTGCATACCTACCCCAGCAGCTGAACGGACCTGTTGAAGATAGTGCCTTCCGTTTTGACCCTGCGCACTATCTGCTCCAGTACGAGGTTGAAAAAGCTGCATGATAGATCGTCTCCGTGATGAAATCCGGTGCCTTTTTGAAATAGTTCGAAGGAGCTACTCCCAAACTGCACTTTGAAGTGCGTGTTTTCCAGCGTCACGCGACAGTCGGCGACACAGCTGAATCAATTTTGGCGGCAGTTCCGAATTCGGCCATCGCCCTATATAGATGCATGACGATATATGCTACCATACGCGGCTTTGAAGTCGATGAATAGATGGTGAGTTTCGGCTTGAAATTCGTTGGTATTTTCCAGGATTTACCTCAGTGTGAAAATTTGATCTGCCTGGCCGGAAGCTACACTGGTACGTGCCGATTAGTGTTTTGCAGAACGGTTTAAGATGATCACACAGCACGTTGGTTTGGATCTTATATGTCACATTGAGCAGGGATTTGCCTCGATAGTTCTTGCAAGACATAGGAAAGCCTTTTTTGTAGATGCGGCATATGGAGCTGATAGTCCAGTCAGCACCGTATTTAAAGAGGTTGTTGTTCCTAAGTTTTGTTTATAGCTAAGCCAACTTCTTCTATACTAGGTGGTTTAACTATGGTTCTTCATTGACTGGACGTAGGTTTTTTTCTTGCCCTATTGCTCTTTATATATGATGCCCTGGAAATGCTGATAAAAAATTCCCTGCGCTTCGGTGACAAGGTTTACTTCGCTGTCTCGAAGAGCCTGCATTCCGGTTTTGAAGCCAGCAGCCAGTTGCTTACATTTTAGTATAGAACCTCCGGATGTTGTTACAATCGCAAAACTCTTCGATCTCCTTGAGCTGGGAAGCTGCGTATAAGCCCTCTCTTTCCACGCAGGCTCTTCATCTTCTTTTTCTTTCATCTCATGGCTGGATACTCTTCTTCTCTCGCTGCCCTTGTTTTGCGCTGCAGTGTTTTCTTGTGTGCATCTTTTGTCACCTTTTTCCCGTACACGCATTCATCTTCATACCACGGGATCATTCTCTGGGGTGGCTGGTACCCTACAGTGAAGCCTATTTCTTATTACCCTGGCAGCATTTGGAAGGTGGTTTACACATTTCATGTGAATTTTTTTGGAATTTTTTAAGATTACCTACAATAACGAATGTAGAATTTTTTCCAACCAAATTAACCCTTTAACTCAAATAGAGTAAAAGGACATACGAAGAATTGTTTTGTATTAATTTTGCTGCTCTAAATCAATACAAGTATATAAAGTTCGTAGCTACGATTACACGGTAATTTTTTCGAGTCATTTAAATGGCGCTCTGACGTAAAAAACGCGTCACAAAGCAGTCATTTAAATCTCGTTCTGTGCGATCGCCATTTTTGGGATAACATTTACGGCGTCATTTAAATGACTAGGAAAATGTCGGACCAAATGACATGTATTTGGTACCATTTAAATGGCGGAACAAAATGGTTCTTCAATGACACCTAGGACAAATGACTAAACTTTTTGGCTGTTGCGTCATTTAAATGGCAGCCTCCAAAAAATGACAAGGCTCGAAATTCTTGCCATGCCATTTTTCTACCCAAATGACGAAGCATTTAATACGATGTCTGTGCATTCATTTTAATTTTTGTCTCGTGGCGAAAGGACGTGTTAGATTATATTAGATTAGATATTAAGTCGGGAGAGCCTTCATTGGGCTCTGGCACTGCGGAAACTCTCAACAGTGGCCAGGTAGCGCAGCGTGATTGCCAGTCGTGCTTCATCTGAAACGCTCTCTCGCATATTTGTGTTCTGTTTTTCGATGTGTGGCTTCACCAACCTCAACAAATAATCGAATTGATTGGCTGACATACGAAGGACATTGCGATATAGCTCAGGTTCTTTTTTGCGCAATTCGAGTAGTAATCCAGCACAAAATCCACTCTTCTCGCGACGGCTTTACCACTTCTTTTGCCAAATACTCCGCTTTCGTCGCGTTGGCTCGTAATCCAGATCGTGTTCTTCCAGCACACACGCCGCTAAATACGCCGTCTCTGCAATTTCCACAATCACCCCAAAAGTTCTTTTTGACATTTTTTATTTATTACAATATTTTTTTTTTCCTTTCACACACCACAGGACATTACCGTCTGATCGCAAAACAGATAAATGACGGGAAATCGAAATATGTAATAGGAAAGGTGACATTTGCCATTTTGATGAGGCAAGTCATTGCCGTGTGATCGCCATTTTTTCGCTCGTCATTTAAATGGCATCCCAAAGGAAAATTCTAAATGACTCGCAGTGTCCGTCATTTGATTTTGGGACACAAATGACGATGATAGTCATTTCGTGTGAACGCCATTTTTCCAATGACGAATCGTAGCTTAAATGTGGTTCTAATGCGACATTTTTTCCTGACGTCACAGCGCCATTTAAATGACTCAAAAAAATGGCCGTGTAATCGCAGCTTAAGTAACTTATTTCAATTGGATTCGAAATTAACACAGGACCGACTCGAGACTTACAATAAAATAGAATGAATGGAATTTCCGATTACATTCCCAAGACGCAGGGCGGTTCCCTAAAATAAATAGAACAAGAATTTAATTTGAATCGGATTTGCGCCTCCACTCCGAATACAAAAGCCATGCGGCTTCTCCATGTATGAACGGTCGTTTTCTACAATTTTGTGCCTGCAAGGGAACAAAAGAACACTTTTTTGTTTTGCATCACATCGTAGCCATTATCCTTGCAAGGCACAGCTGGAAGCACAAACATGGTATAGATGTGTCAGTGCGTTTCACCGAAATACATCAAAATCATTGTCTGGAACACATTCCGACAGCGGCCACTGGCAACAAACAAACGGCATTACTGACCCAGAATTTGACGAATTCAAATTAAAGTTCTTCCCTATTCTGGTGTGTCCTTCTATTATTTGTGTGCGTCGGCCATTTCCTTTCTCTTATTACGTAATGATGATTGTGGTTAGGCTACTGAGCCTGCAGAGACTGCAGACTATCATTGGATTGCATTGTCACAATTATTGCCTTTCACCGCACATGATGGAATGAGATAATAATCAATTGGTTTTCCTCTGAACTTATGGATGGAGCTTTTGTTATGCGGTAGGGGCCCGTTTGTGTAGATGCTCATTTATTATTATTGTTCCTGTATTCTACTTTGCCATACATGAACTCCAAATTAGAGACGGGAATTTAATTTTATGAATGCTTCCCCATTTTAGGATGCTAGGACTTACACGCTTCGCATGCCTTGAGGTTGCAAATATTCATTACAAGCTTTGTAAAATGTATTCCAAGCAAAACATAGATGGAAGTAAATTTCACTTGGGAAAGAGTGCATTCAAAGCAGTGACGTTAAATGATGTATCTCTATACATTATGTTGCTTGTTCTAATGGCTTGATAGATAATTACTGTGCAGGATTCCACCCGACAGACGCTGAATTTAACCGTCAAATTATGGCACATATAATATTCCACCTGTACTTCGCTCTCACAAAATGGTATAAATTTTCTGTTTTGAAAATTTCGAGAAGCTTTCAAAACTATGCCCCTTGCTTTTCTTCTGAAAGCTGAATAATATTGTAGTCTACAAGTATTTTTATTAGTCACCCTTAGCACCAGACTTTGGTCTTGTTAAAAGGTGTTGAGGTGGTTAGTGACTTCGTCTACCTTGGCTCCGCTATTAACTCTATAAATCAGAAATCAAGCGAAGAATTAGACTTGCCAACCGCTGTTACTTCTGCCTAAGAAGGCAATTAGAAAAGCCTTGTCGAGAAACACCAAGGAGACTCTATATAAGACCCTCCTTTTTTTTGGCGCAAAATCATGGGCGCTATCAAAGGCGGAAGATCTTCTTGGGAATTTTCGATCCCGTTTGCGTTGACAGGATTTGAAAAAGTAGATTTAGCAGCGAACTCTACGAGCTATACAGCCACATGCACATTGGACATGTAGGGCTAATGGACACAATCGCTCCGGAGGAAGACCTCGCCTTAGCAACTTGGAGTGCGCAACTGGAGGCATTTAGCCACCTAAGTAAGATTGCAAAGAGGCAAAGCGTTTGTCATCTTATGTACACTACTTTATGTTTTGAATAAATGACAAAGGGAAGATGAGCACAGAGGCAAAGGGGCAATTAGTGTTGTCAACCGGTGATACTTATTGACATCAGTGCTCACCTTGGTCATGGGAACCAAATGGGTTCTTGGTTGAGGAAGTTTTTTCGTTCCTCAAAAGCGGTTCAGTGACTAAATTTCATTTGTTCATTCATTAATTTTCAATGGTCCGCTCGTCCATTAAGTGGGTCACGGGTGTAGGTTGCTCAAGTGGACCCTCCATAGCTCTTGATTCTCCGCCATCGTCTCTAAATCATCAAGGGCAATCCCCTTGATGATCTCATCCTTGGTCTACCTAGAGGACGCCTGTCTGATGGTAGGTACGGATTCCATAGCACGTCGTGGAATCCTAGTCGGGGACATGCGTTTAACATGACCAAACCACCGAAGCATGCTGAGTGGGGAAGCGAGGAGTAACAACGATTCTCGCTTGTTTGGGATAGACCCTGACAATTTCTGTTGGGAAATTATGTCGAATTTCAGTCTCTGAGTTATTGTTTGAGAGAATTACATTAACAACAACTCGTAGACACAGTCACTTTGGTAGGAATGATAGCTATTTCGAACTACACCACTAATTAATCATCAGACTCCTTTAAGTGATTGTTTGAATAGTTTTGAATTCTGACAGTCAATTCTCCGTATATATCCACTTGGGAAGACACTTCTGTTTTCCCCTGTCAGGAAGTGAACTTGCACCTTGATTTTTCCTCAATTGACCAAGTGACTACCACTTGCGCTAATTGAGCGACGATTACAAGCCCGCCAACTGGTGATTAGAACGGAGGAGAAGACCAACCATTGTCGTTCTCTCGCTCCAAGTAGCTGCTCGACATTGAGTTGCTCACGTGTCCTGGTAAGTTTAAGTTCATTAAATATTCCTTATTTCTTTCCACTCATCATCCGCTTGAAAATACGCTGCATACCTCATCTAATCTATCGTCCTTGAATTTAAGATACTATTTCCGGAATTCTGCGAGGTTCCTTTGTTGTCATCATTCGAAGTCAACAACACTGGGTGCTGTTTATAATTCCGGCCACCAGTAATTTTTTTTCGTGATTCTGTGAATGGCCCTTACTGAGTTTTCAGCCTTCAAAGGTAGTGCGTTAATGTAGGAACACTTGTTGTTCCCTGTGACACTTGTCACGTTTAATACTACGCTTAGATCATAACTTGATTACCTCATTCAAACACGTCAAACATAGGTTCTGTGTCTCATAAATTAATAAAGAATGGAACTAAAAACACATACAATCAATTTACATTGTATATAGGTACATTTGCCCCAACCCCTACTGTATTAAAATCCAGAGAAGAACTTTATTCAAATGACCTTACAATTGAATCTGTCGCTCTTAATCGAAAACGCCAAGTTCATTGAATCGTTGCATTACATAACGCAATGTGTTGAGAGTTCTCGCATTTGTGGTGAACATCAGTTCGATTTTTTTCGCTGCGATCTCAGTATCTTGCATTCCCTCGAGACTGTTGTCACTGGAGTCCTCCTTGTTCATGGACATCATAGGAAAGAACGCAAAAGATACAAAGAAACCGTATGGTTCTCTGTTTTTGATTTCATTTAGTATTTCCTCGAGGCTCGGAATAAATTCGTGCTGCAGCTCATGCAGTGTTTCCACCAGCGATTGGTAGTAAGTTCTAACGAGATGATCTCGCCGCGCCACAAGAACGTCCAACTGAACACTGGTGTACAAAAAGTAATTCAGATCAAAGCCAGGGCTGCCGCAAAAGCTGAATTGAAAGTCGATCTGGAAGGCACAATTTAAAGCTATACACAGGCGCGTCATAAACCTACCATTCTCATGTCGATAGGTCCATTTTCATTCTCGTTGTGTTGTTTGAAAAGCAAGTTGTTGACCCAAAGATCACCGTGGTTGAGGACGTTCACGTTGCCCTTCAGTGGAAGAACAGCTTTCAAAACATTTTCCGAAAAGTTCTCATAGTATTTGAACAGTTTCTGGGAAATCTTCTCAAAACCCTCCCACTCTGCTGAAATTGTAGCCAATTTTATGAGCTGAGCTCCAAAAAGTGCAGCAAATGGTGCGGATTGGATGGCCTCTTCATGCAATAAGCCCTTGTGGAAGCGTTGCTCAATCGTTGGATCCTAAAAGGCCATCATAAAAAAAAAGTTTTTGAAATTATCTGCCTATACCTTCTTCATGAGAACCATCGACAAGGCATGAAATTGGCCAAGCTTCGTTAAGGTCATCGAACTGTGTTTCTCATCTAATCCCAACTGACGACTTTGTAGCTCAAACCCCAGACTAGTTAGATCTTGGAGAACAATCGTCTGCACAGGATCAGTAGTTGAATAGAAATGCCTGAAACAGTCAATTAACAACAATTTCACCAAACCTAAAATGCATACATACTTGGCTCCTAAAATACAAATTTCCTTTGGAAGAACTTCCATGCGGTGCATGATGTCCATGTAGAATACTTTTTCCTTGGCGTACACTTGAAGACGTTCCAAGAACCCATAGTTAACATTCGGCATGCTCTTAACTATAAGAGATATGCTCTCTTCCGACTCAGTGGCTCTTCGGTGATAGTCGACCTTAGCTCGGTAGATGGTGCTGCAATAGTTATCGCCACCAATTCCAACGTCCACCACTTCGACGTTATTCACACTTATGCCGAGTTCACGAAATCCTTCCTCCAAGGCTTTGTTAAAGAACTGCGTATCCAGATATGCGGCCATAGCAGAAGACCAATGCGAGTGCACTTCAAGATGGACAAGTAGAAACTGAGTGATGTAGGCGGTGCATTACTTAAAAAAGAACAGTGTATAGAGATTTGCTTCGATGAGGTATTCTATTGTCAATTGTTTGAATGAAAGGAGGTCAAAGCAATTGACCCTATAGGGGATGCGGCATTTTTGTTTATACTTGTTTAGATCGGAGCGCAAAGCTGAAATGCCTTAAAATAAGGGCAAGCGAAAGTGGTGCTGTATAGATGAATACAATAGCTATACAAACTTGTTGACCCACACAAGCCTATGGACCCTTTAAAAAAGCTTCCATCTAGATTGTACAATAGAAAAGTGTAAGCAATGCAGTTGATTAAAAAAAACTCTTCTAAGTACTGGATTATGTACGCTATCGACTATGTATGTTGAAGTGAAGTATGGATAAACCGTGACTTTCAAGATTGATGGATTGTTGCTCTACTTTAACTGTCAATTGGCATGATTGATATTAATTCGCGGAAATTGCGGTCGTTCACTCACATGCCAAAATCATTTCAAAAAACGGGGGTAATTTCGGCCACGCTTAATGAAAATCCAACAAAGTTCAACGAAACGCCTTGAACTGCATTAAGGACTAAACAAGTTTAAAAAGGACGAATCGATGCGCTATGAAACAAGATGATACAGCATTTTATATATGTAGTTGTGGACATTTGAGTTTTGGTTAGTAAATTCTTCCAACTGCAAACCCCAAAACCTACCGTCGTCTATAAATATGTAGTACTAGCTGGACCCGTGCTGGACGAGCTGCGTAATTTCTTCGGTTCGTTGCCATGGGCTGATATGTGCTTTAGAGATACCGATGTCAATATGTGCGCAAAAGCCGTAACCGAAATGATTTTACTCGGTATGGAACTTTATATTCCGCTTTGCCACAAAAAATCAGCTTCAAATAAAGGCTGGTTTAACAAAGAATGCAAGCGAATTACCGCAGCGAAAAACAAGGCTTTCCGTGAATGGCGGTCAAACCCATCGGAGCAAAAAAGATCAGAATTCATAATTCTTCGAAATAAATGCAACCTAATTATTGAATCGGCGAAGACAACTTACAACGAAAGAGTCACTAACAAAGTAATTGGATGTCCTAACGGCTCACGCGCATTTTGGTCCATGGCAAAGACAATCAGTTCTAACTTTAGTTGCTTTTCCTTTCCACCTCTAGTAAAAGAAGATGGCACGCTATAGCAACAACTCCTAAAGAAAAGGCAGACCTTGTCGCTAGCATGTTTTCACTGAACTCCACCCTAGATTCTGCGCAACTAGAGCCACCAAATATTCCGAGGGTGCAAACATCGATGGCAGAATTGAAATTTCGGCCTCGAATAATTCAACGCATCCTTAAAGAACTAGATTGCAATAACACAACTGGACCCGACGGAATCCCGGCTGTAGTACTCAAGAGCTGTGCACCTGTACTATGTAAGCTGTTTAGCATGTCGTACTCCCAGAAGACGTTTCCTTCTTGCTGGAAGACCGCTCGCATTCAACCTATTCCAAAGAAAGGGAGGAAATGTCTGCCACAAAACTATCGTCCAATAGCGTTACTTTCAATGCTCTCAAAAGTAATGGAAAAGGCAATAAATGTCGAAATAATCAAATATCTAGAAGGCCACCGATTAATAATTAATAAGTGACAGGCAATACGGTTTTCGGAGCCGTCGTTCCACTGGAGACCTGTTAAGCTACGTAACACACTTATGGACGCAAGCAATTGAACAACACGGCGAATCCAGAGCCGTAGCCTTGGACATATCAATGGCATTTGACCGAGTCTGGCATAGAGCCCTATTAGGCACCGTAGCCTTGGACATATCAAAGGCATTTGACCGAGTCTGGCATAGAGCCCTATTAGGCAAGTTGGCGTCTTATGGATTACCACAACAACTCTGCGGATGGATGCAAAATTTTCTTCTGGGAAGATCGATCCAAGTTGTGGTAGATGGTGTATCATCTAATTCGTTTGCTATAAATGCAGGAGTGCCTCAAGGATCTATTCTTTCTCCAACTCTATTTCCTCTCCACATCAACGATTTTCTACAGCTTTGCTGATGACAGCACTCTATCCTCTGTCTGGAACAGTGGGCCTGAGAATGCGGGTACATCACACAGTCAGAGATGTGAACAAATTAGTTCTCTAATTTTGGTGATCTGGACAAAATCTTGAAGTGGGGAAAAGACAGCTTTTCCAGGAAAAATGCATCAACAGTTCCTCAGATCCAAATGGATGACCATCCCAAGGACTCAATGCACCTTCTAGGAGTCACAGTCAATTCAGGAATCACATGGCAGGACCACATATCCTATATCGCAAGATCTGCGTCCGCTAAGTTGAGCTACCTATTTAGAGCAAAGAGGTAATTTAACCCCAAGCAACTTCTCCTTCTCTACAAAGCAGAGGTTAGACCAGGCCTGGAATATTGTTCCCACATATGGAGCTCGGCCCCAAAACATTCACTTAACCTACTTGACAGCATCCAGCGACAAGCAGTTCGACTTATTGGAGACCCTACACTGACATCGAATCTGCAACCGTTGGTGCACAGAAGACAAGTCGCTGACCTATGCTTGTTCTATAGGTACTTCCATGGTAGATATTATCCCTCGAAATACAACTTTTGGACGCCCCACAAGACAGGCTGCTAATGCTCATGACCATACAGTACACTTGACAACCGCGAGGACATCATCTTTCCAAAACTCCTTCTGTTACAGGACAAGCAAACTTTGGAACTCGCTTCCTGGGGATATATTTCCAGAAGACTACAATTTGCAGCAATTTAAGTGCAGAACTAACATACATCTGCAAGCATCTCGGGGCGCTGATGAAGCGTTATAGGTTTGCCTTTCCCGGGAGAAGTATTTAAAAAATGTGATTTCACAAACAACGTTGAAACGTCTTCGCATTTAATATGTCATTAGACACTGACCACCATCACTTTGGCTTTCTTTCTTATAAACTATCTCTTACTCAATATAGTTGTCTATTTTGTGACGTTTTGTTCAGTTAGTCAAAGTTCGATGTCTCTTTTTGAAGGTTCCTACGATGACCACGAAGCCCATTTTAGCCGCATCTGTTTCTACCAATACACCCAGCACTCACTAGTAGTTTAGCAGACCTTTGAAAGATTGTACCTCTGGTGTTTTTGCTTTTGAGTTTCACACATTCCCTTTCATTATGATTATGCAAAAGCCGGCTAGCAGCAAGTCACCTTATCTATAGCATTCTTTTTATTTAACATCATCCTGCATAGATCAGATTGTATCAATCTCAGTAATGTCATAATCAATACACAATACAAATTGAAACAGAAGTAAATTAATTTCACATCAATCACAACCTCTGATAGGCGAAACGAAATTTATGGCCATAATAGATAAGGACCTATGATTATACATATGTATATAGGCGAAGCCGAGCGGCGTACTTCATTTAAGGGCGGTAAAGCTAACCACAAAAGTACTGATAATGAAACGATTATCTTCCCGGCAATATTGCTGAATCACCATTTTATTAATTTACTGCCACTAGCTATACAGTTCGTAATTGTTTAGAGCAAAAAATCACAGCACTTAATTATTAAACTCATCCAAAACGCCTAGTTCATCGAACCGTTTCAGGCCGTATCGGAAATATTTGTGCAGCTTCTCATTCGCAAATATTTTTTCTATTCTTGATTGACTGTCATGTTTGTTTTCCTCACTGGTCAATGCGTCTATGTTGCTGCCCTCTGATTGTTCCTTTTCTAAGGTAATGATTGGTAGAAAGCCGTACAAAGCAAACAGTCCATAGCCTTCACGTTCTCTAAGTTCCCTGTAGATATCTTGGAGTGTGGGGATATTCGGATAGTTTAGCGACTTCAATGTTCCCGACAAGGACTTGTAGTAGATTTCGATTAGTTCATCGCGTCGATTTACCAAGACATCATATTGAACGCTGGAGTTAAAGAAAAAGTTCAGGTCACACCCGGGACTACAGAAATAGCTTAGCTGAAAGTCAATCTGGGGAAGAGGTATAAAAAGTCACAATCGATTAGATGTCGTTGAGAGTAGGTACTCACAAATATAGCGTCGATCGGTTTCTTGGGATCAGCCTTGTCATAGGAATACATGAAATTACCAGTCCACAAGTCTCCATGATTGAGGACCGATACTTCACCGGGTCTGGGCCGACCTACAGCTACAGTGTTCTTTTTAAAGTTGGCCTTGTACTTCTTTAGCTTTTCACTGATCTTCTCAAAGCCTGGCCACGTCGACACAAGATTTGCGAGTTGTGTCAGATTTGCTCCGAACATAATTTCGAAGGTCTCTGACTGCTCGATGGTGGCTTTTGACAGCATTCCCTGATGGAATTTCGGCACAATAGATGGGTCCTGCAAAAGACACATTTCAGTTTACTGTAATTTATGTAGGTATATAGTATAGGTTACTCAACCTTTTTGGCCAACTGCATCGAACTAGCGTGCAACTGTCCGAGTCTCTCGAGAATCAATTTGCAATGATTGAAGTCAAGCCCTTCCTGGCGACTTGCTGTGGAATACCCATGGGTTCTCAGATCATCAAACACAATTGTCTGTATTGGCTCCTTAACTGCATAGAAGCACCTTCGGAACGACAATTTAGTTAAGTATACGCCACAGTGGATGGAATCACTTACTTCGCCCCCAGTTGGACATTGTCCAATAAAATTTCCAACCGCGGCAGCACATCACAGTACACTGACTTCTCTTTCATATATACACCTACGTCATCCAAGAATTGTGTGCCACTTGTTATGGGAATTGTTTTTACAATGAGCGATATCCTCTCTGGGGTGGAACTATACCGACGCTGGAAATCTATGCTTACGCGATAGATACTACTGCAGTAGTTATCGCCCGCATTGCTGCCTAATTCGATGGTAACCTGATTCAATGCAATGCCAGACTCTCGAAAGCCATCTTCGAGGGTGTCTTTGAAGAATTTCTTATCCAGATATTCTGGGACATTAATACCGCTGTTATTTACAATGATCATCTTGTACTGTAGTGACAACTGACAACCTGTCTATGACTGAAATACGCGACTGACTGACTAAGAATTGCTATATAAAAAAATATTTTGCGTCTATTTCACGTAATACAGATAACACACGAAAATAGTTTCCGCATGGAGTGGGGTACTTGAATGAATATGTGTATGTCATTTGTTGAATTAAGAGCTTCACCTCGCAGGGTAACTTTAAAGCAACACGTTATCATGAAAAGTGTAGATTTGTAAGTGGATTGTGTGTGTGAGCTGATTATCACCTGCACACTTCGGTTTTAAATTAAACAAACAACTGTGCGGACTTTTTGTGGGGAATGCGTGGTATAGACGATTAAGTTCTTCGCAAAACAAAAGCCATATATGTATCTGCCTTTTGTTTGTTTATGTATTACTAGTATGGTAACTGTTATCGCAGATAATACAACCCAGAGCTATCTGTGACCAGTCATGTAACAATTTGATTCTATGCGTAGTCAAAGGTCTAATTTAAAGTCAAGGAACTGGTTATATTTTAGGCCGGACTAGTCCACCACTGGCTGTCAGCCTGATGAATTCTTATAGTGTTTATTTAAATTTTACAGACGTAACGAATGAATTGATTAATTGAGCATGACTGGGCGGTTTTAAAAATGAGAGGTTTTAATTTTAATTGAGAAATGGTTTTCTCGATAGGAATATAATTTTTTTCTGCGATTGTTCACTTAGAGTTGAGATGAACTATGTGTGTTCTTTTCATAGGCTAAGTCGATTGGTCTTGATTAAACATGGGGTATTTGTCTGTCTAGGTATGCTTGTATATCCAGCACGCATAAACCGTACAAAAGATCAATATCGAATGGCTGCGATCGCACTTTTTTGATCGTGTATTACTGAAGCTCTCCAAAACAGTCCCATTCCCATATTACATGAGATATGACAGCGGTGCTAAGAAGCTCTAAAAAGTACCGCTTCTGATGTAAAAGATTTTACCAGTAAACCACCACCAAGAAGTAACCTATTGTTCGATGGTGACATTATCTCGCATCGCGGCAAACTTGGCTCCTGCTTATTATAACAGTCTTATTCCATGTTGGAATTTCAGAATTTTGCTTTGACAAATTGGAGGAAATACGGGAAGTAATCAATTGGGTCGATACATGTCACTCCAGGAAGGGGCTTTGAAAGTTTCTTCAAAAGGTATATTTAACGGCTATGCCAAGTTGTAATTGGAGCTAACAAAGACTAAGAAGATAATATTTCAGGAGAGTTACTGTCAGTGCTGAGGATATGGAAAAATCATTTCTGCAGACTGCTAAACGGCGAAGACGACACAAATTCCGCTGTCAGGCAGAATGAACCATTCAACCTAGGCGATGAAAACCAAGACTTCCGTTCACCTGACCAAAATGAGGTAAGGATAGCAATATCCAAGCTGAAGTCCAACAAAGCTGCAGGACCGGACGGTTTATCGGCCTAGCTTTTTAAGGCAGCGGGGGAGCATACACCAACTCGTTTCTAAAATTTGGTCAGAGGAAAGTATGCCTGAAGAATGGAGCCTCAGCATTGTTTGCCCGATCCATAAGAAAGGAGACCCTCTAAACTGCGCCAACCATAGAGGCATCAGTTTCCTTAACATCGCTTACAAAACTCTGTCTGCCGTATTGTGTGAACGCCTGAAACCATTTGTCAATGAACTGATTGGACCCTATCAGTGCGGTTTTAGGCCCGGTAAGTCCACAACCGACCAAATATTCACACTACGGCAGATCCTGGAGAAAACCCAAGAAGTCCAAATCGATACTCATCACCTATTTAACGAGTTTAAAGCCGCATATGACAGCATTTATAGAGACGAGCTATACAGAGCCATGTCTAGTTTTGGCATCCCTGCCAAACTTGTCAGATTGTGCAGAATGACGATGGAGAACGCTCGCTGCTCCGTAAAGGTCGGAAACAATCTCACCGAGACCTTTGATGTCAAAAAAGGATTTAGACAAGGTGATGCGCTGTCATGTGACTTTTTCAACATTATTCTTGAGAAAATTGTGCGAAACTCGCAAGCCAACACCAGGGGCACAATTTTCCAAAAGTCTGTGCAACTACTTGCATACGCTGACGACATCGACATCATTGGCAGAACACAGCGAGCTGTCATTGGTGCGTTTGTTAGTATCGGTACAGAGGCGGCAAAAATGGGTTTAGTGGTGAATGAGGGCAAAACAAAGTATATGCTGTCAACAAGAAGGGACACACAACATCGACGAATCGGACAGAACGTCACGATTGACAGCTATAACTTCGAGGTAGTTCGGGACTTTGTTTACCTCGGCTCCGCTATTAATTCTGAAAATGACATCACATTAGAAATCAAGCGAAGAATTACACTTGCCAACCGCTGTTACTTTGGCCTAAGAAGGCAATTGATTAGTAAGGTCTTGTCGAGAAACAGCAAGGAGACTCTATATAAGATCCTCATCATCCCAGTCCTGCTTTATGGCGCAGAATCATGGACGTTGTCAAAAGCGGATGAAGATCTCCTTGTAGCGCCATCTAAGTAAGTAAGTAAGTACTGTCTGTGTTGAGAATTTGGACGGTTCACTTCTAAAGGCCTCTGAACCTTTAACTATCGTCCTCGGCTAAGGTATAGGAATTCGATTTTTTTCTCTAGAAACAATGGCACTGTCCGGGAAGTTTCTATTTTTTGTAACTTTTGAAACGTTTTCTAAGGTGTTTCATTTGTTTGAAGTTTGGGTAATTTTCTGGCTCTTTTTTCGGTTATCTTTTTTTTTTGAAAGTTTTTTAGATCGATTTTTTGAAAATTCGTTTTTGCATTCCAGGCGCCATAAACGTTGCTCTATATATTTTGCCGTCAAAAACCAACGGAATAAAATTACGATGCCATTTTTGATTTGAACTTTCGAGTTAAAAACTAATATAATTCAGATAAGCAATCATAACATATCACAGTATAATTTTCTGCCGCATTATAGAGCTGAACTTGAAAAGCGCTGCCACTGTTATCTCTACAACGATTTGTCTCATTTTTTTTAAATCAATTTATTTATGATAAACCTATACCTACAGTTATCTGCATATGCGATATCCATTAGTTGAATGTACCTCTCTAAGGTACACCAAGGCAGGTTTTATCCTCGATTCGATTCTGTTTAAAAAAACAAATGTAGACTATTTTCTTTAGCAAGATCGTTGAGTTTGGCGATATCATTTGAAGCTCTGCGTTTAATGATCACTCCAATCATAAGAATACAAATGCGTTTTACTAAACAATTTTTTTTAATGCTTCTGCCTCGCGTGAAATTATTCTTAATATAAAGCCGAGCTCTTTATTTAATGTTTGAAGGAGATATACTTAGCTATCCACCCTTTCTATCAATAATACCTATCTAATCTATATAACTAAGAACTAGAGAATATCTTTTCCAATACGCCCAAAGAACTAAATGCGAAAGCCATGAACATTTATCTAGCTAGACGCAGGGCTGGGCAAACGGTCGATGGCGAAGTAAAAAAGTATATAAATGCGTGCCTCCGTCTATTCCGACCGGGTTTCTTAAAAATAGCACCAAGTCGATATTGAATAGCTGATTTTGGTATGCTGCAAACTTCCGAAACTCTCTTTTTTAAAATCAATCTCTTTTTGTTGCTAGTTGACACGGCTACATGAAATTTGGCTCCAATGAAAAATGGCTCCAAACTAAGAATGAAAAATCACCCCATGGGGCTGTTTTTCATAATGAAAAATAACCCCAATTTCAAAATGGAAATAAGGTCCCAAAAAAATTTTCGCAATTTTCTGTTGTTATTGCCTTTCATGTAAATTTTTGGGGTGGTTTTTCATTTTCAGTTTGGAACCATTTTTGAGTGGGCCCATTTTTGATTGGGGCCAAATTTCATGTAGCCAGTTGACACCGATCCGCATCATAAGTTTTCTTCTCTTTATGGATTTTCAAAAATCTGAAACAAATAACCGTGCGTCGTATACTACAGTTGTTGTTGGCACCATGAAAAGTACAGTTATTGGCAGTGTCAAAAACTGTAGTCCAATATGAACCCATCCCATTGGCACCCCCTGTCAATAATTAAAACTATGGTTTTTTTGTATACAGGTTTTGGTACCCCTCTTATTTAATATATTAGCAAAAAATATGAATATTTAAATAATAATACATATTTAACATATTGCCATTTAAAATAGCAAAATTTTTTGTACTTATTTTAAGGATTTTAGAAAAAAATCTGTACTTATGAAATTGAAAGTCTTTTATAAAATTCACAAGATTTTACAAAAAATAAAAAATTACACTTATAGGCGTTTAAACTTTTATTTATAAAAATATCGACTGAAGAGAGCCTTTAATTTAAGAACTGCTGATGGAAAATATTAAAGTATCATCTGTTACGATAGTTGCTTGCGGTTGTTGACATTTTCGAACTACCACCCTTATTCTTAAAGACCAAAAGCTGATACTATTTCACAATGTCAAAAATCGTGTCAATTTTTTAAATGCTGTCATCAATATGACGGCAGATTTTGTCTACACACAACCTTAGGACAGAATCTGATAAAATTGACAAAATTTTTGATAAGTGTAATAGTAGTTCTTAAAGTAAAAGATTAATTATTGCATTTTTACGTAGGTATATAAAAGCGAAATCAAGAGGTGAAGACATTTATGCTGCTTTCAAAAATATATTTCTTAAAAAAAAAAAAAAACAATTAAATTAATCACAATAGATTGTGAATGACGGGCAGAAATTATGCGTTGGTATGATAGGATTAGGTATGTAAAAAGATGATGATTTCCAAGGTTTCTATATTATCACTGTAATCACCAGCACCAGCTCTGTGCTGTCAAATTTTGAATTTGCCGCATGTTATTGATACATACATGTAATAAAATTGTTCGACGTAGAAGGCTTCAAAGAAGACTTTTCAATTAAAAGAAAACGAATCCGTTCATGGGGAACTGCTGTATTACACCGAAGTTCGATGGTTAAGTCGGCATCTGTTTTCAATGATTTGAATCTACAATTGCAAAAAAAACAGCCAAAACCACAGATAGACAAACATACGGACGAACAAAACAGCGTGATGTGTGACCCAGTTTTTTTTTTAATTTTCCTATCATCGTAAAACTCACACAAAACGAATGGTTGCGAGAAGCTAGGCCTTGGGTGTCACCCGCCTGTTGCGCCACCTATTTATTTATTTTATCATCGTAATATGATATGATTAAAATCTTGAGCTCGAGTTCAACATAATACTCTACATTTCTATTTTTCTCTTAGTAAGTATTTATGAGATCATGTATCAGAAAATTCTGCTAATTCAAAGTGATGTGCTCTGCAAGGTACATAGTTCGGGTTTCTATGTATATGATTCTGGAAGTTTATAAGCGAACAATAGTATCTAATAATTTATTCGTATGCTATTGTGTGGGCTCTAGGTCAAAGAAATTAAAATTTACTTCAAGTAAAACTTTAGATGTGCAATATTGATGTGATGTAATTTGTGTTCTGCCTCATTGTCGAAATGTACATTTTTCGTAATGACACCGAATAATTAATAATTAATTGTTGTTTGACCTATAGTTACCGATGTAAAATGTTCCTTGTTGATTTTTATGCCTGATGAAGGACGTAACCACGCTCGAAACGTCGCTAACGTGACATAAGACAATTTTAATTTCTTTGACCTAAAGCCCACACAATAACTTTTTTTTTTTTTTTTTTTTATAAAAAAGGAGATTCCAAATCCTGGAGCACTCAGACGAATTTTGGTCCATTGTACTACCAAGCAGAAACCCCTTTTTTGGTGTAGTGGTGGAGAAACTCTGATATTATTCGTTTCTCTTTATGGTCGGTGGCAGAGTATTGCTGTCCCCCGCCGGGGCTCGAACCAACGCCGCTCGGGTCACAAGCAATGACTCTTTTTTTGACTTTTAAATTCATTTTTATTAATTCTTTCTTTAACTTACATACTAGACAAAAATGATTAAATCTAAATTAAAACTAACATTTATCTTAATCTAGCTTACTGGCTCTTAACGAGCACTCTAAACTTAACTATATCCTTATAGCTATTGCCTTTCGGCCTTATATCTATCAATTTTTTGAATTTAGCGCTGTTTTTTTATTTCCAAGAAAATTTGCTAAAAACTTGGACTCTTTATAATTTTTGTTTCCTTTAAACTACCTAAAACTACTTAAAACGACCTAAGCTACTTAACCTAAATTACCTATAATCAGGGTGATGAGCAATCTCTCGATTGGTCACCATCCCGATTGCGTCGATGGGCGCCTGGCAGTCCCCAACACGGTGCACACGCGCCGCCGGGACTCGAGCGAGGCCATAAGCATCGGTCAAGTCTCGGTCGCACTCATTCATGTTGACGAGCCCGGCCCCTCCCAAAGACCCCCTAAGATACACCTAACTAACTTACAAACTAGCTTAAAACTAAGGAGGATGTTACCTAGGTAACGCACCGACCCGGGAGAGCGTGTCTGCCCTCACCTCTTCCTCTAGCCACCAAAATTCGGCGAACTGCTTTAAGGTATCAACCGTGTCCCGATCCGCAATTGCGGTATTAAAACGGAGGAGCTCCTGAGCATTGGCGGCGTACCCGTCGTGGATGAGCCGCTTATCCCTCGCGCCGCGGTGGCTGTGGTACAATACCGGCACACCATCTTTATCTTGGATTAACCCTTTCATGTCTGCATGAAGGAATGCCTCAGGCGGGACAAAGCCAGACAAGCAATGACTCTAACCACTACACCATGGCCACCGCCTAAAATAACACAATAACATACGAATGAGTTCATATTCCAGAGGTCACCAAAATATCCACCATTCGAACAAGAGTAGGTACTCGTATGCGAACTTAAGAAAATATACTTTTCTTTTAACGTCATTCCTCTGTTCAACCTATTTATGGGAATCACCGTTTTTAAAAATTAGCTATAGCTATATGAACAAAATATCGTATCTCACTGCACAAACAAAATTATTTAAGCTTACTTGATAATCGTTAACTTATGGTTAAATGCATAAAATAATTAACATAAGCAACAATCAAAATCAAAACATTTGAAAATAACATTTAGTAGTGGGGGAGGTAGTGCTGCCGTTCTAAAATTAAAGAAAAAATGAATAATTTGCTCTTTATGGTGCAAAGATAACAAGAGATTCCACATCCACATTTGTAAACAAAAAAACCTAGAATAAACGACAGCACTGACGCTCTCACTCAGTCTCTCACATCCTGTCAGCAGTTTTGCTGAGCTCGCTGAATGTTGCAAAAGGTTTGTCTGCTTCAATAACCCAACGATTGTACTCGTTTTCGTGGCGTTTTCATGGAAAACGACCTCAAACAACTCGTTTTGAAAACTGCAATATGTATGGGAAAACTTCTGTTTTTGATGATGTTTTCGACTGTTTTCGCGAAAATCAAGTTTTCGGCTTGGTGTGAATAGGGTATATCCAATATTCAAACCTATAGTAATATTGATTTAGGTTTATTTAGGGATACGTTTAAGGCGGCTCTCACATTGACTTTAACTTTATTTTCACATTGAAGAAACCGTATTGCCAGAAATTTATAGATTATAGCATTGTATATGAAACTTATAGTAGTATCATCACGGCTATTTTTTTATTTCTGTCTCCAGCCGCCTAGGGGGTGATCGATCGTTTCTCCCGAGAGAAGAAACATTTGTTCACTCCTATTGAATAGAGTAAATAATAGTGTAATGAGTGAGTTTATGAGTGACTTGAAGAGCGCAAACAACACAAACCGGTTTTGTCGTACTCGCACTAAACTAAATAAGATAATTAGCAATATATATACAATGGTAGAGGTGATCGTTTTCTTTATGATGTAACTTATATGTCGTTTTCCATTGGGACAATCAGATTTTTATTTCAGATCTCAGATTTTTCGTGGCGAATGGAACACGATAGCAGATTGATCTGCTTTTGTGAATGTATTAGTGCGTTATTAGACAGGACATCAGCTGTGCAAATTTTTTTTTCGTTTGGAGATGAAAACATACGAACTTAATGTGGGTTATCATATCGACGCAGAATCGAAATCCACAGATGACGAGGAAGAAGAAGAAGATGACGAAGATGATAGTATTATACTTCTTATCATATTTTAATCTTTTCGGTGTATCGAAAATGTAACGCGGTACAGAATTTGTTATTCCAACTTCAGATTTCTGAACGAAACGTGAACCGGGAGATGGAAACTGTGAGGGAGAAATTTCGGAGCTTTTGTTAAGAGGTGGTAAAGAGAAATCTCTTACATATGTTACGGGGTTAGCAACCCTTTTAACAGAACTGATAGGTGAACACATTGCAACATTTTCAGTTTCGCCGGCGCCGGTTTCTTGAATAACGTTTGGATTATGGCATGTTCTGGAGTTACGTGAAATGAACACAATTAAAAATTCACAGTAAAATTCACCACTTGTCTGTAACCAACTGCCACTGCACTTCACCAAAACAATGGTTGAAAATGAGCGATGAGTATCAATAAAGCACACACAAAAAAAAAAAATCAAAAACCGGTTATTGAGTTGAAGCAGAATGCATGCTGTACTTGGACGACGAAGATGATAGGGGATGGGGAACATCATGATCATACATTAACATGGAGTTAAACATCTTGCTTCATTATTCACTCAGGCTCAAATTTTAGTACATTGAGTAAATTAACAAAAAAATACGAAAATAACATTTTAATCTGAGTGAAATACGAAACAAGACATGTACAACCTCCCTTAGCAAATGGCTTTGCAGCACTGAGATTGAGATATGAAATGCGA
Organism: Cheilosia soror; assembly: GCA_949372485.1. Classification (NCBI taxonomy): domain Eukaryota; kingdom Metazoa; phylum Arthropoda; class Insecta; order Diptera; family Syrphidae; genus Cheilosia; species Cheilosia soror. The sequence continues at coordinate 101,309,127 of OX443563.1, forward strand.
TTGTTCAGATCAGTGGTTGGAGTTAGACTTGGTGTTTTTTCTTGGTAGAGCCGTAGAGGTAGTACAGTACACTCGCATTGCAACAAAATAAACTCACTTCGCTTTCGTATTTGGCAAAATGGGGGAGAAAAAAATAGCGTATTGGCCAGAGTATATCCATTAATGAGTAGGGACACTCTCTCTACATATGCATTTCCTACTACCACAAAGCAAAATGCAGAAAAAATCGTACAATAAGTGGAAGCAGGTCGAAAGAATACTTTTTACCTGCATACAACGACTGCTTGAGAAAAAAAGGGTACACAACACATTTTGCCTGTACCACTACATGGGGCTTGCTGCGTACGACAAACGATTGTGGGTTTTTTCATAAAGCATTTTTAAAGGCGACCTGAAGTGATGTCAGTATATTAGTATTTTCTCTCAACCATCCAGGTTGATCAGGTAACCAGCTTTGCTTTCGTAGAATTGGTAATAAAAAACAAATTTTGTAGTTTTTTCCATTGGTTATTGATTAAATGGTCTTTGTTATGGACATGAAAAGGAAATGTTTCATTCTCTATCACGAAATTCAACCCTTTTGCCTTGCTACGACTTCGTTAATTACCATATTTTACGATTTTAAGTTTTATTGCCAGCACTTTTTAGGTAATATAATTCACAGCAGATGGTCATACTAATTACTTAGGTTGGTTGTAGAGGGGATTGTTTACATTTTTTTCGCACGTATTTTTAAAGGCGACCTGGAGTTGGATTGTTATCAGTCGTTCATTACCATTAATTGACGAAGTAAAGGGTGTTCAGTGTCAGTGCGTGTGGCAAACAATTAAAAATAGTGGAAATTAAAAGTTAAAAAAGGAAATTGAAACTTTAAAAAAAGAAAAGTATTCGGAAAAAGTATATTTAGAAAAAACAAGAATTATGTTACCTAAGGAATTAGCGACCATTGTTGAGAATCAAATCAGAAACTTTGAAAAAAAACGTAGGGGATGGAGGTACTCGAACGAATTTAAAAAATTCTGTTTAAGCATATATTTCATAGCGCCAAATTCTTATTATTTTTTAGAACCTACCTAATTTAAATCTACCATCCAAAAAAACATTAACTAGGTTTACAAAAAATTGGCCTTCTGGTCCTGGATTCCATAAGACTTTATTTAACGCTTTGAAACTTAAATTACGAATTCTTCCAGAAGTTGCCCAGAATTGTGTTATATGTCTAGATGAAATTTCTTTGAAAACTCATCTTTATTTCAATAGAAATAGTGGAGAAATTGTAGGATTAGAAGACGATGGACAAAAGAAAACTGCACTTGCTGCAAACTATGCCATTGTTGTAATGGTTAGGGGTATCACCCATCGTTACAAGCAGTTGCTCGGGTATTATTTTGTTAATTCCGCCTGCCCAGCTAGGACTTTAAAAGAAATTTTATTTACATGCATTAAGCAATTAATTGAAGTGAATATGAAACCTAGGCTTGTAATCTCAGATCAAGGTGGAAATTTCATTGGTCTAAATAGACTCCTTGGTATTCCCTTTGAAAAGCCATTTTTTTATGTAGAAAATACTAAAATATTTTTTATGTTCGATAGCCCTCATCTTTTAAAATCATTTTGGCGAAATTTCATGAAGTACGATATTGCTGTTGACAACAAAAAAGCAAATTGGAAAGACGTTGTGAATGGGAGAAAAATAATTCATTTCGAATGGCTCCCAAATTGACAGATGAGCACATTTTTCCCAACAATTTCCAAAAGATGAGGGTCAGGCTTGCTGCTCAAACGATAAGTGCAACAGTTGCAGCTGGTATTTATACTCTAGCTAGTCACGGTGCTGTATCTTCAACAGCTATTAATACCGCTGAAATTATTGACAAAATAGATAAGTTATTTGATATTTTCAATTCATCTAAATTTCGAGAATCCAAAAAATTCAGAAGGCCATTTTTCGCAAACCCGGAACAAATTACTTTTTTGCATGAAATGAATTTATTTTTTGAAAATATGACTTTTCATGAAAATTCTAGAAATGTAACTAAAAAAATGCGTTTTATAAAAGGTTGGCAACAGAATATAAATGCCTTAATTGGCATTTTTACAGAAATAAAAGAAGACGGTATTAAGTTTCTTTTAACAAGAAATCTTAATCAAGATTGCTTGGAAAACACTTTTGCTGTTTTACGTAACCAAGGGGGAAATAACAAGTTGCTGACTCCATTTCAATTCATCTGTTCATTTAAAAGATATTTTTCGGCAAAGTATATGGAAGATATTACACGTGGAAACTGTGAGCCAACTGCTAACCTGGAACTTCCAGACATTGAAGTGCAGATGGACCACAAAAACAAAATAAGGACAATTTGGTTTACGCTTTCAAAACTGAACCTGACTATAAAACTGTGGACTTTGGTATTGATAATGCATTCTACTATTTCGCAGGTTATATTTTAAAAAAAAATACCGCCTAAACCACAAGTGTGAGTTAAAATTGAGTCCGCAACTTAACGTTTCCTCCCTTTTTACAGATTTTAAAGAATATGAAGATGCGAAATTGACACGGCCCAATCAAGAATTTTTAGACTCGTTAGAGAATCTTGAACAAAAATTTATTTCTTGTTTTCCAAATATGTACTACCTAAATAATTTTGAGGGCAAGATTAACTATTTGAAAAATGAATTTCATTACAACTGTTGCAAAAATCAAAATAAGGAATTTCTTATCAAATTTTACGTCCGAGTACGGGTTTACTTTATTCTAAAACAGTTCAATAAAAATAACAAAAAATGTACCAACAAACAAAAATATTTAAGTGTAGCACACATGTGAATATATATTAGATATAAAATGTTCAATAGGAAATATTACAAATTGATTTTGCTTTTTTTTACGTCACACCCTGTACCACATTTTGAAATAGTTCGACTACTCTTCCATCCCTCTTTTACTAGAGCACTTTTAGTGCCGTCTATTTCTCGTGTATGTGTACAGCAAATTGTAAACTGATAAGAAACACGTGGAGAGTGTCCCTACTCATTAATGGATATACTCTGGTATTGGCATGCGATTGGTTTAATTTTAGAGTAGAACTGTGTAAATTATGTGAGTGGATCTCCATTAAATTTAATAAAGAGAGCGTAATATTTTCAACCCTCTTTGCCCTAGTTGTATCTCGCGCCGTTAGAAGCATCACCATCGATTTGCCAAAGTGATAGTACTATTAGTTTCATATACAATGATTATAGCTATCAGGGGTATTTTTCCACTATTTCTAAGAACTTTGTATTAAAAGCTGGATGGTCCAACATATTTTTCAAAAATTGATAAAACATAGTATCTGCAAACGTCTAGCGAAACATCGATATTGATATGGTCAATACAGATAAGATAAGTGCTCTATTTTTCCGATTGAACAGAAATCGCTATGACGATCCAGAGCTATCTGTTAGTGATTGTAATCAAATACCTATACTTAACTACTCGTATCAAATTGAAATCGCTTTTGGCTTTTGACTGCGCACGAATGATTCTCATTTTCCGCCAAACGGGTAACGTAAGTAGGTACTATTTGCGAGTACATGCTCCCATTGACACAAACAAGACAAGACGATTCTATTAAACCAATGATATTATTTATCTGTATTAATTATCATAAAAGGAATTGCCTTATCACCACGGCAACATCAGAACAAAACTGAATGAACTCAGCAAAAAATATTCAACTGCTGTGGAAGTGTGGAACCTTTACAAAAAAAAAAAAATTCCACGCAAAAAAGTCCAACTTACAATTTTCTGGACATTGTCGGAACATTCTTTTACCTTTCAGTTAGGAACAGGAAAAATATGAACAAACGCCCGAGCAATGATTTTAAAGCTTATCCTGCGTCACTTTGATCACTAAACCGTAACTTATTAAATTTGTTGCAGTTCACTGTGCAAATTGTTTTTTTTGTTTTGTTTCTTTTAGGGGGGAACACAGCCTTGGCACAAAGTGAACGAGTCGGGAGGGTAGTGAAATTGAATCTTGTGTTTTACGAACTTTTATCATCGCCATCATCATCGTCGTCATCGTCATAAAAAGGATTTTGATTGTTTTGGTTTGTGGATAGACATGGAGAGTGAAAGAGAGACACGAGGGATAAACTGGAGGTTTACTTTTTTTTTCGTTCTAGATTCTGATTTCTTTCTTTTTTTTCCTTCCTTTGACCACCGTTTTGTGGCCACTACCCACTACATCGTTCGAAGTCCTTGATGAAAATTTATGATTTTTCATCACTTTGGCATTTTTTACTTGAAAAAAAAAGACGGCAACAATTTCAAAATAATTTCAAAGCCGATACTTTAATCGGTTTGCAAAAGTCTGGATAATAATGATGACAAGTTGTGATTTAGAACGTGGTCAAAGGGTCTGTGCTTGTAAATATCCTGTTTGAAATGATTGCGATGACAGAGATTATATGAAAACTATGACAACTTGGGCCCCATTAAGGTCAACGCCAAAATAGTGACAGAATGTATAAATACTATAAATAGACCTCTCTTTATTTGTAGTACCTACCGACTACGGCGTTATTAAAAAAAATAACAAATTTTATGAAATATGTACCAAATTAGAGGTGAATTTCCGTAGATGATTTTTTTTTAACAAACAATGAACAATTTATAACAAAACACGAAATTGTTGATTTACTTAGATACCTAAAAAAATGAATGTATTGCATATTAATAGGCTAGACGTACATAGGGCGCAGTAGCGCAGTGGTTAGTGTGCTGGACTACTGTGCGAGGGATCCCAGGTTCGTTCCCCGGAAAAACACAAATTACATCTTAAAGTTTTTTCTACTGATGCGCCACCTCTCGCGAACGTCTGACAAACATCCGAGAGTATGACTGTCATGAAAAATTTTCTCAATTCAGCCGTTCGGACTCGGCATAAAATTGTAGGTCCCTTCCATTCGTCCCAAAAATAGAAACTCACACAAAACGAATGGTTGCAAGAAGCTAGGCCTTGGGTGTCACCCGCCTGTTGCGCCACCTATTTATTTTTTTTTAGACGTACAATAGAAAGATGGCGATTCATATATAGGCGAAATGTTACTACAGTTGATTGTCTGATTTAAAAAAAAAATATATATATATATTTGTAAAATCGTTATATAATATTAAATTGCTCTTGAACTTCTTTTAATTTCACAAAAATTCGGATCGCTTAGTACGTCGCGGCGGTCGCTTAGTATGTAGGTATCGTTGCTAACCGGCATAAGTATTTTGAAGATACCTTTTTTTGACTATTGAATCTAGCTTTTCTTACCTACTTTACTTTTACTTTTGATGGCGCTACAATGCGCCTTACTTATTATGCCCCTCCAGCCGGCTCGATCCCTAGCCTGCCGTCTCCAATTACGCACTCCAAGCAGTCAGAGGTCTTCTTCTACCTGGTCGCTCGCGCGGATCATCGATGACAGCGGTGCCACTTCTGACAAAAATTCTGAAGTAGAATTGGCTAAAAAAGTGGAGTAGATAGCAAAAAACGGGAATAGATTTTTACCTTTTTCAAGGTAGAACGTCGAAATGTTTGCATTTTGCGAATATAATGATAGGGCATGGCTCGGGAATAAGTCCCCAAACTATTCTATCCTATAACTAAAACCAATATGGGTAGATTAGGTTGAAATGGCTGCCGAAAAAAGGCTGATACACTTAGACCATTTTAAGGTCCCGTCTTCGGATACCACATGAATCTAGAAGAAGTTTTGTCGTTGAACCAGTTTGAGCTTCTAATGAAGCATAGAAGATGCCGAATGTCTTGTTAGATCGTTTAAATCATTGTAATAGAAAGCTTCCAAATGGAGTTCCCGTTTTCGGGAGAGAGCCGGACAAGTTCCGAGAAAGTGATGAACGGTCTCCTCCTCTTCGTCCAAACAACTTCTACAAAAAGCGGTTAAGAATACGTCAAGCATTGTTGCAGTGTCCCATAATGACACCTATTTTGGCGCTGATATGCCTTCTGTCAAGATCGATCAATATTGCTTACAAACCTACTTTTAGCAGTCGTAGTTAGGAATTTTATGGTAGGGTGATAACTGCAAGTTCACGTCAGGTACTCTTGGTTTAACATAAGAAGCCCAAAATATATTTCTATTTTATATTGGATCTACCAATGTTTCGAATTTTGTCTTATAATCCGAGTTATTTTTTATCTGATCATTATGTTTTCTATGGAGCTACCAAGTTTCCAGATAAATTCCAATAAATTAATCCATGCAAACATTTTTGAAAATTGTAAAATATTTTTTATTAAACAAAATAAAGAAATGGATTACAAATTTGAAGTTGGAGTAGATAATGGGAAATTAGAAATAAGTGAAGTAGGGAGTAGATTTATGAAATTTTTGAAAAAGTGAAGTAGATCTACTGCAATAATTACTAATTATTAGAGTAAAGTGTCATCGCTGATCGATGTTCATCCGCTCTACATGGCCCAGCCATCTTAACAGCTGGATACGTATTTTTTTTTCCTAGGCTCATGTCGCTGTACAGCACGTATAGCTTGTTGTTGTATCTTCTTCGCCAAATATTGTTTTCGTGGTCGACGCAAACAGGACCATAAATCGTTCGTAGGACTTTTCTCTCGAATACAGCAAGGGAGCCTTCGTCCGACATGCTTCTGCACCATATAGCAGGACCGGGATGATAAGTGTTTTGTATAGCGTCTCCTTGGTTCTTCTCGATAGGGCTTTATTTGTTCCTCAATTGCTTGCTTAGCCCAAAGAAACAGGGATTAGCAAAAGTTTTTCTACGTTTAATTTCCGCGCTGATGTTGTTTTCCGCATTTACAGCAGTGTCCAAGTAGACAAGTTCACGGACTACCTCGAAGTTAGACCTATCAACTGTCACGTTCTGACCAAGTTGGTAGTGGGATTGGACTTTTGTTGATGAAAGCATATACTTGGTCTTGTCCTCGTTTATAGTCAGTCCCATTCTGCTTACTGCTGACTTCATTGTAGTGAAAGCAGCGCAATATGTGATATGGAGTTTGGCATGCCGCTAGTCAAGTCATCTAGCGGTCAATGGAACGCGGGCAATGTTTTTAGTTTTTACACTTTTGAGCAGGTGAAAACCAAACAACCTTCTTATTTATTATATTAAACGTTTGTAGGCGAATTAACGTCTAAAGGTCTATTATATATATTTATGTTTCATAACCGATTATTATCGGCGCTGTATTTTTGTCAACAGTCCACTCACATTAGGGCCTCGTTGGCCTAAATTAAATTCAACAATGATTCCATTCTCCCATTTCATTGAAGGATTCAAAATCAGATCTGGTATATTTTAGTGATCCATCTGCACATCTTTCCTTAATTTCTGTGATTACTCTATACAGCCATTCAAATATCTGAATTTCGCAAGCCATAATCATAAATTTATTTTAATGCTGACATTTAATTTCATAACAGCTTTTAACGAAGACGACTGCAGAATAATGTCATTGTTAGTCTTATGGTGAATCTGATTGCCATCGTTAAATGTTATGCAAATTGATTTTACTTTCAGATTTATGTCCTTAAAACTTACCCAACAAGTTTAAGACCCAAATTGCAAACATGACATGCTTCTTGTTTGGAACAACTTCTTCTGTTACCGAAAAAAAAAGTAATAATATGAGCTGAACATTCCATTGACCCGATTTGGCTTCGGGCGATTAGTGGAATTAATTTCACCTTCCTTTGACAGGTAGAAATTTCAAAGATCCACCATTATTCACGTGTTTTTGTTGGCAAAAAAAAAAAGAATAAATCGACAGAATACAAAACTCATGTAGGTAGCTAAATATATATGTAGATAAATACATTTCATGCACCACGGAAACGTATACATATTGTAGAAATGGTCTCCAAAAAAAAATAAAATTCATAAACTGGCAAACAGCCAAAAAAATGCAGCCTCCTGTATGCTGTGCATGGAATATCCAGGACAAAGTTTCAGTTTCTAGAAGAATGCTCCCCCCCGGGCCATGGCCTAGTGTAGTACTATACGGATAACATATACATGCGGCTCGAATCCGGTGGTACGATACCGTAGTCGGGCATATCCATATGGAAATACTTCCCAATCCTTGTTCTTGCATAAAGCAACAGAATTGTTGTTATAAATTTATTTTAGTGCTCTCTTGAAACTCTGCAGTCAGCCAGGCAGCAGCAGCCAGCAGCAGCATGCAAACACAGCGAACAACGGTGAGCGGATGGTAAGGCATAGCAAGGTATCCAGGAAGGCCTGAATGGATCTGAGCCAAAGGCGCTTTTGCGCGACTATAATGTTTAATTAAGTTAATTACATGATTTTCGGAAGAGCGAGAGACTGAGACTAATATTATTTTCCGCTTGGATTGTTGGTTATACAAATTTTGAAAAAGAATTTTACCTTAGAGCTCAGGCGTTTTTCGGATGTCTATATGATTTTTTTGTGTCGAACTGAATGTTTGACAATGGGATAAACATTTATGTTATACATGGCTGTGGATTCGAGGTTCTTTCTAAAATTATGAGAGTTTCGTTTGGAATTGAGTTTGCTCTTGTAAAAGTCCTGCTGAAATCTTTGTACGTGACTCACATTTCCTGGAGTTGATTAAGGAACTCCTGAGATTCATACTTAAATCGGGGTGGTTCTAGTAGGTAAACAAACTCCACACCCTTCGGCTAGGAAACCTGTTATTATTACTAAATCTAGGTGACTCAAATAAAGCGGTAAATTCTTTGTGTCCCAACAGGTATGAAATGAAAGGTTCTAGTGACTGGACACAATGGACCCAACTGATGGTCTATGTGGAGCTGGGTGCCATGAAATAAAGTCTTATGCAAAAAGGTCCAAAACGTAATTTTGTACTTTTTTGGACTTTATTGCACTTTTGAAATTGCAATAAGATCCAAAACGAGTTTTGGACTTTATTTCATTTTTGAAAGTGCAATAAACTCATTGGACATTATTGCACTCAGCAATGTAAAAGAAAGACGAGCAGGGGGTTGCAGGGGGCAGTATGCCCCCCCATACATATTCTACTGTATGCATTGTGGATTTTATTTCCACTTCGATTTGGACTTTATTGCACTTTTGAAAATGAAATAAAGTCCAAAAATCGTTTTGGACTTTAATGCAATTTCAGAAGTGCAATAAAGTCAAAATTACTTTTTGGACCTTTTTGCATAAGACTTTATTTCATGGCACCATGGAACTGTTGCAACTACCACAAGATCACCCAATTACCTACCTTTCCATTAACTCGAAACCAAGTGCAGTTGGTAGCAACTCTTTCTTACCACTTGAACTCGTGATTGTCCATAAGCCTAGAAAATGCAAGACGACAAAATCTCGCTCAGCACTATTCAATTTAGTTATTGGCAATAATCCGAATAAGGCGGCTCTCAGATTGAGGCAACAAGCAATAAGCAACTAAGCAACTAGCAACTGTCAATAAGCAATACGCAACTTTATTTTAGCCTATTCTCACATCGAAGCAACAGTATTGCCTGAAATTTCTAACTAACATGTCATCCGACGACTCCGATGGTTCTATTTTTTAATATGGTTCCATTTAAGAAAAAAAAGACAAAAAAAGGAAATATTGGGTGCACTCTGCATTTACTAATTTAATAAATCATGGTGGAAATATTTGCGCTAAGGAACTCAGAGCATATCCCACCCAATTTCAAAACTCAATCGAATGAGCCCCGAAACGTAGTATGCGCAAATGTGTCAATAATGACAAATATTGCTACTAGGAAGCAATATTATGTTGCTTTTCAACATGCGCGTTGTATCGCTAGCGATAATTATTATAGCAACCAGCAACATTTTTCGTTCGAGCGATATTGAGTTGCTTTGATGTGAGACCTCTAATTTAATTCTATGTAAAATAACTGTGAGCGATAATATTGCGTGTTTCCTATTGTCAGTTGCTTATTGATTGTTGCCTCAATGTGAGAGCCGACTAATGCTTGTAGAGAGAGAAAACATTGTAAAAGTTGCCTGGAATATTGGGGTAAAAACCTGTGAGGTTTTGCTTTTTCAATGTTTTGTGTCCATGTCTTTGTGGTTTGTTTAATTTTGTTCATTATGGTTGTGGGACAGAAGGACATTTACAAAGGAAAGGGCGAACATTCTGACAAATATCAAGCCCGAATGTTATTATTGACATCTGTTTTTTTTTGCGATCTTTTGCAGTTTTCATTAGTTTGAACATGAAGTTAATTTCAAATTAACATGATGCATAATTTCAAATCACAACGTGGCAACAATTTTTAAAGGTACAGTGACCGAAATAAGTATAAAGATACGGGCGGCTCCATTGTTTAATTTGATTATACTACGAAATGAGGCAATTTTTAGAGTACATAATATCCTAAAGGAAAAAAATATTTACCTTATTCAATTTTATAATCAAACAAAAAAAAACTTTTTTCTAGAACACCAAGGATTGTTTTTTAGGTTCATCCTTAATGAGCTCCAAAAACATTAACTCAGTACTTCGTACAGCCGCCACCGTTCTCAATAACTTTAAAAATTATATTGGGTATATAATTTATCAAGTTATGAAAAACTTTATCATTGAGCTCGTTCCATGATTGGGTTATTTGTGTTTTAACCTCTTCCACATTCCTGTACTGCCTCCCATTCGGATAAATTTTTCTAACCATGACCTCCACCTGTTTTCGATTGAGTTAAGGTCGGAACTACATGATGGCCACGGTAAACACCTTGTCCCGCTGACTTCAAACCATTCGCGGACTGTTCTTGCCGTATGAATGGAAGCACTGTCTTGCTGAAAAATAAACTTTTCCTCCGCCGGAATTTCTCCAAATTCGTCTAGGGCATATTCCAGCATCTCACTGTATTTTATACCATTCATTCTGGGTGGTACCCATATCAAAGGGATTTTTCCATGGAATCCAAAGGCACCCCAAACCATCACGATTCCACCTCCCGAGTGCCGGCTCATTTTCACTGATTTTTCGTCTCGGAAATCACGCCAATAAAAGCTGAAACCGTCTGGACCGTCCAAATTAAATTTTTTTTTTCATCAACAAAAATAACGGATTCCCACTCCCTAGTCCATGCCATGTGCTGCTGCAATAACGACTTTTTCTTCATTTTTGTGTATCGAAGGTTGGGATTTTCTTTCAGCACTTGCTGCACTCTTCTTACACCTAACTGGAAGACCCAACTTGCGCCTTATCTGACCAGTTTCGCATGGCTTCATGTGAAATAAAGCGGCCCATAGACACTACACTTGTGTCTGCACCGGTGTCGGTGTACGAAAATGTGTGCTCTGTGTGGGCTGGTGCGCACACCGATTTTGGTGTCAGACGCGGAGCGACTAAAATCAAAAGTTTTAGATTTTTTGTGTCGGTGTCTCGATCGGTGTGATGTGTATGGCGGAATGCCACACATGTGTCAGAACACCGGTGCAGACACAAGTGTAATGTCTATGGGCCGCTTTTACATTCTTTTCACGCGCGCTAAGAAGGCTTGGTCGACCGGATCTTGTAGCAGAGCCATAATTTTCACCCGAATTTACAAAATTACTCACAACGGTAGGGGATCGTGCTAAATTGGTAGCAATTGATCGATTTGATAGGCCGTGCTCTTTATGAGGTCGGATAATTGCCTTTTCTTCCGTGGTCAAATGGGTTCCGCAGGGTAGGTATGGCTAAATTAAGATTCAATAATTTTCATTTCGAGTCTCGAGAAGTGCAATTTACCTGTAAAATTACCGCTTAAATATTTTCGCACACTTTAAATGAAAAAAGATACAAAAAAATCTTAATACTTTAAGATAAGCACTGTGTCTTTATAATTATTTCGCTCCACTTCTTTAAATATTAATGACAATCTAATCTGTTTCTTAACTGCTATTCTAGGTAACGTGTATTTTTTTTCTATTGAAGAGAGAATTGTTTTACCTAATTTTTGGGTAAACATTAGGTTAGCGTAATGTGAGCAGTTCAGTCGCTACATCAAATTGAACAGTTTGAGAATGATTGTCTTTATACTTATTTCGGTCACTGTATGTAGGTATTCGACTTTAAACACTTGCCAGTGCGGTTTGCATTAGCAATAAACAAATTAAAAGGACTAATTATTGAGTTTTTGGGGCATTAACTTTGAAAATCCATGTCAATTGTTGTATGTCTTATCGGAAAATGTTATACAAAAATACTTCCGTGCCGCAAATTTATTTTGTATCCTAAATTGCAGACTACAATTTGCTTTTAGTAAGGTGCTATAACATTTATTTATTTGATTAATAAATCGAAAGGGCCCGGCAGTATTAATTTCAAAAGTCACTGTACCAATAACACGAAAGAAGAATCAGATAAATCTTGGCAAATAAAGTCATCATGATTATAATTCATTAGCATTACTATACGAACTGGAACTATAGAATGACACGTGCTAAAGAGCATTCTATATCTGGCTTTAATAAATATTTTGGATGACTAGCAGATTTTGTTGGGCGCATTTTCAAATGTAAATATTTGAATATAATTTAGTGACATAGCTTGACATCACTAAGCTGAATGTAGATTGTTCTGCGTTATCTCAATTTGTTTATTTCCTCCGTGTTTTACTGTAAATTGTAAAACCCATAAATATATTTACATGAATACTTTATGAAAAATGTTGTACTAGTGGTATTAGCCAAACTTTCCACCAAGTATTCATATAAAATGTGGTTAAATCTTAAGGCCCGATGTTGAATGTGAACCACACCTAAACGTCAAGTTTTTTCTGCATTTCATTTGACATTTCTCAATTTCAGACTAACTCAATTTGAACCATGAAAAGATACACAATCGAGCAACGCGTTAAAGTTATTCAGGCTTATTATGAAAATGGGCGTTCAAATCAAAATACATATCGTGCACTTCGTGATTTTTTTGGTCAATTTAATCGTCCAAATGTGCGTACAATCGGAAAAATCGTGCAAAAATTTGAGCAAACCGGGTCTGTAGGAGATGTGAAAACACCAGTGCATGCTCCTATATTCATAAGAGGTTTAAGGAAGATAAAAGGGAAAAGAACTCAAAGAAGCGCTATGGTCTGAAATGAAGATCTGAAGAGATTATGTAAACCAGATGAAGATCTCTACAGATTTTGTGATGAAGCCGATCGCCACAAACTCCAGATCAATGTCTGGACTGTTTTGGGGCACTAAAAGAAAATAGTATTAAATATCTGGGCAAATACCAGATACTGGATAATGATAATATACCAATTATGGAGCATATGGACCCGCTGCTCATTTTCAAAATCACAAACTGTTCTAAAGTTGATATTATTGCCAAGGCTAAGACAGAGCAAATACTCTTAAATACGGTTCTTAAAATAACCACAATACGAGAGAGCTCTTGAGAAGGGAAAGAACCTTTTCAAGTTCATGGAATATAAGCAGGGGACACAATAGATCATAATATAAGGCACAGATGACAATATAAAATAATCAAACTGCCCCACCGAGAGATGCCGTTCAGTGTTTTTTTACCCGCTTTCGGAAAGAATAGTCTTAAGACAGTAGTACACGGCATGTAGAAAGCCACATATGTATTTAGCACTGACGGCATTTTTATATCAGCAGCATTATGGTCCCAGTGGCTACATTCCGTTTAGGCCTAAATCAAACTAAGTAAAATCGCTCACCAGGCCATTGCGCTACATCACCATCCATGCACTAAGGCATCTAAATCTTTTTCTCTTTCTAAGTTCTGTATAGGTAGGTATATATAGATTTTATCTACCACTGGTAGATATCTACATGTCTAACAGCCGATAGTCAATTGACTGTCATGTCACTTAGAGTGCCTGATATAGTGTCATGAGGTTGGGTTTGCTTCCTGCCAGCTAAATTCAGCATTCTTTGTATTGTTGTACGGTATCCTATTTATATAAACAGCTCCCTGCGCTTCAGTTACTGAACTTTTTTCTCAACAAATATTGGGTTTTCACCTTTCAAAATACAACCGTTCACAATTAAATGAAACCCGTCCCATCACAGCTATCCATTGTTTAATTTTTTTTAGCAAACCTTTTCATTAACTGCTTCCATCAAGGAGATTACCTATTTTTCGATTTAGCTCTGTGATTTCGCTACATAGAATACCTACCGAAGCTCTGCTGGTTTTGTGCAATTTTTCAACCTTATATACCTATACCCGTGAATTATAGGTACTTTATGAAAATTAAAAAAAAAAAAAATGCGGTCGATCTTTTATTCTTTCTAGATCCGCGCTTATTAGTTCCCACATTCTTACTTTTGAATGTACCCAAAAAAAAAGATTCCCCCAAGATTGAGTCTTTCCTGAAATAATTCCCCCACAAAAGTTTCCACTTTCTTCGAATGTTCGAGACAAGAGTTTCGCAAGAATAATGGTTCACCCCCAAAGGAGAAACATAAAGAAAACTCAGAATTCCTAAGACATTTCGCAGCACTCCCGCAGCATCCTTTGGTATACTAATTCCTAGCCAAGTAAGAAGAAGAAGAAAACCGAAAGAAAAACACGAAGAAACTGGCTCCAGGGCTTTTGACTGTTGACGACTGGACCCGGACCAATGTTCCCGCTCCTCCGGATCCGCATCAGACCAATTAATACATTCAACCGGAGTCGGTGTCTGCCAACAATTCTGCAATTGTACTAATGTCCCTGGCAATGGTAATGGCAATGGCAATGGCAATGGCAATGGAAGCACACATCATCATAGAGTCGTCATTGATGGTGTCCCATCCCTTCCCGGTTTGCTGCCACAATTTACTTTTGATTACAATGGAATGGAAATGCCGCTGGCGGCTGTACGCGCGTTCTGTGTGGTTTATGGGCAACTTTTGTATTTAATTTTCATCTGCTTTGTTGAATTTTAATTTGAATCCATCCAACCAGGAGTTCTCCGTATCCCTGCGCTCCACAGTTTACCAATGTCGGTGGAAGTGAATCATCAGTCCGATCCGGAGTCATACACTCATATCTCTCGCTCGCTCTCCAGCTCATCGCAGCACTTGGAAAAGCCATTATAAATCTATAATTATGCAGGAGCAGGGCCTTCAAATAGAGTTTTTTAAATAATACTAAATGCATGGTTGATTACATTTTAAAAGGGAATGCTTTGTATGCACTAAAGTAACCATACAACCACCCACCCATAGCCCGTGGAACTATAGGCGAGTAAGAGTAGCAACGTGTTCAGTGACGCCTGAGCTGTGAGCTCTGAGGGAATTCGTTTTCTATGCGAACCCATCGACATGGCTCAGCATGGTTCGTTTGCAGTTCTAGACGGGAGAGAAATCAGCCCCCGCCTTTACGTACATAGATGCAATTAAAATATCAATTAATATTTTATGTTTGGAGACGGACCACGGAGACTCGGCGAAGAGAGCCAACCTACGCATTGGGTTAACACGAGACAGGCTATTGGTTCCGCGAGGGGATTGGATTCGGGATGCTACCCTTTGTATCTATTTTTTTTTCCTGATTGGTACTGCCAATTGAAGAGGTTTATGTTTTTGTGGAGGGATGCATTGCAATGGTGTTGATTTAGTTCGAATGCGATGAATGATTGGAAACACCTTTTAGCGGGTTCAGTGTTTAAATAATTACGTGACTATTAGTGGTCTAATAAAAATAAATAAATATAAATACATATATAAATAGGCCTAGGTTTTCACACAGCCACTCGTTTGTGGGAGTTTTTGTTTTTGGGACGCATGGAAGGGCCCTTCAAATTTATCCCCAGCCCGAACGGCTGAATTGAGAAGCCTTTCAATGACAGTTATACTCTCGGATGTTTGTCAGACGTTCGCACTAGGTAAGGTAAAAACCTTGTAATTTGTGTTTTTCTGGGGACTGAACCTGAGATCCCTCGCAAAGTAGTCTAGCAGACTAACTACTGAGCCACTGCGCCCACCAGACCACTTGCTTGGAGTAAAATCGAGTGTTACTGATGTGTAATTAACATTTAAAACGTTTTATCGTCTGTAGACTACTTAATTTGGGCTTAAACTGTGCCAATTCGGGTCATTTGCTTTAGGTTTCTTGTAAACTTGTAAACAGTTTATACATTACAAAAAGTAGCACATGCTTAGAACTTAAATGTTTATAATGCTCATAGTTATGAAGAGTAGTGAAGCAACCAAGCCAACGTTGCCATTTTGACTTCTTTCCAGTCAAATCTGACTGGATTAATATGCATTTAGCTGGGAAATTTTTTAAAATCCAGCCGGCTGGTTTTTTTTTTTTAGCTGAATACGAATTTTGTTTCAAATATTTCGTGTAATTTCTTTTCTATCAGTAGGTATACATTTTTAAACTCAAAGTGGCAATAGGAAAAAAATAAAAAGAAGAAAAAATGTTCACGGAATAAAATATTTTGGTATCGTCAAATCCGCCAGGGGAACAATTCTCCGTGTGGAGTTTTACTGTATCGTTGAAAACGTTCAAATCGAATTTTTCCCGAACAAAATGACATTTCTCACCCGCATCAAAATCTTTGAGGATTTCATAGATTTCGTGAGAATTTTTTGTAAGAAAATGTACTGCTTTATTAAGCCGAGCATTTTGTAATAAATCTGTGCAGTATTGAACTTCATTACAATAAAAAAATAAACATTGTAAAAAAAACACATTTCATCTGGAAGTTTTAAATCATCCATTGCTCCTCTTAAGTCTTAACCTGTCTCGTATTCTTCTCTGAGAACACCGCTTATTTCGTTCTTCCTCTTATGTACACATACACAGATTTGTATTGTCAAATGAAAGACAACCGTTTGACAGTGAAACTAGGTACCTTTTCCAAAAACGTGTCGATAAGGAAACTTTTCCGGCGGATTTCACGATAGCAGTAGAAGGTGAAAGGGAGTCGAATATAGGTGAAGTGAAACTCAATTCCGGCGGATTCCACGATAGCAGTAGGGGTGATTGCTTGAATTTAATTTTTTTGCTCTGAGCTTGGAAGCATTATCCCACTCATACAATGGACCAATTTATATGCGTTGGCATTTACACAAGTTCTTGGCTTTGCTAACTTATAAATAGACGTTTGAAACAATTTATCAGCTGTTGTGTGAGGTTCAACTTTCCGATGCCGGCCATGTAACAAAACAATTGGTAGGTAAGTATACTAATATTACTTACAAAAGCCGCAAAATATCCGCCACATGTAGATGCAATTGATGGAAATGATGAGGAGACAATTGAAGCAATCAGAGAGATTTCTACAATGCGAAGTTCATTTAAGAGTTAATACATTTTTTATACGGTATATTCGCTTCGTCATTACATTTGTAACGCCAAGAAGGAGTCACCGGATTTGATCAGGTTCAAATTCTGAATCGATTCAGCCATGTCCGTTTGTCTGTCTGTCTGCTTTTTGTTGAAAACACGGTAGCGCCCAAAGAAGTCGACCTAGCCGAATGAAATTTTTTAAGAGGACTTCTTTCTACCGTGCGTCGTCACTCGTCAGGTTGGTATTGAAAAAGCTATATCGGTATAGTAATTCTGGTATACCTCTAACACCAAACCAATACTAGACTTATGCGTGTACGTTCTAACTCACATTGATAACTTATTGCATAACTTGTATATTCAGTGGCGGGTATGAAAGCAACGGCCAGACCATTGACAACCCTTTTACTTGTTTTTTTTTTTAATTTCATGGCTGGATTTTTGGATCTTGGATTTTAGATTTTTGACTGTTTTTTTTCCAGTCAAATCTAGCTGGAATAAGGCGTATTTCAAAACGGCAACGCTAAGTCCACCACACGATTTTAGTTAAAAAACGTTGCATACTTGTGAATCGACAATTGTAACTTTTTAGCATATTTTCAGGCTTTTAACAAGCAATTTCAAAATTAATTCAAAACTTTTTTATTGTATTAAGATAAATACTTTACTACACAATTTTTAAGAGTCAAGTTAGTTGCATTATCTTATTTTGGTTGTGCTTTGAGCATCTTTTGGGTAGTTCGCGCAACTGAAAATGAACTTCAAAAGAGTCACACACATTTGTGAATAAATTTCTTTGGCACCCACCTGGCTCCGACCAAGCAAAGCTATATTTCAACTTGTTCCTGTAATCCACCAGCACCTACCCTCGACCGACATTAAACGATAGAACTTCCTGAACTCGCGCCACAACAGCAGCGGACAGTTCTTTTGATAAGATCTCATTTCTGGTATAAACTTGGAATTCCAAATGCTCTTCTTCGGCGATTTCCTTCTGCCACCGTATGGTGCTCCTTTTTGCCTGGCCATGTCCAGTTTGCACCACGTAACAGTAGACTACTATTGTACTCTCTATCGCTAGAACCATGCAAACTCTAGTACACACTGAATGAACTTAAGAGCATTGATTGCATCGTGTGTGTGCAAAGTCCATAGACCATAGAGTAGACATAATTCCACCGCCCTCTTCGACCAAACTCCAGTTCAAGGCGGCCGACCGACGCGACACGGGACGGAAACATGACTTTACGGCGCGGAGCGTGAAAACTATGGCGACAATTGGAATTTATTTCCAATGTTCGCGCCGAGATCGGACCTACACTTTAATGGGTATTTCGCGAGTTTGTCGCGAGTGCAATTAAACTGTAAGCCACAGGGTGACATTAGTTTTATTGCATTGCAAATTCGAATTGCGATTTACAGATGCAGTTGCCCTTGCCGGCCGGGCCGGGTGATTTGGTATCACAAGCACGAGAGGCAGAGTGGCAGAGTGTTGAAGTCGTGCGCGAAATTACCACGCGGAATCAATTGCAACGAATCGCTTGCAGAGGTGCTTTGCCGCATCGAAAACTGCGCGAATGAGGTGACTCCTTTTACATGTTCGGAAGTTAACACGACGACGATGACGCTACGATCTGCTGCCGCGATTAGACAAATGGAAATTAGCAAGTGGTGTCTGTAATGAGGACTTAGATGCAATTCCATTCGAACACAGTTTCGGTAACAGTTCATTGGGAATGATTTTTCAAAGATTTTGGTTGGCATTAATTGAGCGTAGCCATATACATTTTAAACTGTGATGACATTTTTTTTTGTCATAATGATGTTTGTGTAAATGTGATCAAAGTTTACTCATAAAATTGGACATCTTAAGTTGTCATCGTCTTTTGGGGCTTTTGTGTAAAAGTAATTGTTATAGCTGAAACGTGATTCGTGGACAAAAGCCGTATGTAGTTTAGTTTAGAATGTTTTTCTTCTTCCAATGCAGCTAGCTAGTATGTGAAGGTCGAATTTTGATAGAAAGTTTCCTGTGGGCCTTAAATATTTACACTCCCCGCCACTTGAATAGAACACCCTGTATATTCTTACAATTGCTAAGGTATATCTCCTGAACGTTATTTTTGGGTAACTCTTCTTCTTTCTCTGTGATAAATTGCAAGTGCTGGAAAAGAGCCGTTTGTTTTCCCACTTTATTCTATAGCATTCACTGAAATTTAGGCAACATTTTTGCGCCATTTGAAGAGAACATGCATTAAGTTTGACCGTTATCTTTAGCACGGGGACTCATATTTTTCGTTGAACGAGTTAATTTCGACTATTTAATTAAAAAATAAATAAAACTGGAGGAAAAAAGGACTTAACCGAGGCGAAAAAGGACAAATCAAAGCTTAAAGGACGCTCGTATATTTGCTGCCAAATTAGCAAGTTATGTCCATTTTTAACTTTCTCGTATACGTAGTATCTAAGAGAAAGATAGATATTGTTTTCGTACAAAATTTCGAACTCGAGATTTTGATCAATTCTGATATTACGATGATAGGGGACCTCAAAAAAGTGGGTCTCGCAATTCTGTCCGTCCGTATGTCTGTCTGTCCCACCCCTGGGGAATCTAAACGCTTGGACGGATTTGCTTCAAACTTCGTATTTATAGTTTGTAGGCTTCCCGCTCGGGACGTTTTTTTGTTTTTTATTCTAGCCCTAATATTAACGGTACCTCCCATATAAAAATTTTACGAAATATGACGAAATATGCCTAAATTTACATTTTTTCGAAAACGGCTCTAACGAATTGAACCAAAATTGATAGTTGAGTTAGTGTAGGCATGCTTAACATGACTGCATACCCAGTTTTTCGCTAAAAAGTCCAGCAACGCCAGTTTTGAAAATTGGCTTTTTCTCGAAAACGGTAAAATAAAACTGTTTTTTTTTAAATATTTTTAAGGTACTATTGTCATTCTTAACTTGATATCAAACTCAGTTTTTCCCTAAAAAGACTACGTCCTTTGATATCCACCCAAATCCCTAATAAAAGTACTTTAAAAAACTGCTCATATCTCAAAAACGCCATTTTCGATTATAATAAAAATGTTACTTTCAGGTAATGCTTAAATCCATAGTAATACCACTGGCTCAGTTTTGAGCTAAACAGTTGAAAAACAGTGTTTTTTGAACCATGAATGCGTCCTTCCCAATCGCTAAAACCGGTACTTTAAAAACTGCTCATATCTCGAAAACGCCATTTTCGATTTGGATGAAAATATATCTGCTAGGTAATGTTTATATCCTGAAGAATATGTCGTACTCAGTTTTCAGCTAAACAGTTTAATAACAGTGCTTTTCGAATCCAATTTGTAACATTTGTCAGCATAATTTTACAAAAAACCGCTCTAACGATTTTGATCAAAATACATATTTAAGACAACATAAGCATACTAAATATAATCACGTACTTAATTTTTCTCAGAAAACTCTAATATTGCCGTTTTATGAATATTTCTCAAAAATGACTACCCAAATCCCGATCTGTATTCACACACGGTATATTTTTGTAAAGTCCAAACCTTCAGTACATAGCAATATAATTTGAAATTCATCGCCTACTTGCCTCCTTCAAGTGTCAGTTCGGGGTGAAATTTGAAAGTAATAAAGTGTTCTAGTTAATACGTAGGTTTATGTTTATGTAGTATGTATTTACGGTATTAATTACACCTTGAGTTTGAGTGGGTATGATTTTAAACGTAAAATTTGCTAAAATGACTCTGAAACTCTGCGAGATTCGCAATAAACGAGAAAGTTACGTGCGACCCAGTCGTGCACATTTTTTTTAAAGGCCTCATAAACTTTGTGCTTACCGATTTGGAAAGGGGACTTACCTATATTGTTAAATTCTAACGACTCTTTGGCAAACATCAGGGAAAGATTTTGGTATCAAAGAAAGTCTCACAGCTATACTTCATATTATTTCGAATGCTAAGCTAAAAGACTAAAAATCAGAAAGAAGTCACCCTTTAACCCGGTTGGAAAAGCGCAACGCCTCCATTTTCCTCACGCACATATGACCAGGATCTTTGCAAAGAAACTCATCATTTGGACCGACTGCATAGCAGAGTTGAAGGTGTGATGGTGTGCGGAGCCCTTTGTGTTAAAGCTCCTGCAAATTAAAATTGTTGTCACCCATTATGAATGTGTTGCCTTACAATGGTACATATATTGAAATAGGCCTTTCCATACTTTCATAACCTTTTGGACCTCTGCTATGGATTTATCAACATGATAGCGCTCCAATACATATACAATGAAAAGGCAGTCGAGCTAGCAAGAACTGGGTCGGAGCTGGATGCAGAAAATATCATTGCATCAATAAACATCCCAATTAGTGTAGTAAAAAAAATATTGACCAAAAATCAAGGGAAAACATTAACACCACCTGGTCTAACAGACACGACACCCTAACCTCCAAACTAGTCGACTCCGATACATGGGAGACAGACTTTTCGGAGACCTAGAGGACATAATGCAGGTACCACTGACGGACACAATCAGGTTTGTTAAAAGTACGGGATGGTTTACTTAGTAGACCAACCGCGCCAAGGAGCAACACCAAGAAAACAGGTAAAGTGTTTATGCATGTTTTTTGTGTTGTTCAATAAAATGAAAATTTGTATCCACGACTAAAAACCAAGGGATCACAATGGACCAAAAGGCCCCCGTGGTAGCACAGCACTTCCCTCAAACCTAATCTAACCTAACCTAATACATAGGTCGGGTTTTTAAAACGTTTGTATAGAGTCAAAATGTGGAGCTATTTAAGCTGACCGGCCGATTTTAATGTCATCGAAAATGTTTGGGGATGGTGGGTTGACACGTCAAATCTATGGATCGGGATAACAACATTCGAGTATATCTGAACTAACCCAAGCCATCGAATTAGCTTGGAGCTCGATTTTGGTAAATTATTTGACCAATTTGTGCGTATCCCTTCCAAACCAGGGAGGTGTGAGTCATGAAGCTGAAAGGTGGCTCAAAACCCAATTGATTTTTTTTTTAAACTAAAATTCTCCAATTATCTTAAACTTAAGTATTGCTTGTGTTAAAAAGAATCAGAGTTGTGGGTAATATATAAGTTGGAAAAGGTTCGCTGAGGTATTCTTTTCACGAAGACGGCGGGACCTCAATATGGTGAGCATATACATTCAATGAAATCATTTTCTCTCAGCTTTTTATGGTTGAATTTATAGCCGATTTAGGTTCCGATCCTGTGAAAGGAGTTCCTGAACCTCTTCTGGTCCCTAATGGCGCTCGGCCGTCCATAAAATACACAAATCGTGTCAAGTTCTGTTGGAAGTTCAGAGAATACCTATGTCTTTCGTTTGCATCAAACTTGCCGAAATGCATATTGCCACTTTAGGCCTATGTGGAGAATTGCTGGTCCTCTTATGTGAGGATGTCTTTTGACTTGTTTTAGTCCATTAGACGGACAAATGAACCTAATCATCACTGTGTACCTAGTGTGTACACCCAGAATGTGATCTTCGTAGAGATCCTCTAGTTGTAAGGTACACGCAATAGCATGTCTATACCTAAGGCGGCTCTCAGACTGAGGCAACAAGCAATAAGCAACTATAGTTGCTATAGCAACTGCCAATAAGCAATCAGCAACATTTTTCGTTCGAGGGATATTTAGTTGCTTTGATGTGAGACCTCTAATTTAATTCAATGTAAAATAATTGTGAGCGATAATTTTGCATGTTTCCTATTGCCAGTTGCTTATTGATTGTTGCCTCAATGTGAGAGCCGACTAAATTGTTTGTTATATTGTGCTATATTTTTGTTTGTGTGGGATTTTCAATTTAATCTTTTAGGCTTCACTGGAATAGGTAGGTACTCAACGATTCGTGTTATGAAATTTATTTTTTTTATGAATGGAACTATGACAGCCTTATTGGGATCGATAGGTTATGTTCTATTGGTGCACCAGCCTAGGATTGTCTTAAGGACGTGTTGCATATGTACCGTGACTTGCTTTATGATTATAAAGAAGTCATTGGAGAAACCAATTCTGCCGAAGATCAAATTACTTAATTTATGAAAAAGACCATCAATGAACAACGACCCTAAGATGGATGGTATATAGTACTCCTACCTACTTGTGGGCAGCTCTTTATGGCGGGTACTGATAATGAAGTCAGCCCTGACGAGGCAGTTATTTTGCGACTTTCCATCTTATCTTCTGCACCCTGTATTTTCAGAATCGCGTAGTTCCATCAATCTTTAAAGCATCTACCTTTGATTTACCTTTCCTATACGTACACTTGTTTACAGGACATATATAGAACCATGAACTAGTTACAGATTCTCAAAGGCAATTACATGTTATCGGGCAGTAAGATGTTTAGGTAGTTCACTAGGTTTGTTGCCTATTTGGAGGATAAATACTATGTTGACCTTCCTTCAAGTTCGTGGTCTATGTAACCCCAGTTAAAACTAAACAATGGCAATAACGGAAGGTAGAAAAAAGGCCACTTCTTTTTGGATAGGTGTCTGTTAAATGCGCCATCTGAACTCCGTGCCTTATGTGGCTTCAGTGAGTTTCAGGTCCACTTAACCTTTTCCGGGGTAAACATTTGTCCGGATAAACAGATACCTGCTCTGAGGTTTCTCGGAAATGATTCTCTTCCACGTCATTCTCAGGAACGAAAAACTCAGCCATCATGGCTCTATAGCGCTCTCCATTGACTAGATTGCTGTAGTTGACATCATATTGGAGTAAATATTGGTCATTGAGTCCACCTGCCAATACAGTACACGGCGTGGCGTCTCTGGATTTTCTCCCAACAAGTTTTCTTATAGCCCTTCAACTAAAAGTGCCTCATAGCTCAAGCGGCTCTATTTCATGCACAAGCTGAAAAAGCTCAACATAGTTGAGTTGTCTTCAATTCAACCCAACTTTCACACAACCCAAACTAACTAACAACTTATAGACAACCACCGCCATATTTGTTGTGTTTTGACAGACAACTTTTCTATCAAGGTTGTGTATAACAATACGGACAAAACCGAATTTTGAATGACATAAAACCAAGAGACAACTCAACTGTAGGAGCAATAGATTGCTTCAACTTTATTACCACCCTGTGTTTATTGCATCAGATGGAGTTGCCCAAGTAAGTCAGTGGAAGAAACCTAAGCCATTACCTGCTTCTCCTCTATCAATAAATTGACAACAGCACACGTTCGGCACCTACATGCTCTTCTCCCTCTCTGTTGAACTATTACCTTTACCTTACCATATAAAGTTCGCATTTATGTCAACTGCCATGAATTACTACGGTCTTCCTCCATCCCAGGCCAACAGAGATTTGCTTGTACACTGAACTATAAACCACCGATCAGTACGCGCAATTATCCATTTCTGGTCGGAACACACACAGTGACAGTCGAAAATGTCCGCACGCACATTTTCGTGTTCAAAGCAAACGAAAATACAATGATTACGGGGTCAAAACTCAACATCGGCCCTTCTTCTGTACCATGCCAAGACAATAAGACACGATATAGCTACTTTTTGTGGCAATTATTGCCACTGATGAGCTCCACCGCATCCCCATCTGCAACTGCTATGCGCTGCATGTGACACATTTCGGGTACTTTATGTCCATTTCGGTCAACGGATTTGCGGATTAATTTATGAAGAAATTGCAGATTCCAGCGAAGAGATTTGTGGCCTTTGTCTTCGTTGGGATAATTACGAGGACACACACAATACGGTATTTCGCCAAACACAGTGAGGAGGCCCAATCGAGTATGTGGGGGATTTGCAAAGGACTCTAGAGCCATCGATATGTGCACGAAAAGGGCTCCTTGTGTTGTTGTGTCATCGTTGGGAGGCATGTCGGAATGCACACCACTGGACTGCTATGGTAATTAGCTTTTGATGCTGTTTGGTGTATTCCAAACTGCTGTGTGTACTCAGGCACGACTGTGTGTTAACAACTGTTTGGGCCAAATTGTGGATTTTTTCGTGAAGTTTTTTTTTGGTCGCAACAAATTGCAGACAATTTCATTTCATCGCACATTTTTGGGGAAAAGGCAAGGGAGATATTGAATTTTAATTTCGACGTTAAGTACCGCGGGCTCTTATGGGTCAGCCTTATTTGGTGAAATTTAACTGAAGGATGCCAGCAATTGGATTCACGCATGTTGAGGTCATGATCTCGCGAAATGGGGACATACTTCGTGGCAAGTAATTCGGTAGCTCACGAATATTTTTCTTAAAATATGCTGAAACTGTGTAGAGTTTGTTGGTGGAGGAATTTTTTTTATATGTTACAACTTTGACAAGATGATCAGTTGGGTAGAGAGTTGCGGTTTAATGATCAACTAGAAAGTCTTTAATGCGAGGTTCGAATTGTGACATCCGTTTATGTGAATTTCAGACTTCAGTGCTGTCATGAAAGGTTGCTGATGTGTCGGCTTTTATTAAGTCACTTCAACTCAAAAAAAGTCGTATATCATGACCATTCAAAGAGAAATAAGGCAACCTTATAGTTCGAATGAAGCGCAATCGTCAAGTCCAATTTTTGACAACTTTATCGAGCAACTGGGGCCGTAGCTATATCAGCAATAACACGGCGGATATTGACTTCCAAATCGTCCAACGTATCTGATGATTTATCGGCATAGACTAGTGACTTCACTCACCCCCAAAGAAAGTAATCTAAAGGTGGAAGATCACATGATCGTGGAGGCCAGTTCACAGATCCATTATACGCGAAATTAGGCGCTCAGCAAATGTTTCCGGTCATAAATTGATGGTGTCACGCGGTTTCAACTCTTGCGCAAGCTTGATCTTATAAGCCGTGATCTTTCCGTAAATTCATCCACAAAGTGGATGTGCTTATGGGCATTCTCATCAACACTGCTATCCACAACTGCTTCTTCTGTTCGCACTGTTTGTCGTCTTTGGGGATGCGTATTATCCACTAGAGTGTACGTGGTGCGAAAACGATTCATCGTATTCCGATTAACATGCTCTGATGGATTATGTCGACCGTAAAATGGACGTAGCGCACGATAAGATTGGCGAACCGAACCATGATTTTCAAAATAAGTTTTAGCGTTCGTTCTAGCGTTAATTCATCGTAAAACGGCAAAACGTACAAACCACTTTCAACAACTGTCAAATTGACAATTTGTAGAAACAGTGTTGCCAGTTTCAAAACCGAACCTCTAAAAAAGCATCCTTTATAACATACATGGGTAGGTAGGTAGCTAGTAGTGGCGGTTTATATAAAAACCCAAGTAGCACTAAGTGCCGTTTTGTTGTTGTAAGTATGTCGAAGGGTGGTTTAGATCCAGCCTGTGGAATTCAAAAAGGTTAGAAGTTCGTTGATGCTATTCTTCGCGACTTCCTCTAGGGATGCGAAGAAGGGTTTACCCAGAGTTCGCTATCTAGTCCTGGCTAGTGCCGGACAAACGCATAGGTAATGAATGAGGGTTTCTTTTTCGGTTGCATCGTTACAAGTGCGGCAGTGTGTATTATGTGCGGTATGCCTAATCTGACTGCATGGTCCCCTATAGGCCAGTGGCCTGTGGTAATCGCTGTTATCCTGGTTATATCTTTACGTGTTTTACTCAGGTGGTGGGTTGTTTTTTTCCTGCTATAATTTGGCCACAACCTTCTGGTTATGACACAATTAGTTAGCCTCCTCCATCTGAGATTGGCTTTCGATAGGGATTCTGCGGAGATTTTTGCTTTGACTGCTCCTATTCGAATTTGGACCGATTCCTCAAGTGAGCAGTGGAGGCCTGAACCTCGCCTGGCCAGCTCCATAAACGTTGCTGTGGCCTGGAACCCTGATCAGGGTAATCCTGAACTGATCAAGCGAGGCCAACTCCTCTCGACACTCTAAAACTAATTTTGAGTTTATATTGGCTGAGGCGATAGCCTTGATCGCAGCTTGACTGTCAATGAATATGTCTATCTTTTGCCTCGGAGCTATGTCCGTGTGTAGTTTGATTAGGCGACAGGCTTCACGGATAGCAAGTATTTTCGCCTGAAACACACTGGCTGTGTATGGGAGCCTGAAGGATTTTGAAATGCTCAGAGACTCCGAAAATACACCCGCACCTACTCCACAGTCCATTTTCTAACCATCAGTGTAGATTGTTAAATTCGAGTCCCTGTTCACCCGTCCGTCCTGCCAGTCTCATCTTGAGGGAACTTCTACTTCAAAGTGTTTTTTGAAAAGTATTCTTGGGGAAATGTAATCCGTAGAGGGTGGTACTAGCTCTCTTGCTAAAGTAAGCAGGATGTTGCTATGACCGTAGGGTCTCGCATACCAGCACCCAGACTCTCTGAGTCTGATCGCGTTATGTATTGTGATGTTTGTGATATGAAGGTCTAAGGGTAATAGGTGCAGAAGGACTGTGAGGGCGTCTGACGGCGTCGACCGGAGAGCGCCTGTGGTGCCTATGCATGCCGTTCTTTGGACCTT
Organism: Cheilosia soror; assembly: GCA_949372485.1. NCBI lineage: Eukaryota > Metazoa > Arthropoda > Insecta > Diptera > Syrphidae > Cheilosia > Cheilosia soror. The sequence goes on from OX443563.1 coordinate 101,336,891, forward strand.
GTTGAGCTTGGTTATGTTGTAGGCTTTTCCGAGAGCCGACCACCAAACTACTGACCCGTAAGTGAGTATTGGTCGTACTACGGCTGTGTACATCCAAAGGGTCAGTTTTTGTTGCAGGCCCCATCTTTTGCCAAACGTTCTGCACGCTTTCTTGACCCGTTGTTCGATGTTCAGTTTCCAGTTGAGCTTGTGATCCAGGATCACTCCCAGATACCTAGCACTGGAGGATAATGAGAGCGGTTGGCCGTTTAGACGAGGAAGGGTAAAGTCTGGTATTTTGGTCCATTACCCAGGGTTCTTGTACAATACTGATGTCGATGTTTTCCTCTCTGAGAAAAACCATCAGATTATCCGTAGCACACTTGGAGTGGTGCAGGTTAATCTGTACGACTTTCAGCATTGGTACTTTCGGTTGTTGGGTTTGCTTGGGCTGTGGGTGGGATGGAGTCGATCAGCATGTCCTCCAACAACTTACCGGCACCGTCGACTTCATCTAAGTCGTCGATCTGACTTGCTGATCGGAAGATTTATAATATACATACCTACATTCAAACTTTTTAGGTCGGGTCTATAGAGTATAAGAGCTAGCAAAGTTTTTTCTCAAGTCATTTTAGCAAGCCTGTAACTTTGTGAGCTTAGTTCGTGGTGACTATACTGAACACGAAAATGTAAGTCTGGCAGCGCTGCATGGTATCAATGGCATAACCTTAAAAGTGTAACGAATTAAAGAAATTTACCTTGATCTAGGAAAATTGTGTCTTTTTTTTTAATTTTGATTCGTCAAGGCGACAAAATGCGATTCAATCTTAACAAATATCAAGGCTTTGTCATAAAGTTGACAATACCAAGAGCCAAGGTATTGTCACTCAAAACTACCTAAGAAGGAAGATAGTCTAACCAAAAACTCCACTTGGAAAAGCAACATATACGTACTGCTATATTCAATAGTCGCTGAACATGCCCTTAGCCACCCTTCGACATACCGAAACTAGCCTCTATACTGCTAACACAAAAAGACACCGTTCGTCTGCTCGTTATATACCATCAGCATCACCATGTGTCAAATGACTCGCCTATGCCGACACATCATCATCATCTTCTTTTTGGAAGTTATTTATCACATATCGTTCCATTTGCACTATAGCTCCTGCTCCTGCTTCTGCTCCCCCATACTTTCGAAAAGCAACTGCACACATATACTTTTTACGACTTTCCTTGAGGAGATATCAGTAACCATAAAGCGGAATAAAATGTTCGCTGTATACTTTTTCCACTTTGGAATTCCTCCTCCTGGTAGGCTGTGCCATAAATTTCGCTCGTAAAAAACGCTTTGAGCGCCAAATTCCTTTTTTCGTTCTTCTCTCTAGCTGTGCAATGTTGTATGTACGAAGGACTTGATTCGTATTTTTATGCCATTGCCATTGCCATTGCTGATGCCGCCCCCCAAATTGGGGCTAAATTCAACTCTCGCAGAAATATGAAACATTTCTCGGTCGCCACGTGACACATGAGCGGCGCGCTAATAAAACAGGCGATAGTATAGTGGTGCAGGATGTTCGCATAGATAACACACAAGAGTTGTACCCAAGAGATCTAATATGCCAACACATACGCACGAGCACGCATAATCATTTTACATTTATTATATAGCTCGCGCGCTCGACAAAGTCCTGCGTTGTCCTTTCTTCAACCTTGTGTCGAACAATTTGTTTCACTTAAATGCGGTCCATGAACCGCCGCCGCTGGCGCCCCCTACCCCTACCCCTACCGCTCAACAGCGATACGAGCAACTAATGAAAATGAAATTTTATTCGCACATGCTTTTACGCGTGGCCATTTTTCCTTGTTTCGCGCGAACGATAACTGGAAAGACTAGACAAAAGGATAATTTGGTTTTATGTGCATGTGCGCTGCTTTTGGCAACAGCGATGTGGTACTTGGTTTTATGCTGTGTCAAGATCAAACTGATATGAGGAAAAATAGAGGTACCTAAACATATCTCCCCCCACTCCTATGGTATAATGGCTGCCGAAAGGATGCTTGATATCTGTAAAGAGAAATAACGTACGGAATTTGATTACCAATCACTTAGGTTATAACTCCTGAAGGCATATGGATGGTGGATATAAAACCGAGTAACACGAGACGAATACGATTTTTTTAAGGTTCAATTTGGTTACTACCAATTTTTGACTTTTATGGCTAAAACTGAGAAACTATCCTTTTTTTATAGCGCATCATTCTTAGATCGCAGTGGTTCTGAACAAGGACGGTTTAAACAGTCGGGCAATAAATTGTTATGAGCTTCATGTAGACGAACATATATTTTTTTAAATGCAGTGATTTTACTTAAAAACAAATTGTCGCTGGGGCTAAATTTTATAGATCCTTTCTGTGGTTGATCAAAATAAATTTTGTTTTAGAAATACTACTAGCGGACCCGGCAAACGTTGCTTTGCCTGCTCGTACATTTTCATTGGCCGTCAATTGCTCTGAGGCCGTTTTATTTAACCGATGCGTTCTGACTGATTCTGTACTTACCTACTTACCTACTCCGTGTGCGTCGACCGATATTTCCTCAGACTTGTGCCCAGGCTTACGAATTGTACTGTCTAGACCAGCGGTTCCCAATCTTTTTTGGTCGCAGAGCACTCTTCTGGAGAGAAATTCTTCGCGGAGCACTTCGTCGTTTTCCGATTTTTTTTTTAATTCTATTCAATTGAATATATAAGTAACATGTATAAGTTAAGTATATGTATGTATATTTGGCGCAACCGGTCCGTATAGGCACCCTAGGACTAGCTTCTCACAACTATTTGTTTTGTGAGTTTTTATTTTTGTGAAGAATGGAACATAGAAGGGACCTACAATTTTATGCTGTCTCCGTACGGCTGATTATTTGAAAAGCTTTTTTTAGGACAGTTAGAGTTTCGGATGTTTGTCAGACGCGAGAGGTGGTGCAGTGGATAAAACCTTAAGATGCATGTTATTTGTGTTTTCCGGGGATCGAACCTGGAACCCCTCACACTGACCACTGAGCTACTGCGCCTATCCGGCATCCTAATATGGTGGTATATTGTTCCAGATCTCCTTAATGTTTTCGAAAAGCTTTTCAGCATTTCTTAAATTTTTGGCTTTTAATGCGCTTTTGATGTCGGCCCACAAGTTTTTAATTGAGTTCAGGTCGGGACTGTGTGCAGGTCAATCCAAGACATTAAGTTTGTTATCGTAACCGTAAGCTATTGTTTCACTCTCCGCGGAGTATGCGAAGGTTCGTTGTGGTGTTGGAAATCATAATATGTTACTGGCATGAATGAAACAAAGGGTTTTCCCTAATATGCTTTTATAAGCGTGTTGATCAAGAGTCGACCCTATGATACCCCTATTGAACCAACAGAATGCACCGCAGACCATGTCCATTACTTTCTTTCTTCCATGCTTTGTGATCTGAACCGTGTACTTTGGCTGCAATCCTTTTATTGGAGGACGCCTTACATACACTTTAACATCGGATCCAAATAAATTAAACTTGGATTTGGCGTTTCAAAGAACTTTTTCCCAAAATTGCTATCGTTTTTGTAAGTGGAGTCTTGGGAAATTCCGACTCTTTCTTGGGTTTTTGTTGACATAAAGTGTTTTTTTGTGGAATGTGCATCCACGAAGATTTCGTTCTACGACACAGTGCCTAACAGCCTTGGGCGTGAGTTCATGATGGAGTTTAAGTGCAACAAACTAATTTGTATGGACATCAAAAATGGATTGGCTCTACTTGTCCAGCAAATCTTTCTTTGGAGCAGTTTTGCGTCCAATCTCCTTTCTTTTGCGGTTCTCAAAACTTCCGGTCTTCTTAGAAACCTGTATTTCCCCAAGCTTCGTAGAACAACCAAATCTTTTTGCTATCAACGCCATTGGTGTGTTTCCATTTTGATAGCTCTGAAGTTCTGTAAATTAGCTGGCTAGTCTGATGGAATTTTCATATTTTTTCTCATCTTCCCGCGGAGCATACCTTGGGAAGCTCGGGTCTAGACAGTAGACATACATATTTTTTCTCATGACTGTCGAAGAATAGTGTTTGAAAATGTGTTTTTTGTTATGAGAAGTGTCACGCCCTTTTGTACAATCCCGCCAGGTTTTGTAAAATGTTTCAATCAGGAAATGTTCAGATAAGTGATTTAAATAACTTTGTTGTAAGGGTGGTTTCATGGCCCGTTTTCCAACACTACCCACACTTCGCGCGGTTGTTTGTTTGGGCAATGCACATAAATGTCTACAATTTTACAACTTTAGCTCCCATAGGTGTAGAGATATAGCATTTAAAATGATTTTTTTTATACGGGAGGTATCACGCCCCTTTGTTTAATTTTGATCAATCTTTCACAGAAACGCACTCAAACAAACACACAAAAAATTTCATCAAAACCGCTCCAGCCATTTAGGAGTAGTTCAATTACAACACACGTAGAGAAGAATTTATATACAGGTAAAGAATAGCTGTACCCGCCCGGCTTTGCCCGTGCACCAGGAATTTTTAATCTTCTTTCCTAAAATGCGAGAAATAAGAATAAAAACGATTTGGTGGAATTTTCTTTCTGCCTATACCTGAAATACAACAAAACGAACAAAATATAAAAAGAATGAAGAAAATCGGCCCAGCGGTTACCGAGATATAACGTCATCGAATTTCACCCCATAGAAGATGTTTTTTGTATAGGAGGTATACGATTTTGAATGTTTTTTTTTTTATGTATGAGAGATGCCACGCCCCCTTGTCCGATTTTGACCAATCTTTACAGGAGCACTCCGCGGCCAATACCTAAGGTTATTGCTAAGTTTTAGCTCAATCGATTTGGTGGTTTTCGAGATATATGATTTTGAATATCTATTTGTATGGGCGGTGTCACACCCTTTGGTCCAATTTTTTTTTACATAAAAACCTGCTACAAAAGAATACCTTTCCAGAAAAAAAGAATCATCGAATTCGGTGTAGCCAAACTAGAGTTATAAACGGACAAACATTTATATGTTTGATCCCAACTCAGCGGATCCGAAAATTCACTCTAAACGCATTTCAATCCATCACAGTCAATCGGAATCACGGCGAATCTCATAGCGCAACATTCGACAACAAAGCAACCCTTCTAAACGCACAGAGACTTAGTCTAAGCCTTCACACCATCTGAATCCGGTTCAATTTGCCCCGAATCAAGTTAGTGCTGATTCGGCTTGTTAGGATCTTCTTCGGTCTGTCACTCGTTATATAGACAAGTGGACCATAGATTTTGAACTTAATTATGAAAGTTAAACACTTTTTACTCTGCACATTTTTGTTTTTGTTGACTTCTACGGAATATTTGTTTTTTGACAAATAAAGTCAGTATAGTCCGGCAAGTCACCATGAAGCTTGAATAATGCTGCCAAATCACCCAAATTTGCTTTTTAAATCAGTCGTGGATTCGAGCAACTTAAAGACGACTAACTACGACAATTTCATTCTGGAAACTCGTCAGCGTCACACAACTTACTAAGCTATGAGCGCCCGAAAGTGCTCTGTTAGCGTAATCAAAGGAAACAACTTCTGAGCCAATTCGGAGTATCTAGCCTCTTCCTCCGCCTCATCGCCTTCATTTGTGCTGATTTGTGTTGCATTTTAATCCCAACGATTGACCAATCTATTCGTAATGATGTCCTCATTAAATTATACCCATCCTATACAAGTCCGCGCAATGAAACTCTGTTTCGCCTATTGCTCACGCAATCCACCACAATCAGAGCTAACTGCTTCTCTTCCATCGAAACGCTGTCTAATTAGCCAAGTATTTGCATATTCAAGAAACCGACACAAATCGCAAGAAGATGCAACCAAATAATTAGCCTATGGACAGTTGATGCTCGTTGCCAGCTGCACACTGGCCATCTTGCTTAGCAAATGTCCGCGCAGTGCATCTGACCATATAGTCACACACACGCGAATTTACCAGTCTAATCGCGAAGCCGAACAAACACGCAAAACTGCAAAAGGAACAACCCATAGAACTGCAAACAAAACACGGAAACGGAATGAAGCTTCTTATGCCCACAAGGATTTCCAAAAGCGGTAATATCCCTCTTTAAGCCATACAATATCGAAAGAAAACAAATAGCAGTGCAATCCAAAGCCGAGCGAACAAACAAACAAACAACTCACACAAAAGGGTTTTCGTTTCCCATTGTTGGAGTATAGTCATCCTGTGACTGTCCATTTGGACGTAAAGAAGTTGCTTCTGCGCCCTGCGATGCGATGCCTTTATGCAGATCGCTTTTGCCTCTCAGTCACCACACCATGAGTCTGTGCAATGTCAGATGCCGCCGCCAGAAGTTAGTCGGGTTTTGTCACGATTCCGCAAAAGTAAATTGAGTTGTAAATTGAAGAAGGAACAGGAATAGCACATATTCGGTACCTTCTGCTGTCCTTTTGCCTGGGCGGACGACCGACGCGACGCGGCAAAATGCTATACATATTCTCATTGTCGCTTTGCTCGATTGTCATGCGATCGAGAGCAATCGGATGAGCTACGCGGCCACTCTACCAGAGATGGAGTTGACCCTTATAAAGTGTGGTATAAGGCAGTTGAATATGGATTGATGCACCTATAGGCATTGTGCTGCTTGGTCTGGTCATGGTATGGATTTGAATAGTCACCGTGCCGCAGTCATCGATTTCAATACCTTCTGCATCTGCAGTGGCGGATTCTCTTTGGAGTGGAAAGTTAATATGACCACGATGTAAGCCGTGTAAGAATACACGGGTTTTAGATGATTATGTCGATCGTGTGAAAGAAAAGTGCCGGGGGTCAACCAATCGGATGTACTTTAACTGAAGGTGATGAGAAACGAGCTCCATTAAACGGAGCCCCATCTCCGTGTGATATTGCTTGGGCCGTTTGTGTACTTCAAACACGGCTACCGATTGAGTTATCTTCAAGAAGAACTCTCACTGCTGCTACGGAAGATCAGCTATATCTAACGTGGAGTTCACTAAGGTCTAAACGGGATGGGTGTTAATTAAAATCGGCAAAGATTGCAGGGTAAGGTCTAAAGCAATTCTTGGTTACATTCTTGACTATTGGGAGGTACAACTGGACTTTGAGTTATTAAAATCTATATTTGAGCAAATATCTTGGAATCGCGTTTTCAAAATCTCGCATTATCAAAATCTCTTGCACATAATTCCGAGCAAGCTTTGAAACCATCCGTGAAATGTCGATTCCACATCTCCCTCTTCACTAAAGCCGCGTCCTGAACATAGCGATAGTCGACTGTAGGTATAGTTTTTCCGCAATAAAATGTTTGGTGTCATAGCCTACGTAGTTTCATATAGATTACATTAGATTAGATTAGATTCTTTATTTCATGAAAAATATGTACAATAGTTTGTGTTTGAGACCATGAGCATGGCACAAGTAGCCGTCTGCCGGAAATGACATTTCATAGATATTAAAGAATTATTACAAAGAAGTTAAATTGAAAAAGGAAAATTGAAAAAAGAAAGAAATACTTATTTACAACACAAGATTTTCGGTTAAGCATAAAAGATAAATTCGTTAAATCTTTAACAATTAGTCTACAAAAAAAGAAAAAAATATATTTATATAAAATAAAACAAAAAATAAATGCAATTTGTACAGCAGTATATAAGTATAAAACTAGAATAAAGGAATGGAATGGATCAGCGAGGGGTCTTAAACAATTTTGATGATTTGCAACATAAAGATTTATAATTTTGAAGTGATTTAAAACACAAAAAATTATAAATGTTAAATGATTTGAAACATGAAGGAAAAATTTTGGATTATTTAAGCAATAACTTAAGCAAAACGGCAAAAATGGCTTGTAGCTTGGACTTTTAAAAGCTATTACGGTATGCCAGAGCATGGTTGCAGTATTTGTACAAAACAAGCCACCCCCTAGCTCCGTTTAGTATATCGTACAGGCCATTAACGGACAAATTGCTTTCTTGGAAGTATAGTCGACGAATCTCTTGTAAAATAGGGCATTCCGCGATGAAGTGGTGAATATTTTCAGGCACTCTCATATTGCATAGATTACACGTTTCCTCAAGATCTGTTCTGTGAGGGATGAAATTTAAATTTATTAATTCTACTCTCGCTCTAAAAATGGTGCTTATAACTTTCGATGAAAAATTTATATTGAAATAACTTTCGTGAGATAGCAAGTGATGGTTTAAGTTCCTATAGATTAACCTTGAGGCTGAGGAAGATGCTCTATTTAGATGCTGATCGTATAATTTGTCATCCACTTTAGCAATGATCATTTCAAAAAGCCTTTGCCAGTCGTTAACATTAGTTAAAGTAAAGGAGACATTCATTTCGTGAGATATCGCTAGCTGGTTCCAGTCCTTAAATGGAGAAGCATTGGTTTGTAGCAATCTTATTAGGATAGTCTTGGAAAGATTATTCCCGCTTCTCATTACCACTCTGGTTAGATAATCAGAATGAGCTTTCAAGTTTCGCACGTAGATGGGAGGCAAACCTGACTCAACATGAATAGCGTAGGTCGGGGTCGCATTTGGTAGCCGAAAAAGACGCTTGAAAAAGAATCTTTGGACTGCCTCAAATTCTTCGAGGGGGCTCAATCCAAAGGCCTGCACACCATAGCACATACAAGTATTAACTGTGGCGTTAAACACTTGATACTTCGAAGAAAGGTCAATGTTTTGATTGGCGAAGAACTTCGGCCACATCATGTTGAGTGCCAGTTTGGCTTCAATACTTTTTTCTCTGGCATGCTTGTTAAAGTTTAGATTGTACGCCAACAATACACCCAGGTACTTGAACTCACGAACTACCTCAATTTGTTCGTTGTTAAGTCGCCAAGTTCCTACCCCAGGACGTCTCCTCTGCCGGTTCTCAAATACCATGACCTTGGTTTTTGCGACGTTGATATGCAGATCCCAAGTTTTACAGTAAGTTTGCAATCTATTAATTTGCAGTTGTAAAGAAGAAGGATTTTCCGCCAGTAACACCAGGTCATCAGCGTACATAAGTACTTTTATGTGATTGCCCCCAAAGTTAACGCCACCCGGAAGAATATCAGATATTGCATCAATGTACAACGCGAATAAAATTGGGCTTAATATGCAGCCCTGAGGGACGCCTGCAGATGTTTCAAACCATTCGGACAGGTTCGACCCATCCCACACAGCTGCGCTAGATGACGAAAGAAATTTGACATACAGCATTAAAAACTTTCTTGACAATCCAAGGGATGCCAGTTTATAAATTAAAGCTTGCCTGTTGACTGTATCAAACGCTGCTTTAAAATCTACAAAACACACAAAAAGTTTCTTTTTATTTTCAATATATTTTCTAGCGAAGCTAGTCAGCGCGAAGATATGATCAACGGTGGAAAAACCAGCCCGAAAACCAGCTTGATACATGCTGAGGCGATTATTATCCTCTATCCACCTGGACAGTCTATTGTGTAAGATCGAAGCAAAAATCTTTCTTAGAGAGTTGAGAATAGAGATGCCTCTGTAGTTTTCTGGTCGACTTACATCACCTTTTTTGAAAATAGGAAAAATAAGCGCTTTGGTAAAGCTAGTTGGTACACAAGCGCTGTTGTATACTAAATTGAAAAAATCCACAATGTAAATCTCGAGTTGGTCTGTTCCGTTTTTAAAAAATTCGATTGGAATACCATCACACCCCGGGGCTTTGTTGTTTTTCATAGCCCGCAAGGAAGCTTTAAGCTCTCCTAAGGAAATCGGGCAGTCAAGTTCAACGTAGTTTCATATACAATGCTACGACTTATCTTCTATGGTGGATATTGTGGTATGGATAGGAAGGTATCGTATACTATGAGAGTAGTAACAAAAGCTTACTTACTTACTTAAGGTGGCGCTACAGTCCGGGGTGGACCTGGGCCTCAACCAACAAGCGTCTCCAGCCAGCATGATCTTTGGCCAGCTGTCTCCAGTTTCGCACGCTAAGTTGGTTAAGGTCTCCTTCCACTTGTGTGCGCCACCTGAGTCGCGGTCTTCCTCTACAGCGCCGTCCCTCGGGTGTGGATTCGAAGATCTTCCGGGACGGAGCATTCACGTACCAAAAGCTACCTTTTATATTAATCATTAAAAATACATGTTACATCAGTTAATAAAACAAAAGGCTGAATAATTAAATTTCGGAATTCGGACTTTCCTATCAAAAGACTCTAATGGCCCTCCGCCCATGGATGAGCAATTAATTTATTTGTTACACTCAATTACGTTTGCCATCGATTCGCCATTTTGCTCTTTCAAAGGGCTTCAGCCCAATACGCAAACAGGACCTAGAGGAATGAGAATGATTTCAAAGAATCGTATACCAAATTGCAAACTCCATCCAACAAGTTGATGACGCGACGAGAAAAAAACTGTTCACTAAACCCTAACCCATTCCCGGCTTGTTTGCAAATTCATTGGTATTTGGATTCCAGAAAACTGCAAAAGACACAACACCAGCACGCTTTTCTCATTTGCCCAATCTATCAGGGTAACACGTAGAGAGAACACCAACCAAACGGTTCATTAATTAGCCGCCAAGCCCCCATAACTCACCCCCAATTGGCATCATCAAAGGCACGATGGAGCGTGCACACAACTCGCTCGCGAATGCCACCAAGAGAATTCGAGTTTTTATTAATTTAGACTTCTGGTGATTTATTTATCCGGGGAGCTGAAACTTTTGCCAACACATCCTTGGCAAAGTATATACACTATACATACGTACGCGGAATTAGAAAATTAGTTCGAATACGGTTTCCCGTCCGCCAGTAGACTATCTTCGACAGCCAGCAGCCCAATGAAAACATTCTCTGAGTGATAAAACATTCCGGCACCCATCAAGGATACGGAACCTAATACCCATCGTTTCGTCTTAGCCGTCGACGAAAGTTTGAAACGATTCTCAGTGTATCTGTATCCATCCACCCTTGGTCCTGAGTTCTCTCCTGCGAACCTGTCATGATAAAATAGGTACAACATAGATTTATGACCTCCTTACAAACGGGTTTCATGTTACTTCCTTTGCAGTAAGAAGAAGAAGAAGAAGAAGAATACGAATAGAGTCCTTACCAATGAACACCTCTGCTGTGAAGTGAAAGTAGCACGTGTGTGCGGTAGTTAGCGTCATGCAACTCCATTGAGAAGCTAAACTGCTGCATCAGGATTGTGTCTAAAGGATGCCTCAAGGCCTATACCTGAGAGTTGGGGTTGGGGTTGGTAAATCTATCCTCATCTAGTCTATGACATCGTAAATGAGCATTTATCACGTCGTCGCGTCGCCCAGCGGCGGCGGGAGAAATGGGCGTTCGCCAGGGATGAATGTTACCTATACCTCTTGTGAAAACACTTTGTTGCCAACCAACACAAAGGGCCACTTTATGATGTTCTTCCGCAGCGCATGACGTGTAATCATAATTTATATCAGTAACCTGGATTTGGATTCGATTTTTCATATTTCCCTCCTTTACTCTGGGGGTCGTTAGTTTTCTGTTCTGTGGCCGATATAATAAGCCGGGAGAAGGTGGAATTCCCCGCCGTCGGTCGCGTCGCTGACGTGAAATCAGAGGACTGTGTTTCAGAGGGTGGCTGGGTGAAAATGATTGATTTGCGGTGCAGACATTTTTATAGCCCCATATACGTGTGAATGGGATTCGCGATGAAAGGTTGTTGTGTGATCAATTGTTTTGGGTGGAACTCATGGGGCTTCGTATACGTATGGGATCAATATAATAACAGGACCAAAAGTGCAGTAAAAAAAATGAAAATAAAATCCAAATTACGTTTGAAAGGTAGAATAGTCCCTTGGTATGGTTTGAGTTATGGTTTATCGCTGGAATAGTGTCATGGCTGATTGGCCGATGAAAATGGTATGCGTTCTCGTGGGAGATCCCACTATTTGAAATATGACCCACCGCCCATCCCATAGGAGGGATATGATGGCGATTTCTGTTAGATACACGGATTTATTTAAAGTGTGCTGCAAAGTGTGTGAATCAGTGTCTCTTAAATCGACTACCAGTATAGCTAGGGAACTAATAAGCCCAGTTGGGGTCCTGGCTTCTGCAAGTTTCTGACAAAAAAGATTACCGATAAAATGGGGCCTCTTTCGATTTGACCCAACAATAAAAGCTAGCACACGGCAGTCGAAGACACCCAATCATTTGCCAAACTGGAAATTACTGCATTCAACATTGGCCCGAGATGGACGACTGGCGTAATTATACAACAACCCTTCGCTATAAGCATGGCCGGTTGAATGATTTGTGGATTTCTATTCAACGCCATCTGTTGAGCTTCAAGATACACAACACGATAATTGTAAACGTTTACATACCTTAGTCGAATCTCTTCATCGTTTCAACAAAATCTCTTCATCTCATACTGACGCAACGTATAGCATGACGAGGCTCAAGCACGGAGACCCGCACAAAAATCCCGGCAATCCATGATTTACAATTTAATCTTATCCGAGCACAGGATCTAACGCCTTATTAATTAAATTGCTCCGAATAATAACGATAATTGCCGCGCCATACCAATGTGCCACAACGACGACGACGACATCTTTCTTTGCACAGTGCGCACTCTGAAGTGTGCAGTCCAAGACATCTTTTTGTTCCGCCACGTGATAATTCCATCTGCGCAGATCCCATAACAATCAAGATTCCAGGGACCAACAACGACAAAGCGGCAGTACCAGACAACAGACAACAACGATGGCGAACAAGACTGCGTGTGCAACTATACAGTAGGTAAGCTGTTGGCAAGATCGATTCCGATCTGGGAAACTTAAGCCGAACGCAGAGAAGCCAGAAAAAAGATCACACAAGCATGACCAGCAAACAGCCAGCGCGTCTCTTTTGGGTTATCTTGTTGCCTTTGGTTTGGCTATCGTGTTTGTTGGTCTAATAGTTGGCGCTGTTCACTCTCGATGGTGACTCCGAACGCATGTCTTAATTAGTTTATAATTATCGGTAGTGGATTCCAGGCGGGGTGGTCGGGAGTTGGCAGTTTTCATCTAATGTTGCATCCAAGGGGCAATGGGGAATATACACATTCGCCATGATGTTAACGATCACGATATTGCTTGCTAAAGAAAGGGAATTTTCGCGCACACACGCACACATTTTGAAGTAAAAAAAAACAAAGCGAACAGCAAAAGGAGAGGAATAAGGAATAATTCCTATTGAGGAAAAAACGTGTCGGAATGATTCCTTACTTGGAATGCTCACAAAGGTGGTCGTCTTTTGGACAAAAAAACAATTCGCAATGCCAAATGTGAGACGCAAATAGAGGCTTAGTAAAGGGAACTGTTTTCGTCTATAGTCTGTTTGACTTTTATTCAAGATGAATGTCAAGAGAAGTTGTCTAAACGATGACAGGCACTAATGGATGTACCTATATTCGTTCTAAAATTTCATACGAATTGGGCCTTATCGCCAAAGCCATTCCGAAATGTTGCTTATTGCAACGTCTTGGAGCTTTTGACGCAGTGTCTTGCTTTTTGCCCCACGCCCCTTCATCGAATCAAAGGGGGCCAAATTGGCCAAAGTGAAAATCACCTTCTTGTACATATTTGATATGAATTTTCCCACTGTTTCCGACCATCCAATCACAGTCCAAGCTGTTAGTATTAATTGTGGAGAAACTCTCCCCCTGGTCGTTTTAAAATTAACATTGAGCGCTCACCATGTCTTGTTTGGCATACACCTGCAGAGTTTCTATATATTCGCTTATTTCTAAAACCTGCAACTAAATAATCTGGTGGCATTTTTCGACTTGAAGCTGGCCTAAGAATCTACTACCTATATCCAAAAGAGTCGCTACTGGGTAGTTTGGATTTTCATTAACTTCGAAACGCTTCTTTAATTCTTTTGTTAATGAACGGTATTCGGTCTTCAGTCCAGTATTTATTATATCCCTAAAGTCCACCTCAAGCGAGTCCCCTTTTTTATAATTTTAAGTTCAATCCGACAGAATTTTTGTAGAAGACAACAAGGAGGTAGCCCTAGAGTGTGCATCGGTGGTGGGTGCTATAACAGGTGATAGACGGGGATCCATCCACCTGTCGCCCGGTGAGATACCACCACATCATGCTATAGGCTCCGTGAAGTGGTCTTGACTACGTTTCGGAGTTTGGCAGATGGGCCGGCGTTCAACACGGATGGGACACAAAAGCCATGATGCAACTTCCTGAGATAAAGAATTCCGGAGGTAAACTAGTCTCCCATTCGGATCTCCGGGGGGGACTATCTCAGGGGGTTCAAGATGCAAATAATCACCCACAGGACATGCAAGACGACAGACAACAGCGAACACAAGGAAAAAAGAAACAAAACACGGACACTAACAGAAAAAAGCTAGCAACAGATGTCTGCAACATTCGAGGTCTAGGATTCGACAATGTCAACGTCAGCTGAGTGCACCAGCATCTGCGAAAAAAAGCCAGACGTCCTAGTTTTAACCGAGACTCAAATAAACTCAAACGCAGACTTCACATATCTTTGCTGTCCAGGATACGAACTACTTCCTCGTTCTCGATATAAGGGGGGACAATGTGTGTTTGCCCGAACAGATCTGGCGTGTGAAAGAAAGGAAAAGATGGAACCTGTGGATCTCGACTTAATATGGCTAAAGGTCGTCCTACAAAGGTGTACCAAATTCTTTTGCTGCCTGTACCGCTCGCCAAACGATATCGAACCATCTAAATTATTTAGTCATTTATCCGATAAAGGTAGACTGGATACAAATTCATCATCCAACGGCTGAAGTTATTATAAAGGGTTTTCCATTTCCATTCGTCCCAAAAATAGAAACTCACACAAAACGAATGGTTGCGAGAAGCTAGGCCTTGGGTGTCTAACCGCCTGTTGCGCCACCTATTTATTTATTTTTTTCCCAATGAGAGGTGTTATTGTGAATGGCCCGCTATTTCGATAGCTGTCACTTTTGAAGCTTTTATTCTTTGACATTTGACGCCATTACTAAAAATGGAACGATACACGCTTCAACAACGCATTGAAATTATTAAAATTCACTACAAAAATGGTGAAAATCTTGCAGTCACAGTTCGCAAAACTAAAGCATTTTTTGGTCGTCGTAAAGCACCTTGTCGGACCGCAATACAGAAATTGGTGGAAAAATTTGAGCTGTTGCGAGAAGTTAGTGATGTGAAGAATAAAACCCGTGCACGTCGCTCAAGAACAACTGAGAATATTGCTGCTGTAGCACAAAGTGTTGAAGAAAACCCAGGTTTGTCCATTCCTCGTCGATATTTGGAATTGGGTATTCCACAAACGTCATTCATTACACCGTATTTTGCATAAAGACTTGGGTCTTAAGGCTTATAAAGTTAAGTTAACACAAGAACTCAAGCCGGCCGATCATCAACAACGTCGTGTCGATTCAATACCTCAAAGATAAAATTCGTGAGGCTATCGAGGACATACGGCAGCCACTTTGCGATTTGGTTATGGAAAATATTATGAAAAGGATATGGTCCTGTAAGCGTGCTCGTGGTGGCCATTTGGCTGATGTTGTTTTTCATTATTAATGGCATACCTTCCTCTTTATTATGAAATAAACATCCGATCATTTATCTTAAAAAATGGCATTTTTCTTTGAATACCAAAATAACACCTCTTATTGGAAAACCCTTTACTTGGTGACTTCAATGCCCATAACATGGATTGGCTACGATATTCTTATTGAACGGACGAGGCAGGGAAACAAGCTAAAGACTTCGCCATTTGTTGCAATCTCACTCAGCTCGTTGATGAGTCCACGCGAATTCCAGACAATCCATCAAATTATGGAAACACTCTCGATAAAACAATATTCCGTCAACGCTAAAAAAAGTTGTCACCTAAATATAGAAAACCTTGTCAATAATTCACTTTAGTCTAGCAGTTACCAAAGTTCCCACTTTGCGCCGCTTACCGCCGGGCGTTTAAGTAATTTAACTTGCAATAGACGAAAACCACATGTCCTGAGGTTTGCCAGTAATAATTTATGTATTTGTGAATATTAGTCCTACCAGTCATACTTGGACTTAAGAAAGAAATGTTTAAAAATGAAAATTTAAACAAGAGCTAATTTAAAATGTTTGCGTAGTAAAATTCAAACTGGTCACTTTAAGAAGAAGGATTCTAAGTACATCATCAACTAGGTACTCCAAAGGTAATTGAAGAGGCGTTACAATCTTCTGAAGAAGAATAAATAAACGTCACAAGCTGAGGTATATAAGCCTTTGAACTTTGAACTCGGGCAATTTTCTTGAAAACAAAAACAAACTAAAAATATAATACCTGCAGTTTGAGTATCATTGGTTTAAATGAGCCACTCAGAAATCTCCACTCAAAACATTTGCAGATTTCGAGTTTCCCCTCAGACATCCACTCGTTATCATTACCCTTACCATTGGTAAAATATCCTTCCCCAGAAAAAAATTTGCAGACCGAGTATTCCCTTATTTCTCCTTAAATCCCCAGTAAAATGAAAACTCTTCGCTAAGAGCTATCATGACGCTATCTCTTCGATTCTGCAGTGAGGAGCGAAAACAGAATACATTCCATTTTTTGCTCTTCTCATGACATTGTGCAGCCGAATGAGTGACAATGAGTTCCACTCTTTTGAAATGTTTCAGTTGTTTGCAGAGCGAGTCGTAATCTCTTGGGTGCAAAAATCGATAAAACAATAGAAAACGGATGGCATGGCCCCATGGCATTGACAAAAGGTTGACTTGGGGGGAAACCTGCTGAAACCAACAACAGAAAAGGAAATCGAGCTAATTGTGGAGCTAAAAATATGGGAAATTAAAAATGTACACTGCTCCGAATATCCGTAATCTCTTGTGTTAGAACAATTTTAACTTTTGTAATCCGTCTGTCATTCAGAAGTTTCACTAGTGCTAGTGCATCTCCACCTGCACTCCAGCTAACCCCTTCCCTACATAGCTTGACCTACATTTCTCTTGTATGGAACGTACCTCAGTACCTATTACGTAAAATACATTTTCGGGATGAACCGAATCAAAGTTGGTAGACACAACTAGGTAATTTGTATGAAAATTCCTGGCGGCCACTTTGGGATATTGATATTTGTGCGGAGCGGATGTTCTGTTATGAGTATGGAGAGGTACTCTTATTTATGATGAAAGGACGATGCATAACCAAATTTAATCGACTAAATTGAGTCTCGGCTCACATTCTTAACCCGAATTCCAATGGATTTTCTACACGATAGATATTTTCGTAATCATTTTCAAGAAATTGGAGATGTGAGTCCATGAATTAGGCATACGAGTGGGTTGAGTTATTTTATATTGCTGTGCATAGTACAAGTGCAGAGATTGGAATTTAAATTGTTCCACACATGACCACGTTTGAAGGGGTAACAGGTCCTTTATTATGACTGGAATTGGATAAATTAAGATGTTGGGGTTAGCTGATGAGATATGGGGATCTTTTTTGTTGTTTTAAGTCGTAGATTTATTGAAAGCAGCAAATTTCGAGGACGGTCTTTATCGAATACGTATACTGCCAAATATAGGACGAATGTCGGTGTAAAAGTATCGGTCGTTTTAATCTATTTTCAGAACGACTTTCATACTCCAACGAATGAGCTTATTTGGGTAGGTACCTACCACTGGAGGGTATGGATACCTTTGTCTACTATACTCAAGCAGACAACTTGATCCTATTTATAAAGCTAAAAATGATTTTCTAATATAATTTAAGGTATGTTCATAATAGTTCGCTGATCCATATTTTTCTCCTAAATTAACTTGGAAAGACGTAGGTATAATATGTATCACTAAAAAAAATATTTTAAAAGTAGGTCTCGTATTTAGTAACGACATTTGGCTGAATGGACTTGTGATAAAGCAAAACTGCCATTTCTAAAGTAAGGTAAATCCATATAATGTACACTCATGAGAGACAACTTTACTTACTTACTTATCGGGCTCCCGATTCGTGAAGAGTCTCTGCCTGAGACACTGCAGCCTTCCATCCTCTACGATCCCGGGCACGCTGCTTCCAATTGTCCAGACCAAGCGCTCTGGCATCCGCGATGGCTTGATCTTTGAAACGGAGGTTCGGTCTTCTCTCGGTCTTGGAGCATTATTGTCCATTCGCTCGATGTGGCCGAGCCAATGTAGTCGACGTGTTTTGGCTTTTTGGACTACGTTCACATCTTGGTACAGCTCATAGAGTTCGCGGTTGTATCTTCTCCTCCATTCGCCCTCCTCGCACACAGGACCAAAATTCCGCCGAAGTATTTTTCTTTCGAAGGAGCCCCCCAGTATATCAGCTCTCCCTTCTTGCTTATCGTCCAGAACTCGGCGCCATAAAGCAGAACTGGCAGGATAAGGGTTTTGTAGAGCACACAATTTTGTCTGACAATATTGTCAGAAGAGTCTATGAAATTGTCAGGTTTGTGACCTCGTCCTTCGAGTTAGGAGTTTTGAACCCAATTGTTTTGCCAAACCGAAGTAGCATCGGTTTCCTAGGGTAATTCTTCGCCGGATCTCCACTAGGGTGTCAGGTAGGTGAACTCCTTAACTACCTCGAAATTGTTGCTATCAATAGTGACGTTTTGTCCTAGGCGGTGGACAGATGCTTGTTTGTTTGTTGATAGCATGTACTTAGTCTCGTCCTCATTTACTTCAAGCGACACAAATGCACCCAAAAAAGTGACCCCGAACTGGTGACATCAACAACTCTTAGTCTTAAAGTATACTATTAGGTTAGGTGTGGAAGTCACCTTTAAATGCAAATTTGACATTCAAGCCCAGTATCCTGCTCGCGCTAAATTTTATCTCCCATACAAAAATGTCTACAGAGATAAAATTTAGCGAGGCAGTTTAGCAAAGCAGTATCCTGTTCCGCACGCTAAATTCTTACTTTCATATAGATGGGACACACTTAATGTCAGTCCGATATAACAATATTGTGTGTTATACGTACTACGTACAATTTTGTTATACTCGGCCAAGAAAATGTCTCCACTGATTTAGCTCGCGAAAGAATTGCCTGGTACATTAAATCGGCGATAAATTTTGACATTTTCGAAACAAAACAATTTTTTAATTGAATATTTCGTGGAATACTTGATAAACGATGTAAGTGAGTAGGAAAAAAGTGAAAAAATAACAAAAATCAAAATACATGTGGCAATAAAATATGGGTGTGTGTCCTCTCTATATCCTGTACAACGAATTTAGCGAGCATTTATCTGTGCTGTGGAGAGAATTGCGCTCGCTAAATTTTAGCGCGAGCAGGATACTGGGCTTCATCTGATAAAAACAGTTATACTTTCGGATGTTTGTCAGTGGAAAAACCTTAAGATATAATTTGTGTTTTCCGGGGACAGATCCTGGGGCCTCTCGCACAGTAGTCCAGTACACTTACCAGTGAGCTGTTCGTTTTCTTTCGAAAAAAAAAAATAACTTTATTACGGCTAATATAGGTAAGGTAATTATTTATTTATTTACTTAAGCCTAGTATCCTGCTCGCGCTTAATTTTAGCGAGCGCTTTTCTCTCCACAGCACAGATAAATGCTCGCTAAATTCGTTGTACAGGATATAGAGAGGACACACACCCATATTTTATTGCCACATGTATTTTGATTTTTGTTATTTTTTCACTTTTTTCCTACTCACTTACATCGTTTATCAAGTATTCCACGAAATATTCAATTAAAAAATTGTTTTGTTTCGAAAATGTCAAAATTTATCGCCGATTTAATGTACCAGGCAATTCTTTCGCGAGCTAAATCAGTGGAGACATTTTCTTGGCCGAGTATAACAAAATTGTACGTAGTACGTATAACACACAATATTGTTATATCGGACTGACATTAAGTGTGTCCCATCTATATGAAAGTAAGAATTTAGCGTGCGGAACAGGATACTGCTTTGCTAAACTGCCTCGCTAAATTTTATCTTTGTAGACATTTTTGTATAGGAGATAAAATTTAGCGCGAGCAGGATACTGGGCTTTAGAATGAAAACTTTCAAAGTCGTAAACCAATTTCCTGAAGAACTTTATTAAATGTCCCTACAGAACCTAAAAATGGTTTTAACTTTATTTGAGAGGTCAACATACTTCAAATTGCCGAAGAAGTACATTCCAAGGTGTTTTCTTTTATTCCGAGCAATAGGTTGACACTCACATCAGAGAAGAGGAGTAATATCCTCAGTGGCATGTAGCATGTAGCATGTAGGTGCTCGGCCTCGCAATACCTGCATGTGTCCGTGTCCGTATCTGTTAAACCGAATCTTCTAACGTGCTTCCTAAGGCAGTATTCCTATCGCCACTCCTAACTTTGATCTGCTTAGTAATTCTACAGGGGATACCTACATAATACCCAAGTTCAAAATCCAAAAACCCCAAAATCCCCACATTTTGAAAAAT
Source organism: Cheilosia soror (assembly GCA_949372485.1). Lineage (NCBI taxonomy): Eukaryota > Metazoa > Arthropoda > Insecta > Diptera > Syrphidae > Cheilosia > Cheilosia soror. The sequence goes on from OX443563.1 coordinate 101,357,349, forward strand.
ACCCATATTGACTATCCCCAAGTACAAAATCCCCAAATCCAAAATCAAAATCCCCAAAATGATAATTCAAAATATTTAAAGAAATTTTCGAATACCTAACCTTGCGCCTACTCCAAATCCAACAGTGACCCCAGGCAGGGGGGTTCCACCTATTTTACTGTTAATGCATTGTGAATACACTTGAAATCTATTTGGATATTTTGGTTTTGGGGATTTTGGATTTGTGGATTTTGGGTTTGTGGATATTGACTTGGGGATTTCAGTTTGGGGATTTTAATTTTGGGGTTTTCGTACCTAACCCATTCTAAAGATCTTTTCCGATCTAACTTAGGCCATAAAACCTTTGATACCCTGCAGCTAAGACTATATCTTATGTCCTATTTCTAGTTTTCTCCAGAATAATTCTCTTCGCCACGGCTATTGTTAGTCGGTCTTGCCCTTTCAATTTGTGTAATCTATGCTCCGTTTTTGACCAGATCTTCGGCCCTTTCATTATCCTCAATATTACAGAGTCTGAGCATTGCGGGTAGCTCAGATTCGATGATGTAGGTAGGACTCTGACTATTAAAATGTAGATAGCGATATTCCTGTTCCCACTTCAAGTAGATCCGCAGCTTTGAGCACGGCTAGAACTTCTGCCTCCTTTTCTGGTTTACATTTTGCTCATATTTGTTGAGTTGTCAAACCAGTTCATGTGCGATGTACTTTTTATAAAAGGCTGAGGTATAAACATGAACTTTAACTCATAAATCGCTTAATAAAGTAAGAGCTAGCAACGTTTTTTCTCAAGTCATTTTAACAAGGCTGTAACTTTGTGAGCTTAGCTCGTGGTGACTACTGAACACGAAAATACATTTCTGGCAGCGCTGCGTTGGTTTATATTGGAATGCCATAACCTCTAAAGTGAAAGAAATTTACCTCATTTTAGCAAACGTAAGATTTTGGTATATGATGAAACCGGAGTTAGTAGAGTGATAATATCTCAAACATAATATCAAAAATTTTACTTTGCTATTACGACTTAAATGTTGCCTTTTTTGCAATTTAAAATCGGCAAACTGGATATGGCAATTGCATTTTCTGTCTACATCGGTCGTAAATTAACATCAAAATCTTAAGTTTGCTAAAATCAGGTACCTAAATTTTGTGCCCTTTAGAGGTTATGGCATTAATATATAAACCAACGCAGCGCTGCCAGAAATATATTTTCGTGTTCAGTAGTCACCCCAAAGCCCGAACTATGCTCACAAAGTTACAACCTTGCTAAATTGACTTGAGAAAAAACGTTGCTAGCTCTTCCTAAGGCATAAAAGTAGGTATCTTCTTAGCTACACATATTCCGAAAGATGAAAGTGGTTTCGAACGAGCCCTATTGCAAAGAGTGGTTCCTCAGAGTCAGGGTCTGCCTGTGTCTAGGTGTGTGGAGTGGAGTAAGCCCAATCGACCAGCTGCTCCACGAGAGGAGTGACACTACCAAATAAACGGTACGACAAGCAGGGCAGCAACGTATTGACACTGTCGACGCTGCCGAATTTAGGTCGATTTTCCAATGGAAAACTTAGCCGTACAAGTATTCCGAGAATTGAGCGAAATCGGTTAAGGTACGAGAAGTTTTATCTGCAGTTAGTACGCAAGTTTGGTATAAATAAACTTGGATAAGGTCTTCCCGAACTATACATACATTTCGGCTACTATTCGTATATCCTACCAAAAGCGAGTTCGACAAATATAAAACTGCTCCATTTGCTTATTTTTTATGTTATCCTATATGTCCCTGAACTAAAGTGTATGTGTAAAGTGTATGTATACTATGATGCCGTCGAGCATTAGTTTGTATTTGGTGTGACGAAGGGCATCACTTCTTTACAACTCAAGTTTTAAGATATTGTTTATAATATTTATTCAGGATGATCCTCGTCAAGGCAATTCGTCAGCTTCACTATTCACACAGAAAATGTGGTAGAGTTATTTGATTCTGTATAACGCTGAGATGAAGCTTTAAAGGTCTTTTGCCTCGTTTTGAATACGTCTTTCCTTTGGCAGCAAATATCTTTGTTCTTAATATATTACTATAGTCCCAGCATTGAAACTGGAACAGCATCAACCAATTAATTTATGGAAACAAGTCTGTATGCCTTATATCTATCCTAACGGTGTAATAATTTCGGTCAGCATCATTGCTTTTGGTTTTAAATAAATGCGTTTGAATGCACAGTCTAAAGTCTTTTCCTTTACATAGACTTGGCAAACTAAAAAAAACCTAGTCGGAACCTTGAATGGCTACATATATCCGTTCTGTCTATTTCAACTCACCTTCACCGCCTACCTCTGGCAAGCGCAAGATAATTAATATTTTCCGAGCAAGCAAGTTTTCACATTACTTAAGCATTAAAAGGGTTGACCAGAGTTTATGGGTCTGCTTTCGACTCACACCCCTTTAAATTGTGTATAGCGTACTTCTCCGTGTCTTCCAAGGATGCTTAGGCCAGGTTATATATGTATACCTTCAACTGTCGTCCTCCGCACATAACCCAAGCCCAAGGTGAGCTGTACAAAACCTGCACTTGCTGTGTGAGTCAGTTTTATGGGTTTTATGGTTGAAGTGAAATTCCGACAGCATACATTACGGTTTGCTGTCTGAGAGAAAGGGGTATGGAGGACGACAACGAAGGTCTTAGGTTAGAACGGAGACAAACACGGGACAGGAGGCGGACACACTGTGAGTGAATTATTTCTTTGTTTTTGTTTCCAAAAACGATATTCCCAGTGCCTACACATGAGTATGTACATCGGTACAAAGTTGTGTTTCTAAGAAAGCAAATGGCCCAGATATAAATTTCATTCAGAGCACCGAAGTTTTCGAAACCTCGCTCTCGCTCGCCTTCTCATGTGTGTTGTGTCGATCCAAGGGTTGGCAGAGCATTTAGCATTACGTAAGGGGTTAAGCAGAATCGGAAATGTGCGCTCAGAGATTTGTGTGTTTTGATCCTGTTTTGGTTTTTATTGTGCTTCATATGTATGGTCCTTGTGTTGCTGGGTCTTGTAAAAATGTTGTAATATTCTGAAATTATTCTTCGTGAGGAGCCCAGGGTGGGTGGTGTTGTACTGCAGGTTCCCCCTCTCCAATATAGAAGGTATAGTGTTCACAGTATAGAATGTGGACACAACAACAAACCAATCCTTGTCCCTCCCTGGGGGCGGTGTGCGCTGTATTGATTTCTGGAATTGCTTTTGAAGACGAAATGCTCTTCGAGTGGAATTTGTAGCCTGAGGCTTTGTGTCGAATTTTATTTTATTTTTCTGATGATATCGGATTTGTGTTTCTCGGCTGGAGGATAATTCTGTGACCCAGAGTCCTGCTGCTGCTGCATCGGTATTCAATTAAATTTCAGACAGTCGAGTGGATTTTTGAAATTATTTCCATGGACTTTCTCTCTGTGGGAGGATTATAATTGTGGTATTTCGTTTTATTTGCTTGAGTTCATTCAATTTGATGTGAGTTTTGGAACTGCAAAGACTGTAGATGGCAGAGACTTGAATTGCACAAGAAAGGATCATCATGGGGATTAGGAGTTTATATGTTCTAGTTTTCGAAATCTGATCCATAAGACATGGTATGGAAGTGTATTTGAGTTTTGCGAGCAATGAGGATGAACTTGATGGGATGATAAACTTTGGAAAAGAGTATGGAACAGCAGCGGTAACAAGGATTCTGATGTGAATGTGTATAAAGTGGTTTGTGGTGATTAAGATGCAATGAGGAATTGGGCAAATTGCTTGGCTTAATAAATTTAAGGCTGCTTTAAAGCATTGGGGAAAATTATGAAATTTCGAATGCTTAGCTTTTAAGGGATTTAAATAGTGCCTCACTTATAATAATTTTGAATACATTTTGTCTTCAGAGATGGAGCAATCCACTTCTATTTGGGTCGGTATGAATTAGGTGTATAGGGTAGTGGCGGAAGATGGTTAGGTTGGGTAACCTCGTGCCGTACATTTAAATAGAGATATAATATGGGTGCTATTAGACCATCAAATGGGCTGTTCATTCAGCCCAGTATAGCTGGGAAAAATGGTAGATACCTATCGAATCATTTTAATTTGGTCAGAATGTGTTTGTACTTCTAACACAATTGTGTTGAGGCAAAGTATTGGTGCAACTTTTTACCATACTGCAATATGCTGTTGATGGGCACGAAACATTGCAGTACAGACAATCCATTTATCAGGACTTTATCAGGACATTTGTATAAATGGCCAAAAAATAGTGCTGCCAACTAAAGGGACTGGCACAAGACATCGATCCCTATTTCTCAGGATTGTTCCAAAACGCTGAATGCTGAGTCTGCGACAATAAAGTACGTCAATGCGTTCTGGTTCTTGAGTTTATGTATAGGAATAAGAACGTCGTAATAGACAATAAACATTAGCGGACTGTTGACCGCCGAGTACCCTTTTCTTCGGAAAGTCTTACTTCTGAAACTACACAGTGTGAATTGTACAAGGTGGCGCAAAAATAACCTTCCGATGTTTTTTGGCTGTAATTTAAAAAAAAAATGAAAAACTTTGATTCTTCTTGTGGTTTATTTTTATTTGGTCTTCTTTTTACATCAAGTCGAGAATATGATGTCATGTAAATGACCGCCGCCACAGTTGATTGTCATTTGAGCCCTTTTTATGGCATTTTCCATCACTTTGGCCAAAACTTCCGGCGATAGGTCCTCACATTCTTGACGGATATTGTCTTGAAGAGCTGCAAGAGTCTGAGGCTTGTTGACATAAACCCGCGACTTCAAAAAGCCCCACAAAAAGAAGTCTGGAGCGGTCAAATCAGGCGATCTTGCTGGCCAGTGCAAATCGCCAAAACGGGAGATTATAGGCGCCCGGGAAATGCATCCTTCAGAATATCGGTTGTGGCACGTGCAGTGTGTGCAGTTGCACCGTCCTGTTGGAACCACATGTTTTCCAATCCCAATTCATCAAGTTGCGGCAAAAAGAACTCGTTGATCATTGCTCTGTAGCGCTCACCATTCACAGTAACCGTTTGGCCCGCGACGTCTTCATGTCCATGACATCTTCGACTACAGCAGCAATATTCTCTGCAGAACGGCTACTCCGGGGTCTGCCACGCCTGGCAGCATCTCGTGTTGTGCAAGTCTCTTCGAGGCGAGCAGCTAAACGTCGCAGTGTTTCACCAGTAGGCGTTGGACGGCTAGGAAATCAGCGACGACATGTGCCAAAGTCACCGACCGATTATTGCTTAAATAAATAGTCACCAATATTCTGCGTTCTGGAGCGTAGCGTAACATTGTTTATTAACGTGTATTTCGCATGCGTTTACTGCACAAATGTCAAAACAGAACTGACATCAGTGGCCAATCGCAAAATTTATAGCATTTTCTGATAGGAGGATTACTTTTGCGCCACCTTGTATAACCAAATGAAAATAATTCAATAAAATGAAAAATAAATAGGTGGCGCAACAGGCGGGTGACACCCAAGGCCTAGCTTCTCGCAACCATTCGTTTTGTGTGAGTTTCTATTTTTGGGACGAATGGAAGTTAATGAAAATGAATGAATGAAGGAATAGGTAAACCAATACGTGTTAAAGCAAAATCATAACCAAGCCAAGACAACAGGCACTATATCCCTTCACCGCGTTTTCTCTAATTAATATCGAATCGACAGTCATTCCACATAATGAACGTCGATTTTTTAATTCGCGTTCCAATACCACTATCCCTCATTCAGATCTTCGTCTTTTCGCTTGCATCAACAGCACAATATCAACAAAAAACAAAAAAAAGTGCACGATTGGGTCGCACGAAACTTTTTCCTTTACCTTTAAGTTTGGTTGGTTTTTTATTTTATTTTATGAGATAAGTAGATAGTGGTAGGTCATCTTAAAGCTCTGAAGCGATCAATTTTCGGAAGTTTCCACCTGATCTACAGACAGTTAAAATTTATTTCGAAATTGGGGTTTTCGAGATACGAGTTGTTGAATTATAGTGGAAAATGAAGAAATCAGTTTAAAAACATAAATTTCCAAATATACTTACATTTTGCTCAACATTTCTTTGACCGTTTTTATGTGGATATGTACCCACATTAAGAAATTATAAGAGGCTAGCCTTTAGACGGCAGACTTTTCGGAGCAGACACACGGATGAAGGGAGCACATTTTTTTAGTTCCGCTCAAAATTTGGGACGAAACAATATTTGTCTCTTACTACGTATACGCAAAAGTTAAAAAACAGAATCACCATCCAACCAGCCAATTTATAATAACTCCAGTGAACCATAATGCACCTCATCAATATAGGTTTACTCGAATCCTCCATCGTTATATAGGAGCTTTAGGTATGCACACCTAGAGTTCCGTTTTGAGTTCCATGCTGGCAATCACTTTTTGCATTTTCCCATCCACCACCGAAAAACAAAAGAAAAATAAAGAAAGCAAAGAAGAAAAAACACAAATCAACAAAATCCTTTCCCAAAAGTAAGAAACGAATCTCCTTGCCTTTAGTGCACCTACCAGCGTACGGATGTAGAGGTTTGTCTGCTCTGCTAACTCTAACGACCATTGCATACTGTGAAATTTTATTTTCTGAATAAATTTCCACAAAAAAAAAAAACAGCACAAACAGGCTAAACTCCAAATAAGGAGAACGAACAGCGCGGTCCTCGCTAGAGTAGACGCGCTTACCTACAATGTGTTCAGAAAAAGTATGATTGTTCCTCCGAGTAAATATTATTTACTTGGCAGTCAGAGAATGAAGGCAAATTTGCAAGGACTTTGATGCAGGGTTACCTCCGAAAATGTTTGTGAATCGTCTAAAAAGGTGTCCGCGAGGTAAAAAAGTGTCCCATACAAATTCAAACAAAACGACATTAGAAAGAAAATTGTGTCTTATTATCTGATTCTAGTTTGGGGTATATTTTTTGAGATGTTGGCCATTTTTGCCAGCCCTTATTAAAATGAACCAACAAATTAAGTCTTTAAGAGTAAACGTATTCTAAGTTCACAACATTAATTTGTAATTGCCCATATAGTGTAAATTTGCATTTCCATTGACATACGAAAAAATCATAAACGAGATGTGGAACAACACAGTACAGAAAGCAACTCTGTGAAAAAATTAATAATTATTATTTTTAGTGTCCAATTTAATTTTTTCTAACTCTTAATAGCGAAATTTACTATATAAACATTTTTTGTTTGAAACTAACAAGGCATTTAAGGTGAAGGCTTAAAATGATTTAGTAAGGTCCCTCGAACTCGAACGGGCTAATATGTCAGAAATCAGTACATATATCCATGGATAAAAACTTGCAGACCTTCGGTAGTTGTGCGAACAAAGAACATTTGGGAATTAAAATACAAAGATACAAATCATGTCAAAGATAAGAGATAGGTAATTTTTTGAACAAATACAAAAATTCCTAAATCACAAAAAAGTGTCCAAAATCGGCTATTTTTAAAAAGAGGTGTCCTGGTGTCCGAGTGTTCGAAAAGGTGTCTAATTGACACTAAGATGCCTAAAGGTAACCCTGCTTTGATGATAGCTTCTGTGTTTTTTTTTTTAAGGATTGCTGGTGTAAGATGTTAGTGACTGGCTGATGGACTCTTTTCGAATAATAGTCGTGTGTTAGATACAACAGCGTTGATGTACATGATAAACACGCCTATCGATACCCTAGCAAAACAGATGCTGCCAAGGAGTGACCCTGACCATGACCACTGTTTACTTGTGAAGATTTATGCTACAATTTTGAATAGGAAATTAGAACTAATAGATGTGAAGCTTGTAGCTTTCGAATTTTAGTTCATTTGAAGGAACTCTCCATTGAGTTGTAATCTTTTTACTAAACTAGGTCGTTCATTTAACTCTAGCCGCTGTGAGATGTGACGTGGTATGGAATCATCGAACTAAAACAATGCATCCATGCACCATGCATCCAAATTCGAGCAAATCTTGGCCAGTGCAGCTAGTAGTTACTTAAAGCCTTCTTGAATTCCACAAGGCACCTTTTTTTTTAGCAAACTTCAACAACCAAGTGAAATGGTCACCATCTTTTATTGTTCACCCAAACGTTTTAAAAGAATCTTGCTTCCCAAAGTTCGCTTTTCACTATGTGGCCCCAAGTTGTCGTGGATTACGTCAGTTTGTATACCCTCCACAGGAAGGTATATTCACTTTGTCATTACGTTTGTAACGCCAAGAAGGATTCACCGGATAGGATAGACACATGGCGTGTAGTGGAGGCTATCAAAGCATCGGCCGGGCACACTTTTACTTGTTTTATAGCTTTAATTGTTTCAAATTTGAATAGAATTGGGATTTAAAAAAAAATTTACAAATTCAAACGAATTTAATAATTTTAATTGTTGTTTTCACCGTCACCATAATGCATCTAACCTACGATGTCAAGAGTCCCTAGAAAAATAAAGTACTCTGACGTCTGACGTATTTATAGAGAGAGAGACTGAATCCACCTGATAACACTGTCGCTATTTCGACTTACTTAGCCACTGTTGTTCGGGACGAATAAACGTGAGAATAAATTTCCTTCGTAAACGAAATCTGCATGAATAAAAGGATTTTCGGCTTTTGTATACACACCTAGAAGGAAGGACCTTTGCATTTGTTAACCGGTAATGGGTTTCCTACCCCTTATCCGTGGCCAGGGCCACACAAAAGCTTTCGCCACAAGTAGTAGATACACCCGAAAGTATATTTAGTTCTTTTGCTCTGTTTCAAATAGACTGAAACTGAATGTATGGCTTTTTATGCAAGTGTGTAGTCGAAGGGTGAGGCAAGCCCTATGCCATCACTTGAGACAGAGGTGTCGATGGAAGAAGCCAAACAAAACCTGAACTTTTTAACTTTTCTCAGAAATGGAATTTGTTTTGTATTTTCCTTTGCGCTGTTGGGAAATTTACATATAACTGTATAGATACTCTCACTTATAGCTAAAATGATTCCAAGTGGATGCTGTTTTATTTTTTTATTTTTTCGGTGCGGCAAGGCAATATCCTGCGTGTAATGTAAACTCCTGCGAATCAAGATTCGCACATAAACTTTTATGAGAATTGATGAAATTCAAATCGGTCCACTCCTTGTTATCCTCTATTCCCGAATCTGTTTGTATTGGGGAGATTGTTTTTTTTTTGTTCTTGCTCACACCTGCTCCCATGCGATGGGTGAGGGAGATATTCGCACAATTTCCATCTCAACTTCAAAGAAAATTCTTAAAGTCACAGAAGGATATGATGCGAGCTTTTGGCCCTGTCATTGTCTTATGGCTTAATTTGGTGCTGGCTGTGCCATCTAATTTAAATTTTATACCAGATATGAGGGTGGCATCATCGTTTCCATTACCGTCGGTGACAGAGTCCTCTTTAATTTCACAAGCGAGTGGATTGCATTTCGGTGGAATATGGTGTTTTTGAATTACAGGCGGAATCCGGCGGAGAAATTAAGCGTAATTGCTGGCGTCGATTCGTGATGCGTTGCTAATGAAATTATGGCAGTTGTTAGCTTTTTGAACCTTTAATGTTGGCTCACTTTGTGTATGGTAGATATGCAATTAATTTATTTTATAATGTCAATTGGTTGGGGGTGGTGCCGAGAGCCTATTTAATCGTTGAGGGCGGAGTCAGTTGTAGAGCGATTATAGTATTTCTCAGATGTGCAATTAAAAAAATATTAAAATTAAAATGTTTATGAAAATGTTGAAAATTTGCTTAAAATTGTGTCGAACGTAAAAGCGATTATGATAGAGATACATACATTCTGACTGAAATAATCACAGCAGCGATGTGCTTTTCAATCAATAAATTTCAATTGGCATGTGTCTTTATCGTTTATTGTACATAAATTGGCTATGGTATGTATTTTTATGAACCAATTACAAATAAAAAATTAACCTTTAAAATTAACTTACGCCAAGTACAAGACAAGATACGAAGTAACGGCAATTTCAATCTTGAGAAATGACAGCTTCCTCTGCGGTGACAGTTTTGAACCCGCCGAGATACAGATTTTCATTCTTGCAGTTATTTTAGGGCGGATACTGACCCCGCGACATGAAAATTTTAGACGAATCTCATAGAAACTTTGGATTTACCTTAGGACGGATCTTATGTACCCCGATGGTAACTCCAACTTGGAAATAGTTACCACAAACGGCAGGCCCAGGATGGACTTACACTTAAGTAATTCAATTTTCGACAATTCCGAATAATAACAGACGCTTCCAGACAGCCTCCTGCCCACAGTTTGAAGCAACAGTTCTATTTTTATATCTATCTCTATCTCCCATCTTTCCGCAATAGGAAGAAATAGCTTCCAGTCGTGTGTACTATACTTCTGAAAGTTCTGAAAACGGTTAGCCTGTCTTAAGGCAGTTCCTAGAAATTGCAAGCCTTTTTCGAGACAGATTCAAAAAGCAACCACTTATTACAGTTCCGGTTAACAACGTTTGCAGCCCAGAAATTGAAAGCTATTCCGTCATGAGCGGCCAACTATAGTTGACTTGGCAGGTATTGTGATCACACTTTCTCCTCCTCGAGAAGTTGACAGCAAATATAGCATCATGCTTGTTCAATATGGGAGCCCGTATCCCCAACATGTCAGCTAGCCCAAGAATGGCGAACCAAACCGCGATCGTACAATCGTGACGAAGGTACCTAATTCGTCTGGTGGTCTTATTTTCCGTGGTGGGCGCAGTAGTGGTTAGTGTGCTGGACTACTGTGCGAGGGATCCCAGGTTCGTTCCCCGGAAAAACACAAATTACATCTTAAAGTTTTTTCTACTGCGCCACCTCTCGCGAACGTCTGACAAACATCCGAGAGTATGACTGTCATGAAAAAGCTTCTCAATTCAGCCATTCGGACTCGGCATCAAATTGTAGGTAACTTCCATTCGTCCCAAAAATAGAAACTCACACAAAACGAATGGTTGCGAGAAGCTAGGCCTTGGGTGTCACCCGCCTGTTGCGCCACCTATTTATTTTTTTTTTTAGCTGGAGCTGCATACCGCTCGGCTAAAGGGTTTTTCTTTTAAATTTATATTAGCCTAATGTTTGGTTCTTCCCACTAAAACGCTGAAAATAATTTTCGATGGACTGCAACGACTCACGAGCTGGCTAGAGCTGAAAGTAGACTTATTGTGATTGTCGATCGGCGATCGTCACGACAATTGTCGATTGCGTCGATTGATTTTAGCTATTCGTACGCACAAATTTTTTTCACTTCCAATAGCAAGCATCGATCATACATTTGTAATTGACTATAAGCGACTGTCAAATCGACAAATAACGATCGCAATCGACAATCACAGTTCTCGATCGATCGACACTCACAATAGCGGCCTAACTCAATTGCTCTTCCCCTCTCAACTACACCGCACATGATCGCAGGCCACTCTGTCTTCATCCGACGGGGTAGTTTTTCCATTTCAATGGCTGTTGTTAACTGAAAAAAGGGATCATTTTTATTCCTCGTGAAATGTCATACAATAACACAAAGTCATAATGTCATAGGAACCGTCAGCATTGAGACCTTCTGACTGTCATAGTTTTTGGATACGACTATTTTTTTGGTACCTATATATCTATCAGTTCGGTAAGCTCCAGAAGTTGCTCTACTCAGATTTATTTAGTAAAAAGTTATTTTCAAGCGTACATCCACTTTGAGAGGATTTCCCCTAATGGGCTAGATGTAATAATAACTTTATAGCTTTCGGCTACAATATTTTTCATTGGAATGACGCCCACTTCCGCAAATCACTCGAAGCGTACCAATAAGTTCGCAATTTTCAGTTAAAGGTCAAATTACAAAAAAAAAAGCCATTATACGATGCTATTGCGAAAATTGTACCAGATTATAAAATTCCACCTCAATTTATGCAAGCCTCTGGTCCGCTCCCACTACGTATCGTATACAAAAGTTATTTCCAATGGCAAAATCCCTGTGTCCCCAATTTAGAATTCACGGACAAACCAACAAAATTATGCATTTAATTTTCGTCCTTCGAACATGAAAGAGAAACAAAAAAATAACGACAAATATGCAAAGCTACCCAGGAGAATATACGAGCACGAGCAAGCGCTTCCACATTTTACGACCAACCAAGGCCATAATCAGAGTGCAGAAGGACAACAGCTAACGAATGCTGTAATCTCCATTTAACTGTGGCCCGCATAGTGTGATGATTCCTGATTTTAATTTTAGATAAAACGCTCAACCAAAGAGATGGGGCCATGCTTTCTTTACTTTGCCTTCTCGCCCCTCCTCGGGGGAGTAAGATTTTGCTCTTTCATTCGCAGCATCAGCGTCTTAAAGTCCCACCATTCATTTTGAAAGGTTGAAACATCCCGCACGAGATGACTCTTTGTGTATCGGCTTATCGCCTAAATAGTAATAAACGGCCCTTAAATATGGCCTTCAGCAGATAGATGTGAAGGTCGCCGTCATGTTACGTCGAGTACAAAGGGATGACGTACATAAAACTTTTTTATTTGGTATCCATTTCGTGGGAACAAATACCGTCCATTCATACTGGCTTTGTGTGTAGCTTATGAATGTATGCGCGGTTATAATTTTTGTGTGGTTGAAATTCTGCGGAGGGTTGCTATGAAAATTCCAACCGGAATAATTGGGGTGAAGCCTTTTCTATCCTCTGGACATCCTCTGAACATACTGGAATTCCTTTGAGGTGAGTGTTCCACGTGTTTTTTTTTTCTCATTTTCGTTTGGACTCTACCTGAGGTTAGAGTGGCACATTTTTGAACCTATGTGAAGTTGGCCCGCACTTTTCCAAAAAAGGTTTAGACTTCTACAGTTCGATAGGCAATCGTTTGTAGTTGTTTGTAGTGAATTTTTTTTCGTTTGTAGTTCCGCCGTTAGAGAGATATAGCCATTTGAAAAATGTATGGGAAAAGTTTGATTGTGTGTCATTCGATGTAGTTTCGTTCAAAAAGGTTTGTAGTGAAAAGCTTTTCGTTTGTAGTTCAACCGTTCGAAAGTTATGACCATTAGAAAAAATTAGAAATTTTTGAAAAAAAATTGAAATGTTTATATTTCGATAGGCAATCGTTTGTAGTTGTTTGTAGTGAAAAGCTTTTCTTTCTGAAAATTCGTATTTAAGAGATATTAAGACATTTGTGTTTGTACCTATAACTTCGAATTTCCAACACGGAAAAATTAATTGAGCATACTGGTTCATAAAGCACATCCCCCTCTTTCTAATGAAATCAAAAACGCATTTTTCAGCAATTGGATAATGATTTATTATCGATTCAAGCAATTAAATAATGATTTATTCTCAATTTAAGCGAAAGGTTCGCGCAACCCGATTTAAGGGGGTGAATATTTTTATTACTGGACAACTACAAACGACAAAAATAATAGTTTTGGTAGAAGGCATATATGTTCTATGTAATAAAATCAAAATTATAAAATTTGTTGCAGCGGTAAGCAAATTATATGCAGTTTAAGCAGACAACATCAAATCGCCGTTATCTCCAAAACTATACCAAATAAAATTATGAAATCTTCTTTTTTCAAAAGTGCACCACCCTACCAATCTAACAAAATACTAATTGTGCCCATCGCCCAAACGGTTAATGATTTATTTGAGATTTAAGCGAATTTTTAGCAAAAAAGTGCGGATATCCATTTAAGCGGTTGAATTTCTCAAAAACTGTGTAACTACAAACGACCAAATTTCACACATCTATTATGTACATCCGTCACAATCGATGTAATGTACTTTAAACATCACCCGCACTACTGGGCAGCTTTTATGGGCGTTTGTGAAGTTGGCCCGCACTTTTGAAAAAAAGGTTTATATGTTTACATTTCGATAGGCAATCGTTTGTAGTTGTTTGTAGTGAAAAGTTTTTCGTTTGTAGTTCAACCGTTAGAAAGTTATGACCATTTGAAAAAATTTGATTAAATTAGCCGTTATCTCCAAAACCATACCAAAAAAATTATGAAATCTTCTTTTTTCAAAAGTGCTCAACCCTACCAATCTAATAAAATACTAATTGTGTCCATCGCCCAAACGGTTATTGATTTATTTGAGATTTAAGCAAAATTTAAGCTAACAATTCTCGCGCTCATATCTCAAAAACTGTTCAACTACAAACGATGAAATTATACATTTCTATTCTCTACAATACTCTCTACCAATGATATCAAATAGAAGCTAGCCCGCACTACTGGGCAACTTTTATTAGCAATTTAAGCGCCCAGATTATTATCCCCATATTTCCAATTCGAAACAACTTCCATCAGATAAATCTATTTTTTTCTAATGAATCTATCTGTCTCTTTTTAACTAAACTATCTAAAATAATTTCCCACCAACAGGTAACGCCCTAATCCCAAATTATGTAAAATTAAATTGAGTTCTTAGACCCATTTAAGCAGTTGAATTTCTCAAAAACCGTGTAACTACAAACGATCAAATTTCACATATCTATTTTGTACATCTATCTTAATCGATGACATGTACTTTAAACATCACCCGCACTACTGGACAACTTTTATTCGCAATTTAAGGGAAGCTTGAAATGTGTATAAACACTCATATTTAAGAGGTACGATATTTCTAATGCCAAATGATCATAAATGGAAAAATCGTCTGTTTTCTATTGCACCTACCCCTCTCTCTTTAATAAAATCACCAAAAATTATTTCCCGCTAACAGGTAATATTCTTTCCCAATTTAGGCAACTAAAGCGAAGCCTCATTTTGTCAATAGTATGTTTCGGTAACGGTGCAACTACAAACGATGAAATTACACGTGTCTACCATATGCACCCTTCTTAATGCATGTTATTAAAGAGAAGCTAGCCCGCACAATTAGACAACTTTTATTAGCAATTTAAGGGAAGCCTAAAATGTATTCAATCGCACCCATACCTATTTAAGTGGTCTGATGTTTTCATTACTAAGGATGTACCTATAAAAGCTGAAATATATCTATTTGTAATGAAAATAAATCTCTCTCTCTCTAACGAAATCAAGAGTACCTAACTATATTTTCAACAAAGAGATCATGTTTTATTCGCAAATTATTTGAACGTATAAATTGAGTTCGGGGACCCATTTAAGCGGTCGAATATATCAAAAACTGCAACTGCTGACGATGAAAATGTAGGTACATATCATATTAGGACGTTTGACACAATCCCCGGTATGTTTTCACTCCACGTAGGTAAAGTTTGTTGATCAACCACAACTTTTGAATATTTTTTAATTCCATTAATCAACAAAATTCGACCACTTTTTTCATTCTATGTAGGTATAACACACCCAATGTTTGAAATTTATATCCATCGCTTGTGGAAAATATACATAAACAATTAAAAATAACAGTCTCATAACAATCACGAGTCATACAAATAGCACCGACAAGTAGGTTAGGCAATGACGACACAAATGGCAAAAATTTATTTGCAGTAGGTACCTACCTATATAAGTAGCGTCTAGGCTATCACTCAGTTGTGCCAATTGGTACCTAAACTTTGACAATTGTGCGAGAAACAGATTACCACAGCACCAGCAACTTTGACAGCAACAGCAACTTCAACAGCAGAAGTCGCATGAAACACATTGGAAACATCGACAGCAACTTTGTCAAGGGAGGAAAACAAAATTTGTTGAGAGTTGATTGCAACGCAGCATTGCCACATTACCTTTTATATCTTCCAAAATTAATGGTAAAAGCGAAAAAAAAAAAATGATATTAGGTACATGACTTTTCTTTTAATAGCTTGTCAAAAATTAATTTTAATACAACTCACGACGATTGAATTAGTAGATAACTCGTTTCCACATTGCAATATAGTAAAACTAGAATTCAAAATCACGTCCCACCGACAGTAAATAATTTGACGCCTGCAGATCACAAAAAAGAATTGATTTCAATCTAAATCAAAAAAAATAAAATAAAATAGTATTTTATAAATAATTTATTATAAGAATAATTATTTGTAAACTGCTGAAACTTTTTTTGTCTATATCTGGTAATAATGCTGCACCTTCAGTATGTCAGCATTCGAAAGTTGAGAGAACTGAAAAAGTCACCGTGGTGTTGGTTTGGTAGCCGTTGCACAGCAACATTGAATTTAGGACTTAGCTCTAACGTCGATGTCGATGTCGATGTTGCTGTGGTAATGTAACTTCAGCCATTTAAAAGCAGGGGCTCTAAAAAGTGCGCTGTGGCTGTCAAAGTTGCTGTTGCTGTTGCTGTGCCAATCTGTTTCTCGCATGATCGTGAGATACCTACTTCCTGGCAATGTCCAAACATAAATCGAAACTATGTAAGTAGGTATGCAATTTGAACTTTCAAACAATCTCTGTACTTATCTACAATTCCAACGAATAAGTCTTGTCGTATCTACCTACTTATATACATATTATAATACCTAAATACCCCTTCCATAATATATGTACATACTACATAGGTATATTCAAATTTAATCGGGGTATCCTACGTAATCCCAGCCAACACCAATCAAACTTCTTATTTTTATTAAATCATTTCCGTTTGTTATATCTACATACCTATACTTATAGTCGTACTTCCCTCCCCCATCATACCATCCAAATGAAGTGTAACATATCGTAACGGTGCAGTACGGTCGATGCACAAATCACAGGTATAGGTTTTCGCAGGACACTCCTTTATTGTCACGGTTTGTCGCACATGTGGAGCGTCATATTTTTTGCTAATGATTCTCTGTATGTTCGTTTCATTCGTTCTTCTTCAAGAACGATACGCGCATTCGATCACTTTCGCAGGTAAACATCACACCGACACGATCCGTATTACAGGTCAATAATGTATGTGGCCTACATTTCTTTGCTTGGTCATACTCATACGCATACCTCATAGGTTCGGTGTAAGGATGGCGGAACAAAAGCAACCCTTTGATGATAATGCACATCTTTGAAATTAAATTTGCCTTCCATTTCTTTGCAAAGAGCGTCAGATTTAGCAATAAAACTAGTTTTTTTTTAATATAAAGACGACGGGAGTGTACCTACGTATTGTAAAAAGTTTTTTTTCTGTTTGCCTAACATTGGTTGCGTGAACATATTCAAACATCGCATCGGTTTAAATTGCAAATAACATGTGCATCAGATCAGAGTAGTGGTAGCTAGCTTCTATTTGATTATTATACATTGAAGGATGTAGGTAGGTAGGTTCATATGTAGTACAAATATGATAAATAATTGGATTAGGTACATGGCTTTAAGTCTTTAATTTTGGAAATATCGGGCCGATTAAATGGGTTTTGGATATATGTATAGTCTAATATATTATTGTTTATATATCCCTAGTAATGAAAACATCAGACCACTTAAATAGGTATGGGTCCCTTAAATTGCTAATAAAAGTTGTCTAATTGTGCGGGCTAGCTTCTCTTTAATAACATGCATTAAGAAGGGTGCATATGGTAGACACGTGTAATTTCATCGTTTGTAGTTGCACCGTTACCGAAACATACTATTGACAAAATGAGGCTTCGCTTTAGTTGCCTAAATTGGGAAAGAATATTACCTGTTAGCGGGAAATAATTTTTGGTGATTTTATTAAAGAGAGAGGGGTAGGTGCAATAGAAAACAGACGATTTTTCCATTTATGATCATTTGGCATTAGAAATATCGTACCTCTTAAATATGAGTGTTTATACACATTTCAAGCTTCCCTTAAATTGCGAATAAAAGTTGTCCAGTAGTGCGGGTGATGTTTAAAGTACATGTCATCGATTAAGATAGATGTACATAATAGATGTGTGAAATTTGGTCGTTTGTAGTTACACAGTTTTTGAGAAATTCAACCGCTTAAATGACCTATGTGAAGTTGGCCCGCACTTTTCCAAAAAAGGTTTAGACTTTTACAGTTCGATAGGCAATCGTTTGTAGTTGTTTGTAGTGAATTTTTTTTCGTTTGTAGTTCCGCCGTTAGAGAGATATAGCCCTTTGAAAAATGTATGGGAAAAGTTTGATTGTGTGTCATTCGATGTAGTTTCGTTCAAAAAGGTTTGTAGTGAAAAGCTTTTCGTTTGTAGTTCAACCGTTCGAAAGTTATGACCATTAGAAAAAATTAGAAATTTTTGAAAAAAAATTGAAATGTTTATATTTCGATAGGCAATCGTTTGTAGTTGTTTGTAGTGAAAAGCTTTTCTTTCTGAAAATTCGTATTTAAGAGATATTAAGACATTTGTGTTTGTACCTATAACTTCGAATTTCCAACACGGAAAAATTAATTGAGCATACCGGTTCATAAAGCACATCCCCCTCTTTCTAATGAAATCAAAAACGCATTTTTCAGCAATTGGATAATGATTTATTATCGATTTAAGCAATTAAATAATGATTTATTCTCAATTTAAGCGAAAGGTTCGCGCAACCCGATTTAAGGGGGTGAATATTTTTATTACTGGACAACTACAAACGACAAAAATAATAGTTTTGGTAGAAGGCATATATGTTCTATGTAATAAAATCAAAATTATAAAATTTGTTGCAGCGGTAAGCAAATTATATGCAGTTTAAGCAGACAACATCAAATCGCCGTTATCTCCAAAACTATACCAAATAAAATTATGAAATCTTCTTTTTTCAAAAGTGCACCACCCTACCAATCTAACAAAATACTAATTGTGCCCATCGCCCAAACGGTTAATGATTTATTTGAGATTTAAGCGAAATTTTAGCAAAAAAGTGCGGATATCCATTTAAGCGGTTGAATTTCTCAAAAACTGTGTAACTACAAACGACCAAATTTCACACATCTATTATGTACATCCGTCACAATCGATGTAATGTACTTTAAACATCACCCGCACTACTGGGCAGCTTTTATGGGCGTTTGTGAAGTTGGCCCGCACTTTTGAAAAAAAGGTTTATATGTTTACATTTCGATAGGCAATCGTTTGTAGTTGTTTGTAGTGAAAAGTTTTTCGTTTGTAGTTCAACCGTTAGAAAGTTATGACCATTTGAAAAAATTTGATTAAATTAGCCGTTATCTCCAAAACCATACCAAAAAAATTATGAAATCTTCTTTTTTCAAAAGTGCTCAACCCTACCAATCTAATAAAATACTAATTGTGTCCATCGCCCAAACGGTTATTGATTTATTTGAGATTTAAGCAAAATTTAAGCTAACAATTCTCGCGCTCATATCTCAAAAACTGTTCAACTACAAACGATGAAATTATACATTTCTATTCTCTACAATACTCTCTACCAATGATATCAAATAGAAGCTAGCCCGCACTACTGGGCAACTTTTATTAGCAATTTAAGCGCCCAGATTATTATCCCCATATTTCCAATTCGAAACAACTTCCATCAGATAAATCTATTTTTTTCTAATGAATCTATCTGTCTCTTTTTAACTAAACTATCTAAAATAATTTCCCACCAACAGGTAACGCCCTAATCCCAAATTATGTAAAATTAAATTGAGTTCTTAGACCCATTTAAGCAGTTGAATTTCTCAAAAACCGTGTAACTACAAACGATCAAATTTCACATATCTATTTTGTACATCTATCTTAATCGATGACATGTACTTTAAACATCACCCGCACTACTGGACAACTTTTATTCGCAATTTAAGGGAAGCTTGAAATGTGTATAAACACTCATATTTAAGAGGTACGATATTTCTAATGCCAAATGATCATAAATGGAAAAATCGTCTGTTTTCTATTGCACCTACCCCTCTCTCTTTAATAAAATCACCAAAAATTATTTCCCGCTAACAGGTAATATTCTTTCCCAATTTAGGCAACTAAAGCGAAGCCTCATTTTGTCAATAGTATGTTTCGGTAACGGTGCAACTACAAACGATGAAATTACACGTGTCTACCATATGCACCCTTCTTAATGCATGTTATTAAAGAGAAGCTAGCCCGCACAATTAGACAACTTTTATTAGCAATTTAAGGGACCCATACCTATTTAAGTGGTCTGATGTTTTCATTACTAGGGATATATAAACAATAATATATTAGACTATACATATATCCAAAACCCATTTAATCGGCCCGATATTTCCAAAATTAAAGACTTAAAGCCATGTACCTAATCCAATTATTTATCATATTTGTACTACATATGAACCTACCTACCTACATCCTTCAATGTATAATAATCAAATAGAAGCTAGCTACCACTACTCTGATCTGATGCACATGTTATTTGCAATTTAAACCGATGCGATGTTTGAATATGTTCACGCAACCAATGTTAGGCAAACAGAAAAAAAACTTTTTACAATACGTAGGTACACTCCCGTCGTCTTTATATTAAAAAAAAACTAGTTTTATTGCTAAATCTGACGCTCTTTGCAAAGAAATGGAAGGCAAATTTAATTTCAAAGATGTGCATTATCATCAAAGGGTTGCTTTTGTTCCGCCATCCTTACACCGAACCTATGAGGTATGCGTATGAGTATGACCAAGCAAAGAAATGTAGGCCACATACATTATTGACCTGTAATACGGATCGTGTCGGTGTGATGTTTACCTGCGAAAGTGATCGAATGCGCGTATCGTTCTTGAAGAAGAACGAATGAAACGAACATACAGAGAATCATTAGCAAAAAATATGACGCTCCACATGTGCGACAAACCGTGACAATAAAGGAGTGTCCTGCGAAAACCTATACCTGTGATTTGTGCATCGACCGTACTGCACCGTTACGATATGTTACACTTCATTTGGATGGTATGATGGGGGAGGGAAGTACGACTATAAGTATAGGTATGTAGATATAACAAACGGAAATGATTTAATAAAAATAAGAAGTTTGATTGGTGTTGGCTGGGATTACGTAGGATACCCCGATTCAATTTGAATATACCTATGTAGTATGTACATATATTATGGAAGGGGTATTTAGGTATTATAATATGTATATAAGTAGGTAGATACGACAAGACTTATTCGTTGGAATTGTAGATAAGTACAGAGATTGTTTGAAAGTTCAAATTGCATACCTACTTACATAGTTTCGATTTATGTTTGGACATTGCCAGGAAGTAGGTATCTCACGATCATGCGAGAAACAGATTGGCACAGCAACAGCAACAGCAACTTTGACAGCCACAGCGCACTTTTTAGAGCCCCTGCTTTTAAATGGCTGAAGTTACATTACCACAGCAACATCGACATCGACATCGACGTTAGAGCTAAGTCCTAAATTCAATGTTGCTGTGCAACGGCTACCAAACCAACACCACGGTGACTTTTTCAGTTCTCTCAACTTTCGAATGCTGACATACTGAAGGTGCAGCATTATTACCAGATATAGACAAAAAAAGTTTCAGCAGTTTACAAATAATTATTCTTATAATAAATTATTTATAAAATACTATTTTATTTTATTTTTTTTGATTTAGATTGAAATCAATTCTTTTTTGTGATCTGCAGGCGTCAAATTATTTACTGTCGGTGGGACGTGATTTTGAATTCTAGTTTTACTATATTGCAATGTGGAAACGAGTTATCTACTAATTCAATCGTCGTGAGTTGTATTAAAATTAATTTTTGACAAGCTATTAAAAGAAAAGTCATGTACCTAATATCATTTTTTTTTTTTCGCTTTTACCATTAATTTTGGAAGATATAAAAGGTAATGTGGCAATGCTGCGTTGCAATCAACTCTCAACAAATTTTGTTTTCCTCCCTTGACAAAGTTGCTGTCGATGTTTCCAATGTGTTTCATGCGACTTCTGCTGTTGAAGTTGCTGTTGCTGTCAAAGTTGCTGGTGCTGTGGTAATCTGTTTCTCGCACAATTGTCAAAGTTTAGGTACCAATTGGCACAACTGAGTGATAGCCTAGACGCTACTTATATAGGTAGGTACCTACTGCAAATAAATTTTTGCCATTTGTGTCGTCATTGCCTAACCTACTTGTCGGTGCTATTTGTATGACTCGTGATTGTTATGAGACTGTTATTTTTAATTGTTTATGTATATTTTCCACAAGCGATGGATATAAATTTCAAACATTGGGTGTGTTATACCTACATAGAATGAAAAAAGTGGTCGAATTTTGTTGATTAATGGAATTAAAAAATATTCAAAAGTTGTGGTTGATCAACAAACTTTACCTACGTGGAGTGAAAACATACCGGGGATTGTGTCAAACGTCCTAATATGATATGTACCTACATTTTCATCGTCAGCAGTTGCAGTTTTTGATATATTCGACCGCTTAAATGGGTCCCCGAACTCAATTTATACGTTCAAATAATTTGCGAATAAAACATGATCTCTTTGTTGAAAATATAGTTAGGTACTCTTGATTTCGTTAGAGAGAGAGAGATTTATTTTCATTACAAATAGATATATTTCAGCTTTTATAGGTACATCCTTAGTAATGAAAACATCAGACCACTTAAATAGGTATGGGTGCGATTGAATACATTTTAGGCTTCCCTTAAATTGCTAATAAAAGTTGTCTAATTGTGCGGGCTAGCTTCTCTTTAATAACATGCATTAAGAAGGGTGCATATGGTAGACACGTGTAATTTCATCGTTTGTAGTTGCACCGTTACCGAAACATACTATTGACAAAATGAGGCTTCGCTTTAGTTGCCTAAATTGGGAAAGAATATTACCTGTTAGCGGGAAATAATTTTTGGTGATTTTATTAAAGAGAGAGGGGTAGGTGCAATAGAAAACAGACGATTTTTCCATTTATGATCATTTGGCATTAGAAATATCGTACCTCTTAAATATGAGTGTTTATACACATTTCAAGCTTCCCTTAAATTGCGAATAAAAGTTGTCCAGTAGTGCGGGTGATGTTTAAAGTACATGTCATCGATTAAGATAGATGTACAAAATAGATATGTGAAATTTGATCGTTTGTAGTTACACGGTTTTTGAGAAATTCAACTGCTTAAATGGGTCTAAGAACTCAATTTAATTTTACATAATTTGGGATTAGGGCGTTACCTGTTGGTGGGAAATTATTTTAGATAGTTTAGTTAAAAAGAGACAGATAGATTCATTAGAAAAAAATAGATTTATCTGATGGAAGTTGTTTCGAATTGGAAATATGGGGATAATAATCTGGGCGCTTAAATTGCTAATAAAAGTTGCCCAGTAGTGCGGGCTAGCTTCTATTTGATATCATTGGTAGAGAGTATTGTAGAGAATAGAAATGTATAATTTCATCGTTTGTAGTTGAACAGTTTTTGAGATATGAGCGCGAGAATTGTTAGCTTAAATTTTGCTTAAATCTCAAATAAATCAATAACCGTTTGGGCGATGGACACAATTAGTATTTTATTAGATTGGTAGGGTTGAGCACTTTTGAAAAAAGAAGATTTCATAATTTTTTTGGTATGGTTTTGGAGATAACGGCTAATTTAATCAAATTTTTTCAAATGGTCATAACTTTCTAACGGTTGAACTACAAACGAAAAACTTTTCACTACAAACAACTACAAACGATTGCCTATCGAAATGTAAACATATAAACCTTTTTTTCAAAAGTGCGGGCCAACTTCACAAACGCCCATAAAAGCTGCCCAGTAGTGCGGGTGATGTTTAAAGTACATTACATCGATTGTGACGGATGTACATAATAGATGTGTGAAATTTGGTCGTTTGTAGTTACACAGTTTTTGAGAAATTCAACCGCTTAAATGGATATCCGCACTTTTTTGCTAAAATTTCGCTTAAATCTCAAATAAATCATTAACCGTTTGGGCGATGGGCACAATTAGTATTTTGTTAGATTGGTAGGGTGGTGCACTTTTGAAAAAAGAAGATTTCATAATTTTATTTGGTATAGTTTTGGAGATAACGGCGATTTGATGTTGTCTGCTTAAACTGCATATAATTTGCTTACCGCTGCAACAAATTTTATAATTTTGATTTTATTACATAGAACATATATGCCTTCTACCAAAACTATTATTTTTGTCGTTTGTAGTTGTCCAGTAATAAAAATATTCACCCCCTTAAATCGGGTTGCGCGAACCTTTCGCTTAAATTGAGAATAAATCATTATTTAATTGCTTAAATCGATAATAAATCATTATCCAATTGCTGAAAAATGCGTTTTTGATTTCATTAGAAAGAGGGGGATGTGCTTTATGAACCGGTATGCTCAATTAATTTTTCCGTGTTGGAAATTCGAAGTTATAGGTACAAACACAAATGTCTTAATATCTCTTAAATACGAATTTTCAGAAAGAAAAGCTTTTCACTACAAACAACTACAAACGATTGCCTATCGAAATATAAACATTTCAATTTTTTTTCAAAAATTTCTAATTTTTTCTAATGGTCATAACTTTCGAACGGTTGAACTACAAACGAAAAGCTTTTCACTACAAACCTTTTTGAACGAAACTACATCGAATGACACACAATCAAACTTTTCCCATACATTTTTCAAAGGGCTATATCTCTCTAACGGCGGAACTACAAACGAAAAAAAATTCACTACAAACAACTACAAACGATTGCCTATCGAACTGTAAAAGTCTAAACCTTTTTTGGAAAAGTGCGGGCCAACTTCACATAGGTCATTTAAGCGGTTGAATTTCTCAAAAACTGTGTAACTACAAACGACCAAATTTCACACATCTATTATGTACATCTATCTTAATCGATGACATGTACTTTAAACATCACCCGCACTACTGGACAACTTTTATTCGCAATTTAAGGGAAGCTTGAAATGTGTATAAACACTCATATTTAAGAGGTACGATATTTCTAATGCCAAATGATCATAAATGGAAAAATCGTCTGTTTTCTATTGCACCTACCCCTCTCTCTTTAATAAAATCACCAAAAATTATTTCCCGCTAACAGGTAATATTCTTTCCCAATTTAGGCAACTAAAGCGAAGCCTCATTTTGTCAATAGTATGTTTCGGTAACGGTGCAACTACAAACGATGAAATTACACGTGTCTACCATATGCACCCTTCTTAATGCATGTTATTAAAGAGAAGCTAGCCCGCACAATTAGACAACTTTTATTAGCAATTTAAGGGACCCATACCTATTTAAGTGGTCTGATGTTTTCATTACTAGGGATATATAAACAATAATATATTAGACTATACATATATCCAAAACCCATTTAATCGGCCCGATATTTCCAAAATTAAAGACTTAAAGCCATGTACCTAATCCAATTATTTATCATATTTGTACTACATATGAACCTACCTACCTACATCCTTCAATGTATAATAATCAAATAGAAGCTAGCTACCACTACTCTGATCTGATGCACATGTTATTTGCAATTTAAACCGATGCGATGTTTGAATATGTTCACGCAACCAATGTTAGGCAAACAGAAAAAAAACTTTTTACAATACGTAGGTACACTCCCGTCGTCTTTATATTAAAAAAAAACTAGTTTTATTGCTAAATCTGACGCTCTTTGCAAAGAAATGGAAGGCAAATTTAATTTCAAAGATGTGCATTATCATCAAAGGGTTGCTTTTGTTCCGCCATCCTTACACCGAACCTATGAGGTATGCGTATGAGTATGACCAAGCAAAGAAATGTAGGCCACATACATTATTGACCTGTAATACGGATCGTGTCGGTGTGATGTTTACCTGCGAAAGTGATCGAATGCGCGTATCGTTCTTGAAGAAGAACGAATGAAACGAACATACAGAGAATCATTAGCAAAAAATATGACGCTCCACATGTGCGACAAACCGTGACAATAAAGGAGTGTCCTGCGAAAACCTATACCTGTGATTTGTGCATCGACCGTACTGCACCGTTACGATATGTTACACTTCATTTGGATGGTATGATGGGGGAGGGAAGTACGACTATAAGTATAGGTATGTAGATATAACAAACGGAAATGATTTAATAAAAATAAGAAGTTTGATTGGTGTTGGCTGGGATTACGTAGGATACCCCGATTCAATTTGAATATACCTATGTAGTATGTACATATATTATGGAAGGGGTATTTAGGTATTATAATATGTATATAAGTAGGTAGATACGACAAGACTTATTCGTTGGAATTGTAGATAAGTACAGAGATTGTTTGAAAGTTCAAATTGCATACCTACTTACATAGTTTCGATTTATGTTTGGACATTGCCAGGAAGTAGGTATCTCACGATCATGCGAGAAACAGATTGGCACAGCAACAGCAACAGCAACTTTGACAGCCACAGCGCACTTTTTAGAGCCCCTGCTTTTAAATGGCTGAAGTTACATTACCACAGCAACATCGACATCGACATCGACGTTAGAGCTAAGTCCTAAATTCAATGTTGCTGTGCAACGGCTACCAAACCAACACCACGGTGACTTTTTCAGTTCTCTCAACTTTCGAATGCTGACATACTGAAGGTGCAGCATTATTACCAGATATAGACAAAAAAAGTTTCAGCAGTTTACAAATAATTATTCTTATAATAAATTATTTATAAAATACTATTTTATTTTATTTTTTTTGATTTAGATTGAAATCAATTCTTTTTTGTGATCTGCAGGCGTCAAATTATTTACTGTCGGTGGGACGTGATTTTGAATTCTAGTTTTACTATATTGCAATGTGGAAACGAGTTATCTACTAATTCAATCGTCGTGAGTTGTATTAAAATTAATTTTTGACAAGCTATTAAAAGAAAAGTCATGTACCTAATATCATTTTTTTTTTTTCGCTTTTACCATTAATTTTGGAAGATATAAAAGGTAATGTGGCAATGCTGCGTTGCAATCAACTCTCAACAAATTTTGTTTTCCTCCCTTGACAAAGTTGCTGTCGATGTTTCCAATGTGTTTCATGCGACTTCTGCTGTTGAAGTTGCTGTTGCTGTCAAAGTTGCTGGTGCTGTGGTAATCTGTTTCTCGCACAATTGTCAAAGTTTAGGTACCAATTGGCACAACTGAGTGATAGCCTAGACGCTACTTATATAGGTAGGTACCTACTGCAAATAAATTTTTGCCATTTGTGTCGTCATTGCCTAACCTACTTGTCGGTGCTATTTGTATGACTCGTGATTGTTATGAGACTGTTATTTTTAATTGTTTATGTATATTTTCCACAAGCGATGGATATAAATTTCAAACATTGGGTGTGTTATACCTACATAGAATGAAAAAAGTGGTCGAATTTTGTTGATTAATGGAATTAAAAAATATTCAAAAGTTGTGGTTGATCAACAAACTTTACCTACGTGGAGTGAAAACATACCGGGGATTGTGTCAAACGTCCTAATATGATATGTACCTACATTTTCATCGTCAGCAGTTGCAGTTTTTGATATATTCGACCGCTTAAATGGGTCCCCGAACTCAATTTATACGTTCAAATAATTTGCGAATAAAACATGATCTCTTTGTTGAAAATATAGTTAGGTACTCTTGATTTCGTTAGAGAGAGAGAGATTTATTTTCATTACAAATAGATATATTTCAGCTTTTATAGGTACATCCTTAGTAATGAAAACATCAGACCACTTAAATAGGTATGGGTGCGATTGAATACATTTTAGGCTTCCCTTAAATTGCTAATAAAAGTTGTCTAATTGTGCGGGCTAGCTTCTCTTTAATAACATGCATTAAGAAGGGTGCATATGGTAGACACGTGTAATTTCATCGTTTGTAGTTGCACCGTTACCGAAACATACTATTGACAAAATGAGGCTTCGCTTTAGTTGCCTAAATTGGGAAAGAATATTACCTGTTAGCGGGAAATAATTTTTGGTGATTTTATTAAAGAGAGAGGGGTAGGTGCAATAGAAAACAGACGATTTTTCCATTTATGATCATTTGGCATTAGAAATATCGTACCTCTTAAATATGAGTGTTTATACACATTTCAAGCTTCCCTTAAATTGCGAATAAAAGTTGTCCAGTAGTGCGGGTGATGTTTAAAGTACATGTCATCGATTAAGATAGATGTACAAAATAGATATGTGAAATTTGATCGTTTGTAGTTACACGGTTTTTGAGAAATTCAACTGCTTAAATGGGTCTAAGAACTCAATTTAATTTTACATAATTTGGGATTAGGGCGTTACCTGTTGGTGGGAAATTATTTTAGATAGTTTAGTTAAAAAGAGACAGATAGATTCATTAGAAAAAAATAGATTTATCTGATGGAAGTTGTTTCGAATTGGAAATATGGGGATAATAATCTGGGCGCTTAAATTGCTAATAAAAGTTGCCCAGTAGTGCGGGCTAGCTTCTATTTGATATCATTGGTAGAGAGTATTGTAGAGAATAGAAATGTATAATTTCATCGTTTGTAGTTGAACAGTTTTTGAGATATGAGCGCGAGAATTGTTAGCTTAAATTTTGCTTAAATCTCAAATAAATCAATAACCGTTTGGGCGATGGACACAATTAGTATTTTATTAGATTGGTAGGGTTGAGCACTTTTGAAAAAAGAAGATTTCATAATTTTTTTGGTATGGTTTTGGAGATAACGGCTAATTTAATCAAATTTTTTCAAATGGTCATAACTTTCTAACGGTTGAACTACAAACGAAAAACTTTTCACTACAAACAACTACAAACGATTGCCTATCGAAATGTAAACATATAAACCTTTTTTTCAAAAGTGCGGGCCAACTTCACAAACGCCCATAAAAGCTGCCCAGTAGTGCGGGTGATGTTTAAAGTACATTACATCGATTGTGACGGATGTACATAATAGATGTGTGAAATTTGGTCGTTTGTAGTTACACAGTTTTTGAGAAATTCAACCGCTTAAATGGATATCCGCACTTTTTTGCTAAAATTTCGCTTAAATCTCAAATAAATCATTAACCGTTTGGGCGATGGGCACAATTAGTATTTTGTTAGATTGGTAGGGTGGTGCACTTTTGAAAAAAGAAGATTTCATAATTTTATTTGGTATAGTTTTGGAGATAACGGCGATTTGATGTTGTCTGCTTAAACTGCATATAATTTGCTTACCGCTGCAACAAATTTTATAATTTTGATTTTATTACATAGAACATATATGCCTTCTACCAAAACTATTATTTTTGTCGTTTGTAGTTGTCCAGTAATAAAAATATTCACCCCCTTAAATCGGGTTGCGCGAACCTTTCGCTTAAATTGAGAATAAATCATTATTTAATTGCTTAAATCGATAATAAATCATTATCCAATTGCTGAAAAATGCGTTTTTGATTTCATTAGAAAGAGGGGGATGTGCTTTATGAACCGGTATGCTCAATTAATTTTTCCGTGTTGGAAATTCGAAGTTATAGGTACAAACACAAATGTCTTAATATCTCTTAAATACGAATTTTCAGAAAGAAAAGCTTTTCACTACAAACAACTACAAACGATTGCCTATCGAAATATAAACATTTCAATTTTTTTTCAAAAATTTCTAATTTTTTCTAATGGTCATAACTTTCGAACGGTTGAACTACAAACGAAAAGCTTTTCACTACAAACCTTTTTGAACGAAACTACATCGAATGACACACAATCAAACTTTTCCCATACATTTTTCAAAGGGCTATATCTCTCTAACGGCGGAACTACAAACGAAAAAAAATTCACTACAAACAACTACAAACGATTGCCTATCGAACTGTAAAAGTCTAAACCTTTTTTGGAAAAGTGCGGGCCAACTTCACATAGGTCATTTAAGCGGTTGAATTTCTCAAAAACTGTGTAACTACAAACGACCAAATTTCACACATCTATTATGTACATCTATCTTAATCGATGACATGTACTTTAAACATCACCCGCACTACTGGACAACTTTTATTCGCAATTTAAGGGAAGCTTGAAATGTGTATAAACACTCATATTTAAGAGGTACGATATTTCTAATGCCAAATGATCATAAATGGAAAAATCGTCTGTTTTCTATTGCACCTACCCCTCTCTCTTTAATAAAATCACCAAAAATTATTTCCCGCTAACAGGTAATATTCTTTCCCAATTTAGGCAACTAAAGCGAAGCCTCATTTTGTCAATAGTATGTTTCGGTAACGGTGCAACTACAAACGATGAAATTACACGTGTCTACCATATGCACCCTTCTTAATGCATGTTATTAAAGAGAAGCTAGCCCGCACAATTAGACAACTTTTATTAGCAATTTAAGGGACCCATACCTATTTAAGTGGTCTGATGTTTTCATTACTAGGGATATATAAACAATAATATATTAGACTATACATATATCCAAAACCCATTTAATCGGCCCGATATTTCCAAAATTAAAGACTTAAAGCCATGTACCTAATCCAATTATTTATCATATTTGTACTACATATGAACCTACCTACCTACATCCTTCAATGTATAATAATCAAATAGAAGCTAGCTACCACTACTCTGATCTGATGCACATGTTATTTGCAATTTAAACCGATGCGATGTTTGAATATGTTCACGCAACCAATGTTAGGCAAACAGAAAAAAAACTTTTTACAATACGTAGGTACACTCCCGTCGTCTTTATATTAAAAAAAAACTAGTTTTATTGCTAAATCTGACGCTCTTTGCAAAGAAATGGAAGGCAAATTTAATTTCAAAGATGTGCATTATCATCAAAGGGTTGCTTTTGTTCCGCCATCCTTACACCGAACCTATGAGGTATGCGTATGAGTATGACCAAGCAAAGAAATGTAGGCCACATACATTATTGACCTGTAATACGGATCGTGTCGGTGTGATGTTTACCTGCGAAAGTGATCGAATGCGCGTATCGTTCTTGAAGAAGAACGAATGAAACGAACATACAGAGAATCATTAGCAAAAAATATGACGCTCCACATGTGCGACAAACCGTGACAATAAAGGAGTGTCCTGCGAAAACCTATACCTGTGATTTGTGCATCGACCGTACTGCACCGTTACGATATGTTACACTTCATTTGGATGGTATGATGGGGGAGGGAAGTACGACTATAAGTATAGGTATGTAGATATAACAAACGGAAATGATTTAATAAAAATAAGAAGTTTGATTGGTGTTGGCTGGGATTACGTAGGATACCCCGATTCAATTTGAATATACCTATGTAGTATGTACATATATTATGGAAGGGGTATTTAGGTATTATAATATGTATATAAGTAGGTAGATACGACAAGACTTATTCGTTGGAATTGTAGATAAGTACAGAGATTGTTTGAAAGTTCAAATTGCATACCTACTTACATAGTTTCGATTTATGTTTGGACATTGCCAGGAAGTAGGTATCTCACGATCATGCGAGAAACAGATTGGCACAGCAACAGCAACAGCAACTTTGACAGCCACAGCGCACTTTTTAGAGCCCCTGCTTTTAAATGGCTGAAGTTACATTACCACAGCAACATCGACATCGACATCGACGTTAGAGCTAAGTCCTAAATTCAATGTTGCTGTGCAACGGCTACCAAACCAACACCACGGTGACTTTTTCAGTTCTCTCAACTTTCGAATGCTGACATACTGAAGGTGCAGCATTATTACCAGATATAGACAAAAAAAGTTTCAGCAGTTTACAAATAATTATTCTTATAATAAATTATTTATAAAATACTATTTTATTTTATTTTTTTTGATTTAGATTGAAATCAATTCTTTTTTGTGATCTGCAGGCGTCAAATTATTTACTGTCGGTGGGACGTGATTTTGAATTCTAGTTTTACTATATTGCAATGTGGAAACGAGTTATCTACTAATTCAATCGTCGTGAGTTGTATTAAAATTAATTTTTGACAAGCTATTAAAAGAAAAGTCATGTACCTAATATCATTTTTTTTTTTTCGCTTTTACCATTAATTTTGGAAGATATAAAAGGTAATGTGGCAATGCTGCGTTGCAATCAACTCTCAACAAATTTTGTTTTCCTCCCTTGACAAAGTTGCTGTCGATGTTTCCAATGTGTTTCATGCGACTTCTGCTGTTGAAGTTGCTGTTGCTGTCAAAGTTGCTGGTGCTGTGGTAATCTGTTTCTCGCACAATTGTCAAAGTTTAGGTACCAATTGGCACAACTGAGTGATAGCCTAGACGCTACTTATATAGGTAGGTACCTACTGCAAATAAATTTTTGCCATTTGTGTCGTCATTGCCTAACCTACTTGTCGGTGCTATTTGTATGACTCGTGATTGTTATGAGACTGTTATTTTTAATTGTTTATGTATATTTTCCACAAGCGATGGATATAAATTTCAAACATTGGGTGTGTTATACCTACATAGAATGAAAAAAGTGGTCGAATTTTGTTGATTAATGGAATTAAAAAATATTCAAAAGTTGTGGTTGATCAACAAACTTTACCTACGTGGAGTGAAAACATACCGGGGATTGTGTCAAACGTCCTAATATGATATGTACCTACATTTTCATCGTCAGCAGTTGCAGTTTTTGATATATTCGACCGCTTAAATGGGTCCCCGAACTCAATTTATACGTTCAAATAATTTGCGAATAAAACATGATCTCTTTGTTGAAAATATAGTTAGGTACTCTTGATTTCGTTAGAGAGAGAGAGATTTATTTTCATTACAAATAGATATATTTCAGCTTTTATAGGTACATCCTTAGTAATGAAAACATCAGACCACTTAAATAGGTATGGGTGCGATTGAATACATTTTAGGCTTCCCTTAAATTGCTAATAAAAGTTGTCTAATTGTGCGGGCTAGCTTCTCTTTAATAACATGCATTAAGAAGGGTGCATATGGTAGACACGTGTAATTTCATCGTTTGTAGTTGCACCGTTACCGAAACATACTATTGACAAAATGAGGCTTCGCTTTAGTTGCCTAAATTGGGAAAGAATATTACCTGTTAGCGGGAAATAATTTTTGGTGATTTTATTAAAGAGAGAGGGGTAGGTGCAATAGAAAACAGACGATTTTTCCATTTATGATCATTTGGCATTAGAAATATCGTACCTCTTAAATATGAGTGTTTATACACATTTCAAGCTTCCCTTAAATTGCGAATAAAAGTTGTCCAGTAGTGCGGGTGATGTTTAAAGTACATGTCATCGATTAAGATAGATGTACAAAATAGATATGTGAAATTTGATCGTTTGTAGTTACACGGTTTTTGAGAAATTCAACTGCTTAAATGGGTCTAAGAACTCAATTTAATTTTACATAATTTGGGATTAGGGCGTTACCTGTTGGTGGGAAATTATTTTAGATAGTTTAGTTAAAAAGAGACAGATAGATTCATTAGAAAAAAATAGATTTATCTGATGGAAGTTGTTTCGAATTGGAAATATGGGGATAATAATCTGGGCGCTTAAATTGCTAATAAAAGTTGCCCAGTAGTGCGGGCTAGCTTCTATTTGATATCATTGGTAGAGAGTATTGTAGAGAATAGAAATGTATAATTTCATCGTTTGTAGTTGAACAGTTTTTGAGATATGAGCGCGAGAATTGTTAGCTTAAATTTTGCTTAAATCTCAAATAAATCAATAACCGTTTGGGCGATGGACACAATTAGTATTTTATTAGATTGGTAGGGTTGAGCACTTTTGAAAAAAGAAGATTTCATAATTTTTTTGGTATGGTTTTGGAGATAACGGCTAATTTAATCAAATTTTTTCAAATGGTCATAACTTTCTAACGGTTGAACTACAAACGAAAAACTTTTCACTACAAACAACTACAAACGATTGCCTATCGAAATGTAAACATATAAACCTTTTTTTCAAAAGTGCGGGCCAACTTCACAAACGCCCATAAAAGCTGCCCAGTAGTGCGGGTGATGTTTAAAGTACATTACATCGATTGTGACGGATGTACATAATAGATGTGTGAAATTTGGTCGTTTGTAGTTACACAGTTTTTGAGAAATTCAACCGCTTAAATGGATATCCGCACTTTTTTGCTAAAAATTCGCTTAAATCTCAAATAAATCATTAACCGTTTGGGCGATGGGCACAATTAGTATTTTGTTAGATTGGTAGGGTGGTGCACTTTTGAAAAAAGAAGATTTCATAATTTTATTTGGTATAGTTTTGGAGATAACGGCGATTTGATGTTGTCTGCTTAAACTGCATATAATTTGCTTACCGCTGCAACAAATTTTATAATTTTGATTTTATTACATAGAACATATATGCCTTCTACCAAAACTATTATTTTTGTCGTTTGTAGTTGTCCAGTAATAAAAATATTCACCCCCTTAAATCGGGTTGCGCGAACCTTTCGCTTAAATTGAGAATAAATCATTATTTAATTGCTTGAATCGATAATAAATCATTATCCAATTGCTGAAAAATGCGTTTTTGATTTCATTAGAAAGAGGGGGATGTGCTTTATGAACCAGTATGCTCAATTAATTTTTCCGTGTTGGAAATTCGAAGTTATAGGTACAAACACAAATGTCTTAATATCTCTTAAATACGAATTTTCAGAAAGAAAAGCTTTTCACTACAAACAACTACAAACGATTGCCTATCGAAATATAAACATTTAAATTTTTTTTCAAAAATTTCTAATTTTTTCTAATGGTCATAACTTTCTAACGGTTGAACTACAAACGAAAAGCTTTTCACTACAAACCTTTTTAAACGAAACTACATCGAATGACACACAATCAAACTTTTCCCATACATTTTTCACATGGCTATATCTCTCTAACGGCGGAACTACAAACGAAAAAAAATTCACTACAAACAACTACAAACGATTGCCTATCGAACTGTAAAAGTCTAAACCTTTTTTGGAAAAGTGCGGGCCAACTTCACATAGGTCATTTTTGAGTATAGGGGAACAATTTTTCCATATGAAAAGGTCAAAAATGTTTCGAGCGGTTTGAATACTTTTTTTTAGCTACTATATTGTAGTATACACGTGTGCGGTCAATTGTAGGATGTGTGGGCATTTGATGGAGTTTAGGGAATGTTTGCTAAAGAGAAAATGTACAAGCAACACATTCACATTATGGAAGGTGTGCAAATAGTTTAACCAAGCTTGTGGGGCTGTCCCGTATTGGGTTGCCGATGAACTGTATAACTTTGTGCTAAAGTTTGTCTTTAGTTTGGAGATCACTGTTGGATATATTTATTTTTACAGTATGAACGAATATGACTGTCGTTAGGTGTAATTCAAGGTATATTCCGGTTAGCTGCGTCAACTTTAGTTGGGCTCAAGCACTTCTACAGTATACGGCATGTAGCTCTAACGTCAACAGAGAGTGCACGAAGAAAGCTTGTACACGGTATGTAGCCATTGGGACAATTCGCTGACGTAAAAATGACGTCAGTGCTACATACGTATGTGGCTTGCTACATGCCGTGTACTAGCAACTTTGGTGGTTGGTGATGAAATCTTTTTTTTCCAAAATCCCCTTTCCAAAATCCCTTGTACTGAAATCCCTTCCTCTAAAAGACCCTAAGAGAAAATCCCCAGGGACAAAATCTCCCATTTTTAGATTTGGTGTTATTAATTCTGTCGCATGGGGGCATGCTGCCCCCCACAACCCCCACGCTTGGGGTCACTGCAGGATTTGGAAAAGGTGCAAAGTTGAATGCAAGGTTTAGCTTGCTTGTGGGAGATTTTGGCATAGGGTATATAAGGTATTTTGGAAAAGGGGATAACGTAGGGATCCCATTATGGCAGCTTTGTGTATTGTATATTCTTGAACAAGGCCCGGTGGGAAGACAGCATTGATGGTAATTCCCAGTAGGAAGCTATCATTTCGAATATGAAAATAAGGTTCTTACGGACTAATGCCCAGTTGTACAGTCAGAGTTTAAACTGAAGTTTAACTAAACCTGACCGAGAGTTTAAACTTTTGGTTTAACTCGTTCAGTTTCACAGTACAAAATAATCTGACAGTTAACTAAACGCAGTTGTGGAAGCGCAGAACAATTTCCCTTAAGGGGATATTTTTCTACCAGCGCACTTTTGACCAAGTAAATGGTTATTGCTTTTCTCTACTTTATCTATTTTACCATTTGTAAATAAAAGAAAATGTGTGCAATATTATTAAATTGTGTATTTTGGTATTAACGAAGTAAATTGATTTATTTTCGACACATGTTTGAACTGTCATCTACTTTCACCAATTAATTATTGCAGTAATTATTATTTCTTTTTTATTTCAATAATAATACATATCTAGTTGTTGAAATGTATGTGGCATTCAGACGGATGCGATCACAGGTACTGCTTCTTGTAACTCGCTGGGTTTTTACCACATCCAATCACCCGTCGCCAGTAAAATATTGAAAGGATTTTATGAGCCTCTAATTAGGGTCATTGTCTGGTAATAGGTAGGCGCAAAGTTTTTTGCTGGTGTTTCTACGAAAATCTGCGCTATCTTGTTCTGGTTTTACTTTTTTTTTAAACAAAAAATGTAGGTAATCCAGATCTGTATGCAAAAATGG
Source organism: Cheilosia soror (assembly GCA_949372485.1). Classification (NCBI taxonomy): domain Eukaryota; kingdom Metazoa; phylum Arthropoda; class Insecta; order Diptera; family Syrphidae; genus Cheilosia; species Cheilosia soror. Next base: position 101,393,725 of record OX443563.1, read on the forward strand.
TATGAACTCCGAAACCTTTGAACTGAACTGAACTGAAGGCATTGTCCCGAGAAGTGTGTTCAAAATCGGACAAACAAATTGCATTATGTTTGGGCTAAGATCTACCTGATGTTCACTTGAAAAACGGCGTTTTCATTGAAAAGTACATTATATTGGTTAAAAATCTATTGAAATTTTCTGATGATATTTTTTAACAGTGGGTTTACCGCAGTAATGCTGAAACTAATCATAGCTCTACTTTTCACTCATATAAATTCAAGAAGTGCAGCACCCAAACAATTTATCTTTTTTATTCTCTCTCTCTATTTCCCGTGTATGAAATAGCAGCTGTCAAAATAAACCTCAAAATGCGAAACCAAAGTTTAAACGGCAGAATGCAGGCGTTTAACTTAAACCGAGAGTTGAACTCCACTTTGGGTTTAAACGAACACAGTGAAACCAAAAAATTTGTTGAACGAAGGTTTAAACCAAAATGAGAGTTTAAACTCTGACTGTGCAACTGGGCATAAGGGTTCTTTAAAAATACCATTCTCCTCAATAAACAACGAGTGATGGTCTGACCAATTGATGTATGTATTTTCTTTCATACTGCATGGTTCTGGGATTGAATTAGCTTTACATGGGACTTAGCGGCACTCGCCTTGAATGTGGATCTTCTTAAGAATGCCAATGTCGCTGTATAAAGATCGCTTAAAATTCGTCGGTCAATATCCATCTAATACAGTCAATTTAGATTCAGAAATTTTTGTTCGTTTTTTGAAAAAATGTTAGTGAAAAGGTCAAATCAGTTGAATTGGGTTACTCGTTCTCGACAATGGCATTGACTTAGGAATAGGATATAGGCACATGAAACATCTCTTGGCTTACAGGAATAGATCTGGAGCTCGTTGGAGAGACTGATATCTGTCAAATATCGACTAGATGTAGTTGGTGTCTCCTAAACAAAACCCACCCTTGCGGATGTGTGAAAACTCTTTCTGTAGCAATTTCAATATTTGCTCAGGTGGTAACGGCGATACTCACAAGTCCCTGGTTGGGGGTCAGTTTATTGGACTGGATACCATCAGATGAAGTTGATGTAGCCCTGAAAAGTTGCAGTTATGGACTTATATCCCGATGGGTGACTTGAATGCTTAGGTCGCTAGACGTAACGATATGGGGCAGCGCGTGATTCGGAGGAACATTGATCTCTATCAGAACGTGGACAGAGAGAAGATGTCGGACTTTCCATGTCTATTGTGCTTGTGCATACCCTCTTTACACACCAGGATATGCATAAATGTACATTTTATTGTAAAAGTTTCCAGCAGAAGTTGGTGATAGATTTCTTTGTGGTTCCGTTTTCTAATAATAGAATGGTTTGTGATGTATACGAATGTTAAAAAGGTTCAACTGTCACCTTATTATAACATGGTATTGTGGAAATTGTGTATCAAAGATCAAATCCTTGCCCAGCTAAGGCTAAAATCAAGTATGGTTACACGAATAACAGTGAGAGTAGTGATACAAAATGATGAGATACGGGAGAAATTTTCTAAAAGGTTTAAACAAATTCCAAATGTTTTATTAAATGTTGATGATGAGATTAGTATTCCGGTTGTTTTTAGCAGCACTTGTTTAATCCGTAGCTGGATGTTAAACCCCAGCCTAGTCTAAGAACGAAAACCCTTTTCATTTCCTCATCTCTGATTATTTTGCCATTCCTGGACCTGGGCCCTCTCAGATAAAATTTCAGGGCGCACTCGATAGACTTGCCGGTGTCTATGTTAAAGCTGTTATGAGGGTGTGACTCGCAGAGACTGTTGTATTGAAGGTGTGACTCGCAGAACTTATAAGGAGCACCCGAATACGTGAGGTAATCAATGTCGAGCAGATATACTCTTCTGGTTTGTTACCAATACCAATACATTAATTGAAAAATCATATAAATAAAAATAAATAAATAGGTGGCGCAACAGGCGGGTGACACCCAAGGCCTAGCTTCTCGCAACCATTCGTTTTGTGTGAGTTTCTATTTTTGGGACGAATGGAAGGGACCTACAATTTTATGCCGAGTCCGAACGGCTAAATTGAGAAGCTTTTTCATGACAGTCATACTCTCGGATGTTTGTCAGACGTTCGCGAGAGGTGGCGCAGTAGAAAAAAACTTTAAGATGTAATTTGTGTTTTTCCGGGGATCGAACCTGGGATCCCTCGCACAGTAGTCCAACACACTAACCACTGCGCTACTGCGCCCAATCATATCAAAAAATCATATAGTCTCGGTGAAAATCGAGCAAACAGTGCGTCTAGATCAGATGTGGTGGTCTTCTACTGATGAGCCCACCCACCACACGGGGCGAAACGCATTACTGGAGTCGAGGCCAACACAAATTGTGACTCAATACATGCTAAGTAATCCATTGCCTAGTAGACATTCTCTACGTAGGCCCATACTGCGGAGACTTGACTTGATCAACCTACATCCGAAACTCTTGTTGCCAATCGTTATCCCTCGTGCCGGATCTCAAATATTAATTGTTTTTACCTCTGACGACAGAACCTGTTTCAATAGCAGTTTTCGTGTTCGCTTGTCAATTGCTATAACAAACTATTTTTTATTTCAGAATTCCTACTTATTTAATGGAATCATCATATTGAAGTCACGGTGAGGCTTATATCCTTTGTAGTTAATTAAAAAGAGCGTTCAACGCAGTTCATGTCTTCTTATTGGATGTCACCCCATCTGAACTTTGACATACCACGTAGTCCTTTCCGAGTAGGGATGAATGGAATATAAATAACCCACAAAAAGGAAATCGATATCCATCTACACAAATTGATCAAAGATGACAGTATATTCTTAGATACTTAGGCTTACTGAAAGCAGCAGTGTCTTCCAAGAAGAGGTTCTGGCAATCGCGGAATGGTGTCATTGTGGGCATTTTAGTCTTTCAGACTACTTACTCAATGCCTGATTCGTTGACTCCGAGTTATTCCGGTTGTATTAAAAAAACAAACTGTGATATTCCGAGCATAAGACTGACTGCAAATGAAATCGTGCAATATATAAAGACTTTAGATGATTACTGTGTCAGGAACACACAGTCCTGATGGTGTTCCGAGTTTATTTGTCAAATCATTTGTAAATTTCATCTGTAAACTGTAACATATTTATTCAACTTGTCGCTGTCCAGTGGAGTATTTCCGATTATGTGGAAATCGTCATTTATCAGTCCTCTATATAAAAATGGTAAAAAACATTTTCATTCATTCATTTTCAATGGTCCGCTTGTCCATTAAGTGGGTCGCGGGTGTAGGTTGCTCAAGTGGACCCCCCATAGCTCCCGATTAACCGCCATCGACTGTAAATCATCAAGGGCAATCCCCATACGGGTAGAGGAGAGATTATGAATTTGATCTAACCATCTCATCCTGGGTCTACCTAGGGGACGCCTGCCCGATGGTACGGATTCCATAGCACGTCGTGGAATCCTTGTCGGGGACATGCGTTTAACATGCCCAAACCACCGAAGCATGGATCGCTCCGTCCGGAGAAGTAGCTGCTCGACATTGAGTTCCTCACGTATTCTAGTATTTCTGATGCGATCTCTACGGGTCACACCAGCAATACTACGGAGAAATCTCATTTCGGCAGCTTGTATTCGCGATCTTATTCTTTCGGTCATTACCCAAACCTCATGACCATAGGTAAGAGTTGGAACAAAAAACATCATATTGAAAATTATAGAGGAATCGCAAAACTGTCTTGTATATCTAAACTCTTTGAGAAAATTATTTGCAACTACGTGCAATTTCACTGCTCTAAAATTTTTGCTGATGAGCAGCATGGATTTTGTCCCAAAAAATCAACTGTAACTAATTTATTAGAATTTACTTCCCATGTCAATGAAAGCATGGTGAATGGGTTACAAACAAATGTTTTTTATGCTGATTTTAGTAAAGCATTTGACAAAGTTAATCATGTTATCCTGTAAAGAAAACTTGAACTGTATGGATTCCCTCAATGGATCTTGAAATGGATTTGCTCATATCTATCTGACCGTTCGCAAAATGTGAAATTGAATTACTGTTTGTCTAAAAATGTTGTCGTCTATTCTGGTGTCCCTCAACGCAGCCACTTTGGTCCACTCCTTTTCCTGTTATTTATCAACGATCTATGTCCTCTTATTACATATTCAAAGATTTTACTATTTGCGGATGACTGTAAGCTGATCTATTCATATAGTAGCCTGCAAGGTTATATATTTTTTCAGCATGACATTGACACTATACAAGAATGGTGTAAAAGGAACTATATGCAGCTTAATCTTAAGAAGTGTAAAAGCATGACCTTAACGAGACGCCAAAATCCAACTGCGTCAATTTATTTTATTAATGATGGAAGCTGTTGAAAGCGTTGATTGCTTTAATGATCTTGGTGTGGTCTTTGACAGATAGCTCAACTTCAACCTCCACTTGGATTCCTTTGTCAGCAAAGCAAGAAACTGATTGGGACTTATAAAACGTTTCTCAAAGGAATTTAAGGATCCCTATGTAACCAAAATTCTATACTGTTCTCTCGTCCGACCTGTTTTGGAATACTGTAGTCCTGTTTGGTGTCCGTCCTACGAATCTGGAATCTCAAGAATTGAAAGTATTCAAAAGCAGTTTTTTCTTTTCGCATTACGTCGTCTTCCTCCCTACATAAGTCGATTAAAGCTGCTGAATCTGCAGACTTTGGAAAAACGAAGAGAGATATCAAATGTTATATTCCTGATTCCGTTCTGACTGGTAGCGTTAACTCCACATATGTTCTCAATTTCGTAAACATCAATACCAGACCGAGGACAACAAGGAACCCAATTTTTTTTTATACCAAAGGACGTCTCGATGTAACTATGAGAGTAATGGACCTATCAATAACCTGACGAGGGATTTCAATAAGTACAATTATGTGATTGATTTCAATATCTTAAAATTTAATTTAAAAAGAATATTGAAAGAATTGTAAAACAGCATACTCTATTTTCAAAACTGCTTAACTGTGACATTTATGTATAGTAGGTAAATAAATTTCCGTCCACCCGACCTACACGAAGTGAGCATAGCGATATCCAAACTTAAGTGCAACAAAGCTGCTGGAGCGGATGGCCTCCCGGCCGAGCTTTTCAAAGCAGCGGGAGATGGCTTGGTAAGGAGCATGCACCAACTCATCTGTAAAATATGGTCGGATGAAAGCATGCCCGACGAATGGAACCTCAGCATCGTGTGCCCCATCCACAAGAAAGGAGATACTCTGAACTGCGCCAACTACAGAGGAATAAGTCTCCTGAATGTCGCGTATAAGATTTTGTCGGCTGTATTGTGTGAACGCCTAAAACCTTTCGCCAACAACCTGATCGGCCCATATCAGTGTGGTTTTAGACCAGGGAAGTCAACCATCGACCAAATTTTCACACTCCGACAGATCTTGGAAAAAACCCAGGAATTTCAGATCGATAAACACCATCTATTTATCGACTTTAAAGTCGCCTATGATAGCGTATATAGGGACGAATTATACAAAGCCATGTCAAGTTTTGGCATCCCCGCAAAGCTCGTCCGTCTGTGCAGGATGACCATGGAGAAATCTCGCTGCTCCGTTAAAGTCGGCAAGAACACCACCGATCCATTTGATGTCGAAAAAGGTTTGAGACAAGGCGATGCGCTATCATGTACTCTCTTTAACATCGTTCTTGAAGCAATTGTACGAAACTCACAAGCCAACACCAGAGGTACAATTTTTCAAAAGTCCGTTCAACTACTTGCCTATGCTGATGATATTGACATCATTGGGAGAACGCGGCGAGCTGTCAGTGGCGCATTGCAAGCATCGAAACGGAGGCGGCGAAGATGGGTCTGGCTGTTAATGAGGACAAAACGAAGTATATGCTGTCAACGAGAAAGGACTCTCAACATCGGCGACTCGGACAAAACGTCACGATGGACAGATACAACTTCGAAGTAGTTAAAGACTTTGTCTACCTGGGCTCCACTATCACTTCGCAAAATGACATCGGCGCAGAGATCAAGCGAAGAATCACTCTTGCCAATCGCTGTTTCTTCGGGCTAAGAAGGCATCTAAGAAGTAAAGCCCTCTCTCATAGAACCAAGGAGATATTATATAAGACCTTAATCATCCCGGTTCTGCTGTATGGTGCAGAAGCATGGACCCTGTCAAAAGCGGATGAAAACCTTCTGGGATGCTTTGAGAGAAAAATTCTTCGAGTGATATTCGGTCCAGTTTGTGACGATGGAGTGTGGAGAAGAAGATTCAATGACGAACTATACGGGCTATACACACACAGAAAAAAACCAATGTAAAATCAAAAAAAATAAATATAATTCAACATTTTTCAAATACGATTTTGCTTCATAGCTGTTTCTTGTTATTTTAAAATGTTTTTGCTACATCTCAAACGCAAACAATTATCATGTCAAAACAACAAGAAATGTATTTGAATTGAAAATATGCTCATGTTAAAATGAAACGACGATACCTGTTGAATCATATTGATCCTCATGTTAAAACAACATGATGATTCCTGTTGAATCATACTAATCCTCATGTTAAAACAACACGACGATTCCTTTTGAATCATATTGGTCCTCAAGTTAAATCAAAACGACGATTCCTGTTGAATCATATTGATCCTCATATTAAAACAACACGACGATTCTTGTTGAATCATATTGATGCTCCTGTTGATATAACTTGAAAAATCTACATTTTGTATTAATACGAACTTTTGGTTTATTTTTAAAAAGTTTTATTTTATTTATAATACAGATATGTATGTAAGATCACAATGATTAATAAACGAGTAAATCAATTACTAAAAATAAAAATGTAACAACATACTTTTAGAATATAAATAAGTATAAAAGTAGGATAAATAATTATGCTGATCTAGAACACTGCGTTTTTACGTACCTTAGACAGCTGCGAACCTCCAACTGCTGTTGAAAAAGTAGATGTGAACGTTGAAGTTGAGGCAAAACTTGATTGGCTTTGCAGCCAAGAAACAACTTTGTTGGCAATTGAAGAAGACAACGTTTCGTCATCAATACCGAACTGTTTTATAATAAGAGAATTAAATTATTATAATTAAAAAAAAACCCTCGAAGTACACACTTACCTCACTTTTTCTCCAACTAAATAATTTTTCCCGAAAATGTGCCCGAAGACCAATAGGTGGTATAGCTTCCTGAATATCTTCCTTAGACAAGTATTTTAAGCTCTCATAAGTACGAGCCCAAACGCAAAATAGTTGGCCTAGTATTGTACTTTTCATTGCATACATTTGTCAATGTTTTGTTACTATGCAGAATTAATAAAAAAATTAATTTCCTTTCTTTATATAATTCATAAACATGTGCTCTTTACAAAGCAGTTAATAATTTAAAAGAAAAAATGTCAGTTGCCACAAATTTGTACCGTTAACCCAATTTTCTCATAGCAAAATAGTTGGCCTGTTAGTTTTTCGCGGTAAAATAGTTGGCCCAAGCCGGATAATGTCTTTCTCTCCTGACATGTACCGTTTATTTTTGCGTTATTTAGGTATGGATGTCTCAAGTAAGTCATGCACTGTTTGCAGTTGCAATCAAAGTTCACTATGGCGCGTGGCAAGTGCTTATCGGAAGACATGCGTAACTTAATAATAAAAGAGTACAAAAAAAACGTTTCGGCATATAAAATCGCAAAAAAATTGGAAATATCAAGGTCTTCAGTGAGAAATATAATAAATTTATTCAAGAAGACAGGAAATGTGAACCCATTGAAGAAAACTGGAAGGCCATCGATAGCTTCCGATCGTAACAGAAGGGCTTTGAGAAAAATTCTCAAAAAAGATCGTCGTGCTACAACTGCAAATATCACTTTAGAGTGGAAAAATGTGATTAAAAAGCAAGTTTCAAGAGACACTTGCATTCGAGAAATGAAGAAAATGGGATACAAATTTTATAAAGTAATTTTTACCCAAATTTGTATTTGCTTGATTCTCTTAGAAAAAAATGTTTTCTAATAATCCGTCACGTAGGCAAAAGAAAAACCACTTTTAACTCCTTTGCAAAAAAAGAAGCGCTTAAGGTGGACTCGTGATCATCAAAACTGGACGTTAAGGCAATGGAGGAGTGTAATATGGAGCGATGAGTCTCGATTCGAACTTTGTGTTGGAGACTCGCGATCAAGAGTTTTAAGAATGCCAGCTGAAGCATTTCACCCAGACTGCTTTCGAAGAAAAACTAAATTTACCTCTTCAGTAATGGTATGGGGATGTATGTCAGCACAAGGAGTGGGCAACCTTCGCTTCATCGACGGCACTGTGAATGCCAATAGGTACCAAGATATCCTGGAGCACCAACTTTTACCCTCAATTCCAAGACTGCAAACAGAAGATGGCAGTTTTACATTCCAGCAAGATGGCGCATCATGTCATACAGCCAAGCGAAATATGGACTGGCTTCGAGAACACGCCATTCCAGTTTTAACGTGGCCTCCAAATAGCCCCGACCTGTCTCCAATTGAGACTTTATGGGGAAAAATGAAAAAGGAATTGAGAACAAATCCCGCTAAAAACTTAATTGAATTGAAAGACAAGATCCAAGAAGTTTGGGATGGCATAACCCCTGAGTGCTGCTTTAATTTAGTGGAAACTCTCCCAAGTCGAATTACGGCCGTTATTAAAAACAAAGGTGACGTCACTCAGTGGTAAAAGCCAGTTATTTGTACTGGGCCTACTTTTTTGCGTCGATAAAAGAGTGGGCCAACTATTTTGCGTAATATGAGTTTCAATAATTTCGTTTATTCACTTATTAAATGAACTGTTATTATTTTATAAAGAATTTTTTTAAATGTACATATGTGTCTAACACACAATATCCAAATAAATTTTGAATTAAATTGTTTACTTCGGAATGCCGATCTTTTATTCGAATTTTGTTAGAAGTAAAGTTAATGGGCCAACTATTTTGCGTTTGAGTCGTAATAGCATCCTCTATACAAGAAAAATATAATTTTGTTAATAATGCTGAAATAAAAAAAATTATACGAGAAAAACTTAACAAGATTTTATTTAACAAAACATTTGTATTTCTGTCGTTTTTTATGAGGCAGTAGTCGTTCGATATTGAACAGAAAATTGTAGGTTTGATACAAGTAAATCTTATTTTGGGTACAAATTTTCAAATATTGCCCAATGCAATATAATAATTGCTCTAATTAAAAATAAAGTGCGCGAGATTTCTTGAGATTTAAGACATGTTTGTAGTTGTTATGTATTATATTATTTAAGTGTAAACTACACAAACATGGCTTCCTCTAAGCCCCTTCCTGGATAAAAAAATTGATTGGTTATTTATTTTTTTTTTGCTTCTTAGTGCAGTATCTTTATAGGTACCTATAAGTTTTCTTTATTTCTCATAGGGAGTACACAAACGAAGTTTGAAGTCAATCTGATGAAAAATAAAAATTTTCCAATACAAACATTGACCCCACTTGTACCCCTTTCAGGGTTGAATTTCCAAAATCGAAGAAATTTCGAAAAATCCTTCCTTAGTGGTTGTATACATCATAAAGGGCACCTCTGTGCAAAATTTCAGCTTTCTAGAGCAAAGGGTTTAGGCTGGGCGTTGATGATGAGTCAGTCGGAATCTTCATTTTTATATAATATAGGTATAGAAAGATTACTTTATTTTTGAAAATGTTCGTAATAGTCCGTAATAGTATCATTATTGGCAATTTCAGTGGAAAACAGATCACAGAGTTATTTCGAAAACACACATTATTTATTCCAAGTATCTATGGATTAATAAAAATCGTTGTGTAAAACCACATTAGCTTAATTGAAAATTTTTGTAAGTCTTTTGCACCATAGTAAACTTATTTGCATATTTAGCGAAAAACTGTATATTCATGCCTTAAGAACAGATGCATAAAATTGCGATACTATTTTTTTAGTTCACTTAGGTACCTAGCATAGAGTAAGAAATTTTGAAAAAAAAACAATATATTTCTCTAACAATGTAACAATTGCATACGAGGAACTAAAAAATGTATAACCTATCTCATCAGAAACGACAGTATACAAAAGTCTGTTTTAATAGGTACCTATAATCCGATTTTGATTATAACAAAACGTTTTTCTTTAAATCATTTAATTAAAAACAATATCTACTTACTTGTTAAATAACGTCCGGCATTTAAATTATTGTTGTTTGGCTCAGCCATTTTTTCAATATAATAATATATAAATAAATCTAAACAAACGTTCACTTTTACAACGCTACGTTCCGTTCACCAATATCTACGTTCCACCGATATTGACTGTGACGATTTAATAAATGAAAATATTGAGTGAACAATAGGTAAGGTACCCAATTACACGAATTTAACGCGAATCAACGTTATTTTAACTTTAAGTAAAAGTAAACACACCAATATTTACAATGATCAATTTTATTTTAACATTTTTCCATATTGAATGTAAAGGAACCATTTTTGTTTTCAACCTTATTCCATATAAACCGAAAACAAACCGTTAGGACGTCTGGTATGGATTGTGGTCGTCATGCACAGGCACAGCTGCTGTCTGGGATTGCTATAGTATAGGTACTAATGTTGACACTGGTCGATGTTGTTTTAAGTCGATTCAATGTTAATTATATGGGAAAAGGTTGACATAAGTAGTTAAATGTTAATTTAAATATGTTCAATTTTATTTTAAAATGAACTTAATGATGATTTATTTTGTACGATATAAAATGTTAAAATAATTATCTTTCGTTTAAAACCAATAATTTAAAATATCAGTTCAAAACTAAAATAATTTCAAATCAAAGTGAAATGAATGAACTAAGATGAAATTGAACTATTTGTAATCAACAATGTTTCATTTTAATTTTACAATGCAATATTTTTCTGTGTGCAGCGACGCTGACCTGGTCAAAAAACTGAAAATACAACGGCTGAGATGGCTGGGACACGTGGAGCGTATGGACAATAACGCACCAGCCCGACGAGTCTTCGAATCCACCCCTGAGGGACAACGCAGCAGAGGAAGACCCCACCTTAGGTGGCGCGCACAATTGGAGAACGACCTCAACCAACTTGGTGTGCGTAACTGGAGGCAGCTGGCGAGGGACCGAGCTGGCTGGAGGGGCTTGTTGGTTGAGGCCGTGGTCCACCCCGGACTGTAAGCGCCACCAAAAGTAAAGTAAGTAAGGTAAATAAATAAATAAATAAAAATAAATAAATAAATAAATGCAGCGTAAAGATATTACCATTTTCATTGGCAGCTGGGCGGCTATAAAATCAGTCTCTAATATTGAAATAAAATCCAATCTAGTACACCGCGAAGGGCCCAAGGTTCTTTACTCGCAGCACTGAACGAATCTCTATACCAACCTGTTTACTTAACCTAACCTGTTGGTTTAGTTCGTTCATTTACTTTCAGCTAATTCTTACTTCAGCAACAGTTTTCTAAATCGGTCCTACGATATACCATCTTGTCTAAGCCCCACGCAATATTAATTCAATTTAATTAGTTCAAGATATGGAGAACGATTTGTGGATCTTCCATTTCTCTGTGCTGTAAAAAAACCAGTCAAAATCGTTGTATAAAAATAAACTGCTGAACTAAAACTACGAACTAGATCATTTATGTTACAAACCGCATTTTGTGAACTAGAACACAATTTCACCCAAAAAATTATAGCTGCCAGCCATCCCAGATGTATCTCCTGCTGGTTAAACTATTAAGGAATCAAGATTAAACTCACTGTATCTGTGACATGATTGACATACTGCTATAACTAAGAAGGATATAATTCCGCACATAAAATCACTCTACACCACATTCCACCACCTGCCACTGAACTGTAATAGTCCCTCAGCTATGGACACAGCATTACAGCTGTAAAATTGAAAAATCCGCCTGAGAAAATTTCGCACACTTGAGAGCTTATACTTTTCATCCAATTTTCAGGGGACAGCTCATTACTCCGCCAGAAAGCATAAATCCAAATGCCACTTGCACACGGAATACAAATGCGCAGTCAAGTCTCTATGGCACTAGACTCAATTTTGCATCTCATCGCCCCGTAGAACATAAATATAAATTGGCCAAGCGAGAGCGGGACTAGCCAGAATCGCAGAATCCATTACACCCAGATCCTCAGCCCAATCCGAAGTGTCTATGCGAGAAAATGTGCAACAGAAACAAAACAAAACCAACCGTGTCTGGCTCGAGGTGCGCCAACCTATTCTGCAATTACCCCGGCTCACATAAATCCGGTAGGAGTATAGTAATTTTCCTCGCTAACTAACTTCCAGGCTCGTTACTGGCAAGTGGAAGTCTCTGTGTACAGATCGTTTATTTGGAGCAATCTGGAGTCCACATTCGATAAATAGTGTGAACTTTGTGGCTTCAAACCCTCCGGCGAGGCGATGATTATTCCCGAGATTCAGTTATGACTTGGAGACGAGTTAATTGCCGGCGATCTCCGGTGAGAGTCTGGAAATTGAATCGAAAACGCTTTGGGCCAAGTGCACTAAATGAGCGCACTCCGCGAATGGTGGACAGGTTCTGTGTGCTGCGCATTCTAGGGGTCACGCGTCAAAGTGGAATGACTGGCCCTGGCAGTGAACTTAAGCGTCGCTCGCCAATCCTAACGTCGAGACGGAGGAGTTTTCGCTTTGTCACCGAGAAGAGGATGCATTTCAATTCATAAAAATCACACCATGAAATCGAAACCGTGAAGGAATATTTTCATTTTCCGTTGAACCGCGATGACCCGAGCTCAACCTACATACATTCACACTCTTCCAAGTATTTTCGCCAAACGAGGAGTACACTCCGTACGATATATACCATGGGCAAGAATTCTAAGGTGAGCTGGCCCTGGCCATGCCGCCGAAGGTTTGTTCGCTTAGACCGGGGAGTAGCTGGGTATGTATGTCAATTTTGTTTCTTGTTCTCGCCACAAATGTGCATTTGCGACAATCGTAGATGTGGCGGCTGGCCGGCCGGCCGGCGTTTTGTTGGTAGTACTCCAGTTGGACAAAGGCAGATCGTAGATCGCGAGTATTCCCGCGTATCGCTATCCTTGCGCTGGAGATTTATTTGCCATTTGGCTCGGTGTTTTGTTGGAATTTTCCCGTCCACCTGGGTGGAGTGGTGGAGGGACTTGTAGATTGTAGTGTCACCCTACGTATGTTTATCTGTATTGCTGCAGTTTGCATGGCAATGAGTATAATGGCTGCGCTAAGAGAGTGGAAGTAGAAGTACACAATGGTGCTGAGTTGGAGTTGTTTACCCGAATGTCTGTGATGTCAGACCGACGACGCGGAAGACCTTCTGCTTTTCGAGGAATCCATGTTAGAAGTTTTTTTTTCTCGGACTGTGGTTTGTAATGATGTATCTTAGGTGCTAAAAGATGTTGTAAGTTCTGATTTTCTTAACGGTGTTAAAGATAATGTACTTGTTTATACCGAAGGGAGTTTACAAAACTTTGCGGAACCTATATTTATCCCACTTAATTTTTTGTTAGTTTTCCATTCCCATGTATTTTAGTAGTTTTACTTTGTAAATCGAATTCTGAACCGTCAACTCTGAGCCTATGCAGCCAAAAATTTTGCCATTGAGCATATGGTATTATCATTCAATGGTCTTAACTACTTCTTCACTTCTTTAGTACAGGGACCAGCTGATCTGACGCGAGTTCTTTTAGGCTATTCCTGTCATAGGTATGCAATAGATCCTAGGATCGGTGGCTATTCTGGCTGAAGTTCATTTGTCCATTTGCTCTCTATTGCCCAGTAATCCATTAACGAAGAATTACACTTGCCAACCGCTGTATCTTTGGCATAAAAAGGCAACTGACTAAAAAGGCTTTGTTAAGAAACACCAGGGAGACTCTATATAAGACCCTTATAATAACATTCCTGCTCTATGGCGCAGAAGCATGGACTCTAGCAAAGGCCGACGAAGATCTTCTTGGTCGTTTCGAACGCAAAATTTTTCGAGTGATTTTCGGTCCCATTTACGTTGACGAGCTTTGGAGGAGGAAACTTAACAGCAAACTCTACGAAGTGTACACCTACATCGACCTTGTTAGAAAAGTACGTATCAGTCGACCAGGATGGCTAGGGCATGAAGAGCGAATGGACACCAACTCCTCGGCCCGAAGAGTCTTCGATTCCAACCCGAAGGGACAACGCAGTAGAGGAAGACCTCGCCTTGGGTGGCGCGCACAAGTGGAAGGAGACCTCAACCAACTTGGAGTGCGCAACTGGAGGCCGTTAGCCAAATATCGTGCTGACTTGTTGAGGCCCAGGTCCACCCCGGGCTGTAGCGCCAACAAAGTAAGTAAGTAATCCATTAGGCATTATTTCGACTTCTCCCCAGAAGAACTACCTCCGACAGAGCAGTGAAAGCTGACAGCTATTCTTCCAGATATTGGAAACAAGATAAGAGACAATGTTGGTGTTATTCTAATCGCTGTTTTTAATAGGAAAGCTGACAAGTTAGTAGCAACCTTTGCGGTTTTGAGTAAATTTCAGCCATTATTTTACCCAGCGACGTGTTGTCCTAGGGTATGCAGAACCAAATCCGCTTAAATTCCGATGGAAATTTTGTAGAACTGGACACGATCTCAATACCGGATCAACGAAGGAAGGAACTTGAAAATAACGTCCTGGAAGCTGGAAGAACAAAGAAACGCCGCCGGGAGAAGAATGGAAAAGTTTTTATTTCGATTTGGAAAACTTTGATCAGTAAGCAAACAAAATAATTTTAAAATATACATAACCTATTCTTAAGTTATTTGCCTCCCAAGGTCTAACCGTTAAAAACTGTGTGAAGGAAAGCTCATTAAAAACGATTTACATTATTTGTTAAACTGTTGCGCACAAATCCACCCCGTCCACTGTTGTTGCATAAGTTACGCATGCATGTAAGTCATTAATGACAAAGCCTAACGCTAACCATCGACATACACGAACAGCCCCACCCATCGCACACTTAACCACACATACTCTGTTTCTAATCTCCTTTTGCAATTAAATGGCTCATAACGCCTCATTAAGGTTGCATTATGTCCTGGAATTGCTCGGAAGCGTATACCGTCAGTCGTCCCCAATTTCTATTGGCAAGTGCAGCAAAGTCAATCGATGCGTTGTTAATGTCCTTTCATAGACTATGCTAATGCAATTGCAACTATAATGGGGTTTTGTCGATTTTCACATTATCCTTGTGGATCACCCCGAAATGTCTTAGGAAGCTTAATTGGATTCGAAAGTGGGCATTTCACGTCTCACTAACCTGAATCGACAGATAGCTGTTTAAAGGTCTGACCACCATCAGAGTCATCAACACCATACCAGCGTTGGAGCATCAGTAATCTGGGATAACCTCTCGGTGGTCCTACTGATATGAAGGAGATGCCCTGCTTGTCGACCCAGCTTAAAGATAGGTACTCTATACGTTCAGCTTTAATTAAGACAAACTGAGATGGGGCGACAAGACACATCGTCCAATGATCTAGTGCAGCACAAACAGAGCACACATACCTGCGAGTATATGCACACGAAGAAGAAACTCGACGGCGACATTATCCCAGCAATCCATCTACATGTTCCTCTTGAGTTACTCGACGGAACCGAAGAAGCCAGCAGAAGACGTATACCATTTATACGTGAAACGTGAGGTAAATCCGAAACGTTTTTCTCAGGAGTAATTATGGACTTAGTATGACAGTTGATTAACATAAACGTCCCCGAAGATTTGCCCTAAGGATACGTTGGAGCGTTGGCCTGCTTCTCCGGCTAATCCCTTGTTTTGTACCTAAACTCGGATGTTCGTCACAGTGTTGTCGTGTCTTTTCGTATCTCACGCGGATCACTCAGATGCCAACTGCAGGCTCTGGCATAACAAAGTTCCGTCTCTGGAAATTTATGGCTGTGACTTTGGATAGCAAAACTCCAGTTTGGTCTATACAATAACGACGGCCGGCGCGGCGGATGGCGGCGCGACTGCAACCTGCCTCGCGTTGCCCTGATTATAAGGTTCTGGCTCGCCTGCGAAATTATGCTTAAAAAATGTGCCGGTACTCCTAATAGCTGAGGATGCTATCGGCGGCCATAGAGGGACGCTGCTTAGATGTTGATGCTGATGACGATAATGATGACAATGACGACGACGACGATGATGATGACGACGATGGTGACGATGACCATGTGAAGAAATTTGCAAAGCGAGGGTAGCTCCTAATGATGTAGTGGTGGTGGACTTTTTCGGTTGTATATATTGTTTGAAAGTCAATGGAGGTAACGATGACGATGACGACGGACGGTGGCGTTGGTGCTGGTGGTATCTCCTCGTTATTAATCCCGACCGCTTCGCTCTGAATTAAAATGAACATTTTCCGCAACCAGGTTGGTATGGATAATTATGGAGATTCCGTGCTGATTACGGATAATAAATGACATGTAATTGGAATGGACTGAGGTGTGGGATGTGCGGCGGGGCGGTGGTAAAGTCGCGGGAACAACGCAAGTGATTATTAAAGGTAGTGACTATAATTTGCAGGTGCGGAGAGGATAGTGGTTAGCCTCGTTTGAGGAATTAATGTAGAAAGATGGTATCCTTAATGATGGCAGCGCATCGATGTAAGGAATTCAATTTTTCGGACATTGGCAGTGTTTAAATTTGGACCTGGAAAAGAAAAAAAATACTTTCTAGTCAAACGGTTGGAAAAAACAGAAAATGAAATAAATGCTTTTAGATACCAATTGTGACCAGAAAGTGCATTTGTTCCCTAGAGCACTACTAGAAGTCCTATTGCAAAGAGCCCAAAAGTAAAGAAAGTGAGTCCACTGATAAACCCAAGTGTTTCCGCAAAATACATCTATTGCTTGAGGATACAACAAATTTTCTAGTTTGCAAAACTGCCTTGAATTGAGAATAGCTTAGAATGTGATGTATTTTATACAGACTTTGCTAAAGCATTTGATCGCGTTAACAGTTCATTAATTTCCAAACTGACTACCTTAGGATTTCTCTCCAATATCCTGTGAATTTATTCCTACTTAACGGATCCTATCCAGTATGCTCGCATAAATGCGAACTCTCGTCACCAATTTATCTTACCTGTGGAGTACCTCATAAGGTAGTCATCTGGGCCCTCTGCCCTTCACTTTATTTATTAACTAGCTGTGCCCGCCCGGCTTTGCCCGTGCACAGAAATTGTATTGCTTAGATCAGGGGTTCCCAATCTTTTTCATACTGCGACTCCCTAGAGAGGTTGAAATATTTTTGCGACGCCCTTCTAAAAGCAGAGATAGTGAAGTTGATCTTATTAAATATTCACTAAAAGGTTTTACAATAAGGACGGGTAAATGTTAAAATATCGTCGTCCAATATTTATGGCAATTTTGTTTGTTGACATACCCGCATTCATCCAAAAATGCGCCTCGTCGGTAAAGATGATTTTTCGGCCAAAATTGAGGTTCTCTTCCAAAGCCCCGAAGCCAAGACAGCGAACAAACGGCTTTGTCTATGTTCATTAACTTTGAGCTCCTGGATTAGCTGGATCTTGTACTGGCGTAAGCCCAACTCCCGATGCAAAATTCGCCAAGTTGGAATCTGCGAAAGGCCAATTTCTTTGCATGTCGAATTGACTGCCTCGAGTTCTCCTGTACACTCTCATGGACCACGGCAATGTTCCCGACGAATCTAGCTGGCAACGACCTATACCAATTGAAAAACCCTTATTTAATTTTAAGTGCCAGTTAAATACGAGTGACAGCCAGGAGCAAGTCTGACTGAAAATACGGGAAACACAAATGCGCTTATTATGTGACTATTGGATTTCGCTTCTACTTAGAATTCGTAAAGAGAAGAGTAATGATTTTCCTTCGTTCGGAGTCTTACAGCAGTAAAAAAAAACTTGCGACGCCCTAAGAATATTTAGGGAACTCCTGGCTTAGATCTTAGATAATAATGTTCTTTCGTAAGATTGTTCGTAAATTTGAGGAGCTCAATCGGTTCGGCGATATTTGAGATATAAGATTTTTAATGTTTTTTTTTTGTATAGGCGGTGCCACGCCCCTTTGTCTAATTTTGTCAAATCTTCACAGCAATACTCCTCGGCCAATACCTAAGATTGTCTGTAAGTTGCAACTCAATCGATTCGGCGGTTTTCGAGATATACGATATTGAATGTTTTTTTTTGTATGGGCGGTGCCACGCCCCTTTGTACAATTTTGAGCAATTGAAGCCTATTTGATGCTCATTGTTAAGGCCTACCTTTTCCGAAAAGATCGGGTTAGTAGTTCTTACGTGATAGTGGAACAAACAAAAAATCCACAATTTTACAAGTGGGCGTCAAAAGTGAGTGAACACTAAAGCTACGATTACACGGCCATTTTTTCGAGTCATTTAACTGACGCTCTGACGTAAAAATCGCGTCACATAGCAGTCATTTAAATGGCATTCCGTGTGATCGCCATTTTTGGGATACCATTTTCAGCGTCATTTAAATGACTAGGAAACTGGCGGAGCAAATGGCATGAAATTTGTGCCATTTAAATGGCGGAAAAAAATGGCCGTGTGATCGCTCTTCAATGGCGCCTAGGACAAATGACTAAACTTTTTAGCTGTTGCGCCATTTAAATGTCAGCCTCCAAAAAATGGCAGGGCTCGAAATTCATGCTATGCCATTTTTTTACGCAAATGGCAAATGACAAAGCATTTAATACGATATCTGTGCTGATATCTTTTGGATTTTTGACTCGTGGCGAAATGTGTAGATTAGATTAGATATTAAGTCGGGAGAGCCTTTATTGGGCTCTGGCACTGCGGCCTCTCTAAAGGGCCATATTGTGCCTTCCCTGGTAGGTTCCCAGAGCAATGTTTTTACTCCGGAGACAGTCAGGAAGAAAAGTATTTATCTTCTCTGGGGGTATTCCAGCAAGATTTGCTGAGTTAACGAGTTCTTCGCCAAGGACATTCTTTCTAAGGCAAAAGAGAGCCGGACATTCCGTGAGAATGTGTCGGGGTAGGTTTACTCTTCGGGTCAAGGCGGAGGGCGAGCGTAACAGTCTGCCCCCTGTCTATTGCCTCTGACGCGGCCATCACTAAGTAGGGAGACTGGTGCGTGGCAGAGGTGGGTAATTGAACCTGTCTGCTTTGCTGCTTGATCAAAAGGCTGTGAATTGATGATTGTCTGTTGGAAAAAAGGATGGGGACATAACCTCAACAAATAATCGAATTGATTGGCTGACATACGAAGGACATTGCGATATTGTTCAGGTTCTTCTTCGCGCAATTCGAGTAGTAATCCAGCGCAAAATCCAATCTTCTCGCGACGGCTCAACCACTTCTTTTGCCAAATACTCCGCTTTCGTCGCGTTGGCTCGTAATCAAGAACGTCTTCTTCCAGCACACACGCTGCTAAATACGCTGTCTCCGCAATTTCCACCATCATCCCAAAAGTTATTTTTGACATTTTTTATTCTGATAATAATTTTTTTTCCTATTTAATTTAATTAAAAAATTCGCACGTATGCGTCGTGGGCCGTGGCCGAGAGAAAAACTCTAAATGACAGTAGCTATATTTTTCTCATAGGTCATTGCCGTCTGATCACAAAACAGATAACTGACGCGAAATCGAAATCGAAAAGACACCTTACATTGCTGTACTTAGTTTTCCCGTCTTTCGAAGAAAGATGAGAAGGAGCTTCAGTGATGAAGAGCTTAGATGTTCGGCACTCACCACGTCAGCCCCAAAGATCCGCCACCTGATGCGAGCAAAGGCAGGACAACTACAGAGGAAGTGCTCCGCTGTATCGTCATCCTCTCCACTAGCAGGACAGATGGTGGTGTTGCTCAAGCCCAACACATTTAAGTGTTTGGCAAAAGCTTGGTGGCCCGAAAGAACGCCCACAAGAAGTCTGCAGTCGATTCTCCTGAGAGACAGAAGGAAAGACGAGGACCTCTTGCAGATGTCCGGACGCAGTCGTTTGGTCTGTCTACACCCAGCACAGTCACGCCAACGACGCTCGTGTTCACGAGAAACCCAAGTATCAATGGATGACCTAACCACAGATGCAGGCAAACCCAACGCAGGTTCAGGTCCTAAGAAATCTTCTTCTGAACCCAACCTGGCCAGCTCGTCAGCGATCTCGTTTCCCTGGATACCAGTGTGACCTGGAACCCAAACAAGTTTGACCGTGTTTAGCCTACCGACCAAGTTCAGAGAAAGCTTGAGTTCGAGCACTAACTTGGACGAGGTAAGAGGGTTGAGCAGCGCTTTTAATGCAGCTTGGCTGTCACTGCAAACGCATATGCTTCTAGCCCTCCACCTGTTTGTCACAATATAGCCCATAGCCATAAGGATAGCGAAAATCTCCGCTTGGAAGACAGTCGCATGGTTACCCAAGGGGTAGTGTAGTCTAATGTTCTCGCTTTCCACGAAGACTCCAGAACCAGACCCCTGTCCGGTTTTAGAGCCATCCGTGAATACACGATGGCATTCCTTACTTGGCTCCGAGTCTGGCCGAAGCCATTCTGTTGCCTGAGGAAAGTTGACGTGGTAGTTTTGTCGCAGTAGGATTTCTGGTGTCATTGCGTCAGACGGCATATCCATAAGACAGGGGTCAAAGGATAATTCTCGCACAAGTTCTTCAAAATTCCAATGCGCGTGGTACCAAAAGCCACCTCTCTTTAACCGAGAGATGGTTTTCAGCGTACACCCCATGATAAAAATATCAAGGGGGGGGAGGTTCATCATAAGGGTATTACAACGGTATAATAACGGATTTTTTAAATAATTATCTAATAATTACTTTCGGGCTTCGATTAATTTTATGAGCTACAGAACGGCCTTGCTAAAGATAGGCCTCTATTTTGGCAATTTATGCAACTGTTAATGGTTGTTTTCTACCTATTTTAACAGTTAAAACAAAGAAAAGGTACAAAAAGGCCGTTTTATCACTTCCCGATAACTTTTCGACACTCACGCGTCACGCTTCCAAATTTGATGTTACAAAACAAAATTCACATTTTAGTGACTGCAAACAAAATTGGTCTCGAAAGTTCCGTTAGCTTTAAGAATTTTCTCAAATTCTGACAAAGTCTCAGAGAGCAGTATCCTACCTTGTCCCTCAATATATATTTCCGTATGTAAGCATGAAAGAAGTAACGAAAACACCAAATATTACAAAAGACAATGCATGATGCTATTCAAGTGTTATGGACTGTATGTATGCGGCCTTAGTTAAAACGGAGTCAAACTTTTCTATTTTTATGTTGAGAAACATTCACATCGCACCGGTGCCATAATGCCTATTCACAAAGCCACCTATTGCTAACATCTTTCTATGTATGGAAGGTGAATGTATGCCTCGCACAGCACCTGACAGAAAGATTGCACCACTCACATTTAAATTCACTAAATTGCAGTAAATTGGCATTAAAACGCCTACACAATAACAACCGCTCAGCTCTTGCAGGTGTCAAAAATTGAATTCGAACAATTGCCTGCCACCTGCACTTCATTCGAACTGAAACTAAATGCCACTAATTAAAGCTGACATTACAAATGCAACTTTAATCGAACACACAAATGCCTGCACATATACCGCAACCTATTTGCACAACAATTGCTAGGCTGAGGCCAGCATAGCTGGAGCGGAGCTGCTTGGCTTTTAACCCCCCGACAATACAAAATATACTCCATCAGCAACAAAGAAAGCCATTAGACCACAACAATCGAACGTATTCCATGGCATAGCACAGTGTATTCCATTTGCAGTGCTCTGTGTGGTGCCTCTTGCATCAGCTCCATGAACTGTATCCTATGTGTCGCACTCACCGACAAACTAAATAAATTTAAAATTAACCTCACATTATTCACACAAAAATTCCCAGTAAATCACATAATCAAATATAATAATTTCCATTTCAATGGTTAGCCGTTGAAGAGGGGGTCAAAGGAGGAGCATGCCTCCCCTCAATTGTTATTAGACTCGGTGCGGAGAAGACCATAATAATCCATTAAACGATAAGCACCACAACGACCGTCATACCATAAGAGAGAGAGGCCGGCTACAATGAATTTATTACACCTAGAATGCCACGTTAATTGCCATCGATATCCACGGGTTTCGAATAGCTCTATTCGATGCTCGGATAGAGGGGGGAGAGAGTGCTGCGCTTTATTTTTCGAGAACCAGGATCAAATGCCAGGATATTCATAGCGAATGGCAAGTACATCATCATATGCATGGACCGTCGCTAGGCAAGGCAACACCACCGTCGAACGACCATCAGCAGTCAATGGTCCAACTCGTCTGTGAAACGTTATCCTTCGATTATGACGGGGATCCCAATGGCCTCTAGCCATAAGGATAACGCACGCTTTCGCATATCGGAACGAATGCGATCCGAGCAAATGATGCTGTCGTCCTGGTGGGAGATGGGCCGTATAAAACTGCATACGTTCCACTATTTGACGTTTTATGAGACAGACAGTCTAAATTGCACAAGGTCCTTAACGACTTTCCAATGGGCTGCGCATAGTGCTATACGTAGGCCATTATCCCTATATCGTAGGGTGATGTATATTATGCACTTTGATTGCATTTTGCATTAGCAAAGGCTTAGGGGACGCCAGATATGGTAAATATATGGCTTTGAACGAATCCTCTCGATTGGCTATAATGGCGTCATAAAAACAAACGCACGAGATAATGCGATAAATGCGTCACCTTCTAATTACACATACGATATCGATGTGGGAGTATGTATACTACAAAAAGTGCTTATACATTGAATTTGGAAAATTTAATTTATTCCTGTGGAATTATCTGTGGATTGTCCATCTTATCTATACTAATACAATATCTTCCACACTGCGCAGTGTTACTAGATGATCTGTTACATCCATGTTTAGGATTTTAAGATTCATTCATTCATTCATTTTTCATTCATTTTCAATGGTCCGCTTGTCCATTAAGTGGGTCGCGGGTGTAGGTTGCTCAAGTGGACCCTCCACAGCTCTCGATCCTCCGCCATCGACTCTAAATCATCAAGGGCAATCCCCATACGGGTAGAGGAGAGATTATGAATTTGATCTAACCATCTCATCCTGGGTCTACCTAGGGGACGCCTGCCCGATGGTACGGATTCCATAGCACGTCGTGGAATCCTGGTTGGGGACATGCGTTTAACATGCCCAAACCACCGAAGCATGGATCGCTCCGTCCGGAGAAGTAGCTGCTCGACATTGAGTTCCTCACGTATTCTAGTATTTCTAATGCGATCTCTACGGGTCACACCAGCAATACAACGGAGAAATCTCATTTCGGCAGCTTGTATTCGCGATCTTATTCTTTCGGTCATTACCCAAACCTCATGACCATAGGTAAGAGTTGGAACAAACACCGAATTAAAGACTGACAACTTAGCTTTGACACCAAGTTCAGTCCTCCTGATAACAGAATGACCAAGCTGTCTCAAAATCGATCCAGCCTGACCAATCCTACAGGAAAACTCGGCATTGCTCCTTCCATCACTCGTGAATAAGACCCCGAGATACTTAAACTTCTCCACCTGTTTCAATGGGACTCCACTAATATGCAGAGTGCATTGAACAGGCGTTCTGGAGACGACCATCACTTCAGATTTTTTCACGTTTACTTTATTCTCAGCTTCAACACAAACGGCTACAAACCGATCGAGTACGCGCTGAAGTTCAGTCTGAGAGGACCCAAGGATGACCAGACCAAGTCATCAGCGAAGAGCAAATGACTTATCCTCAGATTCGACAAAATACAAAAAAAAAACGCCTTACTGTAACTTGGCAACACTATGCTAGTTGACATTTAAAACATTTCAGCTATTTTATTTCTGTCTTCACAAAATAAAATGTACAGGCAGTTATTACATTGTAAAATAATAAATGACGAGAACACGTAGGCATAGGCTAGGCACGTATTAGGTATTAAAATATTTTACAAATGAAAAGAAATATATTTTGTTTCAGATGGTTTATTTATTGTTGGAAAGCAATGCAGCAACAGCAAGTTCCAGCCCTAAGGCGATTTGCTGAAAGTGATGGATGTGCTTGCACTTTTATTGGATGATGCAAGTTCCAGCGGCGAATTAGTGGTAGTGCACAAAGTCCTTACGTCCAGTGTAGCATTTCAGCAGACCCATGCCGATGTTTGTTTCTTTCTTTTTATTATAAATTATGGTTTTCAAATTAATGCCATTTTGACACAGTCAATAGCACTTCCGACAACATTTAAATCAATCGTAGTTTGGTATTACAGTTTTTATCTGGGCTAACGCATAACCCCCGATGATTATCCGGGCAATTTATTTGTTTCTAAGACAGTTTAATTTCACTACATTACAATAAAAAAATGTTTCTTTTACCCAAAGAGAATAATTTATCACAAACCTGGTTTATGTTAATCATGCTGAATTTGTTAGCAACCTACCATCATATTTTTATCACGTCAACTTGTTTTAAATATAACCTTATTTCCTTACAATGCCGTATTATTAAATAATGGCAAAAAAAAACACCTATCCCAAAGGGCATGCGGTAAATTAATTTCTTAAATTTTTTACTATTTACACCGGGATTTTTTTTCTGAGGACCTGAACGTTCCTAGAGTTGTTATAGACTTTTTCTGAAAATCGTGTTTTTGGGGTTGTGAAAATCGTAATTATCGTATTTTGTAAAAATGTGTATAAGTTAGTATAGGGTAGGGTACTTATATATAAGGGTATGTACTTAGAAAGATGTACAATATTGTAATGAATGTTTTAAGCGGACGCATGCAATTCTAGGTATGCTGATCTGAGTATACCTACCCTCTTTGCAGAAGTCGCAGAAGTCCAGGAGCAAGCAGTATAAACACATATACTTTTCAGTGGCAGCAGACCATATTTTCGTGTTCAGTAGTCACCCCGAACTAAGCTCACAAAGTTACAGCCTTGCTAAAATGACTTGAGAAAAAACGTTGCTAGCTCTTAGTCTATTTAGAGCGGGAGGGCTTAAAATATAGTCCAACGTATGTTGTGTATATCTACATTTTGATACTGGTCTAAATTTGGAAACAGAAGACATACCCAAACAAATACAGAAATCCAAAACAAAATATGAGCAGTATCGATAGTCAATTCCTTATATAGCGACAGTAAGTTGATTAAGAATAATTAATTAAAAAAAGGGATTCCAATTCCTGGAGCGCAACACTAAACACTCAAAGTCCATTCCATTATCCTATAAAGCAGAAACCATTTTTTTATGGTAAAATGGTAAAAATGCCAACGAAAATTGAACAAAACTTAAAAAAAAATGTAATCATTCTCATAACAGTTATCTATAATAACAAATAACTCAGCAATTAATGGTAGATATAATATACATATTTTTTGCAGGGAATATTTTTTTAATATAATAATCTAGCACTTAACCACGGGAGCCGGTCAAAGTAGGGACCATTGGGACCTAATTCAAGCCTTTAACCTTTCTTTAGGCATATATTCTGAGGAACTTAGTTATTGCTCGACATGCGACATAATGTATTTTGAGACATTGTAACATATGAGACAACTAATGCACTTCTCCTGAAACCTTGACAATCGCGAAGAAAGCCTAAAACAAGCAAACTTTGTAACTAGCATCCTGAAAACATATTTCCAGAAGACTACAACTTACAACAAATTAAGTGCAAAACTAATGCTTATTAGATTCTGTTCGCCTTTCCTGTTTCGAATTTTTCTTGATTTGCTCATTTCATTTGGTCTTAAAGTTGTTTGATTTGTTTGTACGTAGTTTTAAAATTCGGTAAGTAGTTGTCCTTACACCAAGGTTTGTAATTTTGTAGAAGTCGTATTTGACTGCTTCTAAAATCGTAAATATCGGAACTAAAAATCAGCAAATCGTAGAAAACAAGCCAAATCAAGCAAAAGTCGGAGCATCGTATTTGCTTTCCAAAATCGTCACAAATACGATATTTACGACCGTATAACAACGATGGCTATCAAGTCTTGAAGGCTTATCAAGAGAGGTACCAAGGTTTTCGGGTTAAAAACATGTTAGTCGATTACTGCTGGTATCCATTAAGAGTAACTAACGCTAATCAGTATAAAAGAAGGAGTAATTTGTGTAATTTTTTTGTAAGTCATAGATATATATAAAATTCTTGAAAATAAATATTATAAACTGAGTTTAAAAAAAAAGTTGACGTCCTAATTTTTTGCCACTGCAGTTTCTAACTTGTTCTACCGATTCCCATTAGTTTCATCTATGGGCAAAGTAGTGTTATCGGATAGTAAACGTTGTTTTTGTTTTCAAATAGTCATAAAATAATTTGTCAAGTGTCGTATAAATTTATAGCTTTTATGTAAGCTACAGTAATAAAGTCAGATAGTGTGCAAATTAAAAAAAAAAAGAACGGGCATGCCATGCGACAAATTTAAATTGTATTTCTATTTAAGTTAGGATTTATAATTTAATTAATCAAGTTTGATAAGGGACTGTGAAAATCTTTATTCCCGCTTTTTGGTAGTGATTTTGAATCGTATAACTTGCTGCTTCTGAATTCTGCAACATATTATTGTAATACCATTGTATATACACACTAGTGTCTATATACAATGGTAATACCAACTTTGGTAATCGACGAGAGAAAGGTTTGAAAACACTGAATGGTAAAATTACTAGTGTTCTATGTCCACAGTCCACCGCAGTACTCAATATATATCTATTGAAGTCGCTATACAAAGTGATTATCACCCCTGCGGATTCCACGATAGGGGTGATAATCACTTTGAAAATATAAAATATTTTGCTGAATTGCTGGACAATGAACATAGAATACCAGACACTTTTTTCCATTCAAAAAGGATATCGCTTTCTCTTGGAAGTTGGAAACATATGAAGTATCTGACTAAGAAAATATTTGAGTTTAGTGAGTTTTTTTTCAACACTTTCATAATAGATAGGTATGTCTGAAAATCAGCCGAGAATAATTTTTCAGCGGAATTGACTTACAGCCTTAAAACATGGTACGCGATGAAAAAATCTTTCTGTAACGCTCATTTTGGTTCTAGTTTTGTACTCCTTTTTAGAACCTATTTTGTCCGGGATTTTCAAGCTCGATAACTGCGCAGTAGCGCAGTGGTTAGTGTGCTGGACTACTGTGCGAGGGATCCCAGGTTCGATCCCCGGAAAAACCCAAATTACATCTTAAAGTTTTTTCTACTGCGCCACCTCTCGCGAACGTCTGACAAACATCCGAGAGTATGACTGTCATGAAAAAGCTTCTCAATTCAGCCGTTCGGACTCGGCATAAAATTGTAGGTCCCTTCCATTCGTCCCAAAAATAGAAACTCACACAAAACGAATGGTTGCGAGAAGCTAGGCCTTGGGTGTTACCCGCCTGTTGCGCCACCTATTTATTTTTTTTATTTTTTTTAACTACTTTCTTCAAATGATTTCTGGCAACCCTACCCTACATACACTCAAAAAACGTGACGGTTAAAAACAACCGAAATGTAGTTAAAAATAACCGAGTGATGCTGTTAATATAGCTCCTACAGTATTACTCGTTTAAAATTAACCAAGACAATTCGTTTATTGTAAATTGGTTAAAAATAACCGAGTTGCCCACTTCCCCACCCAGATCTACTCGGTTATAAGTAACCTAGTACTACTTGGTTAAATTTAGCAAACATACTCGGTTGAATTTAGCGAACCTACTTGGTTGAATTTAACCAACTTACTCGGTTGAATTTCGCCAAACTACTCAGTTGAATTTAACCAACCTACTCGGTTAAATTGTGTTCGTAAGCCAACCTACTCGGTGTTCGAAGCCAACCTACTCGGTTAAATTCAGCAAACATACTCGGTTGAATTTAGCCAACCTACTCGGTTAAATTCAGCAAACATACTCGGTTGAATTTAACCAACCTACTTGGTTGAATTTTGCCAACCTACTCGGTTGAATTTAGCCGACCTACTCGGTTAAATTCAGCAAACATACTCGGTTGAATTTAGCCAACCTACTCGGTTAAATTCAGCAAATATACTCGTTTGAATTTAACCAACCTACTTGGTTGAATTTTGCCAACCTACTCGGTTAAATTCAGCAAACATACTCGGTTGAATTTAGCCAACCTACTCGGTTAAATTCAGCAAACATACTCGGTTGAATTTAGCCAACCTACTCGGTTAAATTCAGCAAACATACTCGGTTGAATTTAACCAACCTACTTGGTTGAATTTTGCCAACCTACTCGGTTGAATTTAGCCGACCTACTCGGTTAAATTCAGCAAACATACTCGGTTGAATTTAGCCAACCTACTCGGTTAAATTCAGCAAATATACTCGGTTGAATTTAACCAACCTACTTGGTTGAATTTTGCCAACCTACTCGGTTGAATTCAGCAAACATACTCGGTTGAATTTAGCCAACCTACTCGGTTAAATTCAGCAAACATACTCGGTTGAATTTAGCCAACCTACTCGGTTAAATTCAGCAAACATACTCGGTTGAATTTAGCCAACCTACTCGGTTAAATTCAGCAAACATACTCGGTTGAATTTAGCCAACCTACTCGGTTAAATTCAGCAAACATACTCGGTTGAATTTAGCCAACCTACTCGGTTAAATTCAGCAAATATACTCGGTTGAATTTAACCAACCTACTTGGTTGAATTTTGCCAACCTACTCGGTTAAATTCAGCAAACATACTCGGTTGAATTTAGCCAACCTACTCGGTTGAATTTATCCAACCTACTCGGTTGAATTTAGCCAACCTACTCGGTTGAATTTATCCAACCTACTCGGTTGAATTTATCCAACTTACTTGGTTAAACTTAGCCAAGGAAACCTTTTTTCCAGCCGTCGACAGCATCCTTTTGAAACGTCCATGCACCTGAAAACTTAATAATTTTTAAGAGAGAAACAATCTAAACTATGCAATTAAACACTTTGAAGTAAAACGTTTCGTACATATTTATTTTTTAAGAATTAATTACAAGATTTGGTATTAAAAACGTGATAAAAATATAACCAATCGTTCTTAATTTATAATGTGTTATCGCACAATTTACATCTTTTAAAATGTAATATTAACATATAAATATTTTTCTATATTTTTATCGTATTATATAATATTTATCTAACATAATCATTGTGAAATGATTTGTACGTTTGGTACATATTTATTTTTTAAGAATTAATTACAAAATTTGGTATTGAAACCGTGATAAAAATATAACCAATCGGTGATTATTAGTCCATAATATATATATATTTATTCCGTTCTTAATGTGTTATCGCACAATTTACAATTTACATCTTTAAAAATGTAATATTAACATATGAATATTTTTCTACTGCATCATTGTGAAATTTTATTTTTTTAAGAAAGTTTATGTTTATTACTTTATAATGGGCTTCGTAAGACTACGTACTGCCTTCCATTTGGTAAAATATTTATCGTGTTTGGAATTGGTGAAATAAATGATTCAAGAAACAGGCAAATCCGTTTTTCTATTGATGGAGCTTCTACCTGATATGCATAATAATGTTCATCAAAACATAAAGTGTCCACTAAAGTTCCAGCTAAGATTAGGCGATCGGACTCATACAAATATAATTTGTCCAATACGAAAAAATCATAAAGATAGCAATCTGAACTTAAACTTTTTACTAAGACTGATCCTTTTTTATAATGTATAGAAGACATCGTCGCCCAATTCACTCTAGTCAAATTCTTTTCAGGGTCCAGTGGTAGCTGGGAATGCAAAAAATTAAGTTCGGGTGACAAGGGAGATTTTATGGGGCCTACGTCAAGTATGTTCGAAAGTTTCCCCCTTAGGAAGATTTCATTTAGTTGAAGTTGATGCTTAATTGCTAAAGTTAAAGTGACATTTCTTCGATTACATGACGATCTAGCTGACATTTTAGAATGTCTGTGCTTAGCTTCGAACCTCATTGACCACAGTGATGATAATGGACCGTATTTTTTTAAAGCGGTGTGATAGTGAAGCAGGTTATGAAACTTTGGTTTAAGAGAGTCTTTGGTTATTTTAATATATTGTTCATTAAGTTCGGCAACTAACACTTGCAATAAATCTTCTGTTCCAACTGAAATTCTCACGCTAAGAAGTATGTCAAGAATTTTTCTTAATGTTATGTATATATTCCAAATAGCATTGTCTCTTGGTACAAAATCGCCTACAAGTAATCCAAGAAATCGTAAAAGAGTAAGCGTTTCTCCAGAAGATAAGCGCATATTCCCCCTCTTCAAATGTTCTTTTTCGATACTGCAAGGTTTATTTTTACTATCAGGCCCATATGCAAATGCTAATAATTTGTCATTAAAAAGAGATAAGGAAAAAAGTTTATTAGTTTCAGTGTACTCCAAAAGTATGAAATTTAAAATGTATTTTGCAACACCCTCTAGCACATCGTGCATAATATCAGCACCAACCTGCTGAAACAAGTCGAAGTTCTTAATGTCCAGAAAAACACATTTTTCCTTAATACCGGTTAAAGAAACATCATTTAAAGCAAGATCAGCTTCATAGCTATCAATTGCCCGAAGAAGTGATGTATCCTCATACAGTTGCTCTTTTAATATTCGCTTTGAAACTTTGCACACTCTGCAGGAAAAATTTGCAGAGAAACTCTCTACGAACCCAATCATAGAATGTAATCCTAAATTGTCGCCAAGGATTAGAGCAAGCTCAAAAAATAAAGTTCCCTTGAAAGTTGGAATATCTATTTGTATACCTTCTTCGCTTAAGAAATTAAATTCATCAATAACTGGTTTAAATATAACATTATTGCCGAAAGATACTCTATCAGATGAATGAAATAGCAAAACAAGAAATATGTTCGAAAGAACTGATGATCGCCAAGGCGGAAGACACGGAATTGAGACGTAAACTGCCCCTAATTTATGAATACCAGAATGACTTCCAAGAACGTTTCCAATCTCGTAATCATCGAAATACATAAATAAAGGTAAAACTATTCGATTCGAATGATGCGTTACTCTGTGTTTCCAATAAGTGCCTTGAATAAAATTTTCCATATCATCTTTGTATTGAAGACTGTCCATGTATTCCAAAGTTTCGGAGAGTACGTTTTTTAACGAAAAAAAAGATTGCATTACATGTCTAAGAGGAATAAAATGTTCTTTGCATTCCACAGGTTCCATACGTATTAACCCATTTCTTTTTATATTGTCGAATCTCTGGCCAATTAAAATTCCTTGGGGTTCAATATACGATCCTCGTTTAGTAAAATAAGTAATCCTTTTTCGTTCTGTTTGTAAACATTTTAAGGGGGAAATGATTAAAGGCACGAGTGCTTCGACTAATGATCTTGAAACATCATTGGATAGGGAGCTTTCAAGACTAACTTCATCAACGCAGTTTTCAATAGCTGAACTCAATGAACCTAAAAAATCGCTTAAGCCATCAACTATTTTTTGTACTACATTTCTAGGCAAAAGTACATTCGCATAAAGAGATGCAATCAAAATCGATAATGATTCATTAACCGGTGGTGCTTCTGTTATTTCAGACTTTTTGACTTGTTCTAAACTCTTATGTGAAGGAAATACAATTTCATTTGGTTCAATTTCATTAACATAAGAGCTTGAAGGTTGATTTAGACTTTCAGAAGCGTGTTCTTTATTAATGTGTCTTCTGAATGAATTGAAAATAGAAAATGATCGTCTACAATTTCCTTCCGAGCATTTGTAGTGTATAAACTCGTGGCCGTGATGATCAAATTCAAAGTGCTGTCTTAGACATTTTGGATCCTTAAAGTCGGATCTGCATAAAAAACAAACAACCATTTTAAAATATCTAAATGCTTTGCGCCCAAATGGAAAAAAATGTAAATTAACACTCTTCAATCCCTAATT
Organism: Cheilosia soror; assembly: GCA_949372485.1. Classification (NCBI taxonomy): domain Eukaryota; kingdom Metazoa; phylum Arthropoda; class Insecta; order Diptera; family Syrphidae; genus Cheilosia; species Cheilosia soror. The sequence goes on from OX443563.1 coordinate 101,425,715, forward strand.
CCCCTAGCAAACTATTAGATGCAGTGGATTCTTTGTCAAAGTCAGTTATTATTTTATAAAATGCTCTTTGAATAAACACCCATGCAGATTTAGATTCCACAGGATATTTTGCGTTCAACATAAATATAATTTTAAAACAAATATCGACCGCCTCTAAGATAGTCGGTAGTATATATTTTGTATCGTTAACTACAACAAAATAACTACTTATTTTATCTAAAGACGCACCATTTATGAGGATGAACGGTTGAAGAGTCAGTCCGAATTCCGAAAGTTTTTTACGCCTTATAGAGATCGCTTCATTGATCTCCGCATCGCTGGAAACATGAGTGATGAATCCGTCGCGGGCTTCCGATTTTGATGGCCGCCAAACCTTCTTGTTGGTCCCCTTTAGGCGTATAGTTGATGTTGCCAAAAGCGATGGAATCAGCAGAAACGCACCTAGGTTACTTATATCTTCAGACACTGAAATTTAAGAAAAACAAGTTGAATTTTACTACTACATTAGGGTTGTCAGAAATAATTTGAAGAAAGTAGTTATCGTGCATGAAAATCCCGGACACAATGATACTAGACCTGATACACCGAATCTTGAATACCCTTATTATAATAAAATAATAAAATAATAGGGGTATTCAAGATTCGGTGTATCATACACCGAATCGTGAATCTAAATGTGTATTTTTTTGTAATTGAGTGGAAGAACAGTACAAGTACAAGGACTTCTTGTCTAAATATTTCCTGTCAGTATAGAATTTTGTGAGTTATTCATTCATGAACATATTATTAGGGAACAGGGATACTTCAAATCCCTCATACATTATTAGACAGGAAAATAAATAGTTTTTCCGTGAAACAGTTTTTTCTGTTTTTCTCAAAAGTGATATGTTGTACATGTACTATTCTTCTACTCATCAATTCAATTATTGTCGGGTGATTTTCTGGCACATATGAAAGTGTTGGAAAAAGAAGTTCAATAAACTCAAATCTTAAAATATAGATATTTCCTTAGTTAGATACTCCCTATTTTGAAACTTCCAATTGGGGAAAGGGGGAAGAGATAAAGAAAATCAATTTCAATTTCTGGGATTTTGGAAATTTGGCTTGGGACCCGAGTATTGGCGAATGGCGACACAATATACTTTTTATTTTACAAACAAAAAGATTGTGTTATAAATTACGTGAATTTTGGCATTCACGAATTTTCAAAATATTGGAAAAAGTTTTTCTCGGTGAAAGAAACACTGCCGCATTAAAAGCGGTAGAAGGTGAAGAGAAAGCCATCTCCTTTTTAAATGGTATTAATGTGACTGGTATTCTATATTCATTATCGAGCATTTCAGAAAAGAACCTATTTTATATTTTTAAAGTAAGATTGCATTCGATTTTGAGTACTGTGTCACTAAACTAGTAATTTTTTTATTCAGAGTTTTCGAACCTTTATTTTGTCGATTATACTAAAGTTGGTATTACTATTGTACATATATAAATATTACAATAATATGTTGAAATGAAAAAAAATTAAAAACCCGGACATACAACATCCACATGCGAGAGTTCTAGCACGGGTACGCTAGTTTACGAAAATTAAGAAAAAATGAAAGTAAGCACTCACAATTCTCCAGCGATAGAAGGTTTTGCAAGTAGATATCCTTCGCATTTGCTTTTTTTGTAGCAGTTCTGTATATGTTTGTTTTTAAAGATGGAAAGTTTTGCATCAATCCTGTAGAATGATCGCTGTGTAGGGTGTTGAAATCCTTTTCCAGCTGTTAAAAATTAAATTGAAAATATATTTGGTGAAATTATACAACAAATTTTTACGAATAATAAGTAAATAGTTTGGAGGAAGTCCCAAATTGTTCTGGCACTGCCATTTCTACAACATTAACAACAGAATCAGAATGCATTTTGTATTTAGTGTGTAAGTTGAATCGAATATTATTACCAGTTTATACCCGAGCACGTTTTTTAGAGCCGGAAATTCGTCAAAATAGTTTGATATTGTCATCTCCTTCAAAAGTTCAAGGCGAGCACGAGTGGTTTTTCCCCATTTCTCCTCTGTAGTGTTCCAGGGATTGCTGGAATTCCTTAGCCACTTCAGATCTTCATCTGACGATTCTCCGTCTTCTACTATTTGGATAGTAGTAGATAGTAGACGATTTTGTGATGGAGTGGGAGATGATCTTCGACTCGAGCAAGGTGACGATGACAAAGAACGTTTCCGTTTAGATATTATACCCGTTTCACGGTATTTTCGCTTCAAATTGTTGATATGGTCTGGCAACTTTCCAGCCAATCGGTTAACGATCCCACGACCCGAATCCACGATTTTATTGTGAAAATACACAGACCTGTGTTCAGAAGGGAACAAATGAGCTATTTCATTTGTCCACATGCCATAAATTTTGGCCGTGATGTTTCGCTCGGGGCTGTTTTTTAGTATATGTGTGCATATAATCCGCACCAATCGAAGCCGTGCGACATTTTCAAGTGGCTTGGTCTTGTCTATTGCTAAGATACCTCTTCCCTCTAGGGAATTTTCGAGAAGTTTTTGAAGGTTCTAGAAAGACAATATAGTACTACGAATTAGGAAAATCTGTTCCTAGACACTGTTTTTTTTTTTTTTTTTTTTTTAATTGTGGTAACCATTTAACAAATTGTTTAGGTACATTGTAGTTACATGAGGACTACAAAAACTTCATAGCACATTATGATCTTCAGTAATGAACTAACGCTATGTTAACCTTTGCTGCCCACCTTCCAAAACGGAATCAATATGGCCGCGGTTCCGGTGCAAGTGAATTCTACCCTCGCGAACTATTTATGTATGTAGTGAAAACGAAATATTTATGGACACTAAGTAGTACCTACTAAGTTATCGCGTTTTGAATGCCCCTATTGGAGAACACAACTCAACTTAGTTGAGTTGAGTTGTCTTCAATTCAACTCAACTTTCACACAACCCAAACTAACTAACAACTTATAGACAACTGACAGACAACTTTTCTATCAAGGTTGTTTATGACAATACGGACAATACCGAATTTTGAATTACATAAAACCAGGAGACAACTCAACTGTTTCGTTGTCTTACACAATAGGGGCAGGCAGAAGTGTCGTGCTTTGGGAAATTTCACTCGCTTTCATTCGCTTACATAATTCGAACGAATAAATTTTATACAAATGAACCACAACAAAGGAAATGCGTATTTTTGAATGAGCTTTGCGTATTCGCGTCAGTAAAATTGGGTTATTTGCTTGCACCGGAGCCACAGGCGTAGGCTAATCTCAGATTTTATTTGTTATTTATTACAGTATGTTTTTCAACTTGTATACTTACAACTTCTTCTGTTCCATATAGAGATTTCTCGGAAGTAGTAGGTGTAACAATGGCATCTATCAATAAATTTGAACTTGTGGATTCAAATTTATCACTAACTTCAAAAGAAGGTAGCATGTCGTTCAGCAAAAAACTTACATTTGTGCTTTGGTCTTGGGAACTGGTAAAATTTGTTTCTTGAATTTCATAGACCTGTATATGAACAACAGTAATTGCTACCATCAGTAGATGTAAATATTAATGATTCTGTAATAACAACTAACCGAAGTGTTAGCAGCATTTGGATGCATTGCCTTTCGCCATTCCTCAAAATTTCGCATAAAAAGTACACGATGTCCTATGATTGGGAACATCTCCCTTATCTCGGCATGGCCTAGTAGCGCCAAAGATATTGACGTTATGGCATTTTCTGTCATATTGAAAACAATTCTAGTTTAGTTCTTATTTAACATTTTTGTATCTTTTATCAGAGTTATAAAAGAAAGAATCAAACGATTTGAACAAGTAGATTTTAGTGAAGTTTCATGAAAACTGAATTTGGTTTTTGCGTACCGTGTAACCAAAATAATATAAAGGGTATTCACTTAATCTGATAAATGTATGCAGCTCGTAAATGTATAAATTTCTGCGGTGCTTTAAGTGAACACCGCTCGGAAATGTCATTGCTTAAATAGCGTAAATTGACTGTAAATCTGGAATCAAACAAACAATTCATACGACTGTCTGTCAAAGTTTGACATTTGTGATTTGCACAAGTTTCCGCGGTTGATTTCCCAGCCTAAATCGTCGCGGAAAATTATGAGGTCTGCGTAAACTATTAAACTATTCTCCATACAAAATCTGACAGTTGATTTACGAGGTGGTAAATTTATGCAGTTTATGAGGCTTTTACGCGTTAAAGTGAATACCCTTATAGTAATAGAATGATAAAAGATACTCCTTCGTATATATAAATGAATATATTATAAACATACCCTTGAAAACGTCAATATAATTTTCCAAGCCCCACTCTCGCAATAAATTGCAGACGTCGTCGTCCATAGCTTTATGTCTATAAAACAGACAATAATTCTTAACTATTTCAGAAAGCACGAACAAATCTTGCATTAAAGGGTTATTCTCCAGGGGTCAGATCACGTAATATGAAAAGGATCGAAGGACATCATTTCGACAATAGCAGTCTCTGTTTATTGCCACTGATATGCATAAAAACTATATCGTTCAGTCGTTTTTATTTTACGTGATCTGACCCCAGGAGAAGAAGAAAAAGTCAAATACCAGTAATTGCGCAGTTAAAATCCGATGCGTAATCAAACACGAATAATTTGTAACGGAATGAAAAAAAACACAAATTGCATATTGCAACTACCACAAAAATATTAGTATCTACGTAATATTATTGAATTATATGTAATAAATTATAGTTACCTTGGGTAAACGATGAAATCCTTGAACTGTAGGGTAAACGATGGAATAAAATACCACTGTAGGGTACAAGATGAAATCCTTGAATTACCACTGTAGGGTAAACGATGGAATAAAATACCACTGTATGGTACAAGATGAAATCCTTGAATTACCACTGTAGGGTAAACGACTTTGAATTAATACTGAAAGTATAATTTTTGTAAAGTTGATTCGCATTAAAATCAGTCAACTTGGCTTTGTTAAATTTAAATGAGTGAACTGTAAAAAATAACCGAGTGTAATTCTACTCGGTAAGAAACAACCGAGATCTCGGTTAAAATCAGTCAACTTGGCTTTGTTAAATTTAAATGAGTGAACTGTAAAAAATAACCGAGTGTAATTCTACTCGGTAAGAAACAACCGAGATCTCGGTTAAAATCAGTCAACTTGGCTTTGTTAAATTTAAATGAGTGAACTGTAAAAAATAACCGAGTGTAATTCTACTCGGTAAGAAACAACCGAGATCTCGGTTAAAATCAGCCACGGCTGGGTTGAAAGAAAAACGAGTTCAAACACGAATAATTTGTCACGTAATAAAAAAAAAAACACAAATTGCATATTGCAACTACCAGAAAAATATTAGTATCTACGTAATATTATTGAATTATATGCAATAAATTATAGTAACCTTGGGTAAACGATGAAATCCTTGAACTGTAGGGTAAACGATGGAATAAAATACCACTGTAGGGTACAAGATGAAATCCTTGAATTACCAGTGTAGGGTAAACGACTTTGAATTAATACTGAAAGTATAATTTTTGAAAAGTTGATTCGCATTAAAATCAGTCAACTTGGCTTTGTTAAATTTAAAGTGTAATAATAATCGAGTGTAATTCTACTCGGTAAGAAACAACCGAGATCTCGGTTAAAATCAGTCAACTTGGCTTTGTTAAATTTAAATGAGTGAACTGTAAAAAATAACCGAGTGTAATTCTACTCGGTAAGAAACAACCGAGATCTCGGTTAAAATCAGCCACGGCTGGGTTGAAAGAAAAACGAGTTCAAACACGAATAATTTGTCACGTAATAAAAAAAAAACACAAATTGCATATTGCAACTACCAGAAAAATATTAGTATCTACGTAATATTATTGAATTATATGCAATAAATTATAGTTACCTTGGGTAAACGATGAAATCCTTGAACTGTAGGGTAAACGATGGAATAAATTACCACTTTACCAGATGAAATCTTTGAATTACCACTGTAGGGCAAACGATTGAAATCCTTTAATTACCTATGTAGGTATAGTTTTTATAAAGTTGATTCGCTTTCGATTCACTTTTAACACAGCAAAAACTTTTATTGCAAAAAAATTAAAAACACTAGACACAACCGAAGGGTAAAGCACAACCGAAGAATACAACCACCAGAAACAAACTGACTGTACTAGGTATTCTGTTCTGTATTCAGTGCGCATCGTACAGAAGAACGAGTAAAATCCAGTGTTGCCGCTAGGTTAAAATAAGAGTCACTAACCGAGTATCCAAAATATTATACATTAATAATTCTAACATATAATATTATTATCATAATCGATTTATAAATTTACACATTAGTGGAAGATTTTGAAACACATTTTTGTTCTGATAAGTATACATAATTGTAGGGATGTGACTGATATATTAGTATTCATTACGATATTACTAATATTAGCTAAAATTAGTAATATCCGCAAAGGTGTTGAACAAAAATATTATTTAACTGATATCAAATCGTCAGTAAATGTCACGCACTTCCATCCGTATTGGCTATTTCGGAGATCAAACAAAAAATCGCCTCAATTGAAGATTTCTTGGACGTTTTTTAATCCATTGACATCGTAGCCATCCTTTGATGGAATTTGTTACTTTATGGCTTGATAAAAAGAAGACGAACCATATTTTGGGATATAGCCCCAAAATATTAAAAATTTGAGTGATTTTTTTCACTTGGAAAAATTAAGATTTTAGGGCTTTCTGGTGACATTTCGAAATAAATATAGTATATATCCCAAAATATGGTACGTCTTCTTTTTATCAAGCCATAAAGTAACAAATTCCATCAAAGGATGGCTACGATGTCAATGGATTAAAAAACGTCCAAGAAATCTTCAATTCAAACGAATTTTTGTATACCCTCCACAGGAAGGTATATTCACTTTATCATTACATTTGTAACGCCAAGAAGGATTCACCGGAGCCCTTTAAAGTATATATATTCTGAATCAGGATCACATTCTGAATCAATTTAGCCATGTCCGTCTGTCTGTCTGTCCGTCTGTCTGTCTGTTGAAAACACGATAGCGTCCAAACGAATCGACTTAGGCGAATGAAATTTTGTGAGAGGACTTATTTTTACCGTCGTAAGATTGGTATTGAAAATGGGCTATGTCGGTCAAGTAGTTCTGGTACTTCCCATACAAAACCACTATTTGACCCATCTGTCTGTTGAAAACACGATAGCGTACAAACGAATCGACTTAGGCGAATGAAATTTTGTGAGAGGTATTATTTTTATCGTCGTCAGGTTGGTATTGAAAATTGTCTATTTCGGTAAAGTAGTTCTGGTACCTCCCATACAAAACCTGTATATTAGACACATGCGTGTAGGTGTACAGTACATAGATACTAACTGGTATAACAAACATTTTGCATGACTTTTCTGCAGTGGAGGGTATCAAAGCATCGGCCAGGCCGATGACAACACTTTTACTTGTTTTTTATTTGAAAGGTGTAAGTCAATCGCTCTGGCAGAATCTAATTTTTAGTTAAAAAATTTAGTTTTTAAAAATTATTTTAATTGAAAAAAAGTATCACTAGTACAAGATAATTAAGCCAACTACCAGAATTTCTACAATAAATGATTGTCAGTCTATGCGCGATATTTCCGCTAGATATACCTAATGACAATGTCACCAACACGGTAACCCTGGTCAAATCAAGCAGCAGCAGCATACATACTGCATCAAGATACTGCGTAGTGGATACTACAGTGCTGTCGAACGTTTGCAATACTTTTGCTCGGTGCGTAATGCCATATTGCCCACTGGAATGAACGCAAAAATATTGAAGTGGTTTTGTTTCTTCATGCGGTTTTCATTTTGAGTAATATGATGTGGTACTCGATTGGGCAGGCAAGCACACTTTTTCTTGATCTAGATCACTTTTTATTGGCACAAAAAAGCCATCTTTTTGGAATCTAGATGACTTTTCCGAAACTCGATTTATTTTCAGAGTTGCTCGACATTTACCAATGCAAATGCATTTGAGTTTAACAGCTCGCAGAGTATGTTTACGTTTTAGTGAACTTTACCAACGTCATCGCAACATTTTACGTCGGCTTGATTTTAGTATCTAAATATAATTGATTTTTATATCAAAAATCAGTGGAAATTAAAAGAAAATGAGAAAAAAAAAACTTGTAAATCAGTTGAAAATATTAAAACAGCGTTTATCTCATACTATCGTTATTTTCTTACAAACGAAAAACAAATCAATTTTGGATTGTGTAAAAAGCAGGCAATGCATAAAGGAAGATTATTCATATGATGTGCGTGTTGAAATGTGAGAACCAATACAAAGACCTTGTTCAGTGTTAAGTCTGAAAAAGGAAAAAGATATGGAGAAAGTGAATAAATATATTGCAATTGCATACCTACTTGGTGATATGTTAAAACGTACATCGGTTCGGGCAATACTTTAGCAGTAAATTATTCGCCATGCTTTTTTTTGTATTGTTGCATCATTCCAGATTACGTTTCAGTTTCCAGGCGAATGATTATAGCCCTCTATAATTATTTCCACAAAAATATAAAAAACAATATTCCAAAAAAAAGATTTCACAGCACTCTTACAAATTTCAAACGACAGCACTGATGCAGTGCATTGCAACGAGTTGGTTAAATTCAACCAAGTATTCAGTAAGAAATAAACGAGTTTCTTTCAACTCAAGCAAATGCGCAGACAGTTAATGACGAGACTGTACGACTGTACCTTATATGTATGTAGTTACAAAATGTTCTGAAAACTTGTAAGAGATGTGTTCATCTGTTTGGTATTGTGTTTTTTCTCTGGGGCAAAATGCTGCCATGGTGTGTGGTGTCGGCTGTCGGTGTGTGCTATAGGTACTTATTGGTTTTTATATTTTTCGTCTCATCTGTGCGATGAGTAACGAAAAAATATAATGCAGGCACGATACGAAAATGACGCACCACGGGTAGATAAACGAATGTTTTTTTTACATGGTAGAATTCAAACGAGTTACTCGGTTAAAATCAATGAATAAGCTCGATAGCATATTTTGATAATTAACCGAGTGATTTGGTTAAAATCAACCGAGCTATTCGTTCGTAGATAAACGAATGTTTTTTTTTACTTGGTAGAAATCAAACGAGTTACTCGGTTAAAATCAATGAATAAGCTCAGTAGCATATTTTGATAATTAACCGAGTGATTTGGTTAAAATCAACCGAGCTATTCGTTCGTAGATAAACGAATGTTTTTTTTTACTTGGTAGAAATCAAACGAGTTACTCGGTTAAAATCAATGAATAAGCTCGATAGCATATTTTGATAATTAACCGAGTGATTTGGTTAAAATCAACCGAGCTATTCGTTCGTAGATAAACGAATGTTTTTTTTTACTTGGTAGAAATCAAACGAGTTACTCGGTTAAAATCAATGAATAAGCTCAGTAGCATATTTTGATAATTAACCGAGTGATTTGGTTAAAATCAACCGAGCTATTCGTTCGTAGATAAACGAATGTTTTTTTTTTACTTGGTAGAAATCAAACGAGTTACTCGGTTAAAATCAATGAATAAGCTCGATAGCATATTTTGATAATTAACCGTGTGATTTGGTTAAAATCAACCGAGCTATTCGTTCGTAGATAAACGAATGTTTTTTTTTACTTGGTAGAAATCAAACGAGTTACTCGGTTAAAATCAATGAATAAGCTCGATAGCATATTTTGATAATTAACCGAGTGATTTGGTTAAAATCAACCGAGCTATTCGTTCGTAGATAAACGAATGTTTTTTTTTTACTTGGTAGAAATCAAACGAGTTACTCGGTTAAAATCAATGAATAAGCTCGATAGCATATTTTGATAATTAACCGAGTGATTTGGTTAAAATCAACCGAGCTATTCGTTCGTAGATAAACGAATGTTTTTATTTTACTTGGTAGAAATCAAACGAGTTACTCGGTTAAAATCAATGAATAAGCTCAGTAGCATATTTTGATAATTAACCGAGTGATTTGGTTAAAATCAACCGAGCTATTCGTTCGTAGATAAACGAATGTTTTTTTTTTACTTGGTAGAAATCAAACGAGTTACTCGGTTAAAATCAATGAATAAGCTCAGTAGCATATTTTGATAATTAACCGAGTGATTTGGTTAAAATCAACCGAGCTATTCGTTCGTAGATAAACGAATGTTTTTTTTTTACTTGGTAGAAATCAAACGAGTTACTCGGTTAAAATCAATGAATAAGCTCGATAGCATATTTTGATAATTAACCGAGTGATTTGGTTAAAATCAACCGAGCTATTCGTTCGTAGATAAACGAATGTTTTTATTTTACTTGGTAGAAATCAAACGAGTTACTCGGTTAAAATCAATGAATAAGCTCAGTAACCTATTTTGATAATTAACCGTGTGATTTGGTTAAAATCAACCGAGCTATTCGTTCGTAGATAAACGAATGTTTTTTTTTACTTGGTAGAAATCAAACAAGTTACTCGGTTAAAATCAATGAATAAGCTCGATAGCATATTTTGATAATTAACCGAGTGATTTGGTTAAAATCAACCGAGCTATTCGTTCGTAGATAAACGAATGTTTTTATTTTACTTGGTAGAAATCAAACGAGTTACTCGGTTAAAATCAATGAATAAGCTCAGTAATATATTTTGATAAAATTAACCGAGTGATTTGATTAAAAACAACCGAGCTATTGGTTGTATTTAGCCAACACTCATCGTTTGTTTATAACAGAGTGAATGTGAGTTTTCAGCAAACATAGATTCGTTTGAATTTTCATGAGTAAAACGGTTAAAAATAACCAATCAGTGTGTTAAAAACACGAAATAAGTTGGTTGATTTTAACCTAGATACTCATTACAATTTAACAAACATGAAAACTAAGTAGTTCGGTTAATTTTAACCGAACTATTTAGTAATGACAACCGTTTAGTGTGCTATTTTTAACCGTATTCATTTAACAGTATTAACTTGGTTGTTTTTAGCAACGAGTACTCATTTATTTTTAACCGAGATTTGGTTAATTTTAACCGATTTATTTTTAGCAGAGCAAAAATCGCACTCGGTTAAGGACAATGTTTTTGCGTGTATGTACATCTCGCATTCAGTTTCATTTTGTAATTTTATTGTGTACACTTTTGTTGCTTTGAATCGGTAGCGACATGATAGCTGTCTGTATTCTGATGCGCACCTACCCGATTGTTCCTGTTACACACGCTATCAATTATTCTGTCTGTGAATACCTGTCATGTCAAAGATGACCGCGTAATTATTAAAAACCTGTTAACTATCATGATAGTTTGCAGCGTCAAATTTAATTAAACAAATAAGTGGCCATTATCAGGTCGAAAAGGAATGCGATTTTACATAAATGTAAAGTACATGATTTTAAGTTTCACCTAGGCAAAACCCCTTCTTCATCTTGGCAGTCGCAGGAACCCAGATATTGATGCGTGATTCTGGTATAAGCAATTCGTTGAAGGATACCATTAAATATTTTAAAATAATTTTTTATATTTTATTTAAATAATCAAAAGCTATTATCACATAAACACATTCAATCTAAGACTCCCAATTCGTCAAATCTCTTCATAGTATACCGCATGGTTTCCTCCAATCGCTTTGAAGCGAACATAATTTCGACTTTTTTCTTTGCGAAATCATCGTCCATAAAATTGTCCAATGAATTATCACTTGATTGGGACTTGTCCATCGCTATCGCTGGAAAGATTCCATAGTTCGCAAAGAAACCGTACCTTTCTCTACGACGCACCTCAATTAAAATGTCTTCATAGCTTGGCACATCCTTGTAATTGTGAGCCATCAGTTCCGCACGCAATGTAGTGTGATATGTGGAGAGAAGTTCATCCCTCTTGTCCTTTAGCACATCCAATTGAACTGAAGTATGGAGAAAATAGTTGATATCGTAGCCAGGACTGCCGAACACACTCATTTGAAAATCAACGAAGACCACGTCGTCCACTTGTTGCCTACTGCCTTTGTGGTACTTGAAGAGTAAGTTATTCACCCAAAGATCTCCGTGGTTGAGAACCTTCAACTCACCGGCGATCGGCAGTTGGCTATTGATGAGATTTTCTTGAAAGTTCGCCGCGTACTTTTTCACTTTTTCAGTTATAGACTCATAGCCCTTCCATTTGCTGATGGTTCGAATGAGACCCTCAATATTGTTTCCCATAAATTTTTCATAGATCTCTGAGTTCACACCTTCCTTGGCAAGCATTCCACTACGAAAGGAGTTCATTGAGTTTGGGTCCTAAAATCGAAAGACATTTTTCAAAAAGGCACCAAAACCTAAATATCCAAATATCCACTCACCTTCTTATAAATAATCATTGAGATAGCATGGAATTGCCCCAGTTTCTTCATAACCATCTTGCAATGAGCTAAATCCAAGCCTTTCACGCGATCTGCCATAGCGTACCCTAACGCCGATAGGTCCTCGAAGACAAGGGTGTTGATTGGTTCCTTAAGAGTGAACAACAACCTCGCGCCGAATTTTACTTTATCCAGCAGAATCTCCATCCGTGGCAACATGTGGTTGTAGAAGATTTTCTCCTTAAGAAAAACTCTTAAATCATTCAGAAATTTATTGCTCTCCGAAAAAGGGATACTTTTAACAATCACTGAGATACTTTCCAGTGGTCCGGTGTCGCGCTGATAGGTCAGTCGAACTCTGTAGATCTGACTGCAGTAGTTGTCACCGCCACCGCTACCCATCTCGAAGGAGATCTTCTTAATTACAACGTAAGCCTCCAGAAGGGCATTTTCAAGCACTTCCTGAAACAACTTCACGTCTAAGGACTTTGGTGCACTGACCGAGTTGCAATATTCCACACTCATGGCGACGCGATGTAATTCTCAGCAACTGCAAGTGTTTAGACTTTAAATACTATTCTACACTTGACTGATCCCACTCGAACACTAATATTACACTGGGGGAAGAATAAGTTGAGCATTGAGCTTCATAGTAATTTGCACACACCCTACAGATGATAAGAACAAGTATGTAGATATGCGAGTACTCATGTGCCATTGCAATGCGAAATGGGCTATCAATTTATCATGTAGGTAGAGGTACCTATCAACATGCTGCCGCGATGAAGCTGCGAGTCATTGTTATTTAATTAACGTATTCGTATGGTAACATTAAACGCGTAGAAATCTACATAATTTTTTATTTAATGACAGCTGTATAGATGCTTTAGATTAGGTAACAGAGTTGCCAGTAAGACGTATTATAAGTATAATACATACTCGTGCGTACACACCGATAAAGAGTAAAATGAATGTATGGTCATGAAAAATCTTGCGGCGGTGGTCATGGTGTAGTGGTTAGAGACATTGCTTGTGACCCGAGCGGCGTTGGTTCGAGCCCCGGCGGGGGACAGCAATACTCTGCCACCGACCAAGAGAAACGAATAATATCAGAGTTTCTCCGCACCACTACACCAAAAAAACAAGTAAAAGTGTTATCATCGGCCTGGCCGATGCTTTGATACCCTCCACTGCATAAAAGTGATGAAAAATGTTTGCCATGCAGGTTAGTATGTGTCTAATATCAGTAGCAGAACTACTTTACCGACATAGACAATTTTCAATACAAACCTGACGACGGTTAAAAAAAGTCCTCTCACAAAATTTCATTCACCTAAGTGGATTTGTTTGGACGCTATCGTGATTTCAACAGAGAGATATATGGGTCAAATATTGGCTTTGTATGGGAGGTAACAGAACTACTTGACCGACATGGTCCATTTTTAATACAAACTTGAAGGCCATACATATAAGACCTCTCATAAGATTTCAGTTGCCTAAGTCGATTCGTTCGGACGCTATCGTGACAGACAGAGAGAGACGTGGGTCTAATAGTGGTTTTGTATGGGAGGTACCAGAACTACTTGACCGACATAGCCCATTTTCAATACCAACCAGGCGACGTTAAAAAGAAGTCGTCTCACAAAATTTCATTCACCTAGGTCAATTCCTTTGGACGCTATCGTGCTGTCAACAGACAGACAGGCAGACGGACAGACAGACGGACAGACAGACAGACAGACAGACATGGCTAAATCGATTCAGAATGTGATCCTGATTCAGAATGTATATACTTTATATGGTCTCCGGTAAATCCTTCTTGGCGTTACAAACGTAATGGCAAAGTGAATATACCTTCCTGTGGAGGGTATAAAAAAAGGCGTAGAGGGCTGTAGTTACAAGATATAGACTGGTCAAAATGGTCTATAGCTTCCAATTCATATAGTACGATATACGTATTTAATTGGTTTTTTAGAGGTTGCGTTTTTCGAATTTAAATTAAAGTCAAAAATGTGCACAAGTTGGTTTAAATTGCCAACGCCTGATGAACTCTCTGAAATATACGTGATGTTCTGCCAAAGTCGCGTTAAAATTAGAAACTAGGAGTAACTGAGGAGATGGGCATCGCTTATCTGTCATGATCATCAATCATGAATTTTTTGACTCACTTCTCTCCATCTCCATCCCTTCCACCCCCAGGATAGGGTCATCGTTTCGCCCTTATGCAAGTATTTCTTATGCATTGTGTTTCTACCCTAGACTTCACTATGATTGACTCCATGTCTATTATATAATGATATTTTTGTCATTCGTGGAGTTCATGTTTACTTCGAGGTAGGTGAACTCCTTAACTACCTTGAAGTTGTTGCTATCATTAGTGACGTTTTGTCCAAGGCGGTGGACATATGCTTGCTTGTTTGTTGATAGCGTGTACTTAGTCTTGTCCTCATTTACTTCAAGCCCAACGGATTTCGCCTGTTCTTTAATCGCCTTGAACGTTTCTATCACGGCACGCTAAGAGCGACCGATGATGTCAATATCGTCCGCATAGCCAAGCAGATGGACGGATCTGCTCAAGATAGTGCCTTTCGTGTTGACACCTGCCCTGCGCACTATCTGCTCCAGTACGAGATTGAAGAAGTCGCATGATAGAGCGTCTCCTTGCCGAAATCCGGTGCAAGTTTGAAAAAGATCGGAGGAGCTGTTTCCAAACTGCACGTTGCAGCGCGTGTTTTCCACCGTTACGCGACATAGCTAAATAAGTTTTGGCGGGATTCCGAATTCGGCCATTGCCATATAGAGACCCTGACGATGTATGCTATCATACACGGCTTTGAAGTCGATGAATAGGTGGTGAGTTTCGACTTAGTTTCTTGTAGAACGGTTGGAGACGTTCACACAGTACGTTATATAAAATCTTATATGCGACATTAAGCAGGGATATGCCTCGATAGTGCTGAAAATGCAGCTTAAACACATCTACTATTCCCTGCGCTTCGGTGACTATCACCTCACGCAGACCAATTATTTTGATTGTGACTATCACTTATCATTACCACAAATCGCCATACCCGATTAAACCCCTGATTTGAAGTCAAGTGCTAATATTGTCGTACAATTATACAGATGTGTGTCTCGATTCCATAAGCTATGATCCTTGCATACATATACATAATGCCAAATTCATCGCCTTGAAACAATAAGCAGACTAGGGATTCCAGATTGCAAACTTGCAGGTGACAAGGATTTGACCAAAGAAAAACGTGGAAGTCACAGCATATCAGCATTTATTCCAGAGTTCGCTTTTTGACAAATGTGGGCCTTCAAGTATTATGTCGACCATCAAAATGTTCCAAAAACCACCACCTGACTGTGTTAGGTATAGACCAGAAACTCTTTATAATACATATCGGTGAATATCTTCCAACAAACCAACGTTCCCCCAACTATACTCAATTAAGGAAACATGCCCATTCCCCAGTAGATACAATTCGTCAGACATCCCAAAACAAACTAAAGTTAAATAAATTTGCATCTAACACCCAAAAAATCTACAACAACGTTCAATAATAAGGATTCCCAAAAAGTATGAATAATTCTTATTCCTTTAAAGCAAGACCCTTTAAATTGAAAAAATATAAGGGTTTGCTAACTCCTTAATTCCTTAACGGCTTCCTACCATTGTTCATTTCTTTTGCTTCTCTTTTGATTTCAATTGTAACTCTCGGCATTATCAAGCGTCACCTCCAGATTTTTGGCATGCTCAGCGAAACTGAAAACCTTTCTTGACCAACGCCCTGTAACAGTGGGACCAAGTTTCTTACCGCCGTTCCGGAAGCAACTTCACTGAAGAGTGAAATTTTTCATCGACTTTTCTTGGTTCCCCATTCAATTGCTATACACCCTTAGCAGACCTAAAGGAATGAGAAGACTCCTTATTTACCGGAACAATGACTTCGTCATGGCCTAACTTTAAAATACGAATCCAACTTCTCAGCTTTTGCCATCAAAAGCCTTTGAACAAAAAACTGAAATTCCACAAAAATGGCAGAAAAAAAAAACCATCCTCATTCTCAAAAAGGTAAAAAAAAAACTTCTTCCAAAAAAGGACAAATAAAATAAAGTTAAAAGTCGCAAGGACCATCATCGGCATGGTGGTGGTGATGGTTACCCAAAAGGAACAAAAGTCCTATTCATCAAAACCATTCCGAAGGCTTTTCTTTTCGAAAGGGTGCTTGGTTATTGCTGTCGGAATCATTTTCAAGTATACCCACTGCCGCACTCGAACAAATCAGGATCCAACAGGCGGGCTATATGCAGTGCACAGGCACACAGGACAAATGGCAAAAACAAAGAAAAACCGTCGTTGTCGTGTCGGTCGTCGGTCGTCCTCGAAACGCGCAAAGAAAAAGTGCCCACAAAATCAACGTTAACAGTTTTTCCAGTCGAAGGAGTTTGCAAGGATTTGCATCACACGGCAACACCGCAACCACCACGTGATGTTGACAATGCACATGTATACAAGAGAGAAACACCCGCGGCAGCCTTAGGGTGGCATCGACTCTGTGCGGCGCGCGGTAGCTTCAGCTTTGTTTCACTTTAGTTTATTTGCAATTCGGCTGGGGATATATGGACGTTTGTACCTATACACTGCCGCCTTGGAGCCAGGTCAGTCACCTCGTGCATTCAGTTGGATTCCTGACTGGCAAAGAGCTCGCTTCTCCGCTTCCAACTTTATCGCAACAATAATTGGAGTTTCATCAGAGGGGTGCGATATAAAGGGGAGTGGGTGCGGATTAGATGGGTAGGGGAAGTCCTTTTTATTTCGTTTTCTACCATAAAATGGTTTTTCGGGGATGCAAACAGAAAAAGATTCCTTTTATCCTTCGGAATACATTTACTTTTATTAGGCGGCCATAAAATCTCGCAAGTAATAAAATGTCCCTCCTAGAATAGGACTTGTGAACGCGAGTGAGGGGGCTGTTCGAAGTGGATTCGTTCATAAAATCGAAGGCGCTTTCATTTTTACGAACCTACGATACGAGTAGTAGTCTCCCCAAGGGAATCATCTACACAGAAGTGGTGGGGCTGGGGAGTCCAACATAAATATCCACTCAAGGCAGGAGGGACTCCCTCCTCTCTTGGGAAGAGTTTCCTTCAACACTTTAACGTGCATCCTAGCCGAGCCCGTATACAAACATCCATACATCCCCTAATGGAGTCCTTTTTCGGGCAGTCAAACGAGTGGGTGGACGCATTTCAAAACGCATTACAGGATGTGACCTCCGATGTCCACTGAACATAAATCCAGGAAACGGATTTCCATTCATTTCATCAACAACAACATGGCCGGCGAAGCAGAGAGCCAGACGGAGGAGAAGGCAGGCCGTTTGAGGAAAGTGCTCGTAAAATCCGATTGCTGGTGGATTGTCTTCCATTTTTTGTCGAGACGCACACCCAGCACATTGTGTCCAATCCCATGTACACTCATCTTCTTGTGGAGCAACTGCTGTGTATACAGTTTACAGACCGGCTCTGGAACCCGAGATTGTCTGCAACATCAGGGCAACTTATACAACAGTTGCGTTACACATTATGGAGAAATGCGGTGGACATTTCTGACATCGTACACGTGGTTTATGATCGTCGTACGTGCAACTCATGTCGCAGGCATACACAGACACACTGCCCAGAGCAGGAGGACACATAATGTTCCAGTTTGTCGCAGTTGCTTCCTGTGGGCAGTGTCCGTACTCCTTGTGCACATTACAACAAGTATCGGAATGGGGGACTGCACAAAAATGACATTTTACATGGGTAGCCATAAATATTGCATTTAATTAATTACGGCGGTTTTCGCAGTGCGTCCGGTGGTCCTTGGTCTACTGTCCGGTTCTGTCCTGTCTGACGTTCCGTCATGTTTGTGGTAAATTATGTTGCACAATGCACATATCGTGACGGCGCACTCACTGGCAGAGTTTATTTTCGAGGTGACCGCCCATGAGTTTCGGAATAATGTTTGGGGTGCGAAAATAGTCGCGAGCACTTTTTGACTCCAATCAGTGGGCGGAGGCATTAAGGGGGGTCTGACAGTGAGGACTCTGGTTGAAATTTGCGGTTAAATTGTCATAAATGTAGCAATTAAATTGACTGTTGAAGCTCGATTGGTGCGGCCGGCGGCGATTGTCATGGGTCTGCCTGCATATGGATTGTGCTTAATGGTAAATGCGATGTGGATTAACTTTATTGATTAAACAATGGGAAACTTTAATGAAAATATGGTTGCAATGGTCTCGTCTATTTCGAGTGGGTATAACCCGAAAGAAAAAGATTGACAGCTTAACTTTGACACAAAGCTTAGTAACTCCCGATAACTGATTGACCACAAGCTGTCTTAAAATTGTCCCCCGCTTGACCGAGACTACAGGAAAATTCCGATATATTCCATGTTCCTTCCATTGCTTCCGATTTTTCTGTTCCTAAAGCGACTTAAGTTTGGGCAGTGAAACGGGTGGTATAGTGTATCTGCATGAGACACCTTATTTGCTTCCTTGCTACTTTCAGTGTCAGCTCGCGTATCGGACACAACCGAATATGTCTTGCATTGAGCTGGCCTTTTTCGGCGGTTTGACTTTAGCCGCACTTTCACCTGGTGGTATTGAGGTGGACGTATTCTTCACCACCTATGTGCGAGTAGTATCTCCCCACTAGCGCTGCATCAGGCTCACGAAAGATGGTGGGATCTTGAAGCCTGTATATAACCATGCAAGACCCTGTTAAATGTCTGTAGATCACACATCGGAGCCCTTGTAGGACTACTAACAGGCCACTGCCTACTAGAAAGATATGCCGAAAGGCTTGTAATCACAGCTATTGACTTTTGTCGCAGTTGCATGGATGAGCAGGAGGAACCACCCTTCCAGCTAATATGTAACTGCCAATACCGCTATCCTCGATTAGAAAGCAAACTCTAGGAGAGTACTTTTTCGGGGAGCTTGCAGATATTGCCGAAACGGATATAAGCAAAATACGGAAATTTCTCCAAAATTCAAAATGGTTCCAAGAGTAGAGGAAATAACCGACTCTGCTTCTGCTATGGTGGACCTTACTTGGTCTAAGTGAATTCTTACGTATGTTACGGACAATGGGAAGCAAACCTAACCTAACCTAACCTATATCCCCCCTGTTCCTGCTATGTAAGCATACGAGCAACTGGCTCGATGTATTGCTTGGCCGAATTTGAGGGGGATTGCATAATCGGATCAAGTTCGGCTTTCTTCTTCCTCTTCTCCTTCGCGTTATTTGCTGCGACCGACCGACCGACGTGCCACAGGGAAGGGCAGCCGCATCAAATTTGCCTCATTTACTCCGGGACATACCTCCATTAGGAAATCAATGGCACGCTGGAGCCTCTTCTCATTTCTCCCTAACAAGTCAACAGTTGGCTATTTTTCATAGAAATATTTTTTTGAGATTGATGTCAATCGTCTACTCTCTTCCCTGAGCTGAAATTTTTCGACTCGTTCTTGGATTAAAGTCTTTCCTCCTCCGCCATGACTGCACTAGGATCGGTCTTATGAACCTTATTGGTGTCTGTCCCTATTACAACAGTCCTTTTATTTTTTTTGATTTTCCGATTTAATTTGTTGATTAAGGAGTATAGGACGGTCATTCTGTACTCAATCCCTGTAGAAAAGGGCTATTTAATTTAAGCTAAGTTTCCGATATCTCTACCTAGAGTTGATTAATTGCCATATTGACAAATCATGCATGAAGTATAAACCATAACTTTGCCGAACTTCTCCTTACGTATTACAAAAGTCAACATATAGCAACATTCAGACCTGGGCATTTAAGCACTAACATTGACTTTGTAGTTACATTCAAAATGTCAATGCTACTGAAAGTTCGTTTGCACTACCATTAAAAATTTCAATGCCAATGAAAGTCCGTTTACTATAGCACTGAAAATTTCAATGCTAATGAAAGTTGAATTGCACCAGTATTGGAAATTGTACTTCTAATGAAAATGAACTTTCATTAACATTACAAATTTTAATTTCATTAATGTAAAAGGATCTGATGTACTCCAAAAAGCCAAAATATGTAATCGTACAAATCGAGCGAATTGACAGTAAGCTAAGAGGATCTTCAAATCCTAGCCCCCAAGTTTTAAAAAGGGAAGGAAGACAATAGCATTGAAGTTTTCACTGCTATTGGAAGTGAAACTTTAGTAGCATTGAAATCTGTTCTGCTAATGCAAGTGAACTTTCAGGAGCATTGAAATTTTTCCTGCTAATGCAAGTGAAATGTTAGCGATAATGCAATCGAACTTTCGCTAGAACTGGATTTGATTTTTCTAATGCATTGAATAATTCATTATTAAATTAGTGAACTATTCCCAGGTAGAGAGCAACATTAATAAGATTTAGCGCAACAATCGGTCGAATTTCCATTATGGCAACAGCACAAATCGTATTGCGGTTAATATAACAAGTGCGCCAATAATCCCATTATGTTCGGTGCTCGTCATCGATCTAATTTCCGAACAAAACGAAACGAAAACACCCAGTTGCAGTGCAGTTGCAGAAATTGTGGCAACGATTGCAGCCTGATGTGCTCCTTGCAAATCACACAAATTGGCAGCAACCTGTAGTACAATCAATCATCTAACAAGGTCACTCTATTGTCTCTGCATCCATCTTCGGCATTCGTCCAACTGCAGATACACAGATACTGATGTCCAGATACACAGGTACTGCTGAGGAGATATTTTAATTATAGAATTCTGCGTCCCAGTTTACTTTGATTTCATCTTTAATTGAGCCGATGCTGATTGTACGTTTGGTTTGCCTTTTTTTTCTTCTTCGCTCTTGTTGACTGCTGCTACAAAGAAGATGCTGGCCTCCAGGAATGATTTTCTACAATTAACTGTGGAACGGAAGAAAGCAAAGTGCTCCAGTTTTTCTGTGTCGTTTTTCCTCCCGCTTTCGATCGATGCTCGAGTGAGTTGAACAGCAGCAGTGCGCATTGGTAGTGTTAGTGTGCAACTCTTGTTGCCCTCCTTCGCTTCTTCTTTTGCATTCACAGGCAACCGCTATTTAATTTTCTGGAAATTTAATTTCGCAATTCAATTCAATCATCAGATAACGTGATTCGAAAAGTGCAGAGGGCACCTGCGTTTGGTTGAAGTACAGCCCACCGTATTCCAAGAGTCGGCATAACTTTCAAGGTAGAATGTCAATAAATGCCATCAGGCATATATAGCAATTCGCAACCACCCTCTACCTTGTTATTGACCCAAAGACGTAAGCACCTTTGAACAACGAACAAGGTGATTACCTGCAGAGTCGTCCGTATTTCTTGCGCTCTGCATCCTTGGAGGAGTCAACATACATCCATCTCGAGCACTCAAGTTCGTTCTCGCATAGGTGTGTGCATACGTATGGGCTGGCATATAAGTAGGACGACAAAAGGTTGAAAGGGAGGCGACGAGAAAAACAGCCTTCGTCCTTACGCCAAAAATCGATTATGGCCCTAATTGCATGTTGGGTGGGTAATGACGCTGGGATATATGCTGAGTATCCTTGGTTGTGTGTCATTATCATTATCCTTTCATGCCGAGCGACACATTCTGGGTCACTGGCGGATTTATCTTTCGGAACCAAGTAAACGGAACTGAGAGAGTTGTTTAATGGGCCTCAAGGTGGTTTATGGTATGGTTCAGCTACGGACATCAGTGTGCTGCACCAGCTTCTGTAGGATCAAATTGTGTACACTCGGTCACAGGATGTTTTCTCAGGATTTAACTCTTCTGCTGGGCCATTCAATAACTTTTAATTGTTGGTCATTAATGGTGTATATCGGGGAGGACAGTGGTGCCATTGATTCAATGTGAGGTAAGTAGTAAAAATATAATGATTCACTACAAATTTCCAGGTGTCATAAGAGTAAGAAAGGAGAATATAGGATAATGGGACAACGACCCAAATATTGAGTAGGATGTTTTCTGAATTAAAACAAAACGGACTAAAAAGTGGAACCAAAATAAAACCAATGCGACAGAGGTATCTTTAAACATTGTGTCTTAAAGCCTAAAGTTTCGTCAAAATTGAAAATGTTGGTATCGTGGGTTGTATATAGCTACATAAATTTGATAGACGGCTTAAATCGATTGGATGTTCGGGAACTGGCTTTTTCATTTCTTGAACAAAAATTAGAAGCCAATGCTAAGTTTTGCAGACAGTTCTACTCTTGGTAAACAACTTTAAGAGTTTTCTTTTGTCCGGGGGTTGAACCGAGAACACCACGCTCAGGTTTTGATCCTATTAACCACTGAGTCGTTGTGAGTCACTGCGTTCACCATTTCGTTGGTACATTAATAACTAAAGCGGTTTATTTTTGATACCTATCCGCTCCTTAAGGCGAATATATTTAGGAATGCATTCAATTGAATGCATTCCTAAATTAGTTAGTTTAACAGGTTAGTTAAAAGATAGAGTTACTATAGGCATGTTTTTTTGAAACCTCGCAAGCCAGCCGTTCATTTGGACAGTTCCCAGCACAATTGCCAGCAAGATGAAGCCAGCCGAATAAATTTAGGCAATAAGCCTAAAAGTATACCAGCATTTCGTATAAAATTATGCATTTGGTAGAAATATTAGATAAATTCTTACATTTTTCTCTGGAATGTTGTGTGCATGAGATAAGAACGCAACTAATTTAAGCAAATTGTACGGAAATTCTAAGCCACTTGTTGCTTTCAGCGCCACCTGTTTGTTCATTGTGAATTGAATTTAGCCAGCTCCGGCTGGGGAGAAAATCAAGAGTTGTTGCCAGCAGTTGCCAGCAGGTTGAATTAACATGTGTGAAATGTGCCTTAACTGTCAACTACTGGCAACTACTGGCTGGCGAGGTTTCATAAAAACACAACTTATAGGTGTACAAGCTCTTAGAACTCATACCTTTAACGAACTATGCGAAGGAAAGTTAAGTGTGGTTAATTTTGAATTGGATTGGTCTTACTTATTTACGTCCCTGAAGCTTCGACAGTGGGTCTTATATTGAGAATCGTCAGAGTCGTCCACATATTTTGTGCCTGTGCATTTTGTGTACCTACTGTGCTTGTGCAAAACAATTTCTGTCTTCAAGTCTAACAGAAGCGACAGGCTTGCAAGTTATACACAAAGAGCGAAGGGTGATTTTAAACTGATGGCTAGCCACGGATAGTTGTGCAGTCCCTGATGAGTTTGGACAATCTGTCTGGAGGCTTTGACAAAGGAACATTACTTTGCTTCCTTCAAATGTTTTTGTTTGTTCGTTTATTTCGTTTATTTTAAGCGCTTACCCTTAATCGCATATTATAAGACCAAAAACTACACATTTCGCATTCAGAAAGTGAGTTTCATTCGGAGGAGATCCAGATCCATAGACTTCTAATTAAATAGACCGCCAAATCCAAAGTTCCTTGCACCTCTAGTGCGCTACAATTAGTTCTGAATTGGCTTAACACTGAAAAATCTGCACCTGGTGTTCACCACAAGCTGCCAAATTCCAAATGTGTAAGCGTCTGGGGATAAATTCATTCACATGTTACGAAGCTGCTGCAACCAGCTGGTAGGCAATGCATTTTGTTCTGAGCTGGCGGTCCATTTATACGTTTTTTTTCTTGGGAAATTTTTGGAATTGGAATTGGAATTGGAATTGGGAACACCTTTTCCAGCAACAACCAATTTGACAGCTGACAGATAATTTGGGTTAATTTTGACTACATTTTGATGCATTTCCATGAACTATTTTTATTGCCGTTGGAAAGCTAAGTATATGCCACCCATCAACTACGTTTAGTCTAAGAACCTCATGGAACCTCTGTTGTGATTGGGTTGCTATTGTCACCCATGCTTATATGTAGGTCCTCTTCGCGCTTATCGTTAAGCTGCTTTTGTTCCAACCTCAGGACCATTCGATAATCTTCAAGCTACTTTGATCGGCTTCACTGTCAAGCTACATCGTGTACTTTCGCTAAATAGTTTCTCAATTGATGTCAGGACATTCATATTCGGTCAACTGTCACCGAAATATATCTATGTCTGTTTGCTGAGAATAAATGCCTACCTTCTTCCTATCTCCTACGGTACTCAGTACACTCCAGAATTAATCACCTATAATCCATAACAAACAACACAACTGAATTGTGGATTTGGGGACCGACTCAAGTCTCATTTGAAATTCCAGACACACTCGCCAGCGCCAGCGGTGGAAGACGTAGAAGCAGCAACCTTCCCCGAGTCGGTAACAAACATCTCTCGTTCCTTCGATCTGATTAGGGTGTCAATCGGCAATGTGGTTTTGCCAATTTTCCGCCCGTGAAATTGTTCAATATTGTCACGTGTTTTGAGTGCTCCAGCTCGCTTGCACCTGTAGTGTTGCAGTTCACCGCCATGCAATGCAGAGCGCCTTTTTGGGTTGTGGGCTTATCCAAATCCGTCGCCGGAATACAATAACGATAGGATAGCTGGCCTGCTACACGACAACGACGAAGAAGCCGAGACGTACACACAAAAGGAACCGCATTGATTTTCCGCCTTGGTCCTTATTGTTTCCCTTTTTGTTTTGTTGGTTGCACGTTGCACTATGCCTTCACCAAAGTGGAACTGCACGGGGAAAATTCCCTCCGACCGATTCTAGGTGTTCCGGTTGCATGGAATTCCATGATGAAAAAGTGGATTTCTGGTTTGGATGTGTCCCTCCGCAGCGGGATATCTCGCGGCTGCATCTTGATAGGGAATCGGGTGTGTATTGGGGATACGCTTTGTGCTCGCGCGTCCAATTCGCTTTGCTTGGATGCGCAGTTACAAAAAAGTGGATTAAATAATGATTAAGAAATGTCATGAAATGAAAAAGCTTTTGCCGCCACCGCCAAGGCGTGCAGTAAAAAAGCCTCAAACCAGACCAATTGCGGATTATTTTTTGTATCGTCTATAGGTACCTCTGCCTTATCTGTGGCAGCTCCTCAGCTCCTTCGAGTGTGCGTCGCATTTCCTGATTGTTTTTTCGTTGCGGTGTTGTTTTTTGCTGTCAACGGTTATAATTTTATTTTATGTGAATTATTTCTTTTTGTGCGGCTCCATGAGGGACAGCAGCATGATGGACAGACTGAGATGAGATGTTGGATTGGGTGGTTTTCTTTTTTTAGCTGTTCCTGATATTTGGGCACGAGAATGAGCATTCTCCTGGAATTGTGTGCTGAAATGTGGAATTTATTTTTGGCGTTTTGTTTTTTTTTCTTTTGCGTTTTCCTTTTCCTTTGATGTGCAGTTAGGGATAATCGGAGATGAAATGTGGGAAATTTATGGATTGAAGTTGTCTTCCCGATGGTATGCTGCATTGTTGTGGAATTGGTGCGTTCGCTTATCGTGTGACCGATTGATTGACGGTTTAGCTTTGAGTCGGTGTTTGTTTGTGGGGCTAAAGTAACGGGATTAATGACTGCCAACAAACGGAAGTTGGGTTACATAATAAATCTTACAATAAGTTCTTCGTAGGTATACTTGCTCGGTGGTAAGAGGGTTGACACAATTATCTTAGTTAAATTGCGAAAGCTAGAGAGTCCTATAGGGGGTCTTCTGTGTCCTGTGATACGTTATTATGATCGAGTTTTGCGAATCCGGATGACTACACATAAACAGAGATGTAGGAATCACAAACCACATAGAACTAGACCGCCGACTTCCGTGCAACTACCAGATTCTCCCCGGAATTAATTCCCCTGTCTGTGAATACGTGTAAAATGTCAAAATCAATGGTCAAAATGAGGTGATATTGCTCCCTTCATAAAGGTCTGGAACTGGGCGGATAAAGTCCGACCATGGCTTAGATCGTATCGAAGTATCGATCACCTAATCCGGACAAGGGTAAAGGAGAATAGCGCTGTGTCCACATGCAACCTATCTTGTTGCTTTCGCTATGTGCAAAATATACGAAGCAGTCAGAAAAGACAAAAAACGAAGCCCGAAAGGAATATAAGCCTGCATAATAAAAGGGAATAAACGTGATCGAAATATGGCCCCTACAGACATATATATGCTACCGTTATAGACAGTAAGAGGACAGAGTTTCCGCATGTAATAATGATCTAGAAAGCATAGAGTTGAGCTTAACTTAACACATAGTTCGGGCTTGATATTAGCATATCCATAAACAACTTCACCCCTCTAGGTCATAAATAAAACCCAAGTTGGTATGAATTTATATAGAATGGTTAGTATGGAAACTGTAACCTTTGGGAGAAAAGGTTCTCTCAGAGTTTTCACTCAGTAGACTCGAAGGGAGGGAGATCTCCATAAGATACAAATTTGTGGGCCGAAGATAATTCGAAAATACACATGTTTTTAAAATTCTGACTTGCCAGAGCAAAAGCTCGTTGACCTAAAAAATTAGCCTTCTAATTTCTCAACTGTTTCGTCTTCCTCAAGACATAATCGGCATTCGAATAGATGCATTTTATTAAGGTTATATCGCAAACCGTGGTGACCTGTTCGGTAGTCTACTACATGTTTAAGATCGTGCCTGTGTAGGTAGGTAGGTAGGTAATTGGGTGCTCTTGTGGCGGTTGCCACAGCTTCACATAGACCATCAGTTGGGTCCACTGTCTCCAGTCACGGGAACCTTCCATTTCATACCTGTTGGAGACAAAGAGTATACCGCTTTATTGAGTCACCTAGATTTGGTATTAATCACAGGCATCACAAGCTCTTGTATCCAGATTCCCAGCCTATCCTAGGAGCAACCGAAGGGATGTGGGGTTTGATGACCTACTGGAACCACCCCGATTTGAGTATGAATCTCAGGAGTTCCTTAAGATCAACATTCACCAAATCCTCTAGTTTATCGAAGAAGAAGCTGTTGAGAATAATCTGTCTACTGTTTTTAAAGGCTGGACATTCGCAAAGCAGATTCTATTTCTTCAACGTCTCTTCCAGCCTTCCCGCGTGCACCCCTATCGCACAGTGTCCAGTAATGACCCCCGTGAGTATGCGGATGTCCTTGCGGCTAAGTCCGATCATGAATTTGGATCTCTTTTTGCTCACTTCTGGCCATAATTCTTTTGCATGCCTACAGGTGTTGAGATTGTTTCAGCGTGCCTGTGTAGATTTAGTTTCTTTTTGGCATCATTTTTGAATGTCTGGATAGCTTTTTTGGTCTGTCTGATCCCTGGGATAATTTCCCAATATGAAATGCGCCCGTTTCCAGATTTTTATAGCCAAATTTGTAGCTGATTTGGGGGTCGCACAGAAAGGTTCAGGTTCTATGAAAGGGGTTTCCAAGTCTTTTCTGGATGGTTAGTCAGCTTTTCCATTTGCTTCAATACCCTTATGGCCGGAGCCAAATCATAAACTGGTTTTGTTACTGAGCGTTTTAATGTTCTAGGTATTACACGCCTTGCAGTTTCAAATTTCAATATGCTTAGATTGAATCGGTACTAAGTATTTGGAAGGAATTAAAGCAGTGCTGTACTGATTTTGAGTCAGTAATGGGTGATCTTAGGGCTTTTATAGCTAATAGACAGTCCGTGAATATATGGATGTTAGCGCCTTTAATACTTAAGTTATATACAAGACTAGAGGGCCCTGCAAACGTTGTTTTGCCTGCTCGTACATTTTTATTTGAGATTTTATTCATAATTATTTTGTTTTTGTTGGGTGTATATTAGTTTTATTTTTATTATTTATTTTATTTATATTATTATGTTTTTTTATTGTTGAGTGTTTATTATTTGACATATTGTGGAATCGGATCGCAGCGCAACCTACCCGGTCCAATGAATATAAACTATCCCAAAACCCATTCAAATACACACACAAAATTTGACTAAAATCGGTCCAGTCGTTTAGGAGGAGTGCGGTAACAAACACGGACAGAAGAATTATATATATAAAGACAAAGATTTGCACATTCTTGAATGCCATTCAGCTCTGCCTGAAATATAATGGGGCTTTTCCCATAGGTTCTGAGACATTTCGATTCCATGCTGTTAGTTTCATCTTTCGAAAGTGCTTTCTGTAGGCGCGCCACTGGCTGGAAGTTCTTCGAGTTTCTCACAATAACTTCGCCAAGACATACTTTTAGATCTACGCTACTCTAGGTTGTATTGGGTAAGAATAGATCGGCACTGGTCCTACTTGCGCGGTGCGTTTAACTGGAGACGAAAGAGTAAGATCCAATACTTCCTCCTTAAAAACGTTTCTAAACGTGGGCTTATTGCCCTTATTTAGTACAATAACATTCATTTTTCATTTCATTTGTATGGAAAGGGTGGTCAAAACCGAAAATGTAATTTTAAATGATAGAAAATAAAAGAAGTACCTAGTTACAAAAAGTTTTTAATTTTATGTTTTTATTAAAATTAATGAAAGTTTAAAGCAAAAAGTTCAAAACCTATTTAGACAAACTCGATTTTTTGTTTTCTTTTAAATTTCTTTCGTTAGAAAGCAACGGATCGGATGTTAAAAGTAATCTATTAAATCTATTGCAGCAATGCTAGATATTCGTCTTCTCTTGGTTCGACACGAGCTTTCTAAAAATGGCTTCTTTGGCCTACCCTACTATTATTATTTTCTATTGGGCTCTGTTCAGACCCGAAGTCTTCGATGTGATCAAGCCAAGCACTATACGTAGATAAAAACACGTTTTTTTTTTCGAAAACATGAATTCCATTTTCTAAGAAAGGTTTTGCATAAAAAAGTTATCCGTTTCTGTGCGCCTAAACTTTCAATATTGTAAAATTCTTTAAAAATTGTCCATGTTTCATTAATCTTAGCAGCACTGCGACCTTTCTTCGCCATATGCCATAAATGTCAATACGCTTGATCATTGTTGCAACGCAACATGACCCTGATGACACACTATAAATCCCATCATCGGCACCCCCTCTGAAGGTCGACGATCTGATTTGCCGTCGGCAAATACTCATATCGCTGCAGCAGCTAACACTAAAATAAATCGATCGACCAAATTCCCAAAGCCAAAATTGGGCGCTCAGACACGGCAGCAGCAAACCGATGCGGAAGCCAAGCAGTGGTGCTGTGTAGGAGGCGTCATAACTATATGCAAAAAAAAATACATTGTTTTGGTTAATTGGCGCCGCCCACTGAGCAACTCGTATCAATAATGTGTGGGTGCATGTTTTGATGATGGCTAAACCCGCTGACCAGCTGACGAGACGAACATGAGCGGGGTGGGAGCAGCTTAGCGGTGACGATGGTTTGTTGTCAATACGGCAAAATTCATAGCAGGCAGGAAGATCCGCAACACAAAGTCAATGACCAGAAGAAAATGAGTCAAGGACGATTAGATGCAAGGTTTCTTTCAGATGTGCAAAACAAGAAATTGGCTTTCCCAATAGTGACAAGCGGCAAATAAAGTCTAACTATTAGTAAACCAAGTTGTTGGTGTTTTTTCTTTTTCTTTGATTTCCCGTCGGTAGTTTGTTCGGTTTTTGATCACTGTGCTAGGTCTGACGGCAGTCTAGTAAATTTGAATCAGCTTGTGGATTCAGTTGAATAATTCATTTGCTAGTGTCCTTGCGACACAATCATACTACTTGAATTTAAAAAAAAAGAGGAAAATATTGTTTCACTTCGGGTCAAAATCTTACAATTTTCGCAAATTTGCGCAAAAATAAACGTATTGTTAAAGAGGAAAGATCAATCTAAATTATTATATACAAATTATTGTGGGAAAATGTGTGAATCACAACTTTCGCCTTTTCAAAAATACAAGAAATGAGAAAAAAAAACCAAAAATTATGCATCACTTTCAATAAAAGTTTAAATAAAAAATGTAACGTTTTTAATAAAGAAAATTATCCTAAAACTATCTTAACGCATTGCTCTATTATTTCCATCACCTTTTTTTAGAATAAAAAAAAAAAAATAAATAGGTGGCGCAACAAGCGGTAGACACCCTAGGCCTAGCTTCTCGCAACCATTCGTTTTGTGTGAGTTTCTATTTTTGGGACGAATGGAAGGGACCTACAATTTTATGCCGAGTCCGAACGGCTGAATTGAGAAGCTTTTTCAGGACAGTCGTACTCTCGGATGTTTGTCAGACGTTCGCGAGAGGTGGCGCAGTAGAAAATAACCTTAAGATGTACAGCTAGGTTCCAGAAATTGAGTGAAATCGAAATTGCAAATCGAGTGAATTCGTTTTCAGTGTTCTGCATTTAGAGTAAAGGCTGAACTATAATAGTTGAAAGCAAACGGAAGCTAATGTCGTAATTCTACGTCAAGTTTTCTTCAGTGCTGTCAATTGCTTAAGTAGCCCATAATAGGCGTGTGTATACGGAAGCGGCTGTCAAATAGTATTGCCGGTTATTTTTGTGTTGGTTCCTTATTTTCAATTGTGTTCCTATATTTACCCACGCGTTTTCTTTTTTTTTTATTTTATTAAAATAAAATGGATCCCTCTTGTCATATAATAATTTATTTTCCTGTACTAAATTTATAAGCTCGGATAGAAAATCATACTCCTCTACGGAAGCCGTTTTTTGATTTGAATAAATTATTTTTCTTGCAAATACAAAACACAGCTGACTGTCTGTCAAGTTTTCGTACAAAAGTGCGAATAAGATCGCTCTTTCGCAAGTGAGCGCAAGTGACAGAAAACTTAACGAAACTGAGCCAAAAGCCATTATGGTCGAATAATACAAATCCCATGTATTCGCACTATTGCGGACGTGGTCGTACGGAGCAATTCGACTATTATAGTTCAGCCTTAATTCGGGAACTCCGAAATTTTTTCGAAATCACAATTTCACTGTCTCAATTCTGAAATTTTTTAAATCGAAATCGAATACAGTGAAATGTAGAACACAAAAATTCATTTCCGATTTCATTTCGAGTGAAAGTGAAATGTGGAACCTAGCAGGTAATTTGTGTTTCTCCGGGGATCGAACCTGGGATCCCTCGCACAGTAGTCCAGCACACTAACCACTGCGCTACTGCGCCTTAGTATAAACTTTTATAAAAAATCGAGGGGCAAGTAATCGGTGTATTCAAGGAACTTTTCTGTGCGTATTCATGGTGAATCACAGTGTATTCAAACGTATTCACATGTATTCATATGTATTTACGTGTATTCACGCGTATTCACGGGTATTCACGCGTATTCAAGCGTATTCAGAAGGTATTCAAGTGAATTCACGCGTATTCACATGTATTCTCGCGTATTCAATGTGTATTTTTTGTGTAGTCACGTATTCACACATTCATTTTAATTGCTCTTTATTAAGATTGCAATGACGTCAGAATTGTGCGTTCGTATTATTATTGCACTTGCCTTGACGCAATATGCTCGTCGTTGTTGTTTCCTTGTACATGGTGTTCCAGTTAAGCAATATAATGAATCTTTAATAGGGCCCATACACGACACAGACACGTCGCTGCAGACCAATATATTTTGTTGTTGTGGACATGTCCGCGCAGGCCGTCTGTGTCGTGTGTAGCCATGTCGACTGTTTGCAGCGACCGTCTGTGTGAATTCAAAATTTTTTGAATTTTTCTTGGTCTGCAACGACATGTCTGTGTCGTGTATGGTGAATTTTGCACAGACGAGCGAGAAAATTCACGGCGTAAACATAATTGGAAGCGTCTCGCTTGGAGAAATCGGTTCCCTCATTCAAGATTTTTGTTTAGTTATTATTGGATTCATTTTTCCTAGGAGTTTCATTAAATTTCCTTCATCCATTCGGCATTAATGAAGTCGGATCGGCTAGCAGTATCCGTCATTTTTCTGACCCGACGACCACGACGAAATCATACAAACTAATGTCTGTGCAGATTATCTGCACAGTGTGTGGCCAAGGCATGTTTGCACAGACTTAAGGTCTGCAGCGACGTGTCTGCGTCGTGTATGGGCCCTATAAGCCAAGATTCCTGAAGTTCCGCCAAAAAAAATTGTGTAAGGGGGGCTTACTCACCATATTTCTCGTTATAGCCCATCAAAGTGGGTGACCTCTAATTCGGAGGTGTAACCACTTTAAACGCTATAACTTCTAAACTATTATTTGGGTAGGTACAACAAGTAAAAGTTTCATCATCGGCCTGGCCGATGCTTTGATACTCTCCATTGGATATCTACAAGTCATGGAAAATGTTATGCATGTGAGTTAGTACGTACGCAACAAATGTGTCTAATACAGGTTTTCTATGGGAGGTACGAGGTACAACAACTTCTGGACCAATATAGCCCGCTTTCAATACCAAGCTGACGATGGTAAAAATAAGTATTCTTACAAAATTCTAATTGCCTAGGTCGATTCGTTTGGACGCTATCGTGTTTTCAACAGACAGAACGACAGGCGGAAATGTTAAATCGATTCAGAATGTGATCCTGATTCAGAATATATATATTCTTTTGGGATATCCGGTGAATATACCTTAATGGTTTTGTACATTTCGAAAAGACAATTGAGGTAGCGCATACTAAATTGTCTTTGGGTCCATCTGTGAAGCTACAAAAAAGTTATGGCTTCTTAAACTCAAAATTATGAAAGTTTGTTATTTAATTAGTACATATACCCTCCGCAGGAAAGTATACTTACTTTGTCACTACATTTGTAATGCCAAGAAAATGTCACCGGAGACCCCATAAAGCTCCTCTAAAGGGAACGACATTCAGACGCAGTGGCGGCAAAGGGTGGGATTTTGCGTGCTATGGAAGTTCAGCCTTTTCAGGTAATAGATTAAACGCTATCCTTTTAACACCGGTACAGGTTTTGCTACCAGGAGATGCGCAAAAAAGATTGGAATTTTGCAAGTGGTTACTGCGCAAACAGACAGAAGGCGGGCAATTTCTCAAGAACACTCTGTGGACTGACGAAGCGCAATTTACAAGAGATGGGATTACAAACCACCACATTCCTCAACCATACTTTTAACGAACGGTAAACTAGTCGATTTGGCTTGGGCATCAACCCTTAGCCAACCAGACCCCCTGACCTAACACCCAAGGATTTTTTCTTCTAGGGTGATATAAAAGAACAATTTTTTTTTGGACTAGAAATGTCGAGTTTCTGTCTGATCATTTTTGTCTGACAAAAAATGGCTTTTACTACAACTTCTGTTGATCGTACGTAAAAAAGTTACTCAGCATAATTTTTAGGAAATTTCTTCAGGATATAAAAAAAATAAAAATGTATAAAGTAAACATTTTGATAAAAAACATTTTAAGTAAAAAAATCAAACAAAAAATTTTCATAATTTTTAGTTTAAAGCCTAGTATCCTACTTGCGCTTAATTTTAGCGAGCGTTTTTCTCTCCACAGCACAGATAAATGCTCGCTAAATTCGTTGTACAGGATATAGATAGGACACACACCCAAATTTTATTGCCACATGTATTTTGATTTTTGTTATTTTTTCACTTTTTTCCTACTCACTTATATCGATTATCAAGTAGTATTCAAAGAAATATTCAATTAAAAAATTGTTTTGTTTCGAAAATGTCAAAATTTATCGCCGATTTAATGTATTAAGCCCAGTATCCTGCTCGCGCTAAATTTTATCTTTCATACAAAAATGTCTACAGAGATAAAATTTATCGAGGCAGTTTAGCAAAGCAGTATCCTGTTCGGCACGCTAAATTCTTACTTTCATATAGATGGGACACACTCAATGTCAGTCCGGTATAACAATATTGAGTGTTATACGTACTACGTACAATTTTGTTATACTCGGCCAAGAAAATTGTCTCCACTGATTTAGCTCGCGAAAGAATTGCCTGCTACATTAAATCGGCGATAAATTTTGACATTTTCGAAACAAAACAATTTTTTGATTAAATATTTCGTGGAATACTTGATAAACGATGTAAGTGAGTAGGAAAAAAGTGAAAAAATAACAAAAATCAAAATACATGTGGCAATAAACTATGGGTGTGTGTCCTATCTATATCCTGTACAACGAATTTAGCGAGCATTTATCTGTGGTGTGGAGAGAAAAGCGCTCGCTAAAATTAAGCGCGAGCAGGATACTAGGCTTTAGGCAATTCTTTCGCGAGCTAAATCAGTGGAGACATTTTCTTGGCCGAGTATAACAAAATTGTGCGTAGTACGTATAACACAAAATATTGTTATACTCGACTGACAATTAGTGTGTCCCATCTATATGAAAGTAAGAATTTAGCGTGCGGAACAGGATACTGCTTTGCTAAACTGCCTCGCTAAATTTTATCTCTGTAGACATTTTTGTATGGGAGATAAAATTTAGCGCGAGCAGGATACTGGGCTTAAAGGATTATACTGCTTAACTGGGACACCCATCGATGAATTAGGCAGCATGGTGTAATGATTACTGTTTTTCAATTCCGATCTCAAAGATGTTTACCTATTTGATCCATGCATTTGATATTACTAAATTACTAATCAAAATACAAATTGTAATCAATATAATTTGAATCACTTTGAACTTAAATAATTGTTCTGTATGGCTACGCCGACCATCCGTCCTTTATTTAAAAGGATAGTCCTTTCTTTTTTGTCCTGAAATTTTACGAAATGTCAACATTTGCCAATAGAATTTTACATTTTTGGAAGTAGAAGAACTTGAGAGGGTCTTATTTCATGAAACACCAGATTGGTCTAGTATTGAAAAAAGTCTATCAATTATTTATTAAAAAACCGACTTATTTTTAAATGGCGTGTAACTTTTAGATGAAATATGAAAAACACAAACTTTTTTAACGGGGACGGTGGCGAAGCCACGGATAAACGCAAATTTTCTGTATAAAGATATGTTAGTGATATTAAATTAGGAGTCGTATTCATAATTTTTTTACGGACATGCACCTAAAAAAACACATGCCGCCGCGCCGTCAGATACAAATTTTCATAGTAACGTAAACAAAACAGCGACATTTTATAGAAAAAGGTTCGTTTGCATTATAATATATATGTACATATTATGTACCTATACCTATAGTAACCTAAAATAAAAAAACGACATTGATCGCCTTTCTGTCATATTTTGTCAAATATTCGTACCTATTTAGACACCCAAGATTCGTTTAAAGCAATAATTATAAAAAAATGCTTTTAAATAACATTTTCGGGAAAGCTAAAAATACTAAAGCTAAAGCGAAAGATTTCAATACAAGTGTATTCAAATTTTGTCCATTTGTATTCAAATGTATTCGTATGTATTCAAGTGTAGTCACGTGTATTCACGCGTATTCACGCGTATTCACAAGGTATTCAAGTGTACTCACGCGTATTCATATGTATTCACACGTATTCACAAGTATTCATCATGTAATCACGCATTGAATACAGTATTCCATGTATTTTTGTGTATTCTGTAGTCTAGGTCAACGCAAAAATATTGATTACTTGCCCCTCGTAAAAAATAGACCGAAAATGGTTAAAACGCAATTTCTAATTTTCAGATTTCCGTGTATTAAAAATTGTGAAAAACACTCAACTTCGCGACGCGCCTGACTGCCAACAACTTATTTTAGAAGAGAATCTATAATACCACTTTGTTGCCTAACTGTCACAGACAATAATTGCATTAACAAAAATGAGTTTTTTTGACCTGGAAATTTGACCTGGAAATTTGACCTTTTGGCCTATGGGAGAAACCATTGTGCGACAGTACAAGTTCAGTATTATTTCTCTTCAGCAAAACGCCAATGCGCGTTGTAGCACCACACCAGTTCCCTGGTGATAAAGCCTGATATTAGAGACAAATTTATATCCTTTACAACAAGAGCTTCATCGGGAGAAAATAAGCTCTCTGGTCTTACTATTTAAACCAAATATCTTACCATCACTGTTACCCATGACTCCTGGATTAGTCCGATAGCGATATTCCCTTCGGCACATCGTTGGTTATAGGTGTCCGAGGCATCCATAGCGCAGGTTGGCCTATAGCACCATTTAGAAGAGATGTCATTGTCTTCTTTATTATTCAGGGTTTCGTACTCTGTTTGGCTTCTAATCGCCTCTACGATTCTTCAAACAGGAAGAACCGAAATATTTCTGTCAATTCGCCAAATGTGTTGAATATTCTAAATACCTGAGTCGAGTCCTTTGTAAAGAGGACTAAAACAATTTTTGTAAGAAAAGGTGTTCGCTATTGACAATTGTATTTTACAACCAACAACCTGTTGCGCACTCCAAGTTGGTTGAGGTCCCCTTCCACTTGTGCGCGCCACCTAAGGCGAGGTCTTCCTCTACTGCGTTGTCCTTGCGGGTTGGAATCGAAGACTCTTCGGGCCGGAGCGTTGGTGTTCATTCGCTCTACATGTCCTGGCCATCTTAGTCGACTGATACGTATTTTTCTGACCAGGTCGATGTCGCTGTACAGCTCGTAGAGTTCGCTGTTAAATCTCCTCCTCCAAAGCCCGTCAACGCAAACGGGACCGAAAATCACTCGAAGAATTTTGCGTTCGAAGCGCTCAAGGAGATCTTCATCTGCTTTTGACAACGTCCATGATTTTGCGCCATAAAGCAGGACTGGGATGATGAGGGTCTTATATAGAGTCTCTTTGATGTTTCTCGACAAGGCCTTACTAATCAATTGCCTTTTTAGGCCAAAGTAACAGCGGTTGGCAACTGACTTTTTAAACGGCAAGCAATATTTCGAGGGAACTCGATTATAAAGCTATGCTTAGCCTAGTTCTGCGAATTTTTATTTTGACTAATAATACAAAAGTGGACTTATTTTGCACATAGACACGTGTGGTATTGTCCTAACTTTCTTATCTGGAAATAGTAATATCATGGGCTAACTACCTCGCAAAAAACTTTACGACCAATTCCCCCAACAGATATGCATGCATTCCTTGTCAAATGCTTTGACTACTTCTGTTTAAATTTCAAAGTCTTAACTGAACCCACGCAATATGTTTCCAATTCTAACCAACGAAGTTCTTGGAAAACGAAATTTGGGGAAAAGTACCTACAAATTTGATTTCGTTAAGGCTGAAACAGTTCCGCGCCCATGTCTGCGTGTGGGCCCATTAAAAAATTTGTCTCGTTTACGAAACCATTCGAACAGAAAATACGCGCCGACAAAATTTCATCGAATTCCTGTGCCCGTCCCGACCATGATAATAACATTTTGAATGAGACCACCGATGGTATGATGAGAGGATGCAAGGATTCCCTCAATTCCGCACGACTGCGACTGTTGGCTGGGATTATTTACACAGATCGGACACGCGGTAATTATAATTTTTTTTGTTTATTTGCCTGCCTCAGTGCCAGAGCCGGTAGCGGTAGCCGGTAGGTGGCTAAAGGCTGGCTGTGTATATTGACATGCCGAATGAATGGGCGCACGGATGGATGCATGTCAATGAAAGACTCATCATCGGCAGACGACATGCTGCGGAATTGAGGGCGACATTACATTCGTTTCTCATTTTTCGAATTAATCGGGGTGGCATTCCTACGTCGCGTCGTCGGTCGTCGGACGCCAGCGTCATCATCATCGTTGCGGGCACTAAAATCCCGAATTGGCATATATCTCTCTCTTGGTGACTACGACCACGTTCGTGATTTTCTTCTTCATCGATAGGAATTCCGCATGGTAGTAGCAGCACTGAGCACATCGGTCGCCGCCCGTTTAATCGGCGACACCATCTGCGGGCCTACTGCGCTGCGGTTATGTTCCACCAGCTGGTTGGCTCCATGGATAAACCTGTACTCCGGTCGGGAGCTCCTTGTCCTGCTGTGCAAATGGCGGACTTATAATTACCGTCTGATTATATTAAACTTTAATTGCTGAATCCGAAGAGCTAAATGAGTAATTTACAATCACGTTGGTCATAAATTAATAGCTCAACGGTGATGCGCTGGCCGGTTGCGGTTGAGGATGTAGGTATGCATCTGCGTTCTAATGTGACAATGTCGCTCGGTGATTTAATAACGTATCCACTGTGGTAGTCCCGTAGTTTCTATTGATCTCACTGATCGCATGGTATCCTGGTTCTGGTTAAGAAGCGCGATCGTTGGCCTAGTCGTTGTCGTTGTCGTCGCGTGATCTCTGGCGATTTTGAACTATTCGGCCCGAAAAGTTGCGTCGCCTCTCCTCTGAACTCGGCGGTGGGGGATATTGATCGCTTGTGAACATGCATTAAAGATCGCTCCAATGGATTGTTTTACACACGACCACGACGAGGGAGATGATCGCGCGCGCGAAATGGCCCATACAGCCGACACCACAGACAGAGGCCATCACAGACTGCGGCTACCATTCTGTTTGGTGTTGGTGGTAATGTGCGCGCGGGACACCACCGGCACCGTTCCGTGTTACGAACGCGATGATCGCGTAAAATTGATAAAGATCACTTGGAAAATGCATGTTGTCCCGATCGATTTGCCCTCCCGCTGTACCGTATATGCCTGTCTGAGTCTACTGCGGCCGGCTGCTGGGCACCGGTAGCCGGTGTAGGGGTGTTACGGTTGGAGGTGTCTCTAAGGTGACTACCGGTAACGTGTTAGAGCCACGTTTTGTTATGTTTTTCTTCCTCATCGTCTTTAGATGATCGGATACGAGTTGTACTCGTACTCGTACTCATATTCGCACTCGTACTCGTATATGTAGTGGAATAGCGCAATGAAATATTGATCGGAAAATTATTTAGTGCAACCGAGTTGCTTGGTATACGAGGAAGTGAGTTAGATATCGCTTCGCGCTTCACCGACTAATAGGCTATGTGCGGTGTCTCGATGATGGCTTGATGCTCTGATGCAAGGTGTAAGAAGGTTTCATGGGTCCAGGTTTTTTTTTTTGCTGCCTGTTGCTGCCTCCTTGGTCATTAACTGATAAATTCCCTCCACAGGAGGAGAAGAAGAAATTTATGTAATGACCCGTGATTATGTGTGAAATAGGAGCATAGCGTGCGAACGAACGACATTTTGTTGCCGAGATGCGAAAGAGGCAAGGATCGGAGACTGTATCTGGTGCTACTTGTTTTCTAGCTCAGGAATGGCGCTGTAGGATGCTACTGTCGAAGCTGATTGCTGGGTGAAAATGGGACTGGTGGTGATGATGGTGATGGCTGCTTATCATGTGTTACTGTCGAGATTATTGGGGCAATTGGATGCTAGATTTGTGTTTTGTTTCTCTAAGTGGTCAGCGGGTTTTAATTTGTGTGTCGATTGCGGTTAATTTGACGTTATATCAGTCGAGAAGAAAACATAAACAGGTTCGACTGTGGAGTGTAGTTGGGTAGTTCTTACACAGCGTGGAGGACTATATTTAGTTGAGGTTGGGTGCGAAGTGTTTATAGAAGCGGCAGGGCGCCAGGCAGTTATTGTAACTTGAGAATGCATATTCTTTATGGGTATATCATGGAATTCGTGTAGGGTTCTAGGGGGAACTTTTACCCATCACTGTCACTGAGTAGTTAATATTCGTTAGGTTAGGATAGGCCACAAATACAGACAACAAGTTATTCCCAATAGTTTAGAGGACTCGAAAATGTTGCTCCAAACTAAGTAAGCTTTACCCGCATTTTGTGGCTTTATTTGCAATGAGGAACTTAAGAGAAGGTGGTTAGTCAACATTTAACTTGACCCATAGATGTCGGACGGGGTTATATCCACCCAATCTAACTGCGAATAAAGTACTACTAGGAACCATTGTTTCTGCTACATTCCAATCGGCATATTGGTGCCAGTTAAAGGCAAATTTAATTTTGTAAAAGCGTGTGTTGGGACCTACAATTTTATGCCGAGTCCGAACGACGGCTGAACAGTTATACTCCCCCCGGAGGTGGCGCAGTGGAAAAAATCTTAAGATGTAATTTGTGTTTTTTCGGGGATCGATCTTGCGACCCCTCGCACAGTAGTCGCACACTAACCTACTTAGCTATTAAAAAGGCTATCATGAAAATAATTTTTATACCGCCAAACGCTCCGTATCGATATAATGCAACACAAAAAACAAATTCTCCTTGAAGACACTACAGAGGTTAAAAAAAAGCTTCTTGATTCAGAAAGCCTTTCTTGTAGACTGTCAGTGGAGAATCTAATCTGTTAACCTCCATACCAACCATCTATGGATATCTCAAACTCATACAGCTCATCTACAATGGATCTAAGCCAACATGCCAAGTCCCTAGCAGAAATTTTAAACGCTATCATTTTCAATAATGGGTGGCACATTCCTCGAGGTAAACTCTGGAGTGTATTACAGGAGTATGGAGTTGACGGTTCTCTCTTGAGAGCCATTCAATCTCTTTACACAAACTGTAAAATCTGTGTTCGGGTAAACGGCGTTAAATCAATACCTTTCACCGTGGGCGTTGGACTTCGCCAGGGGTGCGCGTCTTTTCTCCTCTCCTTTTCATTACTTATATGGAATGGATGTTCCACCGCCAGTCTTGGCGAGGAACGTTTCGAATTGGGAGATCTGAGAATAAGTCATTTGCTCTTCGCTGATGACTTGGTCATCCTTGGATCCTCTCAGACTGAACTTCAGCGCGCACTCGATCGGTGTAGCCGTTTGTGTTGAAGCTGAGATGAAGGTAAATGTGAACAAATCTGAAGTGATGGTCGTCTCCAGAACGCCTGTTCAATGCACTCTGCATGTTAGTGGAGTCCCATTGAAACAGGTCGAGAAGTTTAAGTATCTCGGGGTCTTATTCACGAGTGATGGAAGGAGCAATGCCGAGTTTTCCTGTAGGATTGGTCAGGCTGGGTCAATTTTGAGACAGCTTGGTCATTCTGTTATTAGGAGGACTGAACTTGCTGTCAAAGCTAAGTTGTCAGTCTTTAATTCGGTGTTTGTTCCAACTCTTACCTATGGTCATGAGGTTTGGGTAATGACCGAAAGAATAAGATCGCGAATACAAGCTGCCGAAATGAGATTTCTCCGTAGTATTGCTGGTGTGACCCGTAGAGATCGCATCAGACATACCCGAATACGTGAGCAACTCAATGTCGAGCAGCTACTTCTCCGACGGAGCGATCCATGCTTCGGTAGTTTGGTCATGTTAAACGCATGTCCCCGATCAGGATTCCACGACGAGGTAGACCAAGGATGAGATGGTTAGATCAAGTCCATAATCTCTCCTATACCCGTATGGGAATTGCCCTTGATGATTTAGAGTCGATGGCGGAGAATCGAGAGCTATGGAGGGTCCACTTGAGCCACCTACACCCGCGACCCACTTAATGGACAAGCGGACCATTGAAAAGGATGATGATGATGATGACATTTTCGCTTGTGCCAAAACCTTAAAACTCTAGCACACCTTTGTTTTTTTTATGTTTTTATGCAAAAAGTCAAGGAGGAAAACATTTCAGATAAAATCGAACTCAATTGACGTTAACGGACCAGGAGAATGGGTTGTCCAATTGCTAAAATGTTGTGATACTAAGGACTAGGGAGATGCATACAAATATTCTCAAAATATATTGTTTTTCAGGTAGGAGGAAAACTTGCGAAATATCACGGTCGACGAATGCTATTCCTGCCACAGTGTAATAAAAACATGTATAGTAAGCTGTAAGTACTTTCATTGAGACCCAGCCAATCATTCACAGATCCAAACAATAACTTCATCCTACAACGTATAGGAAAAAGTTAAGGCTGGTAATTCTGGATAAAAAATAAATTCAACTCTGGAGTGAATTAGCTGATAGCCTGAGAAAAACTCTCACTGAATACTTCGGAAATGATGATTAGAGTTACCTACCTAGTGCGCTTTGCTACGGTTTCAAAAATATGGCAAATCCCGCTTTTCGGCCCAGTGGTAATAACTCGAGCCTCAAGTAATATTTTCAAAATTCGAAAACTTGATTTTCTTTAGTTCTTATATACAGAGCACAACCCGATTTTGATATCGACCGGTCGAAAAGTAAGACCTACGCTCTTAGTTACTTAGTTAAAGTGGCTCTCTATGAGAGAAACACTTAGGCCGTTATTCAGCCCATTGTGCATACCACTGGGATTTGGGGAGCTGTTTCTTTACTGGGATACTCATGTAAACCATTTGCTGCCTGTTATGAAACTAAGAATGTTAGCGGCGCTGGTGTTACCTAGATCACTGAGATCATTGAGAAAATATTTTCCTAAGTAGGCCTTTCTTAGATTGGCCAGGGCAGGGCAGCTGCAAAGAAAGTGAGTGACGGACTCGTCCATCTCTTCATCTCTACAGATTCTGCAGAAGTCATTATATGGCAGACCTATCCTTTGCGCGTGTCTGCCTACTATGCAGTGCCCGGAGAGGTAGATGGTGGATCTCTTAAGTCGAAGAAGCTCCTTGGATCGCTTTGCGTCCAGAGCTGGCCACGTGAGCTTCGCAGTGTCGCAGTATCCCAAATGTTTCCATCTGAGGCCTGCACTCATTACTGCGTCCCATTGCATTGGTTCCTGTCCGGTATCTCATGAGTGAAGCCTCTTTCGAAATTGATTTTCGTAGGCAGATAGTCGGTAGTAGTGGGCAGGGGGATCGTCTGTAGAAGTATGCTGGCATGCCCAGTTGGTTGCCCTCTCCAGTGTTTCCCTTCCCTTAATCTGATCGCCACATATTCTTTACTGACGATGTCTAGTGAAAGTAAGTTAAGCATGGTCTGCAGAGCAGCGCGCGGTTGGAGATGCCCTCAGTGCGCTCGTGATGCACAGGCATGCCAAACGCTGAATCTTCTCTAAGACCTTTAGATTGGAACTTTTGTTCAAGGCCGGCCACCACACAACGATGCCATATAGAATTATCGGTCTTATGACCGCAGTATAAAGCCAATGCATTATATTGGGTTGAAGACCCCATCGAGAGCCTACAGCCCTTTTGCAGGAGTATAGAGCGTTCGGCAATATTCTCTCTCCATAAGAGCTTCCTGTCCAGCCTCAGCCCCAGATATTTAGCGCTGCTAATGAACTCGAGTGGAGTTCCTTTGAGCTTTGGAGGAGTGACAGCGGGGAGCTTAACCTTTCTTGTAAATAAGACTTACTCCGTTTTCGTCGGGTTGACGCTAAGACCGCAACTGTCGGTCCAGGAGACTAGTTTACGCAAGGCAAGTTCCACAATGTCGGAAAGTGTTTAAGGATACTTTCCAGAAGCGAGTAAGGCGACGTCATCCGCGTAGGCCACATCTTTGCACCCTGAGCTCTCCAACGAGATCAGAAGTTCGTTAAGAACTATGTTCCATAACAATGGAGAAAGCACTCTACCTTGCGGGGTGCCGCTGTGCACAAGTTTTTCGACAGCGCTGCTGCCAAAGGTGGCCTTCACCATCCTTTTTGTTAGAATGCGGGTGATTACGCGGCAGATTGGTTCGCCAATATTTAGCTTGTCTAAGGCTTGGATAATCGATTGAGTTTTTATATTGTTAAAGGCCCACTCTATATCAAGAAAGAGAGCCATTGTATATGCCTTGAGTGAGAGGGACCTCTCTATAGATCCAACAATCGAGTAAAGAGCGCTCTTAGACTCACCGTTGACAGATGCTGCTGAGTAGTACATTGGATCTTTCCACATTGACAAATGATACGAACCGGTTGTGTCTCGAAACCGGTTGTGAACGAAGGTACTG
This sequence comes from Cheilosia soror, assembly GCA_949372485.1. Classification (NCBI taxonomy): domain Eukaryota; kingdom Metazoa; phylum Arthropoda; class Insecta; order Diptera; family Syrphidae; genus Cheilosia; species Cheilosia soror. The sequence goes on from OX443563.1 coordinate 101,469,651, forward strand.
ACTCAGTGAACAGTGACCAAATCAAATTCAATGAGAACAAATTTTTGTAAGGCATTTTATCAACGACGAATTTATGTTTAAGGCAATTGGTTGATGGTTGTGATATTTTTAAAGGATTTTCGCTTAATGAAAGGGTATAACATCTTGCCAACTTTTTTTTATCGTTATAGTACGAAATTAATTTTTTTTAGTTCGTTGATTGATCGGTCCTTACTTTGAGAATTTAAAACTTCCAATAACACATTTAAGTGGGAGCCGCACTAAGCCATAAATTCTAAACTTACTCCTTCTCTGCCACAAGCTAAAGCCTACATACATTGTCGATGCTAATCAATTTTAATCCACGACGCCGACACGCCGGACTTCACGATCTGCTGCTTTGTAGAGCCTAATGAAATCTAACGTCAGTCACTAGGCGCCTCAATGTACTACATTCTTTCGCTTTCCCGTCATAAACGCTCTGACTTATAGATATTTTGTTATCCCTTGATATAATCTGTCGGAGGGCGAAAATCCCCATCAATTGATGCTTCTATCATGTTTCGCCAAAGTTCCACACACCATCACGATCGTATTTAAAGCGGAAACTTATATCCACGATCATCCTTCGCTCAGATTGATCTCGGCACATCCATCGCTCCATAATGGCCAAAAAGATAAAGAACAATGTTAGAGGTGCACTTAAGAAACCCCACAGTCGACATTCACATCAGCCGGTGGGCAACTCATTAGCACCACTTTTGCGGCTGGTGGTGTCAGCTCAACCTTTGTTATATTGGTTGGTGTGCGCAGTGCGCATGTCTGCCTGCTGCGGAAGTCATCGTTGTTGGTCTGGCATCTTTATTGGCATGTCGGACATTTATTGAAATCTCACGATATCGCGATCGCAAAATTATGACATTTATGCGCGTGGCCGCTCCTGCTGCTGCTGTTGCTGCTCGGGCGAAGATGATGATGATGATAACGAAGCGGACCATGATGATCATGATGGCGTTTATGAGAGGTTTGCACGATCACCAGCCGTTTTGTTTGGCATGGGTGGCATTAAATGTTTATAGTATGTCGTTCGAGATAAGGCCGTGTGTATACAGTTGTTGGTGTTTACTGTTATGCCAGTGAACATAGGTTACGATCAAGGGTGTTGCTCTACTTTAGCGTTCAAACAAAGGTAGTATAGCCTCTTGGAGAAATCCTAGCACAAAGGAGTGTGCATCCATATATGAAGTCAACAATTTTATTTGGCATATAAACTTAATGTTTGTAAGGAGAAGTTTGCAATTGGGTTGTTGTGGATCGAAGTGAAGGTGCGATGTCAAAATTCATGTGGCAATAGAATTGGTCATGAAATAATAGGGAACACTTGGGAAATAACGCTAAAGATGAAGAAATCGCCCAGAATTGGTTAGAGTCTTCGAGACTAGAACTTGCTCATTTCAAGTCTGTATCTGTATAGACAACAAGCAGAAAGTCTGAATAAGTCTGATTAAATATGAATATTTTCGGGTTGGGAACTAGTAGTTCTAAGGGGACGTTTTACCTAAAAGTAATGCTTGACAGTTAAGCCTTAAAACGCAAATCCATTACACAAGCAGGAAGGCTTCACCATGACAAAAGTAGCTCTACAAAATACATTCATCCATCCATCAAGTGGGTCGCGGGTGTAGTTTGCTCAAGTGGACCCTCCATAGCAATCGATCCTCCGCCATCGACTCCAAATCATCAATGGCAATCCCCATACGGGTAGAGGAGAGATTATGAATTTTATCTAACCATCTCATCCTTGGTCTACCTAGGGGACGTCTGCCTGATGGTACGGATTCCATAGCACGTCGTTGGATCCTGGTTGGGACCGAAGCATGGACCGCTCCGTCCGGAGAAGTAGCTGCTCGACATTGAGGTCCGCACGTATTCTGGTATTTTTAATGCGATCTCTACGGGTCACACCAGCAATACTACAAAGAAATCTCATTTCGACAGCTTGTATCCGCGATCTTATTCTTTCTGTCATTACCCAAACCTCATGACCATAGGTAAGAGTTGGAACAAACACCGAATTAAAGACTGGCAAATGACTTATCCTCAGATCTCCCAATTCGAAACAAAATACAGATGCTATAAATATCGGTGCGGCCTGGATACGTCAGGATGATTCTGCCTTTTAGATTGGTCAGGTTAATACTGAGAGATGCAGAAGAAGGCTCTCATCACAGTGGGAAGTGGGATGAAGAAGTTTGATTGAACTTAGTCTGGGCTAGAAGATACGGATAAGCAATATTTCATTTTAAACGCTTTGCAAAGGGAAGAACTACGAGTCTCGTCTTATCCGGTTTGTTCATAAATATTCTGTGTGCGGCTCTCTCGTCTCACTTTCATAATAGGGCTATGGGAGGAAAGCTTAATATCGGATCAGAAGATGCAACGTAGAGAAAGTAAATAGAAAAATAAGTCTAAGCCAGCATTTTGCACTGAAAGCAAGTGATTTTTTTAGGAAAATCTGAAGGACCCTAATAGAGTAAGCAAGGATTTGGTGGAACCTACGAAAAAAGTACGGTTCATTAGCAATGCATGTCAAATAATGTATAGAAGAACAAGCAGCTCGAATCGTAAACTGAATTAACTGTCTTTCATTGTACAAAAATCTTGCAGGTAGCCTTTAATGGAGTGACTTCTGTGGATCACTTGTTAGCTCCTTTACTGTTATGCTGGATTCTGCTCTATTGAGCTATGCAGTTCTATCCCTCTGAGCAATTGACATTTTATTGTTTAGCTAAGCCTGGAGACGCTTGGGAATCTTAGCCTTACAAACAGCATGTTCTTTCACTTTTCAGGGTACGTCGTTACGGTCCAATTTCACTTTCAATAGAGTATAGTCGAGTCATTTTAATTGTTTATTTACAGCTCTAAGATTTAGTTTAGCAAAGTTGAAAACTCTGATGTGTGCCTAGCTTAGAGTAAACAATTCCTCCTAGATACCTTTTCAGTTCTGCTAAACTCAAAGGCGCTCCGCAGACTTTTGCCAGCCAGTTTCCATACAGATCACGTAATACTCAACTACGACAGGTTTGCTTTATTCTGTCATCACAAGTTTTTTTCTACATCCCATGGGATTTCTAAGCCCACACGGGCTAATCCCCACAGCCGCGCGCCGTACATCTATGCCGTTCATATATTCACTTGTCCATCCAGCTGATTGCGGTCTTGTCCACCACACATCGAGTGTGCCCGCCTAATCGCAAATAAATGCATCTACGTGCAAATGACTTAAAAGCCTTTTACAATAACGCCCGGCCGGCCGGCCCAGAGAGGTAAGGCTCATCGCCAGCAATCTGGTATTTACACAGCCACGATGCCAGTGCGCGGCTCAGTTTGTCATGTTCCCCGGTTGTCCAAGGTACCGACCGATTGAGACATAATTCATGGTAATATTGCGGGCTAAGTGCCGATTATCTGTGACGGAGCGGGCATTCGTGTGCAAGGTGATGCTGCGGTGACTGGATGACTTTTTGTCGCGAAATTGCCTCACATCATTATGCAGTCGTTTTGGAGCGATATCGGTCTCACGATGCATATGCATCTCCTGTGCTCTAGTGGGAGTGTATACATGTAGTGTGGTTGTGGTAGGAGGACTCCTTTTGCATGGAGTTGCTCTATTGTACGCCAACGCGAATAATATTTTTCTGGGTACGATTCGAAAGCCATGCACCATAATGTTTGTATATATGTAGCTAACTTCGCGTGGCTGTCTATTGTCCTCTAACGTAACATGGGTTCGATTGACGCTTGTAAATTGACAGCGGGACTTTGCGATACGTTGTCATGAAGTGTACATGATTTCCCTTTTTTTTCCTGCGACTAATTGAAAGGGGGGCGCTAAAGTCTAGATTATGTCCTTGGTCTGGATGTAATCACATTGTTGATCGATTCTTGCAGCTGAATGTGAATAGAACGTAAATATGGTATTCATAGACACATATTTACGTATGATTTGCAAACATTTTCAAGTTATATATTTTTCGGAGAGTTGATGAAGGTGAACATATCGGACTCGTCATAATTGTAGGTCCCTTCCATGCGCCCCAAACAAATAAAAACTCGATAGGTGTGCTCTAGATTTTGAGGACATAAACCATATTACTTATTCTGGCTCTGGGTGATCTCAGAATCCGTCGTATTCGGAATTTTGCTACGAATGCCGAAAGAACTATCACAGAATCCGTCGTAGTGAAAATGTTTGCTGGGAATTTTATTCGTATTCGTATTGAGTATTGAGAGAGAAGAACTGAGGGGTATTTAATCATTTTGATTAATAACCCGGCGTTAATTAGGGGTTATCGTGAGTAGGGCGACGCGATGACCAAGGTAAATAAACTCAATGTTTAACTAGGGGTGGGTCAGCTCTCGGAGAGGATTTCCACCTTATCTCTCCGCCTCAATCCTATCGTAGTGTTCCATGGAGAAGTGAATGTGTATTATCTTAACTCGGGCCTCGCAATTTAGCATTTTTTCGTTTAGTTAAGTTACAACTAGTAAGAACCTTCAGGCATGTAAATACAAGTAACTCACGTTCAGGGCTTGAGGCAAGATCCCCACCCACGGTTGAGCTAGCGCGGGAAGCGGTCATGCCTGAGCCTCGAGTGCCTGGACACCCCTCCTACCTGTTCGCCCGGATTGACTCAAGGGTCCTGTGACCTTGGGTCATAAGGGTGAAAGGATCCGTAGGAGGGTCTCCCTATTGCCGGCCGGAAGCAGAAGCAGTGCTTACGACAATCGCGGATTCGGTCCTTACCTGCACGGGTGATAGTGCAGGAAGGGGCCTAGTCCGAACACTCCGAACTCTTGTTCAGCGTGGTTCTCCTGCAGCTTCTGGTATGGGCATGGTGGTACGTTACAAATTGACAGATTGAATGAAGATATTGAAACACAAGGTCGTTGCTTTTCTTTCCGTCCCCTAGATATTAATTCCTCACGTTACTGATTCACTCTGGTATAAAGTGAATATTCATTAGGTTGTGAGAAGCTAGGTCTAGGGTGCATATATAAAACTTTTGAGCCATCTATCTATCTCATACAAATAGAGAATTTTATTCCCCTAAGCATGAAAGACCACGTCTGTCAAATTTTGTGTTCTTTTGTGGAAATTTCTGCGCAGTAGCACAGTGGTTAGTGTGCTGGAATACTGTGCAATGGGTCCCGTGTTTGATCCCCAGAAAAACACAAATTACATCTCAAGGTTTTTCCACTGTGCCACCTCTTGCGAACGTCTGACAAACATCCGAGAGTATGACTGTCCTGAAAAAGCTTCTCAATACAGCAGTTCGGACTCGGCATAAAATTGTAGATTCCTTCTATTGGTCCCAAAAATAGAAACTCGCAAAAACGAATAGTTGCAAGAAGCTAGGTCTAGGGTATTTACCGCGAGTTGGTGATGAAATCTCCTTTTCCAAAATCTCTTTTCTAAAATCCCCCTTACTCCAAAAGACCGTAAAAGAAAATTTCCAGACACAAAATCCCCCATTTTTAGATTTGGTATTATTAATTCTGTTGTCGCGACACCTAAAAATGGTGGTAAAAAGTGAGATACGTAAGGGATCATGCTGCCCCCTCCAACCCCACTGCACTGGAATTTGAAGTAGGTGCAAGTTTGGGTATCTGCAAGCTTTAGTTTGCTTGTGGACGATTTTGGGATAGGGGATTTCCTCCCGGGAGATTTTGAAAAAAGAAAAAGACGGATTATGTCCAATAAGGGATTTTGGAAAAGGGGATAACGTAGGTATGCCGTCTACCGACTGTTGCGCTACCTATTTTTTTATTTTTATTTATTATTTGTTCCATAAAATTTTGAAAAAATTAAGGTACTATGACAAGGAGTTTATTGCATTCATTGCTTTCTTACGAATCCCTTTTAATAGAAAACGTACATCCATACGATGTATTGCCCGATCCGCATATTTTTCAAATATCACTGATATGAAGACTATTTCAAAACAATTGACAGGTGATTTGCAAAAGAGTTCGAGTTTTTTTTGTCAATACTGACGTTCCATTTTTAGTTTTAATGAGTTCTTGGCCATAATCCTTCTAACCTCCAGACGAAGGAGGAGTTTCTCTCAAATATCACTTGCTTCGCTTTTATTTCTTAAACATAAATTGGTATTTCGGTTCTGCATCCAAATAATACAAATCAGCCACCACAATGGCACTTCTAATAGTGTTCGGTGACGCAAGCAAGTCCAATCTGCATGTGGCAATTTTCAGCTGGTTTGATACCTGTGTATACTCTCATATTCCTTGGGAGGCGTTAGTTAACCCATATGAGCTTGTAAGTCTCCAATTAAATGATTTGTGCATATTTTTTTTATTTTCCAGATTTCGATTTAAAAAAAAGTTGCGTATACGCCACCGGTGAAAACAGACAGAATACCAGCAATGCTAGGAAATGTATAAATTAGTTACAAAATTTAGACTGTACGTAAGTTAGAATAACTAGGATAATGTAATTGCAAATACAGTGGCCGGCCATTTTGTATTTTGACAAAACTAAAGTTAATTCTGCTCAAAATTTGTACTTACTTCATTTAAATTTTGGCATCAATGGAAAGGTCATTTGAATTCCCTTTGGCTTTGAATGATACAAAACTTTTCCTAACCCATTAAGTAGGTTACCCATTGAAAATTTCGAACTTTTGTAAAAGTCTAGGTACTTTTTTGACTTTTTTCCTCGGTCCAAAAAATAAAATGTTTTGATGCAAGTTTCTTCATACAATTCTAATAGTGACTGCAAAAAACTTTTTTAAAAAATTTCTTCGCTAATATTTTTTATGATTTTTTGAATGGGATGATCTCAGAAAAATTTTGTATGGAAAGGAGGAGAAAATGACTAAAATAGTAATTTTTAGCAATTTTCAAAAAATCATAAAAAATATTAGCGAAGAGATTTTTGAAATTTTTTTTGCGGTCACTATTAGAATTGTTTGGAGAAACTTTTTGCCAAAATGCAGTGTGTGTGCTGCTCATTTCACATTCGTATCATATGCCCAGCAGTTTCTACAACTCAAGCCGATTCCGACCATTTATTAAAATGGAACAGTTCCTTGGAATGATCAATAGCTAAGCAACTTGTAATGACGGAATCAACCCTCGCGTAACCGTAGGATGAATGAAGTGACAAGAATCTGACCAACAAATGTTGTTTGTTATAAGTGGTCCACATAATGCTGAACAATGTATCAAAAGTATGAGAGCAAATTGACAGAACCTAAATTGAAGTGCTTCAAATGACTGCAGAAGTAGCAAAGCTTATTCGAATTAAAATCCAGTAGATTTGAGGAAGCCTTTAGTCTAATTTATTCTAAAAAAAATCTTAGAATAAAATACATCATGATCTACTCAGCTTAAGCTGATCAGAATTGTCATATGTAAAGGAGACACCCTAAGAGTCCTCTCCAAATGCAAAGTCATTAGAGATTCCAATCCCGTAGGAGGATAGACGCAGTCCAGCCCTAGAAACTACTGGTATAAACAAATGCAATACAGCAGCATACAGTTGGCCTCAGACATAGAAAAATCTAAAAGTAGGTTTGAAGCATTAACCGGTCCCGCTGTAAGTTGAGAAAGATAGTTCCTAGGATCCAAATGGATGACCATCCAATCCATCCCAAGGACTCAATGCACCTTCTAGGAGTCACAGTCAATTCAGGAATCACATGGCAGGACCACATATCCTATATCGCAAGATCGGCGTCCGCTAAGTTGAGCTACCTATTTAGAGCAAAGAGGTACTTTAGCCCCAAGCAACTTCTCCTTCTCTACAAAGCACAGGTTAGACCTGGAATATTGCTCCCATATATGGAGCTCGGCCCCAAAACATTCACTTAACCTACTCGACAGCATACAGAGACGAGCAGTTCGACTTATTGGAGACGCTACACTCACATCGAATCTGCAACCGTTGGTGCACAGAAGACAAGTCGCTGACCTATGCTTGTTCTATAGGTACTTCCATGGTAGATGTTCCGAGGAACTCAAGGATATTATCCCTCGAAATGCAACTTTTGGGCGCCCCACAAGACAGGCTGCTAATGCTCATGACCATACAGTACACTTGACATCATCTTTCCAAAACTCCTTCTGTTACAGGACAAGCAAACTTTGGAAATCGCTTCCTGGGGATATATTTCCAGAAGACTACAATTTGCAGCAATTTAAGTGCAGAACTAACATACATCTGCAAGCATCTCGGAGCGCTGATGAAGCGTTATAGGTTTGCCTTTCCCGGGAGAAGTATTAAACAAAATCCCAGCCAAGATTTGAGGGAAGTAAAAGAATTCACATTCGTAAATAAATCGTTGGCATTGCCAGAAATTTGTAAATACAAACTTATATGTCTTTAAAAATTAATGCTCACTTTGTCAGGCTTTTTTACTGAGTAAAAGCAATTCGTGAACATAATTGTAATTTATGTAAATCAATCCCTATATCGACCAATGTGCGAAGCAGTAATACTTAAAGCAATACAATTAAAGTCCCTTTCACCCGCACACTCCAGACACTCCAGTGTTATAAGAACCCGGTTTGACCCTCTTCTCCAAATCCATTAAAACCCATCTATACAATTTAATTAATCGATTTCAAAGCTTCGCCATACGAGCAGTGGCTCATTTCGTCTCCTCTGACTTCCCATTTCCCAGCACTGTTATACTCTACGGCTCCGGAGCAACACAATTATTAGCTTTCAACAGTTGCCCGACCATCACAGGACACCATCACTCTTGCGCCTTCAAAGGCAATTCGATAACATTTTCCGCTCAATTAAGTAACAAAACATCTCCGAGATGCTTCAACCCAGTCCACTGAGAATTTCATTTGAAAATAATCGCTTTTGCAATTAATCAGATGACAGTGCTTAGGCTATGATGCGACTGAGCACTGAGGTTGGGGTTGAGGAGGTCACATGGTGGAGCCCACCCTCTCGCCCAAATTTACGACGTTATCTTGAAATATTAAAACGTTCTCCTCGAATCGAGTAGAGTAGGCAAAAATAGCCATCCCCAGAGCGAGGTTATGTTTTTTTGCGAGAAAGAATAAAATAGCTTCATGCGGGACATCATGCATATTCATGAGCAGCATAAAATACATTCGACGACGAGAGTTCTCTCTGCTCGAAAAGGCAAAATAAATGCACATGCAATACACTCTGTATGTGTGTCCTGTGGGACAAGGCTGGGAACAGAAACGAGTCCATGGGTGCATTATAATAATATCCATGTCTAACGGGCCAACTGGGAATCTCGATTCGATGATCAACATACAAACATCTGTTTTACCCCGGGGCTGGTAAAAAAGGATAATAGACGGAATAACGTGCAAGAATCTCCTTCTCTGTCCCTGTGAAATATATTGCCAGGCTAACTTTATGTGGATAAGAATATACGCGTTGTAAACGAGGTATCCTTTGTGACCCATTCAGCGCATATACACGGGGTGTGCCTGTGCTGTGCAACCCTTTTCTCCTACCACCATTGAGCTCAACTGTACCCGAGCGGTTAGTTAATGCAAATATTGATCTTTAATAAACATGCAAAGTTCCTGTTCCTTGGAGGATTTTACTTTCTCTCTTGGTATCGATGGATCTCATCCACCACCATACCACCACCACCCACCAGCGAAATAGGAAAAAATAATATACAATACTCGTCCTGTGCAGAGTGTTCTGTCAGTGCGTGCGTATTTCATCCTGTCGCATACATATTGATGATGGAAATTCAATTTCGGTTTTTATGCCAGCGACGACAACCGTATACGGAACAGTTCGAAGGGCAATGCAGGACTTTCTCTAACTAACCGTACTATCGCTTTCGTACTATCAACCAGAGATAGCATAATGTTTATGGATGCAAACATTGCGGCAGCATATAACTCAACTCAAATATCCTCGAGGACTCCGCGCGATTTATGAGGGACAATATTAGTTATTGCTTTCAAAGCATCCCTCACCATTCGTTTGTTTGTTGATGGTCTGTTATGCAAGTTTTTTTTTTTTGCTTTGGATTCCAATCATGTGGATGGATGAAACCGATGGGGAACATGACTCAAACGGAAGAGCATGTATCAGCCAATATAGTGTCGTATCTATGAATCGATGTTATAGAAAAAAAACTTCACATTGGCTGCTAGCTATACACTCTTCCGTTTAAACCGTGTTTCCCATCGCTAAGAAAAAACGTATAAACAACTGGGGTTGTATTATATTCTCAGTAAATGGGTTCACCCTTCCACCCACCATCAACGGCTGTACTAATAGGGTTAGCAGTGATTGGCGCATCAACTTGGCCTTCCCTATTGTCACTACTGTCTCATACACATAAGTTATTTTTTTTTTTAAATACTTCTTCCGGGAAAGGCGAACCTATAACGCTTCATCAGCGAACCGAGATGCTTGCAGATGTATGTCAGTTCTGGACTTAAATTGCTGCAAATTGTAGTCTTCTGGAAATATATCCCCAGGAAGCAAGTTCCAAAGTTTGCTTGTCCTGTAACAGAAGGAGTTTTGGAAAGATGATGTCCTCGCGGTTGTCAAGTGTAACTGTAGCTGTAACTGTATGGCCAGGAGCATTAGTTGCCTGTCTTGTGGAGCGCCCAAAAGTTGCGTTTCAAAGCAAAGGTTAGCGACTTGTCTTCTTTGCACGGTTGTAGTTGTGCCTAATTTACCAGCGTAAGGTAAATAACACCCAAACGGATTAAAAAAAAACGCCCAAAAAAGCCCGAAAAGCATTTCCAGTTTTATGCGTAAGGGGGCATGCTTCTCCCTGCAAACTCTATGCAGAAGGTTCAAAGCTTTGCCGTCCATATGGGGTACTGCTACCAGGTTTGTCAGGTTTTAAAACCCGGAATCGCCAAAAGTAAAATATAAAACGCCAAAAAATTGCCAAATTTCCAAATTTTCCAAATTCAAAAACCATAAAAATCAAATGAATTCGTGCAACTCGTAATTTTTACGATTTTTTTAATGCAAATTCCCCAAGCTCCTGGAACTCTGGCTGCCCTAAGGCATTTGTCGTTTTGTACACCTTGTTCCAAAACTTAGAAACGTCTACTTCGGGTAGATACATTTTTATACCCTCCACAGGAAGGTATATTCACTTTGCCATTACTACGTTTGTAACGCCAATAACGATTCACCGGAGACCCTATAAAGTATATATATTTTGAATCAGGATCACCATAGCCATGTCCGTCTGTCTGTCTGTCTGTCCGTCTGTCTGTCTGTCTGTCTGTTGAAAGCACGATAGCGTCCAAAGGAATTGACCTAGGCGAATGCAATTTTGTGAGACGACTTCTTTCTACCTTCGCCAGGTTGGTATTGAAAATGGGCTATGTCGGTCAAGTAGTTCTGGTACCTCCCATACAAAACCACTATTAGACCCACGTCTCTCTCTGTCTGTTGAAAGCACGATAGCGTCAAAACGAATCAACTTAGGTCAATGAAATTTTTTGAGAGGACTTTTTTTTATCCGTCGTTAGGTTGGTATTGAAAATTGTATATGTCGGTAAAGTAGTTCTGCTACCTACCATACAAAACTGACGTGTCTATCATACTAACTCGCATGGCAAACATTTTGCACTTTTATATGTTTAGATTAAAATTCATTTGACCAATTGACAGAAATTATTTTTTCCCATTGAGCGTCAGCAAGTTGTAAGCTTTTGGGTGGAATCAAGCTTACAAGCAGCCTTTCAAAACTGGGTCGCAGTCGCCTTTAACAAACGCCTAGTGAAAAATATCCCAAAGAAACAAATAATGGTTTGGGTGTTTTTTTTTTTGAGTGAAAATTATTAAAAAAAAGTATGTATAAGGATTTTGGTTAAACAAATAATTTAAATCGCTAACATTTAAAAATATCGCCATTTTTGGGGTGCGTCGCCAAACCGATTTTCGTATCGCCTAATGAAATCGTCTGTTGGGCGATAAATCGCCACATCTGACAACCCTGACTGCTACAAAAGAAGAATGGACCGCAACATTATCTTGCCATCAACCCGAAATAGTTGTTTACATTAAATGATTTTTTGTCCTCTCTTAAGCCTTTTGTCCTCTTATAAGCCCGCTTATAATCTTTAGGGGCATTACGAGCAAAAACAATGCAATTGGGAGGACCAACTTAAAAAGCAAGGACTGTCATCGGCATTAACTGAAACTTTTAGACAAGTATCTATAGTTAAAACCAAAAAATTGCCTAAACTTAGTCCGTCAAAAGATTGGATAAATTCCCTTGATGGTGGGCACAAATTATTCAAATATACTTCAAGGGGCATAGAACGCTCTTGCATCTGGAGATTCCTATGAGTCAACATCAAGTCAGTAATCAGTGAAAACAGCATCTGTGACCAGGTAAGAAGCAATCAATCCACTTAATTGACAAGTGAAGGCAAACATGGAATTCAAGGATTTTGTTTTCTGAACTAGAAAAATTCTGGCAAATGCAGAATTATGAGTAAGACACGACAAAGGCTCAATAATTCTTGCCCAAGTACGAAGCTTACAAAGAAACCGCAACCATATTGTTCTGAGTAGTAGTCACCGTAGTACGAAAACATACTTTTCGTATGCTTAAATAAAAATACCATCGTAAATTAAGTTTCCAAATAAATGCTTAATCTCTCGATAAATAAGATACAAGAGTCCAACAACCATTCTCACCTTAAAATTGTGATCAAAATGATTCAAACTTTCTATACCTCCTCACTATGAATATACAGTCACATTACCAGCAGCGCCGTGGGTCTCGCCCACCCACATATCGATTGGCAATTAAAAGTACAAAACTTTTAATCCATTTTTCTGTGCTAGGAAAATTGCCAATTTAGGGTCAAAGACTGATTAAGTTAATCAGATTAACTTTTTCATTGTTAATCATTCTCCATCCAAGAATAACCCCTAACGAAAGGAAAAACCAAAAACTTTGTCTTTGATGAGTAAACCTTTTTAATTACCCTGTAAGGGAAGGGTATTGGTTTTATTAAAAGTTCTTTACCAAACTAATTTATTTAATTTTGCGATTATTAGAAGAGAGATGTCAAATTTAAAGGCAGACGTCCTGATCAAGGTTAGGATTTAAATGTCTCACAGTTTCAAATAAAATAAATATAGGTAGAGATATTCATTTTTGGCTATATTTGTAATAGGCGTGAAGTATTAGATAATATTTTTAACAAAAATTGCCCACGCCCGAGTCTTACACCTCAATTACCTATTTTATCCCATCTTAAAAATAAAGGTACTCGGATTATATTAAAAACAATTTAAAGAGGACAATCTCCCAATCCTTTACCACAATCACAAACTCTATTGAAGTTTATTACCTGTATCCAGCTAAATATGAATATTTATTTTAACGCCATTGAGGTTTAAAATTCTTCACCGCCTTCGAAATGGGTATTATTCGATGTAATTAAGAAAGAAGAAAAGGATGAAATATGCCAACTCATTGCTTTCGTCTCAAGTAATTGTGGACTTTAGATACTCAGAGTAAATATTTGTAAAAAAATTTACTTACACTAATGATTGAGAGACAACATTTAATTTTTCGTCCCATTTTCCATGGGAGAGTTGCGATCTTAAAGCTTAAACTTGAAAGATCAACTCTGTCTCTAGTGCAGGTGTATGCACCGAATATGGAGTCGGGGTACGCAGCTTTCTGAGATGAAGTTGATGCAGCCCTTGAAAAGGTTGCAGATATGGATTCTTATATACTGATGGGTGATATCAATGCTCACGTGGGTGCGGATTTCTCGACATGGGGCAGCGCGATTGGGAAACACGGTGACCCCGATCAGAACGCGAACGGAGAGAAGTTGTTGGACTTATGTTGTTCAAATGGAATGTCCATTATGAACACTTTCTTTCCACACAAAGATATCCATAAATACACATGGTACCGTCGAAGTCTTCAGCAGAAATCGCTGATAGATTTCTTTGTGGTACCATCGTGTATTAAAAGGATGGTTTGTGATGTTCGTGTGTTGAGACTTGAGAGGGGCTGAACTGTCAACTGATCACCACCTGGTGCTGTGCAAATTGTATCTCAATGATCAAATACCTATCCTGCCAAAGCGTAAACCAAGGATGGTTACGCGCATACGGTGGGAGGGGCTGCAGAACGATGAGATACGGGAGGAATTTGCACGGCAGGTATCTGAAAGGTTTGAACAAACTCCAAATATTCCATTGAATGTAGAGGAAGAATGGCAGTTGTTTTCAACAGCAGTAATTGCCTCTGCAGGACATGTTTGCGGAGTGAAGCGGCTCGGTTTGGCGGCTGGTAGTGAGAAAAGAACTGCGTGGTTTAAAACGCCCGGAGTTCAAGAAGCTATCAGAGAGAAGAAGAAAGCTTTCAATGTGTGGATTCACTTGGGGGGACTCTCCTTCTCGAAACCGGTACATTGAGGCGCGAAGAACTTGCAAATTGGCTGTTAAAGCAGCCAAAGAACAGTCTTGGAAGGAGTTCGGCGAAAAATTGGACCATGATCACAGCAAGGTGTTCTGGCAGACCATCCGCCGTCTTAGAGGAAGGAAGTGGAACATTAGCGAAGGAGTCAAATCCAAAGATGGTACACTTCTTTCTAATGAGGAGGACATCTTGCGCAGATGGAGCGAGCACTTTTCCGAATTGCTCAATCCAATCCAGGGCATTGAGGATGACACATCCATCGCCTTAAGCAGGGCGGAAAATAGTCCCACGGTAGAGGAATCAAATCGCTAAAAGCTGGCAAATCTGCCGGAGTGGATGAAATCCGGCCAGAAATGCTCAAGGCCTTAGGTGAAGAGGGAGTCAAATGGCTCTCTCGTGTCATTAAAGTGGCCTGGGAATGCGGCGAAACTCCCAGCGATTGGCAGATTGGGGTGATTGTGCCCCTTTTCAAGAAAGGGGATAAAAGGGATTGCTTCAATTACAGGGGTATATCACTTTTAAGTCTCCCCGGAAAAGTCTTTGCAAAGGTGCTGGAAACGCGTTGCAGAGCTGTAGTCGAGGCACGATTAGGAGATGAGCAGTTCGGCTTTCGTCCCGGCAGAAGCACAACCGACCAGTTATTCACTCTCAGAATGGTACTTGAGAAGGCTTGGGAGTATGCTACACCTGTTTACGCTTGCTTCGTAGATTTGGAGAAAGCAGACGACCGAGTCCCTCGAGGCAAACTCTGGAGTGTATTACAGGAGTATGGAGATGACGGTTCTGTCTTGAGAGCCATTCAATCTCTTTACACAAACTGTAAAAGATGTGTTCGGGTAAACGGCATTAAATCAATACCTTTCACCATGGGCGTTGGACTTCTTGTCTCCTCTCCTCTTCATTAGTTATATGGACTGGATGTTCTGAACTTCAACGCGGACTCGATAGGTTTGTAATCATTTGTGTTGAAGCTGAGATGAAGGTTAACGTGAACAAATCTGAAGTGATGGTCGTCTCCAGAACGCCAGAACGCCTACGCTACTTCTCCGGACGGAGCGGTCCATGCTTCGGTGGTTTGGACATGACGTCTCACGACGTGCTATGGAATCCTTACCATCGGGCAGGCGTCCTCTAGGTAGACCCAGGATGAGATGGTTATATCAGGTTCATAAAACTCTCCTCAACCCGTATGGGGATTGCCCTTGATGATTTGGAGTCGATGGCGAAGGATTGAGATTTGATTTGATTTTTGGGGTTATGTCATTCCAATATAAACCAACGCAGCGCTCTTGCAGAAATGTATTTTCGTGTTCAGTAGTCCCCACGAACTACGCTCACAAAATTACAGCCTTGCTAAAATGACTTTAGAAAAAACGTTGCTAGCTCTTACTCTGCTACTACAATTATTCAAGAATTTATAAAATGTACACTCCTGATTTAAAATAATGATGATTTCTAAAGGGATTAACATTTTTATCTCCGATGTTAAAAAATGTACGTATACATTTTAGATATACGACTTGTCTCTCAGCCTCCCGTCTATCATTCCGGTCGTCACTTTCGAGATCATTATAATTCCAGTGATTTTCGTTGATTATTTATTAGCTGTGTTTGCACCAGCGTATAGTAAGACAAACTTTTCAGTACTCACAACATGATTACATTCATAATTGCAAACTTTCCAAAGCTTTACAAACTATGAGCCTACCTATTCAAGTATGTCTAGGCAAATGTTCACTAAAGCTGTTTGCTTATCAAAATAGTATATACGCTTGCACATATCTCAGCTTAAATTGCTTGTTTGGATTGTTAACAAAATATTAATATTTATAAATTACATACCTAAGCGCCAAATAAATGATAATAATTCCTTATCAATTATGACAGAGTGTCTCTGCCCGCCACTGGGTATTCTTATCAGAAAAGCTTCAGTCTTAACCACACACGCCACTAAATGCTTGAAAATATACCTCACCAGACAGCAAAATGTTTGGTATTGTGATTGCCCTAATTGGCGTTGTTTTGACGCTGATTTGCGTTTATTTGACTTGGAATTTCAACTACTGGCGCATTCGGGGGGTTCGTGGACCAAAGCCAAAGATTTTGAAGGGAAACTTTGAGAAAACCCATCAAGGAGAGTGCAACTTTGTGGAAGAACTACATGAGATCTATTTGTAAGGCGATTACGACGGAAATTTGAGGACTTGATAAGTTTTTTATATTCCAGAGAGTACAAGGCAAATGACAAATATGTCGGGGTCTATGGTGCGCGGTCTCCGGCACTGTTCATCCTTGATCCAGCTTTGGCTCTTCAAGTTTTGACTACAAACTTTAGCAGTTTTCACGACAATGAATCTTCGAGATGGGTGAGTTTAATATATTGGGCGTGAGAAAAGAACGTCTAAGCTTTACAGTCTTACAGTCGAGACCAGAGGTGGACCGCCTACGATGCGAAAGCCCATTTGTATCAGTTGGAGAAGCGTGGAAGGAAAAACGATCCGAGGTAACTCCAGCATTGACTCTTAGCAGGGTAAGACTTTTATTTCTTGAAAGTGACTAGAGATATTCTTTAAGGCCTCTTTTTGTAGCTGCGGTCCTTCTACCCGGTGATGCAGCAGGCAGTTGCTAAGCTGACCGACTTCATAGATGCTCACCAAAATCAAGTTGATGCTAAGGAGGTAAGACTTAACTCTATGACGGGAACAAACTTAACAGCATTCATTCCTAGATATCGAGACGGTTCACCATTCAACTAATATCCGACTTTATTTGGGGCATCAGTGCGGACGCGTTCGATGAGAAGCAACTGAGTCCAATTCAAAAGACAGCCGTCGAAATGATTAACCAAGCTCTTAAGTGTGTCAGATACTATGGGCGAACTGCTGCCTGGCCCTGGATAAGAAGGTGGAAGCCCGAGCGTTTCTTTCCGGAGTCTTCAGACAAATTCTTCACTCACCTGACTAGCAGTTCAATAGCGCATAGATTGGAAAATGCCACCGACCGGCCAGATGGTCTGAACCATCTCTTACAGCTTCGTGATAAGAAGGGTTTGACAGAAAAACAGTTGACAGGTCACTCAACAACTTTGCTTATTGACGGTTTCGAGACAGCTTCAATAGCCATAGCTCACTGTCTGCTATTGGTAAGTTTATGATAGGTACTATTCGCTATATAAAAATTCATGGCATATTCCTTAGCTCGGAAGAAATAAGCCTCAGCAGGATAAGCTGCGAAAGGAACTCGAGGACAACCTTGACGATGCTGGAGGAATAAGCTTCGATCGGCTGAACGATCTTCCATATCTAGACCAGTGTGTCCATGGTACATATGCAATCCAAATCTTTCCAAAAGCCCTAACGACTGTATTGTTGCAGAAACTCTTCGAATTTATCCACTTCTCCCTACATTGTTCAAAATCTGCACGGCGCAGGCAACACTTGACAACTTCGATGGAACAAGAGTCCTGCTGAAACCAGGCGACAGTGTTTACATCTCATCGTACTCTTTCCATCGGGATGGGGATATCTTTGAGAACCCCGAGTCTTTCATGCCAGAAAGGTTTGACTCGGATGTGGGTGGTAGTCGGAAATACCGCGCTATGGGAGCGTTCCTGCCTTTTGGTGATGGTCCCAGAATGTGTTTAGGTAAAATTTCATTCACCTTGATAGATGCCTATAAACGACTTTAAAATTTAAGGTATGAAACTTGGTTTGCTCGAGACCAAGTTGGCTGTGGCTGAAGTTGTGCGGAAATTTTACATTTCCTTAGACAATTCTACAAGATTTGACAATCGAGTTGCCCCAGATAGTTTTCTTCTTTCCTTGAAGGGTGGCATTGTTCTGAACTTCAACCCTGTGAGGACTGTTTAGTGTTTGTAAATTGTAAATAAAAACGATACGTCATGTTACAAAATTCAACTTTCTGGCTTTTAGCGCTGAAACATAAAAATGTGCACGACTGCGCCACATGAAACTTTCTCGTTTATAATTCCGCCCCTATCCATACAAAGAGCACTATATTTTCAATGACTGTCCATTCTCTGCAGCTTACCAAATTGATCCTTACTAGCTCATATCTCAGTCACAATATCGTGTAATAGCGACGTAATTACCAGACGTTAACCTTTCCAAGTCCTGTTTGAGAATTCCACTTTATCAGAAGAAACAAATCTCAATATGAGTTAAGTAGTTCCCATTCAACTAGGTACCCCATTCATCACATTGGTGAACCAAAACCTTGCAGGCTCACCCGCCTGTGAACCACTTGAGGAGTTTCGCCAACAAGTGCGCCCGACTAGGATAATTATGCAAAGCATCGCATCGCATCGTTAATTTGCCCATGAATTGTGAGTAATTTCCAGCGAAGAAGAGGAGAAAAACTCCAGCGATAAGAACGAAATCATCGGAATTGTTACGTCAGATTGTGCAGACTGATTTGGTGCAGTTTTGGATTTATTGGCTCTATTAGCCAAGCCGAACCATTATAATCCGTTGCTAGCTCCCATGCTATGGCTATCCCATTAAGATGATATATTCGCGATTGCGCGATATGCAAATTTTGAGCGCGATGCTAATTTCGCTGGACGTCGCGTCGTCGGTTAAGTGTTGCAGTCGGAAATTCGCTCTATCGGCCAAAAATAATCGCAATGACGACCGGAAATCTGTTGTTTTTGTAAAATATGTGCTGCGCTTCCATAACACTTGTTGGCCGATAGAAATTCCACTAGAACAGTCATGTACATGTACAACCAGATGGGACGATATAATCGGCTCGTACGAAATGTGTTCCCAAACCGACTACACCATATGCAGATCTGGTATTTAATATTTCGAAACATGCAGCTTTCAGAGAAAAATATTTACAAATCACTTCAAGAACAGACGTCTACCGGCCATCATCACCTTATGGTCTTCATCAGCACTCCACCCACACAGAGGAAGCTGATGGCAGAAAAGAAATAAATATTCCGGATTGGGTTTTCAAATTGCCGTTGCATTAATTAAGAGACAAATCCGAAGAGATACTGGTCGGGCGCCTTATCTTGTTCGAACGGAGAACATACTCTCCGATTGTGTATCTGCTGTACCAAGTTTATGCATGAGGGTGTCCAGCAGACTGTCGTTGCTCGCCGAGATATACAGGATTTGTATTCAATCTCCATTTTGTATTTGTATACATAAAGTGGGATATTCGCCCATGTCAGGGAAACAAATGTACACTTGGTTGTGATTTTTGGAAATTATTAACAATTCCCCCTCTGGTATGTACGGAGCTGTTGCTTCGAAGCTTAAGTGAGTCCGATCAGAAGGTTTGGCATTTTAATTAGGCTAAAATAGTGATGCAGCTGTCTATTTTCCATTGCGATGCGATGGCTTTTGGAATGTAGAAATTGGGATAAAGCAAAGTACCGCTTTTGAGTTACAGTCTGTGGAAGACATATCAGGACAATAATACAAGCAAATGTAGGAACTCCCTTCCAGAGGAAATATTTCCAGAGGACTACATTTTAAAACAATTTAAGTGCAGTATAACTTACGAGGCTTATAGATAAAAAGGGGTCAAATAGAAGTAAACCTCAAAACCAACCCTTATATAAATAGTTGAGGAAGTTAAGGATGTTGGTGAATTGGATGCCTCAGTTTACTGTTTTGCTCTTACTATCATCTGCGGCTAGTTTTTCTTATCTAGTTTTGGCAGTCTACTCGCCTCTTTGATTGCCAAAACTTCTGATTGCAAGGCGCTCTGGTGTTGGCTGCATTGGTTAAGCTGACACTTCACAGTCCATTTTAGAGCCATCTATATGAAGAGGTATATGTAGGTATGTCGAACTTATTTGCAATTGTGTTATGCTCCCCTTACGATCTGTAAAAGATTGATGGGTAGTCAGTGAAGATGGATCCTGTAGTGACCTATGCTTAGAACATGATCACACAAGTCAATAACGTGCCAAGGAGTAACATCTGTCGTCTCTCTATAAAAGAGCTTGATCCGCATATCTGCAGTGAGTCGATTCTGAGATGTGGTTTTGAGCACATCTAGTTGCTGCCGATCACCGGTCATTACAGGTCCTATACCAGTTGGTCAAACAAATTTTGAGGCCTAGCATCTGCATTTTTTCAATATCACTGCACTACAGGTTACAATGGTTTTTGTAAAGGGTGTTTTTTTTTAGAGGTATAGAACTTTAAGTTGGCAACGCTATTTTAACTGGCGGCCATTTTATCAGCTGTCAAGTGATTTCATTTTAGTTTGGTTTGGCATTTCAACGTGAATAGACTGAGGCCTGAACAACGCTTTCAAATTGTGCAAATTTATTTTGAAAATCATGGTTCTGTTCGAAATACGTATCGCGCACTACGTCCATTTTACGGTCAACAAAATCGTCTCACTTTTGGTTGAATGGATACGTCAAGAAACAAAACTGCCGTATTTGGATTGATGATAATCTTCAAGTGATGAGACACTGTTACATCTACAATAACTGATTGTTTGGTGTGCTTGATGGGTTGGTGGAATAATTGGTCCGCACTTTTTTATAAACGATGCTGGCCAGAACGTTACAGTCAATGGTGACCGTTATAGAGCCATGATTACTCATCATGACATCAATTAAACAACCATGATGTTCAGGAGCTGTGGTTTCAACAAAACGGCGCAACATATCACACAGCTCGTGCCACAATTGATTTAATGAAGGAAACGTTTGGTAACCGCATAGTTTCACGTTGCGGACGTGAATTGTCCTCCAAGATCGTGCGATTTAACGCCGCTTGACTATTTTCTGTGGGGATATGTGAACTCGCTAGTCTACGCTGATAAGCCCGAAACGATTGACCACTCGCCGCGTTATTGCCGATATACGGCCACAAATGTTGGAAAAAGACATCGAAAATTGGATCTCCAGATTAGACTACGTCTCAACCAGTAGTTACGGTCATATACCAGAAATCATGCTTAAATTATAATGCCAGAAGATTACTTACTTACTTATCGGGCTCCCGACCCGTGAAGAGTCTCTGCCTGAGACACTGCAGCCTTCCATCCTCTACGATCCCGGGCACGGTGCTTTCAATTGTCCAGACCAAGCGCTCTGGCATCCGCGATGGCTTGGTCTTTGAAACGGAGGTTCGGTCTTCCTTGTCTTCCCGAACCTGGGGGCTGGGATTCGAAGACCCTCTTAGCTGGAGCATTATTGTCCATTCGCTCGATGTGGCCGAGCCAATGTAGTCGTCGTGTTTTGGCTTTCATACTACTACTACATCCACATCTTGGTACAGCTCATAGAGTTCGCGGTTGTATCTTCTCCTCCATTCGCCTTCCTCGCACACAGGACCAAAAATCCGCCGAAGTATTTTTCTTTCGAAGGAGCCCAGTATCAGCTCTCCCTTCTTGCTTATCGTCCAGCACTCGGCGCCATAAAGCAGAACTGGCAGGATAAGGGTTTTGTAGAGCACACATTTCGTCCTTCGAGTTAGGAGTTTTGAACCCAATTGTTTTTCCGAACCGAAGCAGCAACGGTTTCCTAGGGTAATTCTTCGCCAGATCTCCACTAGGGTGTCATTCGTGGAGTTTACGTTTACTCCGAGGTAGGTGAACTCCTTAACTACCTCGAAATTTTTGCTATCAATAGTGACGTTTTGTCCTAGGCGGTGGACAGATGCTTGTTTGTTTGTTGATGCTTGTCCTCATTTACTTCAAGCCCAACGGATTTCGCCTGTTCTTCAATCGCCGTGAACGCTTCTATCACGGCACGCTGGAAGCGACCGATGATGACAATATCGTCCGCATAGCCCAGCAGCTGGACGGATCTGTTGAAGATAGTGCCTTCCGTGTTGACACCTGCCCTGCGCACTATCTGCTCCAGTACGAGATTGAAGAAGTCGCATGATAGAGCGTCTCCTTGCCGAAATCCGGTGCATGTTTGAAATAGTTCGGAAGAGCTGCATCCAAACTGCACGTTGCAGCGCGTGTTTTCCAGCGTCACGCGACACAGCTGAATCAGTTTTGCCGGGATTCCGAATTCGACCATCGCCATACAGGGCTCCTGACGATGTATGCTATCATACGCGGCTTTGAAGTCGATGAATAGGTGGTGAGTTTCGACTTGAAATTCGTTGGTCTTTTCCAAGATTTGCCTCAGTGTGAAAATTTGGTCTTCTGCCGGGCCGGAAGCCACACTGGTACGTGCCGATTAGTGTGTTGCAGTGCAGAACGGTTTTAGACGTTCACACAGTACGTTGGATAGGATCTTGTATGCGACATTTAGCAGGGATATATGCCTCGATAGTTCTTGCAAGACATAGGATCGCCTTTTTTGTAGATGGGGGCATATGGGCATGTTATCTTCCACCCATATTTGGTTGATGCCAAAAGATTATCTTTCGAATAAAGTAAATTTCATGTCAATTTAAAAAAATCATCTTTGTTTCATTCCATTTTAAAGTTCTATAACTCTAAAAAAAACACCCTTTAGGATGCAGATTAGGAATCAAGTTGAGCGCTAAGGTCGAATTTACCTCTAGGACCTTCGTGGTTATAATTAAAACTATTCTCAATTTAGTGATGTTTTACAATTTGCGCAATAGTATTATGAATTGACGAAGATATTTATGCCAACCCTCAAAGGCTAAAGTAAAATTTCGCCACCCACTTCCTTCGACACGTTTCTGCAGAAATATGAGTTCCAAAGTGAGATAATAATTTGGTCCATCTTATGATTAAATCTGTTCGTATTGGTGTGGTATGGGTGTGGGCAATACACACAAAACTAATCCTACATGAAAGTTCCCCGATTGTACTGAACTGATGGAGCTCATACTACTGCTCTCTCATTCAATTTCAAATGAAAACAAAAATCAATCATCGGCAACTGTGGTATTCCGCTCTATTGCTTCTTTCACGCTTCTCTTTATTTTCGTTTTTTTTTTGTGCTTCCTAGAAACACAAAAATTAAATCAGGAAAGAATAACAATCTTAAGGACAATAATGCGAATTGAATTTCGTCCCAGAGTTACTTTACTCCACGCCCCACTGGCGCAATCAATGGAAGGACGCTTGATTTTGAGGCGGCAGCGGTGGTGAAACGTGCGCACGTATCACTAGATCCACTCTTCGCAAGTATATGCGGCAGCAAAAAAAGCAGAGAAAAGCAATAACTTTCATCCCCTAATTCGAAGCTTATTGACACCCTTCAATGTTTATTCATGAATGAATCGGCAATAAAACCGAATAAGGAATCAGTACATTCGCTCTGCCACCATATTACCACCCTTTTGACGGGAGCAAGGCACCGCGCCCGTTACAGAAAGAGAGAGCGAGAGAGAGAGAGCCACTAAGTCCTTAAGCCCCTCGGTCGTGGTATGATACGATCGATTCAGAAGAAGAATCCTCGGCTGCAGCTAGGCAAGTGATTCCATGGGTGGGTGGTGCGTAATAACAATAATAATGTTACATTACATCAATCGGGGGGATGGTACGAGTTTTCTCGTACCTATAGTATTATGCTGAATTCATTTTTTTAGGATTCATTTATTCTACGACGAACAAGGGTGGCGACAGAGAATTACTCGAAATACTGGCTGTTGGGTGTTACAGTAAGGTGAGTGCGGACATTAATACGTCTACATCTGTCTAAGTCACTGCAAATTACCAGTAAGACGTCGCTCGCTCGCGGTAGATTTGATAAATTGAATTGTTATTGAGTTTTCGTTATTACATCTGGCAAATTGATGACGGCCAATAAAGTGGGCTTTGTCGCAATAATAGAACGCGCCTTGAATGCTGGCGCCATGGGGCGAGATGAATTGAACAAGGAAGGGTGTTGGTTGAAACAGGCCAGTAGGGTTGGAGTAAAAGACCTTCAAATGAATGGATTTATTTACAATTTATTTCTTAAACAGGAAGTGATTTTTTTTTTTAATTAGGCAAAGGAGAGCTTAAGCAACAAGATTAATGTAAAACATTCGTCATTTCGGAATGGCTATCACTAGAAGATGACTGATGTTTGAAAATGAATTGACAAAATCAGGCCACAGTTGATATTTGGCGGCATGAGAGTGTAGTAGGTGATCACTTGATCAGTATTGTCAGTTCAGCGGCAGTTTTGAAAATTTCAAACATCTCTGACATAACCTTCACATTGAGCCGACAAAGCAGAGCTCGTCACCGGTATAACACACGATTACAAAGTTTGACTCCGTGACCCGACTGACACAATAATCTCAATTGTATACTGCTGGTGACGTGAGGCGCATTTGCATGGGAGTTACATTGCAGATACCATTAGCCCTATCGCTCGATATGTTTTGCTAAGTCTCGACTTTCGTTGACAGTAATGATAATCACTATAATGAGATTGGTCTTAATTTAGATTTCCGTAATAAGCTTTAAAAAAGTGTACTAATTTTTTACAGTTGGTTTGTTTACTTGGTGTGTTAGTCAGGAATTAAGCTACGATTACACGGCGGCGTGTGTGCTGGAAGAAGGCGATCTGGATTACGAGCCAACGCGACGAAAGCGGAGTGTTTGGCAAAAGAAGTGGTTGAGCCGTCGCGAGAAGATTATTTGTTGACCCGAAGATTAAGCGGCAACCAGGTGATATAAACTGATATAAGATTTGACTGCTTCAGTCACCACCAAAAACCTCTCAACGAGATAGGACACCCAAATTCGCAAGCAGCAATAGAATTCCCAAGGTAATGCCCGGCACAATGAATGGAGCTTTCATCTGCACGTCCTTTGAGTCTTCAATAATAGGAAGATGGACTATGGCAATGTTCAATGAAAGAGTGATTCAGACCCGCATTGATGATGCGGAACTTTCGGCGTTAACAACAAGAGGGTTTCCAGAAGGGGGCGTCCTCTCACCTCTATTGTGGTTCCTTGTCATTGCCTACCTACTCCAATCCCTGTCTAATCAAGGGATCTCTATTTCATTCGAAAATCATCGACCCCCATTCCTACCATGGAGGTCACCTTTCCCTAATATAATATGGCTTCAACCTCTCAACGAGATAGGACACCCAAATTCGCAAGCAGCAATAGAATTCCCAAGGTAATGCCCGGCACAATGAATGGAGCTTTCATCTGCACGTCCTTTGAGTCTTCGATAATAGGAAGATGGACTATGGCAATGTTCAATGAAAGAGTGATTCAGACCCGCATTGATGATGTGGAACTTTCGGCGTTAACAACAAGAGGGTTTCCACAAGGGGGCGTCCTCTCACCTCTATTGTGGTTCCTTGTCATTGCCTATACCTTCTCCAATCCCTGTCTAATTAAGGGATCTCTATTCCATTCGAAAATCATCGACCCCCATTCCTACCATGGAGGTCACCTTTCCCTAATATAATATGGCTTCAATAAAAACTTCTCTATCATCATCCCTCCAAGGTAAGACTGGAAAAAATACAAACCTACTCCATCGCGACTTGATCTAGTCTGGTATACAGACGGGTCCAAGATGGATACAGGGACTGGATCTGGCATTTATGGAGAATCGCCTCAAGAGAACTTTTCAGTCAGCCTAGGCAAATACTCGTCCATATTCCCCACATGTAGACTATGTCTGGAGAGCGACAAAACCTCTCTTCACATTCTCATGGAATGTCCAGCTATCTTTCGCCTTAGAAATAATGTCCTTGGCGAAGAAATCGTTAACTCAGCACTTCTTGCTGCTTCTTGACTGTCTCCGGAGTCCGGACAATAGCCCCCTTTAGAGAGACCGCAGTGCCGAGCCCAATGGAGGCACTCCCGCCTTAATACACACAACGGACGAGTTTGGCAGGGGTGCCAAAACTAGACATTGCTTTGTATAGCTCGTCTCTATAAATGCTGTCATCGGCGGCCTTAAAATCGATGAAAAGGTAATGGGTATCGATTTGAACTTCCTGGGTTTTCTCCAAGTTCTGCCGCAGTGTGAATATTTGGTCGATGGTAGACTTTCCTGGCCTGAAGCCACAATGATAGGGACCAATCAGGTTGTTGACGAAAGGCTTCAGGCGTTCACACAACACGGCAGATAAGATCTTGTAGGCGATGTTAAGAAGACTAATACCTCTGTAGTTGGCGCTGTTCAGAGGATCTCCTTTCTTGAGGATCGGGCAAACAATGTTGAGGTTCCATTCAACGGGCATACTTTCCTCCGACCATATTTTACAGATGAGTTGGTGCATGCTCCTAACCAAGTCATCGCCTGCCGCTTTGAATAGCTCGGCGGTTAGACCATCTGCCCCAGCGGCTTTGTTGGACTTAAGCTTAGATATCGCTATATTCACTTCGTCCAGGTCGGGTGGACGGAATTGTTGGTCTTCATTGTCCAGGTTGAATAGTTCATTCTGCCTGACAGCGAGATTTAGTTCGTCATCGCCGTTAAACAGTCTGCAGAAGTAGTTCTTCCATATCCTCAACATCGACTGCCATTCTGCTACGAAGTTCCCTTGTTCGTCCTTGCAGGCAAACTGACCGGTTACAAGAAAAACACGGTACTTTCAATTGTTGATGAAACGCATCAATACCTACACGTATGTGAGACTTATCCGTCCATTTCTCTTGGCTTCTGGTGACATTCAGACATTCAGGAAACGCGTACATTTTCCCAGATCATAAGTAGGTATTTCCTAACTAGTAAGTCGACTAATAACGACGCTTGTAAACAAACTCGACTTCCAAACTAGTCCCATTCATCATGACAGTAAATTATAGCCCATGCTACTTGTCAAAATATGTACAAGCTAAGAGCTGTCATGAGCATTCGATTTTATTGCAGATAAAAGAGTATAACCGGCGCGAACCTTGTATCCGAATTTCAAATGCACTTGGTCGGTCTCGGAACAATCACCTGCACAGATGCGATACAACCGAATCCAGTTCCAGTCGCAGCGGATTTCATATTTTATTTAATTGCGTAATTATCGCGCGTAAATTACTTATAAATTCGACAGTGCTTCTGTCTGTTGTCCGTCTACCACGGAGTGATATACTACCGGCGACCATTTGGCCCGCTTTTCGGTTAGTGTATTGTGAGCCCCAAACCGGAGCTGTAAATTATTCTGGTGACTATTGCTGGCTTTATAGTTGTCCGGGGTTATCACAAATATTTCAATTCAATTGGATTAAGTCGTTCGGTCCGGTGAGCTTACGACGAGAATGTAAATGAGCTCTTGGCTTGGGGAAACGCTGGAAAAAGGCAAACATGAACGGTCCATGCTCTGCAGCGGCATTCATGGGACAAATCAACTTAAACCTGCCCAGTGTATAGGCATTGAGTCCACGCGACAAGTATGCCAACAACGGGCGCGCATGTTAAGCCGGTGCTAGTGCCAGATAAGTAATAGGATCGCATTCACCTATAACACGAGGCACCTGCATCGCTTGGTGTTGTCGCAGATAAGTAAAAGTCGTATTCAATCCCCTCTACCCATCAGGGCCTGCTTCCCGCCTTTACCAACGTCTGTTGCTGCGGCAACGGTTGCAATTAAACACAAATTGAATGATTTGCTGCATAAATGAATCCGTTAAGACGTCGTGTGTCATCTGGATCGGAGAGGATAATCGATGCGTGTGGAGCGGTTCTTGATGCGCTCCAGTTCACCCAAAGAACCAGTTCCATCATTGCATGGGACACCACTCTAAGGTGTCGGTTGGAATTGGATTTGCGGATGAAATCAGAGGGAATCTTGAAAATGAGATAACCCAGTGCTGAGCAAATATACCGTTTTCACTCGTAGACCGCTCTTGAAGTAGGTAGTCCTAAATAAATGCCAGGGGCCATGTGTGAGATGGAGAGGCACTTGTGCAAGAAATCCTTTTGAAAGCCGTAATGATTGTTTGCTTGTTTATGTTTGGTGAAATCCCTTACGGATGGGGCCAGGGATCAAACAGCAATATTTTTTGTTCTGGTCCGTTTTCGGGTCAAGTACCTATAGTTGAGGTGGATTCGAGCTCTTTGTGTGCCACACACAAGGGTTATAATTGCCAATTTATGTGGATTACACTTTATTCTCTGGGATGTAAGCACACACACACACAGGTACTATGGTGTTGGTCTGTCTGTCGGGATGAGTTCTGAAGTGCCTGCGGGGAGGGGGATTTTAGAAAAATCAAGGATCGATGAAAGTTTAGAGATTGTTTTTGATTTTAATCCATTTGTGGGAAAATATTATGAAAGGCGAAGAGTCCTTCTCCTTATTACTTCAATTTGATTGAATTCTTATTGGCAATACAAGCATCCTTGTGCGCCATGAAAGGATGCCAACGCCAAGCCAAGAAGGTGGAGTACTCAAGTAATTGAGAAGATTACAAAGATTAAGATTTTCATTTTCAATAGATGTACGGAGGTGGGGGGCGTGTGGGTAAACTGACCAGTAAGTATAAGAGGGGCTCAGCATTTGAACGCATAGTTTTAAGGTGATGTGATGAATAGATGCACAATGGAGAGGCTGTCAGTGGCATATGAATAGTTTTGGAATTTAACATAGGCTTTTCTGATTTTCTAAAGGGTTGCTGTCTGATGGAGTGTTTCGAAAGTTTGTGCAGATATTGTTAGGTAGAGTAGAAGGGTGGTATTTTTTTTCTGCTCGTACTGAACAAAATCAGTGAACTCACATAGATTTAGCAAGATTGATTTCTTCTTTTTTTTCTGTTACGTTAACACCTTTTGATGCATCAATGCATTGCTCAATATTTTAAAGCTGAATGTGGAGCACCATAGGGCAGGGTACTGTCACCGATGCTTTTTCCGTTAGTTACGAAATGGACACTGTAACGGACGGCAACGTTGACGGTGTTTGCTAATTTGTTTCTAGTTTATGTTGCCCCATTAGTACATCAGCGGTTAGGTCTTATGCACTAAGTTACCTATAGTTTTCCCAACGTCAGTTTGAATGCCAAACTATCCATACTATATGTATTCACACTCTCGGCTGACCTTGCTTAGTTTATACTTTTGAGGCGGGTGGACCAAGGCCTCAACCAACAAGTCAAGCCCCTCCAGCCAGCTCGGTCCCTAGCTAGCTGCCTCTCGCTACGCACACTAATTTGGTACACTAATTTGGCACGATGTGCTTTACTGAAAGGTACATCATCACTGACTGGGTTATGACTCGAACACAATCCAAAACTGCCAATGCCGATCTTGTTGCTGTGTTTCCTTTGTTGTTGGCCTCTTTCTGGGTACATAAGTCTCGCTGGATTTTATAATATGATGATCTTGTTATAGATCATAGATAATATAACTCGCGCCACCTAAGGTTGGGTCTTTCTCTGATACATGGTACCTCGGGGGTGGACTCACGCTTCCTGCCATCTCGGCCATTGTAGCTTTTTAAAGTCGCTGAATAGCCCATAAAGCTCGTCGCTAAGTCCTCTCCTCTACTTTACATCGATACATACGGTACCGAATAACGTCCGAAGAATCTTTCTCTTAAGACATCCCCGGAGGTATTCATCCGATTTTGGCAGAGCCCATGCTTCTGCCCATACAGCAGGACTGGGATGATTAAGGTCTGCTATAATATCTCCTTCGTTCTATGAGGGAGGGCTGAACTTCTTAGATGACTTCTTAGCCCGGAGAAACAGCGATTGCCGAGATTGATCCTTTGTTTGATTTCTGCACTGAATGCATTTTGCGAAGTGACAGTGGAACCCAGCTAGACAAAGTCGTTAACTACTTCGAAGTTGTATCTGTCCATCGTGACGTTTTGTCCGAGTCATCGATGCCGATACTCCTTTCTCGTTGACAGAATATACTTCGTTTTGTCCTCATTTACTGCCAGACGCCAGACCCATCTTCGCCGCCTCCATTTCAATAGGTACTTGCAAATGCGCAATTGACAGCTCGCTGAGTTCTCCCAATAATGTCAATATTATCTGTATATGCAAGTAGTTGAACGGACTTTTGAAAAATTATACCTCTGATGTTGGCTTGTGAGTTTTGTACAATTGGCTTCAAAGATGATGTTAAAAAAGTTACACAATAGCGCATCGCCTTGTCTCAAACCTTTTTCGACATAGGCTCGGTGATGTTTTTGCCGATTTTGACGGAGCAGAGAGATTTCTCCATCGTCACACTACACAGACGAATGAGTTTGGCAGGAATGCCAAAATGTGTCATGGCTTTGTATAGCTCGTCCCTATATATGCTGCTATAGGCGAGCTTAAAGTTCCTGCTCCGAAGTTCCTGTGTTTTTTACAAGATCTATTGGAGTGTGAATATTTGGTCGATAGACGTTCACCACATACGTACCGACAAGATCTTATATGCGACATTCAGGAGACTTATTCCTCTGTTGCGCAGTTATGAGCATCTCCTTTCTTGTGGATGGTGCACACTGCCGAAAAGCAATCAAGAAATGTCCTAGAAATCTCCCAATTAGCGATTGATATACGAAGAGCTAAGTTGTTGTGTATTCAGTAGAAGTCAAAATTGGGAGCGAAACGATTGAGCGTACAGTAATGATATGGTAATTGACCTGTTTTTGTATATATGTACATATCAAATATCTAGAAGGCCACCGATTAATAAGTGACAGGCAATACGGATTTCGGAGCCGTCGTTCCACTGGAGACCTGTTAAGCTACGTAACGCACTTATGGACGCAAGCAATTGAACAACACGGCGAATCCAGAGCCGTAGCCTTGGACATATCAAAGGCATTTGACCGAGTCTGGCATAGAGCCCTATTAGGCAAGTTGGCGTCTTATGGATTACCACAACAACTCTGCGGATGGATGTAACATTTTCTTCTGGGAAGATCGATCCAAGTTGTGGTAGATGGTGTATCATCTAATTCGTTTGCTATAAATGCAGGAGTGCCCCAAGGATCTATTCTTTCCCCAACTCTATTTCTTCTCCACATCAACGATTTGCTTGGATCGACAAATAATAATATCTACAGCTTTGCTGATGACAGCACTCTTATATCCTCTATCTCGAACAGTGGGCCTGTGAATGCGGCTACATCACACAGTCAGAGATGTGAACAAATTAGTTCTCTAAATGGTGATCTGGACAAAATGTGGAAGTGGGGAAAAGACAACTTGGTTGTATTTAATGCAAACAAGACAAGCTCACAACATTTTCCAGGAAAAATGCTTCAACAGTTCCTCAGATCCAAATTGATGGACCATCCAATCCATCCCAAGGACTCAATGCACCTTCTAGGAGTCACAGTCAATTCAGGAATCACATGGCAGGACCACATATCCTATATCGCAAGATCGGCGTCCGCTAAGTTGAGCTACCTATTTAGAGCAAAGAGGTACTTTAGCCCCAAGCAACTTCTCCTTCTCTACAAAGCACAGGTTAGACCAGGCCTGGAATATTGCTCCCATATATGGAGCGCGGCCCCAAAACATTCACTTAACCTACTTGACAGCATACAGAGACGAGCAGTTCGACTTATTGGAGACCCTACACTCACATCGAATCTGCAACCGTTGGTGCACAGGAGACAAGTCGCTGACCTATGCTTGTTCTATAGGTACTTCCATGGTAGATGTTCCGAGGAACTCAAGGACATTATCCCTCGAAATGCAACTTTTGGGCGCCCCACAAGACAGGCTGCTAATGCTCATGACCATACAGTACACTTGACAACCGTGAGGACATCATCTTTCCAAAACTCCTTCTGTTACAGGACAAACAAACTTTGGAGCTCGCTTCCTAGGGATATATTTCCAGAAGACTACAATTTGCAGCAATTTAAGTGCAGAACTAACATACATCTGCAAGCATCTCGAGGCGCTGATAAAGCGTTATAGGTTTGCTTTTCCCGGGAGAAGTATTTAAAAAAAAAAAATCTGGTAAAATTCTAAAGTTTCGACAAACATCCGATTTCCCAATTCTGTCACCAAATTTGGGCAGGTCCTTTCCATTCGTCCCAAAAATAAATACTCACTCAAACAAATTATTGTCAGGAGTTAGTGCTAAAGGGCCTATATAAACCTGTTGCGCCAACTATTTATTTATTTAATTACAAGTCCGGCTTTACTTTCAAATATAAAAATAAAGCGAAAACCGGACCTACTCGTCACATTTAAGTGTATGTTCTTCGGGAGTAGTTGCATCGACAAAATAAACGGTTCTCATCTAATAAGAACTTCGAATATACCCACGTCCCAACCCCCAGCAAACGGCAACATGATTTATAGACGTCAATAATTGAATGTTGCATTGTGCTGGACAATTTTACTTCCCCATTCTTCAAGTACGTAATTTATTAATCCACATTTTGATTTGGGATACCGCAATCGACCAAAAACTGGGATTAACCGCAACAGCATAAATCAGCCGTTTAGATAGCATTTAAACCAATTAACCGGACCCCAGCATCAGGCAGTCGGTTTGATCTCAAATCACAATCGAATCAAAAACTCACAATCCAGCAACGGGTCCGACAAACATCGCCTAATTTATGCCTTTGCGCAATGTCAAGCGCGACTGTTGCACTTTTCGCCGACTTGCGATGGATGCTCTGCGATCTCGACGCGGCGGACACCATCATCCGCCGAGCTGGTCGCCGAAAATTAAATCACGAGCTGCATCATTACCGAAAATGTGCCTTCTGTTCGGTCGCGGAGCGGAGCATATGAACGCAGCTACTGCGTGCTGGCAACCATAAATCATCGAGCGATTTTCATTATTTATGATCCCGAAAAATGCGCCGGATTTGTTTTTATCAACTCGGATAATCGATAAATCTCCAAGGAGTAGTTGAGCAGCCTCGGTCGGGAATTGGACACACACACACAATACCCGATCGAAGCTGGGCCAGTCTTCGGCGACGTGCAGACATCTCATCCCAAAACGTCGAACGTAATGAAATATAAAAATAAAATTTCCACAATAATTTACGTTTTGCAATTTGGCGGCCAAGGAGTAGGATGAGGCTTGGATATGGGAACACAAGTAGCAGTAGTAGTATAGCAATTTGGGAAAATTGAAAATCGTATATAAATTGCATTCGGTCAAATTGAATTTGCTCTGGAAATGGAACCGTGGACATGCCATATAACATATCCCGGTACAGCGACGAGACGCGCAAGAGCAAGTGCAAGGGGTCCAGAGCAACTTGACTCTTTGGCGGCCAACTACAAAAGGCTTTGACGTGGTGGCGGTGGAGAAGGCCGTCGGCGGCAAACAACAATGGCCAAGTAGATAACAGGTAACACAGAGCAACGATCACGAGGATGGGGATGACGACGACGACGACGACGACGACGCACACTGGACACTCGACTGATGTGCTGGACGAAGGAGCACTGTTGTGCCGACAAACGCGCAGTAGCATCATCGGCAGAGAAGTCTGTCCGCCGATGTCGACCTGTGACGAGGTCAGCCAGTGGACACGAAGAGTTGTTTTAAGTTTGATTTGGTTTTTGTTTTTCTCTTTTGTAGGGCCATTTCCATTCTGACAGAATCCTTCAATTAGCGAACATCGTCTGTCAGTCAATTCCATTGTCCGAAATGTTTATTCGAGAGTGTTTCGGTTTTGATTACGGGCCCCCAATGTCATTTGAGATGGATGTAGTACGCGGCGATCTCGGATGAATATGTACATGCCTTAAGTAATTTCCCTCCCAAATTGATGTCGTGTTTGCATCTTCGGTGATGATGATGATATGGCTGCTGGCTTACTATGCAGATGCATCCCATCCAGAAAGGGTTCGCTCGGAATGTAACTTAGTTGGGAATTCGTTGGTCAATCCGTGAGGAAGACCCCTAAAATAAATTCATATCAATTTGATGATTGAAAAGGACTCGAGGTGTATGTTGACTGCTCGCCTAATGGAACATTAGAGAAGTCTTCGCATTGATTGGTACGTCATGTGCGCGTGAGGGCACGATAGCGGAATGTTGGTTGGAACAGGATGAGATGTTAGCGGTTGTTTTTACAACTCATTTGTTACGCATAATAATGCCATTTGCAGGACTTAAATTTAAATGAATGGCTTGGAATTTGTACCCATAACTACAAGTTGTAAAAACGAATTAAGTTATGTAAGACTCAGCTAGAGATATATGGGCGATAACCGTTGTAGAGGATGTCTTCTAAAATACAATAAACCATCAGAAACAGCAAATCCTCTTTTGTAAGACGCATGGCTTTATGACACGCTTCCTTTATCTTTTAACGGCCTGTGCGGGACAAATGTTTTGGAGTTGCTCCTCTCCGATAATCTCGGTTTAAGCCGGTAAGAATCTGAAAAGATTTCTACGAATAAGGGGGAGAAACACTGCCAAGCTGGTCTTAAGGAATAATCATCCTAACTCGGCTTGCATCAGTTTGTTGACAAAAGAAAGCGTCATGTGGAGCAAACATGCTAAGGTTACATGGTGAGTAAGATGCAAATTCAAAGCTCCTATCCACTCTTACGTTAAGCACGTACTTATTTGAATTTACAATAATTATTATTATTATTATTATTTTTTTTTTTTTTTGTAATGGGAATTCGCTGGAAGGAAAAATCATCGAAAGACATTGCAGAGCTATTACGCAAGGGATGCTTCTGCAATAGTGAGGGACTTAAACCCCATCTAAAAAAACTCCCAAGGGGACTGACTTTCGTCATCCCGAATTGATTGCACCTAGTCGTTCGACTAATCGGCAATTTATTTTTGATTCATTTTAAAAAATTTTAGAGGATAAATCCGACTTTTGCCGAATTTCTATACTTTTTTAGTTGAAAGTATGGTTAAGAAGTCTATATGCCTTCGGGCAACTTTTTTAACTTCTTCCTCAACCATTTCAATGTTAAGATCTCTATGTAGATCAGCGTTGGGTATGTACCAAGGTGCATTGACTTTGTTCCTTAGTACTTTATTTTGGAAAACCTGAATTTTTTGCAAATTTGTTTGGCATGTACACAACTGGATCCCGTAGGTCCATACTGGTTTTAGAACTTGCTTGTATAGCAATAACTTATTGTAATTTGACAGAGATGAATATCTCCCAATAAGCCAATACATTTTACTGTATCGCATGTTCAACTCGTCTCTTTTTTTCTTTACATGCGCTTTCCAACGCAGTTTAGCATCTAGAGTCATGCCTAGACATTTGGCTGTATTTGAGTATTCCACTACATTGTTGTTTATGTATGCTGGAATATATGGTACGTTTTTATACGTAAAATTAATATGGACTGACTTAAGGTCATTTAATCTAATCTGCCATTTTTTTGTCCAATCAGAAATATTGTCTTTGCCCTTTGAAGCTTTTTTGTTGCTACTTCGACAGTTGATCCCACAGCAAGGACAGCTGTGTCATCTGCAAAAGTAGCTATAGTGGTTTCCCCACTTTTAGGCAAATCGCTAGTGAATAGAAGGTATAAAACTGGACCTAGCACGCTGCCTTGTGGTAGACCAGCTTTAATTTCTCTTAATGTTGAGTACTCTGTCTCTTGTTTAATTCTGAAGAATCGATCTGATATATATGACTCCAGAATTGACGAATATTGTTTTGGCAGTTGCCTTTGTAGTTTGTGGATCAAACCTTGGTGCCAGACTTTATCGAAAGCTTGTGCAATGTCAAGAAATATTGTAGAGCACACTTTTTTCTCTTCGAATGCTCTTTCGATTTTATTTGCGATTCTATGCACCTGATCGATTGTAGAGTGCTTATTTCTAAATCCAAATTGGTGATTTGGGACTAGAGATTTTTCGTCAATTATTTTTTTCAGGTGTTTAACCAGCATTTTTTCGAGTAACTTTGACAACATTGGTAGTATGTATAGATATTGGGCGATATGAGGCTACCTCGTTAGGTGGCTTGCCTGGTTTTGGTATCATTATTACCTCCGCGACTTTCCACATGCTTGGAACATATCTCAACTTAAATGCAGCATTTATAATCTGCGCTAATTTTTTTAGACATTTTCGTGGAAATTGTTTCAAAATCTCTCCTGTAATTAAATCATACCCTGAGGCCTTTTTTATATTTATGCCTTCTTTAATTTCTTTGGCAAGTTCTTTAGCTGTATAGGTCTATCTTCTTCGCACCTTAATTCGAGTCCTTGATAACCTTTATCTTCATAAGGTTTAAATACGTCTTCAAGATACTCTGCAAAAGTGTTTGCCTTTTCTTGGTTGCTTTTCGCCCAGTTACCTTTTCTGGTTTTTACAGGGGGAATATGAGCTATTGGCCTGATGTTCATCCTATTTGTTGCCTTTCAGAGTGAGTAGTCAGTACTAGCATCATTTGTAAGGCTTGTAAGGTAAGTTTTTAAAGATTCGTTTTTGAATTCTCTAATAGATTTTCTAAGCTTGTTATTTAAGTTGTTCAGCGTACTCCCTTGTCCCTTGGCGCCCTTGTCTGTTGCCAGCGTTTTCTAGCTTTCCTGTTTTCTGTAATTATTTCACATATTTCGCGAGGATAAGAGTTTTGTTTGGTCTTTTTTGTTGTTGTGGGAGTTGCATCCCACGCAGCTTTTTGTATATTTAATGTTAATATTTGGACTGCTTACAATAATTATAATACTCGTATTCCGTCGAAGACACGGTAAATGTTTCTCGTGATAGCATTATTATTATAAAATCGGTAGAACTCACAATACAAATTACAGCCTTTACTGAAGTACAAAACTGGCCCATTAGGCCCACCCATCAGCTACATCGACTTACACAACATCCCTTCACTGAGTGCAATTGATTTTCATTATTCATGATGTTAACCTAATTCCACGTGAAAATTAAAACAGAAGCACCTGCAAGGTGTGATTTATTCCCCCATGCTGCCCCTCCTTGCATCTAAATGTTGCAGCTCCTTGTTTACACCGGATCCACGTTCCAGTTTCGTAGCGGCAACAAAAACATGAAGCGCGCAACCCTCCCATACAATTTAGCGTTCGACGAGCGCTTTTTGCGGAACGCTTTCGATGTCTCGATTTATTATATCGCGAGTGCAGCTCGTATGTTGCTCGTACACCTGCCTAGGGTATACTCCTCCATGGAATACAAATGTCCATGCATAAGTCAGAGGGGATTTCACGAGCGCGATTTCCATTTAATATGCTGGCGAGGCGAGGAGCGCACTGGTGCGGGTCATGAGTGATGTAAAGCAGTCGATAACGTTCAAGCAACACGATTCCCATTTAAATTCCATCGCTGAAAGGTGGGCGTATCGCTGGAGATAGCAGCGATTCACCATTCACCACCCCCGCCGACTGACAGTGAGAAACGGCGGCGCCCGCAATTCGGAAATTCCGCGAAAGCCTATTTATTTCGCCATCCTCAGCTGGTGAAACTGAATTAAATGTCAGTCGACGAATGACATATGTCATGTTGGAGCTTGGAGGAATCGGGGCTAGAGTGCGAATGAAAAATGCCCTACGAGTGATTTTTTTTTATGCCACTGCATATATACCCAACACATATAGAATCAATTGAACAGAATCCTCCTACAGACTACAGAGACAAGGGGTATACTCACACTCATGGAATCCACCAGCCCGTACCACAGTCAGAGTGCACAACAATGTGACGTAGAGTCTTAGTGCTGTCACCGGCAGAAGAAGCAAGGAAGTCATATGTTTGTTGTGCACGATTGAGGTCCTTTTGTGTTGGCACGCCCAGCGCATTACCCCACCAAAGCAGCCACCTTCGTCGCATTCCGTCGCGCATAGCTCGGCAAAGAAAGGAACGACGAAAGAACGCAATCACAACACAACAAGGACTCACATCCTTGATATGTCGCGCAAATACAATAATGGCGCACACAAAATCGGATTAGCTTAAGTGGATTGCAATAGAAGAAGGCATGTTGTTGTCGTCGTCGACGATGTGTGTTGGCTCTGGGCTTCGAATTTTGCGAGGAGCTCGCATTGTTGTTGAATCCTTGTAACTATATGTACGCTCCTCACCTTCCTTCCAGGAAAACAGATTGTACGAGGGGGTCGATGGGTGGCAAGACGAAATCAAACAAATTCCTCACATTATTTGCAAGGACATTGACGAATATGAAACAGATATTTGCCAAAATGCGATGAATAAATATATACACTCCTCATCCGCACATCCCTTATGAAGGAGAAATCCTTGTGTAACATTATAACTAATCATCTGTGTCGGAGGCTTTCACTAATAATTGGAGACATTTGTCTCGAGTTCCGGAGAACTCGCTGAGTCAATGGAAATGTTTTCAAAACAATCGACTGAAGGGATACCGGTGCGATAAGGGATGACGTTGATGAATGAGCCAAGTGATTAGGACACCCACTAGGTGACACGTGCTAAGGTGCTGATAATGAGTATTTATAGAGTATTTACAGTATTTAGATATCAAATGAGGTCCTTATTGGTGGGTGTACTATGAGATGAATTCTGCCAAATTTGTCAAACTTATAAAACGGATGAAACGAGTTCTTTGTGAGAGTCGCACCATAGTTGATTATGAACATGTGAGTGATGACTCACAGCTATTTTCTATTACCATAGATTTCCCATTCGACTGCAATACCTAATTTCCTTGCTTAGGGGATTAAAAAAATGCATTGTGACTTTCTGAGCTTAGTTCTTTATAATAGTCGATAGTGAGTCGAATTGTTTGATTTGTGATATTGAAGCTACTCACACAACCAAGTGTAGAGGCCCATAATTTCTCGGACACTGAATGGGTAAAATGCGAAGATGGTATCAGAATTTTAGAACAATGCGTTCCTCGTCCTCCCATACAAATACAAGAAAGTCAGGGAAAATCCTACATTCTGGCATTTATGACAGCTTTAGCTTCGAAATTTGGTAAAAGGATGTGTAGATTTCGCTTTGAATACACTTTGCAAAAATATTTCACGAAATAGATTAATTAAAATAAATTTAACTTGGACTTTAAGAATTTAAAAAAAGTTTGTAGCAGTCACAATATATTTTAAGTATTTTTACCTTTAGTTATTATATTTTTAAGTATTTACTTTTAACTTTTTCACTTATTACCTAATTTTAATAAACTTTTAAAATTTAATAATTAAACTTGATTGAATTGAATTGAATTACTTTTGCCAAATTCGGGTATGACACCCTACTAAAATTAGATCCTAAAAGCTTATATTTGAATTGAATTGAAATTGAATTAAAAACTTTCGTTAAAAGCTTTCGTTAAAAAGCTTTCATTTAATAGTTTAAGACATATGATCTGTAAAGGCTTCATTTCGGAGCTATAAAAGAAGAGCCGAAATGTGGTTTAATGCATTCCGTCGCAAGCAGCTAGCAGGTAATTACTTCTTATACTCTAAGGCTCTTCCTAGGAGATTTGGGTAATTACTGCTTTGCACTAAGGGTGGTTTTTTTGGTGGACAGATAAGGCCAATTCCTCAGTCTTCCACCAAATACCAACCTCGTGTTGCTAAGTATAGTTATCTCATTGGCTAAGTCATATTTAAATAAAGTACAA
This sequence comes from Cheilosia soror, assembly GCA_949372485.1. Classification (NCBI taxonomy): domain Eukaryota; kingdom Metazoa; phylum Arthropoda; class Insecta; order Diptera; family Syrphidae; genus Cheilosia; species Cheilosia soror. The sequence goes on from OX443563.1 coordinate 101,509,480, forward strand.
AGTACCCCCTAAAATACCAAAAACCAATTCTTTTATTCCCCTCTCAGGAGGGTATAAGACAACGACGCTACAAGTTTCATTATACTATCAACCTTAAACTCCAGTCCTTTAGGCATACCTTCCAAAATTTCTATAGATATGTACTTCAATTTTCTCCACTTCAATTAGTCCGTTAGAAACCATCATTAGAACATAAGATTTGGTCCTTCGAGCCTGATACATTAACATGAATGCCTTCCCAGCTATCGGCAAACTGAATGATTAGGTACTTTAGAAGAAACGCTTCAATTATTCTAATTAAAGCAATAAACCATTCACCCAGGATTTCCAGGAGCCAAAACATGCATTGCTCTGCAAATCAATGAACGGCACAGTCATTTCCTGACCATCCTCCCATCGTTATATCCGAGCCAAGCCAAACAGCCCTTTCAGTTTTGGCATATTACATGCATCGATTCTAACCTCAACTGATCCTTCCTGTTTGCATTGCATTACAGGATTAGGAGTAACCTTTAACTTGGGGATGCAAATAATAACGGTATATTAAATATCAAGTAGCCTATTAGATTGGAAATGTGGTAGAACATGGCTTTGTAGCCGCCGCCGCCGGCCGGGACGGAATATACTCCCCATAACCACATCCTCCTCACTTTTGTCATTTGTTATGTGCGTGTGTTATAATAGCCTGTCAATTGACTTCCGGCATCTACGAAAAGGAAGAAAATCAATTAAGGATTCGTACATAACATCCATGCACGTTGTCGTCAGACAACTAGGCTCATTGAGTTACAATATGTAGGTAGGTATATCTGCATAGGGATACTATGTCCATATACGACCGAATTATGAATCTGCCCATAAGTTGGCCGTCTATAAAGTGGAACCAGCTCTATACTGTCGTTGAATCTATAACTGTGGTTGTGCATGTCCCGGGGGCAATTGGCAAAGACACGAAATTCAATTGCGGTCTGATAAGGCGTAGTATGTACGTCTATGAGGGCGGTATGCTGTGTATACGTATATATGTATATGAAACGGAACCATTGTCCGGCGGGATATCTAGCTTTAGTATCCGCACGACCATTTTGCTCTGAATTTGAGACATACCGATACCCATAGTATGCCTACAACATTTTGCTCTGCTTGCCTGTGGTTGATAATTATTTTACAAAATTAGTCCAAAAAGATGCTTGGATAGGTTTAAGTTGAGTAGGCAGCTATTTATTTTTTAAAGAATTATTGTTTACTTTGTGAGAATATCTTCCTTCCACATTGAACATAGCAAGATTTTATGTATAACAGAAGCTAGGAGCAACCGCATCTGGAATAATGTAATGCCATAAACGTGGTTATCCAGCTATGCCTACATCAAGAACGCAAGAGTCTGCTGTCGAAAATGTCTTATATAGCTGAAACACATGCGACTTTCGCTTTGGGCATGCACAGACTTTAGAGAAATACGTAAAGAACGTTTTATTTCTGATTATATGTCTCTCCTTCTGGATTTTGATAGATCATTTATTGTCTTGTATCCATCTAGATGGACTGTTAAACCGGTGCTGATTAATTAAATAAACGCTACTCAATCAGGCTTCCATAGATAACCCTAGTGATTAGCCGAGGTGGTAGCAATCGCGAAAGTGCGGCGAATGGTAGGTATCAATTTTAGCAAAACCACGAAACGATTACCATAATTGATAGCCAGGTAGTCATAATAGCAGATCCTGCTACTGACCTGACATACTTTTATAGTTAGTTCGGCGCTGTTGCCTAGAGCTCGATGTTCTTTGCTTGCAGCATACCTCGAAATAGATTCAGATAAGATCTCTGCCCAACAGAAAAGATCTACCACCACTCGGTACAAGAGAACAAGTGGAGAAAAAATTTGTATGAAAGCCAACAACAGGTGGTAGCAGTGATGTCATTTTGAGGGATTTTCTGCGAACTTTAATATGTCCGAGGGATAAAGGGACATTTTAGCTATTAAAAATATTTTCTTTCATAGTAACAAATTTCATATAACAACGATTTTCAAACACAAGTGAACCGAACCCTTAAGTTAAGGCTGCGGACAGAGTGAACGCGAGAAGCGGGGCGAAAGCTAATGCTAAAGATTCTATAAGCTATAAGCAAAGCGAATGGTGTCCACAATGAACGCGAACATTAACGCTTCGGAAGTCCATCACAATAAACAAAATCCTTAAATTATGGATGGAAATGGATTGGTCAGAAGAAGAGGACTTTGCATTAAAGAATTTATTTTTGAGCCATTCATTGTTGCAAAAGGACAGTCCGTTCTAAAAATTAAGTAATAAATATGACGAATTTTATCATCTTTACAAAGACTTATACGAAGACATCCAAAAACATCCCGACAAAAATTACTACATAAATCCTTTTGAATATCATTAAAAGTATTCAATTATGTACCCAAATCTATATTGACAGCTTCGCTTTAGCTTCAATTTCTTGCTAAAAAACTAAGGAAAACAGTTTATTCGCTTTTAGCGCTAAGTTTCGCTTAGCAAGTATCTTAGCATCGAATCTGCTAGGGCCAGTGCAATTAAAATGTATGGGCGCCTGTAAAGCCTTTAGCTTTAGCTTTAGTTTAGCTTTTCGCATGCACTCTATTTTGGTACCAGAAACGCGTAAAATACTTACAACCTTAAGGGATAAAGTCCATCGAAAAGGGATTTTTTAACGGTCGATCTGGGATATTCCATCATAACCTTCTGGCAACACTGGATGGAAGGAGTTAACAACCTGAGAAAAATCACGGAAATCGGACCAACAAACATTTAGAGATCGACAGACAGATAGGCTAGTATGGCTCTGACGAAATTTCAAAGGATGAGGATATATGCAGAAGCTGCGGAGACTAGGAGATCCACCATCCACGGCGGCAATAAAACACTACCAATAGGTAGAAGAACTTTCTGATGTTGCACTATATTTACAGGATTTTTGAAGGTGGCAGGATAGCGTCGGGTTACCAAAGAAGGTAGAGCATGAACGGAATGCTAACACAAACGACTAACTCCATAAAAAGACATCACAATAAATCCATAATTGCTCTACGTACTTGTAAACCAAACCTAAAGGTGCTAGTACATGGCATGTACCAACCACATACGTATGTAGCACTGACGTCATTTTACGTCAGCGAATGGACCCAATGGGTATACATACCGTCTACAAGCTCTTTTTGTGCACTCTCTGTCAGAGCTATACATACGTATGTCGTGGTTTGCTGCATGCCGTGTACTAGCACCTTAATCGATACCCCTTTTGTTTTTGTCTCGCATTTTTGCTGTAATTTCAGAATCCGGACTTCTACTCTGTTCACAGACTGAATAAAGTTGTTCTTACACCAAGGCTTAAGTGCTTAAAAAATCGCATTTTAATTTTCTACAAAATGTCGTATAAGGCGGCTCTCAACAAGCAATAAGCAACTAGCAACATTTTTTGTTTGAGCGATATTTAGTTGCTTTAATGTGAGACGGAGACCTCTAATTTGCGATAATTGTGAGCGTTAATATTGAGTGTTGTCTATTGCCAGTTGCTTATTGAATGTTGCCTCAATGTGAGAGCCGACTTAAAATGGAATTGCACATGTCTTCTGTTTCATCCCTTGAATGGTTGGTCCTCTTAAGGCTACATGTCCAACATTATCATCCAACTAAATTTTCACTGGACTCAATTTCACTTCGCCAAGTCGTTTCGTCCTTATCCGTCACACATTATGAAGAAGCTTATACCGTCTCCTACACCAAAGTAATGAAGCAGAAGAACGCAATTATCTTCTGAATTCACTATTCTCGCCATACAGCTCCTCAACTCGAGTGCACTGCCTCTATTCATGAATGTTAAATGTAACCAGCTTTCCATTGCCGTCGCCACATACAGAGCAGAACGATTTCAAAATCCATCAATGATAAATGCAGGAAGCTTCCGAATGATTGCATCCGTGTAAATGCAAAACTATCAATCCCTGATGCCATCGAGTGCGCATCCCCGCAGCCCCCATCAAGGTATTCCAGCTGAACGCATTCGGCGAAGTGGGAATTTCCGATGTAACCTCGTACCCATCAGCATCGTCATATATGTCCTGCTCTGCATCCTATCAACGGACCACCGAAATTTTGAAACGTATCCTGCATTTTTAGTGTGCTCCCCTATACCCGAGGCATACACTCACCACTATGGCACCGCTATTGACGACGTCGATGACCGACTCTAGTGATGATGATGGCTCGCCTCGTGTGGCAATTTTGAAGTCTATTTATCCATCGCAGGCGGGAATAAATTTGCGGATGTGTGCGCTTTTCTATACTCACGACCGGAATATGCCACGTGGTGCTCCCGTGAGAGAAACATGATGGCGACCATGTGGCGTCTGAATTTCACAAAATTGATTTTGCAATCGTCCAGCGAGGACATTGGCGGAGTGCTTTGTTCCGCGACGTTTTGTCGATTTTTGGCCATTTGGCCAGCACTCCACTATGTCTGACTGGGCACTTGCACGCAACTTGATTGTTGCCAGTTTTTGTTTGGTCTCCTCCACCTGAATGGGTGTGAATACTTAACATGTATACAGGGACAGACGAAAGTGAAGAGGCGCGTCGGCTTTAAATGCCAATTAGAGTGCGAAATTTACATTCGCACAATATTAGCGAATTATTCGTGCGCCGTAAAGTTCGTTCGGTTTAATAGCGCGCACTTGCACTTCTTCGAAAAGTTGCTGCAGTAAACATGATTGATGGTCGGCCGTTAAAATCCAAGCGAATGTTGGCAATTTTCAAAGGCCGCATGCGCGCACTTATTGGAAAAGAACACCGGTAGCTTGGATAAGGCAGAGGGCGCAACATAGCTCAAGAGTGTGGTCGTAACTTAGGTGCGTAATAAAGCAGCGCTAATTTATACCCCCAGGTAGGTGGAGCATTTCCTTTTTGAAATTACTGACATTGGAACTGGACGCGGTGGCTAATAGTATTCCGATCTGGTTAGATACTCGACATGCGTATCGAATTGGGGGAAATTGGATGCAAAGTGGTGGAAACATTGGCACTGATAGGTAAGTCGCCACAGGGTGATGTTGGCTATAGGTACTTAGGCAGAAAAGGTAGGTGCCTACAAATGGGATTGTGAGTTGATGGCGAACGAATGTAAAGTGCAAACGCCTCTGAAGGAAATAAAGAAATGAAGAACTTTTTTATTTTAATTAAATTAGGGCAGAAAGATGTTCGCGAAGTTGGGCTTATATGACTTTTCTGATGTTAAATTGATCATAAATACAGAAAGGCCCAAGATTCGTGTTTATACGGCTACGGCTGCCATCAGTAGATTGTAACGACTAGCGGAATGCGTTCTACTGGTGCTACTATAGTCATAAGTTAGTTTAGAAGTGTTAAAAAATTGCCAACTTGATGGTCATCAGCTCGCAATTCTTACGAGAGTGATATTACCTCTGGTTTACCTGAGTATAATATGATCCAAAACAAAGTTTTTTACGGTCCGTTTTGCCGAATCTAAAGGAATATTTTTGCTGGTAGGTAGGTATACACTTTGAGAGCTACTCTTGGGTTACATTTGCAAAATTTTAAATCCTGCGGAGTCTTGAGAGTTTATTTAGAGCAAGTACTCTTCTGCTACAATCCGTTGAGCTAGAATCTAGAGTGGATTAGTAAGTCCCTAAATAAAATTTAAATATGGGACACCTTTTTCAACATAGTCTCCTTTTATCTCAGTGAACTTTGTTCAACGTTTCTCCAATAATATGATTTCTCGAGGTCGTCAAAATAGGTGTGTGTTTCTCTCTGCCTCTTCATTCGACACAAATCCTTTACCGCCGAGTCATTTTCTCAATAAGGGGAGTTTAATCAGGAGAATGTGTTGTCATTGCGACTGCGAACTTGTGCGCCGGTGCGTTGTCCTAGTGGAACATAATTTTTTCCCTTGGGGTCGAATCGATCCAACAGCTCCGCATATAATAGGCACCGGTGATCGTTTTACCCTTTTCAAGATGTGAATGACACCTTCTTTGGCTTCGAAATCCACTGTCTGCACTGCTTCTTGGTCTCTGGTAGTGATACATAATCATAAAACATTCCTTTGAAGTTGTCCAACTATTGAGTTCGTTGTCAATGGTGAGCAAACGCGACATCAATCTGGCGGATAGCTTTTTCATAGAAAGATCAGGAAATAACTAAATATCATATGTAACTTACCTATTGGTAATACGAATACCCTAACCAATGAGCGTTATCTAATGCTTGTGCTATGACTTCCTCAATGAGGACTTCAAAAAAGTCTTGGTCCGTTAAGGATAAACGATTTATGTGCCACATCTTGGGACTGAGCGAAAGCCATAATATTATTTAAGGTTTCATATGAGAAAAAGCTTTTTTTGTTTGTAAAATTATTTGTCTAAAAGGCCCTTTCTGTCATAATCAGTTGCCCTCTGACAATATCTGTTATAAAATTCTTTCCAAGTTTTCATTTAATGTGTTTTTTGAAAGAATAACAACAACATCTTGTCAACAAACTTTTCTGCTTGAGTTATATAGCTATAGGCGGGGTGATCTCCCCACTTTTGTGGGTCATTGTTCTTAATGAAGCACTCACGAAACTTAAGAACAATGGCATCAGAATAACTGCTTATGCTGATGACGTCGTACTGTTGGCAACGGGAAAATTCCTTCCAACACTGTCGGAACAAATTGAAAGCGCCCTAAGAACCCTCGACACCTGGACCAGGAAATGCGGTCTAACAGTCAATCCCCAGATTACTGATCTGGTACTTTTCACGAATAAAAGAAAAATACCACAGTTTGCTACACCCTTTGTTGGCGGCACACCCCTCAGAATCTCTGATAGCGCAAAGTACCGGGGATTATACTAGTCAAAAAACTAAACTGGAAATTGAACACTAATGAAAGAATCAAAAAAGCCACAATAGCCTTTTATTCCTGCAGCAGAATCTTGGGAAAACCTGGGGACCATCTCCCAAAACTAAGCTGTGGATGTACACGGCTATAGTAAGACCCATACTGACCTACGGCAGTCTCGTATGGTGGCCGGCAACCAATAAATCCACCTACCTAAAAGCGTTAACGAAGGTTCAAAGACTAGCGTGCATCGGCACCACCAGTGCGATGAGGACAACTCCAACCGCAGGACTTGAGGCTATCCTCAACCTGTGTCCGGTAGACATTCATATACAACTATCGGCCGCAATTAGTGCAATGAGAATCAGCCAATCGGTAAAATGGAATTTGAACGAAATGGGTCATTCTACGATCCTACAGAAATTTTTCGGCCATGTACCTGTCACGGACTACATTACGCCTTACCTAGAGTTTACAAGACCCTTCTCTAGCGCCTATCCCAGCAGGGAAAAATGGAGAGACGAACTCGTACCTAGTACACCAACCATAGCCGTATTCACAGACGGATCAAAAATGGACACTGGGGTAGGGTCAGGAATCTTCTCTGAATCGCTGGGTATATCAAAATCGATTCGCCTCCCCGACCATAGCAGCGTTTTCCAAGCAGAGGTCCTGGCAGTGAAAACAGAAAACACCTGAAGGTATTACCTTCTTTATCGACAGCCAGGCAGCAATAAAATCCATAACTGCACCAGAAATAAAATCGAAGCTTGTGAAGTGCTGTCGCGAAGAACTCAAGGCTCTTGGTACACAGCACAAGGTATCACTCTGCTGGGTTCCGGGACATGAAGGCATTTCAGGCAATGAGAAAGCAGACGAATTAGCAAGACAAGGTTCGAAAGCTGTTTCAGAACAAGCTGATACCTCTGTGGACATCACGCCTTGCACACTCAAGCTTGAAGCAGGGAGGAAAGCCACAAGTGAGGCGAACGCAAGATGGGCCACCTTAAACACTTGTAATACCACAAGAATGCTATGGCCGTCCTTCAATGAATCCAAAACTGAGAAGATAATGTGGAAGGATAGGAAATCCCTGTCTATCCTCGTAGGTATCATAACAGGGCACAACACCTTGCGGTACCATATGAAGAAAATGGGCTTACTGGAAGAAGAACTTTGCAGAGGCTGCGGCGATGAGGAAGCTCTTGAGGATACAACCCACTTCCTATGTCACTGGCCAGGTCTCCAACACTCCAGGCATAAATTCCTAGGGAGTCACTTCCTCAACGACCTAGACGAGCTTTCCAGCACATCAATAGACAAGATAATGAACTTCGTCAATTTAACAAGATGGTTTGTATGTAGCAGAACAGTAAGTAATTTGAATACAGGGTTTTAAATGGGTAAGGGATAACCTCTTTCCCCCTATGGGAATCACAATGGATCAGTATTGACCTGAGTGTGGCACGGAGAAAATCCTCGCCAGCCCACAAACCTAACCTAACCTATAGCTATTTGAAACCACACGGCAGTTATTCATATCTGACTATTCGTATAACCACCCTTGGAGCGGCATTTCGGTTGTATGTCAGAAAGCGCAATTTACACCTCAGGTGCCTATAATGTGTGTCATATGATCCTCTATTAAAAGCTTTAAAATATAAGCCTTCATAGCCTATCGCTATGCAGTCCTAGTCTAAATCGAGTCGGGAATTTTCTTGTCAAGAACTGGAATTCATACTAACTCATGTAGTATAGGATCCTTAGATAAGAGGAGAGACTATAAGGGTCGTCAGAGAATGGAGTTTGGCCGTTTGTACTTTTATAGGGCTTTAATAGTAGGTTCGAAGCCAAGTCATAGTGTATAATTTTTGTTTTCTTCGTTAAACTTGAGACCCCCACCTAAGACCACTCAGCTATCCAGGATATTAACCAAAGAGCCATTCCGAAATAGTTTTGAAGATTGTAAACTTTTTTTTTTAAAAAGCTATAACGCTTCGACGGCATGACACACGAGATGCTTTCAGATGTAACTTTTGCTATTGAATTGTTAGGTGTATTATATGTAAGTTGTATTCCGCTGGAAATACGAAAAAACAATGTCCTCGCAGTGCTCGTTAGTCGAACCACTGGTCTCTGTAGTCCGTCAAGTGAAGAGGGTGGAGATTAAAAAATGTAAGCCCTGATTTTACGCCGTTATTTTATATATAAGAGTTACTTGGGTCTAAAGTAAGTAACTAGATGCTAAAGACGCTCATCTTGTGGTGCTGTATATGTGGGCATTGACCGTGACTACAAGAAGGGGTATGATTTTACTTGTATAGATGAACCCATTTCTGGATAGTGGACCCATCTATTTTTAATAGAAACTACACACATTTGATGAAAATGACGCAGGGAACTTTTCAATACAAAATTAAATATAGTCCTCCAATAAAAGTATCACCACACGCCGGCCGTACCTATAACTTCTCAGTGAAATAGCTATTCAATACCTACCCTTCAATCCAAATTGTCTATCGCTTACTATCGTCATGCCATTGTCCTATTTAAATTGCATCGATATTCGCAAATACCTTAAACGCGGTCCGATGCAATTTCAAAGTCGTTGATATAAGAAATTATATTTTCATGAACCGCTCTCGCGTCAAGGTAGGATACACCACTGCAACTACTCCACAGTGAAGACTGTGTCGCAATATTTCAGGTCTTCTCTCACAATGAATCGACAATGAAATCAAAAATGTGTTGGCATGTAGAATGCAGTGAGGAGAATTAATTTGAAAACCTTACAGAGGAGGTTATAAAATTGGCACGATGTTGATATTACTAATTTCATTCGCGACCTATTAGGCAGCTATATTTAACTTTGAATAGCGGGTATAAGGATTTCCAAAGTAATTTGAAATGCAAATCCATAAATTAAGAAATAGATATCGCATAGAGTTGGGCCCACAAATGCACTAGCAAAGTCCACTTGCAACATTGTCGATTTTCCACTCGCAAATGTCTAGGTACATCCTCTGATCCCATTAAATGATAAAACGTGTTAATCGTCAGCCCTATCTCTTACATGATACATAATGCCATTGAGCTGGCTTACTCCGACAGTAAATGCTCATTCGCCGTTCCATATCCTAATGGCGCATTCATTTCACGCACACAGACCGAATGCCCTGTCCATCCTTTCGTACGACATCTAGATGTCTATTCATTTGCAAATTTTCACTTACCTATCTGAGAATCACTTCCAACTTGATACGTGGTCAGCCTTATCACACCTCCAGCCCACATTATGTGTGAACAGCACATTTGCATATCGCAGATACAATCATGATGCATTGAATTGCGTTCGGGGGGGGGCAGTCCAAATGGCCGGTGAACGAGTTGAATGTCTGATTACGAGGACGATTGCAACATGAGTTCAAACTTTAGACCATTTTAGGAGCCATTACCTTAACTCTATTAATGCCGTTGCATAAATACGTCACAGGATACAAGACGCTGCATAAATTAAACCATCAAGATGAGTTTTTCACCTTCTCTTGGAAAAACTTTCAAGATCCTAGGCAGAGGCACCGAGAGCGACCAACAATGCATAGTATACTCCTTGGCTTGACTGCACCATGATTTATTGCATTTTCAAACGAAACGTGGCTGGTAAGTTGCTCTGATTTCTGCCTGTAGGACGGCGGCCGGCGCTTGCATTCTCCACACGGCTCCCATCTGGAAGACAAGTGGCACTTTGTCCAAGGCAAAGTGAATATAATGAATTGGTCATGTTTTGCTCCTCCGCTTCCCATTTCGGACCAAGGTGTGGGCTCGGGTGTAATTAATTGGAGCGTCGCGCCGTACTAAATTCGACAAATTTATTTCTGTGCTCTGCCGTTGCGCTGCTGGACGCTGCGCTGGCCACTGGGGCACAAGTACACCGGTAGTATTCCTCGGGATGCCGCTCTGTTGGATACCCGCGTAAAATTAATGATCGATGCGCAGCCTTAGCTGCAGCCATATGCACTATAGCCTGGCGTCGAATAATAACTTTGACAAATTAAGATGTCCCCGGCAGTTAAGTTGGAATGTCTCCGACTAATCCTTGGAACAGATCAGATACAAATCGAACATTGCCACCACACGTCTGATGTGTATCTACAAATGACACGGCGACGCTGGATTATTATTATTGACATCCCGAGGAAGAGCATTCTAGGCGAGTGGAATATTTTTATTTTTTTTTTTATTTTTTGTCATCCTGTCCACGGTTCTCAAACTCCGCGCGACTAGCGTAACGGCCCAAGATTAATAGAGACAGGTGAACAGCATCGTTCTGTCAGATAAATCACGGCGAATGTAAATGCAACACAGAGGCAATCTCTCATAAATAATTCAGGTCCTGTGTTAGTGCTACAGCTGAGAAGCAACAGCGACGCGAAACTCCTTTTTAATTTCATTCCTTTGGCCGTTTTGTTTATTTGGCTTATTGTGTTAGAGGAGCTGCGTCATGGAATAAGGAAAAAACAACTGGAAGCGAAATGAAAAAGAAAGTGAAACAAGAACAAAGAATGTGCCAGTGTGTTGAGGGGGATGTAGCTCGCAGAAAAATAATAAGTTCCACTGTTGCATGTAAATGGTGTTGAAGTTCCTTTGTGTCAAATTGTATATCCTTTGTGCCTACATCTTATATAGTATAATTTTGTTGCGCTTTCTGCTTGGGGGGGGGCGCTTTCTAGCGGGAGGATTAAACAATTTTCTAACCACTCGAGTTGGACACTCTAGGTACATGAATGGAATGGCTTTTGACTTTGTCACTATATTGCTGGTAAAATTAGGACAAGGTTTCGGCAGTACTTGTGCTCATTCCTTGCCTTTGAGATGAAACAGTCGTTAGTTTCTTATTAGGTACCGCAAAGTTGGTAAGTACAGCAATAGAGAGAGGCTCTGTTTTATGAAAGACCTTGTAAACGTTTTGAAGTGTTTTTGCTACAAGTGCGGAGTTACACTATGGGGTTCAAAAGTTAAATGTCCTGAAAAATTTTTCGATTTCGGTTTTTTTTTTAAACTTAAATACTTCTCCCGGGAAAGGCAAACCTATAACGCTTCATCAGCGCCCCGAGATGCTTGCAGATGTATGTTAGTTCTGCACTTAAATTGCTGCAAATTGTAGTCTTCTGGAAATATATCCCCAGGAAGCGAGTTCCAAAGTTTGCTTGTCCTGTAACAGAAGGAGTTTTGGAAAGATGATGTCCTCGCGGTTGTCAAGTGTACTGTATGGTCATGAGCATTAGCAGCCTGTCTTGTGAGGCGCCCAAAAGTTGCATTTTGAGGGATAATGTCCTTGAGTTCCTCGGAACATCTACCATGGAAGTACCCATAGAACAAGCATAGGTCAGCGACTTGTCTTCTGTGCACCAACGGTTGCAGATTCGATGTGAGTGTAGGGTCTCCAATAAGTCGAACTGCTCGTCTTTGTATGCTGTCAAGTAGGTTAAGTGAATATTTTGGGGCCGAGCTCCATATATGGGAACAATATTCCAGGCCTGGTTTTACCTGTGCTTTGTAGAGAAGGAGAAGTTGCTTGGGGCTAAAGTACCTCTTTGCTCTAAATATGTAGCTCAACTTAGCGGACGCCGATCTTGCGATATAGGATAAGTGGTCCTGCCATGTGATTCCTGAATTGACTGTGACTCCTAGAATGTGCATTGAGTCCTTGGGATGGATTGGATGGTCAGCCATTTGGATCTGAGGAACTGTTGAAGCATTTTTCCTGGAAAATGTTGTGAGCTGTGTCTTGTTTGCATTAAATACAACCAAGTTGTCTTTTCCCCACTTCAAGATTTTGTCCAGATCACCATTTAGAGAACTAATTTGTTCACATCTCTGACTGTGTGATGTAGCCGCATTCACAGGCCCACTGTTCGAGATAGAGGATATAAAGCGATAGATATTATTATTTGTCGATCCAAGCAAATCGTTGATGTGGAGAAGAAATAGAGTTGGGGAAAGAATAGATCCTTGGGGCACTCCTGCATTTATAGCAAATGAATTAGATGAAACACCATCTACCACAACTTGGATCGATCTTCCCAGAAGAAAATTTTGCATCCATCCGCAGAGTTGTTGTGGTAATCCATAAGACGCCAACTTGCCTAATAGGGCTCTATGCCAGACTCGGTCAAATGCCTTTGATATGTCCAAGGCTACGGCTCTGGATTCGCAGACGGCTACGGCTCTAGTTGTGCAGAATCTAGGGTGGAGTTCAGTGAAAACATGCTAGCGACAAGGTCTGCCTTTTCTTTAGGAGTTGTTGCTAGCGTGCCATCTTCTTTTACTAGAGGTGGAAAGGAAGAACAACTAAAGTTAGAACTGATTGTCTTTGCCATGGACCAGAATGCGCGTGAGCCGTTAGGACATCCAATTACTTTCTTAGTGACTCTTTCGTTGTAAGTTGTCTTCGCCGATTCAATAATTAGGTTGCATCTATTTCGAAGAATTATACATTCAAATGTTTTTTGCTCCGAAGGGTTTGACCGCCATTCACGGAAAGCCTTGTTTTTCGCTGCGGTAATTCGCTTGCATTCTTTGTTAAACCAGGGTTTATTTGAAGCTGGTTTTTTGATGCAATGTGGAATGTAAAGTTCTATACCGAGTAAAATCATTTCGGTTACGGCTTTTGCGCACATATTGACATCGGTATCTCTAAAGCACATATCAGCCCATGGCAACGAACCGAAGAAATTACGTAGCTCGTTCCAGTTAGATTTACTATTATTCCAAATCAGACGATGGCGTTCCTGGTTCGCTCCTATTGGTGTCGGTTTCGGATTTTGGGGATTTTTTGCAGATTTTTGGGGATTTTTTGCAGATTTTTGGGGAAATCTCAAGGAATGACTCTATGATTTTTTCGCTGCTGAAAGTCGTAACTATTTAGTTAGTCAATTGGTAACTGAAAACTGTAATAATTACTTTATGCATCTTGATGTCATTAAATGAACCGATTTCTTAAGGTTACCCAAGTTCTAGACCAATTCCATTCAACTGCTTTGAAGCTTTAAATCCAAAATTTAAATAAGAAATGTTTTTGCTAAGTAATATACCTCAAATCCCAAGCCAAACTTTGTGTTTATTTATAGATACAATTCGCATTCAATTTATCATAAAACGTGTGCTAAGCAAGTCGGTTGGATGTCTCCCACCCTCTAAAGGACCACAATATGCCTAGACCTATACATACGACGAGTACATGAGTGAGATCTTAATAATATCGCATTTGGCACGTATCGACAAGACCACAGCATACCAATGAATTCCATTCAAAAGGAGCAAATTCTCCTATTACGACTACGACTATATGTGCACACTCAATGACTGATTCATTAGCATTTTGCCAGTGTGATTGTGTGTGGAAATATCCTGCGGCCAAAATTCCTTTGTGCCAGCAACATCACTGACGTCTTCGATTTGAGTTGGCAAATTCACAACAAAAGTAAACTTGAAAGGGATAGTTGTTGGAGCAGGGAACTGCAAATCCTTCAGAATTTGCTGACATTGCCTTGTCAGATCTGTTCCTCATCCTCATATGTATAATGCGAGCGCCAAGGTGTACGTGGGTGGGTATATGGAACCCTTTCCTTATAGGGCGAGTTTGATTGTCACGAATGCCATCGAGACTGGCGACAAAAAAAAAATAGAAATAAACGAAATAATCCTTAATAATGTAATCCTACTTCGCCATCATGCGAATGGGAGCAGCAGACCCACTGAATGAAATCGAAAGGAGTCAAATAACGCACATGCAGAGGAGTGTAATAAATAATTTTATTCCGAACGCGTTCCGTTTTCGTCTTCTTTCTCATAACGCGTGGCTCACATACGAAATGCGCGCATGAAATTGGAATCCTTCCCTGCACCGCAGAAAAAAAGCTGAAGGTATGTATAGCTCTGACAACTTTATTCCGGCATCAAGCGGAGGGGAAACACTGTCAACCCACCCGACACAGCGACACAAACATTTTCCAAGAATCTTGCAATCGAGCATTCGGAACACGTTCGGGTGACGAACCTTTTAAATTTGGCAGTTCCGTGTGTTATATTAGTCGACATTTCAAAGGGATTAAGATGACGACGAAGACGGTGTAAGACGAGGCGGGTTCAGAAGTGTGGGTCGCCACGTACCGAGTTTGTTTGCTTAGAAAACTTTTCCCGATGCCGGTATTAACTCTGTTTTCGACTGCACAACACAATGTAGACAACGAACTTCAACTTAGAACTGGGAGTCTTCGAGGGGTATCCTTCTTTGACTGCAGGCTCATTATTATTATTTAGCTACTCGGTGTGTGACATGGTTTGCTAAGCAGTCACCAGCCACAAGCAGTAGCAACAACGGACTAGTATGCAGACATCCAAAGGATTTGGCCTTGCATTCGCAAATTGGTCACAGTCCTCGCTATGGTACATCACTGAAAATCATAATGGCGATCATAAGCATTCATAACGACGACGAATGCTTTTCACGGTCCTTTCTCCCCATTTGACAGCACATCCGAAACGAATGCGATTTCATTTTCATTTCACGGATCGGGTGACAGGATACAGGATACGGGGGTGGCATGCGACGCAGTTAAGGGTGGAGATTTGCCGATATCAACTTTACTTTTTTTTTCAGAGTTAATCGATTACGCGGTGCACAGCACATGCTGGACGAAGGGTGGCGGATTAATATTGAAGGGCAAATCTGGAATGTGCATTATATGAACCGTTCGAATGGAAAATGGTTTCAACTTAGGGTGAGTTTAATGGGCCCCAGCTAGCTGCGGCCTGATTGTAGTTCAGTCAGTGGTCATTTAGAAAAATCGAATAGTATCGTGATTTACCAACGCAACGGAGACGGAGCTAGCTGTATCAAGTAACTATACTATGGCTAGGGCGGGGAATGCTCACGATTATGTATATAAAGGAATTACGCCCAGATGCAGTTGAGGTGAAAAAAGTGTATACCAGTCAATACAGAAATCCCTGCAATTGAAAATGCATTTCAAGCGGATTCACAAAAATCTAAAAAATAACCAGGTTTCCACTTACATCACTGGCGTGGTGACCAAGTCTGAAAATGTCATCCTATATTGAATGCCTGATGAATGGAACCTCAGCATTGTTTCAGAGCAGTCTAAACTGCACCAACTATAAAGGGTTCAGTCTCCTTAACATCGCTTACAAGATCCTGTCGGCCGTACTGTGTGAACACTTGAAACAATTTTTCAAGGAACTGATTGGACCTTGTCAGTGCGGTTTTAGGCCCGGTAATTCCACAACCGATCAAATATTCTCGCTACGGCAGCTCCTGGAGAAAACCCAAATCGATTTATGTACTCACCATCTAGCTATCGATTTTAAGGCCGCATATGACGGCATTTATAGAGACGAGCTACACAGAGCCATGTCAAGTTTTGGCATCTCTGCCAAACTTGTCAGATTGTGCAGAATGACGATGGAGAACGTCGCTGCTCCGGAAAGGTCGGAAACAACCTCACCGAGACCTTTGATGTCAAAAAAGGAATTTAGACAAGGTGATGCGCTGTCATGTGACTTTCTCATTCATCATTCTTGAGAAAATTATGCGAAACTCGCAAGCCAACACTAGGGGCAATTTTCCAGAATTACATTTGTCAACCGTCGTTACTTTGGCCTAAGAAGGCGATTGACTGGTAAGGCCTTGTCGAGAAACACCAAGGAGACTCTATATAAGACCCCCATCATCCCAGTCCTGCTTTATGGCGCAGAATCATGGACGTTATGGACGCGTTGACAGGTTTGGACTAGGAGATTTAAAGGCGAACTCTAAGAGCTGTACACTGTACAGCGACATCGACCTGATCAGAAAAGTACGCATCAGTCATTTAAGATGGCTGAGACATGTAGAGCGAATGGACACCAACGTTCCAGCCCGAAATGTCTTCGATTCAAACCCGCAGGGACAACGCAGTAGGTAGAGGAAGACCTCGCCTTGGGTATATATGCCGCTCGCAAGTGGAAGGGGACCTCAACAGTGTTGGGACTTGAGAGTAGGCAAAAGGTGGTATATTAAGAAACCAAAAAGTGGTAGAAAGTGGTAGAATTTTAAAACATACCATAAATGCTGCAAAAAATTAAAAAACGCTCCAGCTCATCAAGGACAATCCCCATACGGGTATAGAGGAGAAATTATGAATTTGATCTAACCATCTCATCCTGGGTCTACCTAGAGGACGCCTGCCCGATGGTACGGATTCCATAGCGCGTCGTGGGATCCTGGTCGGGGACATACGTTTAACATTACCAAACCACCGAAGCATGGACCGCTCCGTCCGGAGAAGTAGCTGCTCGACATTGAGTTCCTCACGTATTCTGGTATTTCTAATGCGATCTCTACGGGTCACACCAGCAATACCACGGAGAAACCTCATTTCGGCGGCTTGTATCCGCGATCTTATTCTTTTAGCCTCATGACCATAGGTAAAGAGTTGGAACAAACACCGAATTAAAGACTGACAACTTAGCTTTGACACCAAGTTCAGTCCTCCTGATAACAGAATGACCAAGCTGTCTCAAAATCGATCCAGCTTGACCAATCCTACAGGAAAACTCGGCATTGCTCCTTCCATCACTCGTAATTAAGACCCCGAGATACTTAAACTTCTCCACCTGTTTCAATGGGACTCCACTAACACGCAGAGTGCATTGAACAGGCGTTCTGGAGACGACCATCACTTCAGATTTGTTCACATTTACTTTCATCTCAGCTTCAACACAAACGGCTACAAACCGGTCGAGTGCGCGCTGAAGTTCAGTCTGAGAGGACCCAAGGATGTCCAAGTCATCAGCGAATAGCAAATGACTTATCCTCAGATCTCCCAATTCAAAACGTTCTTCGCCAAGACTGCGCTGTAACATCCAGTCCATATAAGTAGTGAAAAGGAGAGGGGACAAGACGCACCCCTGGCGAAGTCCAACGCCCACGGTAAAAGGTATTGATTTAACGCCGTTTACCCGAACACAGCTTTTACAGTTTGTGTAAAGAGATTGAATGGCTCTCAAGAGAGAACCATCAATTCCATACTCCTGTAGTACACTCCAGAGTTTCCCTCGAGGGACTCGGTCGTATGCTTTCTCCAAATCTACGAAGCAGGCGTAAACAGGTGTAGAATACTCCCAGGCCTTCTCAAGTACCATTCTGAGAGTGAATAACTGGTCGGTTGTGCTTCTGCCGGGACGAAAGCCGAACTGCTCATCTCCTAATCGTGCCTCGACTACAGCTCTGCAACGCGTTTCCAGCACCTTGGCAAAGACTTTTCCGGGGAGACTTAAAAGTGATATACCCCTGTAATTGGAGCAATCTCTTTTATCCCCTTCCTTGAAAAGGGGCACAATCACCCCAAACTGCCAATCGCTGGGAGTTTCGCCGCATTCCCAGACCACTTTAATGACACGAGAGAGCCATTTGACTCCCTCTTCACCTAAGGCCTTAACGCCAGAACACCTTGCTTGCAGATCTGTGATCACGGTCCAATTTTTCGCCGAACTCCTTCCAAGAATGTTCTTTGGCTGCTTTAACAGCCAATTTGCAAGTTCTTCGCGCGTCGCGCCTCAATGTACTCTCGAGAAGGAGAGTCCCCCAAGTGAATCCACACCTTGAAAGCCTTCTTCTTCTCTCTGATAGCTTCTTGAACTCTGGGCGTTTTAAACCACGCAGTTCTTTTCTCACCACCAGCCGCCACACCGAGACGCTTCACACGCATCTGCGACGCCATAAAACAATGGTCCCAGTGTTCCAACATCACCAAAGACGTATTAGGCTACCAGCCAAAATAATCTTATATTAGATTTTCATTTAGTGGGGGAACAGTGGCGTTTGACATTTTGATAACGCTGCTGCTAAAGCAGGTTCTATCACTTAAGATCTATCTACAGCTAATAAACCGTATTGGTATCAGTATGTATATTGAAAAATAGCAGTAATTATGTCCAATCCACCACTTCACTTGTAATAGTTCTTCTTTCCATTTGCTACTTTAAAAAGATGTCTTGGACAAACCGCATTTAATTTTTGAAGTCCAATCAGTCTCATCACCAAATTATTCAAACCCAGTCGGCCACATTTGCATTTTTTAATTAACTGCCACATTTTAGCTTAAACTACCCTTATCTGGACTAGGATATCCAAAAACTTTTCACAAACTTCAGCTTTCTTTTCTTCAAATATTCAACATCCACCCCAAATTATAGGAAATCGAAAAAAAAACTTTCCCTTATCTCCCCTTTCCCAGACGCATAACAAACGAAATTTAGGAATCAAACTCAAGACAACAATTAATCTGCGTCCACGGTAATTGAATGCCATTCTTCTTACTTCTACCGAGTACCGTCTCCCTTACCGTTATCTGTCCTCCTGATTGATGCATTCACAGAGAGCATCTAAATTTATCTCGGCCGAGTTCATTAAAATGAACCACCGCATCGACGAAACAATAAATTAAATTTGGAATCAGAAGGCGATGCGATAGAAATCTTCAACAACCACCATCGGCCACTATCTGTGTACCGGCAAAGGCCGGCATCTAAGGAAGACTGCAGAACGACTTTGACAAATAATCCTTGGTTATGAATAATCAACGACGTCACTCAGTGGCGGATCGGCAGCACTTGAATAAAATTTCCATAGCATTGTCCGATGGCCGATGGCCGATGTCCAGTGCGAGAGAGGACCTCTGGTGAAAACACTTGCGACGGACGACGACTATATGGTGGGTGGTGTCAAGACAGTCAACCCCAGTGATGTTTTCATCTACACGCCATGCCGCTGCCGTTTGAAAGAAACACAAGCCGACCCGAAACTGGATCAAGAAGTACCTACCTACCAATGCAACGAGCACCGAACAACTCGCTGCCGTTACCGCGAAAATGAATTGTGTGCACTTCCTGCAGCCAGCACAGGCCATCATCCACACACAAGAAACATAATAGAGCATAAAGTAGCAGCACTCGGAGCTGCACTGGCACTGGCACAACCTGGACCTGGAAGGGTCATAAATTTTCACCAACAAAGAGACAACCTCAGCCTAAAACATATATCTTGGAGCTGTCCGTCCGATTGTCGACTTTAGCCACCTTGAATGCGAGGAATGCATGCCGTCCATGTATACCTTGGCCCCAGGCTCACTCCATACCGCAAGAGTGGCCTCCCGGACGAAATGTAATCCATTCGGCCGGCCGGCAAGGCGCAGCAACACGGCGGCGGCAGCTAGTTGCTTTGCTGGTTGTCAACCTGGAATTCCAAGAGAGAGAGAGGGAATCCTATGGGAATCCTTTATCGTTGTTTGGGGCGAATATATGGAACAGACAACCGGAGACAACTAGCGCTTGTGAGCGCAAATGTGTGTTGAACGAGAAAACGATATCTTTTAATATTTCTGTGCGCAATGTTTTGAGGCCGCCTCTCACAGTTTGTCGGCCGGTCATCTTGATCCTTTCGGGCAAAAGCAGCCGACCTCATATCTACCCTCGCACCATAGCCATACCCATACCCATCGCAACTGTTCGAGCAGTAAATTTAAAATTGTTGAAAGGTATTTAATGGACATGAAGAGAATAAGTGACATTCGGTTTACATTGGCGACACAGAAGATACATACACTTATATACGAGAATATGGCGAAGGGATCACAAATCATTCGACGCGCGCTAAGGCTGAGGTATCTCGTTCGGTTGTCGCTTGCTCTGCGCATTTGGGTTGTTGTTGGATATAACATTTTGGGTTGGCAGACTTTCCTTCTTTGCTTTGCCTTCTAGTGAAACAATAGACTAACGTTGTACCCTATGTCGTTTGCCTGATGGATTTAACACTGAAAATGGTTGAAGGCGGCCAGGTAGGTATATTGGCCTCTAATGGGCACATTGCATATCTCTGAAGGGAGATATTCTTCCAAAGTGATTGGAAATTGCATGCACGTTAGTTGAACGAAGCGAGTAGGTAGGTGGTAGGTGGAAATGGCCGGTTTGTAGTTAAAAGTTATCCATACCAACGGAGTTAGACCGAGACAACTTGACATGCTTGCTCGTCGAAGCAGAATTCTACTTTTAACGGATCAAGGCTAACTATTATAGTTAAGCCTTAAAGGCCGAATGTAGTTAAGCCTTAAAGGCACAAAGTAAAGTGGATTTTTCTTTCAACTTTCAAAGTTAGCTGTATACCTCTAACTTTTAAGTGCACACAATTGCATTTTTGTTTACTTGTAACCATGGAAACGAACCTTTTTTGGACAAAATGGCAGTGCTTTGTTTGGGTTTACTAGAGGGGCAGCTGCGTTTGTATGTGAGCTTGCACTTTTTCACTTTTTGACTTTTTGCCGAATGTAGTTAGGCTTAATGCTCTGAGGATGATGAACCGATTCACTTATTTATAGATGGATCAAAAACTGTGGTGGTTTCTTCTCTGGCATAGAAAATCTAAGAAGTGTCTCCTTCTGTCTTCATAATCACTGAAGCTTATTCCAGATTTAGCTGGACCTGAAACGCCGGCCAATTCAAACGACTATTATAAAAAGCTATAGATGAGGCTGACGATGCCTCTCTCTGCAGCACCTGCAGCACTCTTCAAAAACCGGAAGCTCCATCTGCAAGCTTTCTCTACTACAACAATTTAAATGATTTACCAAGCATACTTGTTAGAAGTCCTTTGGGCTTCATCAGAAGCTCAAACTGGTTCAACGAGTAGGAGGAAACACAAGGTTTAGGTGTGACGGGCCTTTTGACAGCCACTTCAAGCTAGCCTGATCTAAGCTTCTGCTCTTCAGTGCAGGTCTACATAGCATTACAATGTACGATCTAGAACGCTGTATTATATAGAGAATGGCCAAAGAAATAAGACTTTCAAAATGCAAGCCAAGGAGGTGGATAAGTGGTAATGCGCGTTCACTTGTTTTGAAAGCCTTTAGTGTTCAAATCCGTGCTACTACACGGAGAAAATAAATTTTAAAAGTAGGTGTGGGTGCCAGTGTCGAGCATGCGTCATGTTAAACACATGTAGTCCCCAACCATCAGGAGCCATGGAATCCATACCATAAGGCAGGCAGACATCCTCTAGGTAGAACCAGGATGAGATGCTTCAAGTTGATGAGTTTTTATTTTTGGGACGAATTGAAGGGATCTACAATATTTATGCCGAGTACGAACGGCGGAATTGAGAAGCTTTTTCAGGACAGATACACTCTCGGATATTTGTCAGACGTTCGCGAGAGGTGGCGCAGTAGAAAAAACATTAAGATGTAATTTGTGTTTTTCCGGGAATCGAACCTGGGACCCCTCGCACAGTAGTCCAGCACACCACTACGCTACTGCGCCCACATGTATGAGTATAACCCTTGATAATTTAGAGTCGATGTCGGAGAATCCTAAGGAGGGTTCACTTGAGCAACCTATACACCCGCGATCAATTTTATGGATGAGCGGGCCATAGAAAATGAATAAATGAATGGGAGCCAGAACTAGAAATTTGTTTGCTAGACCCACAGCATAGCAAGCTTAACCATTACAAAAATATTTATTTTTTTGTTAATTTGGGATCGGGTCTATTTCTTTTATCCTTTTTACGTTCTTTAAATGTATAAGAATTGTCTTGTTCTTGACTTTAAGTTTTCTATTTTCGAACAGCGTTTTTTGCAATCAGTGAAGATTAGCTAATGACACATATACCTATTAGTGCAACCAGACTTCAAGGGGTTATGTAAGCTTCATATAAATCTTTTGGTGATTCTACAAGCTTAGTTCTTAGAGGTTCTTACATCTCTATTTATGGGCACTACACATTTTTTGAAGGGCTATAAAAGCTTCCAATGATGGCTAATCAGCTCTCTCAAGATATTCTTACGGGTATACTGTCGATCTTTACGAGGTTCTAACAAGTCTGGTACTAAACTGTATACTATAGCCAACTAAGAGTGGTAAAAGTCAGAAGTAAACGAATATTCTGGACATAACTAAGGCCCCAAACACACATGCGATTTCAATCGCGCGACTGCTTAAGCTACGATTACACGGCCATTTTTTCGAGTCATTGAAATGGCGCTCTGACGTACAAATCCCGTCACAAAGCAGTCATTTAAATGCCGTTCTGTGTGATCGCCATTTTTGGCAGCGTCATTTAAATGACTAGGAAAATGGCGCACCAAATGGCATGAATTAAGTGCCATTTAAATGGCGGAAAAAAATGGCCGTGTGATCGCTCTTCAATGACGCCTAGGACAAATGACTAAACTTTTTGGCTGTTGCGTCATTTAAATGGCAGCCTCTAAAAAATGGCAAGGCTCGAAATTCTTGCCATGCCATTTTACTACGCAAATGACTAAGCACTTAATACGATATCTGTGCTTTCATTTTGATTTTTGTCTCGTGGCGAAAGGACGTGCTAGATTAGATTAGATTAGATATTAAGGCGGGAGTGCCTCCATTGGGCTCTGGCACTGCGGTCTTTCTAAAGGAGTCTATTGTCCGGACTCCGGAGACAGTCAAGAAGCAGCAAGAAGTGCTGAGTTAACGATTTCTTTGCCAAGGACATTATTTCTAAGGCGAAAGAGAGCTGGACATTCCGTGAGAATGTGAAGGGAGGTTTTGTCGCTCTCCAGACATAGTCTACATGTGGGGAATATGGACGAGTATTTGCCTAGGCTGACTGAAAAGTTCTCTTGAGGCGATTCTCCATAAATGCCAGATCCAGTCCCTGTATCCATCTTGGACCCGTCTGTATACCAGACTAGATCAAGTCGCGATGGAGTAGGTTTGTATTTTTTCCAGTCTTACCTTGGAGGGATGATCATAGAGAAGTTTTTATTGAAGCCATATTATATTAGGGAAAGGTGACCTTCATGGTAGGAATGGGGGTCGATGATTTTCAAATGGAATAGAGGTCCCTTGATTAGACAGGGATTGGAGTAGGTCGTCAATGACTAGGAACCACAAGAGAGGTGAGAGGACGCCCAGTTGTGGAAACCCTCTTGTTGTTAACGCCGAAAGTTCCACATCATCAATGCGGGTCTGAATCACTCTTTCATTGAACATTGCCATAGTCCATCTTCCTATTATTGGAGACTTAAAGGACGTGTAGTTAAAAGCTCCTTCAATATCCAAGAGAGCAACGATACAGCGAGACAAAGAAATAAAATAATGTAAGTCATAAAAATAGTTAATGGCTGCATAGGTACCAAACAAAAAAGTAATCAAGGGCACGATTCGATCGTGCGTACTTGCACATATATGTAGATAATATATTGGTAGTAAAATGTGAATTAGGATATGTAGGTTAGGTTAGGTAAGGTGGCTGTCCCAAAGGGGACACTCTTAGCCCATAATTATTTGGTCGATTGTGATACCACAAGAGGGGGAGGGGGGATTGGCCATTCTTTGTGCCGGGCATTACCTTGGGAATTCTCTTGCTGGGTGTCCTACCTCGTTGAGAGGTTTTTGGTGGTGACTGAGGCAGTCAAATCTTATATAAGTTTACATCATAAGTCAACAAATAATCGAATTGGTTTCTTCGCGCAATTCGAGTAGTAATCCAGCACAAAATCCACCCTTCTCGCGACGGCTCAACCACTTCTTTTGCCAAATACTCCGCTTCCGTCGCGTTGGCTCGTAATCAAGATCGTCTTCTTCCAGCACACACGCCGCTAAATACGCCGTCAATTTCCACCATCATCCCAAAAGTTCTTTTCGACATTTTTTATTTATTATATTTTTTTTCTTTTCACTGCTATTTCCTATTTAATTTAATTAAAAAAGTTGCACGTCTTCGCCGGGAGAAAAACACTAAATAACAGTAGCTATATTTTTCTCATATAGGATCTGATCGCAAAACAGATAAATTACGGGAAATCGAAATAATAGGAAAGGTGACATTTGCCATTTTGATGAGGCAAGTCATTGCCATGTGACCGTAATTTTTTCGCTCCTCACTTAAATGGCATCCCAACGGAAAATTCTTAATGACTCGAAGTGTGCGTTATTTGATTTTGGGACACAAATGACGATGATAGTCATTTCGTGTGATCGCCATTTCTCCAATGACGCCAATGACGAATCGTAGCTTGAATGTCGCTCTAATGCGACATTTTTTTCTGACGTCACATCGCCATTTAAATGACTCAAAAAAATAGCCGTGTATAATCGTAGCTTTAATCCATAAAAAAAATAAATAAATAAAAAGGTGGCGCAGCAGGCGGATGACACCCAAGGCCTAGCTTCTCGCAACCATTCGTTTTGTGTGAGTTTCTATTTTTGGGACGAATGGAAGGGACCTACAATTTTATGCCGAGTCCGAACGGGTCAATTGAGAAGCTTTTTCATGACAGGCATACTCTCGAATGTTTGTCAGACGTTCGCGAGAGGTGGCGCAGTAGAAAAAACTTTAAGATGTAATTTGTGTTTTTCCGGGGATCGAACCTGGGATCCCTCGCACAGTAGTCCAACACACTAACCACTGCGCTACTGCGCCCAGCTTTAGTCCATAGCTCGGCTTAATGTATTGTAGCCTTATTACTGCCGGCATCGCAAATGTCTTTCGGTTATTTTGGCAGTAAAAGTCAGAAGTAAACGAATAATTTGAGCATAACTAACTATTTTAGCTGGATTAATTATAAAAAGCGGTCTGGGGAAATTCGAACAACAAATCACGGAAAAGTGTCAAAGTTCCTATGGTTAGGTTAGGTTAGGTTTGAGGGAAGTGCACAGCTTTGCTACCACGGGGGCCTTTTGGTCCATTGTGATCCCTTGGTTTTTGGTCGTGGATAACAATTTCAATTTTATTGGACAACACAAAAAACATGCTTAAACACTTTACCTGGTTTCTTGGAGTTGTTCCTTGGCGGGGTTGGTCTACTAAGTAAACCATCCCGTACTTTTAACAAACCTGATTGTGTTCGTCAGTGGTACCTGCACTATGTCCTCTAGGTCTCCGAAAAGTCTATCTCCCATGGATCGGAGTCGACTGGTTTGGAGGTTTGGGCATGTGCAGAGCAGGTGCTTGATGGTCTCCGTTTCTTCTATGTCTTGACAGCTCCTGCAGTAGCCTGGTGAGTTAATGCCCAGTCTTGTGGCCATGGAACCAATGGTACAGTGGCCTATCAGAACACCTGTTAAGATTTGAATATCTCGTTTATTCATTTTCAGAATACATCTTGTTCTTTTTTCGTCGATTCTTGCCCAAAGGCTACGGGATATAACACAGTCGTGTCTGTTAGACCAGGTGGTGTTAATTTTTTCCCTTGATTTTTGGTCAATATTTCTTTTTGCTACACTAATTGGGATGTCTATTGATGCAATGATATTTACTGCATCAAGCTCCGACCCAGTTCTTGCTAGCTCGTCTGCTTTTTCATTTCCATCAATGTCACTATATGTCCGGGAACCCAGCAGAGCGTGACCATGTGTTTCTCGCCTATTTTGTTTAGGGCTCTTTGACAGTCCTTAACTGTCTTTGCTTTGATAGTTGCGCTCTCTAGTGCTTTAATGGCCGCCTGACTGTCTACGATGGCGACTATTTCAGCTTGGAAGACACTGCATTCATCTGGGAATTTATACAAGTCGCTTATACCTAGGGACTCGCAGAATACTCCGGCTCCTGTGCCTACTTCCATTTTTGACCCGTCAGTGTAGATTTGTATTTCTTGTACGCTTGCGTGCGTGTTAGTAATCCAATCCTGTCGTTGGGGTATATAGGTAGAGTAGTTTTTGTTGAAGCTCTGGTACGGAATCATGTAGTCCGTTTTTCTAGCCAGATCAATACGCAAGTATTTTTGAATTATGGAACCGTATGTACCTTGGATAGGTTATTGAGATAGGTTACCTTTTCTATTGCCTTCCACCACCCTATGGTTAAGTTAGTAGTTTTTATCCGATCGAATTTAAACTTGGTTTGCGTACTCTATATCTATATAACAAATGACGAAAATTAATTTCTCTGATTTTGGGAATTTTACTTGGGGCGCGAGTTATTTGCGGCGGCAAAAGGAGGATTCAGTTTTTATATGGCAACATTTTTGTTCATCCTTTCAAGCGCGTAGCAAAGCACACTAGGTACCTACATCTGTTTTGGGAGCGAAGCCACGGATAAATGCTACTGCTACTATTACATACATAGTTGCGACTGATGATGATGAGCAGCATGCCTTCCAAAAGCCATATCGAAGCAAGCCCTCTCCTTTGTTCGATTTTTGTCTATAGCCTGTTGCAGATGATTAGTTCCACGATTTTGACAGTATCTAGATATTAAATAAATTAGGCGGTATTAGGATGGTTTATTTGAGATTTGTTACCTTTTGAAAGTAACAATAGTTTTAGTCGTTTCCACTGCTTCGATAACACTTCTTCCTTTTGATTTGAAGGTATCAATGAACACATTTGGTCCTACATTCCTTGCTATCTTGAGTGATATTTTGTGATAATGTCATCTGGTCCAATTTTTTGTGCGATCCGTCAGATCATATTTCTTCCAGTTTGAACAGTGAGGTATAAAGTCGCTTGGTATATTGAAAAAACAATTCAACACCGATGTTTTGTAGAAACTCTGGGCTGAAAGGGGACTTGATCCCTATAATCGCACATTTTGGTGAATCGCTTATATTATTTTCACTGGATGATGATGGCCTTGTAACTGTCGGTGATTTATGATTCTTTTTTGGAAACCTTCCTTCAATAGATTTTCGAAATTTACCCTAAGCTGTAAGGCAAACCACCCACTCTCGAGAATGAAATCTCAATCCGTCACATCCAAGACTTGTAATTAAACACTTTAATATCGTCACCATCTTCAATTCCAATTTACTCCATTTAAGCACTTCAGAACTCCAAATCTGTCTCGTTTGCAAAAACGACGAAACTATTCTTTCTTTGTGCCACACAAACAAACAGTAAATATATAGAGTGCGCATAACTAATGCAACTGCCCCATTCATGTCCGAGCACCATGTAATCACCCCCAGACATTTGACATTGTTGCAGCCACGGTTTTACCAAAACAACTCCTCTGCGAGTCTCCGTGTCACCTCAAGTGGATAAAATCTCTCTATTTACCTGTGCTCCCATTATTCCCGACCGATAAGTTCGCAGCTCTAAAGGGAAGCACCACCAGGTAATCATCCTATGTACCCAACTCCCACACCACTCCGGCATTCCCTTAAGGGCTCCGCAACCAGCCAGCGTAGCGATGGTGACGGTGACTACTTAATGCATGTTCGAACAAAGGAGTCTGAAAACTACAACCAAACGAACCACATCCCGCAATCGAACAAGGCAGCAGACGCAGAGGGATGAAGAAGATTTTAGGTGCCGACCAACGCAGAACAAGACAAACAACAACGATGAGCAGACCGGCAACAAAAGCGGAACAAAAGTACGAACACTATGCAAACGAAGCACGATTTGCCAATTTCCAAATGAACATTGTCCGCAGCACGAGCCCGCGCATGAGCTCTTGTCGGTGCCGCTAAGCCACCGCCACCACCACCGGCGAGTATACACAATTGAACCATAATTCATCTGTCAAGGTGGTGCTCGCAGGTAGAGCCCTATACAATGCCTCTTCAACCCTGCGGAAAGTTGGTCGCATTATAAAAACCGAGAGAACTTGGAGCACAGTATAGGTGCCCGGAAGCTTTAAGATAGGTACCGATAAATAAAATTCATGGAATTTTTATTTCAGTCACTGCTGAATGTGCGTGGTATGCCAGGTACTACCAAAGTAATAGGACCTCATTTTGTTGGATTTAAATTCGAGTCCTGATACCTATTACTCTTCAATTTTTAACACCTTGCTTCAGCTGCTCAATAAAGAAGCCATTCCGTGATCCCCCCAAAGACGAATTAAGCGCATCGTCCTTTATGGTCTCAATTTATCACCAGCGGAACAACATGAATTTAATTTAAAACAACGGATTCCACTCGATTCGACTATATCTCGCCCCGCTACTGAACCCAAACCATCATGCATCAATGACAATCCGCAAGGACGAAATAAGGGTGCTATACCACCCTGCTCAAGCCAGGCCCCATTCCACTTGCATTCCTCGAACTAAAGCCGGCAATAAAATTTATCATAGTCACACCCGAACTCGCAGAGAGAGAGAGAGAAAGAGAGCGGGACTCCGGTGTGCGAGATAAGGAATTTCTCTGCTTTTTAATGATAATGATGCCAATTTGGACGCGAAGGGATGCTATACGACTACACTGCTGAATCCTGTTGTATTGCTTTGGCTGGCATTGCGATGGCTCTCGCTTTTCATCGGTAGACCCAGAGTGGATTTTATTACACCTCATTGTTCTTGGCCAGGGTGGATGGATGATGCTTGGTGTGTACTCTGTAATTCTGTATATATCTATACAAGGAACCAGAGTAACGGAGAAAAGTCACTTTTATTAGCTCATTCAATGCATTCCGCTTTTGTAGTTTTATTACTGTTTGGACTTTTGTTATAATTTTAATGAAGATAAAGTTACTCTGGACTTTTGGGTGGTGACGGTGCGAGAGTTGTATGCTGCCCTTTACCCTGTTTGTTAGGGAGAGTGGTATATTTTCCAATTAAAAGTTACATTTTTTCTAATATTTGATATGAAACGAACGAAATGAGAAGTTAGTGAAGTGAAAGGAGGCAGCTTAGCAAGAAGAAGACAGCAAACTTCACTTAATGAGTGAGGAGGATAAGTAGGAACAAATGTTTCTTTAGACCTTAAGGGCCACTTGCACCAAACGCATTTGACAGCAGTATTTATTCTTTTATTCACTGTTTAGCTCTATTCCGCTGATAAGGTAAAAATTGTGTTGCAGGTCTACACTTATTTATCTATCCATGGATAAATTCATTAATTATTTATCCAGTCTCGAAACGCTGGATAGCCATGCCCAAACGTCAAACAAAGTGTCAAAGTGGTGTTGTCAAAAATTAAATCAACAAATAAATAAAAGAATTGCATTTTAACAATGTATATTAATTTCATTTCGGACGACGACGATGAAGAAATTGTGGATTTCATAAATTCTAATTTTTACAATCGAGGAATATTCGAAAGAAAAAAACTATTTCGATACTATGAGAGATGGGGATTTTCTTCGAAGATTTCGGCTAACAAAAACTACTACCTTGTGTTTGCTGGAAGAAATTGAAGATAAATTGGAATTCAAAAGCGACAGGTATGTGTACATTTCCCATCTTGGTTATAGGACTCTGAATTTGTTTCCGATCTTCCGAAATACTGGCTAAATATCCTTCCTCTCTTTTTAAATTTTATAAGCCGAATTCAGAGCCCTAGCGAACCAATTACATACATTTTAATAGTTCTTGTTTATTATGTTAGGAATAATTCGGTATCATCAATAAACCAATTATTGTGTGCTTTACAGTTTTATGCGACTGGTAGTCAGCTAATAACATGCGGCGACATGATGGGAGTGCATGAATCAACAGCATGTCGTATATTACATAGGGTTACTCATGCGATAGCTCAGCTCAGACCAAAATACATAAAATTTCCAGAAACAACAGCAGAACAGCAGAAAGTGGCCACAGAATTCTATAGCGTGGCGCGATTCCCTAGAGTTATCGGAGCAATTGACTGCACACATGTAAGAATTCAATCACCTGGTATGTAACTACTTAACTTTTTATTTTGCCAAAAAAAATAATGCATGATTTTTTTGTAGGTGGAGAAAACTCTGTAATATTCCGAAATCGAAAAGGTTATTTTTCCTTTAATGTACAAGCCATTTGCAAAGCAAATCTGACATTCACTGATGTTGTTGCCCGCTGGCATGGATCGGCTCATGATGCCAATATATGGGACAACTGTTCGCAGAAACGGAACTTTCTACAAAACTTACATGGTGATATGCTTCTTCTAGGAGACAGTGGTTATGCACAGACAGCCTTTTTGATGACTCCACTATCCAATACCCAAAACAGAGCTGAAGCTCTATACCAGGAAGCTCAAATAAGAAGTCGTAATGTCATAGAACGCGCATTTGGGGTATGGAAGAGGAGATTCCCAATATTGTCAAGAGGCATTAATATAAAATTGAGAAGAATTCCCGGCATAATAATATCTACGGCCGTTCTGCACAACATTGCCTTATCGCAAGGAGATGTGTTACCTCCATATGACCCTGATTTTCCACCTTTAATAGAACCAATCGACCTTCAGGCAGTAGATGGGCAAAATAATGTAGTGCATCGAAACACAGGCCAACGAGAACGACAAGTTCTGATTGAACAACACTTTGCAAGGTATATCTATACTTTTTTGGATTTTCGTTACATATCAACTTTTTTTATATTACAGGCTCTGATGTGTTGCGTCCACCAATGTGCTCTTGAAACGATTCAAACTCCAGTTTTGTTTTATAATACATAATACAACACCAATAACATAACAATATGATTTTAATGAATTCATTTAAAAATAATGTATTTCGGTGTCAGTTTTAGTTCCTTTTGCTTTTATTAATTTCAGCTGTACTAGCTCTAGCTCAGATTCCTTTATTGTCAGCTCAATTTTTCTTAATTTGCCATTGTGTTCGATCTGGTTTCTTTTATATTGTAAATCCAAATAGGCTATCTCTCGTTGAATCTCAACCAGCTCCATCTTCTTTTCAATTAATGTCAAAAAGGAATTAGAAACGTTTTTCTTTTGTTGCGGTCTTCTCCTGCATGCTATTTTATTGAAAAAAGAGAATATTAAATGCATCGATGTAATAATATAATAATACTTGTGTGACAAATAGAGCACAAATGAAAACTTCGAGCCATTATTTCGAATGTGCAATATTCAACGAACATTTTTTAAAAATCTCACCTTTGGGTGCTTCAAGTACTCGATTTGTTTCTGCACTTCCCACTACAACTGCTGGCTCAACAAGCGATTCATCCTAACTTCTCTTTAACGTCTTTCTGGACCACTGGTCTGTTTGCAGACTGCAATGTGGAACTTCTTCAACTGCTTCAAAATCATTTTCTATTACATCCGTTTCTTCTTCTGGCACTTCGCAGTAAATGCATTCAATTTCGATAGGGGCTTCTCTTTCATTCGGTGGTAGCAGATTTTGTTGCTCTTTATTGAATGTGCTGTCGCTATCATACATAGTGAAAAGTCCATCCACTCCTGGTCCGATTAAAGATTTTACTCTTTCATAAATTTCTTTTGACTGCTTTATAGGCGCACCTCCTCCTAAAATAAAAGCAAGAGGTTTCATGTAGGTTTGAAATTGAAATAAATTAACCAATTGGCTTCAAATTATGCATGTGCAAAGTTGGAATTGAGACATCTACATATTATGTATAATGTAATTACGTACCCGTTTTAAACAATTCCTTTTTTTGATTAGAAGCCTCAATTTTCGATTCATTAACTAATGAATTAAAGCATTCCTGGCATGATTCTTCAGATGCACCAACAGCTTTTGACACGCTACCCCAATCTGACGTGCCAAATTCTTCAACAGAGTTTACCAATCTCTCATGATCTATTTTTGAATTCGGAGCTAAAATGGAAAAATGGATTTTACATACATAATGTTAATGTATAATGCAATGAAACTTACCTATAATTTTCATTTTTGCATCCGAATATGTTTTCTTTGTTTTTTTCTTTTGCGAACGGTAGCATGCCTGAATGCTTTCAACCGTCCGGAAATAACTCGTCGAATTCGCATTAAATTCTTCGAGGATTTTTATCCAAGTTTCATTTTTTTTTCTTTTATTGTTGCTCCATCGGTTTTTTTTATTTTCGATTAGGTTGCTGTGCTTTTCAATAATGGAAAGCAACAATAAAATTTCAGACGTTGTAAAATTTGGAGCTCTAGAGCGTTTATTTAAAAATTGTGCATTCATTTCATCCATTGCATGAGTTGTTTATAAATTACCTCTGTAGATTTTATTTGTCATTTATTTAACAGTTCAGTGTATTTTTTGTGTTTTCAATATTAGTAGTATTGGCAAAATTCAAATAATCGAAGGTTACGTATCCAGGCATAATTTTGCAATGGTGCAACACAAAGACGGGAAGTAACTATTTATTGGTTTATCTATGGTTAGCTATTCAGAAGTTTATTTAGATATCCAATGATTTGGTGCAAGTTGCCCTAAAAGGTAAAAATGTTTCCTGCTCTCCTGTACTTAAAAATCGCATACAAAATCGAGAATAAGGGTTACCTAAACCTAATCATCATCATCATCATCATTATATTTATAGGTCCTACCGATCACGGCGTTAATTCAAAACCGAGTTTTATGATAGGTATCGACCAAATAACATTTAACAACAGAAGTTACTTCACTCATTAACTTCTTTAACTTCTTCCTGGAATGCGGCCAAAATGGTTCTGCTGAGATTTTCCTTTCGCTGTATGTAGATACTATAAAAGCGCCGCAACTATAACGAAAGCTTGGAACGCATTTCCCTGAATGTTAACCCAGACGAAAATAAAATATTTTGGGATCGTATATAAGACAGGCGTTCCCAAACTTTTCCATACTGCGACTCCCTATACAGGTTATAATATTTTTGCGACGCCCTTCTAAAACACAACGGAATAAAGCACAGATATGTGAATATAGGCTGAGCTTACTAAAGATTCACTAAAGTGGTTTTCAATGAGGATTGGTCGACATTGAAGTGGAATAAAACAAGCTGTGTGCAAGGTATTAACGAATTCCATGTATGCCATTATTGTATGGAATATAACACCATGCCCAAATGTCCGCCGCAGCTTCTCACGTTGTCACGGATCCGAGTGGTCCAATCTGCCGCATAGATCCGGCTTAATTTGAGCGATGACATTGGTTATGTTGGGTTTAAGGACATCGGTCGATTGCGGTTTATTTGCATTAAGCTGCGAGTTCAGGCAACGCCACAAAACAATTTTAGCGAGGTTAACTCGCACGATCTTCGTGGCCAATTCACGTCACCTCTGATAGAGATCAGATAACCGTACCCTGCAGCCTGTAGCTGAGTGACACGTAGCCACCTCTTGCTGGAACCACATGTTAGCAGCATCGTTCTGTAGTACTCGCCAACGTCATGAAAAAGTACGGAGCAATGCCACAGCGCGCCGCCGGTCTAAAATGCGCACCAAACAGCTTTTTATGCATGCAATGCCACCTCGTGTTGACTGCCGTCATTATATGGGAATTTGGCCATTCTTCCAAAAATGAGGCCCGTCACTAAAGATGATTTTTCTATGGTCATTACATTATCTATCATTAACTTTGAGCTCCTGGTTCAGTTGGAACTTGTATAGGTCCAAGTCTCGACGCAAAATTCGCCAAGTTGAAGTCTGCAAAATAGCTACTTTTAGGTACTTCTTGTGCACGGCAAAACACAATGGCCAACATCGAACGAACCCGACCCGAAATCAAATCAAGCTCAAGCTGGTAGAACGGCGTGTGCAGGCGACCTGTGCGTATCGTCTTGCGACGCCCCAGTGCGTCGTTTTTATTTTCCAACCGGTTGACATCAAACTCGGTTTGTGCACTCTATAAGAAATAAAGAAAACTAATTTCTCCGATTTTTGAAATTCAACCCTTAAAGGGGTAAGAGGGGGGTCAACGTTTATTTTACATCCGATCGACTTCAAACTGGATTTGTGTACTCTATTAGAAGAAAAAGAGATAATTAGTTTTCCCGATTTTGGAAATTCTGCTTAGGGCCAGAGTTATTGGCGATGACCTCTTTTAAGGGGGTCCTTTTCTTAACTCACGAACAGTGCGTCGTATCAATTTGAAACTTAGTAATGCGTCCCAAAGTCTTTCGCCGTTGAATATGTTTATCGCTTCATTTAACTCCAGCGTACGTACTCCAAATCCAAAGATATTCAAGCGGAATTCTGTAAGAATGGGGTCATACTGCTAGAAAGTGGTAAATATACACATCCTCAGGATCTTTCCGGTTGCATATGTTGCACAGTATAGGAAGATCTGGGCGGTATGGGATATAATTAAGAGGTAAAAGTTCCACCTTAGTCTAAAGATCTTGCTCATTATATCGGTGTATTTGCCAGCTAAGAAATATGTTTTGTCCCTTAGATAGTGTCTCAGTCTGCTATAGTATGATCTGTGTTGCGATGCCAGCGCTTCACTAACAAATTGATCATATAATTCTAAACTGTTTTCTCTAATATGGCATTACAAATATTTTTCAGAGATACTAACTGCTGCTTATGTACTTTCCTAGGTAGGTTTCCTGTGCGATATATTTTTATCAATATAAAAGAGGGAGCTAACTGACTAAAGGAATCTGTGTGTGCCATATCCTGAGGACTGCGCGAGCAAAGCCGGGGGCAAAAGATAGTTAATAAATAAAATGGCAAGTTAAATGTACTAAGATTAAAAAAAAGAGCTTCGACCCCGTTTTTCAAAGCTCAGAGGGTGAATTTTTAAAAACGGCAAAATATGCATTTAATAATTTTTACTTATCTATCAACGTACAAAGTTTCACATTAATATGGTCAACGATTTCTGAGTTATGAACCCGATATGTCAAAAATCCCTTCTTATTAAATAACTAGCTGGACCCGTGCTCGCCTTGCCCGCTCGCACAAAATTATATTTGGTTCATTTAAAATTACACTTTGAGTGTTTCATAGAAATCCAAGCACCTACCTACCTACCCCAAACCTACACTGTTACCATACCACAATATCAGAATGTTTTGTATTATACGTCTCTTCTCTTTTGAAAATGAATATTATTAATATACCCCATACCATGCATCGTACATACGATCATAATATACCTACATATACAACTGACCATAGCAAACAAATCAACCCTTTTCGAATGCGTAGTAGTATGTATGCTAGCCTTGTTTGTCCTGTCGCACGATCGCAAAAGTATAAACATCCATTTGTAACAAGGTATATGTGTATGTATATATTTTCATTTCAAAAAATACATTTTGGCTAAAAACTGTTCCTAAGGATGTGGCTTTAAATGACATAGCCTATAGCAGTCTCACTGTCTTAAGGAACATTTTAAAAAAAGTTTCATCGAAATCTGTCCGGTAGTTTTCGAGTTTTTAACGGCCAAAGAAAATTCCTACAGTTTTATTATATGTATAGATTGTTATCAAAATTGAACAAACCTGCAAAATTTTAAATCAATAAGTTTAAAGCAAATGGCTCAAATTTGGCTTGCAAGATTTAAATTTAACTAAAATACGTGGCCATTTTTCTGAAGCATATATGGTTGTCCTTGAGAGATCCAAATTCATCATCAAACTGAGCCCCATATTCTCATACTCACGGGGTCATTACTGGTGTGCATTCGGAGTGGCTGGGCAGTGGGCATGGTGGATAATGATTTCCGCAGAAGCTTTTGTGTAGGGATGTTGAAGAAATTGTATCTGTTCGCCACGTCCTACTTTGCTAGACTGCCAGCCCTTAAAAACAGCACACAAAGAATTCTTAACAGCTACTTCTTCGATAAACTGGAGAGCCTGGAGAATGCGGATCCTAAGAAACTCCTCAGATTCATACTTTAATCGGGGTGGTTCCATCCAGTAGGAAAGCAGACTTCACATCCTCGGTTACTCTTAGGACGAGTTGATGTTGACGGATCTGGAACTGGATACAACAGAGCTTTACAAATAGGTACCTGTGATTCATACTAAATGTAGGTGGCTTAAATTCAAAAAGCAGTTTAATTCGTACCGAATTGAAGCTGTGCATACTGTGCACCCGCCATAAGAGCACCCATTTACCTATCTGTACTTAAGTCTAAACGAGCTCGAATAAAGTATAATTACTGTCATGAGAATTCTTCCATATTCAGCATTTCCGGGACAAAAGTACCTACACAAATGAGCAGGAGGATAAGTCTGGGGTTTTATATATGGATATGTTGCGATCGCTGTTTTTAACTGTGAAAGTAGTAATGGTTCTTCAGATAACTCTTAGCTCACTTGACAACTACTTGCTGATGAAGCCCTGATGCGATTAACCAACATAGCCTATCCCCTGGCTTATATTTGTATTTTTAAGACGTCTTTAATGTCATTTAAAGCATAAGAAATTTGACTGTTATAGGTATTGTACTGTTATTTAAAAATGAACACACATAACCCCTTTCATGCACTTGCAACG
Organism: Cheilosia soror; assembly: GCA_949372485.1. Lineage (NCBI taxonomy): Eukaryota > Metazoa > Arthropoda > Insecta > Diptera > Syrphidae > Cheilosia > Cheilosia soror. The sequence continues at coordinate 101,546,515 of OX443563.1, forward strand.
TTGTTCGCATTGCAGCACTGAGCACATTCTGATAAGGCAAGTCTGTTTGTAATGTTTACTTTGCCAGACACAATGTTTTATTAATAAGAAAAACACTTCCAAACGTATTCAGCACCTCTTCACATCCAAAGGGGTTGCATACAATTTGGCACATCCTATTTACTATTCCATAGCAAAAATAGCGACATCCTCAGCCAGGCGAGCTCATTTTATGTTAATGCAATTTTCCACACCGGAGATTCCCACTTACGTCCTCGTTCTGCTTATCTGTGGGCGCGCCTCTTATTTTACCACAGTTCCTGTAGCTCATAGGTAATAGTATCTCGTCTTGAAATGAATTCGTTTTGACTTACTTTCCACTCACACCTTTGGGTCACCCCCAACCCTATATCATGCGTTGATGGAAAAATATTTGCTAACGTAGCTCCCTCGGATCGCATGTGTGTGCATGTGTGGTGTATGTCTATGACAGAGTTTTATCATTATTTACTTGAAATTACTTATTTTCTTTGGATTCGTTTTGGTTCATTGTTGCGGGAGAGAGAACCATCACAATCGTGAGTGGGCTGCCCCCACCACCCATTCACCTGACACTCTGTCTTGGAGGGAATTTTGCTACAATTTTCCACCGACATCATCACTTTTATCATTTTATTTGTGTCTTTCGTATCTAATAAGAAGTTACAACACGTTATTGTTTCCAACCCTCTATGTAGACGAAGCAGTGTATTCCATCCACCTCCATCCCCTACCAGGACCATAATTCAACATTTTTCTATTCTTTTGCGAGGGCACATACAAAACAAAATGAGCAGCGTCCCTTATTCAATTGTGTTCTGTTTTGTTGGCGTTCCTCAGGAAGGGGGCGGTTGGAGAAGATATATTCCATCATAATTCTTGTGTACGTGTACGAGTAGTAATAAGGTATATGTAAGGGCGTGGAAGAGCACCCCAACAGAACTCATGTTTCTCCAACGGATACGTGCGGCAACATCTGGAGGAACGATGACAAAACTGCATTCTACGACCACCCCCCCGACAGGCGTTTTGTTGGGAAACAAATATCAAAATTAGCGCACTCCCCACGCAGTCGTCTATTTGATGTGTCGGTATCATCCTGGCAGACACACACACGTGTCGGGGATTTGCTAACAGAGTTTCACACTTTTTTCGTGTTAATAACTTTTGGATGAGTGACAGAAGCCAATTGCGGATCGCAAAGGGTTGCTGCTGCTGGTGGTGTGTATGTACGCATAAATCCCACCGTTTTGTCCATGAGATGATGTTGCGGTTCAAGTTGGCCACCCCCCAGCGAACTGCGCTCTTATTGAGTCGTAAATTATGATAAAAATTTAATGAATGGTAAATTAAAGCGATAAATTATGTCCGTGTGCTACTATTGTGTAGGTTTACGGTGGTGCAGGGCACATAGCTCTTGTTTAGTGCTTTTTTTAAATTAAACTTTTTTTTTTTTTAGCTGGCTGAGGGAGTGGGTGGTAGCGGTAGGCCATTGCCGTTGATGGTGTCTGGATTGCAGGAGTTTGGCGAATTGGAGATGTGTTTTTATTGCCCAAACATTTCGTAGTTAATTTGATTGTTTACGCTCGTAAAAATAATGCGATTCAAAATGAGGAACCACCCCCGCAACTTAACGACATTTCGGCACACAAATGCCCGGAAGTAATGGTCCATTTGAGTTATGACCTATAGTAACTGGTGATTAGTGTAATTTTGCATTCCTTAAGGAACTAGGTACTCAGTAGGTAGGTATGGTACACTCTGAGAAAAATCGCCAACTAAAGTCTAGTATGATCAGGCTTGATTTTTAGATTTTTTTATTCTTCTGTGCTAAATCTTAATGTGGCACCCATAGTTCTTGAGTTTGCCATACCTACTTTCGTCAACGAATGAGCTTGAAATCACACAGATATTCTTGATCTTAGCTCGTTTTTTTTCTGAGTGTACGCTTTTAATTGAGACCGCAATTATCACTACCTACAGAAACAAACCTTCCGTAGGTACATGCATATTTCTTCTCCAGTAGTCCAGTCCCGTGCATGAGAGCTTTTCCAAAGAAATAATGGGCTTAATGGCACTTCTTTTTACGCAGCTATGTGTCTATTCAGTTTGCCTAGGGGATTAGCGTTCGGGAATTGAAGTAGGTACTGAACGTAAGGGTCTAAAGTTCAATTTTCTTCTTCTTATTTTTGTTCTTTTTCCTCTTTTTTAATGATGTTAGATATGATCTGTAATCCTCCCTGGTCCGCCTATGCGGTTCGGCGATTCGACATCAAGAAATATCGGTCGGCCTGTCTCGGATTACTTCATCACTGAGGCCAATCAAATGCTGGTGTTTTTGCATTTGTGTGATTCATGCGTTTGGAACGTTGATAGATATTGCCTTTTAACGGGGTTCGAAGGATCTCTCCTTTGAACATGACAGTACCAATTGAGTCGGTCGTGCTTAACTTTCCTAGAGACAGGTTCTTTGACATGAAGGCTTTCTCGGATCTTTGAACTTCTTATTCTATCGAGCTAAGGTCAAAGATTCAATCACAAACAAATGATTAAGTAAGTTTCGGAAGTCAGTAATTTGGATTTGGCATAAAATAGAAGGTCCTGTCCATTTGTCATCGAATTAAAACCCCATACGAATGAACGGTTACGAGAAGCTAGGTCTTGGGCCCTTAATTGACCTGTTGCGCCATCTGCACTTATTTTATTTATTTATAAATCAGATTTTCCCTTTTGTAGTCCGTGTCGGCTACAAAATTCCTTAGATAATTATCCTACCATAAATAATTTTTATCTGGACATGAACAATGAACATACTCATAGATTTAGATAAAAAGAAAGAAAAACATCCCCCGAGAAAGTATACCAAGTTCATCTAAGATTTAGTTTCAACCCCAACAACAGAATGGCCCGAGGGAAATATAAAAACAAATTAGCACATCTTTCTTTGGGATTTCATTCTCAGAAGTCACAATACCATGGAGATCTATGTATATAATGAACCCTGTCCCACACGGGGTTAGTTGGACGATGAATGTAATCCCAAGGCAGTGATCTGTATCTGCGCTCAAGTGCAATGATATTTAGTAAGTTCCTTAAAGGGTTTATATGAATTTTGTGCGGGGTAGAAATCTCAATTCTTTATGTCGAAGTAGTAGATTCATCCGGCCTATCCAGTTCAACGCGCAAAGGGTACAGCTTAAAAATATCGGGACAGTTAAGAAAATTTGATTGGTTTTTGAAACGGACACAAAATCGGTTAGTAGTCGCAACTAGTTCTGGTGCTTGTCAAATAATATCATCTAATACTGATCGAGGTAGGTATACCCAAGACCATTCGAACGATTGTAAATCTCTAGAGTGCCGCTTTCATCCATATTTTTGACGATATCTTCTCTCAACTTTATCCGTGTATTTTCAATTCTCCCAAGCTGTCGAAAGGGCGTTATTTATAAAAGCCTGTTGCAAACATCTGATAACCAACCTGGGAGTATAATAATTGCCATAACAAAGCTAGGCTAGGACAGTAGGCCTTAATGTTTGTTGAGATAGTACAGGGCAATTCTGTATTGATATATAAATTGTTTATTTAATCTGTAAATAAATTGGTCTCATTATGTAATGAATTTAAATAGACGTTGTTCATGAACATATAAGTGCACTGGACACTGTAAGGTAACTAGTACCTGAGGTTATCCCTATTTACAGGCAAACTATATAGCGAGTCCGTGCAGTTTATTTGTTATGCAGAAATTATTTTTTTTTTTGTCATCTTTATTTAAAGTACAACAATTCATTTTGTTCCACTTGTAACGTGACCTTTACATCGCCTCAGGATCGTTAAGTCGAAAGCCTCTCAGCAACACCCAGAATCCAAAGATGACAAAACAAAAACAGCTTTCTGTGCTGTTCGAAAACTGCAGCAGACGCTGAACAAATACAAAAAAATGGTCTCCTCAAAAAAAGAACGCTTTTGAATTATTGTTGTTGTAAATTAAATGTCTTAACTTTATTATAATAAAATTAATCTTAGTCTTAAAGTTAACAAATGTGAAACAAAATTAAAAGCCATAAAAATTTAAAAGAAAATCAAAATGTGCAATTCAAACGTAATAAAATTAAAGATGTAATTAAGTAAATAAGTATTGAAAAAAAATATTAAGCATTAAAGTTTAACGTATTAAAAATCAAAAGCAAAAGTATAGATAAAAAAATGAGGAGCAAGTATACCTATGTAAAAAAGAGATCGTGTCGATCAAGTGTGGGTACTTTAGAGATAGTGGAAAACCCGGCCGTCGGGTCGCATCGTATGAAGCGCGCAAACTATCAAAGCAACAAGTGTGACATTTTTCCCTGTTTAGTGGAGGAACCCGCGACTAACGCCTGCGAAATACCAAACTCGAGTGAGTTGCAATAGAAATAAGCTCGGTTTATATACACTGCTTCTGGGTACGCAATTAAGCTTTTCAATAGAAAGCTATTTCAACAGCATTCCCACTTTAAATTTACGAAAGCGTAGTGCCGAGATGAAGAAAACGTAGTGTTTCGAGCTAAATCGTAGTGAAATATGAAACATAATTGCAATCCCCATAATTTGTTAGTTTTAAGCCAAGTACGACTATACGATGCAATATACTGAACTGGGGGTCGATTCTCGTTCTATGATACTATGAAGTGAAAAGAGTTTTCACAAGTTCGGGCTGAATTCGATTCTCGGTCTATGAAAAAGTGAAAACAAATGTCAGATTTTTTTCATTTGATCATTTTTTTATCACTGCCGTTTCAGTTGTGAGGAAGTGTGAAAAACATGGACAAGGCTCTATGACTCACAATGGAAACAAAAAATAAGCGCGGGCTAAGGGATTCAGAGACCCAAGATATGTATTTCATCGAATATCTGGAGAATGGCCAATGAAAAGTTTATTCTACCTTGTAAATAAACTCGAAAGTTGAAAATTAAATTAAATTATTTATAACTTTACACTATCACAGAACGGAAATCGACCTTTTAACCACCATTATTTGGCTGAAAAATTAATGTGTTCAATTAATCGCCCTGTTGTGAATGCGTTCAGACAACTTTTCCAAGGGAACAAATTTTAGAAATCAATGTTATTACTTACTGAAGGAATTTAATACAAGAAATATATGGATACTAAGTCGAACGGAAAATAATAGTGTTTTCAAATTTTTCGTAGTGACGTAGTGATTTTGACGAACTAAGGCAAAATCGTAGTGAAAAATTACGATCGTAGGGAAAGTGGGAACCATGTTCAAAGATCATAGTTGAGCTTTTCAATTGCGAAAGCTCTTCATTGATTTATAGCTCAACTTTTAAGGAAAACTTTTGCTTATGCTTTTGTTTTGTTGGGTGTTTTACGATTAGGGTTACCAAGTTACAATTAATATTTTTGTGAAAAAGTCATTGTTTAAAAAAAAATTATTAATATAAAATAAATATAGAAGAACTTTACATTATTATTTTTATTACATTTAGTATTACATTTTTTCATTTGACATGTTACAATCTTACATTTTATCTACGTGTTACAACTTAACATTTGATATTTGCATCAAAACATTTTTTTTTTGACCGAGTAAAAAAATGTGCACGACTGGGTCGCACGCAACTTTCTCGTTTATTGCGAATCTCGCAGAATCTCAGAGTCATTTCAGCAAATTTTAAATATATTGTACATATTTTAATCAAAATCGTTAGAGCGGTTTTTGTAAAATTATGCTGACAAATGTTACAATTTGGATTCGAAAAGCACTGTTATTAAATTGTTTAGCTGAAAACTGAGTACGACGTATTCTTCAGGATATAAACATTACCTAGCAGTTACATTTTATTTTTAACCAAATCGAAAATGGCGTTTTCGAGATATGTGTAGTTTTTAAAGTACCGTTTTTAGCGATTGGGGTGGAAATCGAAGGACGCATTCATGGTTCAAAAAACACTGTATTTCAACTGAGCAGAGCAAATAGTATTACTATGGATTTAAGCAATACTTGACAGTGACATTTTTATCATAATCGAAAATGGCGTTTTTGAGATATGAGCAGTTTTTTAAAGTACTTTTATTAGGGATTTGGGTGGATATCAAAGGACGCAGTCCATTTAGGAAAAAACTGAGTTTGCTATTAAGTTAAGAATGACAATAGTATCATAAAAATACGTTTTTTTTTAAATCGTTTTTACCGTTGTCGAGAAAAAGCCAATTTTTAAAACTGCCGTTGCTGGACTTTTTAGCGAAAAACTGGTTATGCAGTCAGGTTAAGCATGCTTACATTAACTTAACTGTCATTTTTTGGTTCAAATCGTTAGAGCCGTTTTGGAAAAAATCTAAATTTAGGCATATTTCGCACAGTTGCCAGATTGGGCGCTTTGTCGTATTTTGGGCTATCTTTTTGCTTAAAAAACGATAGAAATTTCTTCCATGAGCGCCCAACACAATTTTGGGCTATATATCGTTTTACAAATTTTGTTTTAATTTTGTTTGTTTTACTCTTTTATAAAACTAAAAAAATAAATATTTTGGACAAGTCCTCACTTTTAAAACATGGCAGCACTCTTGCAGTCAAGTAACATCGAACAGTCGTTCAACTTGCACGCACTCTAATTTATTTTGAAGGCTTTTTTTTTTGACACGAGCCAAAATCCTGAACATTTTTGGCTTACGTGTTATCTAACGTAAGAAATGGATCGAATGAAGCAATTTTGAAGGAGTTAAGTTTATTTTCATGCAACCCAATTGCTAACACTTCCATTGAGCAATGCTGTAGAACAGCGGTTCCCAATCTTTTTTGGTCGCGGATCACTTTTCTGGAGAGAAATTGCTCGCGGAGGCGAAGTGCTCCAATTTTCGTAGTTATAGTTTTATTAAATATTTAAACTAATAGATGTTTAAAAACAAAAAAAAAAGAATTCAGAAACATTTTTAACTCATTTTCGAGTTGGCCACAGAAAAACAAAGGCTTGAAAATTCCAGTTTCGAAAAAAAAAAATAATAAAAATTACCAATATTTACTGGAATAGCCTTTATTTTTTTTAAAAGGGCAGTCAATCTTTTCTGAAGATGTTCCACTAAAATCCGACATATTTGGCGCAACAGGTCATATAGGGATATAGGCACCCTAGGCCAAGCTTCTCACAACCATTTGTTTTTTTTAATTTTTTTAGGGACGAATACAAGGGACTTTCAATTTTTAGGCCGAGTCCGGATGGCTGATTTTAAAAGCTTTTCAGGACAGTTTCAGGATATAGAGTCTCGGATGCTTGTCGGACGTTCGCGAGAGGTACCGCAGTGGAAAAAACCTTAAGACGTAATTTGTGTTTTTCCGGGGATTGAACCTGTGACCTCTCGCACAGTAGTCGGATCCAAATAAATTAAACTTGGATTTGGCATTCCGAAGAACTTTTTTCTAAAATTGCAAATGTGGTTTTAAAGTGGAGTCTTTCGAAATTCCGGCTCTTGCTTAGGTTTCTGTTGACATAATGTGTGTTTTTTGTGGAATATGAATCCACAAAGATTTTGTTCTACGACACAGCGCTCTGAGTTGTTGATGGAGTTTAGGTGCAAAAATCTCCTTAATTTTAATGGACATTAAAAATGGATTGGCTCTATACTTGTCCGGCAAATCTTTCTTTGGAGTAGTTTGCGTCCAATCTCATTTCTTTTGGGGTTCTCAAAACTTCCGGTCTTCTTAGAAACTTGTATTTCCCCAAAAACAAGCTTCGTAGAAAAACAAATCGTTTCGCAATCAACGCCATTCATTCGTTTCCATTTTGATAGTTAGGAAGTTCTGGAGTACACGATTTATTTTTACCCATTTTTGTACTGTGTAATCAATACACAAATTACATTGTTGCGAACAAAATGACAAGGTTCCAGAAGCACAAAATTAGCTAGTCTGCTGGAATTTTCATATTTTGCGCTTATCTTTCGGCGAAGCACTTGAATTTTTTATGGCGGAGGACCAAGTGTTCCGCGGAGCACACTTTGGGAAACTCGGCTGTAGAAGAAAGAGCGTTTTCATTTATGAATTTAATTAAGACCAAACCGCGAAAACGATTGTCAACGGAATCTCACGATATGCTTTGATGCGCTTACGCATACATGTGTACCTGTTTTATAATAAAATACAAGAACCGAATTATTTTCAACGATTTTTGGGCTTCTTTCTGGGCAACGATATTGGGCTACATTTCTTTAAGTTTTGGGCGCTTAAAGCAAACAAAATTCTGGCAACCCTGATAATTTCGTCATATTTCGTAAAATTTTTATATGGGAGGTACCGTTAATATTAGGGATAGCATAAAAAAAAAACGTCCCGAGCCCACGTCCTGTGGGCTACAAACTCTAAATACGAAGTTTGAAGCAAATCCTTCCAAGCGTTTAGATTCCTCAGGGGTGGGACAGACAGACATACGGACGGACAGAATTGCGAGACCCACTTTTTTGAGTTCCCCTATCATCGTAATATCAGAATTGATCAAAATCTCGAGTTCGAAATTTTGTACGAAAACAATATCTTTCTCTTACTACGTATACGAGAAAGTTAAAAAGTAGACTTTTACAAAAGTTCGAAATTTTCAATTAATTAAAAATAAATAAATGGGTTAAGGAATGTTTTGTATCATTCAAACGGAATTTAAATTACCTTTCCATTGATGACAAAATTTACATGAACTAAGTTTAAATTAATGAGTAGAATTAACTTTACTTTTGTGTAAATAATTATGCCGACGGCTTGTATATGCTTTTCACATAAACAGCAAAAAAACAAATTCCGTCGTGCAGCACCTATTCGCTAGCGGGTGCAGAAATATGGCCTTACAGGTAAATATTAGATAATCGCTTCAATTCTTATCTAACCTAAAGAAATCGTTCCTAAAGATATCAACAGATAACTACCAAACGAGCTGTCACACCAACTGATCTTGCTTTTTGAATCTTATCGCAAAATTGTAAGCCACTATTATGGTCTATTTATTAGCTAAACGGTTTATTAATGAGCACACTTGGCAGATAAGGGATGATACCATACCAATCCACAAGAGATTTTATATGGTTCCCGCGTAGATAAAATAATATTTTATTTCTTAAAAAATGAGATTTCGCTATATTATCGGTTAAGAATAATTACTTTTTGTTTGCATTTATGGATGAAAATAATTTTAGATGTGGTAGATACCCATCGTTGGACTGATCTTTCAGATTAAAAGTTGATTTCGAGAAATGATCTCCATTGCCCTCCAAGGTTTTTTGGTTTGTTACATCGCGCAATTTTTTATGGGGCTATACGACGTGAAGTCACTGGCTATAGTTCATATAAGCCAGAAACGTTTAACGCGTTGGAAGCCAACATTGTTAGTCCCTAAGGCGGCTCTCACACGGAGGCAACAACCAATAAGCAACTAAGCAATACCCATCTTTGCTTTAACCTTTTCTCACATTCAAGCATCAGTTTTGCCAGATATTTCAAGCTATCTATATATTTTCCAACTGCATATTTTTAAGAACTTTTTATTAAAAACTATAGCTATTTCAAAAATTAATGAAACCTAAATATTAGTATGTGAAAAACGTCTAGTGACGTGCCACTAATGACAAATATTGCTACTACAAAGCAATATTTGTTGCTTTTTAACATGCGCTGTGTATCGCCAGTGATAACTATTGCCGCCACAATCATATTGAGTTGTTTTAATGTGAGATCTCTAATTTAATTCAAATTCGTGATATGTTCCCAGCAAAATGTGTATATTAACAAAATTTATGACTCCGATTAGGAAGCAGACTAATATAGCCTATCGCTGATTGTTTAATTACTGAGCAACACGTTTTTGGCATCAAGTCCAAAAAAAAGTTTATGTCATATGAAACGTTTGAAGGAAAATAAAGGGTGTTTTTTTAGAGGTTTGCAAATTCAATATGAAATAAAGCGCTTGAAGCTGATGCTAATGTCTACGATATAAGCTCTATTTAATAGATAATTTTATGCCATTACTGCTTAAAAGTGATTTCGGGCATATGCGCGCCACGGCTAGTTCAATTGAATCGCAATGTGAATTCCAATTTTCGACAACTTTATCTATCGAGCAATTGAGGCCGTAACACGGCGAATGTTGACTTCAAAATTGTCCAATGTCTCTGGTTTATCGGCATAGACTAGTGACTTAACATACCCTTAAAGCAAAGTTATCTAAAGGTATGAGATCACAGGATCGTGCATGTCAGTTCATAGGTCCATTACGCGAAATTATGCGCTCAGCAAATGTTACTCGCAATAAATTGATGGTGTCGCGTCAAGTGTGGCATGTTGCGCCATCTTGCTCTATCACTTCAATGTTATTTAACTGCGGAAGCTTTTAAGGCAGGATATTTCCGCAAAATCTTCCACAAAGTGAATGGGCATAGCTCCAAATGCTGTGAACGATGGCGACTTATTCCGATTCTCCTCAATACTGCGCTCCAAACGGCAATAACTTCTTCTGTTCGCACTGTTTGTCGTCTTTGGGGATGCGTACTATCCACTAGACTCTAGTGACTAGACTGTACGTGGTCCGAAAATGATTCATTCATTCATTCATTCATTTTCAATGGTCCGCTTGTCCATTAAGTGGGTCGCGGGTGTAGGTTGCTCAAGTGGACCCTCCATAGCTCTCGATCCTCCGCCATCGACTCTAAATCATCAAGGGCAATCCCCATACGGGTAGAGGAGAGATTATGAATTTGATCTAACCATCTCATCCTGGGTCTACCTAGGGGACGCCTGCCCGATGGTACGGATTCCATAGCACGTCGTGGAATCCTGGTCGGGGACATGCGTTTAACATGACCAAACCACCGAAGCATGGATCGCTCCGTCCGGAGAAGTAGCTGCTCGACATTGAGTTCCTCACGTATTCTGGTATTTCTGATGCGATCTCTACGGGTCACACCAGCAATACTACGGAGAAATCTCATTTCGGCAGCTTGTATTCGCGATCTTATTCTTTCGGTCATTACCCAAACCTCATGACCATAGGTAAGAGTTGGAACAAACACCGAATTAAAGACTGACAACTTAGCTTTGACACATTTGATTCATTGTGTTCTGAATAACTTGCTCGGATGGACGATTATATTATGCCGACGATTATGGACGTAGCGCACACAAAGTTTGGCGAACCGAACCATGGCTTTCAAAATAAGTTTGCACAATTCGCACGCTTTGTTCTGGCGTTAATCTATAGTCATCGTAAAATGGCAAAACGTACTAACCACAATCAAATTTCAACTGTCAAATTGACAATCTGTGGAAACAGTGTTGCCAGTTTAAGAACAACACCCCTAAAAAAATATCGCCTACAGTCTACATCAATCACTGACCAACTGATCCAAGTTTTCCAAAAATACCTCATGAAGTTTTCATCTCATCTTGGATGGGAAATTTATTTACGGCTTTTCAGGAGGTAAAAGAAAGATATAGTGATAAACTCGCGATAGAGAATGCTACTTCAGAAACAATTTCGGAAATTTCATCAAAAGGTAAAAAGTACGTGTCGAGGCAACAAGACCCCAACAAGGACCAATCTCTATAGCAAAGAAATATTTGGATATGGAATAATCTGACAGTTGTTAATTCTACATACTCGTTGAGAATATATTCATTTTTTTTTTCAGCAACAGCGTTGCCGCACCACTGACACAAAAAGGTGTCATTTTGACCTTTTGCGTGCCACCACAGCACAAATAGATAAAAGCGATGGGGTGCTCTTCGAAACTAAATTGTTACACCAAATTTCAAGTGAGTATATACCTCGGAGTATACTGACTTTTGACTTTCGTGCCACATCGGCAACAATGATCAGCAAGTGAAGTTGCACTTTGAATCTGCGTCAATCAATCAATCAACTTCCACTTGCGCCAACTGAGCGATGATGACTGACAGTTATAATATTTTTGCGAGGCCCTTCTAAAAGCGCACAACGGAACAAAGCACAGATTGGTATAAAACAGGCTGTGTGCGAGGCATTAACGAAATCCTTTAAAAGGCCCATGTATGACATTACTGTATGGAATATAACACCATGTCCAGAAAATTTCCGCCGCAGCTTCCTTCTCACGTTGCAAAGGATCTGAGTGTTCCAATCAACCGCATATATCCGGGTGAATTTGAGCGATGGAATTTGGATTATGTTGGGTTTGAGGACATCGGTCGATTGCGGTTTATTCGACTTCAGGCAACCCCACAAGAAAAAGTATAGCGGGGTTAAATCGCACTATCTTGGTGGCCAATTCACGTCAGCTCTGCTAGAGATAACCATGGTGCCATGAAATAAAGTCTTATGCAAAAAGGTCCAAAACGTAATTTGCACTTCTGAAATTGCAATAAAGTCCAAAACGATTTTTGGACTTTATTTCATTTTCAAAAGTGCAATAAATTCCAAATCGAAGTGGAAATAAAATCCACAGTGCATAAACAGTAGAATATGCAACCCCCCTGCTCGTCTTTCTTTAAATAGCTGAATGCAATAATGTCCAATGGATTTATTGCACTTTCAAAAATGAAAACAAGTAAAAGTGTTATCATCGGCCTGGCCGATGCTTTGATACCCTCCACTGAATAAAAATCCTGCAAAATGTTTGCCACGCGAGTTAGTATGTGTCTAACATTAGTTTTGTATGGGAGGTAACAGAACTACTTTACCGACATAGACAATTTTCAATACCAACCTGACGACGGTTAAAAAAAGTCCTTTCATAAAATTTCATTCACCTAAGTCGATTCGTTTGGACGCTAAGGTGTTTTCAACAGACAGAGAGATACATGAGTCGAATATTGGCTTTGTATGGGAGGTAGCAGAACTACTTGACCGACATGGATCATTTTTAATACCAACCTGACAACCGTAAAAATAAGACCTGTCACTCAATTTCAGTCGCCTAGGTCGATTCGTTTGGACGCTATCGTGATTTCAACAGGCGGAGAGACACATGGGTCTACTAATGGTTTTGTATGGGAGGTACCAGAACTACTTGACCGACATAGCCCATTTTCAATACCAACCTGACGACGGTAAAAAGAAGTCCTCTCACCAAATTTCAATCGCCCAGGTCAATTCGTTTGGACGCTATCGTGCTTTCAACAGACAGACAGACAGACGGACAGACAGACAGACAGACAGACAGACAGACAGACAGACAGACGGACATGGCTAAATCGATTCAGAATGTGATCCTGATTCAGAATATATATACTTTATAGGGTCTCCGGTGAATCCTTCTTGGCGTTACAAACGTAATGGCAAAGTGAATATACCTTCCTGTGGAGGGTATAAAAAGTCCAAAACTTGTTTTGGATTTTATTGCAATTTCAAAAGTGTAATCAAGTCCAAAAAAGTGCAAAATTACGTTTTGAACCTTTTTGCATAAGACTTTATTTCATGGCACCGATAACCATACCCTCAAATGGTTCATGCAGAATGACCATCGTGGCGCCTACTGTGCGACACGTAGCCATGACTTGCTGGAACCACATGCCATTTACCTGCATATCGTTCAATTTGGGCAAAAATAAATAAGGTAAGTATTATTAAACATTATTAAACATTTAATAATAATAAGGTAAGCATCGTTCTGTAGCGCTCGCCGTTGATGGTAATGCCCTTACCACAGTTAGGGAACCCCCGATATAAGCTATCAAATTTAGATCCGATCGCCTTAACTGTTCACTTTGCATCTCTAAAAGTTTAGGAGGTAAAAATATAGATTCGGTCTAACAACATACATAGAAAAATCTACATAAAGAGGTGCACTTAAGGCGGAAGCGATAGGCGCAATCTAATCGAACGTTAAATTTCCATTTCACAACAACATTTAGCAATTCTTTAAATTATTATTCAATTTAGTTAAGCTAGCGCTATAGCCCTGGTTAGACATAAGTGCTAACCTATCTAAATATACTTACCTTGAACGTCACTGGAGAGCTTATACAATATTATCTTAGAACTCATTCTATACTCTACTGACACTTCAAGTCGTCGGCTAGCACTCTTATCATTAAGAATACACACCGACTAAAAAGCAACAATTAACAATTTAATATTGGAATTAGTGTAACGAGACAATTTGCTTTGTAAAGACGTAACGCAATGTGTCCGTGTACATTAGTTCTATTCGTACTTGGTGCGATCGGTGGAATTGTTTACATTTACCTCGCATGGAACTTAGACTATTGGAAGAAGCGCAGCGTGAAAGGTCCTGAACCTGCTCTGATCTATGGCAACGTGCCAAGTATTGTTAAGCGCAATCGAAATATGGCCTTCGATATGCAAGATTTATACGAGTGAGTGTTTTCTGATGTATATTACGAAATAAATTAATACTTTGGGATTCAAATTGTGTGTAAACAAGCAGCTTTAGAAACTCCAACTAATCTTTATCTATCAATGCCCCAATATAATATACCTACAGTGAGTGTCAAAAGTGAGTGAACACCGATGTTCTTTTAAGTGTTCGTTAATGTCTTGAAAAACGTCTAAAAACCTCACAATCTGTAAAAAGTTTGATAACAAAATAACAACAACAAAACATATTTCATTTCGACATCCATATACAGTAGACGCTCGATATAATGAACGTCTCTAAAGTGAACTACCCAATATAGTGAACCACCAAAATTTTACACAGACTACTCTAAATAGTGTACTATGGAAATCTCGATACCTTTATAGGGCCCATACACGACACAGACATGTCGCTGCAGACCTTAAGTCTGTGCAAACATGCCTTCGCCACACACGGTGCAGATAATCTGCGCAGACATTAGTTTGTATCATATCGTCGTGGTCGTCGGGTCAGAAAAATGGCGGATACTGCTAGCCGATCCGGCTTCTTAAATGCCGAATTGCCGAATGGATGAAGGAAATTTAATGAAAAAATGAATTACTAAACAAAATATAATAATAACTAAACAAAAAACTTGATTGAGGGAACCGATTTCTCCAAGCGAGAGGCTTTCAATTATGTTTACGCCGTGAATTGTCTCGCTTGTCTGTGCTAAATTCACCATACACGACACAGACATGTCGTTGCAGACCAAGAAAAATTCAAAACATTTTGAATTCACGCAGACGGTCGCTGCAAACAGTCGACATGGATACACACGACACAGACAATCTGCGCAGACATGAGCACAACAACAAAATATATTGGTCTGCAGCGACGTGTCTGTGTCGTGTATGGGCCCTATTAGTGAACTGACACTTTTTTTCGCAAAATTCAACGAAAAATGTTCCAGTTTTGCAATGCGCCTGCATGTCAACTATTTTTCAGAACAATTTACCGTTAATTTGTGTGTTTTTCTGATATTTTAGTTATGAAACGTTTACAAGAAAAATCTGTGTAATTAAATTTAAAGAATACACAAATGAAGGTGACAAATTATTTTTCAAAAATTTAATTCATTCTTTCATTATTGAAAACAATTATATTTATATAAAATCCACATTTAAAACTTACGCTCGAAATAGTGAACAATTTCGATATAGTGAACTGGGCTGGTTTTTATCAGTTCACTATATCGAGCGTCTACTGTACTTTCATACTACTCTATAAAATGCAACGTCCTCCATAACTCGAGAACCATTAGTCCGATTTTCATGACCTTTTTTCTGATTTATAAATGTGTGGCCAAATTAGGCCGTAGGGTGGGTGATAATTGTTGAGGAGTAAAGGGGTCACGGGGAGTAATAGGGGCCTCACGAACCGTCAACCGAATGGACTTGAAAGTTTGTAAGTTGATAGATAAGTCAACATTATTACATGCCTCATTCATCGTTTTTCAAAATTCGTTATATAAGGGGGTGAAGAAAGGGGTGCAAACTTTTCTATTTCGACCTCACTGCGCTTACTTATGTCATTTCAAGAAATGCTTTTATTTGTTGGGCAATACTTCTCCGAGCGAAAAAATAGTTTCCTCGATTCTCGATTTTCTCGCTGATAGCGATCTATCGCAACACGTGTATTCAAGTCTGTTCATGCATACCGAGTGCGATGTATAGCGGCGTTTGTCGCGATAGATTACGATCGATCACGTCTCTCGCTGCATGTAGCTATCGTTCTATCGTGCAATGGTGAATGTGGAAAAGTTAATTTCGTGTGTGAAAAATCATGCAATGTTGTATGATTTGGCACGAGTACGATAACTTAGGCACCGTAAATGATAACGCTTTTTTTTTTGTAGAGTGGTTAAATACGCAAATAGAGGGGTAAAGGGGTGGTAGGGACTGACTCTGAAACTATTTGGCCGATTTAAAAAATTCTTTCAACATTGTACTGGCTATACCCTCGGGATCACTATAGGGGGGAAGGGGTAACGGGGGTATATGAGCTACCTTCGGAACCACTCGGTAATTGCCGGAGTTGACCTCCGACAGCCATGTTTCTCACATGGACAGCTATATGTTGCATGTTCGTGTGTGAGCTGCGTTTATACTTGCGCCGTTTAAAAAAAAACACATTTTGTATAGTTTACAAAAAGCCATTGCTTTCGGGTGGTAGCGGCTATCTCTGCTCCGCCGATTTTAAAAATTATTTGAGCGTTTTAATGGCTAGGTACCTACTTAAAAAATATTCACAATCTTAGACATGTCTCGAAAAACACGGAACCAAATGAGCTCAAATGTTCGCACTATTTTATTTATTAGCAGAAGTTTGATCAAAATTAGACAAAGGCGTACCTACCTAAAGGGTCCGCCATAAACGTTTTTTTTTCAAACTAGTGCTTATTTTGCGAATGGTAACACTTAGCTCATGTCTGATTTGACAGATAATTAGTTTTATCCTTCCGCTGAACGAATACGGTGGTGTATACGCTTGAACAACGCTGGGAAATATTGCGACATTACTTTGAAAATCATGGTAATGTTGCAGAATGTGTGCGAAAATTGCGTACGGATTTTGGAAGAAGAGAAGCACCGTCAGCTCCGTATGTTCGTTATCTTGTGAAAAAAAGTGAAAGAAACTGGCATCCTCATCGATAAACCAAAGCGTGAAAACCCGCACGCATACATTGAAAAGCCGATATACCCAAAACGAGTCACTGTTTGGTGCGGATTTTGGTCCAGAGGCATAATTGGGCCATTTTTCTTCGAAAATAAGCAAGGAGTGGCCGTTACAGTCAATGGCGATCGTTATCGGGCCATGTTGAACGAATTTTTGTTCACAAAAATTGAAGAGGAGGATATTGGCAACATTTGGTTTCAACAGGACGGCGCTACGTGCCACACAGCCGAAGCTACACTCGATGTTTTGCGCCCTGTTTTTGAAGATCGCATTATCAGCCGCAGAGCTGATGTCGTTTGGCCACCGCGGAGCTGCGATTTGACACCGTTGGACTATTATTTGTGGGGTGCCGTAAAAGATAAGTGTTACGCCGACATGTCAGAGACAATTGACGCTTTAAAGGACAATATTCGTGAAGCCATTGGTGAAATACAGCTGCACACAATCAATAATGTGCTTAAAAATTGGACCGATCGTGTAGGCTACTGCATGGCCAGCCGAGGCAGCAATTTGAATGAAATTATTTTCCATTATTAACCGGAAGGATTGTACTTTCAAATAGAAAAATAAATTTGAGAAAATATTCAGTAGTTTTTTTTATAGCATTTTTAAAAAAAAAATTATTTGGCGGACCCTTTATACATATATACATTTTTCATTTTTTTAAATACTTCTCCCGGGAAAGGCGAACCTATAACGCTCCAACAGCGCTCCGAGATGCTTGCAGATGTAAATGTTAGTTCTATACCGAAATTGCTACAAATTGTAGTCTTCTGGAAATATATCCCCAGGAAGCGAGTTCCAAAGTTTGCTTGTCCTGTAACAGAAGGAGTTTTGGAAAGATGATGTCCTCGCGGTTGTCAAGTGTACTGTATGCTCATGAGCATTAGCAGCCTGTCTTGTGGGGAGTCCAAAAGTTGTATTTCGAGGGATAATATCTACCATGGAAGTACCTATAGAACAAGCATAGGTCAGCGACTTGTCTTCTGTGCACCAACGGTTGTAGATTCGATGTGAGTGTAGGGTCTCCAATAAGTCGAACTGCTCGTCTCTGTATGCTGTCAAGTAGGTTAAGTGAATGTTTTGGGGCTCGGGCTGAGCACCATATATGGAAACAATATTCCAAGCCTGGTCTAACCTGTGCTTTGTAGAGAAGCAGAACTTGTTTGGGGCTAAAGTACCTCTTTGCTCTAAAAAGATAGCTCAACTCAGCGGACGTCGATCTAGCGATATAGGATATGTGATCCTGCCATGTGATTCCTGAATTGACTGTGACTCCTTGAAGATGAATTGAGTCCTTTGGAGGGCACCTTCTCGACATGGATGGATGCTAATGCTTTATTTTTATATAGCTAGTAAGTTTAGATAGTATTTTTAAAAATTTGAACTGGGTATTTATCTAAAATTCTGCAAAATTACTAAATCTGTAGAATTGTCTAAAATTTGCACTAAAAACAGGTCTATAGACTTGTCGCAGCAATTGTTTAATGTTTTTGAATGTTGCCGTGATATGTTCATACACAATGTTGATGTTAACGATAAAAAAACGAAAACGTATCTATATGGGCTCCAAAATACTATCATATATAGTTTGTCATAATGAAAATGGGATAAAACAAGTACTAACAAAAATTCCTACATTTCTTTCTGTCATAGAGAGTGGAAAAAAACTGGAGAACGATTTATTGGAATTTTTATGACGCGCAACCCACAGATACTAGTGCTAGATCCAAAACTGGCGCGCGACATCATGGTGACTAACTTCAAAAACTTTCGCATGAACGAATCATCCTTTTGGGTAAGACTAATGATAAGCCTCTGGTTGATAGCTATATGACTGACCAGTAAACTCTCCTAGGTAAATAGAAAAATGGAAGAAATCTCAGGAAGGAATCCTTTTCTCTCACTGCCCGAGCATTGGAAGGAGAAGCGATCTGACGTATCGGGTGGCATAAGTCCCAATAAGCTCAAGTTAGCCTATCCCATAGTACAACAAGCGTGCAACAAGATGGTAAATTTCATCAGGACGTCGCCCAACAACACAATTGACTGCAAGTCTGTAAGTAGTAGACGCATTTGCACGGAACACTTTTAAGGCAACAACCTATTTCACAGCTTTGCTACAAGTATACATTGGAAATCATAGCCGACTTCGTATGGGGCATTAGTTCGGATGCCTTCAATAGGGAGGTTACTACAAACCCCATGCTGATGATGTCCCAGAAAATGTTGAGCAATTCTTTTCTTGGTGTTGGATACTATTATATTTCCGGATTGGCACCATTCATCAATAAATTTAGACAAAATCGGTTTTTCCCAGAAGATACAGATAAATTCTTCTCACAAGTGCAGAAAGATGCAGTCGAACTGCGGTTACGGAATAAGAACGATCGTCCGGATTTTTTGAACTATTTGATCCAATTGCAAGAGAAAAAGAATCTAAGCCATTTGGATTTAGTGGGGCATAGTTTGACTGTGCTGTTGGATGGCTATGAGACATCGGGATCTGTTACCTATCATACTCTGTACTATGTAAGGATATGTGAAATAAGTCTGGGCGGCACTGACTTGTGACTATTTTTAGTTGGCCAGTAATCAGAGTGCGCAAAAGAAACTTCGAGAGGAAATCATGGAAAACTTGGACGCGGAAGGTGGAATAAGCTATGATGCCCTGGGTGATCTTCCTTATCTGGATCAGTGTATACATGGTAAGTACGACTTATGAAGAGTATAGTTGGGTTGCACAGGCAGCCATTTGTCTGTCAGAAATGGCAAATGTAACAAAATGAGCAGTCATACTTAAAAAAGCTGCAACATCTCCAAGTCAGTCCACAACAGTTTTCATTTAGGTATAACTGCACCACTATCCCATTCTATCCTATAGATATTTTTGAATTGCAGATATCACCAGACTCAGTACTTAATGCACTTTTTTTATACAACCAAATTAATTTCTTCCCCCAAAATAGAAACCATTCGGCTTATAACCCCCATAGCCGTGCTATCAAGGGTGTGTACGGATCAGACAAAATTGGAAAATGCCGACGGCAAAAGTGTTCAAATCGACCCAGGAATGATTTTGCACATTCCAGCATATGGACTCCACCATGATCCGGATACGTTCCCAAACCCAGAAGAATACATTCCGGAACGCTTTAACGAAGGCCGAGCAAAAACATTGCAGCAGGAAGGACGCTTCTTTCCTTTCGGAGAGGGACCTCGGATCTGTGTTGGTGAGTTAGCTCACATAAAACGAATTTTCTTTTCCAACTTCAAAGTGTGTTCTTCCAGGAATGAGGTTGGGCTTACTGGAGAGCAAAGCCGGCGTTTTCGAAATTATAAAGAACTTCCAGCTGAACACCGTCGAGGGACAAATTGCCGGAACTATTGATCCATCGGCGTTTATCATCGGCCTATCCGGTGATTTAATAGTTGAATTTGAACCGCTCAATAAATAAAATAGAAGAAAATTGGGACATGTTCTGATTATTCATTGTAACTGCGTGTAACGAATATATATTCCGCCCTTCAGGTTCAAAATGAAGCCCTTGGGTTCAACGGAATTATCAGCAACAGTTCTGGTGTCGTCGAGAGTTAGTTGGAAAGTTTTTACCACTTCAGCGACAGCGGCTTTCGCTTGGGCCAAACCGAACTTCATACCTGGAAAGGAAGCTTATGCAGAAAGTAGTTTGAAATATATAAGACGCTACCTAAACATATTCTTGGACCATCTCCAAATGGCATATAAACCCCAAGGTCCTTGTATTTCTTTGTTCCTCCGTTCTCTTCACTGAACCGCTCAGGGCGAAACTTTTCCGGTTCCGGAAAGAACTCTTCGTCGTGGTGGTATGAGTATATTGAAATTAACACTACGTCTCCTTTCTGCACTTGATGCTTTGATCCGTCGGTGTTGGTCAGCTCACAAGGTTCTGTGCAAAGTTTCGACATAAATGCCAGCGGCACAAAGATTCGTAAAGTCTCTAAGAGATGGTGTAGCCCGTAAAATATTTAATGTCACAAGTATCTCTGTGCAGATGCTCACCGTTGATAACCTGATCCATGTAGGGAAGCTTAATTAGATCGTCGAATGGAATGGAACCATCCTTGGCAGAGTTTTCTTTCAACTCTTTCCGCAGTCTGTCCTGGCACTCTGGATTTCGAGATAGCTTTTTGAAAAAAATAAAGTCAACGATACTTTCCAAGAATTTGCTTAAAACATACCAAGAGTAAGCAGTGACTGATGAGGCCCGCCGAAGTCTCGAAGCCATCGAAGAGGAAAGTCAAATTATGAGCAACGACATCTGTGGTAGAAAGATTCTTCTTCGCCTTCAACTGAATCATGTGCCCCAGGAAGTCCTGCCTCATCTCCGGATCTTTGCGCAGCTGGAATGACATTTCCGTCAGTTTGGTGAAGAATCTGTCTGTCACAGCTGGGAAAACTCGAACGCGGTGGAATCTCCTGATAAATGGGATAAAGCCCAGCATGAAGAAGTAGGTCACTGCGTGGAACGATTGTTGTATCATTTGATAGGCCATGTCTACAAAGGTACAGTTGCCCTTTTGGAAGGCGTTGGCTTCAATGCCCCAAACTACATCCGCTACCACCTCGCCAGTGAATTTCATCGCGACCTACGAGTATATTAGAAAGGTCACCAACGTACCTATAACTGCGGATTGTCAGCAGCAAACTTACATCCTTTGTCTCTATGGTGTCTAAAGACTCATTGGTGCTTTCTTTTATAAACTTGACAAGACGTTTGGCAGCTTGATTAATGACTGGAAACATCGCTTTGGTCTGCAATTAAAGTGGATTTATCGGAAATTGTGATCAATGCAAACTCACCCTGGAAACCGTAAGTCCTGGCACAATCTCGGCCCGCTTATTTTTCCAGGTATCACCTGTCATCACAAATGGATTTCCACCCGCAATCGGTTCAACGTCTTTGTTCATCTGCAAATTGTCCACTTTATAGATGCTACGATCTTTCTTGACAGATGTTGCCTTGAACTCACCCATTTGGAAGACTCGTTGTCCATAAAGCACTTGAACTTGTTCACCAGAACTTCCCTCGCCATTGCGGGGTCAATGATCATGATTTGTGGATTCCTAGTCATGAAGACTCCCACAAACTTGGCCTTATTCTTGAATTGCCTTGAAATAAATCGTGAATACAAGCCGCGAAGGAAGCTTAAACTCACCGGTAGATGTCGTCGAGATCGCACACGAAATTTCTCTTCCCTGTGATAGTACAGGGAAATGTTCCAAATAGTGGCAACGGCTTGGGACCGGGTATTCCGCGATTCTTCCAGTAATTGAAGCGTGACGTCATGTAGAGATAGAAAGCAGCGATGAGCACCGCAAATAGCGCTACAGGGTATACCAATATGTGCAACATTTTCCAGGCGTTTGAATTTGCGAAGAGCTCGTACGCTACTGGCGGTTAACATAACATGGTGTTTATGTTTACAACTTATTTAATTGGAAACCTGAGGTTTCTTAAGATGATAATAAGTTAATTTGCAGCCCAGCTCTTTGTGCTCACGTTCTATGGCTTATCGAAGATTAATTGCTTGACTTACTTGAATTGAAAAGCAATATCAAGCGAATACGAAAACCGTTGTGATAGCCTTTTGCTTATCAGTCGGACAGTCAAGGTAGGTGAAACTTCCACCAATTGGAAACAGAAGAAAGATTTGCATTGACACATATCTATTATCCGTGCGTTAACCCTTAAACGTTAAATATAATAATGAGGGACATTTGTTCGAAATAAATCATGTAGCTATTACTTCAGCATAAGGACTGTAATTATGCGTTTTTTACTATTCTCGAGATCAGGCACTTCTACAAGAGTGTAGCGGGCAAATAATACAAGTGGGAAATTTCGTGATTATCCTGTTTCCGTAACTCAGAACTACAAGTGTAATTATTCTCGCATTTTACAAAAGAACATTATTATCTCTAGACCTAAGCCAAGGGTTCCCAAACTGTACGTCGCAACGCTCTGGGGCGTCTTTACGAATACCAAGAGCAAAGTCGAAGCGAAATTCAATAGTTACTTTGCGGTGGAAGATTAAGCGCTTTTGTGTTTGCCCCATTGCAACTCAAACTTGGTTCGCGGATCGTATATTTGCCTGGCACTCAAAATTATATAAGGGTTTTTCAATTGGTACGGGATTCGTCGGGAGCATTGCTCCATTTCATTAGAGTGTACAGTAGAACCCGAGGCAATCAATTCATCGCCGTGCAAGAAATCGGCTTTTCGCAAATTCCAAACTTGGCGAATTTTGCATCGGGACTTGGGCTTACGCCTGTACTAGATTCAACTAATCTAGAAGCTCAAAGTCATTGAGCATAGACAAAGCCGTTTGTTCGCTGACTTGGCTTGGGAGCGTTTGGAAGAGGACCAACATTTTGGCCGAAAAATCATCTTCAATGAGCAAAATTAGCATAAATATGAGCCAACGATATTTCAACGGCGACCTATCCTTATTGAAAAACAATTTAGTGAATCTTAAGTAAGATCAGCTTCTTTTAACATATCTGTGCTTTTAGAAGGGCGTCGCTATAATATTTCAACCTCACTAGGGAGTCGCAGTATGAAAAAGATTGCCGGAACCACCCTGACCTAAGCAATACAATTCCTGTGCATGGGCATGGGCAAAGCCGAGCGGGTACAGCTGCTAGTTTTTGTATATTTATGATCCCTATTTAGGGAAATTTATATAGCTGCTTGTAATAATAGAGGTGTTAAAAAGTAACAAATTTTAAAAACAACTTTTTTTTAAGAAAGATTCAGTTTTTTTTATTTTTTTACTGAATCAATATTATCAATTTTGATGAATAATCGTTCGCAAATTTTTTAAGTCATCGGAAAATGCAGCAAACCATTTTTGAAGTTAGCTTTCACATCTAACAACGAAATTCGTTCACTCGCCCAACTACCTACAACAAAACCTGGGAGAAGAGCTTGAAACGATGGTAGAACGTCTTCGTTGACTATGATTAGATACTCTAAAATAGGCTTCAGTAGAAGAGGTTTCTGGATTGGATTGTTTGTTTCAACGAAGTTGGGATGCGGATTAAAAAGCCTCTATGAAATATCTTCGGCATTTTTTTGATGTTCTTAAGAGAATTCAGAACTTCTTCTGAGAGGTTGATTTCCAGAAATCTAAGGATACGTTCCGTAAGAAATTCCGTTTGGATACCTACTGTATACCTACCTACCTAATAGATATTCTCCTTATTTTTATAGATTAGAATTTATATTAGAAAGTTTTAGCTTTTTGTTTCGACTTTCGGGAGGGGCTTTAGCCCCTCAACCCCCCATGACTACGTGCCTGGTGGAAACTTTATTATGGTCTGAAAGAACAGTGGCCGACATTTAAATGAATCACCATTTACTTCTTTTGGGGCATTGAGAGTTAAGTGTTCATTGTTGCGCAATTAGAATTCATATTGCTGACGATGCAATGACGTGGAAGCCAGCCTATCATTCTTACTAAAGTTAAATTTGTATTGATACTGTTAATGAGGGGACAAATCGAAATATGTACATAATAATGTTGTTATCGAGAAAGAACTCTCAATATCGGCTACTCTGGCAAAACGTCACAATGGACAGATATAACTTCCAAGTAGTTAAAGACTTGTCTAATAAGACTTTGTATAATACTTACAACTGCAGTTTTTCTAAAATTCTGCCAAAAACAAAAAAACGCCTCGCATGTACTGTACGTCAACCCTTTATTTTGCAGAACAATATTTAAGCTCTTGTCAAAACTAAATACCCCATCCATGTTTTGCTTTTTATTTCTTTTGACATCGGAAAATGCAAAAAAATAGCAATTTTTATATTCTTGGTGTTGAAGAATACGTTTGTTGATTTTGCTAATGAATTTGATTAATTATTGATCTACTTTGATACATTTGTAAACATTTGTAAACATACCCTATGGTTCTTTAGCGCTTCGATGTTGCTTTTGCCAAATAATTTTGTTGCATTTTTTTGATACCTAACCGCTAACGCACGTTATATTTGCCATGTAATTAGCCAACATAAACCCGTACGCCAATATGCAGCGATGACTGGAAAATTAAGAATATGACCGAAAAAGGAGAAGGTGATAACGCGAAACGGTTCAAGTTGGCAAAGAGGCATCGCGCTGTTACGCAGATTAGAATCGATCTCTTTCGTCTAGCAACCACCAACGAAGCAACATCTCCGCTCCCAAAGAACCATTGGGTAGATAATTAGTTTGATTTGCAAAGGAAATAAAGTCAATTGAATTTTTTATAACGTTTTGGGAATCGCTGCGTTTTCATTTTTTACACTTTTTCAATTGCAAAACACTTGGCTTGTAAAAAGCACGGCAATATTTTTTCAACAAGTTCGTCAAGTTCTTATAGATTAAGAATGTTCAATGTTAAAAAAGATTAGTAGGTTTACTTTGGCAAGTTCTTCGTTTATAACCTCATGATACAATATGTAAGAATTTGAAAACTTGACCAGTGAACCTAAAAATTTTTTTTAACATTGAACCTTCTTAAACTAAGAACTCGGCGTACATTTAGATCTCATTACATTTCGTGGCTGACTAGTTACACACTTATTTTTGTTTTCTACATAAAAGAACTTGGCTGCTTTTTTACATTTCTGTTTTTGGTGTGATTCATTTTAATGCGTTCCCTTGCTTATGATGAACACCTGTACAGAGAGTCTACAAGTCGATATTTCGTACATTTGTAAAGTTTTTTTTTTAATCTGCACTTGTGAAACTGTCAACTTGGGAAGGTATTACGTCGCGAGGAGGTTGATTTCCCAAATAAAATAGAGATCAATTAGGATAGAAAAATTATTCGGTTTAGGTTTTGACTTTAAAGATTTCCTCAGAATGGCGATGGGCCAGCTTTTGCCATGAACTGTGTTAACCTAACTCCTACCTAACCAAACCTATGAGCTTAATAGATGTAATGTATGTTATCCAGCTTATCAACAAGCTAAATCCAATCGATGAAAAACAAAATGTGTACTACTGAGTCGCAATAAGCTTTCTCGTACATTGCGAGTTTGGCTAATTACATATCTTATTTACCTACTCGGAGGGCTATATATTTCGGGGTTAACCGAGGCCTCAACTAGCAAGCCTCTACAATTACCCAGGTCGGTTAAGGTCTCCTTCTATTTGTGCGCGGTCTTTGAGGCGAGGTATTTCTCTACTGCGTTGTCCATCCGTGGGATAAGACTGGAAGAATCTACCAGCTAAAATAAATAAATAAATAGGTGGCGCAACAGGCGGGTGACACCCAAGGCCTAGCTTCTCGCAACCATTCGTTTTGTGTGAGTTTCTATTTTTGGGACGAATGGAAGGGACCTACAATTTTATGCCGAGTCCGAACGGCTCAATTGAGAAGCTTTTTCATGACAGGCATACTCTCGGATGTTTGTCAGACGTTCGCGAGAGGTGGCGCAGTAGAAAAAACTTTAAGATGTAATTTGGGTTTTTCCGGGGATCGAACCTGGGATCCCTCGCACAGTAGTCCAACACACTAACCACTGCGCTACTGCGCCCACCAGCTGGAGCACTTAAATTCATCCGATCAACATACCCTAGCCATCTTAGACTTAGACGGCTGATGCTGAGATTCCAACACTTGCATTGATCTGGCCAAAATTTGGAAATGCGTTGTTGCATGCTCTCTACACTTGGTCACTAGTTGCCCTAAAATGGTCGGCTTTGTTGGCCTTTAGATTGGATATTGCTATCCTTACTTCGTTTTGATTAGGTGGATGAACGTTTTGTCTATCGTCGTCGAAAGGTAGTTCTGCCAAATAGTGGACTTCAGGTCTTCGTCGTCTTGTCATTATAGAGTCTGCAGAAATATCTTTTGTCTGTCACACGTGGCAGAAGTAAGCCTCATAACTCATAAGCACAACTAAAAAAAAACTTACTAAAATTTGTACCTGCTCACAAATTCTTATTACACGTCAAACAATACTGAGTAAAAAAATGGTTTCAGCTGCCATATTACCTATAGTATCTAAGCTATCTGTGTGTGACAAATTTTTAAGAAAACTTCCAAAAATCGTAGTCCATTAAGGCTTCACCTGTCATCATCCGTTTTCTCTACAAAGACTAGTTGTAAAATGATTAAAGACCTCAACTCCAAATAGGTAAGACTTTATGACAACGTCAGGTATCTGTCATCTTATCCTGCCTGTTAATGACACCCCGTCTATTCGGTCTAATGAATTTATTCGCCAACCGTCCGTACTCTTTCTGAGGGGATCATAATAGTCTTCTGGCTGGTCATTTTTAAAGATAGAAGCACATGATTAAAGGAATCAGTTCAAGGTTGGTTAACAAGCGAAGTCTAAACTAAACCATCTACACAGCGGTAGTCAATAAAAACAGATTTGACCATATTCTTAATTCAATTTAGTTTATTTTACTCAACTCCTTAAATCGAAGGTATATTCCACCCTTGAGATTCAAAATAAAACCCTTTGGCTCCAAGGAGTTATCCGTAACAGTTCTCGTCTCATCGACGGTCACATGGAAGTTTTTGATCACTTCAGCCACAGCCGATTTTGCTTGGGCCGAACCGAATTTCATTCCTAAAAATGTAAGTCGTAAACACTGATTTCGAATATAAATACAAACGAAATAAATTACCAAAACACATTCTTGGACCATCGCCAAAGGGAAGATAGACCCCAAGATCTTTGTACTTCTTCGTTCCTCCATTTTCTTCACTAAACCGCTCTGGAATGAATTTCTCCGGCTCTGGGTAGTACTCTTCATCGTGATGGTGTGAATAAATGGCCAACAAAACGATGTCCTCCTTCTGAACTTGAAGCTTGGATCCGTCAGTGTTGGTTAGCTCACATGGCTCTGTACAAATTTTCGCCATATAGGGCATCGGTATGAATATTCTAAGGGTTTCTAACAAAGAAAATGTTTATAGGTTGTGTACTGCAGGAAATTCTCAATAGTCTCACCATTTATGACCTGATCCAGGTAGGGAAGCTTAAGGATGTCTTCGAACGAGCACTCGGAGTTTGCCATCAACTCCGTTCGCAGTTTGTTTTGAACATCTGGATTCCTAGATAACTACAAAAAGTATTAAGCGGGCTTAAAACGAAATATTTGTATATTATATTGTATTTATCTCATATACCAGAAGTAAACAGTGACTTATGAGGCCGGCTGTATTCTCGAAGCCAGCGAACAAAAACGTCAAATTATGGGCCACCACATCTGTGTCGGAGAGATTCTTCTTCTCCTTCAGTTGAAGTAGATGTCCGAGAAAGTCAAGCCTATCCTCTCGTTCTCTGTGCAGCTGAATGGACATCTCTGTCAGCTTGCTGAAGAATTTGTCAGTGATTTTCGGGAAAAATCGAACTCTATAGAGTCGTCTGGCAAATGGAAAGATCCCGAAAAGGAAGTAGTACGCGAACGCATTGAAACTTTGATGAATCATTTTCTTTGCCATATCGACAAAGGTACAGTCGACCTTCTGAAAGGCGTTCGCCTCAATGCCCCAAATTATGTCGGCCACAACCTCACCAGTGCATTTCAGGGAAAGCTTTATCAAAAATGATCTCATAACATTGATCTCAATGGACGTTCAAGCATTAACTCACATTCTTAGTCTCTATTCCTGCGGCTGCATCTTCTGGGTTGTTTTTCAAGTACTGGACAACCATCTTGGCGGCCTGTTCAACTACTGGATACATTGCCTTTGTCTAACGATTCAAAATAGACATACAGATCTTATGTACTTTGTATCTGCTATATACTCACTCTGGACATTGTCAGCCCGGAAACAATCTCCGACCGCTTGTTCTTCCAGTCGCTGCCTCTTAGGAAAAATGGATTAGAACCCGAAATCGGTTCATGCTCTTTGTTCATCTGAAAGCGAATTCATTAAAATAACAGATGACGTAAGAATGCCAGCCCTTGAACTCACCCACTTCGAAGACTCGTTGTCCATGAAGCACTTAAACTTGTTTACTAGGATGTCCCTTGTCATTTCGGGATCGATAACCATGATCTGAGGGTTTCTCGTCGCGAAAACTCCCACAAATTTCGCTTTGTTCTTGAACTGCCTACAAAAGATACCGTAATAAAAGATAAAAGGCACAAAAATCACTTCACACACTCACTTGTAGATGTCATCCTGGTCGCATACGAAATTCCTCTTCCCAGTGATGGTACTGGGAAATGTTCCAAATAGTGGCAGTGGCTTCGGACCTGGAACTCCCCGCTTCTTCCAGTAATTAAAATGAATTGTCAGGTAGATATAGATGACAGCGACAAGCACCGTAAACAAAGCCAATGGAAAAATAAATAAATGCAGCATTTTTTGTATGCATTCGACGATCAGAAGTGCTCAGAAGATACTGCTGTTGAGGCAAAAAAGCAGCAGCAACGATGCGATTTGTTTTGTATTAAGTTGGACGGTCGGTGAATTTTTATTTTTAGTTGATAAGTACGCATTTGCTGAACTGGGACAATGCAAATTTTGCTTTGTGTCGCTTATCGACGAATGATTCACTGTGTGTTCCTCC
The DNA here is from genome assembly GCA_949372485.1 of Cheilosia soror. NCBI lineage: Eukaryota > Metazoa > Arthropoda > Insecta > Diptera > Syrphidae > Cheilosia > Cheilosia soror. The sequence goes on from OX443563.1 coordinate 101,576,162, forward strand.
AGTGTAATATACTCATACAAGTTTGACGCGAGAAAATTTGAATTTAATTCCGATTTTGTGGTATCTCTCACGTATTTATCTTGCGCCATAGCTGGTACTTGACTGATTAAACAACTGGCTCGTATCGGATGGAACCACTGCCAATAAAAAAAGGCAAATGAGGATGAGCAATAATAATCCAGGTGTAATAAACGCCAAAATTTGCACAAAATAATAATTTTTTGCAAATAAACGCAGACAAGTCGCAATTTTCAGCTATAAAAGACGATCTTGTTTTCGCTGACACGAGTCGCGTTGTTTTTTATTTTATTCTTAGAGAAATGCATAATCAAAATGCCAGAGATAACGAGACTGCAATCGTCTACGGTAACATTCCAGCTGTATAACTAGTTGCCCTCGCATGTCGACTTCGACTTTCAGTTTGAACTGATTGCGAATTTTGTGGATTCAAATTGTTTACCCATCGCTGTGACGTGCATATCTGTTTGTATCTACCATTAGCAGATACATACAAACTGATGTATGAGCTATTTTTTGGCAAGTTCAATAACACCTTGTATTGTAGGCGTTGAAGGTGCCCGCTGTTTGTATTATCTCATTTTTGAAGGGTTTATTGTGAGTGTGACAGTTTCTATACCTGATCAGATCAAGTTTGATTGACATTGACTTATGACCGACTATCTCCAATCATATTTCTAAAAATGTTTTCTTTGTCCATTGAATACTGAAATGTAAAAATAAGTTTGTTTACCTCAATACTCTCTCTGGGGTGGGCGTTACTCATCTTCTTCGAGTCCGAATGTATACTCCGAATTTTACTCATAATAATCAGAGAAAGCATTGTATTTTGTATTGGTGAGGTGTTGTGATTGTATAATGAACATGTGGGCATTTTTGTAAACAAATCGCCTCAACAATTATTTGTGGTTCCCGTCTTCCGAATCTCAATAGTAAAAGCGGAGTTTTTTTTTGGGTGGTCATCATTGAACAATTGATAAAAGACCTATGATGATGACATAGAATTCGGAAAAGTAGTATACTTTTATCTATACCTACCTACATAAGGGATTTTTAACCGAAAATGTATTGAAAGAAAATTTTCAAACTACAAGGCTTATCAGCGACGCCCACTTTGTAAAGAAGTGTATCGTTACGCCCAAGGCCTATATTTGAATTACTCAGTAGTTTTTACTTTATGTATGTATATTCATCGAGGGAACAAAAACGTGAAGTGAGAAGGAACTAAGTATGCCTAAGCTAATTAACATGTATTATCTCTTCTCTATATATATAAAACAAAGTGAAAAAAAAACTGTTTCCCTCTGTCGCCCGTAATTTTCAACCGATCTTGTTGATTTTTTTTTAAATGTCGATAATTATACGGTAATTGTATTATAGGCTAAACAAATTCAAAATCGGACAAAGGGGCGTGGCACCTCCCATACAGAAAAAAACATTCAAAATCGTATATCTCGAAAGCCACAGAATCGATTGAGCTCAAACTTACAAATCTACGATGTTTGGTCAAAAAGACATAAGTCCATTTTTTGTGAAATTGAGTTGAGTATGCAGAATTATTCAGAAAAAAATCTATTTTCGTTTGGTATTAACAGCATAAGTTTCAGCAAACCGAATCCAGAGTTATTGAGTGGTCCTAAAAACACATTAAAAGTATTTTAAACATTGTGTTTGGTCAAAATGACATTACTCCACATGTGTTGTTTTGACCCAGTAGTGGCTTTAAATTTTTCAAATAATTGTGTTTGATCAAAATGACATTACTCCACATGTGCTGTTTTGGCCGAACAGACATTTGAAATTTTTTAAATAATAACGTGGTCAAAACAACATATAACTCAACTGTTACTTCGTTCTCACACGTTTATCGTATACAATTATTTCGCTTTTTTGTATTAATATTGTTGTTTTAACATAGTAGATAATCGTGGCAATTATTGTGCATATTATTTCGCAGTATTTGGGGAAACCCATACATTATCAATTTTTCTTTTGATTTAGTTGTTAAGTTTAAGTAAATGCGTTCGGTTTTTAACAATTTTGTTATTAAATTTATTTCCAATCTGAAACTTACCTCAATCGGTTGGAAAAAAATCAAATTACCGTTTGGTCAAAACAACATATCTCCACTAAAACAACTTTTTGTTATAATTTTTCAAATTTTAGTAATTGATTATTGTACATCTACTAATTTATATTATTATTGCACTAGAATATTACTTTAATACATAAAACTGGATTTAGAATAAATTGTTAAACTTTAAAACGCGTTTATCTCAAAACTTGTATTTTGGACTTGTGTCGTTTTGATCATACTCCATAGAAATAATCTTTGGTATTGGCCGTGGAGTGCCCCTGTGAAGATTGGTCAAAGTTGGATAAAGGGGCGTGGCACCTCCAATAAAAAAATTATAACATTGTCGCCCGAAAATAAATAAAATAAAATAAAAACTTAAAAAAAATTAAAAAAGCAACAAAAGGCCTGGCGAAGCTGGCGGGGGTTCAGCTGGTGTATCTAATCATATTCGTAGATGTAGATAGAGACAGCAGCGAGTTTTCGATTACTAAAATATAAAAATATAAATATAAAAATCAAATTTATTTAAATCAATGATAAACAATATCTATTGTACCTACCTACCTAATACTATGTGGTACACAACATTTTTGGTTTTTCCAGGATTGCCTAGATCAGGGGTTCTAATAAAACTTGCGACGCCCTTAGGATAGCGCCACGACGCCCTATTCTTGTCTATCAGGAAAATGCACATCAATGTTACAAATTTTCTAAACTTAAGCTCCCATGACTGCCGAAGAAAAGTGCCCTTTATCTATTTTTTAACAATCTTCACAGGAACACAATGAATTCGATGCTTTTTGAAATATTAGATTGTTAATGTTTTTCATATGGGCGATGCCACGCCCCTTGTCCAATTTTGACCAATCTTCACAGGAATATCTACTCCTGGGCCAATACCTAAGATTATCTGTAAGTTTGATCTCAATCGATTCGCTGCTTTTCGAGACATAAGATTTTGAATGTATTTTTTGTATGAGGTGTGCCACGCCCCAATAACTCAAGAACCAATACACCTACAAAGGCCGAAAACTATGTCGGCAAACACAATACAACTTATTTTTATATATAACAAATTTAATTTAAAATCACAAAACATGTTAGGTAACTGATCTTTGCAGCGTTAGCAACAATTTTGAACAAATATTAGTGCATACTTTTAGGACGACATGTATTCCAAAATCCGTAATATTTGTATAGTCTCACGCATTGTCTTTTTTACAATTAAGTGTTTTCGTTATATTTTTCATGCTTACATGAGGAATTATAAAATATTGAGTGACACGGTAAGAGACTCTGAGACTTTGTCCAAATTTGAGAAAATTCTTAAAGCTAACGGAAATTTCGAAACCAATTTTGTGTGCAAACACAAAAAAAAAACTAAGAAACGTAGCCAACAATTGTCCATATCTACGTTACCCAATGACAGCCGACGACAGATTGGTTTAGTACCACTTGAATAGGCCTGAATGTCCACCGATTTTTAGAAATTGAATTTGATCACTCCAGCGACATATTGATTACCTATCCAGTCCGGTTCTTTATTGTGGAAGAGCCCCATATACAATGTCGAAATACCCGTACATTGCTCCTTGATATGTTTCATTAAATATTAGAAACCAAAAAACCAAATTCGAAGCTGGATGAATGTCGAGGACTGTCCTAAAGCTAACTTGATTTGCCGGAGAATCTACTACAAGGATGCGTGCTAAGCTAAGCATTCGAATAGACCGGAGACTAGAAGGACCAGTCCCGACTTTTTGATAGACCCAACACCGCATCAGGCAATGAGAAAAGTTATTCGGAGCCACGTCGAGCAAACTCTTCAGAGGTGGAATCTCCGGCGATATAAGTGTGTGGAAGTCAGATCGGCCCTAAATTGTTAAAAATCGAAATTGCTTTCTACTTTCTACATAGTTCTGAAAGAAATGAAATTCTGAAAGAAATGTCCTTAACAAAAGTGCAGTATACGTGCTTTTCAAAACATCCATCGTTCAGGTGATTAGATTTTGCTGCTAAAAGTCCGATCAATCAACATGCCGTAGAGTACAGTTAAAATAGGACTGACAATAGGAGGATACGGCCTATTTAGATATGATCTGTGTATACATAAGTGCGTCATCACCAGTGATCCCGCATGGAACTATACTACTGTATCAGTTCCTGATGTAGGTGAGTCCGATGCCATGGCTACTCATTTTGACACTTTTATAGATTTGCCCCGAAAATAATTCAACTTTCGACTTCATCTTTCAAAGGTGTGCACTGTTCATAGGTGCATATACCTATACAATTCCACACAAAAGTACACATTCGTTTAAACTTAGTTGTAGTTCAGAAATTTGCAAACATTGTTCGGGAACAAGTCAAACCCTAACCGAGTTTAAATTAATAATCAGAGTTGCCCCAAAAAACTTATAACTGCAGCACTAGCACACTAATGCACTGCAAATATCCATCAGAATCAGCTGCACCAGAGGATTGCGATTGCTCGGCATTTGTACTGCCGTCAAACAACAGGACATAGCACACAACTTGTACCTGGGTTTATGAATTTTTGTTTGGCCAACTCCGCTTCCATTCCATCCCTCTCAGACAGAACTATTCACATGTACCGAATACCGATACACATTTCTCGCCCCGAGAAACTTCTTGCAGTGAAAAGTGCAATGGAAAGTTTTGTTCATTTAAAGTTTAACCCGTTTTGTGCAATTGTCGTAAATACAAAGTGGAGCCAACTATATATATGTATACGAGGGCATGGCTTATTTGGAGAGTGCACATTCCGTAATTTGCAGCAGGCAGGTGAGATGGTATAGGTATACCTCCAAACCTCAGTGGAACGCCCATTCACGCTCCCACTTTTGACGAAAAGAGCACTTAAGGCTTAGTGGTCCCAGCTCCCAGTTCCCGGGGAACGGCACTTAACGGCTCGCCCGTCGCGTCGCTCCTCGAAACGCAATGAAATGAGCACTTTACTGGAGCAACACATTACGAGTGGCAGTGGCAGTGGCAGCGCATTTGGCGAGAAATTTACCTCTGATTGCATTAAGAAGTCCTTGCTGGCAAGAGAGCCTTCGAGTCTTCTATAGTCGTGTTTATTTAGCGTAATTTCATTCCTGGCCCGGCCCTCCTTCTCGGTGGCAATTGGGCAAACAACAAACTAACAAAATAGCAGCAACGTCAATAAACTTGGCGAAAAGAACTTAAGACGAAGAATCAAAGTTCTCTCTGCACTCTGAAGCGCAGTGCATCGTCTTTGCAATGGCGAACTTATGACAATCACGAAAGTGTGTTGCACAATATTCGACGGAAGTTTGGGTAGAGTGCACTCAAGTCTACCAGACGTCTGGAGTTAATTTGGAGCAGAGATTTTAGGAAATTTCTGGAATAGTTCCCCCAAGAGGAAGATACGTAGAAATTAATTCCGCTTCGCAATCAGGACAATTATGACTGTAGTAGAGGAGGAGTGGAGGAATGATCGTCGGGCAACTTTTTCTTCGAAAAATTCCTGACGAATAACTTAGCCTTGGATTGGATTATGGAATTTTGCTTTTATTAATTATTATTGCAAACAGAGTACCTAGTCGGTCTTGGCATATCCTGGGACCTGGGATGTAGGGATATGTATAAAATACGGAATATACTTTAGAACAGGGGTTCCCAATCTTTTTCATTTTCCCTAGAGAGGTTGAAATATTTTAGCGACGCCCTTCTAAAAACAGAGATATGTGAAGTTGACCTTACTAAAGATTCACTAAAGGGTTTTTCAATAAGGACTGGCAAACTTTGAAATATTTATGGCAATTTTACTTGTTCGCATTCATCTAAAAATGCGCCTCGTCGGTTCGGTAAAGATGATTTTTCGGCCAAATTGAGGTTCTCTTCCAAACGCTCCGATACTAAGTCAGCGAACAAAAGGCTTTGTCTATGTTCATTTACTTTGAGCTCCTGGATTAGTTGGATCTTGTATTGGCGTAACCCCCAGTCCCGATGCAAAATTCGCCAAGTTGGAATCTGCGAAAGGCCGATTTCTTATGCACGTCGAATTTACTGCCTCGAGTTCTCCTGTACACTCGCATGGACCACGGCAATGCTCCCGACGAATCTGGCTGGCAACGACACATACCAATTGAAAAACCCTTATTTAGTTTTAAGTGCCGGGCAACCCGACGCACAGTTAGGGAACACCTGATAAACTGCAACGAATATTGCCACCGAATGAGTCAAAGGTAAAAAGGACTCTGCAATGTACATCAACATATTGATCATTTTGCGCTTAGAATAGAAGTTAATTAAGTCGCAAATGCGACTGCCGCTCCGTGGACAAAACTTCGTTTATTTATATGCAAGCTCGAAGAAAGCAGCAAGGAAGCAACCAAACATACCATTAGCTGCAAATGTCGAAAGCATGCAAATGAAGCGCATCCACGTGGACACTAGGCCTAAAGATTCGTTTTCTGATAGACGGCGCTGAGCACCGTACTAATCCTAATTCCTAATCACTCGTATGACCTGATTTGAGATGAGTGTAGATAATGTGCTACAGCTATGTCACTATTCTCTGAAACCCGGACGAGTGTGACCCTGAAACGTTCGCCCAGACGGGGAAGCTCATTCCGTCGCTTCTTTCTCCTGATCCAGTGGTATCTATGAGGATAGCAAATGTTTTGTTTGTGCGTTAAGCCACGCCCTAGTTCAGTGCAGGCCTCTCGGATAGGCAGTGGCTAGTTCCGTTGGTAAAACGCCCTGCAAAATCCGACAAGCGGTATGATATTGATACCTACTTTTCGAGTAGAAATCTGCCGCCCAACCACATCTCTCCTTGGATCAGTCGAATCAGTCCTTCACTACTTCGTCAGACATTGCACTGCGAGCTCTGGTTAATGAAACCTACGTTGAAGCCTTTCTTGAAGTTTAATTTGCTTGTGATATACATCCGGTTGGAAACGTGACCATGTCATTTAGTAATGAGTCTAGGATTTTACTGTCGACGTACGGCCTTACAGTTCATCATCCAGCCAGACTTCTTGAGTTTTACAGCACTGCAGAATGCGGTATCCTTTGTGTGTAGCTGTAGATCGAGAGGCAAAAGATGCAGGAGCTGCTGTTCTTTACAGTCTAAGTATGTTCTTTTGATAGCCTAAATATGTTTCATCTCAGATGTGTAAGATCGGTTAGACCATGTTTGGTCGGTGAGGTACGTTTTCAACATATGGTACCTCAAGAATTCAGCAGTTTTATTCAGAAATTGTATATCAATGAGCAAAATGGATTGACAAAATGACTATTTTGAATAGAAAACCTTTTTTGTGGTTGGTTTTGGTTCGTGGACTAGTCGGAGCCGACAGAATAATCTTGAAGCTTCAATGCAAATATTCAGAGAATAATTGGAAAAGCGGTTTCCTAATCCTAAGTTATTTTTAGGATTAGGAAACCGCACAACGCTGATTATGATTAGGATTAGGATTAGGAAACCGCTCAACGCTGAGGCTTTTCCAATTATTCTCTGAATAACGCAAAATGGAAACAAAGCCATAAAAAAACACGCGTATCAAGAGACTTTACTATCGGATATGAGATTTCTAAAACGCCCGCAAATTATTGACACCGCACTATCAGCGAACATGATTTGGCCCAACCCATACATAGTTGCTATCTACCCAGTCATAACCCCTCATTGGAGACCCTTACAGCAGCAATAACGGTGATGTCGGGTTAGGAATATTAATTATAAATTTTCCATTTTTAATCAAGGTGGACTTTTATGGGGAAAAGTGGATTCATAGAGAACTCTCTTCATCTCCCCTTGCACCGATATGACTTCATTCAAACTTTGTTCTTTTGAACGATTAAATGGTGGGGGGGCATCATGCCACAAACCCCTTTCGCTACTCCGCAGGTCGTAGCGATTACGCTTCCTTTTTTTACGATTATGAACTTATGCGGCTTAAAAAGCCTCATACTCTATAATCCTTTTCCGCTGGTGTATATTTATGCAGTTAGAAGTGCGAGTCCTTCTCGCCGATGCTGCCTGCTTCTGCATGCAAGCGACTATTATGCAATTATTATAATGGCGATAGTTGAAACGACAGCTACTGCAGGGCACTGGTCTTTTGTGTCCTCGTTACGGTTATTTTGCGTTCGTGCATTCACGGGTCACAGGATATTTACACATTTTGCCCCCCCCCCCTCCCTTTGCCTGCTGTTGCGTTGAATGCGATTAGACTGACATGCGAAATGAATCTAAAATGGTTTTTATGAAGTAATTTACGCTGTGATTTATGAGCGGCCAGTTAGCGATATGCGGGCCGCCCGTTTGGACATTTGTTATAGACTAGCGTACGATGGGGGGAATTAATCGTAGCCTGTACATGTACTTAAACTAGACTGGGAATTATTTTCGCGCTAATAGAGAGAATAATTCAGCGAAAGAAAAAATGGAAAGGTCGCAGCTACGAGTCCAACTATTGGCTGTTTCTATTTAGATTTGGATTGCTCTATGGTAATTAGCATTCGCTAGTAAATTATAAAGAGTTGAATTGATTTTCATTATTGAAGTTTTATAATCAAACAAAATAGCTATTACAAATCCATTAAATTTAATTTGAAATTAATTTGCAGGTGACTTTTGAAAGCTTTGATCATTTTCCGCCTCTGGATGTTTTTTATAAATAACTGACCGAAAGATACTGCTTGTTCTTCTTGGCATTTTCACCTACGGTTACAGGTAGCAAATTCTTCCTCATCAGAACTCGACTAACAGCTACATTCATTCCTCAGTGGACGTACTTTGATTCTTCTTAGAGTAAACTTCGCATTGATTTTTCCTCGTTCGTGAAACTGGCTTAGATCTTGCTTATCCACACCTCGGGCCGTATACAGATGTCTTTTCACTATATAGATTGATCATAAGGTTTTATAACATAACAAGTTAATGAAGAGTATGGCAACTTGTTGTATGGCCTATAGTAGGTCTAGGTACTAGGCGTAGGAGCGACGAAGAAGACAAATTTAGACCATTAAGTACTAAAGATTCGTACTGATGCTGTTCAATACCTAAAGCAGTGGTTCCGAGCTTAGTCGGAACTATGGAGTTCCGAAAGAAAATAATTCAAGGTGGGCGCAGTAGCGCAGTGGTTAGTATTCTGGACCGTGCGATGGATCCCAGGTTCGATCCCCGGAAAAACAAATTACATCTTAAAGTTTTTTCTGCGCCACCTCTCGCGAACGTCTGACAAACATTCGAGAGTATGGCTGTCATGAAAAAGCTTCTCAATTCAGCCGTTCGGACTCGGCATAAAATTGTAGGTCCCTTCCATTCGTCCGAAAAATAGAAACTCACACAAACGAATTGTTGCGAGATTCTAGGCCTAGGGTGTCTACTCGGCTGTTGCGCCACATATTTATTTTTTTTTTTTTAGGTATTTGTCATAAAATTTTAGACAAGATGGAAAGGGGAGTACGAGGTGGAATGTCAGGGTCTCTAGCAAAGGAATATATTAAATAGGCCTGTCTAGTCTAGGGGTTTAATAGCTGTCTGATGGTTATTAGTAAAAATTGTGATAGATACTATTCGACGATTGCAGGTCCTTAATTTAGAATAGGGCTTTCTTTATCACCATGATGACTGCGCCGAAAAAACTTCACTACACTTGGTGAAATAAACTCATTACGCTATTTACGTATTTCCAACATTCCCAGCAGTTCTAGTCACCGAAATTATAATCCACAATCGTCAGGGCAGCGCAGGGTTCTTCTGTATCTACATTGGGAAACAGAAACAGTTCACGACGAACTAGTTCAAGATAGTGAACTAAGTGTATGAACTTAGTTCACTAGTTCATTTAGTTCACGGTTATTATTTTCAATTGGCCTTATCAATAATCATTTCTAACCTTCAAACTGCTATATTAAATTATATTTTGACGGTCACAATAGGTAATTTTATATGGAAATTTTCTTGACTTCGTATAAAATTTGTCTTAGACACTAAAAGTGATTATTAGTACCGCGCAATACTTTTCATCCAAACGGAATAAGCTAAAGCTAAGCACACACGATTTTCAGATCTGTCAATCCTATGACAATGACTGACAATAAGCTTAGCCATTGTCTTACAATACAAAATTGTCCGTTCACATTCTGTCAACGTTCACGTTGTCAGGTTGAAAATTGTGTGTTCACACGGTTGTCAGATATTTGAATATGAAAAATTGGTCTATCCACTGTCAGACATTGTCAGACAAATTAAAATGTATGGTCTTTGGTTTTTGCAGTACGGATAATGGAACAAAATATTGCACTTGCGACTATTTTAAATCTACGTGTTAGAAGACTGCGAGGATGATGAATTGACATAAAAACGACGTAGTGTTTGAACGAAGGAGTGCGGGTGGCCCGTTGTCAGGAGGAAGGATTCTACTATAAATTTAAAGCTGAGGAGACGGAACTTTATCACAGTTTTTTGCGAATGGACTCAACACAATTCGATGGAATTCTAGCTTTGGTGACTCCACACATCGAGATGCCAGTCGTCAAAGCGATAGTAGTGCACGAGATCGTCTTTTATTTGCTTCACGTAACTCTACCACCATCGTTTATTTTGCACAAAGTTTGAGAAATTTCGTTGCCCACAAACAGTAGTTGAAAAAAGGACTAGACGTCATCGTTATTGTCATAAATGACACTTGACAAATAACAATGAGTTATTATGTAATTTAAATCGTAAAAAAAATCTGAATTCAATTATTGCTCGCTTTAAAATTCCTGTAAAAAGCTTAAAATTGTCTGCAAAATAAACAAATCAGTGACGATACATAATTTAATTAGCTATCGTGCAAACGCTATCGTCTGGACGATAGTGCTCTATCGATTATTGAGCTACAAGAAGAAAATGTTGGATCGTAGAAACGATGTCGTGAAGACGATAGCAATTTTCAATGTTAGGTACGTGATGCAAGGTTATCGTCGAAACGGTATCGTCATGCGATTATTGATTTACGGAATGAGTGCCCAAGAAATCGATACGGTTTCATTGGCAGCTTGGCCCAACTTTGATTCTCTATATGTGGCTTTTGAATGTGAATCGCGTCGGCGCGACCCCTTACCACAGGGCTTCTTTGGGTACTTTCTACTCTGCATCCAACAACCCCATGAACTAAATTGAACTAAAATGAGCGAACTAGTTCAGTAGCGTGATTTAAACTAAATTGATCGATCACTCAAATACACTAAATTGCCCAACTCTAGTTTGCAGTAGTACCAAAAACTACGAAAGAAATCAAAAACTTGAAATATCTATCACCTTTGATAATAAGTTGGCTTTAACTTCCAAATGTCTCGTTAAGACTAAAAAACAATTCGTCAAAAATATTACATTTGTGAAAAAGCCGCTAACCTTTTACTGTAAACGTGAATTACATGGTTCAAAAAATACTATAATAGTTGAGTGACTTCTTCTCCTTTTTTCTTTTTTTTTTTAATATTTATGTAGGTATCCAAAAAGTAGGCAACGAATAAGTTTAAATATAGTTTTAAAACATATTCAAATTTAAACTGTTGCTTATCTCCGGGCGTTGCACCGTATTATTGAAGTGAACAAAGCATTTTGGAAAAGAGACACCACCACCACCTTCGACATTCCACCTCTTTAAGGCTGCAGTTATAGCTATCAGTAAAATGCATCCGTAAAAAAATTGTTTCACTTTTTTGGAGCACTTTAAATTAATTGTTGAACTCAATCTTTGTCTTAAAATGTTGGTTTTGAATTATAAAACTAATTCGTAAAAAAAAATTAAGCAATTGACCTTTAAATTTTCTAAAAAAAAGAATTTCTTTATTTTTCAGTACGAAAAACTTTTTCTGTTCAACTTCTCAACCAGTTTCACGAAGTATTCCACTGAATTCCTATGATGTGCTATGGTTAAATGTTTCAGTTTTGTTCTGTTTCGTGTTTTTACGGATGCATTTTATTGATAGCTATAACTGCAGCCTAAAGTATTCATGCGTTTGGAGGTCAGAAATAAAAAAAAAGTACACAGTATTCGGTGTTTTCTATCAGAAAGTTACGTAATAAGAGAAGGTATCGTGGACGATTGATAGGTCATTCTGGGTCACTGAAATGACACCTATTTTCTGCTAATGATATTGACAGTGACCCTTAAGAAAATCGCGTTCAGGATTATACATTAATTGATCTAGGGGCTTATAGCTGCTCTACCTTGCTGGAGCCTCCAGATGTTACACCAATAGAAGTATGTAAATACATAGCTCTTTCCAAATTTATTTTTATGAGTTGCGAATAAATCCGGTGTGAGTATATGAATGGGGACACCTTTTATGACAGATTCACGAATGATGCTCGCACATAGAATGGAGTTCAGTTTGCAGGATGGTGGAAGTTGTTGTCATTGACTTAGAAGCTTTGAAATCCCCGCTCCTGCTCCGGTGTAGGACCTAAATAGGGCACTCGTCGTGGTTTGATATACGTACAGGTATAGCCAATGCGACCTGAGAGGTTCTAAGTCGCACTTCTTAGCTTTCATCTTTCTAGTATCTTCTCATTGCTGCCTTTTTATGTCAAAGGGAACTAATTCTCTATTTTGGTAAATATATGCCGCACATATGTACATTGTACATATAGAAAAGGGAAACAGAATTCGACACCAATTCTTCTTAAAGCGTTTGCAATAGTGAGAGCCCAAGCCAATCAGTATGCTATGTTGGTAGAAATAGCGCACGTGATGTTAGGAATAGCTTCTCCTGTCTGTAACTTGTCGGACAACACTCTGCACACAGTCGTACATGTCTGGATGGCACTTTAAAAGGCCGACTTGAGCATACGCCCCAATCTGAAACAAAGTTGCTCAACAATCCGCGAAAGGCAAAAAGGCCTCTTTTAAACAACATCTAAACCCGCACTGCTACTTCAAACAAACCCTTCAATCCTGTTCCGACATACGCCGACTGCAGCTATTTCATTGAAAAAAAAACCGAACAAAACTGAAAACCCTTCCACTTGATCCATTAACAAATTGTATACCACTTCATCCCTTGTAACGAACGACGCCATCCATTTTTTTTTTGCACAAAGTAATCCACTACAAAGTGATTTTCGTCCGCAGAACAGCGCAGCATTCAGTCGCATAATGATGAGGAGAGGATGTTCGTGTCCGTTGTCCGGATCCGTTCCTATTTCAGGTCCTGCATCAAAGGTGCGCGCCAACAGACACACATCGGAGAAATTAGACCTCGATGGGTAAGAATAAAATTAAACTCTGTTCGGTGGAGGTATAGTAGAACCCCACCCATCCCAGGGAAGTATGTACACGCACGCAACCTGGGGAGACCAGGTATTCCAATTATTGGATGTTAACATAGCGTTTCGCGTTCAAAGAGCTCTCCTCGCCACAAAGTGTGTGTTCGTATGCACTCTGCTCGTTACACTCTCTAACTCAGTGTCGGGCAATGGCAACGCATCCTCCTCTGCTACACCGCATTCGTACACAGGCATCCAGCCAGATGGAATTAACTATCCCGGAGCGAAGAAGTACAAACCAAGGGCCGACCGGCAGAAACAAAAAAAAAAAAATTAACATATAAACCGAGAGGATATTTGCACAACGCAGGATCTCGATGGTTGACTGGGTGGTGGCTGGATCTGCTTTGTAACATACAACAGCAGAGGCATCACACACCTCAAGCTCTAGATACCGGCGCGCGGTCGACTCTTTGTGTGTGTGGCACAAACCAGTACAAACACTCAAACGCCCAAACAAAATAAAGGATGCTGAATGCAAATAGCCCTCTGTTGGCATGGCAAATATTCCCGTTGATGTTTAATTTTAATATTTATCCTGTTTTTCAGTTATGACCAGGACTCTCCGTCTCCGTCTCCATACCATAGTCATTGTGGTCGGGGTCGGGAAACTCACACAGGTACAAGGGACCAGCACCAGACCACTCTGCTGGAAGAAGGGTCCTGTTCTGCTGTCGTACAAGAGGTACAGTGCATAATAATCAACCCCCATTGACGGCGAGGCGAGGAAATTAAATTTGTCATCAACAGTGGACATGGAGTGTCTCTGTCTATTTGAGGACTGCAAACAGAAGTGCAAAGTGGTGTGTAGCAACAATGCCAGGACATAGCTGGTTAGTGGGTCTGGGTCTAGGTAGTGTGTTGATCAAGATGGGGGTGATATGGTCGATGTCGGCCGTCGTAGTCGGTTTGCAATTGTACAACGGTACAAATGAGGGTTGCACGCAATCGTAAAAGTAAACATTGAACTGCACAAGATGCACAAGGCGCTCCGGGGCTATACATGGTCATGCTATGGCGTGGCGATGGCTTGGGTGCCGGAAAACATCCATTGCTTTCGTGGAAAAGAATTTAATCCCTGAAAAAGGATTAGACATGGGTCTTGTGCTGTTTGTGTGTGTGTAGTCCTGTGGTTGCGGGATTATGTGGAATTATTCATTGTTTCCATTCGATTGCTGAATTCTTGCTTTTGGGTATGGTGTGTCGATCGATACAGCCGTCCGTGCGGAGGGCAACGGATAGAGGATTTCCTTCCGTCGAATATGGCGCATATCCGATAAAATTTAATCATTTAAATACGAATTTGCTTGCGGAGCTTCGATGTCGAAATGAGGCTATTTAAAGTCCATATGTGAAATTGGTTTATAAAATGGAGAGCCTCGTGCGGTGCGACCAATACGAGTAGAGCAATGCGAAACGGTAAAGATTAAACGGTTCGTATCCGGAAGATTATTACTTTTAAGAACGGATGATGGTTGATTTCCTTGGCGAAAGCATTTAATCGTCATGGGAATGGTAATGCTAGCTCCAGGCTGTCTGGAAGTATATTCTGAATATCCTTATAGGCTTGAATAGTAGTTAGGGTTGATGTGTACATTGTTTATGTGGATATGGAAACGAGTTGTGCTTGTGCGCCCAATGTGATTGTGTCGAAAGGCTTAGTCAAAGTTGTTTTATTCCCTTTTATTAGTACAGGAGGAGGATATAGATACATTATCTACTTCATGAGATAGACATGTCGAATTTTAAAACTCAATTTCATAATGTACCCAGACCTACCGGTGTCCTCGATGCTTTTCGCTGAGTTTGAAGTCAATACTTGTATTGGACCCTCGCTTTTGGTCCTGGCTGAAAAATGATGGGTTTGGGATCCCAGAATTTGTGTCAACCATTGCGTAGGTATATGCATCTTTTCCTCTACATGGAACACCCACAACGAATTTCTTTCTTTCCGAACGCCATTGTCTTTTTGTAACAACAATTTCTTAAGATCTCTTCACTTCCATTTTACATATTAAATTTTTCATCTCCTGCCATTCGTCTTGCGTTGAGTGCCTTTTGCGCGCCCATTTTATCCAATAAGAAACTTTGTATCCCGAACATTTCTCAAACTGTGCAAAACTAATTAAGAAATTTAACGAACCTTTAATTCCGCACAAAAAAGGAGCACCCCAAGCACATGAACTGCAGGAACTCAAGCCGCCACCACCGACCGTACCACACCGTCATCACCACTCTAACCAGGCCCGAGTATATACGAGTCGCAAAACTATGCAAACACACAAGGCAAGTCGCTCGCGCTCGCATCATATCCTGGGGGTAGTTCGTCCCCATCAGACCCCCCCCCACCCAACACTTGAATTTTTGGCAGAAAAGTTAACAAACTTAACATTTCTGGGGGGCGGCAATAAAACCGAAATTAAAATTCCCATAGTCAACCGCATGCATTAAAATTTTCTCCTCCATATGAGTTTATAACTTTCCGCGGTTGTCAGAAGCGCGCGTTTGTGTGGGTGTGTGTGGATGAGAAATGTAGACGTGCAGAGTGGTTACACGTACGTGTGTGCTTTAGATTGGGAGTGTAATAAAATTTTCGAAAATTTCATCTCGTCGTCCTTACACACACACACATACGTATAAATCGGCAAAGAAAAAAACACTTAAAAAAGGATTTTATTGCTTTTTGCTTCGTTATTCTTCAAACAATTTCCGAGATCATAAAAACTTGTCATTATCTGCAGCGTAGTCGACGAAGGCGCGCGCTTCCGTCACCGGGGCCCTTGTAACTATATACACTGTGTACAGTATGCCAGTATCCAAAAGGGGTTGATACGAAGCTGGAGCTGGTTCCCTTGCAGTGGTTGAACAAGGATGTTTGTGTGCATTATTATCGTTTACGAAAACACATTGTTATCCTGGGTGGAAATGCACACAAAGTCTACTCGTGGAACCTTAGCTTAGAGTATAGCACGAGGTCGTAAAAAACTCAAGTTGTTTGGGGGTGGCTGTGGCTGTGCAGTGTACAAGAATACCGTCACTAATCTCAGATGAGAAAACAAAACAACTATACAAGTAGATGAACAAAAAACAAAAACTAGAAAGGAAGAGATAAAATTAAATAAATATTGTTTGCCTTTCGAGGAGAATTCCTTCAGGATCTCATAAATTTTATTCCATTACGTTGCTTTTCAAGGAGACCCGGCCCAACTGCACAGAGACACAGTTTCGTTGAGACGTTTTTTTTTTCTACTGCTCCAGAAATTGGTTTTATTCGGTCGCTTTTGAGTTTCCCTAGGAGCAAGAACAAGCGTAGGAAATAATGTTTAGCGGGTTGATGAGACTTGCTACGCATAAAAACTCTGCGACAACACAAACATCTTTCGATATTTACTTTTATTACGGTACGCAAACGAGATGGCATACCTTTGCATCCTTTGGATTTCAACCCTGCGTATAGACCTCCCCAAGGGAGAACTACGGTTCGCTGTATTCTGGGTATGTGAGTTACAATGCAGTGCAATCCCAAAGGGATCATAAGATTCGCAAACGTTTTATTTATGCTCGCACTTAGGTCCCCTCGCCCACTGTTTTATACAGATCAAGTCCTGGATGGGTTTTGCCAAACAAAATGTGAAGTGGTGAGTGGTGGGGGGCTCGGATGGGGAAAAGGCCTTGAATTGTTTCAGCGGTAGAGCTGCATTGTAGGGAATTCTGAAGATTGGGTGAGTTTTCTACGCGCCATTGCTCTAAACCGAATGAAGGAAAGGGCTTATATTGCACAGGGGATTCCGTGGGGATTTTGCGATTACACTGTTAAGAAATGGTTTTACTGCTTTCCACTCTGGTGCAAAGCGTGAATTATAGCCCGTATACCATATTAAGTTCACTATAACTGAGGGGATGGTAAATTGGCGCAATTTTAAAGCCCTCTGTAAGAGAACGGATCTAGAATTAGGCAAGCATGTCTCGGATTTGTATATAGAGGAACTGTCAGCTTATCACCGAAGATGGTCACGAATGAATGAATTTGCTAAACTAGACTTGGCAAAACCTATATATGTATATATGAACAAAAATGTAGCAAATCTCTATAACCCCAAACGATTCAGGGCAGACTGACACAAAGCTAGGCTAGCTGTGTTCAGACTTTTTCTATTTAAAGGAACAGCGACATTCAGACGGCTTATGATTCCTCTTCCTTGACCTAGTTATGGTCGTTATAGTCCATCTTTTAGGACCAAAGAATGCCACCGCAGTCCCCCAACACGACAGCACCCTACTTGCTTTACCATCTGAGACCACATTCTCAATTATTTTGTTCAATTTCTAATAACACCCCCATCAAAGATTAACCCCGCACAATAACCCTATAGATATGCAACGATTTCTCCGACTGAATACACAGTACGCATGCAAAATGTCGAAAACGCCCAAGGTAGAGACGCCAGTAGAGGGATCGGCCTCAAACTTGACTGTCAAGTTGCTGGCAGTCACTTTTATTTTAAGGGACCATCAGTGAGGCGTTCTCATAAAAAAATTATCATATCCTCCCCATGAGGATACTAATGTCAGAACAAATTAAAATTCCCCAAAAATGCGCAACGCCCCGAGACTTCGCTTCGCTTCAGCCATCACCATCACCGCATCGCCAGAACAACAGGACCCATCATCGGGCTCGTTTTCGTTCTCATTCCATAGTCTGCGATGACATTCACGTCCATCGCCCATGGACGGGTCAGGCGGCCGAAGAAAATTTGAATTTATAATCGCAAAGGCATTTTTGGGGGTTGCCCGGATATCTCTCCATTTGTAAGGTGAACATATGCCAACGCTCCTCTTCGAATGTTGTTTCAGATCCGCATCAGTCGAGTCCACACAACACATGGCCGAGTCTGAGGAAATTCCCTGCGGAGCTTAGGAAACATTTTATGCAAATGTCAAAGCATTCCGGTCCTCGTCGTTGTGCTGATGCTCGTGGTATACGATGAAGACGATGGCGGCGGGACTGACAGACAGGCAGGCGACAATACGACTTCATGTCATACATCCAATCCACCCACCGACTAACTGAGCCAGTTGCTCACACCAACGAACACATAACCTCTCAGGCGACTGGTATGCAAATGTTCTATGTTTTCTGAGGAAGCCTTCGGTTTTTGGGTCTCCTCTCGCTTTCTCTCTAACTTTCTCTATCGTCCTCGATGGTAGTTTTTTTCCCCTGCAATGTTTTTGTTTCTTGGTATCAGACGAAATTGTCCATGTTTTCCCATATGGCGCTGTCCCACCAGAATCAACTGCCAAAAGGGAAATATCCTGGGTTCGAAGTTTTGCCTCCTCGGTAATGGCTCTGTGTGGCTCTGGATCCCTCAATTACCATACCGAGGACTCAAAGTGAGTGGTTGGGAAAGGGTGAGCTCTTTTTTTTTTTTTGTTTTTGAACTGATTACCTATTCGGAATCGAAGGAAACATGGTGAGAAGTAGGTGGTTGGTGGTGAACGTGTCATCCTCTCTGGAGATGAAAACATGGAACAAACTCGTGTCCACTTGATGGAGATTTAAAGACGGTCAACGGGCGATTTTGGCTGTGGCGGCCAGCGTCAGGTGACAGTGGGAGAAGGTATACATGTGTATGTGAGCACATCCAGGACGAACTAGGAAAAATAAATTAAATTAGAATTACTACCCGAGGATTTGAACAGGACCAGTAGGTGTTCGGAACGTAAAGTTTTTCGAGAAACAAGTTTTGTCAAACCAATGGGGGGTTTTAAACTAATTACATTACTGAGGGGGGCTGTGCCATGTTGGTGGACGAAGGACATGACCAAAATAGGTGGGATTCATTTAATTCTGCATATAATGCCCTCCGGGTGCGAAGACGAGAATTTGGTTAGTAAGTTCAGGTTCAGGTGAGATCCAAAAATGTCCCTGAGTATGCGTTGAGGGTAGGTACCTAGCTAGTGCCAAGTTTAATTACCTTAACTGATGGGAAGTAATGCAGGAAGGTGTTGCTGCATGGAATTTTTCTCATTTTAAGATGATAATAGGGATGGACGTGATTTGTGTGCATTTTATTCTCTATATTAACTGATTACGATTTAATTATGCAAAACTAGATTGTTTGCTTTTGCGCATTGCTATTCCTAACCAGGTCTTAGTGGACGTCTATATGTGTCTACGGGGTTGGTGCATAGGTATAGGGTAAGCAGTGCTCTTCCTTATGGATCGTGACACTCGTAGCCCTCAGCGGACTGAAGTTTCTTAAGTTCAAAAATCCGTTTTGACGAAATATTGTTTTAGTTCTTTAAATTTGTTTGAGATGTTGGCTTGACCCATTTGACAATTATCAGTTTTTCTTTATCTATTGGAATGTCGGTAAACGAATTTGCACCCGCTGTCATTGTATCAAGGCCAGGCATATTTTTAACAACAATAATTTGCCAGCGCACCTATATCAATGGTGATATTTCCTTCAAGATTTAACTCTGTTGGTGGGGCAAAATTTGACGACGCACGGGTTGCATTTCATTAACAAACAAGTCAGAGAAAGTTTGCCTTTCTAAGGATCGAGGGCACATTATGCAGGCTTCTTTCTTTGATATAATAGAATATTGTCAGACGGGTGATATGAATAAAAATCGAGTTTAAACTCCGAGTACGTACTCCTAAGCATAAGCATGAGTTTGAGTTTGTTCTCCAATTTATATGATTAAAAAAGATTTTAGTTTGTAGAGTACGTGGAGTACATAGTACATAGGAGTAGATACTCTAGTCATTTTATTTTCAAACTTTTCTGAATCTGTAACGAATAACAATAATAGTATTGGAAATATGGCCATGTTTATGATAATTTTTGGAACTTTTTCTATGGATATCCGAACTTTATATTGAATCATCGGAGATCGTTATTTAAGTTGACCAAAACATCTTTCAATTGTTAAACGCTTCTTTGTGAATAAATTATTATAAGCACGCTCCCTGGGCGCAGTAGCGCAGTGGTTAGTGTGCTGGACTACTGTGCGAGGGATCCCAGGTTCGATCCCCAGAAAAACCCAAATTACATCTTAAGGTTTTTTCTACTGCGCCACCTCTCGCGAACGTCTGACAAACATCCGAGAGTATGACTGCCATGAAAAAGCTTCTCAATTCAGCCGTTCGGACTCGGCATCAAATTGTAGGTCCCTTCCATTCGTCTCAAAAATAGAAACTCACACAAAACGAATGGTTGCGAGAAGCTAGGCCTTGGGTGTCACCCGCCTGTTGCGCCACCTATTTATTTATTTTTTTTTAAGCACGCTCCCTTGCGGTGTATTAGGACTTTTAAAAGGCACCATTATCCACGGTTCTATTCCATATCCTTCATATCCTAAAAGTAATGCATTCAACATCTGAAAATCATTCCTTTCAATGTTATAAATTCTGAGTTGCTACAAATTCGTGAATCGTGAACAGATACTGGCCATGATGAGTCTACGCTTGCAAACCCAACTGAATTTAACGTACGACTTGAACATTAATGCGTTCGATCAATATATTCGTCACCATCGATCACACCCCATGGAAAAGTAAATTTTATGAGCCCCATTTCTTTCGCTTCTATTAAAGGGTGTTTTGTTTAGAGGTTTGGTTTTTAAACTGGCAAAACTGTTTCTACAGATTGTCAATTTGACAGTTGAAATTGAAAGCCTATTTGGGGTTAGTATGTTTCGCCATTTTACAATGAATAGATTAACGCCTTGGTTTCGAGAAGATGCGGCAACATGCCACAGGCGCGCGACATTTTTAATTTATTTAATTTATTTTCTGAGCGCATAATTTGGCGTAATGGACCTGGCGAAAAGGCCCCCAGGATCCTGTGATTTAGATTACTTTCTTTAGTCGCCAGTGTATGCCGATGAGACCTTGGACGATTTGGAATTCAACATTCGCCGTGTTATTGCTGATATGCGGCTCCAGTTGCTCGATAAAGTTGTCGAAAATTGAACTTCACGATTGCGCTTCATTCGACCGGGGCGCGCATATGCCCGAAATCATTTCTAAGCGTAATTATCTATTAAATAAAACCAATATCGTATACCTTAACATTAGGTTTAACTGTTTTATTTCACATTGAATTTGTATACGTCTAAAAAAACACAAGATCCACTGCCCACATTTTTCGATTAACTTAATACCAACTTCCGTCACAATCTTCTAACACAGAAGTTTGTTGAACTCCAATATCTTTTCCTACTCCTGTTTGAAAAGCCCGGGTCACCCACATATCTAAAAAAAATTCTTTTATCAGAGCTACACTATAGAACCACCCCTTCTTTCTTCAGATTCTACACCCAAAAAGTGATTGGATATCCACTTGACATTTTCTTAAGTAAATCGATACAATCGTTTAATGTCCAATCACACTATCTTCTGGGTTTGTAATATTTTTTGGAAGACAAATTAAGGATGAACTCAGCCATTGTTCCAACTGAAGTCTACTGCCTATCAGACTCCAAATTTATTGAGTAGATTCTCACCTAGAAGAGCATAAACAATGTTTTATTCATACGTGGATACGTGGTTTTAACAGGACGGTGCGACGTGACACATACCTATTGAAACATTAACACAGGAGTCGGATGCATTTCAGAATAGATGGAAAGTCATGCTGTCCGCTGTTGAAAGCAATTGCTTCTTATATGAAGCTGTAATTGTTCGCCACAATCGGCATGATTATAAAAAGGTTGACATCGTATATACCTACCCTACCACCTACAGGATACTGACTATTCCAGGGAATATTGCATAAGAAGTGCACAATTATTATGTCTTGTCCTCTTTCCCCTATCTCTACAACTCAAATAGCAAAATCTTTGCTGCTGATGCTTAGGGCTTAATACCTACTAGGACACAACCAATGGAATATTTCTTAAGTTGGATACAAAACTTTTAGCCAATTTTGGCCGATCGACCAACAAGTAAAAAAATAGGTATGGAAAGTATGAATATCAGCGGAACTATATTAGCTCCAAGTATCGAGCTCAGAACCAGTCCTTATTCTCTATCTTATTATGGATCCATCGATCTTCTAGCCAAAATCAGAGAGTACATAATATATGAGAGGAAAGAGGATTTTGGAAAGGAAACGGTTACAGCGGAGGTTGAAAAGATATCCAAAATACAATGGCTAGAACCAGGGTTGCCAGAATTTTTGTTTGCTTTAAGCGCCCAAAACTTAAAGAAATGTAGCCCAATATCGTTGCCCAGAAAGAAGCCCAAAAATCGTTGAAAATAATTCGGTTCTTGTATTTTATTATAAAACAGGTACACATGTATGCGTATGCGCATCAAAGCCTCAAAGCCTCAAAGCATATAGTGAGATTCCGTTGGCAATCGTTTTCGCGGTTTGGTCTTAATTAAATTCTTAAATGAAAACGCTCGTTCTTCTACGGCCGAGTACAAATTCAAATGCTCCGCGGAAAGATGAGCGCAAAATATGAAAATTCCATCAGACTAACTAATTTTGTGCTTTTGGAACTTTGTTATTTTGTTCGCAACAATGTACTTAATTTGTGTATTGATTACACAGTACAAAAATGGGTAAAAATAAATCGTGTACTCCAGAACTTCCTAACTATCGAAATGGAAACGAATCAATGGCGTTGATAGCGAAAAGATTTATTTTTCTACGAAGCTTGTTTTCGGGGAAATGCATGTTTCTAAGAAGACCGGAAGTTTTGAGAACCGCAAAAGAAATGAGATTGGACGCAAAACTACTCCAAAGAAAGATTTGCCGGACAAGTAGAGCCAATCCATTTTTAATGTCCATTAAAATTAATGAGATTTTTGCACCTAAACTCCATCAAAAACTCAGGGCGCTGTGTCGTAGAACACATGTCAACAAAAACCTAAGCATGGGCCGGAATTTCGAAAGACTCCACTAAAAAAAGACATTTGCAATTTTGGAAAAAAGTTCTTTGGAGTGTCAAATCCAAGTTTAATTTATTTGGATCCGCATCCGACTATACTGTGCGAGAGGTCACAGGTTCTATCCCGGAAAAACACAAATCACGTTCTTAAGGTTTTTTCACTGCGGACCTTCTCGCGAACGTCCGACAAACATCCGAGATTCTATGTCCTGAAAAGCTTTTTAAATCAGCCATTCGGACTCGGACTAAAAATTTAAAGTCCCTTGTATTCGTCCCTAAAAAAACTTAAAAAAAAAAACAAATGGTTGTGAGAAGCTTGGCCTAGGGTGCCTATATGACCTGTTGCGCCAAATACCTATGTCGGATTTTAGTGAAACATCTTCAGAAAAGATTGACTGCCCTTTTAAAAAAAATAAAGGCTATTCCAGTAAATATTGGTAATTTTTATTATTAATTTTTTTTTTGAAACTAGAATTTTCAAGTCTTTGTTTTTCTGTGGCCAACTCGAAAATGAGTTAAAAATGTTTCTGAATTCTTTTTTTGTTTTTAAATATCTACTAGTTTAAATATTTTATAAAATGCTAAAATACTAAAAATAGTTATGGTGTTTTCTATAACTACGATAATTGGGATACTGACAGCGAAGTGCTCCGCGAGGAATCTCTCTCCAGAACAGTGCTCAGCGACCAAAAAAGATTGGGAACCGCTGTTCTACAGCATTGCTCACTGGAAGTGTTAGCAATTGGGTTACATGCAAATAATTTTAACCCCTTCACAATTGCTTCATTCGATCCATTTCTTACGTTGGATAACACGTAAGCCCAAAAATGTTCAGGATTTTGGTTGGTGTCAAATAAAAAGGTCTGCAAAATAAATTAGAGTGCGTGCAAGTTGAACGACTGTTCGATGTTACTTGACTATAAGAGTGCTGCCATGTTTTAAAAGTGAGTGTTTGTCCAAAATATTTATTTTTTTAGTTTTATGAAAGAGTAAAACAAACAAAATTTGTAAAACGATATATAGCCCAAAATTGTGTTGGGCGCTCAGGGAAGAAATTTCTATCGTTTTTTAAGCAAAAAGATAGCCCAAAATACGACAAAGCGCCCAATCTGGCAACCGTGGCTAGAACTAGAACGCTGGAGCAGATTAACTATCGAGTAATGTGCGGTATGGACGGTGTAGTGACATACCAGTGTACACAGACGGAAAAAAGGGGAGGCTAATAAATGTTTACCTCATTCCATGCGATACAGTAAAATGTATTGGCTTATTGGGAGATATTCATCTCTATCAAATTATAATAAGTTATTGCTATACAAGCAAGTTCTAAAACCAGTATGGACCTACGGGATCCAGTTGTGGACATGTACATTGTACCTACATGCCAAATAAATCTGCAAACAATTCAAGTTTTCCAAAATAAAGTACTAAGGAACATAGTCAATGCACATTGGTACATACGCAACGACGATCTAGATAGAGGTCTAAAGGAAGTAGTTAAAAAAGTTGCCCGAAGGCATAGAAGTAGACTTCTTAACCATGTTAACATAGAAATAACAGAACTTTTAAATGCTGACAATGTAATCAGGAGATTAAGGCGGGTAAAACCTCTTGATCTTAGCTAAGACCAAGAAAGTGGGTAATACTTTCAACTAAAAAAGTATAGAAATTCGGCAAACGTTGGATTTATCCTCTACCTAAATTTTTTAAAATGAATCAAAAATAAATTGCCGATTAGTCGAACGACTAGGTGCAATCAATTCGGGATGACAAACGTCAGTCCCCTTGGGAGTTTTTTTTTAGATCGTGTTAAAGTCCCTCACTAGTGCAGAAGCATCCCTCGCGTAATAGCTCTGCAATGTCTTTCGATGATTTTTCCTTCCAGCGAATTCCCATTACAAAAAAAAAAATCCATTCGTTACAGGACACGGTTCCCCAACAATTATCTGCATGAAATGGGAATATCAACGAACGCATATAGCTTGCATAGAATCGAATACTAAAAACGGAGGTAGGTGATAATCGAAGCGATATATTGTCACTGTAGCCGCAGCGCCAACAAAATTCGAGCCGATTATGCTCTTAGGAGAAGGTACTTCAGATGTAGATAACTCGATTTAAATATTGCAATTGTCCGTGGCTCATGCATTTACATGTTGACGCTACCATTAACAACGAGCTTTAACTAAAGGGTTTTCCAATAAGAGGTGTTATATTGGTATTCAAAGAAAAATGCCATTTTTTGAGATAAATGATCGGATGTTTATTTCATAATAAAGAGGAAGGTATGCCGTTAATAATGAAAAACAAAATCAGCCAAATGGCCACCACAAGCACGCTTACAGGACCATTATCCTTTTCATGAAATTTTCCATAACCAAATCGCAAAGTGGCTGCGGTCTTGAATCGACGCTGGGCTGTTAACGACGTTGTTGATGATCGGCCGGCTTGAGTTCTTGTGTTAACTGAACTTAAGACCCAAGTCTTTATGCAAAATACGGTGTAATGACGTTTGTGGAATGCCCAATTCCAAAGAACGACGAGGAATGGACAAACCTGGGTTTTCTTCCACACTTTAGGCTACAGCAGCAATATTCTCAGTTGTTCTTGAGCGATGTGCACGGGTTTTTTATTCTTCACATCACTAACTTGTCCCAACAGCTCGAATTTTTGCACTAATTTCTGTATTGCGGTCCGACAAGGTGCTTCACGACGACCAAAAAATGCTTTAGTTTTGCGAACTGTGGACTGCAAGATTTTCACCATTTTTGTAGTGAATTTTAATAACTTCAATGAGTTGTTGAAGCGTATATCGTTCCATTTTTAGTAATGGAACTTGTCAAATGTCAAAGAATAAAAGCTTCAAAAGTGACAGCTACCGAAATAGCGGGCCACTCACAATAATACCTCTCATTGGAAAACCCTTTACTTATGTATAAAGTTGACGCTCCGCTCAGCTTGCACCTGTCAATCTGTCAAGCAGTGGCGATAATAAACAAATAAAGAAATAAATGTCACATCAGTAAAAGTTGATCTAGATGATTTACAAAATTATGTAAAAATGGAATTCATTTAATTGGAAAAACATTGGTCCTTTGAGCCGGATTTGAACAAGCCACATAATGGTGCACTGAATTTATGTAATTGGAAACACATACATCCACACATTATATTAAGGTAATATAACAAGTAACAAGCATATTGTTATATGAAACACCACAATTTCAAACAACAGCACGCATAATCAATTTAGAATAACTAACTCCCTCGGTACTGTTACAATTTTCTCGCTCTTATCATTATACCCATAACAGCATTTTACATCCTCCTACACTGGGTGTAAATCTCGGTCATTTGTCACATTGCCGTCGCACGATGCAAGGTTTCAAATTCACTTCCTGCCATGAGACTCATTTTTAATGAGCATCGGCCTCCCATCGGCGCTACTACACTTACAATCACAAGGGTTCAACTCGGAAGGAATTTTATTAAATTATGAGCGCACAAGAATCCCCAAGAGTCAACTACCGCAGAGCATTGTTTCGTGGGTCGGGAGGGTTGGTGTTGGATTTACTATGCTTGACGCGCGTCTGTGTTTGGTTGGTCCATTTGCGCGCTAGGGCTCGGCTAGCAAATTTCATGCGCCGCGCATAAATGTCAATTAGCTAATGACAATTAATGGCTTCCTCGCTCGAGCAAGAAAAAATATTGCAAAGGGACCTCTTTGACGTGGGCTCATAAATATACGAAACTACATGATTGGATTGGAAGTTCCAATTAATTGGATAGACCAAAGAATCACATCCATAACTACAGGAACTCGGCTTTAATTGGCAAATCATTTGGTGGTGTGTGACATGGACATGCAACTGAATGCCATTCTGTCAATCAACGACGACACTCAAGGTGTCAACGTAAGGCCACTTAATCTTGCGAGACGTAGCACGCAATTAACACTCGTCCCATCCATACGATGGGATGCGGCACAGATAATAATATCTGCTAAGTGCGATGGTGACACCAACTCTATACATCCACTGACCACCGCATTATAGAGAATTAGTTAGCCCCACGAGTTGCGAGGACAAAAACGAAACGAGTTGGACTTGAATCAATCAATTAGTTTTGCGTGTGCATCACAATTACAAACGTCAAGGAGACCGATCCACCCCGGTCCTTCATCCTTCAGCACTGACGCTGTCATTTCGCAAATTGAATTGCTGGTCGGGCTAAGAAGACGACGATGACAATGGAGATGACTTCAGTGAACCCGAGCGGTCTCCTTTGTGGTTGTGGCGGGATTTGAATGGAGGGCAAGGATAGCTGAGGCTAAGGTCGGTTGCGGTTCCCTTAATAACTATATTTAGCGAGGAAGGAATAACGAGAGACGACTCTGTAACAATGGTTAATCTCTTGTGTTAGTGTGCTTGTTGCCTCTCTGTATGTACTCCTTCGCTGCCAGGCGCTGATTTATGAGCCAGAATTGTTCGCAGAGATATTTGGAGCTGAATATCTAGCTCGAGTTTTTCTCCCAAGATGAATGTACTCGAATGCACGGTATAGATGATTCAGTGAATTGCCTTTTGTGTCAGGAGGCCCGTAGATGTGACTTTGTAGCACTGCGCTTCTTTCGTATATTAGTTTGAGGTCATAAATCGTTTTATCTTGTTGATCATGTAAATGTTTTGTGGCCATCGAAAGGACTTCATTGTATAGATCGAATGGGATCGGTCGTATGGTTGCAGGGTAAAGATTGTACAATAAACAGCGCTTTTGTGCCGCAAAACATTGCAATTTGTGGTCCACAGAATACGTATGCAAATGTGTCAGTATGCAATTATTGCATAATTGGATACGGAAACGGAAGGACCGATATGTATAGATGAAAATAGGAAACTTGCTATTCGAATATGTCAATTTTAATCCCGATGCGTGTAAAGCCAGTCGGTAAGCTCGATATAAGCCAGTTCGTGTATGAACGGATGTTGTTTCAAACGCACTTAGATTCACTCTTTGAAATGCCAATATTAAAAAAGTTTGTACCTATCCTTAAAAAATGTATACATGCATAAGCGTCACGTATTGTAGTACATATTTCTTATGCGATCTCTCCAAGTCGCCCTAGCAAAACAGTGAATAAATCTCATGTTCGCGATTTTTTCGGTCATCTCCCCAATCTCACGACCATATAGGTAAGAGTTCGAAAAAACAGC
Source organism: Cheilosia soror (assembly GCA_949372485.1). Taxonomy (NCBI): domain Eukaryota; kingdom Metazoa; phylum Arthropoda; class Insecta; order Diptera; family Syrphidae; genus Cheilosia; species Cheilosia soror. The sequence continues at coordinate 101,604,696 of OX443563.1, forward strand.
GAATTAACTACCGACAACTTAGGGTTTGACACAAAGTTCAGTTGTATCTACTCATGACTTAGCTATCGCAAATGAGCAAGAGGTAAGGGGTAAGGGGCTTTGCTGTTTATCTACTCGACGTCGACCAATATAATAAAACTCTTTGAGCGTTGTCATGGTCAGTGACCACGTTGTTAGTGTGCTGGTCATTTAATTTAGAATAATTTTCGGTATTAGCCCAGGAGTGCATCTAAGAAGATTGGTCAAAATTGGACAAAGGAACGTGGCACCTCCCATACAAAAAAAAAAAAAAAAAAACATTCAAAATCTTATATCTCCAAAACCGACGAACAGATGGAACTCAAATAATTTACAGACAATGTTAGGTTTTGCCCCAGAGTGCTCATGGCACTTCCCATATAAAAAACATCTTCTATGGGGTGAAACTCGATGACGTTATAACCCTATTACCGCTGGGCCGATTCTCATAGGTATTTTTTTGTTTTGTTCGTATTGCTGTATTTCAGGTATGTAATTCCATAAAATCGATTTATTCTCATTTTTCACATTTTACGAAAGGAACATTATTATCTAAGAGTCTAAGACCTAAGCAATACAATTCCCCGGCAAAAGCGGGCGGCTAAAGCTATATTATATAAAAACATCGGTGCGCATGTAACATGTAAGTCCGATAATGGCCTCTGAACCACTTAAGCTATCCGTCTTCATTCCTATTAAAAAAAATATAACTATTTAAGGCAGAACAACGTGTGCCGGGTCAGCTAGTCTAATATATTATATGAGTGGGATATCTATGGGGAGGATGCTGCCCCCTTGTAACTCCCTTGCTTGGGTTCGCTGTAGGATTTGGAGTAGGTGCGAGGTTTTCATCATCACCATCATCATTTTCAATGGTCCCCTTGTCCATTAAGTGGGTCGCGGGTGTGGGTTGCTCAAGTGAACCCTCCATAGCTCTCGCTCCTCCGCCATCGACTCCATATCATCAAGGGCAACCCCATAAGGGTATAGGAGAGATTATGGACTTGATCTAACCATCTCAACCTTTGTCTACCTAGAGGATGCCTACCTGATGATACGGATTCCATAGCACGTCATGGAATCCTGGTCGGGGACATGCGTTTAACATGACCAAACCACCGAAGCATGGATCGCTCCGTCCGGAGAAGTAGCTGCTCGGCTTTGAGTTCTTCAGGTATTCTGGTATTTCTGATGCGATCTCTACGGGTCACACCAGCAATACTACGGAGAAATCTCATTTAGGCAGCTTCAAAACCGATCGAGTGCGCGCTGAAGTTCAGTCTGAGAGGATCCAAGGATGACCAAGTCATCAGCGAAGAGCAAATGACTTATCCTCAGATCTCCCAATTCAAAACGTTCTTCGCCAAAACTGCGCTGTAACATCCAGTCCATATAAGTAATGAAAAGGAGAGGGGACAAGACGCACCCCTGGCGAAGTCCAACGCCCACGGTAAAAGGTACTGATTTAACGCCGTTTACCCGAACACAGCTTTTACAGTTTGTGTAAAGAGATTGAATGGCTCTCAAGAGAGAACCGTCAACTCCATACTCCTGTAATACACTCCAGGGTTTACCTCGAGGGACTCGGCCATTTGCTTTCTCCAAATCTACGAAGCATGCGTAAACAGGTGTACATATACTCCCAAGCCTTCTCAAGTACCATTCTGAAAGTGAATAACTGGTCGGTTGTGCTTCTGCCTAATCGCGCCTCGACCACAGCTCTGCAACGCGTTTTCAGCACTTTGGCAAAAACTTTTCCGGAGATCCAGGCAATAGATCTGTCATCCTCAATGCCCTGGATTGGACTGAGCAAATCGGAAAAGTGCTCGCTCCATATGCGCAAAATGTCCTCCTCATTAGAAAGAAGTGTACCGTCTTTGGATTTGACTCCTCCAATAATGTTCCACTTCTTTCCTCTAATGCCCAGATGCACAGTCAGAGTTTAAACTCTCGTTTTGGTTTAAACCTTCGTTCAACAAATTTTCGGTTTCACTGTTTTCGTGTAAACCCAATGTGGAGTTCAACTCTCGGTTTAAGTTGAACGTCTGCATTCTGCCGTTTAAACTTTCGTTTCGCATTTTGAGGTTTATTTTGACAGCTGCTGTTTCATACACGAGAGATAGAGAGAGAGAGAATAAAAAAGATAAATTGTTTGGGTGCTGCACTTTTTGAATTTATATAAGTGAAAAGTAGAGCTATGATTAGTTTCAGCATTACTGCGGTAAACCCACTGTTAAAAAATGTCATCAGAAAATTTCAATAGATTCTAAACCAAAACAAACATTAAACATTTTCTTTTATTTACAAATGGTAAAATAGATAAAGTAGAGAAAAGCAATAACCATTTATTTGGTCATAAGTGCGCTGGTAGAAAAATATCCTCTTAAGGGAAATTGTTCTGCGCTTCCACAACTGCGTTTAGTTAACTGGCAGATTATTTTGAACTGTGAAACTGAACGAGTTAAACCAAAAGTTTAAACTCTCGGTCAGGTTTAGTTAAACTTTAGTTTAAACTCTGACTGTGCATCTGGGCATAAGACGGCGGATGGTCTGCCAGAACACCTTGCTTGCAGAGTGCGAGGTTTTCTGTATGTAAAATTCGGAACTGGGAGGAAAAGGGTGTAAATTCTTCCCATATATTTGTTGTTTGGATTTTATTTCCACTTGGATTTGGTGTTTTATTTGCGTTTTTATTATGTGCAATGTGCAAAATAGTTATTTTGCTGTTACTGATGGCATCCCCTATTAGTCTGCCACCCAGGGAGAAACTGGGAAACTGGGGAAAAGGAAGATTTTAAGGGAATCGTGATATTTTCTTTATTTGTTTGCACATTCTGGTGAGTAGGTATTTAAAAAGCTCATGTTGAAGGTCGGGCGTTAATCGTTATTTAATCTTTTCTGACAAATTGATTGATACCCTAATTCTAATATATGACATTGACATCTCCACATTATAAAATGTAAGTATGGAACTACTGTAGACTGTAGTTTCACTTCCCCATTACTGATGGGTTCAACAAAAATCAGCTGTAATGAACACTTTGTGGTAAGTAATGTTCAATCAAACACATGGTATGTACCTATACCTCTAACACTTCCCCTACTCATGCAATTCTCTAATCGAACTTATATTTGCGCCAACAAAAAACAACCAGCAGCATGTTGCGTCAGCCATCGAAAGCCAAATAAACTTCCAAACCACTTCGATTCCGTGTATACAACCAACTTTATAAAATTCTGCTTAATAATTCATATGCCAGCAAACAGTTTTTTTGTTCACCCAAAATAATCCACAAACACAAGTAGTATACCCAACATTTTGCCATTCAGCTCGAGTGCGTATTGGTATGGCAAGGTAATCTCGTCCTCGGCGCTGCTGATATACACCACCCTTGATCCGACCACGCACTTTGGGCCAAAAGTTTGGAAAACTTTTCCACTTCCTCACCCACAGGGGCCACAGGACTTACAGCTACCATCGGTACCTATACCTATCCATCTCAACTTTGATTTGAATACATTTGCCAATCAACGGCAGGGCTTCAGTTCACATCACAATCTGCGCCTTCCGGTCGTGTCGGTGTGGGGGCGCTGCTCAAGGTTTGCTTACAAATGAAGCCACTTAACCCTTCCGCTTGACCCGGCCCACCGAACAACAAAAAGAAAACAAAACTGTTTCCTTCGAAGTTAAGATTGAGTTTTCGGTTCTTCGGTGCGGTTTCCAGAAACTGGGTGGGCCCCACAGCCCACCGATAACGAGATGGGGATAGCTGGGATTTTTCTTTTCTTCTGCTTCTTGAAACTCAATTTGCGGTTGAACACAGAACCCGACAGTCAAAGAAGTACTCGGTGGTCAGAGAGTTTTGCAGGGCAATTGAATCGTTCGCCTTCTATACTAACCCATTTCACCCGGTATCACCACATTCGCCCATAAATCGGTTAGTGGACGTTTGAAGCCTTCAATTAAGGATACTATTCTTCGAATTGGTTTTTCTTTCAATTCGAAAGTAAACGGAGAAAGGAGAAAAGTGAAAAAAAAAAAAAATTAAAACCAAACCCAAGGCAATAGGAAAACTTCACTTCCAACCACGCGACGACGAAACTGCGCGGCAGTGTCCAGACATATAGCAGAAATCCAAGACCAAGACGGAGTCGTCCAGCCAGCCACATACAAGCGAATGGCAATTATGGGAGCAATCGGTCGGTGGGTTTTGGTGGATGGTGGAGGTCCATAAATTTTCGATTTCCATTCGTCGCTAGTCGAGGAGAAAATTTGTGTGCCTTTCAAGACGCCATAAAGAGTTGAGTTTATGACAATTTATTCCGCACCGAGGATGAGCAGTTTCGTTTATGAATTTCAATGAGCTTGTGTGTGGTTAGCATTAGCACAGTCCATATTGGAGCTATAGGCGGCCTTTCGAATGGTGGTCACTGGGACTGGGTCAAATATAGGGGCACATGCCATAACCGCTTCTGAATTTGACATTTTTATCTCTTGATTATCTAGGCAACGTTTTTGTTCTGTATACTTTTTGGAACTACATAGTTGTCTGGTGACCGCTTTCGTAGAGAAGTTTGCGGCGACTAGGAGGTAGTTATTGACGAGCTAAGGAAGCCTTTGTGTGATTATGCATTTTATTGGGGTTTTTTTGACTCAACAAAATTTATGAACACAAACTCTTGGAAGAACTTTTGCGCTTGCTTTTTATCTGCTAAACGAGAACGTGCATAAATATTAAGGACACTGTGGGCTCATAAGGAGCGGGGATTGTTTGACTGTGAATTATTGATATATATTCGATGGAACAGCAAACGTGTTTTGTACTGAAAAAGATAGTTATTTCTTGCAGTCATTGATGCATTTCGACTCATCTATAGTTGTTGTTCGTTGATTTTCATTATAATTATAGAGTTGGTTGGTACAATATGAAGATCTGGCACCAACCACTGAAGTAAGTATCCAGCTTTGACTTCACCCGCAAATTGGGAATTCAAACCTCCATACATTTCGCAGTTTACGAAAACATGTAAATTAATATTTTTAAAATGTAGTAACTACTTACCCACTGTTAAAAAATAATATTAAGAATATCCGTCTTGAAAGCGTGTTCTCCAGTTCAGTTTCTCTATGGAATCGAATATTGTAGTGTTGTCTGGCACTAGGTACATCGCATTCAATTGACTCCTTTCAGATATAGTTTGATGGCTTCGAAGGTATTGTCAAACTTTCAATCATTGTCAGTAAAGTGCATATTAAGAGCGCTTTAAATATTATCTATACATATAATAAAACTGTAGCAATTTTCGTTGTCAGCTGAAAACTCGAAAACTACTGGACAGATTTCAATGAAACTTTTTTTAAAATGTTCCTTAAGACTGTGAGACTGCTATAGGCTATGTCGTTTATAGCCACGTCCTTAGGAACAGTTTTTGCCCAAAAATCGTTGAAAATAATTCGGTTCTTGTATTTTATTATAAAACAGGTACACATGTATGCGTATGCGCATCAAAGCATATCGTGAGATTCCGTTGACAATCCTTTTCGCGGTTTGGTCTTAATTAAATTCATAAATGAAAACGCTCTTTCTTCTACAGCCGAGTTTCCCAAGGTGTGCTCCGCGGAACACTTGGTGCTTCGCCATAAAAATTCAAGTGCTCCGCGGTAAGATAAGCGCAAAATATGAAAATTCCAGCAGACTAGCTAATTTTGTGCTTTCGGAACCTTGTCATTTTGTTCGCAACAATGGCCGCGTTCCATTGACCGCTAGATGACTAGCGGAATGCCAAACTCCAAATAAAATAAACTGACATTTCATCATTTGCGCTAGAACTCTAGCGCACATTGTGAAATATTCATTTCTGGGAAGTTTTTCAATCTAGCACAAAATGAACTGCTAGATTGAAAAAAATGTGCACGACTGGGTCGCACATAGGGTTACCAGACGTCAGGCTTTTAAGGTCTCTGTCAGGCTCAGGCCAGGCCTCATGCTTTGTCAGGCTTTTTAATTTTTTGTTGATTTACTATTTACATCAATTCAATTTTAACGAAAAAAAATTGTAAATTTTTGCTGAATGCATCAAAATATGGATGCAACTAGATCATTTGGAAGTTTCATTTATATTCGTTCAGTAAAAGAGACAATATACTATTAACGAAATGACAGCAGTCACATATGCGGCAATTTAATCCCCAATTTATTATATACACAACCTACTACTACTATTTGATCTGAGGCGTTGTTGGTAACCTTAAGTCACAAAACAATGGTCAGTATTTCTCAAATGCTTTAACTATTTCTTGGGATGAAAATGTTAAAGGTTATGGATTCTTTTGATTCTGTATTTGAAAGATTAGGATTTGTAAAAGAATTCAATATAACACTAAATAATTCCTATTTGTTTCACCAATGTACCAAATTTGAAAAAAATTGCCAGTCCACAAGATAGTATTTTTTTTTAATCATTGGATATGCATATTTAAGCTTAATATTTTTTAAATTGCAAAACCAATCCTACGGAAATAAAAAAAATTGTGAGGTCGCGCTAAATATGATGTCATGATGTCCTTTCTTATCGTATAATATGTCCCGATGTACTTAAAAATTTTAATTTGTATGCACCAGAAAGAATTCTTCGAACAAGAAACACATTTTTTTTGAATCCTAGACATTCTTATAATTATGGTCTTAACGAACCAATAACTAAATGTATAAAATGTTTTAATTCTGTTTGCACTGAAATAGATTTATGTGATGATAGATCTAAATTTAAATTATCTATATTGAATAATAATATGTTCTGAAATTAAAATAATACTTAATCCTAGTCTGTTAGAGTTAAGCTCGGTAGATGAATAAAGAATAATAATAATAATAATAATAAATAAATTATCTTCGGCTAATTTTCTGACACTTATAAAGAGTTCACAAATTCAAATCTTAAAACAGAGATTTATCGAATGTCACGGTATTAATAATTTATTGCAACTCAGTGTTTTATTTCCTCTTCATTATTCTAGCAAAAATCAAGCAAAAGAAAATGTCAAAAATTTAGGATATTTTTTTGTCTTACTCCCGGAGCAGGATAAACTGTTGACAACCAAAAATTCGTTTTCCACCGCTATAGAAAATTATTCGAAAATCATATTATTTATCCCAGTTAACACACGGCCTTAAGATCTAATAACTTAAAATTTATTTATTTATTTATTTATGAGTAGGTATAAGTAATAAGAGCATGTGATTAAAATTTAACGGTACTGCGATGTCATATTTCAGTATTGTCAGGCAGTGCAAATGCTTCCGGATTTTTTCTCGTATACAGTCCTTATATACATATTTTGAAGAAACTTGACGTTTTAAATCAAATATATGCAACTGTAAAATATAAAAAATGCCTTAGTTAAAAAAATTCAGTGTCAGGCTTTTTGCTCCATAATCAGGCTTTAGGTACTCTCCTACTTGTCCGGCTTTTTGATTTTTTGTGATGGTAACCCTAGTCGCACGTAACTTTCTCGTTTATTGCGAATCTCGCAGAATCTCAGAGTCATTACAGCTAATTTTACGTTTAAAATCATACGCACTCAGATAACTGAGCACTTGTTAATTAACAACGTAATACATACTACATAAACATACGTATTAACTTAACTTAACATTTACTTTTAAATTTCACCCCGAACTGACACTTGAATTTCGATGAATTTCGAATAATTATATTGCCACTGACGTTTTGGGCTTTGCAAAAATATACCGTGTGTGAATAAAAATCGGGATTTGGGAAGTCATTTTTGAGAAATATACATAAAACGGCAATATTGGAGTTTTCTGAGAAAAACTAAGTACGTGATCATGTTTAGAATGCTTATGTTGTCTTAAATTATGTATTTTGATCAAAATCGTTAGAGCGGTTTTTTGGAAAATTATGCTGACAAATGTTACAATTTGGATTCGAAAAGCACTGTTATTCAACTGTTTAGCTGAAAACTGAGTACGACGTATTCTTCAGGATATAAACATTACCTAGCAGTTACATTTTCATCCAAATCGAATATGTCGTTTTCGAGATATGAGTAGTTTTTGAAGTACCATTTTTAGCGATTGGGGTAGAAATCGAAGAACGCATTCATGGTTCAAAAAACACTGTTTTGCAACTGTTTAGCTCAAAACTGAGCAAGTGGAATTACTATGGATTTAAGCATTACCTGCCAATTGCATTTTTATCATAATCGAAAATGGCGTTTTTGAGATATGAGTAGTTTTTGAAGTACCATTTTTAGCGATTGGGGTAGAAATCGAAGGACGCATTCATGGTTTAAAAAACACTGTTTTGCAACTGTTTAGCTCAAAACTGAGCAAGAGGAATTACTATGGATTTAAGCATTACCTGCCAATTGCATTTTTATCATAATCGAAAATGGAGTTTTTGAAATATGAGCAGTTTTTCAAAGTATGTACTATTATTAGGGAATTAGAAGCATTTTTTTTAGAGAAAAACTGAGCTATCAAGTTAAAATGACATAAGTACCTTAAAAATACTTTTTATTTTTTTGAAATCGTTTTTACCATTTTCGAGAAAAAGCCAATTTTTAAAACTGCCGTTGATGGACTTTTTAGCGAAAAACTGGGTTGGGTATGCAGTCATTGTTAAGCATGCCTACACTAACTCAACTATTAATTTTGGTTCAAATCGCTGAGCCGTTTTCGAAAAAATCTAAATTGTTTAATATTTCGTTAAATTTGTATATGGGAAGTACCGTTAATATCAATAGCATAAATAAAAAAAAACTTCCCTAGCCCACAAGCTCTAAATACGAAGTTTAAAACAAATCCGTCCAAGCGTTTAGATTCCCCAGGGATGGGACGGACAGACATACGGACAGACAGAATTGTGAGACCCACTTTTTTGAGTTCACCTATTATCGTTATATCAGAATTGATCAAAATCTCGAGTTCGAAATTTTGTACGAAAACAATAGGTATCTTTCTCTTACTACGTACGTTAATTACAGCGTAGGGAGAACAGCATAATTGGAAAGCGGCAATTTTTGATGACAAAGGTTAAGAAACACATAGGGAAAATCATCTACGGAAATTTATACCTTTCTTTTGGTCCACATTTCACAAATTTCCGTTTTGAAATAACGCCACAATCGGTACGATAAAAAAATAGCATAGCCTATATTACATAATACAATTATTGTTTGATGCGGCCAGTGATACCTTCCACAAAACACCAGTGAAATCTTCTATTAGGACCAATTCCTAGTGAACAAGTACCAATGTAACATGACACACAAAATACGATGTCATGACCATAAGGGGTTTAAAGCTACATTATTTGCCTTAGCAGAACGTGTTCATGTCAGCAGCACCTGTTCCAACTGCCTTTCATTAAATGTTGTTACATATGAGGGATTAATGTACCATTTCGCATTGAAACATATAAAAAGGACCCTTCCTTGACGTCTGGTAGAACAACTTACTCCGGCATAAGCTAAAGTTGTTAAAATATCTTCACTTTAAAAGTTGAACCGAAGCACGCACTTGTCGTCGGAGGGGTGAACTTCAATTAATTTCCATTAAAATGCGCTGAATGGAATTTAATTTCTTTCTTAACATCATAGAGAGGGTGGCAAGTTCACTTCGTACAAAGGTCGTGACGAGGAAGCCTCGTTTTTTTTTATTATTTTAATTTTTCTTTCTAGACAAATGGATGTAACTGATGTTGATTGCTCCCCTCCTCCATACACATATACATAGATCCACTGGCTATACAAATATTTTCATCCCCTCAAGGGGTCCGTTTTTTTTTTCGGCTGCGTTTTGGAAAAGGTCGATAGCATGCGAAGAGTAAAAAAAAATTAAAGATATCTACAAGACTAACATTGTCTGGGATGAAATTGGAATTGATGATGGTCGGTCTTTGGCGCGCTTCGTTACACCAGTCGAACTGCAGAGGCGGTCCCAAGTGCATAAGAAGAGTCAGCTCCGTTGTTGTGTGTTTCTAAAACAATGAATAAATTTTACGTTGGGTCCATTGTGGGGCGACTTTCGACGAAGACGGAGGATGGCATCAATATTTCATCCCTCATGCTCTCTCCGAAGACGAGAGAGAACACTTGAATATTCTAATTTACTATTCATGAGATAAGGATAAACGGTTGGGCTACGACGACCGACCGGTAGAACACTGCGTCGCGTGCGTCCTTTTGACAGTACAATTTCCAAAGCAAATATAGCTGGAAGGGGGTACTGCTATTGTAGCTTTCCCCGCCCGCACCACCATTAACTGCGGATTCAGTGATAAATGATCATGTACTTAGTTTGTGTACTTTTTTATCTACATGTGCCGAAAACATAATTTTAATTGGACTCTCAGCTTGAGCTCCATCCTTTCAGCACATGTCCTTCAGAGGGGATATGGTACACACGTTGAACGTTTTATGGTCATTGGTAAAGTTTCCGCATTAATGGATGTTTTTGGCAGAGTTGTTGTGGCTGTTTTTTTTCATCCTATGACAGGATTAAGCATTGCCATCAGCTGGAACTGGCCAATGAGTAATTTTTTCTACCAAAGCCGCCCAAACTTTTAATTGGACAATTGGCATAAATTTATGGCAGGCAAGTGGCCATAAAAATATAGTTTGCCACATGGACAATTAATCCGGATTAAAGTGTCGTTAAGTCTCGAAGCAAATAATGTGTGAGCGCCTATAGTTTTTGGGCAGAGTTTGTGAGTATTTTGGGGGACACGCAGGCAAGAGCAACGTGATTTCAAATTTATCAAACGAAGAATGATTGAGTAGATGTCGTTAGGAAAGATTACTGAAATCGGATTAAGCGCTCTTGTGGGGCATTGCCTATGAATGCATGCCAACGCTGCAGTTACTATTTTATGAATTAAGTCCACTTGCTAAATCCTAGCAGTTGCGAAGGTCAATGTTTTTCAAACTAACTTGCCGGATAGGAGTATAATTTATTACTGCATAGCTACCTAGTGTTACCATCTCTGAGATATTGCCAGACACCCTATGACACCTTTTAGAAAAATGCCGATTTTTTAAAAAATTCACATGTTTGACTTGGCACCACTACATGTCCTTTCTGAATTCAATTCCCATTGTGGCATTTAATTGAGAAACATTACTTTATACTTGCCACGGACGATCTATCTTGAAGCTTTAAGCAGGGTAGACCGAACCAATGTTGTGTATTCGATACAATTGAGAAGTAACTGCCCTTAAACTTCACATTAGGCCAGAGGTAAGGTATACAGATGCTTTAAATCTATCAATGAACCGATAATTGCGGATTTTTGGACCAAGAATATTGGGACTTTAATGAAATTGGTAATAGTTTCGGTCTCACCGAACACTTAAGATGTAAATCGGGAAAACGCGCACTTGACGGTAAACATAACATAAAGTATTCTTAATTCGTATCGACTACATCAAAGCTGTGTTGGACTAACATTGACAAGTCAATAACCTGTCGTAGGCTTGTGCATCTATACCTTGGCAAGGTGGACGGTAGTGACAATTATATATCTGATAAGAAATATTGCGCTTGTAGTTCTCTTTGTCTACGCCGGCTCGAGCGACAGTGGCGACTAGGCAGAAGCGGAACTATAGATATTTGTCAAACTTTGAGGCTGATTGGCCCCCTGCCTCGTGTGTAGATACATATAGACTACTAGACCTGCGGAGTTGTTGTGCATTTTTGCGAGCTCTACCCCCAACACTCATTAGATATATCATAGGTATTGTTTTAGGTGTGAAGTTTTCTGTAGATTCAGACACTCGGTAGCTACTAACATTCACTACCCCTATCGTTTCGTAGAGTCTCTAACGTTTTGTGGTTTTGCACTTCGCTATTTGTAGCTGACGTTTTCCCAAAGCACTACACGACTTATAGGTTAGGTTAGGTTAGGTTAGAGTGTAGTACATGATAGGAAATGCATCTAATAAAACCATTCGGATCTGTTGATGAGTCTTTATAAATCTGATAGAGGTATCGTTGCTAGATCTTCCAAGCCGTAGAAAAACCGTGCTCCCCTACAAGAGTAGCGGCGTTCTTGGAGAGCTGGGCAGTGCCACAGGAGATGTTCCACAGATTCTATTTCCTTTTCATCTCTGCAACTTCTACAGAAATCGTTTGTGAAGATACCTTATTACCCCGACTAGCACTCGGAATAGGTTTCTATCAAAAGATGTTAGGATCTTTGACCTTTTAGTGTCGATTGCGGGCCACAAGCTACGAGTTATAGTACAACCGGGAATGTTGTTCCATCGTTCCAAGCTTAATATGACATTATCAATGAACCCCTTAGCTGCGTTCAAAGCTGGTAATACTTCTCTTTCAGCTAATAGTATGTCCATTTCAGAGCCGCATATGGCCAGTTTATCTGCTGCCTCATTCCCTTCTACACCAACGTGTTCAGGAACCCAGCACAGCATTACTGTGTGATGGTATAATGCTCTCAGTACTTAAAGGCACTGGATTTGGAGTTTACCAGATTGGAGTTAATCGCTTTAAGTGATGCTTGGCTGTCCACGCAGAAGGTAATTTTCATTGCTGGTAGTTCCCTCACTAAGATAGTTTGCGCAGCTTTCTTAACCGCGTAGATCTCCGCCTCAAAAACGCTACAATGGTCTGCCAGTCAGTATGAGTGGCTGGTGTTTAATTCCTCTGAGAAGACTCCTGCTCTCGTTCCATTCTCCGTCTTTGAGCCACCTGTGAGGATGGGCATACCTTTTATGATAGTACTCGGATAGACATTCCTTCCTGTCCGGTATACAGACCGTGAAATTCTTGTCAGAGTCATACCTCGGTTTCTTGTAGTCTTTGAGTGGCATGAGTCCGCTCTGATCAAAGAAGTGAAGTATGCGTAAGTGACCGAATGACTCGGGCTTCAAAATTTTGTTTTCTCGTAGTTTGGAGCACCTTTGGCTGCCACGTTTTTAGTATATAGCTCGATGGGTTGTAGGTTCAATAACGTTTCTAGACCCGTTTGTGGTGTACATTTTAGTGAGCCCGTTATACCTATGCAAGCAATTCTTTGTACCTTGTTCAGGTTCTTGAAGTAGGATTTGGTGTTAACAGCCTCCCACCATACAACCGAGCCATAGGTCAGAATAGGTCTTACAATCGCGGTGTACATCCAATCCAGTGCACTATGTTCGGTTTTAAGCCCAAGTTCTGCCTTCGTGCAGGCGTAGAAAGCATTTAGTCATTTCTTCATTCTTTTCTCCGTATTCCGTTTCCAGTTTAATTTGGAGTTGAACACGATACCCAAGTATTTGTCTTCGGGTGAGAGGTTAAGACGAATGCCTCTCAATTTTGGTGGTTCCCATTTTGGTATCCTATATCTTCTGGTGAAAAGGATAAGTTCAGTCTTGTTAGGGTTAACCGATAGACCGTTGTTCTCCATCCACTTAAAGAGCTCTGATAACGCAGATTCCATGACTTCACTTATTGTGGGAGATATTTTCCTGAAATCCACTAGTTATAGTCTGAAGTTTTTTTCTATCACTGCATGTGACAGGAGTGATTTATCTGGAGCTTTAACTATGTGTGCGCAGTAGCGCAGTGGTTAGTGTGCTGGACTACTGTGCGATGGATCCTAGGTTCGTTCGATCCCCGGAAAAACGAAAATTACATCTTTATGGTTTTTTCTACTGCGCCACTTCTCGCGAACGTCTGACAAACATCCGAAAGTATGACTGTCTTGAAAAAGCTTCTCAATTCAGCCGTTCGGACTCGGAATAAAATTGTAGGTCCCTTCAGCATTCGTCCCAAAAATAGAAACTCACACAAACGAATGGTTGCGAGAAGCTAGTCCTAGGGTGTCTACCCGCCTGTTGCGCCACCTATTTATTTATTATTTCTTTATTTAACTGTGCAATAAGACCATCAATAATATCGCCGCAATTTGTCGTTAACGTTGGCGCACATAAGTTGCGTGGATCAAGTTATAGTAAGGTGGAGGCTAGAGTGATTTGTACCTATACACCTACCTAAGCCTATGCAACGTGTTTTTATGTGATTTATTTAAAAATATACTTGAAAGAGTTGTTCAAAACGCCGACAATGTTGACAGAATTGACACATCATAGCGAGCTGTCACTGACGCGTTTATAGGTAGATATTGAAGCAAAAGCCAGTAAAAAGGGTTTGTTCGTCATGGTTTCTGTAACAGCAAAAACATTTTAGTGGGTGTAAAAAAGTTAGCAAGAATTGGACAGTCGCAATTTATAACAAAATTAAGTAAAGAATATTGCCATGATGAAACAAAGTATCCAAAGATTCGAGCAGGGTTTACAGAAAAAAATCTCTTTATCCACCTAAGTAGGTCTATGTACCTATATGTACATAATTATGCAGAAAAATCGGCGAAATACAAATTCTGTACAGTAACAAATATTTTTCGATTAAAAAATATCTGGCTGCGTTCGGCAAACTACAAAATTGTAGACACAAACCCATATCGAAGACAACCAACAACCACTGTATAGTAGCTCTGAATATTTAATATCATGAAAATGAATCAGATAAAAATAAACATCCCCTCGTGCTCTTAATGTAATAGCATACCTATAACCTTTCCCTTTATACGGCACCCGTCCACATTATATTCCTTAAATTCATTAGCCCTTCAACTCCGCAAATTTTGCCGTATAATTCTAAGTGCTGCCCTTACCCTCTTTCGGCAATTTTTCCAGACTTCTGCAATTAATCGCCACAAACAAGAAAACATCTGCAGCTGCAAACAACACAACCACCCACAGCAAAATAGCAGCGAACGCACAACGACGTGTGTCACTCAAATAAAAGCACCCGTATGCATGGCTGGCTAGGACTAGTGGTGGATAATCCGTGGTGCCCCCGCAACCACTCCATTCCGTAATTGAATGCAATCTGTTTTGGTCACACAAATCGAAAAAAAAAAAATAATAATCCAAAGGACACCAAAACAGAATACACTCTCTGGAAAAATGTAATTTTCCACATGACCACACTTCCGCTTTTAATTGACCCCCGCATGGAATCCAGTGCGACCCCTCGTCAATGTGAGGAAGAAATTCATGTGCACCCCTTAAATACACCGACCTATCAGTAGAATGAATTAGATGCGACACTTTCTTGCTCTTAATTTTATTAGTCCTTTGTCCACACTGATTGCATCAGGAGATGACCCCTAGCGCTAGCGGTCGTCGAAGAGAGAGAGAGTCGGTTGCAATTAATTGGCCTCCTTAACCTCATGCAGGCAATTCCACCGACACCGCCTCCGCGCATCAATCAACTTGCCAGGCGATGCTAACCTGTCAATTACACAGCAGCACAACACCGCAAGGATTCAATTACACAGAGGACAATAGCGTTTCGAACGTCGCGTCGCGTCGTCGCTCAGCTAGAATCAATTTTCAATAGAGGGGCTATGTACAGAGCTCGATTGAGGTTATATCACCGAAAATGGAACGTACGTCCTCCAGTTCTTCCTTCGCGATCCTTAATGGAATAAGTAATGGATGTGTACTCTGTGTATAGAACCAGTGAGGTGCTCAAAATTGAATTTCTTTCCATAGTGAACGGTTTTTGGTTTTTTTTTTTTGTCGGTCTGTTTCTGTACTCGAATCTTGAACGATGCCGCCGCAGCATGCTGGGTAGCTATGCATTAGAATCACAAAGGAGCACAATTTTACTTAAGGCGTTGTCGGCGAACACCATCCCCCAGTACCAGCACAATTGCCATCCCAGCAGCCCCAACTTCATAGCCGTCGTCATCATCATCATCATCATCATCCGCCCTCGTTTATTGTAAAAACCTCTATCGTTGCCGTTCGAGTGAAATGTAAATATGCTAAGGAGGTCCTGATATGTGAGAGCGTTCGAGGCTCGATATTGGTAAGCAATCCAGATGCGGGGGAGGACAAGAACACACATTTTTGGCAGCACCCTCGGCAATAATGAGGAATGTAGTGGTGGTACTTCATCTATTTCGCGAGGGGTATTCTTCGAAAGGATCTGATGGCAATGGGTTCGGTGGGCTAGGTGGTGCTGGCGAACGTATACTTACCGTCAATTACAATGCGGTACACGGAGTAATATGGTGGCTTTTACGATGTCGTTGGAGTACCTATCTAAATTGTCGCGGTGCTGTTCTTGATTGCATGTTGTTATGAGTGGATGCAGGATATGGGTGATATGGTGATGTGTTCGAGGGAAACCCATTATCAGATTTGGTTTTTTTTTTCCTCTTCAATATCGAAAGGAACTGATGTTATGAGTGACACAATTTTATTGGGTTAACATTCTTTCTCCTACTCGCTTTTAAGTGATGATTGATTATGTGGTGCGATGGGTATATGATGTCTCAAGTGAAGCAGAAAGCGAGCACCCCTCAGAGCTGGAGGTATATAGCTTCGAGTTACGCATGAACGGGTGACGGTGGGTTGAGGACTGAGGTCAACATAAAAAGGAAATCTCTGTATTTTCCAAAATTTTGACGGATATTTGTTGATTTAATGGCTTTGGTTGGAAGTTGGAAGAGGAATCACTTGAATAAACGTGTCGGCAGCGGTTATTCCGAGAAATTATGGATGAATGAAAGCCAAGTGCGGCTCTAAAGCGGGGCTTGGAGAAAGGCTATATTTGCATGTTGAATTCATATGTAAAATAGTGACAAACACCACATGCATATACTAAAAGGCGAATCTATATGGATTCAAAGGAATGGGCCAACAAATACCGAGGCAATATATAATTCCCTTTGGTAATTTATAGTTCGATGCTCGGCATAAGCCCGTTAATGGTTTTGTACACTCTCATTTGAATATCAGTTGATAAGAATTTTCTGCATTGAGATTCAAAGCGCTCTATGTTTGGTGGTGGTACATTACCCAATATTTCTAAAATGTTGTAACTCCTCCCCGAGAATGTCTTACTGATAGCCGCATATTCCATGGAACGTATTGAAATTGGAAGACAGGAGAAAAAAGTGACCGAATCGCCAAAGCATGGACCAGTACCTCAAAGTATATCCCAATTATTCTGGTAGCTCCCCGCACGATCTCTTCGATTCGATTCGAGAAAAGGAAATATGTGCTTCATATGTTTCTACCAAACCATTTCCAACTGTTTTAAACCGACCGTCTGGTAAAATATGTCAAGCTTAGCAGCCTTGTGCGACGTTAGCTTGATTATCATCGTTATAATCGAATAGTTCAGTACGGTTAACATCGGGATGTTGGTCATGGTAGGTAGGTAGGTAATTGGGTGCTCTTGTTGCGGTTGCCACAGCTTCAGTTGGTTCCATTGTGTCCAGTCACGGGAACTTTCCATTTCATACCTGTTGGAGACAAAGAATATACCGCTCTTATTGAGTCACCTAGATTTGGTATTAATCACAGGCATTCACAAGCTCTTGTATCCAGATTTCCAGCCTAACCGAAGGATGTGGAGTTTGTTGAACTACTGGAAGCACCCCGATTTGAGTATGAATTTCAGGAGTAGGTACCTTAAGATCAAAATTCTCCAGATCTTTTAGTTCATCGAAGAAGAAGCTGTTGAGAATCTTTTGTCTACTGTTTTTAAGGGCTGGGCATTCGCAAAGCAGATGACAAACAGATTCTATTTCTTCAACGTCTCTGCAGCTTCTGCAAAAGTCATTATGCTGTATGCCCAGCCTTCCCGCGTATACGCCTATCGCGCAGTGTTCAGTAATGACCCCCGTGAGTATGCGAATATTCTTGCGGCTCAGTCCCATCATGAATTTGGATCTCTTTTTGCTCACTTCTGGCCACAATTCTTTTGCATGCCTGCAGGTGCTGAGATTATTCCAACGTAGGTTTGTTCTACTCAAGGATTCAATGTCAACCTTCCTAGCAGGCGTGCTTAGCGGAATTCTTACACATTCTAGGGCCATTGATGCATGCCTTTTTGACCCGTTTCCTGCAATCTCATCCGCCTGTTCATTGCTTGGAATAACCATATGCCCTAGTACCCAGCATAGGGTAACCGTATTGTCTCGTGATAGATCGTTCAAGTATTTCTTGCAATGACTTACTGCCCTCGACTTCACCACGACTGACTCCATGGCTTTTATGGCCGCTTGGCTGTCAAAGTATATAGTGATTTGTTTGTCGGCAATGTGTCGTCTCTTTAGGTACTTTGCCGCTAGGGTTGTAGCAGCAATTCCCGCTTGAAACACACTACAGTCATCGTTGATTCAGATTGATTCTCGCAGGTTTAGTTTTTCGCTGAAGATGCCCGAGCCTGTACCAATATCCATCTTAGAACCGTCGGTATAGAGGGCTATCTCCCCTTCTTATGTAACTGCTTTGTGCTTCGCTTCTGTCCGGAATTCTGGTTGTGAATATCCTTTTAAAATCAAGTGTTGCGAATAGATAGTCTGTAGTTATATTCTCCTTTGCCGCACTCCATTGTGTTTCGATGGTCATAGTTTTCCTTTGTGAGATTTGTTGGCATTATAGTTATATTGCCTATCCCTAGAATATCATTTCTCACTCACCGTCACCATATTTCATCAACTCAAAGCTAGGTGATGTTCTCTCTAAGCTCTTTAAAATCCCTTTTGGTCCTGCAGCGAGTTAGGGAAGCCATCAGGCATTTGAATTGCCATTAGGACCACTCCAAGTGGGGTACATGCTTCCGATAAAGACTACACCTCTTTTGCAAACAAGTGAAAAAAAAAAAAAAAAAAAAAAAACGAAACAATGGACCGCATCCCGAAAGACACCGATTCCTCGAAGTACAATTCAGCAAGTACTTCGAAACCTACATACCCTCCATAGGTCTGATTGGGAGAGTGATATAAGTCCTCGGAGTGGATCTGTGTGCTTTTATACAGGCGGGTTTAAAACGGAAACGCGAGTAGATGAAAGTGTTCTCCCAATATCCAATGTGAAATCTCCTTGCGGCATCCAAATTACTGTAGCATCTTCCATGCGGAAATGAGGTCGAATAAGGAAGTCTGTCGTGGGTACTGTAGGTAATAATCCCTGAATTCAGTTACCATCAAATACAAAACTTCCCGTAAAAGGTGGTCGAACTGATGTTCCACGAGCTCTCTTACAAAACAGATCTGGCGAATTCTGGATTTCAAGCGCTCCAACAGTCTTGTATCACTAAAAATATCCATTATACGCACATTACGGGACATTGCATCGTTGGAAGGCGTCCCCTCAGTTTGGGGTTCCCTGCAAACGAATTCTGCAGAAGCTGCAAAGACGAGGAGTAGACTGTTCACTTCCTGTTCCTATGCACATGACCAGCCTTTTCATCCAGAAGAAAACTTGAAAAATACTTTCTCGACAATCTCAGAGAACTCGTTAAATATAAGCATAAGCTGCCTATAGTGCTTTTTTCTTAGCTTCTGATCCTGATGTAGGTACGGGTAGTTTTGAGGTCATTCCAACCAGGAAATTACAAAAAATAGAAGTATACTTAATTGACAATTATTATAGTGTTGATTGGAGATCTAGGTTATATGTGGACGCGTGCTGGGTGTTAGAGGTGACTGTGCTGAGTGTGTGGTATTGGCTGGTTCGTGTTTAAAGGGGAGTCAAGATGTAGCTGACGTAACTCGCGCATATCTTGCTCTTTATATTTCTTATTCAAAAGCAGGCGTTCTTCTCATTTATGTTAAGTTGATAATGACTTTATTTGAGAAACAAAACAATTCATTTAGATGGATACAGTCTAAGTATATGGCTTGGCTGAAGGCCGTCTACCAGATTGACAAATAATAAATAAATTTTAAAATTTCTTTTGTTGTGTTGAAATATTTCTTTAAAAGCTTTCTCCGATTATACACTTTCTGTAGCGTAGTGCATTTACAGCGTAGTCATAAAGTACCTCCCATCCTCGGTCCCCGTTTAGTATGCTCAAGGTTTCCTCTAGCTCAAGCACGTGCAATCCAAAGAATATTTTCCGGAACTCTTTTAATATAGGGCAAATCGCAATAAAGTGGAACACATCCTCTCGTTCTCTTAGATTGCAAAGGCTACACAAAATTGGTAAGTCCGGGCGATGCGGTACAAAATTCAATTTAATCAGTTCCCCTCTTATTTGGAAGAGTGCTCAGTTTATCCGTTGAAATATTGTCCAGAAAATAAGTCTCATCTCTTAAATGATGATTCAATTTGCTGTAATATAAGCGGTATAGTGACGACTGCGCCTCATTTACATATCAGTCATACATTTTATGACCTATCTTCTCTAGCAAGATGTTAAATTTTTGCTTCAGCGAAATTGGATGCTCATTTGGTGCGGCTCTTAGTTCAAAACCGCAATCGGACGCTAGGACCTTCCAGTCTTCAACGAATTTTCCCCAGTGCTCCTTAAAAAACAATTAATAAAGACCCTAGTCTAGTCCATCGCATATGCTCGCATAACTAAAGTTACAAAACCTCAGCAACCAAAACCAATTGAACTGAAAACCCTCGAAAACACCCTACCAACCGTTTCGGCCGTATAGTTCCGCAAGTGCGAGGAATTCTCTGATTAAATACAGCGTAGCACTTTCCCACGCGTACGCAACGCACTCCCATCATAAGCATTCCCTCAAAATGCCAACGATTACCACATAAATTCGCGTCACTAAATTGCAAATCCGTAAATGTCATCATTCATCGTGCGTCGGCCCCCGCCGGCCACCCGGCGCGGCGATGGTATCCAACAAAAGCGCTATCTCGCACCAATAGTCTCCAAAATTACACATTGTCCATAAATTGAAAGTTTAATCGGTTGGCGGCGCATCTCCATTGTAATCGTAAATTGTGCGTTCAAATGGCACACGCCTCCCCCGCCATCCCTTAGCTCCTATACAATTCATGTATGTATATTCAAACGAAATAATCAACGGAATAGTGAACTCCATTCCGATGCAGTGAAACAGTGCGTCATTGAATACAGCGGGACATCGCACATCATGGCATAGTCCTATGTGCTCAATGTGCATTCCAAGGATAAAATCCCCAAACATGTTGTCGGGCCTAAATCGAACTGACCACACCAACCCGCCGGCTGGCCGGCCGTCGAATGCGCGCAATGTTGTAATTATAAAGCGGAATCTCTAACCTCAATCTCACCCCCCACGATGCATATTGATAGTGAAATTGGGACAAATTTTGTGCATCCTTCCTCGGTGCCGGAACTGCCGTGCTCCTTTTGACATTTACATCCTTCTGTGATTGATTTCATTGTACGGTTGCGGGAGCTAGACTCCCACGCCCACCCACAAATACACACGGAGCTTGCGGTGCGATTTAATGCATAAAATATCAATTTTGTAAATACAACACCTGAACGCATTAACGAGACCCGTGGCCGATGGCCAGCAACCATGCACAACACAGCCGATGGCCTAAGGTCCGGCCGTTCTAGGGGCCAATTTCAATAAATTACAAGCGTGGTACGGGTTCGACTATGTGTACCTACGTTCATTATTGTTTTACTGTTCGATGGTGTGCGGCACGGTTGATGGTGGGGTTTGGGGATGGGAATGGATTTACCCCGTCTGGCAGGGTGAATTATTTAAATCGAACGATTAAATGTTTGCCCAAAACCTGGAGTCTCTATATCGGAATATTCAATTATCGTCAGCGGAGGGTTGGAATGCATCACACACACCCCAAGTGAGATGAATGCAACTCAAGTATCTATGTATTTACCTCCGAATCTGTGTGTTCTAATGCGGTTTTAAAATGTTCATTGTTGCATTAATTTTGTTAACCCACCACCATTGCCTATTGCCCACCCACTGGATACGAGCACATTTCAGCCTAAGGGCGCGGTGCCGTTCCCAACCTGAGTGCATTATTTTGGTGCTTTCAAGTATCTGTATATATACGGGGTTGGCACACACATACACATAATGCATCCAGGTGGAGATGGCACTCGAGTACACGTTTTAAATTATTAGTGCCACGGGCGTGCACGTGTGTGGGTGCGCTTAAATAACTCTCGAACCCAAAATTAGTATTTAAGTTATGTTTGGGAGAATAAATTGAATTTGGCCAAATATTTGCCAAAGTAGTCAATAAATTATTATGTTCCGTTTAATGGTCGATGCGAGTACGCTCTGGCAATATAGATTCGAGCGGAAAATCATGCCAGAGTGAGGGTTTATTGTGAATGCGCATCCATGCATTTATGCAGTTGCACAGTTTGAATTGATGATAGTATAGTGCAGCAGATTAGGGAGAATGCTGCCGAGTTTGCACCCATAATCGATATGGGAGGTAGGATGGAGTGAGGTCCGTGAGTCATCTTTGTCAGTGACTTTCATTTCAAATATATTTGTTTGGAAGTTATGGCTTAGTTCCGTTTGGGTCTAAAGCCTTATTAAAGGGTATCCTCGCAAAATCAAATTTTGACAGAAAATACAGATTTTTAATTGAAGCTTAATAAAGATTTTTTGACATGGCTACAGAAACTTTGATCAAAGCTGTTGACTACTGAAATGACAAATTTGAACCAAATCGATTGCGAAAATTGAGACTTTCTGAGACACCAAACTGGAAAATTAGTCGTAAGTATTGACTTAAGAGCCGAAAACAAACGAGATTGGATACTACTGCCAATGAAATGATGTGTATCCTCCCTTTTCGCTAAGTTACACAAGCGGCATATTATCTAGTCGTAGATCTTCTCCGTGTGGTATATAATTAAGTTGTAGAAGTTCGCCCGAGAGCCTCAAGATCATCGCTATTTCATCAATGCTGCATTCATCTCTAAAATAATTTTTCTGCAGCAAATTAAGGTTCAAGCGGCTGTAGATAGTTCTGTGTAACGATCCTTCAGCTTCCTCTAAGTACCGTGACCTACCTTGTTCATCTGTATCTTCAATGATTTTGTAAAGCTGGTTCTTCAAACACATTACATCATAGTAATTAGATTAGATTAGATGATAGGTCGGGAGAGCCTTTACCGGCCAAGTTTTGCTGTATAACGATTTCTTCGCCAAGGACTTTCTTTCTGAGACGGAAGAAAGACGGACATTCCATAAGAATATGAAGAGAGGATTAATCACATCATCGTGATTAATGTCTATATTATACAATTTCGAGCTAATACCAACCACTCTTTGTACCATCCAGATCCAGCGTAGCCGCATAAAATATTTTTTCCTTGCCACCACTTAAGCAAAATGGTGCCATTTTGACCTATTGAGTGCCACCACAGCACAAGTAGATAAAAGCGATATGGAGTGTTCTTCGAAACTTTTGTATATTTAAAGATTGGGGTTATGTATGGAATAGAACATCGGACAAATGGTCGCCACGGCCTTTTATTGTAATTTTCTATGACCGTTTCGCATAAATGTGAATTTCAATAATAAACCTCCCAAATGTTCTCTTTTAAGGCGTTGGTGATCGTGGGCTTGTTTGCATAGACATTTGACTTCAAAAAAACCTAAAAGAAAACAGTCCAACGGCGTTAAATTGCAAGATCTGGATGGCCAATTCTGATCGCAAAATCAGCCGATTACACAATTAGGAAATAATTCATGCAGAAATTGAATTGTTTATCTGGATGTATGGCGTGTGGCACCGTCTTGTTGAAACCACATGTTGGGCACATTCATTCATTCAATGGTCCGCTTGCCCATTACACCGCGTCTCCACGAGCAATATTTCATAGCTTGCCATCTGTCATTTCTCATAGAAAGAAATAACGATAGTATGCAATAAAATGTAGGGTGGGCATTTCATATCTTACTATTTCCATAGCTATCACACGAAAACACATGCGTCACAACAAAAAAGTACACCCCATGGAATACTATCGATAGCAAGCTATGAGCTGAGCAATAGATGGAATACCATTTTTCATAGAATACTATTTGTGGTCTCCACGAGCAATTTTCATAGCATACTATATGGCAAGCTATGAAATATTGCTCGTGGAGACGCGGTGTTAAGTGGGTCGCGGGTATAGGTTGCTCAAATGGACCCTCCATAGCTCTCGATCGTCCGCCATCGACTCCAAATCATCAAGGGCAATCCCTATACTGGTATAGGATAGATTATGGACTTGATCTAACCATCTCAACTTTGGTCTACCTAGAGGACGCCTGCCTGATGGTATGGATTCCGTAGCACGTCGTGGAATCTTGGTCGTGGACATACGTTTAACATGACCAAACCACCGAAGCATGGATCGCTCCGTTCGGAGAAGTAGCTGCTCGACATTGAGTTCCTTACACATTCTGGTAGTTAATGTGATCTCTACGGGTCACACCAGCAATACAACGGAGAAATCTCATTTCGGCAGCTTGTATTCGCGATCTTATTCTTTCGGTCATTACCCAAGATGATTTCGTTCGAAAATTGCGGACTGTAGCTAACAAGCCTTCATTATTTTTTAAATATTGCTCAAAAATGAAAATGCGTTGTTCTTTCGTATGTATATAGCGCTCCATGTTTACTAACCCCAAACTGTCAGCTGTCACATCTTTTTTCCGTTGGCATCACTGTACTATTAAATGGCGCAAAATTCATATTTTGCGTGAATTATGGGACACCCAACTTGGGCAAGTTGCTTCGAGTTGTCCAAACCAATCACATTAACAATCGTAACATCTTGATCTTGTAAATTGAAACAATGGAACTTCAATACCTATTGTACAAGACAACAGGGTGTCACAACTAGGCTGGGAACTATCTCATATATGAGGCAGGGGAGCATGCAAGACGTCATATGTTCGTTTATAGATCTATACTTTTTGGAGAATTTTCCATTTCTGTTGCTGTGTGTCAGCACAAACCAAATAGAACTAGACCGCCGGCTTCCGTGCGACCGATTCTCCCCGGAATAAATTCCCCTGTCTGTGAATACGAGTGAAATGTCAAAATCAATGGCGGCAATGATTTTCCATGCTATACAATGGGCCTAGGATTTTTCAAGTATGCGTGCGTTAATGGTGCTCCTTTGATTTTGTACAGCAGCTTGTAGGCAAAGTCCGTTATGTGGTAGGAGTCGACGGTCTATTCTATGTGGTTTGTGGTTGTCAGTAGACATGAATCTTTTGGAGGAGCTTGGTTTGTCACCTCCTAGAGCTTGTGACCGCGTTTAGCTTTGCATAAACTTCTCACACAAGATTTCTTCTGGGCTCCACTGGTGTTACACCGCTTTTGATCGTTGTCTCAATCTGGCTACGTTCTGCTAGAATCCTCAGATAAATTTACGATTCAGGAGTGCAGTGTTACTTTCATGAAGCCCCGCCGTTTGACTGTTAATTTTCACAGAGTTCTGCTCACTGTATGTCAGGGTCAGCGTGTACAACCTTAAGTTTGGTCTGGCAACGAAGGTTTCTTGTCACCAGCTACAAAGCTATGTCGGATTACGTCGCGTATAAGGCATATTTGTCAATCTAGTACTTCTGCCGTATATATACCTACTGTCTCCTTCTCAAGTGCTTATTACTGGCAGAGGGTAAGCATGTAACGAAGTCAAGTATACGGATGAACGAGATTAGGCATAGGCACCAAATCAAAACAATTGATTTTTGTTTTCTAATATAATTTCAAAGTCTGGAGCACTCCAAACTCGACAGAAACCCCCTTTTTGGTGTAGTGGTAATAAAATATAATTCGTTCCGCCTTATATTCGGTGGCAGAGTATTGCATGCCATCCGTCGGGGCTGGAACACGTGTGCCCCTCTGGTAACAATACTGTTACATTCGGCTGGCCTGGGATTCGAAAAGATAAAACACTATTCTGTTTTCTTAACTTTAGCAAATCACTTTTATTTACAAGACAAATATCACTTAAAATCAACTCTTCAACTTATTAGAATCTTTCCATTTATTATCACTACCGATACTCTTTCGAAAATTACTTCACACGGTTTAAAAATAAAGTTCCCTCTCGTCCAATTTTGCAACCCTACTCCAGCTAAAGCTTCTCGAATATTCCAACTGAATTTTCTAGTACTCCAACCGGAACAATCGAGAAGGTTCTGCTTCGTTCTATTCACCACTCGATGAGTTTCGAAGTTTTCGGGGTTCCGTTGAATAAGTTCATCCACTCTCCATTAGATGGCGCTGCAATCAATAAGTAGTACTTTTCAATCCGCGCTACAACTGCAATACCATAGCCACCGCAATTGATGCTTATTAGCAGTTAGAAAACAGTACAATCCTATTCAATTCATACAAAATTTAACCAAAATCTCGAAAATTAAGGAAAATTGAAATGCCTATCTATATACTTAAGTTTTGCAAGGATGTAGCAAACCACTGCATCCTAATCTCATAATTTAACATCGCCATTATTTCCAGCCACCAATATCTTGAGACTCGAGTTCCTAGACACCGAAAAGCTTCCGAAATTACTCTTGCTAAGTTGAATACAAATCAAGTGGAGGACTTGTCGCGTAAGTAGATAAGAGCGACATTCTTGTCGCACAAGCCATTGCAGGAGTTCCACTTAAAAGTTTTCTCTCTCAAGTGGCACAGAACACCACGGACTAAGTAAAGTTTCCCGAAAATGACAACGAGATCAAATTTGTTAAGCCCTAACGTGTCTGCGAAATTTTGGCGAAAACTAAGTGCACCCCGCCAAGTCGAGGTCCACCACACACCCACAGGCTAACCGCTTTATTGGAAGTAGAAAATTGCGTGATTGTTGTTCAATTTTCATCCACCTGTTCAAAAGCATCTTTCGTCATTGAAACCAGAACCTGTGTGCTTGCAGGTTCAAACAACGGGAACACCCATCTTAGTCATGTTGGTAGGTTCAACTACCTGGCGTTTCTATACTCCCAGGCAAAGGTTGTAGTACCAGTAACATGGATAATTGTTGTTTATTCACCAGCGCTCACATGCGGTAGTCGCTGCTGACTGGGTCGCAATGTGTATAAGTGGAACAAAGCAAAGTAGGTGTGCGGTGTGCAATTCCCAGTGACGGCTAATGTCTGGAGAGCTTCCTGACTGCCACACCGGGGATACATTTTTTTTCTTTCTAACTTTGATTGGCCACTTGAGTGAGTGATTTGTTAATAAAGTCATTACATCAGGTAGCAGCAGTGGTGGTATGGGTAGGGTACATGCACTTGAGAGACGGGGGCAGGTCATGAATGCGCGTTCAGAAACGATGCCGGAAGGTGAGACCGGAAACTCGCTGAAAGAAATCAGTTTGGGTAACGTTCCTTCCGCGACGCTTAATGATATAATATTCGCTGCCATATTAATCGCGTGACGGTGATTGCTTCTGCTGGAAGTTGTTGTAAGAGCGCGAAATTCAGAACTTTACCAAATGACTTAATTTGCACGAGGGCAAATTACAGCCCTTTGCTGTTTGCGATAAAGTTTGACGAAGTTGAGACTTCATTAGATCCAATTCACTGCAAATCAACACTTTTATGTTGGAATCGTGAATCACGAACATATGCGAGTTAAATTTCTGAGTGGAATTTCTGCAGAATCTGGGTCAGTTTATTGGTTTCTGTGGGAACTGAAAAGGCTTGCTACGGATAGATGGAGTTTTGGCAACTGCACTCCCCTCTGTGGTGGACTATTCTAAACGCAGAAAAAAATGATCAGCATTTGTAGTGACACAAAGAAATATAGATACAGTTTCGCATGGAGATCCACAAGGAACAGTTTTAAGCCCATCTCTAGGAATCATATTTGCAATGAGAAAAATGGGTTGGGTACGAAAACCCCAAAATTAAAATCCCCAAACTGAAATCCCCAAGTCAATATCCCCAAACCCAAAATCCCCAAATCCAAAATCCCAAAAACCAAAATACCCAAATAGATTTCGGGTGTATTAACAATGCATTAAGAGTAAAATAGGTATGGGCTGCCCCCCTGCAACCCCCCTGCCTGGGGTCACTGTTGGATTTGGAGTAGGCGCAAGGTTAGGTATTCGAAAATTTCTTTAAATATTTTTGTACTTGGCGATAGTCAATTCGGGTATTTTTAAAAATGTGGGGATTTTGGGGTTTGGGGATTTTGCACTTGGGTATTATGTAGGTATCCCAATGCAAAAATAGAAAGAGAGGGCATCTTTGGTGGTACTGTCGGAAGGTACAGCCTACACGACACCACCTCCGATAACGGATTTAGGCTGATCGACTTCGCGGCGGGGCGAAATGTTGTCATAGCAAGTACGCGGTTCCCGCATCTCGATATTCATAAAGGCACTTGGAGATCTCCCGATCAATCAACCATCAACCAGATTGACCACATTGCGATCGACGCAAGGCACTCCTCCAGTAATATGGATGTCCGAACGTTCCGAGGGGCCAACATTGACTCGGACCACTACCTTGTCGTAGCCAAGGTACGCCTTCGGATAACCCGAACACCGCCAAGACAAGTAAATACTGTGAAGGTTTGACGTCGGACGGCTAAATCGCAAGAAGCCACCAGATCCTTCTCCGATCGAGTCTCTCTTAATCTCTCAAGAGGTTCTATGCAGCCAGCATCAAGCATTGAAGACCAGTGGCAGCATTGCCAATAAGCCATCAGAGACGCCGCCTCTGATGTGCTTGGTTTCACTCGACCACCACAACGAAACCCCTGGTTCGACGACGAGTGCCGGCAAGCACATGCAGCGAAACAAGAGGCATACAAAGCGGCGCTGCAAAGAAGGACTAGAGCTGCTCGTGAGCACTACGCGCAGAAAAGAAGAGACGAACACCGGCTTCTCAGGAGAAAAAAGAAAGAGCACGAGAAGCGCGCGATCGAGGAAATAGAGAGATGCTACAGCAGGAATGAGGTACGGAAGTTTTACCAAAGGGTAAAAAGAACCTGCCAAGGCTACAGAGCCCGAAACGAAGCCTGCAAGGACGAACAAGGGAACATCGTAGTAGAATCGCAGTCGATGCTGATGATATGGAAGAACTACTTTTGCAGACTGTTTAACGGCGATGACCAACTAAATCCCGCTGTCAGGCAGAATGAACCATTCAACCTGGACGATGAAGACCAACTATTCCGTCCACCCGACCTGGACGAAGTGAAGATAGCCATATCTAAGCTTAAGTCCAACAAAGCCACTTGAGCAGATGGCCTAACCGCCGAGCTATTCAAAGCGGCAGGTGATGACTTGGTTAGGAGCATGCACCAACTCATCTGTAAAATATGGTCGGAGGAAAGTATGCCCGTTGAATGGAACCTCAACATTGTTTGCCCGATCCTCAAGAAAGGACACCCCCTGAACTGCGCCAACTACAGAGGTATTAGTCGTCTTAACATCGCCTACAAGATCTTATCTGCCGTGTTGTGTGAACGCCTGAAGCCTTTCGTCAACAACCTGATTGGTCCCTATCAGTGTGGCTTCAGGCCAGGAAAGTCTACCATCGACCAAATATTCACACTGCGGCAGATCTTGGAGAAAACCCAGGAAGTTCAAATCGATACCCATCACCTTTTCATCGATTTTAAGGCCGCCTATGACAGCATTTATAGAGACGAGCTATACAGAGCAATGTCTAGTTTTGGCACCCCTGCCAAACTCGTCCGTTTGTGCAGAATAACAATGGAGAATGCACGCTGCTCCATTAAAGGTCGGTAAAGAACTCACCGAGACCTTCGATGTAAAAAAGGATTTAGATAAGGCGATGCGCTGTCATGTGACTTCTTCAACATCGTTCTTGAAAGAATAGTGCAAAACTCAAACGCTAACACCAGAGGCACTATCTTTCAAAAGTCCGTCCATCTACTCGCCTACGCCGACGACATCGACATAATCGGGAGAACGCAGCGTGATGTCACTGGCGCGTTCGTGAGCATTGAGACGGAGGCGTCAAAGATGGGTTTGGCGGTCAATGAGGGCAAGACAAAGTATATGCTGTCATCGAGAAAGGACACCCAACACCGACGTCTTGGACAGAATGTCACTATAGACAGATATAACTTTGAGGTGGTAAAGAACTTTGTCTACCTAGACTCCGCTATTAACTCAGACAATGACACCAGCGCTGAGATTAAGCGAAGAATAACTCTTGCCAATCGCTGTTTCTTTGGGCTAAGAAAGCAATTGAGTAGCAAAGCCCTCTCTCGAACAACTAAAGTGACCCTTTATAAGACCTTAATCATCCCAGTCCTACTTTATGGTGCAGAGGCATGGACTCTATCAAAAGCGGATGAGCTTCTTGGTTGCTTCGAGAGGAAAATTCTTCGAGTAATTTTCGATCCCGCCTGCATGGACGGTGAATGGAGGAGGAGATACAACGACGAACTGTACGGGCTGTACAGCGACATTGACCTAGCCAGAAGAGTGAAGATCCAACGACTGAGGTGGCTGGGTCATGTAGAGCGAATGCACATGAATGCTCCGGCCCGGAAGATTTTCGAATCCACACCCGAGGGACGGCGCAGTAGAGGAAGACCGCGACTCAGGTGGCGCCCGCAAGTTTAACCAACTTAGCGTACGAAACTGCTGGAGACGCTTGTTGGTTGAGGCCCAGGTCCACCCCGGACTGTAGCGCCACCTTAAGTAAGTAAGTATAAGTATACATTATACAAATGCAACAATTGAAAAGACCACAGTGACCGGCATATAAAACGAGCTCAGACTGAAGGACATCCACGAAGGAAACGGCGCAAACAAAAACAGCCTTGTCAAACAGAAAATCGTTTATAGATACATATATAGGTACTGAATATCCGTTACTTAGAACGAAACCAAATCCAATTCAAAAATCGAACCGGAAAACCCCACTTCAGCCCTAGCCATACTAATGCCATTTTCATTATCCCATCACAACCTTCACTGCCGGCAAACACAATTAAAACTTAAAGCATCCAATGATCCGGCCTGTCATCTCCAACTCGGTTATCGGTTCAATGGATGAGCTGCAACCACTTTAAAAGTTGATCAACTTTGCAACGATTACACAGTTGTTGCACAGCTCGACTGCGGAGTTGGAGTCATTATATCCCACTCAAGAAACCTCATTATCATCGTCCGGCTCCTCGTAAGTCGTTCAGTGTCGTAATCGATTTATGGAAAGCCCATCCACTTGGGCTGTGATGCCCCATTGGCCAGCGACTCGCATGAGATACGTTGACCGCAAACACTGACCCGGTTTCGCTTTGAAACCGCAAAACTTATCTTCGCCGCAGGAGATGACCACAGACCGCAAAGTTACGCATTCAAATGCGACTTGCATGTGAATCCACATGCATTTCCATTACCCTGCTGTGCGCCAATAAGCATATGGTAAGGACACTATCATTAGGAAAAGACTGAGAAAACTTGAGTGTTGCACAAACACTTGTGGGTGGGTATACTTCACTCCCTCAATCGGCTCGGCAGTTGTTGCTGCATGAAACCTGAAAGTTTGCAAACACACACACACACACACACATATGATAGTCGGAACCGGATCAGAGTGGAAGAAAACAAAACGGAAAACCTCTCAGCTCTCACTGGCGCTATTATCTCAAGAACTCTCCACGCACCTATTAAACCACCCTCCCCTGAAGGACGATTGCTGAATGATGACATGTTATGTCACAGAGAAAAGAAATCACATCGCGAAACACAATAGCTTTGTCGAGGGTACGAGTGGGAGGACTATTATCAACTCCATAGTCGCGCCCTCATCGAAGACACTCCAAGGATAATGAAGACAACATGCGGATA
The DNA here is from genome assembly GCA_949372485.1 of Cheilosia soror. Classification (NCBI taxonomy): domain Eukaryota; kingdom Metazoa; phylum Arthropoda; class Insecta; order Diptera; family Syrphidae; genus Cheilosia; species Cheilosia soror. The sequence continues at coordinate 101,636,342 of OX443563.1, forward strand.
TGTACGAAAGACGACAGAACTCATTGTAACCATTTCCTTTGACAAATGCGAGGAAATAATCAAGTGGATGGAAAATAATGCCAGAGTGGATTGTGGGTGATAAGTGCGTGGAGAGGGGGTGCAAGGACTGAAAGTCCTCTTTCGGAACACAGTGTGACAAATTATTGAAATGAAAAGGGTTTCTCTTTGTCTTCCCTCCTCACAGTCACATCAGGCATTGCCAGCTGGTGCCAAATGAGAAGTCACTCAACCGACTGTGTTGGCAAAAAGTTTAAACAAATATAGAAAAAGGACACTCATCCTCAGTGCTCATTTTTCACCACACATCCATCGTGTGTATCCGGGGACATTGTGTGTGCCTAATGAAGGAGCAAGCAAAAGAATGGCAAATGATTGCTCCTCGAATTATTAGGAATGGGATTTAAAAAGCCATGGACACATGGAGAAGTCGCAGTGGAGTGGAAAATATTCCACCCTTCGACCGGATCGATGGAAAAGAGAATATTTTCCTCCTCCGGTGACACTGTCTTCGCTAGCTTGTGTCATCATTGCTTCATTGTTCTGCTCTGACGCGTTATGAAAATTTGCCGCTTCACCGAGTGCCAGACAAATGATGTTTTCATTTGAGATTTGCGGAGCACACAATGTCATTTTTGCGCGCTGCTGACGTCTATACTAAGCGCAAAAAACTTGCATATGCCCTGCCGTCTCATCACAACACATCAGATCAGCCAATTCCGCGGAAATGAGGTCGAAAATTGAATTTTTCCAACGTGCTGAACCGAAACACTGGAACAGCAGACGAAAAGAAATGGAATTCCATATTGGAGCTTCCTCTGCGGGATTTTCTGCGGCTTGTTGGAGTTGGAAAGTTTTTGTGTGTTTTATGTTGACTGTTTAACAGATGCAAATTCATGACATGAAAAGTTACATAAACTAAAACTACCTATCCGTGCAGCAGTGGTGTTCGGGTAAGGGTGTTGCAGCGATCAGACAATTTTGAATTCCTTACAACTTGGCATTAATTTAATGGTGACAAGGATGGAACGTTGTAACTTGGAAGGTGAGCGAAATTGAAAGTTGTGCAAATAATGTGTTGAAATCAAGTTGAAGAGGTGACTTAGTGGGGTTGAAAAGGACTCTATACAAACATGGTTTAGATACCAAGTATCTTTTGGCACTTCGTTTTGCGTAGGTTATGAAGTGTGAGGTTTCGGACATAATGAAGCGATAGGGTCTTTGCTGTTCATGTCACCTTAGTAAGTCAAAAATTTAAATTGTTTTTTAAAACTCTTTTCTACTACATACCCTATCGTTGAGGATTTTCTTAACTTAACTTAATAAGTTCGTTTCTATAAGTTTGTCTCTGATTCCTGCGTTGTTTCTATGACTTAGCGGAGCATGAAGATTTGGTTGTTGGTTGTTTTTCTCCGACTACAATTACATTGATTTGGGCCGATAAACTCTGCTAGTTAAAAGTCTGCGTAAGTGCTCTCAGCACCAACTGTGAATATGCTCAATATTCCCACGCCTTTCTTTTCGTGTCCTGATATTCTCTTGATTCTAGAACCGCCCACTTATCTTGCTCTTTCTTTAATCTTGCTTAATAAATGTAGCTGTTGGCCTTACTTTGGGCTGCATATACCTACACTACAGTCACTTCTCATCGCATCAAAGCGGTTTGATTGTGTTCGTCAGAGGAGACCCAGCATATTGGTGGAAACCTGTTGTAACGTTGGCAATGAGTTTGCTAAGACTTTATCGGCGACTCGGTCCAAAAATCGCTGGTCTATTGCGATAGTAGTCCTGTAACGTAAAATGTTCTAAGAACAAATTTAGAAGATTTCCATGCGATTTTAGGTAAAGGAATGAAAAGTGCAAGGGATATAGACTGGAGGTATAGTACAGTGGAAGTTCCATAATGAGCAGACCACTGAAAAGCCGAAATTCCATTTCAAACACCCATAGGATGTAGCTCGTTCTTCAAGGCACGTTCAAAGCATAATATCGACATTCCATGCAAAAAACCGTTGCCTTTCAAGAGCTTTCCCATTCTTCGTTAGTGAGCTCACTGTAATTTATTGGGAAGGTCATTAAAAGTAGCGCATTTCTGTGGGGGAAGTTCGGTTTGGGCGGCATTTTACTCTTCGGGAACATCAGAAATCGCGTAGTTACCAAACATTTTAACGCTTCTTTGTACATTGATGTGATAGATCTCAATCTAGTAAGCATGTCGGAAGAGTTTTTTTCACAGAAAATTTCGTATTCCAACAGGATAAAGCGCCAGTCCACAACGCAAGGTCAGTAAAAGAATGGTTTTCTGGCCGGCTCGAAGTCCAGACCTGAAACTTATACAGCATTTATGGGTGATTCTGGGACGTAATGTTTACTTTTAGGTTAGATTAGGTTGAATAGGGTGTGAGTTCATCACATTGGACTTGGCTCCATATTGGACCCATCGCCATCCCTAGGGAACCTTAACTGTCAAATAACCTAAACCACTTCGCCCAACCAATTAATTTCCCTACAGAACCTGAAAATTGTTTCAGTTTTGTTGCGAGGCCAGGAGATTGGCAAATTGTCAAAGAAGTACCTACCGAGGTATTTCCTCCTGTACCGAGCAATAGCTTGACATTCACAGAGGAGATGAGTTATATCCTCTGTGACATGTAAGTCTTCGCAATACCTGAATATGCTAGCGCATATTCATATAGCGTGCTTACTTAGAAGACAGTGCCCGGAGAGTACTCCTATTGCCATTCGTAGCCTTGATCTGCTGAGCTTTAGTATACAGATTTTTTTCGATCTAGAGCCTTTGAGACCCTGGTGCCCTATGTGCCTATATTCAACCATTTCTGATCTGCCCTGTTTTTAATATTCACGAGAATAATTCTCTTGGCCACGGCTATTGGTGGTCTTAGATATGCCTTCAATTGTTTCATTAGGTGGAAGGTCTGCTCCGGTTTTGGCCAGAACATCCGCCCTTTCGTTACCCTTAATATCGCATTGTCCCAAAACAATCTGACATGGTGCGGCATCTCCTGACTAGTTCAGATTTGATGATGAAGGACTCTAGCGCCTTTATAGAGCCGCCTGATTATCAATGTAAATATAGCGATATTTTGTTGGATATTGATCCCATATTAAGTAGATCCGCGGCTTTGAGCACGGCCAGAACCTCTTGACACACTGCATGCGTAGCGTATCCAAAAGTCTTAATGACACGTGTAGGTCTATATCCCTGGATACCTGACCCTGTACCTTCCTTAGTTTTGGAACCATCCGTATAAATCGAAATTTCATTATCATTCGAAACCTTATTCTTTTGCCAGTCCTCCCTATCCTATCTGGATATTGTACTTCGTACGGTGTGTCGAAGTGAATTTCTCCCAAACTTTCATCCGGGATGTTCGGGGGGGATCGGTGATGTTGGAGAAGGATTCCATTAGTAACTAAAAAAAAATTCGGCAAAAAAATTTCAAAACCCTTCACGTGTTCATAATCGAATTTTGTGTAATTTTTCATCGTTTTATAATGTTCTGCTCTTTATAATTGAAATAAAATGTTGGGTCTCATTTTTTGTGTTTTTCATTTCCCGATTTTAGCATTAAGATCGAAAAGAACAGTACTTGCCATCGTATTCGGGTTCGTAGATATTCGCTAAACAGTGAGAACCAAGAATCACAAACTGACCAATTCATAAATATTTCATGAATAACTAGCAGACCCGCAGGCGTTGTACTTGTACTTTCCGTTCGTTAGCTTGGTAATATCGAAAAACGCGAATAAATTTCGAACATTTTTTCATTATTTTAAAAAAAATATTGGGGGGAACTGTAAGATACAGAATCTCCATGGAAAAGGCTGACTGGAGATGGCGGGATCTTGACACCTTTAACCATGCAAAACAGACTTGGCCACGGATAAGTTGGCACAGGACGAAGATCATATTAAACGACAGTAGAACACACATCGAAAATCTTGTCGGAGTAGTAACAGGCCACTATGTGCACTACAGAAAGACATGCCGCAAGACTTGGAGTCACCGTTAATTACTTTTGTCGCAGTTTCTTGGATGAGGAAGAGGAGAAGAAAAACACCGGGATCCCTACGTTATCTCCTTTTCCAAAATCCCTTATTGGACATAATCTCTCAATTTTTTTTATCTCTTTTTCCAAAATCTCTCGGGACGAAATCCCATGTGCCAAAATCTCCCACCTACATACATACTCATTAAATCCCTCGTTAAAATCCCCTGTTCGCACAATTTAGAATTTATCCGTTTTTAAACGCGTAGTTTTGGCAGTAAAATTAAGCAAATACATAATATAAAATTTGCACATACCCAACCTCGCACCTTCTCCAAATCCTACAGAGACTACACGCAGGGGGGTTGCAGGGGTGCAGCATGCCCCATCCATACGTATTTCACTTCTGTCGCGAGACAGAATTAATAACACCAAATCTAAGAATGGTAGATTTTGTCCCGTGGGGATTTTCTCTCACTAAATCGTTTCTAAATGCTCACTTTAGCCATAAAAAGTAAATTCATTTCAAAATATCAGCTTCATAGCTCTTACCGTTTGGGATGGGCGTTGATCCCCAAACAGTTAATACAAATTGTCAGTAAAGTTCACCGTCAACGGTGTGTATTATAGTCAGACGTTGTTATATGGTTGTATTCCTATTTCTTTTTTGCAGTACCTATACTGTTGCATTGAATTTGAATTTTGGTCCATTTAAAGCTTTTTCAAAAAAACAGAATCATGAGTCAAACAACACTAAGGTCATCCTAAGCTCACATTCATTGAAAGGAAAAGAAAATACTCACAATACAAATAGCAATGAATAACCATAACTGCGAGCCATATCACATCGGTCGATGGCAGCTCAAGGAACCTGCCAACTGCGGATGCCCATCAAAGCGCCTTTAATAAGGCCGCAGCGGCGCGGCACTGTCATCTGTCAACGGATTTGTTTTGGCTTACGAAAGGCAGGCAACCTCAAACGCAAACCCTATAATGGGGATGGGATAACGTGAAAGAATATGCTTCTCCTTCGAGGTGCCATTACCACTGCTGTCTCTCTTCCCTCGGACAATAGTGTTATTGTTGTTTTAAGTATATTTTGCGTTTTTTTTTTCTCCTTGAGGAAGTTCGATTTGTTGTTGACGCTGCTTCTCTCGGAAAAAGACTCATTGTTGGTCTTTCTTCAGCTGCCTCTGTCGATGGCTTTGTTTTCCTAAGGTGGCACTTTCAGCTGATTGCAATAATGAGGCAGCAACGATGATGATGACATTTTTCAACCATGCTTCGCTTATTTTGAATTGAAAACCTGACGTTTTTCTACCGATGAATTGAAAAAAAAATAAATAAATATCCCCCAACTGATGGTGTGGATTACGCGGGAAGGGAGACAAAACACTCTCCTCGTCCTCGACGAAGAAGACCAAACAAACGTTGATTCCTCGCTGTCACTACTGTTGGTTTGTTGTCTTTTGTATCGGGACCACCGCCCTGGAAGCAATAAGGTGACTTTGTTGGTTTTGGAAAATTGTCTGCCTGTTGGTCTTCTTCGTTTTTTCTTTGGTTTCATTTTTACGCGCTGGCTGGGCCAACAAAGCGCGAAGGTCATGACAAAGCACTTGTGCGTAAGTGATACCGGATTGGACTCGAACGACGACGTCAAGGAGGACCGTTTTACTGCGAGATGCGGAACGAACAAAAAAATAAACACAAAACATCTCCAAATTCGTTTCGGTGGCAGATAGATAAAAAGTTTTTTTTTCTTGGTCTATGGAGGAAAAAAAGTTCGATCTTGATTGTGGATTGTAAGTGATTAATCATCACTTGGGTGGAGAAGTTTTTTCTTGTGTATGACTCGCCTCACTTTTTGGTCATAAAGTAGCAAATGACAAATTGTGGCGGACGCTTGTCTTCTGAAGGACATATAGATATAGTTTGTGTTTTTGTTAAATTTATGGCAGCATTTTGCAGACATTAGGAAACAAATGATCTATTTGTAAGGAGATTAAAGAAAAAAAAAAACAGAAAACGTCCCATTAGGGTGACTATCTAGGACGCTGCTGAAAATCGAAGTTTATATGGCCATGTGATGATAAATAGTTTTGCCTCAGAAAGATATGAAAAATGAGTGACAAAATTGCAAAATTGGCAATATCAATTAAGTTAGAGAGAGTTTTGAAGGCGGGATTTTATTGACGACATGAGCCGATAGGTTTGCTGATAGTGTTCTTATTAAATGTTAAAATGTTATTGTTAAACAAATAAATAATAATATTGAAGACATTTATAAAGAAATGTCTAGTCAGTCAATTGTAATTAAGTTGGATTGTGCTAAGGCAACTCTCATAACTATATACAGTTGTGTTTATGAAAATAGTAGTGCTGCTCTCCACAAAACGTAAACCAAATGAAACAGTACTTTTCCGTTGAAAATTACAAAGATGCAAACTTTTTTTTAAAAATAGAATGCAAAGTAGAGAATAGGAAAAAAATCCGTTACTTTTGGTCAAAATGTATTTGCTTTTGACGATTTTAGAGAGATGAGTTGAAAATATTGGCCGTTCATAGAAAAAGTAGTGCTGTATGTAAGAACTTGAGAAAAAAAAATGTTAATAAATAAAATAACAATAGAAAATTAAAAAAAACGTATCAACAGTAGGTAAGTGTAATTAATATGTTATTGGGCCTCCGCACACGAGACTAATTCTGCCGGCAGAAAACCGTTTTTATACCATACTTCGAGCGCACACGGGACGGGATGATTTCTGCCGGCAGAAAAATTATATATTATGAACCACTTTTCATTGTTTAGTATTATTTTCACAATTGAAATATTTTGAAAGTTGTGTATGTATTAGTTTTATGCCTTGATCAACCGCTCAAACTCGGCAGAACATTTTATTCCGTTTGTTTCCCCTCTCCTACAAAATCAGTTTTATGCCGGCAGAATTAGTCTCGTGTGCGTAGGCCCATTGTAGTATCTTGAAATACTGTATAAATTGTCAGAATTTTAGTGTATGCTCACACTGTATAAAATGTCAGATTTAATAAAATAAAACTCACTTTATACGAGACTACAGAACCAGAAAGATGTCATTTATTCAGGATACTACAGTTATATTTTGTTGATTAAAAATTATTGGAATTACAATCTGTTTTTGATTTTAGTGGGTAGAGGTAAGCATTTCACGGCCGAAAAGAGAAGTTTAATTGTTAGACTTAAAAATCAAGGCAAAACATATAAAGAAATTGAAAATATTGTTGGATGCACAGCTCCTATGATATTTAACGCCATTCATAATAAGAAGAAGCCGGACAAACGTGGTGGCAAATTGAAAACGAACTTGCTAGCGGATAGAAAAATTGTGCGATATGTTAAGTTTAATCCGTTAGCTTCAGCAAAAGAAATTAAAGAGGAATTAAATCTGCCGGTTAGTGATGTGACAGTTCGTCGTCTTATGCAACATAATTTATTTGCAACAAGTCCCAGAAAGGCAGGTACCCCTTTTATATAAAAAGAACCATGCCGCAAAAATTCATGGAAACTGGTCCATCAATAAGTGGCGCAACATACTGTGGACGGATGAGAGCAAACTAGTTCTGTTTGGTGGGAGAGGCTCTAAACAATATGTTCGGCGTCCACCAAACACGTAATATCATCCCAAGTACACTCAGAAGACGGTTAAACACGGCGGTCTGAGCATTATGATATGGGCTTGTTTTTCGTATGCTGGTGTTGGCCCAATCAAAGTGATAAATGGTATCATGGACAAAAATGTGTACGTTGATTTGTTGAAAATTACAATGCTACCATATGCCAGTTGGGAAATGCCTTTGAAATGGACGTTTCAGCAAGACAACGACCCAAAACACACAAGTAGGCTTGCTAAATAGTGGTTTCTGGTTCTGGTTTGCGTCCGAAGACATCGACGTCATGCCATGGCCAGCTCAGTCCTCGGATCTAAATCCGATCGAAAACCTATGGGGTGATGTTAAGAGAGCTGTGGCAACTGCAAAGCCATCGACCAAAGCAGAGCTGTGGCAATTAGTTAAGGAGGCGTGGAACCAAATTCCTCTGAAGCGGTGCCAGGACCTCATCGATTCCATGCCACACAGGCGCCGAGCAGTAATACAAAATAATGGATTTACAATTAAGTAGTAGACCAAACAAAATATGTAAAACATAATTTTATGAAGTTAGACTAGTGGTAAATGTTTTTTTTGTTTTTCTTTTTTCGTAGCCAGTACTATTTTTATGAACGGCTACATTTTGTGAATTTTCTTTCTTAAGCCCTGAAGTTTGTTTCATATTGGTTTCAAAATATTGTTTTTATCACTTAATTTTACTGTCCAACATTTAGAGCTCACTCGCACTACTATTTTCATGAACACAGCTGTACGTCGCGTTTCTTTTTCCTCATTAAAATTAAAAGTTTGTGTTAGTAAATAGCTTGCCCGTATATTCAGAAAAACCAGCAACTCAGAAGTATGGTCAGTTAGGATTTCAAAAATGTGTTGCGGTGTTCTTCTGAAACCTCGCCAGCGAGTAGTTGCCAGTAGAAGAACATTTCAAATGTTAAAAAAAAAACATGAACCTGCGGCCACTGCTGGCTTAAACTGTTGATTTTCTCGGCAGCAGGGGAGGTGTTGGTAGGCAGCTGGCTAGGAATTCACAAACAGGTGAGTCAGGAAGCAACAAATGCGAAATTTCACTGACGAATAAAGTGCATGCATGGACACACTGTCATGGACATGACTTTTACTCTGATGAAAGGGGAGGCTTTACTTAGTTTATTGGGTGAAACGTTTATAATAGACTGCCAAATACAAATTGAAAACATTGCGGAATTAAAATTTAGTGTTTGTTAAAAGTGTTTGCAAAACTTAAATAGGTACCTACACTACATAGTTAAATTTGTAAAGGTTGTGTGCAAAAATACAAAATACGTAAACTCACTACAATTTGGCAGGTAAAGAAATTGTGAAAATGTAAGCACAAACAAATTCTATCGAAGTCGAAGCGGGCGCCAGTTTTTGACGTCCTCATCTCTACCTCTTTCTACTCACACAAAATCTACCCGTCTAGTTGGACACGACGTTCATGGGAATGTACGTACACGTGCACAGTGCAAAGTTCACTATTCCTGCAACTGTCAAATTTTATTTCATTGGAATGACGCCTTGTTTTTGCATGTAGCCAAATCATTCATGCGAATGAAAGTCATGCCCGTGATCGTGTGTCCATGCACAAAAGAAATCATGTTCCAAAAAAACGCACCTAATGGTAGATTTGAAGTTTGGCTGATGAACACTGAACCGTGTGCCTATTTAAAAAATTTAAACAACTGAAAACGCAATCATAACAAAGCTGAAAGCTAGGACATTATGTCCTTAATTTGGTATTAATTACTTATTGCCGTTCGAAAATAATTGCTTGATTATATTGCTCGGACGCATAGCAGAGGTTTGACCCATCATTATATCGGTCCATTCTTAGGTCATTTGGGTACTTTAAAATTTTGTTACCAACTTAGATTCCAAGATGTATGGAATCAAATCAGACAAGAATCTTCTAGGTGATGGAATGAAATGGGTGATCCAAGTCCTACATCTGTCCAGTTCAGTCCATTTCCATTTCTTTGCACTTCCTGGATGGAAGTTAATTTCCCCCCATACAAGATAAACCGTAAATGGATGACAATATTGTAAAGTTCCACAGAATTTACAAATGACTTTTGTGAAGCAAACAGAATAAGAATTCAGGTAATCGCACTTCCTTAATTCTCGTACTTCTCTCGATCTGCCGAAAATATTACTGCTACGGCTGAAGATGTCGTAGAAAGGTCGACATTGAACAGACGACGCACGTGCAATTGACCATTGCACACATGTCTCTGCGGCGCGGCGCATTTTGGTGAAAGACTTGAAGATGTTTCCTTGCAAAGTGTAGACAGTCCATCAGCTGATGAGTGTTGACAAATAAACTCTGGCAGCCTCCAAGGAGAACATCCGCCAAGAAGTTAAAAACCTGTCGCCCGAAGCTAAAGAAGGCCATTGAAAATCTCATAAGGTCCAAATGGTAATTACCAGCCACTTAAGCTATATCATTTTCAATACACAATGGAAAGAACTGCAATGCCAAAAAAGAAATATTTTAAGAAACTTATTAAATAGCCTAGAAAAAATAGGGTCATACTCGTCCATTATGGGTATGGTCCACCTCATACCTATATACCTACTTTCTTTCATTTTCTATTCCATTTCAGTATTCAGTTCCTTGTTTGAAGCTCTTTAAATCCATCCGACACGCTTTGTTTATGCCAAGATCCGCGAGTTTACTTAATTCTTGTTTGTGTAAGAACCGCGTCGCTACCACTCAAAAAAATAAAAAATCTCCAATGAAATTGCATTCCATGACCAGACCACCCTTGATAAAGCAGCCGAGTGTTTATTTAAGGGCTTAAGCTATTTTCCATAATCCTGCATCAGAGACTAGACTGGCTGACATAAAAACAAAAAAAAAAAAAAAAACTTTTTAATCGAAAAACATCTCAACAATTTTTCAGGAAAATACTTTTTATAGGAAATCTCCCATGTTCGGGTGCGTTCCTGTTTCATGCCTTTGGCAAGGGCCTTAGTGAAACGTAAATCTCAAGGATTTCGCCAAAAACTAATTTTGTAATTTCTTCTTCTTCAGTGTTGTTTTTATTCATTTCTCCCTTCTTTTCCCGAATCGAGGAAAACAACAATACTGCATTTGGGGCGAAGAATTGTTTTAAAACCAAAAGGGAGTCTGTCGTCCAGCAAAGGATCATCTCATCAACCCCACCCGCAGTGGTGCCCTTACCCTTGTGAGGCAGCAAAGGCAAAGAAAAACTTTCGCTCATAAATGCAAATAACCAAATCAAAACTTTTTAATTGGAATCTCGTTATAAATCCTTTGAGAGTGCATACGGTGTAGCGGAGTGAGTGTACGAGTCAAGCGAAGCAGTCCAAGTTTTCTAGCGAGTTGGTCTTGGTAGTTGCAAGGTCTTAGCCGGATATCATGGCCAGATTTCGAGAAGTAGCCAACAAAAGTAGGAAAAAAAAAAACCATTAAATAACCGGGAAGGGTTATAAATTAAAAGCTTTCGATGTTTTGTAATTGCATTTTGGAAAAGTGTTGAGGGACGCTTAGTGGTGCTGATGAGTGTTTCCTTGTGTTCCATATATACTATAAGCGCATCAGGCAGGCGATGGACAGCCATGAAAAATTATGCTGAATTTTGTATTTTTTGCTTTTGTAGTTCTAGGTTATTGGATTAAGTTTACGCAACATGAAGCAAATTACGGTTCGAAAGTTACCATCGGGATGGGTGATGAAAAATTACGCTTTTGGTGTTATAGAGCGCTGACGTTTTGATCACTTGATGCCGGGGATGGAGCAAAAACAGGTCAGATGGACCGTTGATAGAACTGATGTTGTTAATGGAGATAGTTTGGATAAATTAAATAAGGTGTGAAGGACATTAGAGCTAACGAATCAAAGGAGGTAAATAAATTTGAAAATATTACACACTCATGTCGAACGCCATAGAAACTACACCCTGTTAGAAATAACGTCTCAGGTTCAGTTTCTGAACCAACGATATAATAGAATTGTAAAAGACAGGAGAACATGTCCCCCACAACAACCAGTAGTCCATGTAGAGCTATAGAATTATACCTCCTATGGCATTTTTTTTTAAATACTTCTCCCGGGAAAGGCAAACCTATAACGCTTTATCAGCGCCCCGAGATGCTTGCAGATGTATGTTAGTTCTGCACTTAAATTGCTGCAAATTGTAGTCTTCTGGAAATATATTCCCAGGAAGCGAGTTCCAAAGTTTGCTTGTCCTGTAACAGAAGGAGTTTTGGAAAGATGATGTACTCGCGGTTGTCAAGTGTACTGTATGCTCATGAGCATTAGCAGCCTGTCTTGTGGGGCGCCCAAAAGTTGCATTTCGAGGGATAATGTCCTTGAGTTCCTCGGAACATCTACCATGGAAGTACCTATAGAACAAGCAGAGGTCAGCGACTTGTCTTCTGTGCACCAACGGTTGCAGATTCGATGTGAGTGTAGGGTCTCGAATAAGTCGAACTGCTCGTCTCTGTATGCTGTCAAGTAGGTTAAGTGAATGTTTTGGGGCCGAGCTCCATTATGAGAGCAATATTCCAGGCCTGGTCTAACCTGTGCTTTGTACAGTAGAAGAAGTAACTTGGGGCTAAAGTACCTCTTTGCTCTTAATAGGTAGCTCAACTTAGCGGACGCCGATGTGGTCCTGCCATGTGATTCCTAAATTGATTGTGACTCCTAGAAGGTGCATTGAGTCCTTGGAATGGATTGGATGGTCATCCACTTGAATCTGAGGAACTTTTGATGCATTTTTCCTGGAAAATGTTGTGAGCTTGCATTGTTTGTATTAAATACTACCAAGTTGTCTTTTCCCCACTTCAAGATTTTGTCCAGATCAAGCCAATATTAAATAAAACGGTTGGTCACGATGTGCACTTTGATGTTATTTGAAACAGATGCAGCAACTGCGTCAACTAAGTATAGGCATAGGTAAGTCTAAATAGTAAGCGTAAAATATCGGTCTGCCCTCATAAGCGTAGGCCAGGAAAATCATAGAAAATTTCACAACTCTAAAGATACAGGAAAAGGCCCCAGAAGTCTAAAAAATTTCACAAAATTAAAAAACTATCCGACGACTGTATTGATATACCTACCAGTGTCTCCTTGCTCATCAAAGCTCGATAGGGACAGCTGTAGCATGCAAATATAAATTAGAAAAGGTGACGCAGTGTCACTCGATTTTTACGACATCACACTCGACAGCAATCTGCGAAACTCCACCAGAAGGCTCTCAAATTTTCAAAGATCTGTGCAGCTAAAAACTATACCTTCGCTCATTGTTTCAACGCAACTAGTAGAGCTCAGCTGCCTTATACCGATTCTTTTGTCAATAATTCAATACGTACAGAATTTCTGAATATAATAGTACAATCTCGAGGTAGTGAAACGACTTTGTCTACTCCGACCCGACCCTGCTATTGTATCTCCAAGCAAACACCTCTTTAGGAACAACTGCTGCCAATACCAATACATATATTTTACAATGAAAGTATGTATCTAAGGCATAATGTGGGTAGGTATCCTCTTTCTTTAAGAGAAAGCATTTCGCCGTTAGATACTCGGCCAGTTTGCCATGATGAGCTTAAGATAAGGGGACTCAACTATGCAAAATATCGACCTACAGTTTACAATCTATCATTAAGCTTCTCATATTGTTTGGCCTATATGTCTGGAGTTGGTGCTGGTGTCTCTGGACCCAATACCAAAGTCTCAATACCTATGGGAATGTGTCCCACGGTTTTTCAGGCTGAAGTCCATGCCATTGAGGTCTGCGCCGTTTTAATTTCCAGTAAGGGAATTAAAGGTGCCACAATACAAATCTATTCAGATATAGTCAAGCGGCTTTACAAGCTCTTTCGTCGAACACGATGGACTCAAAAACAGTAAAGTGCTGCTACGATGCCTTGCAAGTCCTATCCAAACACAACAAGGTTAAACTTGGTTGGGTACCTGGTCATCAAGGTATTGATGGCAACGAATCGGCGGACTAATTAGCTAGGGCTGGTTCTGAATCCGCGTTCTGTGGACCAGAACCTTATTGCAGAGTGAATTGGACTACTGCCTTAGGTCTAATTAACAATTGGGAACATCAACTTCGTCTAAACCACCGGGTAGACTCCAAATTGCTGTGTTGCCTGAGTTAGTACCGTTTTGAAATACAGCTGCCGAAATTCGGCTACTAAACGGTGAGCTCAGTGGCTAGTGTATGAGAGGTCTCAAGTTCGAACATCGATTTCCACTGCCCTCTTCCTCTTGGTATAAGTTTTGATAAACATCTGAGTACAACAGTCTTGGGTATATACCCTTTCAATCAATTTCATTAAAATTTAAACAAGGCATACGATCCCGTGCAAGCATCAGTAAAACTCACAAAGAGTACACAAACAGTTGCGAAAAGTTATACTTAGAAAAGGTTTATAACCTTTGTTGGGCTGTATATTTTTGTTCTCTTAATTTTTAAGTAGAGGTATCAGGGTTTCTTTCATTTATCATTCTTTCATTATTTTCAACGTTTCGCCTATTCAATGTAGGATGCCTAATCAATTTATGACGTCACCAATACTAAATCAACAAGGGCAATCCTCATTCGTTTAGTGGACAGATATCGGACTTGATCTTAACCATCTCATAAAAGGCCTACCTAGAGGATCAAAATTGGGTACATGCAACTTAAGTGACCAATCCACCGAAGTATAAACCACTTCCTTCGGACAATATTAGCTACACGACTTTGTCGCACTTTTTCCATAGCCCTTCCAGCGACGGGCGACAGCAATGTACTGTATTTTGGACTCAGATATAGCCTCGATGTGTGCATCGGCGATCGGCAGTCCAACCACGGTGCGTGAATAGATCGACTGTCACTAGATGCCAGCTTTGATTTTGTTTGTCCACTGTTGTCACTGAATGCTCAGAAATTTTTCTGATGCTAAGCAGAAGTTGGATTCGGCCGTAAATTCGAAAGCCAGCTCAGTGGTTGCAGAACTAATGCTAAACTTTTTCCTCAATGTCATACTAAAGTAGTAGCAAGTCGTTATCAGAAAATCCTATAACCTATTCTTTGTATTACTAAAAGACATTGCTACATTGACCGTGACCCAAAGTTAGGTGTCTCTTTTAGGAAAACCATTTAACTCGACGAGCTTTTGCAACTTAGCCTTTCAAATTGTGGGCGGACATTACAATAATGCCCTTGATTCCCCTACAATGTCAAGTTACTAGAAAACCATATTCGAAACCTTTCACAGCAAAGCGGTAATGGAGACAATATAATGCCCCGTTCAACAAAATACTTCTTATTGCTTTCCTTCCTAAGAATATGGCATTCGAACCATCTATCTATGTCTAGCTTTAATAGATGTCAAGCACAAGCACAAAGAGCAAAAGGAAACAGCCAATTACGGTTCCAATGAACTGAAAGCAATTTTCGCAGAAACTTTGTCAAGAAATTGCTTGATAGCTTCCGTTTACAGGCGCGTAATGTTTCTCAAGTTGTATCCACATTATGATGGTAATGAAGCGACATCAAAATGGAACAATAGAAAAACGTATTTGGGCCATTCAAAGCACTTGGCCCATAGTCCTCCAATTGTTTCATCAGGGCCTTTATTTCTTCTCGAAACGTCTCATTACCAAATGCGTGTCGCATCATAAACATCACTGTTCACTGCCAATATTCGCCTACAAACGAGTCTATAAAGTTTATTGACTCCTTTCGCTTCAATTCATGGCGTTCGCATGTAATAAAGTGATAAAATATAAAATCTGCGCTCTACCCCCCAAAAAAAATTGGAAGCTCATAAATCTGTTCAGCTTGCCTTGTGCATCATTGTCGACTTCATAAATGCGAAGGCATCTGGCAGTTTAAAAACCATTTCGGATGGTTTACTGCCAGCTTCGATTATTTGTTGGCTTATATTTGCATCCCTTTGCTAAAATACCCCCACCCATCCATTTAGACGACAATATGTCGTCCTATGCAGAAAAAAAGCCCTGCAGAGGAGGCTGAATTAGTTTTAGGTGTCAACTTGATATACAGTCGCCGTGTATTTATTGGGATGGCAACAGCTTGGTGTTCAGCCCACAGGAGCAGTGGCAGAGCGACATAAGCAAAAGACACAAGTTGCAGAGTTGCAATAAATCACCCCATAGCTGCATCGCAACCCCACGCAATAATAATGTTAAGCAATACACTGATGGCAATGGCAGTGGGGGTGGCGTGGCTGGCCATTTTGAAAATTCAGCAATAACAACAATTTCCTCGTCAAAAAATGAGGGAAATAAATTACTCACATGGAAATGGTGATGCTGATGGTTACTTGGGGAGCCATATCGCCAGCACGTAGAACAGGCAGGCTGTACCGAGATAAAACGGCCGGCGTTTCCCATTTCGTGTTATTTTTTTTTGCGTTGAATTTATGAGGGGGTTGAGTTGCCATTTGGACATTGTTTTGTTGGACACTGCGGGGGGCTGATTTGGGTTGATTCAGACCGATTTCAGCTGATTCGCGCTCTGCGGCTGTGCTGCAGTGTCTATAGGCCTTGGTATGGGCATGTATGCATTGTGCGTGAATGATGGGGGAGAAAGTGGACAAATTTAAATAGCAATTTAACTGATAACAGGGCTTTACTTCGAGCAAAGGGAGCAGAGATAAATGAACGCATGTTGTCGCTCCCGCTGCTATTAAATTAGCAAAGTTTTCATTATTATTATTATAATGGGGACGGCCTTAGCTTCAGGCAGGAAAAACGATAAATGGGCCGTGGGAATAGTGTGACGAAATCTGAAACCTAGGTCTTCCTCCAATATAAACTGAGTGTGTCCAAACTTTGTCTATACATTTATGCGTTTCTATCTCCGCGGTAATAAAAACCTTTTTATAATAGCGACATTTGCCCGACAAAATTATCTATTGTGACTAACGAAATATACAAGGTGAAGGCTAAAAATTTAGTAAGGCCTCTAACTCTGCGATCATTTGTGGTGTTTTTTGGATAGATTTTTTATAGTTTATAACGGATCTGCAGCTCCATAGGTGGATTATGTTCACGCAGCGAATATAGGTAGACGTGTGGAATTGAACACTTGAAATGGCACAAGCTCAATTGAGAGCACTTAGGCCCTAGTTATAGCTATCATTGAAATGCATCATTGAAAATTTTGTTTTCCGATTTTAAGACGATCAAAATAAAATTAATCAATTGAGGAATTTTTTTACGAAAGAAATTACTTAATTCTGACTAAAACTCTTCTTTAAATTCAATTGTATTATTTCACTGATCGAAATGGATTTCAATGAACAACTGATTCTCGTTTCTCCAATTTGGAACCCAATCGTTTCACTGATGTGTTCGATTATCTTCCTATTCTCAGCTGTCAGTTTTGCTTTCAATGATCAACTCTAACCTCAAAGCCTAGGCTCGTTTGTTGAAAAGTCACTGACAGGTTCTTTCACTGACAGGAATTATTCAATGATAGCTATAACCGACTTGTCAAAAAAGTGAAACCACCATTCCACTGATTTGTTCCAATGATGCATTTCAATGATAGATATAACTAGGGCCTTAGGCACTTTACCATTAAGGCCTCAGTTATAGCTGAGGATAATGAAAAGTGAGCTCACTTAATAGGCCACATTCTGTCAAACAATTGACACATTGGAGGTCTACAAAGTTGACACCACCGCCATCTGTGGGATGCGATGAAATAGAACGGGTAAGAGAAATTTGAAGAACTGTGATAGCTAAGAGATGTGGATTTGGCCTTTGAAGGCAGGTACCTATCTCTTCTCTATTATATAAAACAAAGTGGAAAAAACTGTTTCCCTCAGTCGCCCGTAATTTTCAACCGATTCTGTTGATTTTTTTAAATGTCGGTAATTACGGTGATTTGATGATACAAAAAAAAAAAACATTAAAAATCGCATATCTCGAAAACCACATATCGATTGAGCTGAAACTTACAGGTTACAGATAATCTTAGGTATTGGGCCTAGAGTGCTCCTGTGAAGATGGGTCAAAATTGGACAAAGGGGCGTGGCACCTCCAATACAAAAAAAAAAATGAAAATTGTCGCCCGTAAATAAATAAAATAAAAAAAAAATAAAAAAAAAAAACAAAAAAAGACCTGGCGAAGCTGGCGGGGGTTCAGCTAGTACAAGACATGTAAAAACTTTTGCCGTATAATGGCCAGATTTTGCCGCTATGCTTTTATATATTTTTACAACCGTTTTGTTTTTTCGTTCACTTCACTTTTTTCATTATATTTTTTATTAAAAACCAAATAATGTAATTTTGCGGTTGTTTTATCTTTTTGTCACTGATGCACACTAGTTCACTTGTTATATATTTTCATTTCTCAATTATCTTTACGTTTTTGGTAATACATTACCAACACTTTTATTTTTAACTAGCCAAATTAACCAAATTTTGAGTTCGCGCAAATTAGTTCAATATTAGTTTTTACTTCTGACATCATGTAGTCTTTGTCCATTTATTTAAAAAAAACACGTTGAATTCATTTAATTCAATACGAACAATAATTATTTATTAAAAAAAAGTATTAAACTAGGGGATACCTACAAAATAAAATTTAATTGGGAATTTTTTTAGGGAAAAAACTTAGCGGGATTTCTTAGCTCTTACCTAGCTGGTCGACTACTGACTCTTTTCTCTTTTTGCTTACCTACTTTTATTTTATTTCTTCTTTACCTTTCTTCTTATTTTTAGTACATATTACATATTCTAGTACTACATACAATGAATACACTTCTCGACTCTACTTTATTAAAATAATGAATTCATTATTACACATACATACAATAAAACTGTAGGAATTTTCTTTGGCCGTTAAAAGCTTGAAAACTACTGGACAGATTTCGATGAAACTTTTTTTAAAATGTTCCTTAGGACTGTGAAACTGCTATAGGCTATGTCGTTTATAGCCACGTCCTTAGGAACAGTTTTTAGCTAAAATGTATATTTTGAAGTGAAAATATGTGAAAAATGTTTATACTTTTGTGATCTTGCAACAGGACAAACAAAAACAAAACAAGACTAGCATCAGTTGTATGAATAAGGTATGTATATTATGATCGTATTTCCGATGCAGGGTGAGGATGGGGTGCGTGCTGGAGTATTGCATGGGGTATATTAATAATCTTCATAATAGACGTATATCTAATACAAAACAAGTTTCATTTCAGAATTCCATTCTGATATCTGGTACAGTGTACGATTGGGGTAGGTAGTTGCTTGGATGCATAGGAAGAGGGAAACAAAGGAAAGGAAGTGCAATATTACAAATAAGTATGTATTAAGATCTAGGAGAGGGAGGAATTTTCTTTTTCTACTAAAAGCGCGAAAACTACTGGACAGATTTCAATGAAACACTCAAAATGTAGACGTCCTAGTGGAATGTCATACGCAAAATATTAAGTTTCGCACAGTCTTTCAAGAAGGCTAGGTATCCCCATCCGTCATCCGACCACAAAAAGAAACCCAAGGTTTCATGACGACCGTAGTCATGTAGTAGTCATAGTCATAGTCGATGCTGAGAATTTTGAATAATCACCCTCGAAGACTTTTAAACTCTGTTAGGCAGTATGAGCAGTTCAATAATTGAACGAAGCCAACTTCGGAAGTACTTACAATCTATCAAAAGTTGATCGTATACGCTGATGATATTTACATTCGAAAGAAAACACGGTATCCACAAGGACATATTCAACATCGGCAGTTAGCGAAAGACTTATCTACCTATACCAAACTCTCCCTGCGGTGAAATCCAGTACAAATAATAATATCAGCTCTGGGACCAAACCGTGCTCTTGCCAATAGCTGTTTCTAAGGCCTTTGGATTGAATTCAGCAACGAAAATCTTTCATTAATAAATAAGCAGAATCCGTACCTATGTGTATCTTATAGAGCTCATCCTACTATTACTATATAGCCCGTGAAAGATAGATAAAAATGCCCTCACCCCTCACTTTCTTTGAGCGAAAAGTTATTCGTGTGATCTTCGAACAAGTTTTCACTGCAATTGTCTAAAGGAGAAGACACAATAAAGAAGTGTGTGGACTGCACAGCGATATTGGACGACCTTTTTATACCCTCCAAAGGAAGGTATATTCACTTTGTCATTACGTTTGTAATGCCAAGAATGATTCACCGGAGACCCTTTAAAGTATATATATTCTGAATCAGGATCACATTTTGAATCGATTTAGCTATGTCCGTCTGTCTGTCTGTCTGTTGAAAGCACGATAGCGTCCAAACGAATTGACCTAGGCGAATGGAATTTTGTGAGAGGACTTTTTTTAACTGCCGTTAGGTTGGTATTGAACATTGTCTATGTCGGTAAAGTAGTTCTGCTTAGACACATATTACCTCGCTTGGCAAACATTTTGCATGACTTTTATTCAGTCGAGGGTATTAAAGCATCGGCCAGGCCGATGATAACACTTTTACTTGTTTTAAGTTCCAGTTGGAAGAGGGCATCAACTAACGTGGCGTGTGCAACTAGGCCCATGGAATGGTATATGTATATGTATAGATCTTTTAAAAGAAAAAGGAATAAAAACACGTGATTGAATGATGTGTAGAAAACACATAAGCAGTACCTGACATAGATTTCCGCTAGCATTAGATTATTTAAACTAATATCCACCAGTACGAGTACCTTATCTCTTTATCCTTCGTATATTAACCCTTCTACTCTTGTTTTGCACTAGCATTATCTATATGAAACCAAAAACTTATTGAGCCCCTTGAGTTGAACTGTGATATATCTACCAAGTTAGTTGAATGGAATGAATTACATTAGGCTAGAAAAGCCTGTCCCCACTCCCCAGCTCCAGCTTTACTTTAATTGACTCAAAAATAAAATGGACCATCAGCAACATGTCAATTCGCACTGACAACCAACGCGATAATCGTTAAGTTTGACACGACAATATTTTGACATTCAGTATATACAATATGTAGGTACAGTAGATACCTCCGGCGTGTTTGTTTATCGTGCCTTCATAATTAATGACGAAATTCCGTGCGCACTGCTTGCCTATTGTGTGCTTTCATATCCGAATTCAATCAAAATAATTGCGACACCAGGAGGAAAAGGACGAACGCCAACACAATGAGCGCACAGCCGCACAGGCGGTACACGTTACCTAGTCGTAGGTTCCAATCGACTCCACATCTCTGTACTTATGCCGACAACAGCCGATGCTCTTTTCATTGCGAGTTGACAAATTGACAGACTGTTTACCGTGACGGAACTACAGTCGGAAATTCCATTTCGGAATTCATTAAATATGAAAATCGCGTGAAAATTATGACAGTCAGGCGACTCATGACCTTCGCGCGTCTGGCAGCTTAACGGTGTGAAAATGGCCGATCACTTTAATGGCGGTCTGGTTTATTGAATTGTAATTAAAATTCTTTTATTGTTTACCAAAGGAGCTGTATAGTATGCGAGTGGGAGGGATGGGGCAACGCAATGCCGCAAATATTCTCGCAGGCGGATAAACATAGTCGCATTCCTGAAATTCGATTAAATCGTAGGATTTTTGATCCATGCGTCACGGTGAGAGCGATTGACTTCATATGGAAAGGGATGAAATCCGATTGATGGGGGTTGTATTTCAGACGACACCGTATCACTGGAATGTCCCAAATCACCGAAACAGGGGATCAGTTTTGAAGCTTTTGCTGTTGTCTAGTATGTCGTAGTCGTTTTTTGACTTCACTTCCGGTGCATGAGGGGTGAAAACGCAATTACGGTGTTGGAAGGGCTTTTATCCGTCGTATTTGTCATGCAAGGCGTATTTGTTTGGCGCGTTGAATTTTTTTTTTTTTGTTGGTGGGGTGGAAGAATCGAGGAAAAAAAACCTATAAAGTCAGTAGAGGCTAAATTGAGTGCATAAAGCGATCCACACCCCCTGCAATCGATGCGAAAGATTATTGCATCCATTTTTCTTGATTATCCACCCCAGAATAGAGGGCGGACATGAGATGTGTGTTTAGTTCCGATTGCTTTCTTTGGGTCGGATTTAGTATTTATACGTGCAAAAGCGGGTGTTGTAACGTCTTTGGAGGTGGAATTTTGTGTCGTGTCCCTTATCGGGTGATTTTGTGTGCATTTGCCATGATTTACGAGTGGGATTAGGATTAGGTAACTTCACTTTTATTATCACAATCATCCCCCTCATGCGTTTATGACGAGACATGTCAAATACCTTTTTGGTTATCTGAAACTCAAACAACGCAGTTTAATGGCATGTTTGTGAACTTAATAAAAATTAAGATCTTATGCAGAATTGTAGGGCTAAAGGGGGCATTATTATACCAAGTGATTCAGGAATCTTGAAGTCTTTCAGATTTGATTTAAGATTGTAGATACGTTTACTGTGTTATATCAATGAATGTGGACGCAGTGGTTCACCTTGCAATGGACTCAGGACGTACATATATACAAGCACAACGATCCCACAACCAAATTTTATTGAAATCGCTTTGAGACAGAATTGTCAATTGCTGCCATCCCCCAGATAGCAAAGTAATAATGGATTCCTGGTTGTCCATTTAAATGTGTGGTACCTTAGATAAAGTCAAATAGGAAACTATACCTACCTACCCTTTATTGAAGTATGTTTTTTAAGCCATTAGACATTTAGCCATTTTAATGACAGTCAAAATATAGGTACGTGTTTCAACAATGTTTGCAAATTGTTCCTGGCTCCGCGCCATACATAAATAATATCAGGTATCCCCATAGAAAATAGTTCGTAGGTGTCCATCCAGAAGAACCTTGAGGCCAATTCAAAGGTCCATTTCTCAAAATCACCTCCATGTCAAAGTGATCTCTAATAAATCCGTTGCGTGCAGTAACTATATGGCACGGCTACTATTTCCATTGACCTTTGAAGGCCTTTAAGGTGCCTGTCCATTTGAAAGTAAAAGTGCTGCGAGCAGCTCTCGAGAGCAAACTCGCAAGTGGACGTAGTAGTAGTAGTTCCTGGAGAGCTAATTTTTTACTCTCGAGATTCGAGCCTTTTGAAAGTCACACGCAAGTGGACACATGTTTTGATCACTATCGGAGATTAGCTCGCAAAATTCCAACATGGTTCGTATTTTGCGAGCAGCTGTCGAGAGTCGACATGGCAAAACAATGGATATCGGAGGAAATAAAACAATTTATAGAATTGCCATACACACTCACAAGCCATACCAGGGCTTCCCCTGATTTGGTATCCTTTTTAAAAATATTTGGCCCAACAGATTGAATAGTTATAATTATAAATGTTCTATTTCACTTGTTGTCAAACGGTTAAAATCCCTGAACTCCTGATGAGCATCTTCAATTTGAAGCCCTCTTGCAAGAGCGGTCCCTTCACCAGCAGTTCTTTTTTGTTTTATTCTTTGTTTTAAGAACAGTGCTAATAATTATTAACGCAGCGACAACCTTTTGCTTGTAAGAATACATTTTAACTGGTAAGACCCGTTTTACACGCACCGATTTTTGTCTTACGACTCGAGAATGTGATGATAAAGGGGATGAAAAGTACAGGGGATAACCGAATACGAATGGGCCGCGAATTCCCATCCGATTCTTGTGTTCTCTTTTCGTACTCTTTCGTAATTTTCAGCGTTGCTTTATCTATTCTTAAACCGTACTCGGTCGCGTTAGACGTCTGCATTTGCTCTATTTTCGAATTGTGTGCGGCCTGCGCTTCGAAATTGCAGCTACCACCGCGAACGACGAATGAGAAAAAAAGGAAACAAAGACAATTTGACAATCAAGCGACTAAAGTGAAAACACTGGACGTATTAATGCACCATAAGTGCCCAAAAGAGAATTAAGAGTGTCGTAAGACAAAAATCGGTTCGTGTAAAACTGGTCTAACTAGCAGACGAAATATATCAAGTGGACACGGTTATGAGAGTACTCTCAGGGAATCTACTCTCAAGATATTATCGCAGAACTCGCGAGATTAAAATCTCGAAATTATTACTCTCAAATGGACAGCCACCCGAGAGTAACTTTCGAGAGCTTACTAGCGAAAGTACTCTCAAATGGACAGGCACCTTTAAATGCCGACCATACCGACGCAGTATAGTTTTTTGAAGTGTTTTTTGCACCTTTTCTGGTGTGATTTTTGGGGCATTTTTCCACGGATTTTTAATTTATTAATTAAGGCATTTTTTGGAATACTTTGTAGACCAGTTTCGGGTGTTCCTTATCTAATTTTTCAGCGATTTTTTGGAGAGTTTTTGGACCGTTTTTCGTAGTAGGTATTTCATGATTTTCCTAATCTATCTGGTGGCATTGGACCAGAGAAAATAATCTATACTATCGCTACCTAATAGATACATTAAACCCTTCTGCGCGTTACGGTTGTCCTCTGGGACAATAGAGAAGTCTCTTTGTATTGATTCTCCAACTTATCATATACAATAATCCGTTGTACACAGACGATCTATTTCTGTTTCTGTTTTACCCAAAGTTTTCTGTCGATTTTCAGGCGCATTTTCAACTTCGCCGGCTACAAAAAGTTTTCTTATCCGCTTTATGTGCGGATAAAGTCTTCTCATCTTTGACACTCTTCTCCTATTTGTGGGAGATAAAGATTTGCATTTTAATCGCATATCGCCTAGAAGTAGAATCGAGTCTTCCTTGGAATGTCTATGCGGAAAACTCTCACAGATTTCACTTCATTCCTTTAGTCGCCTTTCAATTAAAAGTCAATAAATCATCAGACATTCGGAAAAGACCGTCCGAATGTTATTCCATCGTCAATTCGTAAAAATGTGGCAATAAAAATGTGCGACTTGTGCCCCTTTTAAATTCACACCCACTCGCCAGCTGTCACTTTGGCTAATGAGAGCTGTCATTTTGTTACTCGCTTCTTCGGGTTGGCCAACTCCATTCAGTTAATATGCTTCGACCGTTTCGTCGCGGTCGTTTCGCTTTGAAATTGACAAATCCATTAAAGTCCCATCCACCTTCAGGGGTTTATGTGTCGTAAATTTGTCGTCCTCATTAATTTCTTTACGTTTGCATCTATTTTTAGGTGTTGTAGATGTAGGGTGTTCTAGGTAGAAAGCTTTTGCGTCCTCAGTGGACGAATAAAACTAATTTTTATTAATTGGGGATTTTTGCTTTATTTATTGCGGAGATCACTTGTACCATAATAAAACGCTTCCAAATGAATGGTTTCTTAAATATTGAAGAATGTCGTCGAACATGCCAATGACGAAAATAGATTAGAAGATGTGTCCGCGATAATTAGAAGCCATTTGAAATGAGGCCAATGGATACATGGGAAATATTGATTTACGAAGCTCGGAAAGGATTTTGAATACACTTTTAGTATCTATGACGAAATATTTTCGTCGTTGTTGATGAACTTGCGCAGGTTTGTTTTGGACAGTGCTGGAAAATGTCTCTAGGACAAAGACTACTATATAAAGCCCCAATAAGTGACCATATGCATACTTGCAAATGGTGTCTTGCGATGGCACACTGCACCTCTAATTGCATGTAGTTCTTCTTGACGTTCAGACGATTTTCTATACGAAAAACGAAGAAATATGTTTTGTCCGTTTATTCGCTGGATGTATGAATGGGTGTGAGCGTGAGGTAAGGTTGGGTAAGTACATTTCTGGGGTAAATGCAACCCATGCTCCACTATTCTATTAAAATTAAAGGCTTATAGTTTATGAAAACAGAAAGTAGACATTTATTCTTTATATTGCAATAATTTCGCAACGCGGTCGCAAGTCTTTATTACCTTTTTTGGCACTTCATAATCACTTTGGTTTATGTAGTCTGTAAAGAGGGAAGTGCCTCAAAGCTGGTCGGCTAATTTGCTAATTCAAAATATTATATTTCGAAAACCACCGAATCGATTCTGTGAAGATTGAGGAGGCGTTATTCTTCGACCATAATGGGAGCTACAGTTTGGCAAATTTTTAACATTGATGTGCATTGGCCTGACAGGAATATTATGTAGGCAATACGAGTCCTAAAAAACCAAAAGTGTTGTGTACCGCAGGGCATTACAATAGAAACTGTTTATCACTGATTTAAATGAATTTGAAATAAATATTTTTATTTTTATATTTTGTACTACGAAGCGTGCAGGGTTCGCTAGTTTTCTATAAAATAGCATTGACAGTGCATAATATTTATTGTAAGGAAGATCTTTTCCAGTCAAATATTCGAGCTTATATACAGTGTTGCCACTAAAAAAAAGTGAATCCGGTCAAATCTGACCGTATGACCGGATTTTTATTTTCTAAATCCGGTTAAAAAATCCGGTCAAAAGTTAAATTCAGAGTTTTTGACCGGAAACACGGTCAAAAAAAATTATTGTAATATAATATGTATTACTAAAAATATAAAACAAAAGTTAAATATTTTAGGCCATTTTTTTACATTATAAACATTATCCATGTTGAGAAAACGTTTTTATAATATGCGAATTTTGAGTTTGTAAACTTGTTTTTTATTTCGTTTGCTTAAAATTTACTGAAACTAATTTTTCATTTAATATGACGTGTTTCAAGTCCTGAAATACACTTTTAGTGAATGACCATACAACGTCTTCCAATGTCCATGAGGCAGGTAGATTTTGAGTGAGTAGAAAGGAGAAAAGTAGCATAGAAAATGCGCAGAAAATCAATTTTCAGAAATAATTCTGGCATGGCCTGGGCAGAGCATAAAGGTTCTTTTTCGTACCTACCATTGTGCTTTCGATATAAATCTGCATTTGATATTTGCATTGATAGAGTGAGGGCGTCAAAAACGGGAGTGGGCTTCGGCTTTACTATAAAATTTGTTTGTTTTTCCGATTTCAATATTCTTTTACCTGTCAAATTTTATTTCATTGCAATGCCGCCTCGTTTGTGTTTGTAGCCAAGTCGTTAATGGAAATAAAAGTCATGCGAAGACGTCTATGGCTAAATAATTATTTTTGGATAATTTTCAACACTTGAAAAGAGTAGTTCACCAAACTCTAATCTGAGATTTGTCGAATTTCACACTTTTAATTGAAATGCATTGTTTAATTTCCTCTTCAACATTCTAGCAAAAGAAAACGTCAAAAAATTAGCCTATAAGATAATTTATTATCCTGCTCCCGAAGGAGAATTCCATGTGTTATGTTGTAAACGTCCCAATATTCGCAGTAAATTGGTTTCTGTTTGAACTTGGGAGCGTGTTCGTAATGTATGGCAAAGTTTTATTCAAATTACCCATAGAAATCTATCCTTATTTATAGTCAGTAGAGCAATTTTATTTTTCCAGTCAAAAAAGCGTTTTCCGGTTAAAAACATTTTTCGTTCCGGTCAGAAAACGGTTATACCGGATTTCAAAATTTTGTCCGGTCAGAATAAATAGATTTCGGTCAGATATGACCGGAATCCGGTCAGAATGGCATCACTGCTTATATACCCGTAAAACAACAATAGGCATGCCATATGCTTATAAACATATTCCAAGGCAGCAATGGCAGAAGTGCTTTACAGAGTTTCGAGTGACTAAATCACTTTTTACTTCAGCCCTAAACTAAATAAACGCTAAACCTAAACTACCAAAAAACAAACCGTTGTTGGGTCTGTGGTTATTACAACAATTGATGCTGTAAAGCATCAGAATAGCCACCATTTAAGCCAAATAAGAAGTCAAATCAAGTGAGAATGGCGTTAAAACTAAACTGGACATATTTTAACAAAACTTTTTTGAAATGTTTATTAAGGCTGCGAGAAGACTATAGGCTATAAAACGGTTCCCAATCTTTTTTGGTTGCGGAGCATTTTATAAAATATTTAAATGTAGTAGATTTAAAAAAAAAAAAAAATATTTTTAACTCATTTTTTTCGAGCTTGCAACAGAATGACAAAAATTTTAAAATTCCAGTTTCCAAAACTAATAAAAATTACCAATATTTAGTGAAGTAGTTTTATTTTTTTAAAAAAGCAGTCATTCTGAAGAGTATCCATTTAAATCCAGCATCTTATAAATAAATAAATATTGGGCGCAACAAGTCCGTATAGGCTAGGCACCCTATAGGACTAGCTTCTCACAACCATTTGTTTTGTATTTTTTTATTTTTGGGACGAATGGAAGCGACTTACAATTTTATGCCGAGTCCGAACGGCTGATTTGAGAAGATTTTTCAGGACAGTTAGAGTCCGACTCCGACATCCTAATATGGTTATGTAATTCCAGA
This sequence comes from Cheilosia soror, assembly GCA_949372485.1. Taxonomy (NCBI): domain Eukaryota; kingdom Metazoa; phylum Arthropoda; class Insecta; order Diptera; family Syrphidae; genus Cheilosia; species Cheilosia soror. The sequence goes on from OX443563.1 coordinate 101,664,256, forward strand.
CCTTCTTAATGTTTTCGAAAAACTCTTCAGCATTTCTTGATTTTTTTTGCTCTTTCGATGTCGGCCAACAAGTTTTCAATTGGGTTCAGATCGGGACTTTGCGCGTGTTTTTGTAAGTGGAATGTTTCGAAATTTCAGCTCTTCCTTAAGTTTTTTGTTGAAATAATGTGTTCTTTTGTAGAATGTGCATCCACGAGGATTTTGTTCTACCACACAGCACCTAACAGCTCCTGGCCGTGAGTTCTTGATGGAGTTTAGGTGCAATAATCTCCCTTATTTCGATAAACATCAAAAATGGATTGGTTGTACTTGTCCGGAAAATCTTTCTTTGGAGTTGAAGTAGTTTTGCGTCCACTCTCCTTTCTTTTGCGGTTCTCAAATCTTCCGGATTCCGGTCTTCTTAGAAACGTGTATTTCCCCGAAAGCAAGCTGCGTAGAACAACCAAATCTTTTCGCTTTTCGTTATCGCCATTGATTCGCTTCCATTTTGTTAGCTCTGAAGTTCTGGGAGTACAGGATTTATTTTTACGCATTTCTGTACTGTGTAATAAATATCTTCACAAATTCCGGAGCTGCGAACAAAATGTCAAAGTTTCAGAAGTTCCAAATTAGCTAGCCTGATGGAATTTTCATACTTTTCCCATCTTTCCGCTGAGCACTTGGATTTTCATGGCGGAGCACCAAATGCTCCGCGGAGCACACTTTGGGAAACTCGGGGCTTTATGGTTACATTACCATAACTACTTTGGGACCAGTTTTGACCACTCTGGCCTGCGATTTTGGGAAACTTCACAACAAAAGGCTTACGGGGTCAATTCGTACAGGATCTAAGTGGCCAATTCAAGTCGCCTTGGCATAAGATAACCGCGTGCCCACAAAACGTTCATGCAGAATATCGACTGTGGCATCAGCTATGTGGCACGTAGCACCATCCTGTTAGAACCACATGCTCTTAATATCCATATCATTCAATTATGGCTAAAAATAATTAGTTGTCATTGATCGGAGCCCGCATTTAACATTTTTTAAGCCTTCTGATATAGCTGGTAACCTATCCACTTAAAATTGATTATTCTTGTGCACTGTGCTGTATGAAGTGTGATTTTAAGCCCCCGAAAAATTTCCGTAGACAACAGTTTTAGAGATTTTGCTAACTGCGCAGACATTTTATGAGGCCCGTCAACTGTCTCCTCTCCATAAAAACTTTTACAGCTTCACTTCATAACACCCTGCCCACTTACGTTTTAATGTATCTAATTTTATTATCCCCATCAAAAGTTTTGAAAACTCGCAATCTACGAGTGAGATAATTAATTACATACGACTGTCGGCTGTGTTCCAGAAGCGAAATATCATGTTGAACCCCACACGGCACAACTTGACACACGCTAAGCGCAATCATTTTTGATCCGCCATAACAAATGATCATCTCCTGCGACATGGCGACATTTTAATCCAGAAGCCAACAACCTGCCACAATCGTTCATTACATGAATGAAATTCTATTTTCAGTCAGCATGCGTCTCTAATGCCAGCAATTCGCGTCCAAATTGCAAAGAAACTCTGCCGCCACTACTGTCGCTTATTGTGCGACGCTCCGACTTATGAATGTGGGCACGATCTATTTTTGGGGCTTATGGGGGCCCGCGAGCAGGCAAGTCATTGTGCCAACACTGCTCCGGTTGATGGAATTTTAATGATGAATTTATTGCGATCTCTTTAATTCGCCACGAATTAGGATCGCTGCGCGTGATCCGCCAGCCATTTGCGCGTATACTCTGACAGAAATAGATGCGCGCAGGCAATAACCAACCAACCACCCATTTGTGTTTGTTTGCGGTGCGTGTTGCAATTGTGTCCCGTGGCCGCTTGCACCACAGCGGGGGACTTTGTTCACTCGTATAAAGATGTTATTCTTGTACCATAACTGTGGCGGCTTAAATTTATTATTTAATTAATATTTTTGAAATTCATAAATGTCTGCTGCCAAATGTAGGTGTTGTTCTGGCAGAATGTCATCTACTGGATGGTGTATCTGTATCGTACGTAAGTAAGAAGTAGAATCCATAATTAATCGCAAGTGTTGGTATGCTTTAATTGGGACGTTTACGTCGACAGAGGAGGTTTGTTGATTGCATGTCGGATAAAGATAGTACACCCACATGGTTTCGCTGGGTGGTGGTAAACTCACAAACATGCTGTTTAAAGTAAGAGGTCGAGATGCATGTTGTACGGGTCATTGAACGTATTTCAGCAAAGCCATACGTTGGGCAGGTTAGGTTTCTGCGTTGATATGAAGCAGAGTTGACTTTACTTTACCACAGTTTTAGGTATCTGTTGACGCATTGTGATTGTATTTGATGATGACTAGACGCATTAACTTGCGCTTCCGGTAATTTTTTTCTGCCCGTTTACTCGAGACTGTCATGAGTGTCGAGAAATAACGTTTTTCTGTTTTTTTATTTTAATGGAAAATGTCAGGCCCCTTTGTTTGTCCGCCAAAATTTTTTTGCATGCGTTTAACAGGCAAGAAACACATAGTTACCAAATTTCAAGACTATATATATGTCAAGATATAGTACAAGAAAATGTTTTTAATTTTTAGTTAACAAAAAATACATAAACTTTGACTTTTAATATAAAAAACAGTTGGTGCGTATGTACATATGTATGATAATCACAGCCAAACCACTGAATCTATCAGCCTTATTTTTACACCATCTATGTTCGTGTCGTGCTCCGCACTGTTTTTGTTTGTGCTAGACCTCTCCTAGATGGTACTGGGGTCGCTTTAGCTATAGGCTACCCTACCTTTGTTTGAGAAATGCAGCATTTTTTATTTAATTCTGTTTTTGCGCCCAAAAAACGCGACTTAAAGCTAGTCGAAAAACGCCCCAAAAAAAGCGCCTAAAAAAGTCAACAAAGAAGCCTTAGAAGGACCTAAGTACATGTCGCAGAAGGACACACCTTCGAAGGTATTTCTGCGACAATTTGGAGGATGTCCATTGAAACTACAGTGGCCGGCATAAGTATTTTGACAAAACTAAAGTTAATTCTGCTCATAATTTAAATCTTACTTCATGTACATTTTGGCATCAATGAAAAGGTCATTTGAATTCCGTTTGACTGATACAAAACTTTCTTTAACGCTTAACCCAATTAGTTTAGAATTAAATATTTTTGTGAACGTCTATTTTTTTGACTTTTTTCCTCGGTATCAAAAAAAACAAAAAGTTTTGATGCAAAAAGTTTCTTCATATAATTCTAATAGTGACTGAATTGTGAATCTCTTCGCTAATATTTTTTATGATTTTTTGAAAATTGCTAAAAATGACTATTTTAGTCACTTTTTCCTCATTTTCATACAAAATTTTTCTGAGATCATCCCATTTAAAAAATCATAAAAAATATTAGCGAAGAGATTTTTGAAAAAAAATTTGTGCAGTCACTATTAGAATTGTATGAAGAAACTTTTTGCATCAAAAAAATTAGTTTTTTGTTGGACCGAGGAAAAAAGTCAAAAAAGTAGACTTTTACAAAAGTTCGAAATTTTCTATGGGTACTTAATGGGTTAAGGAAAGTTTTGTATCATTCAAACGGAATTTAAATGACCTTTCCATTGATGCCAAAATTTAACTGAAGTAAGTTCAAATTATGAGCAGAATTAACTTTAGTTTTGTCAAAATACTTGTGCCGGCCATTGTATGTTTAGGTTCTGTAGGGAAATGCGGATTTTGGGCGAATTGGTTTAGGTCTTGAACGTGAAGGTTCGCAGATACAGCGATTGACCCAATATGGTGCCTAGTCTTCTTTGTCGAGCTCACACGCTATTCCACTTAACCTAACCTAAACTAAACTTTAAAAGATCTATCTACAAACGCGTCAAAAAAAACTCTTCTAAAACGCCATGTAACTTCTCTAAGATTCTCCTTGAAGCAATTGTACGAAACTCACGAGCCAAGAAAGGAGTCTCAGCATCGACAACTCGGATAAAACGTCACGATGGACAGATACAACTGCGAAGTAGTTAAAAACTTTGTCTACCTGGGCTCCACTATCACCTCGCAAAATGATATCAGCGCAGAGTTTAAACGAAGAATCACTCTTGCCAATCGCTGTTTCTTTGGGCTACAGTTTACTCGACTTTTACCGAAACTATCATGTGTTTTACAGTCAAAAGTGACTGTGAACCATAAACCTAAACGTGTTTTGTTGAGTATTCATATTGACAACTGCGATTTTCAACTCAACAAACGCATTCTTCAATCTGATTACAATGAAAGTGCGTACATCATATTGACAACTGCAATTGTTAATCTTACAACGTTTTTCATAATGTTTGGTACTAAGAATTGACAACTGCCCGTGCTTCATAATTGACTATCCGGTTGTTAAATTTTTTTGATATTTTCAAAAAATGTTCATCATTTGACAATTTTCAGTTATCAACTACCGATTGTCAATATGACAAACAATATTCTTTTCAGAGTAGTTGTTTAGAAAAAATGTACAAAAAAAAAAAAAAAAAAAAACGAATTTAAAATACGAGTAAACTTGCCTTTGATGAAGATGTAGAAATTGGAACACTTGTTAAGTTGAGAAGTAAGTACGTTCGTTTGCAAATTATTTAATTTTTTATAACAAATAGTAGGTAGATATTGTACCATTTTGATTTTTTAAATTTAGCAATTTTAGACGTGTACAGCTTACATTTTCATTTCATGTTTTTGAATGTGCGAGTCTTTAAATTTGTCATTTGAATTTAAAAGTAGGTACAACTTTCTTTTAATTTAAGAGATTTTTCTTTCAAGTTTTAAATTATATTTAAAAATGCTAAATTGCAACTTTTAAATTGAAAGCATTTCAATATACCCACGGCTGTCTTTCTTACATGTAAACTTTAGATTTTAAAGTTTTCTCAGGAGTTTAAAGCGTTTTCTTTTCAGCGTATCTGCGGATAACCTACAATCTGACACATAATTATTTGAAATCTAAAACCGGCTTAAATTGTTCCAGAAAATACAGATCCAACCGAGATTATATTATATGCGTCAAAAGTGTGTTTTTTTTTTTTGTGCTAACACCCACGACATTATTAGGCTTTTCACCTTCCATGACAGTGATGAATTAATGAGAAAAGTATCAAATCAAGTAGGTCGCGGCGCGGTACACTCTCCGAAGCAATTTGCATGACAGTCTAAAATTATAAAATTACCTACCCCTAATTTAACTTTGAAACTTCCATCAACATGGCCGCACCTTTTCCCACAACCAACAAGCGAAATGCAATCAAAAGTATAGACACTGGCTTTCAGGGATTAATTCAATGACTGATTGCAGGGCGTTTAAAGCCGTTCAAAGGCCAAAAGGATGTCTCACATAATCCTCTAGTTTTTCTTTAAGCTCGCCTTCTATACCAAACTTATTAACATCCCATTCAGTTCGGATATAGACGCAAAAAAAAAACAAACGAGACAAAAACGTGGCAGTAGCGATGATGTTGATGGTGCGCAATGGTGGTATACGGTATACCTCATCGTGGTATGAATAATTTATAAGAAAAACGAAAGAGAAGGAAATATTTTTTCGAAGGAATTCGTTCCTCAGAATAAAATCTACCAAATAGAAGAAACTAGTGAGGCGAAAGGAGGAAAAAACGATATGACTAGGAACAGATAATAAAGTCACCCTAAAGGAATTTGGATTGTTCGTCATCTTCCGTTTTGTTTCGCTCTCTCTTTTTTCTGCCAGTTATTTTGGGAAAGCATTCAGCAGTCTACCCTCGCACCCGGCGAGTATTCGGTGGAAGGTAGTTCTGGGTATACAATATCCACCAAAACGTCTTTCCACCCTCTTTATGGTAATGAACAATCATATTTCGTGAGTACAAAGGAATACCTGTCATATTTTTTTTTTTGTTTTATACTTTGGAGTTTCGGCCGCTGGCTAAAATCAAGCACCAGGAATCAGGATCCTATCCCTTTGTAAGGAGGCGGAATTCCGCCGCTAACCACTGCTGCTATTCTCCCCTGGGACTTTATCAGAGACAGTTGTAATTTTGTTTTCTTTCTACTAAGGATTCACGGGATTGGGAAGGTAGGAGATTTACCATGAAATGCCGAAGTTGAGTTTAAAGCTGTGAACAGTTTCAAAACGACTTTGCTATGCTTCATAAGGCTGCGTGGATTTTGGTTTTTGGTAAACATTTGAGTTTCAATTGTGTTTATTTGGCCGGATGTGCGGACCTTTGTTGGGAGTGCAGAGGTTTAGAGTAGATCATCTCGTTTGGCAAAACTTTGGTGTACTTTAATTTGAACTGTGGCCGAACGCAGCTTCCATATTTGTCGCACATTTGTCTCTCATTTCAAAATCGACCGCAAGGATTTTATTGGAGACATGTATGTTTTGTATACTTAACTTTACTACTTTTGATGGCGCCATGTCGGTTGAGGTCCCCTTCCAACTACGTGCACCATCTTAGGTAAGGCCTTACTCTATCGCGTTGACCCTCTTCAGTAGAGTGGAATATTCTCACGGCCAAAGCATTGATATACATACCATACGCTCTTTATGTCCTGTAGCAACCTAGCCAATTAATCCTTTTGTATGAGTCATCAGAAATAAATTAACTGTTTGCCCAGTATGACCAATTGGCGAGCTAAAGAGCACAGGTTAGACCTGCATAGATAGCTCATTAGCTAATATTGGAGTCTAGGATCAAGACTCACATATTTTCCGCAATCGAAGACTTTCTATATCTGGCCACAGTTGCGAATATTGGCAGCCTTACTAAGGTATACTAAGGAAAAATGTCCCTAGGCAATGAACAGTTTCACTCCCTTCACATAAATGGACAAGAAGCGGCCATAAAAACGCTAAAGAATTCAGAAGAATCAGCCTGAAGGCTCTAGAAGAGCTCCCAGACAACTCCCTGCTTGGTAGTATAGATAAACCACTTCTCTATAGGTATCGTCCAGTGCTATGTGCATCTAGCAGCGATTCTGGATTCGTACTTGTAGTATCGGCACTGTGCGATGCCAACACTTGACTATATAAAATGTAAAACAATGAAAATAAAGTCGCACTTATAAAATAAAAATACGGAAAATAGAAGTCAATTGATAGAAAAATATAAAGCAATCGACTATGAAATATTGGGTCTCTACAGTACTAAATTTTGAACTACTGGTAAATTAAGTATGCTTTTTTTGCCTGTAATAGTAGCCTATGGCAAAATATGGTTCCTGCAACCAAAATTGGCCTTGTGGATTATAGAGAACAATGATTATAGAGGACCATCCGGTCAGACCGAAAAAGAAACAAGAGCCCGTCTGATACCAGCTGTAATACCAGGCAGCCATCCTTAGATAAACCTTTCTTCTACTCACTGAGGAAGTCTCCAAGACTATTATCAGACTGGATCCACACGTTTCTCCTTAACAAACTTCAACAACCATCAGATCAAATCGGTTGTGGTAATAAAACGTCATACGTAAGGTGTATTCAATTCAAAGCTTATGTATGTGACTGATGAAGAATTAAAGTTACTGCTCTATTATACAGATTTAACATTCAAGTATGATTCTAAGGAATAAGTCCTAAGATATAATGTTCATCCTTAAATCCGATTCAATGCACCCAAACCTTAGAACAAAAGTTCAGCTCCGACAAGAGACTCAAACTCAACCCATACCCTAGTGCAGGTGTCAAAGGAATTTATATTTAGTGGCCTTACTGCTTTTGCCAACCTTAGACATGAATACTTCTTCAATAAGCTATCCCAATCCATCCAGTATCCATCTGCACCAATTCAACGAACCAGGTTGGTCAGGAGAACAGGAGGCACTAATCAATTTATCCCAGCATTTTTTACCAACAACGCCGTAAGCAATAGCACAATGTCACATTGTATCGAATATATAAATAGAGGGACGTCCACTCAGGTATATACAGTCTACTACACTCATGGACGATCTTGCCAGCGACCATGTGCCCTATGAGCCATCGATAAAGACAGCCCCAGCAGTCACAGGAGAAAAACTTTCAGCAAAACAAGCGTAAAACAGCTCTGCAAATGGACAAATTTATTGCCTGGGCGGCGACATATAGTCCACACTGTGTTAATAGCCCATAAAAGGATAATGTCAGCAGCAATGAAAGACGAATGACTTGCTGCACTCGATGGTACGAGTAGTGGTAATCTTGAGTAGGAGGGAGAGATCCACTCCACCCTGGTGGAAACTATACTATTTTCCCCAAGTGAAGGACAATATCGAGATTCGAGAGGCGACCCAAGCAAACGACTTTTCGGCCAAGTCCAAGAGATGTGCACAACAATCTTACACCGTCAACACAAGCGACGGACGTAGAGAGGTAGAAGGAAGAGCGAGTTCCATTGGATTCGCTCACATCATTTGGTCATTTATCACGAAACAATGACCATGGACGATGCGGACGCTGGCTGGATGACCAGAAGGAGGCACAAGCAGAAAAACCTCTGAGTCCATTAGGGTCAGAGCTGTCTTGTCTCTCGGTACATGCTAGAGCTCTGATATCATAATTGCCATTTTATTGGGCGGTGTCATTGTCAGATTCCAAGGGAAGCATTTTAAAAGCATTCAAGCAGAGTTCATCTTCGCTGCAACACTATTCGACGTGGCCAGAGATTAATGTTCGTCGGACGATTCGCGTTCCCTGCCGTCCGTTCTATAGGTGCGATTCGATTATTTACTGCTGAGTGATGTCACAGTGGGTTATCAGTCGCAAAAATTGATTTATCCTGAGAAGTCGTCGAAGGTTACTGATACGAGGCGAAAGGATTTCATTACCTTGTTTCTGATGACGATGACGATGGTGGTGGTCAGTGCGGGATAAAAACCTTGATGGCCGTTGACATGAAGGTGGACAGCGATAATCGCTAAATGTCAAAACTAAGTGCACTCTATGATATCGCAATAGCAGAGATACATAGATGGACGGGGAAGTACGTTAAAATGGGTTTTGTTTGCGGTAATGGACCGTAATGGTCGACATTGTAACTGATGTCATTGCATTTAATGTTGGCTTTTAGGACTCTTTAAGGAGATGTACTCTGGATAGCAATACAAAAATAGCTGAAGCGTTAACAGGGTATAGGACACAAGTTTATTTGTCAAAAGATGCGACAATAGTCGATCGTAAATGCAGTAAAAATATATTACAGTCAGGTTTAATGTTTGGTGCTGGGGAGGTGCATAGAGCTACCACACTTTCTGATACCAGCCACAAAGTGGGCTGAGGCCTGATGGGAACAGAAAAGAAGGTTCTTAATCTTAACCTCCCGCTTAAATGTTAATGTTGGCCGTTATTCTATAACTGCTGCTTAGAATCTCTGTGACTTATTTGTTGATCTTAAGGCCGCCTTTTGTACTTTTGGCAAACAAAGCTAAACTTACTGATGCCCATGCAATACAGCTTATGCATGAAGCATGAGAAAGTTTTGGCGGGCACTGGAAAGTTTTTACGGAAATGTTGTCATGGTTTGAAACGCCCGACCGACGACGCACGTCTGGACTGAGGCACGGATTTGCTTTGAGTGCTGGTCTATTCGCACTAATTGTGAAATATCCACGCAATGGTGTATTTCCATAGCTGATCTCTTAGAAAAAACATTAATAGAAAAGATGAATGACTTTAAATACCAATAGGTACTGCAATAATTAGGAAGGAACCAACAAAGTGATTTTATTTGCAAATCCAGTTTTGTCTTACTTCCTCCAATTGCACACCATAAGTCACTTGAAAAATATATATTTTCAACAAACAACGATAGGTAATAGTTTTTTTTAGTTTTTTCTATTTATTTCTTAAATGGTTTCTCCATTCCGTCTATATTATGGAAGTGTAGATAATATGTGAGATAAATATCACTCGCGTATTGCTTACTTTTGATAATGGAGAAATGGTAAATTGAACGAATTTCGATTTCCGAAGTCTCTTTCCTATTGTTGTTATTTGTTATGAAGACGTTTTTTAGGTGGAAGTCTTTTTTGCTTCGTGTGTTGTTTGTAAGGATTTACAGTGTCAACTTTTCGAACTCTGGGTAAGAAATACACATAACTTCAAAATCACGAAAATCAGAATAATGGTAACATATACTGATCCGGTGGATGTCGGCATTAAGAACCATTCACATGAGAGCAAACAAATTGATGAAATGAGAACAAACCACTTTTGATGGATTTATGAAGATAAAATTCCACATTTTACTAGTCCAAGAGTAGATATGATAATTAATTATTACATCAAAATGTATTAGGTAAGAAAATTGAAATTTGAAGTTTAAAAATATAGTTTAAACAGCGAAATTTCGAATTCGAAACTTTTTAATGCGAACGACAGACAACACCCTCGGCGTGAATTCTCAAATTTTATTCGCAATCTAAATACATGATTAAACCGCGTTCCACAAACTAGAGAATAAAACATTCGTTCGTACTTAACCTCAAACTAAAAATTGCAGTTACTAATGACTGCAATTCGCAAACTGCCGCGACCAACTGCCGTGTTCATGTGAACGGATTGTAAAAACTCGCGAATATTCGTTCGTTCGTAGGTAGTTCGTCGCTCTAATGGGAATACAGAATAGCCCATACGCAACCGGAGGGTGTTGACAAAACAATGATGACAGGATTTTTTAATTCTACCTACCTCCCCCCCTCTACTATAAAAAAAAATGATAAAATCAAATAAATAGCTCCCCACTCTCAATACTTTATGGCCTAAGTGGGCAAACAATTTATAACAATCGGATAGGTAAATGGTTCTCGAGTTATGGATGGACCAACAGACAGACGCTGCTTTTGAAATGTTGGCAATAGTTTAAGAAAGGTTTTACGGAGATTAGCATTAGAAAAGTTGGCTGGGCATTGGGCAATCGGAAAAAGGGGCGAGGTATCTCCCATACCAAAGAAAGCATTCAAAACCTCATATCTCGAAAACTACTGAATGAATTAACATTTTCAGACAATTTTAGGTATTGGTCTGGAAGTTTTCCTGTGAAGATTGGCCAAATTTAACAAACTAGCGTCAGAGGGATCAGCTTGTTCTGAAACAGCTGTCGAACCTTGTCTTGCTAATTCGCCTGCTTTCTCATTGCTTGGAATGCCTTCATATCCCGGAACCCAGCAGAGTGATACCTTATGATGTGTACCAAGAGCCTTGAGTTCTTCGCGACAGCACTTCACAAGCTTCGATTTTATTTCTGGTGCAGTTATGGCTTTTATTGCTGCCTGGCTGTCGATAAAGAAGGTAATACCTTCAGGTGGTATTGCCCTTACCACAGACTCACGGCCGGCTGTTTTCACTGCCAGGACCTCTGCTTGGAAAACGCTGCTATGGTCGGGGAGGCGAATCGATTTTGATATACCCAGCGATTCAGAGAAGACACCTGACCCTACCCCAGTGTCCATTTTTGATCCGTTTGTGAATACGGCTATGATTGGTATGCTAGGTACGAGTCCGTCTCTCCATTCTTCCCTGCTGGGATAGGCGCTAGAGAAGGGTTTTATAAACTCTAGGTAAGGTGTAATGTAGTCCGTTACAGGTACATGGCCGAAATATTTCTGTAGGATCATAGAATGCCCCGTTTCGTTAAAATTCCATTTTACCGATTGGCCGATTCTCGTTGCACTAATTGCGGCCGATAGTTGTATATGAATGTCTAGCGGACACAGGTTGAGGATAGCCCCAAATCCTGCCGTTTCCAGTTTCCTTTCATCTGTTCTTTTAACCGATTGAATTGCACATTCGACGTTCCATTCTGTGGTAGGTATGCACTTAGAATAATACTTTTTAACCAAAGGGCTGTGACTGTATAACCGCATTGTAGCTATATCGATATAGCTAGCTTAAAAATCGGCCAATAGATAAATTTTAATCTTAAGAGATTCCACTTCTTTTCATTTTCAAATTCAATTGTTTCTCAGTTTTGTGCGGCAATCCGCCTTAAACAAAGTGTCGTTTAAGCCCAAACCATGTTATTTTTTATGTGCATCTTATCTTTGCATCCGTCCAACCAAATTTCCAACAAAAAAAAAATATTGTCAACTTTTAAAGCTGTCGACAGTTAAATTGCTGCCACTATTCTGCTCCGAAGGATGTGGAAAAATCCAGCATGCAAAAATGAACATCCTATATTGAACTGTACAGAAGGTCGACTGTGTCTACAACACCCTCAAATTCACAATTGTCTGTGTGTGCATGTTTTTCTAATGCGAAAACTTTGTCTTGTTGCGCATTTGCACACATACTCGTATCGTAAGCCTCGAACAGCAAGCGATGTCGGCAAATGCACTACACAAAGCCCTCATCACCAACAACTCGAACGAACAACTATTGATAGTGCGCCAGAGCCATCCTCCATCGGTATAGTCGGGATGATGGGGTGCGCGATAGCAATTTCCCCAAAAAAGTTATGGAAGTCAACGGGCGAACGATTCGAATCCTTCCGTTTTGCTGCGCTCATCGTCCTTTTCGCTTTTGTGTTCAGCCAGAGCTGAAACTTGTCTGCTATGCAAATGGGCGGTGGAGGGAGTTTGAATCTAAATGTGCATCTGTGGCCTGTACTGGCGACTACCGCCGGGTTCCCTCTCGCCAAATCTAGATGGCGGCCAACTGATGTGTGGACAAAATTATATCTGTTCTGTTTGATTATTCGCCATTATTGCAGGAGTGGTCCATGTCCAAGCTCCTTCTCGTACAGGATGTGGTCGAGGGACCCAGACAAACAATTTAAATGTAACTACTGTCGAAAAATGTGGCTCTCATGTGAGTGGGAGCATCATCAACAGCTGCGGGGTTTAACCGCATTGCTTCACAGAACACAGATGGTTGGGAGTGTTTTTTTTTTTCGTTGTTATCCTCTCTATCTCTTCTCTACTTCTCCTGCCAGTAGCAGCAGCAGCACCCTTGATCAACTGATAACACTGCGGGCAACCCGGTATAGTACTTCGATATGCATGTGAAGTTATAATGGCTCCACTCTTCACTATAAGGAAGTGGTCGGATGAGCTCTTGCTCTGTCTGCATTCTCTCCTCGGGCTTAATGAGTTCTGTGCCGGGTTTTTCTTCAACGAGACCGATGCCGATGGAGGAGTCCTGCTTGAGAATGGCATCCAAACACACCACATCGACCGGTAGCAATTTTTAAGGGTGTTCTTGTTCTCAATGGCCATGTGGATGGTTGTAGATACGTGGGTGTTCAATTAGGGGTAAGCAAGCGTAATGTTGCAAATATAGTTTTAATATGTGCAAATGGTCGAAAGGGTCAAGCTCAAGCGGCATTACATGCAAGGTAGTCGGGTGGTCTTGGCTTGGTTTGTGGTCACCGGATTCTGAATGACCCCCGGGGCTACAGGGGTCTGGGTGCATAAATGAAATGGGAACTAATTGCTTGCATGTGTGAATAATAATTTTTGGAGAACATTGTTATGTGTTGCCCGAAGGTGGATTCGCTGGTTGCTGATGATTGGTGTAACGTTGCGTTGCAACTTGTGTTTTTAAACGTTGTTCGGACAATTAAGGGAGGTTATATGAAGGATCAAGCGGTGGGTCGTAGTCGACAGGACCGACGGGATAGTTTTAATAGACGTTTTAAACTTTCTGGATCCCTAATCGGGTGCTAATAAGGCACAAGGAGTTGTGTAATAGATTTCAATGACTTTGCACTTTGGAGACGGTTTTGGGGTGCATATTATTGAATTTCGGTATGACATGACTTTAGTTACAGTTTATGTGTGAAATTGTTTCAGTCTAAGCAGGGTATCGATTTTTTTTTAGTGTGAACCATGACTAGCAGCCGAATGTGACTGTTTTTCGGGTGAAAATTGTATCCATGTAAATAAGACAGTTCTCAACATATTTTTGTGGCTAAACGAGTCTGTTCATGAGTCTGCTTCCTACTGTCCAAAATCCCGCTGGTTGATTTGGCTTATCTACCCATACGCCCAGGACCCGAGCTTTGATGTTGAGGTTTTAAGTAGGGCAACTTCAACAGACTACTAAGATTTACAGCTCTGCTCTGAGACCTATGTGGACACCGCCATAAACTTCATGTTATTGCAATCGAATCAGTAGTTTCCATTGAAGAATTCAAGAGCTTAAGTTATGACCAGCTTTTGCTTGCCTAATGGCTGTACAAGATCTTATAATTTTCGCATAAAAAACAAAGGGCGCTCAACAAAATCCAGCTCAATAAAACAGCAATCATCTCCACATCAACATCATCATCATCCGTTTAAGACTTCTCTGACCAGTGACGTGACAACTGACGACGTCGTGGTCCCAATCATGTTATCGCGAAACAGGCAGTACCTTCATCGAATTTATTTCTGTTTCGAATGATAAATCAACTTAATTCCGTTAACGGTTAACCGCAGGGGTTCCCAATCTTTTTCATACTGCGACTCCCTAGAGGGGTTGAAATATTTTTGCGACGCCCTTCTAAAAGCAGAGATATGTGGTTTTTCAATAAGGACTGGTAAACGTTGAAATATCGTCGTCCCATATTTATGGGAATTTTTCTTTTTGACATACCCGCGTTCATCCAAAAATGCGCCTCGTCGGTAAAGACGATTTTTCGGCCAAAATTGAGGCTCTCTTCCAAACGCCCCGAAGCCAAGTCAGCGCACAAACGGCTTTGTCTATGTTCATTACCTTTGAGCTCCTGGATTAGTTGGATCTTGTAGGTACTGGCGTAAGCCCAAGTTCCGATGCAAAATTCGCCGAGTTGGAGCCTGCGAAAGGCCAATTTCTTATGCACGTCCAATTGCTCCCGAAGAATCTGGCTGGCAATCACCCATACCAATTGGAAAACCCTCATTTAATTTTAAATGGCAGGTAATACGAGTGACAGCCACGAAGCAAGTCTGACTGGAAATACTGAAAACACAAACGCGCTTAATATTCGACTATTGGATTTCGCTTCGAACTTGCTCTTAGTATTCATAAAGAGAAACGTAATGCTTTTCCTTTATTCGGGGTCTTACAGCAGTGAAAAAATAAAACTTGCGACGCCCTTAAAATAGCGCCACGACGCCCCAGGGCGGAAACTAAAAAAAAAAAGTTAAAAAACTATGAAAAAAATAAATAGTTGGCGCAACACGTCCGTATAGGCACCACAGGCCTAGCTTCTTTTTATTTTTTGGAATGGATGAAAGGGATCTATATACAATTTTATGCCGAGTCCGAACGGCTGAATTGAGAAGCTTTTTTAGGACAGTAATACTATCGGATGTTTGTCAGACGTTCGCAAAAGGTGTCGCAGTGGAAAAAACCTTAAGATGCAATTTGTGTTTTTCCAAGGGATCGAACCTGGGAGCCCTCGCACAATGCTCCACCACACTAACCACTGAGCCACGCTACGGTACGACGAACATAAACCAGACAAACATTATGGTTAGAAACTACCTATCAACCATAACTTCTACTGATCAATAGCTAATGAAGCGTAGTGAGTTCTAGTGGGGGTCGTGGCCATGGTGTAGTGGTTAGAGTCATCATTGCGGCGGGGGACAGCAATACTCTGCCACCGACCATAAGGAGAAACGAATAATATCAGAGTTTCTCCACCACTACACCAAAAAAGGGGTTTCTGCTTGGTAGTACAATGGACCGAGATTCGTCTGAGTGCTCCAGGATTTGAAATCCCCTTTAAAAAAAAAAAACAAAAAAAAAAAAGTCATACTGTCATCAAATCAATACATCTAAAACTAAAAGTAACCCACCAGGAACCAGGACCGGAGCAAAAAGACTGATTAATGGAAAATAGAGAACTTCTATCAACTGGTTAAAACTTGCCAAAAATGACACAAAAGACGGTCTGAAAAAAGTTCCATAAAACAAGGCCGCACAAGCACATGTTTTCACTCTAACAGGCTTAAAGCTAGAAGAAACAAAAACTCCATTCTCATTTGCATTAGAAAGTCATCCCTTAGTGGCCCTTGTTAATACATTACTAAAACTTATGCAGAAACTATATAAAGCTGTAAATCAAGTTTGGTTTACTTTTAATGCTGACCTTCCGAGAACTAATTTATATCAGCTTATGCGATTGCGATTGATGTTGGTGTTCCTCCTAAATCTCTGACAATAGATCCATCATTCCCATGAAAACGAATTTAATTCTGATTCCAATGGGAGAACTTTCAATTTCCGACCTTTTGTCTGGTCGAGTCAGCTCCTTGCGTGGGAGAGAATACAAGCGGCAAGTTTCGATGAAAACTATAAACCCCACAGATTCTTTATCCCAACGTCTGATAATGGAGAAGGACCAATAAATTAGTACCCGCCGAGGAAATTCTCGACAGAGATGATCGCAAAGAAATGATTGATGGCCACACCCCGGGACACGTGATTTTTTTTATTTTTTTGGTTCAGCATCGATTCCATTGTTTTGTGGGTCACAACTCACAACAGTCATTCACCGTTCTATTGTGTTTGTCTGACACACGGACATCTCATGTATGATGTCATGCCTACCGGATTGCGCGCCTCCGAAGATGATGAATGTTTTCTCAGTTGAGTTGCTTTGTTTTTCAAGTCTGCACTCTGCAGTCTCAGTTACAAGGACACATCACAATCATCGCTGCTATAAATCACGTTCCGAAACCATAATGCCTTTGATTGGGATACATGTAGATATGTGTGCTGTTGGACCGCAAAATTTTTAACGGGATCCTAACACACAAATTTAATTATTTAATGTTTTGGGTTTTATTGCAGAGATCACAAGCGCCTTCTCGTTGCCCATCCAGTGCAACAGCATTGCAGACGTGACTTTTCAATTTCCATCGAAAAACATGCGACGCCTCCACCTCCAGCACGGATAGGATAGATGTTCGATATTTCATGAGGAGGTGTCAGAATGTTTTGATTACAACTGTTAGATGCAGGAAGATCAAAGCAAAATCCAAAACTAATTAAAACATGATGATGAGTACACATGGCTCTGGGGATGGGGCGATGGCACACGATGAGTCAACTTTGTAGTCATAATTACTCCGCCACGGGATGACGCGACTATCGGAAAGGAGTGAAGGGATGCTAGCATAGTTTGCCCTGAAATGAGTTCATATGTTGATTTTGTACATGTTTTCGGACCCGGATTTGTCGACTAAGTCGTTACACAGTGCGACGTGACATTTAGTTAAAGTCGCCTGGATAATTAAATATTATGTATTTAATAAGGGACTGGTGTTGGCGTATAGTTGCGTGCCTAATGACTGTGACGGATGATTATTTTATGACGAATGGCGATGACGATGCGGGTTGTGAGATTCGACAACAATGTCGAGAATTTAAAACGGATGGCTAAAAATATGGTTAGCCTTTTGTGGGCTGCAATGAGTGCACGCTCGTCGTGTGTTAAGCACGAACGATCAGAAGTTATTTAATAAATCTTGCTATAGAATTTAGTCTATAGGAGTAGGTATGTTTTTGAAAACAATTTGTGGAAAGAGTACTTTTCGTATTCGCGTTTGAGGCTTGACTATCGCGGGCAATTCGTTCGCAGTTCACCTCAGCGATCATGTCCCTTTTCTGTAATGGATTTTATGGTATAGCTGCATTCAGCTGTTTAGCAATTCAATCTTTAATCTTAGAATTTCAGCAAATGACTGAAGTCCCTTGTTAACCAAGAATCGTCCCCAAATACTGAACATCCTACAAAACAATAGCCGTTTTTTATTATCAGCGTGATCTGATCCGGATCAGATCATGAAAATAAAACAAACTGGATCATTGAAAGATTTTATATTTAAGTTGTGGCAACAGTAGTTTTTCACATATCAAATCCAGTACCAATTATGACAAATTTTGTATTGACACCGCCATATTGCAGCCACACGGTACAATGTGACGTCACAACGCGATGATTTCTCTGTTGCACTTGCTCATATTTGAGTTTGACATTTCGCTTGTTGTGTGGGGGTTGTTACCATATGAAAACAAATTTGCATACATTTGGCATTCAATATTTTTTTGTAGGAAACTATGTTCAAATGTTATGTTCAAATATGCATCATAATTAACCGTATTGTACTGCTAATATTTCCATTTATATTTCTGTGTTATATAGCGAAACAATACATTTAGAAAGTCGGAATAGTAACTTATTCGAATTTGAAAAAATGCTAATTGATTTTATGTGTTGTTAATTGTGTCTCATACTTTGGTCTGGCAACATTACTGTGTGGCTATAATTTACAGGGGCACCAACATTTAGTGAATGAAATAAAGAACGCCACGAAACAACAACGGGAAATAGTTGAATTAATTTTTAGATCATTTTTCGTGATCTCGATGAAAAGCAGGATCACATGTTGTTGTTGTAAGTACATGTAAATCGATGATCTATATGGATAATAAAAAACGGCTAATGTTCGAACTCAGGTTGCCAAAATTAGTCATCGACGTGCTCAGAGCTCAGAAACTTCCGAAAGGCTTTTGACTTGTTGACCACATCTTCAAATTATGTGTTTTTTTTTTTAAACAAATTGATACCTAATTTCTGGTGAGCTGGTCAACCTAGAAAGCTAAGCAATAGAAGTGAAGCTCAATAAATTAAGGATGCTCGCGACTGATGACATAATACTATTCGGATGCTTTGGAACGTAGCTAATTTCTATGTAAATTCTTATGAGATCTCCTCATAGCTAGCTACCAGCGTCGATAATTGACTTTCCCGACTTAAAAGCACGCCGACCATACAAATTTGTAAAGCGTTCTAATAGTAGGTGTAGCTTACAGGAACTTTTACGAGACATGAATGAGCCTTATTCCTTTAGTTATGGCGCCGACCAGAATATATCTCCAGGTTCTGTTACTATCGGCCAAACTTTCATCCGCCTAAATTGTAGAGACAAGCTTGCGGACGTCCTTTGTAAGTCTCTGGCTGTTTTAAAAAGTTCGGTCTATACTCATTGGACTTAACTTTGATATCGATATTCTCGCTTTATATTGGTCGTTTGAAGGGAAAGTTTGACTAGCAACCCCCAAGCTGAATAATTAAATGGGTTAAGTGTCTCCGCCTTAGCACTGGACGTATTTTAGCGGCAAGTTTCTGGTCTTACATTATTACTACTGTAGTCATGTCTACAATATAATAATATTTGATGCTGTAACGCAATAAAAGAAGAGTTTTAATACTTCAAAAAAAACTTTACTACTTTATTGTTTAAGGTTATAAAAATTTGATCTTTTTACACGTGCTAATTACTGACGTCTGCTAGCTGTCGCTGTCAAGAAAAGAAGAGAGAGGTCCAAGTGACAACTGCAAACAAGATGGTTACGCGGTGTAGAAGTTGTCGACTGTTGTGGCTGTGTCCACGGAGAATGTTGATGAGTTCATTTGTTGTTCGCCACAATGCTCCTCCCTTACGAGTTAGTGAAGTGAACAGGAGCTCTGATGATCCGTCCGGAACGCTTAGTGATGTTCGCTGAAGTGCCTCCCTCAGTTCTTGAAGAAAGGCAATGGGCTCTTGAATATTGTTAGGCGCCTCCAAAAAGTCTCCTGGAAGTCGAAATTCAGCACCATAAACCAATTCCGCGGGTGAAGTACCTGCCTGACTCGTTCCACCATTGAACGGAGTCCTAGTAGCACGGCTGGCAGTGCCTGAACTGAATCCAGTTCTCGGGTAAGTGAGTGGTTAGTGCTGTCTTCAATGTACGGTGCCATCGCTCAACTATCCCATTTGCCTGAGGGTGGTAGGCGGTGGTATGAATGCGGTGACATCCGAGGAGCTGGGAAAACCTTTGAAACAGTGCGGACTCGAACTGCCTCCCCTGGTCAGTAGTCAGGCCTCAGGCGGGGTGGGCAGCCAAGACGCGCAACCCAGTGCTGGAAAAAGGCGTCGGCGACTGTTGATGCAGTGATGTCTTCTACGGGTATTGCCTCTGGCCAGCATGTTGCACGGTCGATGCACGTAACGAGGTAACTGAAACCAGAGCAACTAGGCAGTGGACCCACAATGTCCATGTGAACGTGGTCGAACTTTTCGGCGGCTGGAATCTTTCCAAGAGATAGTGATGTATGCCTATAGGCTTATGGATTTTGCTTCGCTGGCAGGCAGAACAAGCACGAACCCATTTACCAATGTCTGAGTTCATCGATGGCCAGAAAAACCGGAGCGCGACGCGACTGACTTTCGAGAGGCTCGTGTCCCTTTACTCCACTAAACTTCTTGAATTTATTCTTGACTTGAAAACTTTTTGGTTTAAACTATGCTAGGCCACGGGCAAATAATCCTATACGATTAGATCTTTGACGAAATATTCGTATTAGGTTGTGGTTAACAGTCACTTTGTGATTGTGATTCCATATAGTCTCGGTAAACATCGAGTAAATAGTTCGACTAGGCAGATGTGGTGGTTCGTCTATTGCTGAGCCCACCCACCACATGGGGGCGAAACGCATTTGGAATTGAGGTTTAATAGTACCTACGTCGATAACAACATATTAATTAAAAATTGGTTGATTTTGTTGATCTGGAAGACTTCACTTTTGTATTAGCTGAACCCCCGCCAGCTTCGTCAGGCCTTTTTTTTATTTTTTTTTATTTATTTATTTACGGGCGACAATGTTTTAATTTTTTTTTTATTAGAGGTGCCACGTCCCTTTGTCCACATTTTACCAATCTTCAAAGGAACACTCTAGGGCCAATACCTAAGATTATCTGTAAGTTTGAGCTCGATCAATTTTGTGGTTTTCGAGATATACCATTTTGAATGTTTTTTTTATGGGAGGTGCCACGCCCCTTTGTTCAATTTTGACCAATCTTCACAGGAGCACTCCACGGCCAATGCGCAAGATCACCTGTAGGTTTGAGCTCGATCAATTTTGTGGTTTTCGAGATATACGATTTTGAATGTTTTTTTTTTGTATGGGCGGTGCCACGCCCCTTTGACCTATTTTGAATTTGTTTAGCCTATCGCCCGATGACCGTAATTACCGACATTTAAAATAAAATCAACAAAATTGGTTGAAAATTACGGGCGACAGAGGAAAACAGTTTTTTCCACTTTGTTTTTTATATACCGGGTTTTTCAATAAGAGCGCTACAAAAGTTTTTTTAAATAAAACAAAAACCGTTTTGGATATCAATCAAATTCTCTATTCCTGTGAAGTACGTTCAATGCCATTATGTATGGAACTTGACTTCTTTTGCATGGCCACCACGTGCACGCTTGCAGAAGTCCAGACGCTGAACCCAATTTTCGACGGTTTTCAAGCATAAATCGGCCAATACTGCTGCAATTTCACGTTCGATATTCGTACGAAGTTCATCAATCGTCGCTGGCTTGTTGGCATAGACCATAGACTTGACGTAGCCCCACAGAAAATAGTCTAACGGCGTCAAATCGCACGACCGCGGCGGCCAAGCGACTGGACCATTTCGTGAGATAACACGTTCTCCAAACTTGGTTTCCAATAAATTGATTGTGACATTCGCTGTGTGGCTTGTGGCGCCGTCCTGTTAGAACCACATGTCCTCCAAGTCCATATCATTCATTTGGGGCCAAAAATATTCGGAAATCATTGAACGGTAGCGATTCCCATTCACAGTAACGTGCCGGTCTTGATCATCACGGAAGAAGTACGGCCCAATGACGCCGGCATAAACCACACCAAACCGTAATTTTTTCGGGATGCAATGATGACTCATGGAGTACGTGTGGATTGCTGCCTGACCAATACCGCATATTTTGTTTATTGACGAAGCCATTCAGCCAGAAATGAGCCTCATCATAAATTGGACGTAGCGCTCTGAACGTTGAGGCCACTGACTCCTAATTTCGGTAGTAAATTTTAATAATTTCGACTCGTTGTTGGCTCGTATATCTTTCCATCATGAAATGGCAATGGCAAACCTTACTGAAGAGAAATGTCAAAAGAGCGGCAAGAAATTCGGCGTCGTTTGCTGTCCCTGTCGCTCTACTTTTGTAGCGTCCCTGTTGAAAAACCCTGTATATAGAGAAGATTAAGGTGTATCAGGTCATAATTTCAGTATTTCGTAGTTCTAATGAGAGTTCGCGTTTATTTGAAAAATGATTCGATGCTTGAGTATGAAGAGATCAATTTTTTTTAGATCAAGCCATTGAATTCTGTTTTTGGACAAATTAAGGGCCCTATTACAGTTAGCGAGTCCAATAATTCGCCCAAGTCGACTTGCTTGGCGAACAAATCGCCTATTAGTATTATGGTTAGCGAATTTGAATGTTCGCCTCGAAACCAGTTCAGGCACAACGAAAAACCCGAATGACAAACGTCAAAGTTAACAAAATATGGAAAAAATTTCGTCAAAAATTCCGATACATTGGTGGAAATGTAAGGAAAACAATGTTTAGATGTGTTGAAATGTTTTATTTTGCAACGAAAATAATAGCCAGGAATATAATGGCTTTACGTACATACTACGGAAAACCAAGAAGATGTTTTTAAAGCTCCACGGTTGGCCGAACGGATGAAAAAACATTTAAAAAACTATCAGAAATCTACTTTTGCACAATTATATTTCGGATAAAACATTGCATTTGTGTTAAATTCTATTAACCCGCACATAAATGATTCTTGCCCTTCCAACAAAAAGGAAAAGGCATTCGTTTCCAATCGACGCAAAAATTTGACTACCGATTTTCTTTTAAAATAAAATGATAAAAATATGAAAAACAATGCTTTTATATTTTCTAATATTTTACACCACCCTTTTTCATTATTTTCTCTTATTTTCACTAATTCTAGAACTCAAAAACAAATAATTTATCACAATCAACTAAAGTCGTCTTACTAGTCACACAACATTTTTGTTCGCCAGATTTTGATATTTGAGGCGAACGACTTTCACTAAATTCGCTAACCGCAATACGGTGAGTTTACATTCGCCAACTTTTTGACAATTCAGGCGAATATTATTTTTCACATTCGCAAATCACAATACCAAACAGTCACATTCGCCTGCTTTTTTATTCGACTCGCGAACGATAATAGGGCCCTAATTATTTTTTACTATGTACTTACATTTTGTCAAAGACAGTGTATAGTATGTCAACAACTTTGCAACTGAAAACATGCAAATCGTTTTGAAAGTTGCGCCCATTTGGTCCTAGCCCAAAGTGTCTGGAATTGAAAATCCATGATTCGCCCGTATATATTTTTCGTTATGAAATCGGACGTCTCGAACATAGTTTTTTGCCTTCAAGTACAAGACAAACAAATGTTTGATCACCCCACTTCAAAAGCAGCCCCAACATTCAAACGCCTACCCCATTTTACGACTTTTAATAAACCCACACGTTCCTCTGCAAATTTCAATTTGTGCTACGCAACTTGTCACAAACAAAGTTCGTTCCCCAAAGACTTGAATTAACAAACAAATGTACATCAAACACACAACCAACACAAATGTCCTTGGGGTATTTTAAATTAATAATGCAATTACAAAAAATAACCACCGAAAAAAATGGAAGAAATACATAATCACTCGTCGCGCAAAGAATACCCGTCGAGATTACTTCTTGCAAAATGTGTCCTAATTAGGACAAGCCTCCTCCGGCGAACAAAAATACACTAAGACGAACTCATCGCAAGGAGAATATTTATTTTTTTTTTCTTCTCAAAAATAGAATCATAATAATAATTATCACCCCAAGGACATTGTAAATGAATAGCGCGGATGAAAAATGTTCTAATGAATTTCAATGATTTCCCTCTCGTTATCCTGACTTCAAGCCCCCCCGCATGACACCGTAAAATCAACCGATTTCGACAGGCATTTCTTCACATCGCATACCCGCCCCATAACTGTCGCTGATTTGCATAAATTAAGATTTCATTGAAGTTGTCGACCGGAAATTTATTCAGCAGGCCTATTCATAAAAATGCTTAGTTTGCTTCCTCTTCCTGTCTATGATTTTCATTTTCAAGACCGTAATTAAGAAGCATTGCCAATGTTTCCTTAATTCTAAAGGAGCGACGACGCGAATGCTTTGGGTTTGGGCATGCTAGCGTGTAATCTCATTTTAATTGGCGGCAGCACTGACCAGACCATGGGTGTGAAAACTTGACATGAGTCTCCGGGAAAAGAAACATCACCTTTCATACGAATGGATATTCAATAATGAAAACTAATTAAAAAATTATCGACATTGGCGGGAGCCACCATAAATGTCATGGAATGTTCGTTGACAGGAAACAAAGGAATATTATATGTTCCAAGAACTCTGACAGAGCAAAGTTGTTAAATAGCATTTGTGCGATGCCCACTCGCTTCAGCGATCCGGCACTGAGAGTTCGTTAGTCAGCATCGGCACGCGTTAATTCGTCCTTTGTATCGGCCTTTACTAGAGCCAGCACGTCGGTCGTACGGATACAACTCTCATGGGTGCTGGCCCGACTACATGTGAGTATTTTATTGAGTTCTCGCACTGATGCGGATATAAATGTTATGGAAAATAATAATTTATCGCGCTGAAAGGATATCGCGCGCCACTGATCGATGCGTTCGCATTAACTTTTGTAGTCGCGTTTCGTCCTTTTTGCGTTTTCAAATGAATTTCCATGGATGGACGCAAAAGGAGCGAAATTTATGCCTGCCAGAGTGGAAAAATGAAAATTGATATTTTTCAGCGAATTTTTCAAGGGAAATAATTTCATTTTTCTATTTCGTTCGGGTTCCGCTGGGAAATGTGTCAGCGCGCGTGCATCCTATAGTAGGATGGTCTACCATGATGATTTTTCTGTTTTCATAGGAATTTGGTGAACCACAAAATAACTGCGCTGCAGCATGTTTGAATGGACCTCCGGAAATGAGGTTTCCTGGACTCGGCCACAGGAGACTTGTATCTCGATTTAATGCAGTATGTGTGTTGGCTTGTTGAGTTCATAAGTTTGTTAGAAAATAGTTTTCAAAGGCTGCTTCAAAAAATGTATGCAAAACAAATAAAAGGTGAACTAGAATGGGATAGGTATACATAAACAGTTTTTGAATTCAATTTTGTGGGCTATATGCATAAATATTTATTATGACACGAGCGTTGGTGGTTACGTGACTTGTTTATTTATTTACCCGGCTGCTATTTGCTTATAGACCAAAGAATACTCAGAAGGGGGTATTTTCATCGAATTAGTATTTAAGTTCGCAACTACAGCATTTTGCAAGCTTAAATTATAAGGCGACCACCATTTTACCTGAATGCGTCGGTGGTCGATGTTAACGGAGACTATGAATTATTGATTGGGAGAATAACAATGACAATAACTTGTAGACAAAGTCACTTTGGTAGGAATGTTATAGCTATTTCGAACTAAAAAAAATAAATAGGTGTTGCAACAGGCGTGTAGACACCCTAGGCCTAGCTTCCCGCAACCATTCGTTTGTGTAAGTTCCTATTGTTGGGACGAATGGAAGGAACCTTCAGCTTTTTCAGGACAGTCATACTCTTGGATGTTTGTTAGACGTTCGCGAGAGGTGGCGCAGTAGAAAAAATCTTAAGATGTAATTTGTGTTTTTCCGAAGATCGAACCTGGGATCCCTCGCACAGTAGTCAGCGTTGCCGAAGTGGCACGATCGTGCTTTTTGGACACGCAAATTTATTTGTGGCACGGTGGCACGCAACAATTGAAAATGGCACGTTTTTTTCATTTCTCTTACCTTACTGAAATAATAAGCTCAGTGTGTAAGCACACCATTACATTTCATTAACAAAGCTGGATGCGAACTTTTGATTCAATTCAGTTGAATACGTATGAATGCACACATTCTTCTAAATCCAATCCAATGCACTTATTTCTTTACATTAAATATGGATAGAATATTCGCAAGTTTTGACAGTCTGTTCATATGAACACTTTTCTAGGTCGCGGCAGTTCTCGAATTTCAGCCATCAGTTTCAACCGGCAAGTACAATTTTATGTTTAGTCCGTATATGAATGTTTAATTCGCTAGTTTGTGGAACGCGAATTAAATTATGTGGATTGCGAATAAACTTTGACAGTTCTCGCCAAGGATGTATTCGTTCGCGGGTGTTGCTATTGGCCGCGTTCCTTTGACCGCTGGTCATCTAGCACATAATATCCCTGATGGAGGAACGCTGGCGCTAGAGAGCTAGCGGCAGCGGCAAAGTGACATTAAAACCAATTTGAATTCGTATTATTTCATCTTCATGAGAGTCAAAAATGTATTTTGGGCCATCATGCCGCATATTTATTAATACACTATAATTTAAATAAACAAATACAATGAATATTAATTACATAGAAGCTTCATTTCACATTTTACACCAAATTGGAAATATTTGACTTCTGCACTTTCACTTTTGTTTTGACAGTTCGTTATTTCTTTTCAATCTAGCAGTTCATTTCCCAGAAAAGGATATTTCACAATACGCGCTAGAGCTCTAGCGCAAATGATGAAATGTCAGTTTTTTTTTTATATGGAGTTTGGCATGCCGCTAGTCATCTAGCGGTCAATGGAACGCGGCCATTCGCACGTTGTTCGGGACACGGGTACGTAACGAAATGTCAAAGTTTATGTTGCGTTAATTAGGGGTATGTGGATAGCTACGGTCGCGGCAAAGACTCTAAACTCCAGTATAATAATTTTCGGACATTATACCGTACGTTTAGGACCCAACTTTTATATTTATAAAGAGTTTTTAATGAAAATAGGATTACGTTACGTTGATTACGTAGTCGTGTCTCAAACAGCGGTAAACGTAATTTCAGTACAAAATTTGTCAAAATGAACGTGCGAATAGACACTACGTACATTTTAATGCTATTATTCTCCTATTCAAATAATAAAATGTGCTATTTTCTGTTTATAAATGTGGTTTATAAAAAGTTGTTTGATCACTGTCATATGAACGGTCCTTAACTGAGGGGTTAGGCAATAACTCCCAAGGAAATAGCGCCCACCAAATCGATTTGGAAATAACGTCCAAAAAATGCACAGCGTCCAAAAATAAAGAATAAGATGGAAATAAAGCCCAAAAATAATTTGCAGTTACTGCCAGATTTGGAGTATGTGCGAAATTGGATATATTGAAAATTTTTGTTGCAGTACAAACTCAACAACAGAAAACCCAAGCAGAGGGGTTGCAGGGGCAGCATGCCCCCCCCCATACTTATTCCACTGTTTAAGAATTTCCATTTTGGGCTTTACTGCTTGTCAAAAAAATAACACCCAAAATGACGAAACATTTTGCAACAACAATTTGTACGAGTTTTTTTAGGGCGTTATTTCCAAATTGATTTGGGCGTTATTTACTTGGGCGTTATTGCCTAACGCCCTTATCTGATTCCTCGTTTTTTGTTTCGCTTTGGCTTTGGGTTGACGGTGAGAAATGTGAACAAAAATTGTTTTCTTTGGACACGCTAAGGGCACGCTCCTCTGAAAAATGAGGCACGCTTTTTTTATTTTCAGCGGCAACGCTTACAGTAGTCCAGCACACTGACCACTGCGCTACTTCGAACTACACCATACTAATTCAACATCAGACTCCTTTTTAAGTGATTGTTGTTAAATAGTTTGAATTGTGACAGTCAATTTTTAATGGAAAGACATTTCTGATTTCTCCTGTCAGGAAATGAACCTGCATTTCGATTTGTCAATTGACCAAGTGAATACCTCTTGCCTTGCGCCAACTGAAATGCGACAAAACTTTCCAACATCACGTACAGATCTTATCTGCCATATTAAGTGAACGCTTGAAATCATTTGTCAACTTACCGTGATCGGCTAATGTCAGTGTGGTTTTAGACCAGTAAAGTTCACAGTCGATCGAATTCTCACTCTACAGAAGATCATGGAAAAAAGCATACCATACCCACAGCATTTTTTTTTATCAATTTTTAGTCAGCAATCAGCATACTTTTACGACAGCTTTGGCACCTGCCACACTCATTCGTCTGTATTCAGGATGACGATGAAGAATGCTTGATGGTAAAGGTAAACCCCTAACTAACGCGCTGATACTTTCTCAACGTACTACTTGAAAGAATTGTGCTAAACTGACAAGTCAACAACGGAAGCACAATCTTTTAAAAGTCGGTGCAACTATACACTAAAGCTGTACAAAATCGCATTCTTTTGAGTATTGCAGTAAATTGATTAAAAATAAAAATTTTGGAATCTTTAGACTTCACTTAAGTTATTTGACTTCAAAATCGAAATCCCAGTAGACTTAAGTAATGCAATCACTTGAAGCAGTCAAATGACTTGAAGTCAAAAGACTGTAATACTTTTTGATTGCTTGAATTCTTTGAAGTCTTTTTTATTCTTTGCCTTCCTTTAGTCATTTGAATGCAATCAAGGTTTTGAAGTCTTTACTTAAAAAATACTGGAACTTCGATTTTGAAGTCAAATAACTTAAGTGAAGTATTTTGCTGGTTCGATCCCCGGAAAAACCCAAATTACATCTTAAAGTTTTTTCTACTGCGCCACCTCTCGCGAACGTCTGACAAACATCCGAGAGTATGACTGTCATGAAAAAGCTTCTCAATTGAGCCGTTCGGACTCGGCATAAAATTGTAGGTCCCTTCCATTCGTCCCAAAAATAGAAACTCACACAAAACGAATGGTTGCGAGAAGCTAGGCCTAGGGTGTCACCCGCCTGTTGCGCCACCTATTTATTTATTTTTTTTATTTTGCTGAAGTAGTAATAAGCAATCAAATGACTGCGACTTCAGCGAATGCAATATTAAAGTATTGCAGTCTTTTACAGCATAGCACACACAGAAAAAAATTGTAATGCATTTTTTGGCTATTCTATATAGGCTTAGAAAAATAATTTCATACAAATTAAATTCTATATAAATTTCGTTAGCCCGGATAAATTAAATTTGTATGAAATTATTTTTCTAAGCCTATATAGAATAGCAAAAAAAAAAAACGCACAAAAACACACACATTTTTACAATTTTCTGCGTAAAAAGAATTTCAGTATTTTAGACTGTATCCCGACTTCTTTTGTCTGGCAAGCTTTGATTCTAATGTCACAATGGAGAAAATACCCTCGCGGTTCTCCAGCACGATGAAAAAACATAAAAACACAAATTAAAAAAAAAAAAATAGTAAAACTAAAAAAATTGCAATTAAAATAGTAAATTAACCAAATTTGCTATTTATATTGTAAATAGATAGTTTTAAAATTCGTATAGTAAAGGCTTTAAAATATTTTCCTGTGAGTGTAACTAGCTAGCGTATATGCAGAAGATATTGACACGACGTGATGTCACGGCTACACTGGCGAGTATTCCAACTGAAGCCGTCAAAATGGGTCTAGCCAAAACTGAGGACAAAACCAAATATATGCTGCCAATAAGACAATCGTCACAATCGACAGCTATAACTTTGGCAGTAAGCTACTTGTTCGCCTTGGCTCTTTAAAGGGTGATTTTTTTGCTGTTTAGTTGATCAGTCTGATTTTTGTGACAGTTCACGAGTGATTCGTGACACATGTCAAAGTAAAAAATTCTCAGTTAGTATTGCCATTTCACCATCGATAGTCTTACGCCAAAACAACGTTTGCAGATTATTGAATTTTAGTACCAAAAATCGTGCTCAGTAAAAAATGTGTCGCGAATCCATTGATATATTGCGAGGCAAATTTGGTGAGCAATTCAGCTCACCTTTTGGACCTGTGAATTGGCCGCCTAGAAGATCGTGCGATTTGACGCCGCTAGACTATTTTTTGTGGGAATATGTAGAAGTCTCGTCTATACGGAGAGCAAGTAACTATTGCCGCCGCCTTGGAAGACAAAATGAAACTCCTGTTTTTGGTGAGATACCAGTCGATATGTTGGAAAAAGTATGCCAAAACCCGGACAACATTTAAATAAATAAATAAATAGGTGGCTCAATAGGCGGGTAGACACCCAAGGCCTAGCTCCTCGCAAACATTCGTTTTGTGTGAGTTTTTATTTTTGAGGCGAATGGAAGGGACCTACAATTTTATGCCAATTCCGAACGGCTGAATTGAAAAGCTTTTTCATGACAGTCACATTCTCAGATGTTTGTCAGACGTTCGCGAGAGGTGGCGCAGTAGAAAAAACCTTAAGATGTAATTTGTGTTTTTCCGGGGATCGAACCTGGGATCCCTCGCACAGTAGTAGGATAACATTTGCAATAAATAATATTCAAG
Source organism: Cheilosia soror (assembly GCA_949372485.1). Taxonomy (NCBI): domain Eukaryota; kingdom Metazoa; phylum Arthropoda; class Insecta; order Diptera; family Syrphidae; genus Cheilosia; species Cheilosia soror. The sequence goes on from OX443563.1 coordinate 101,694,433, forward strand.
AAGTAAATGGAAAGAATTGGCTTATCGAACCAAATTAGAAAAATTGCACTCAATTTGCAAATTTTCGCATTTTTTTTTACTTTTTAAAAACCAAACGCTTAAAAAATCACCCATTATAAACTCTGACAATAACATCTCAGATGACATCAAACAGATTAAATCTTGCCAATCGCAGGTTCTTTGGGCTGAAGAAAGCAATTGAGTAGTAGGTATAGCCATCCCCGAACAACCAGGGAGATTCTATAAAAGATTTTGACCATCCAAGCCCTGCTCTATGACTGTCACATTCGATTATCACACAAGTGACTATTTTTCAGTGTTTCGTGTTCCAAATGGGAGACATTGAACATTCTGTTCAACCTGTCTATTAACAATCTGTAGAGCCGATCATGACTCCTACCTACTTCAAAAAATAATATAGGTAATAGTTTCTGTCTTATTTCTTTTGAAAGTATCTGCAATATTATCAAATATAAAATTTTTGCGCCTCTTCACTTTCCCAACCTACATCCATGTACATATGTAGTAATTGCAGAAACCACTTGCATTGAACGTCCCCACAACGTCCTTTCGTTCGCAACTCCAAAGTGTTCCTAACCTCTGTAAATCTATCGCCTTTCGATAATGTTGTGTAAATCGCTTAACTAATCCCATTAATGGCCATAAAATTGTCTGCTCATCGTTGCCCAGTTATGCAACACACCCGCCTTCACTTTACCGCACTCTTTCTCTTGTTGATTTGAATAATTATTATGAGCATCGGGTGCAGTAAAAATTGATTGGATTTTCAAGATTTCCTTTGGTCACCATCAACATCACCATCACCATCACCATCACCACACCAAGTCCAATTCTGTGTTGGCCATAAAACAACAGCCAGTGCAAGAAAGACAAATAATCCGACGGCATTACTCACTACTTAGGAATGATTTGCATAAATGTCCATCGAGGTTGCTTGATTTATTCGATTGGATAAAAAAAAAAAACTGAATGTCGATTCAAATTTAACATCCATTGGGGTGATCGTGATTAAATGACCTACGACGAGCTATGTCCAATCGAAGAACACAAAACTCCAGATTCGAAGATCATCATAAGACACAATCAAAATGAAAACAGTCATTGCCATAAAAATGCCATAACTTTTTATCGGCGGCCATAAAACCTCAGACAACATGGAAATCAATTAAAACGAATGGCAGATATTTTTATAACCTGTCCCAGGGCCGGCTGAGATGCGATGATGACGTGACTGAGACTAAGACTGAGACTGGCACTGGCCTTCTTGTATAACTACGCTCACCCTCAGTAGTCAGTACTCGGCAGTCTTGTTTGGCTGGAAAAATTTATCTGTTGATGAAACAAGAATTGAAGACGATGATCGGAGGAAGATCACTTTCCTGAATATTTGTTTTTGGCTAATAAAACGGAACAAACAAAAACTGGGATGCCATGTTCGCCACTGTGTGCGACGCTGTCATCTGCATTAAGTCAAGAGCTGTCTGTCCATGGTTGTCCATAATTTTCTTTTAATTCGCATTGCTGCAGTGATGTGAAGATATCAGTCAATTGGGAGCTATTCCGATGTCACCTGTGTATAATATCCACCTAGTTGTACGATTCTCTATTCGATGTAATTATTACGCGATGGAATAATGTCGCACTACTATCCGGGCAGAAGGCCAAAGACAACAAGTACGTGAGGATTGCTGTAGAGTTTCAGTTTTTGATGGAGAAGAAGCAGCTCTAGGCTCTAGATAAAGGTTGCCGTACTTCTCAAAATCTCTGAAGATGCTGGCATAAATGGCTTGAAATTGTTTTGTGCTATTGTTGAGACGTATGACAGTATGAGTATGAGGCTTGGGAGTGAAAAATGCATGTATTCATCAAATGGTAGTGAAATTTCTCTTGACGAGGCGGCCATAGCGTTACTTTCAATGCTCTCAAAAGTAATGGAAAAGGCAATAAATGTCGAAATAATCAAATATCTAGAAGGCCACCGATTAATAAGTGACAGGCAATACGGATTTCAGATACGGAGCCGTCGTTCCACTGGAGACCTGTTAAGCTATGTAACGCCCTTATGGACGCAAGCAATTGAACAACACGGCGAATCCAGAGCCGTAGCCTTGGACATATCAAAGGCATTTGACCGAGTCTTGCATAGAGCCCTATTAAGGAAGTTGGCGTCTTATGGATTACCACAACAACTCTGCGGATGGATGCAAAATTTTCTTCTGAGAAGATCGATCCAAGCTGTGGTAGATGGTGTATCATCTAATTCGTTTGCTATAAATGCAGGAGTGACCCAAGGATCTATTCTTTCCCCAACTCTATTTCTTCTCCACATCAACGATTTGCTTGGATCGACAAATAATAATATCTACAGCTTTGCTGATGACAGCACTCTTATATCCTCTATCTCGAACAGTGGGCCTGTGAATGCGGCTAAAGTACACAGTCAGAGATGTGAACAAATTAGTTCTCTAAATGGTGATCTGGACAAAATGTGGAAGTGGGGAAAAGACAACTTGGTTGTATTTAATGCAAACAAGACAAGCTCACAACATTTTCCAGGAAAAATGCTTCAACAGTTCCTCAGATCCAAATTGATGACCATCCAGATCCAATCCATCCCAAGGACTCAATGCACCTTTTAGGAGTCACAGTCAATTCAGGAATCACATGGCAGGACCACATATCCAATATCGCAAGATCGGCGTCCGCTAAGTTGAGCTACCTATTTAGAGCAAAGAGCAACTTCTCCTTCTCTACAAAGCACAGGTTAGACCAGGTCTGGAATATTGCTCCCATATATGGAGCTCGGCCCCAAAACATTCACTTAACCTACTTGACAGCATCCAGAGACGAGCAGTTCGACTTATAGGAGACGCTACACTCACATCGAATCTGCAACCGTTGGTGCACAGAAGACAAGTCGCTGACCTAGCTTGTTCTATAGGTACTTCAATGGTAGATGTTCCGAGGAACTCAAGGACATTATCCCTCGAAATGCAACTTTTGGGCGCCCCACAAGACAGGCTGCTAATGCTCATGACCATACAGTACACTTGACAACCGCGAGGACATCATCTTTCCAAAACTGCTTCTGTTACAGGACAAGCAAACTTTGGAACTCGCTTCCTCGGGATATATTTCCAGAAGACAACAATTTGCAGCAATTTAAGTGCAGAACTAACATACATCTGCAAGCATCTCGGGGCGCTGATGAAGCGTTATAGGTTTGCCTTTCCCGGGAGAAGAATTTAAAAAAAAATAAAAATTTGACGTCTCATAATATACCAATTTAATTACATTCCATAAGAGTGACATTTTAAGAGCTATGTAAGGCTAAGACTTAAGAGTTTTAAAAGAGCCGCATAAGATAAAACAAAAAATTAATTAGGACTTTTCAGGCCTTGGAATGGAATCCACTTTCTAAATTAAGAATTAAAAAATTCCTATTGTTTCTATTATATACAACGCTAATAGAATAGCTAAGAGGTTCGTTGATAATGTCACAATAAGCTTGGCTAAGGAACGATGGAACAACATTCTCGGTTGTACTATAACTCGTAGCTTGTGGCCCGCAATCGACACTAAAAGGTCCAACCAACAACCTAACATCTTTTGATAGAAACCAAATCCGAGTGCTAGTCGGGGTAATAACCGGACACTGCATAATTGGGAACATGGCCAAAAGACTAGGCATCTTCACAAACGATTTCTGTAGAAGTTGCAGAGATGAAGAGGAAATAGAATCTGTGGAACATCTCCTGTGTCACTGCCCAGCCCTCAAAGAACGCCGCTACTCTTGTATGGGAGCACGGTTCTTCGACGGCTTGGAAGATCCAGCAACGATACTTCTATCAGATTTAAAAAGATTCATCAACACATCCGAATGGTTTTGTTAGATGCATGTACTATCATGTACTACATAAGGCTATTCACAATGGGCCTTAATGGCTTCCGAGTGAAAATTGCTATTAAAGCAAAATGCCCCTCTAACCTAACCTATTACATATTTTATTAGATGAACCCACACCATAGTCTTCAGTGGCGCCACAAAAACAGACAGTGCAGAGATGCTTACTGACAGAAGGGGGCAAAGCACTTTACACCTAGATTGTAGATTGTAGAGGGGAGGTGGTATAGTAAATCCCAGATCACTGCGGCCACAAGTGGGCCTATTGTGATGTCCTCCATTTATAGCTCATCCATGATGCCGCAGTTTGTAATAAAGGCGGCTAGCTCTTTGGGTGTGCTGGCAGCTATGTCTGCTGCTTCGAGGTAGAATTTACCTAGATAACGTTGACGTGTTTTGGTTAAACAGTTGCAGTCCAATAATATAAATATAATAAAATAATAAAATATAACTTTACACCTAAACGGCTGCTGACTTTATAGGATGCCTGCCGAAAATAAGTTCATGTCAGCTGTCAAGAAAATCGTACCATTGTCAGATCTAAACTTCAGTTCAGGAAAAGAAGTAGGTAGAGGTACTCGAATTTTACACAGGAATTTGGCAAGGACCTTCCTGTCGATGACCGAGTATCTATGTCCAAGGTCGCCTTTTTGTCAAGGATCTCCAAGCAAAATCCTATCATCTTTAAAGGCGGGTTAACATTTTACTCTCGATATTCGAGCCTTTTGAAAGTCGCTCGCAAGTGGACATAAGTACTGATCACTATCGGAGATTAGCTTGCAAAATTCCAACATGCTTCGTATTTTGCGAGTAGATGTCGAGAGTCGATATGGCAAAACAATGGACATCGGAGGAAATATACTCATAAGTTTTACCAATACACACCCACAAGCTATACCAGGGCTTTCCTTAATTTGATATGCTTTTTAAAAATATTTGACCCAACAGATTGGATTATATATTATTAAACATTTCTATTTGACTTGTTGTCAAACGGTAAGATCCTTGATCTTCTGATGAGCATATTCAATCTGAAGCTCTCTTGTAAGAGTAGACTCTTCACCGAGTTGACTACGATATAGTACCCGTATTTCTTTTTTACTCTTCATTCTTTTTTAAGAACAGTGGTAATAATTGAAGCAGCTGCAACCTTTCCATGTTCCCACCAAGGGGATTAAGCCGAAGTGATTTATAAATTACGAAAGCCGTTTCCACCGAACTTTACGTGTTTAATTTAAACATTTCCGTTAATTGCTGAAACTTTTCTTTCCAAAGTTCCAAAGAGTCCTTCTTGGGACCAATTTGAGTTTATTTTCATATGGAAATTTATTTTTGACAGTTTGTGTTTTGTTTTTTGTTGCTGAATATTCTTTCATAATAAAAAAATAAAACATGTCGTCAAAATCAACCATGAAAATGTATGATAAATCACGTCATTAATGAGATCATTTATCTAAATCAATAGGATTTAGCTAAACCACGTTGGTGGAAGCATGGTTTAAAAATAAACTGATAACTAGCAAAATCAATATCAAGTGGACACGGCTATGAGAGTGCTTTCAGGGTATAAACTCTCAAACTTCTACCACAGGACTCGAAAATATTACTCTCAAATGGACAGTCACCCGAGAGTAACTCTCGAGAGTTTACTAGCAAAAGTACTATCAAATGGACAGGCACCTTAAGGTTAGGTAGAAGTCCAGACGGAGTTGTTCAAGACCTTGCGCTTTGTTGGTTTTCAGCGCGTTGACCGCGGGGTGATCAATGTTATACTACGCAGTTGTAGTGCATTTTCGGGCCACTTACGAAGTCAAAACTCAATCCCTTTTGAGATGCAAGTCAATGGTGAATGCTGCTTCCATCAAAAATTAGAAACTATCCGCCTAAGCCTTCCATTGGCACTTATGACCTCCTGGTTTTTCTTAGTATAGAGCAGTAAAGTGGTATAGATACTCGCCGCAATCTAAACATATCTTTATCTTTATTGCCTGCGATCATATTAAAGAAATCCGGCGCTTTAAAAACGTTCAAGTGGAAATGCGGTGCGCAGTAGCGCAGTGGTTAGTGTGCTGGATTACTGTGCGAGGGATCCCAGGTTCGATCCCCGGAAAAACACAAATTACATCTTAAGTTTTTTTCTACTGCGCCACCTCTCGCGAACGTCTGACAAACATCCGAGAGTATCACTGTCCTGAGAAAGCTTTTGAATTCAGCCGTTCGGAGTCGGCATAAAATTGTAGGTCCCTTCCATTCGTCCAAAAATAGAAACACACACAAACGAATGGTTGCAAGAAGCTAGGCCTTGGGTGTCTACACGCCTGTTGCGCCACCTATTAATTTATTTTATTTAAGTGGAAATGCGACACCGTATTCCAGAAACCAGAGTTTGTCCAGGTGTAATACCCAACAGTCATCCCTATGTATATGATGAGTCATATTCGTAGTATTCACAGCAGTAGAAAGTTCGGTGTTATAGACTAGTGAACCATGCTGCCAAGTCTAAGCAAGTTGTCACTGACTTACACCAAATTTTGAGCATTATAATAGCACCCAATACAGTCCATTCCATAGCAAGTCAGTCAAAAAAAACGACGGTCCTTGTTTCACTGACAGTATCCCGATTGTTTATAAAAAAGCTCAACTATGAAGCATCCTTAATGTGTTGTAGCTCCCTTCTTCTAATGAGCAACCATTCCATATCGAGGCCGCAATTAAGTGCCACAAAGCAGCGCTACTCCTAGATAACACATCTCTTAACTAGCAAGTGATAAACTTGGTAAAAGGCTCGTAACATCATCACGATAACCTCGAAATAGTTTCATAGTCATGTCACCTATATGAATATACCAGATTTGCATTAAATTTTCTTCCCTCCGTCATTAGCTAATCTCCATAAACTCGTACGCACGACACGCTCTAAGCACGGCTCCTTATCACTTATTAACATCGATGTCAGGAAATGAGACCCTTTTGGTGGCCCATAAAAAAATCCATCTTAAAGATGTCGTCACACATAAGCCCCCTGTGCACTGGTAACGGGTCACTTTGAAGAGGTTAAAATATCAGACGAGGACGCTGGATTCTCGGAATCATCATCATCATTCGTCTTTTATTGGTTGCCCCATCATAGTTGATGAGAAGAGGCAATATTAAAATCTCAGCTTAGTTGGCGATGATGATGAGTCTTATCCTCGTAATAAGCCATGAAAATGGTTATCACCCGGTGGCACATGACCCTCGATGAGAGACTGTGACGAGTGGGTGGGGCGGCCATCATTAAACACGCGCATCTAAGTTATCTCTCCGCTTTGGTTGGCACTTTTAATTGACTCATTTGAAAGTCAATTAAAAGGCGAAATGGAACTAAAAATATATATACATATAGATACCATTGTAATGCCAGTGGACACGAACCAGGGAGGGAGCCGACATCGTCATCATAAAATGAGAACAGACACGGGAGTAATTATTGCACCCATTCAGTCTTATCGGTGGCTTCGATTTTTTTTTACCCCATAGTTCTGTGTGCGCCGTCGTTAGGGGTTGCGTTTTAACTGCCACATTTGCCCGCTCGATATACTTTAATTAAAAGAAAAATCCTCCGGACCGGACAGTTTGAAGATAACTCAAGTGGCGGCTTCCAATCGAACGAGAGTAATTAACAAAATTAAATATACTATCTAGCGGGAATAAGTCGTTATGAGGGTGACAATTTCACCCGCCGCGCCGCACTATAGGCATTACTTGGCTTCACTGGATACTACTCCAGGGCTGTGTGTATGTGTGAACTGCAATTAAATTAAATTAAAGTGTTTTCTTTTAAGGGGTTCTTTGGGACACTCACTTTGTATCTCTTGAGTATTGGCTCTGGACTTTAGTTTGAGTGTCTATATTGAAAATAATTATTTCTTATCAGTCATGGAGTTGTAGAGTATTTTTCTGAGTCGTTTGTAGATACTTTTTTTTATCTCCCATTTTCCTTGATGGCGATGTGATAATTAAAGTGTGGCATTATGACGCAGGTGCTCTTGCGAAGACATAAATTAATCTAGGAAATGTTCTCTGACACAGGCGGCCTTTGAAGTGAAAATAATTCATCAGCTAATGGTTTCTTTAAACTATCTTTTTTTTAGCGACAGTGTTTTGCAAATATGTACTGTACACCTGCCTACTTAAAAAATTCAAAGAAAAAATTTGTTTTAAATATAATAATAGATTTTTACATTTTTTGCTCATGAACAAGCTCTTATATTTCTAGTTGGGCAAATAGGTACACTATCTAGATACTAGATTTGTCACACCACATTTGATTTTCCGGTCACAATTAAAATTACAATAATATTGCAACTACAGTCATCATCATTGGCATAAATATTTTGACAGGAGATATGATATATCTTGATTTTAAAAAATAATTCAACAAAATTTCAAACGGTTAATTTTTATCAGGGGTATAGGTTTGGTTAGGTTTGTGGGTTGGCAGGACAGAAGAAACCTGTACCTTTACTTTAATCAATTTAGATCCACTGCGATGCCCTAGGGGTTTATGACTCCCACACTTTGGAAACCTACAGGCTGGTAAACATTACCGAGGCATTTATATACAAATTTAAATATAGGTTATGCATGATCCGTAAGGCTGTGTTCCCAGCTTTAGGCTTGGGTCAACCGAGGGCGCTTTTATAGCAGATTACTCTACGACGGTTTTAGGACTATAGGGACCCATGTTCGTCCAAATATTTTATTACTGCTCATGTAAAATGCTATCGAGAATGTCGAGAATTTAGTTTAATTTCCGATTTCTTTGTCTAGATGTTGAACATAGACCTCTATTTACTACACATCACATTAGTGCAGAACAAACATACATCTGCGAGTATCTCGGGGCGCTGATGAAGCGTTAAAGGTTCGCCTTTCCCGGGAGAAGTATTAAAAAAAAATACTGATTTAATGAAGATCTCGTTTAGAACAAGAACTCAGGAAAAGGGTTAAAGGACCAAATCTTGAAAAGTGCTTCTAGATGCTGATACCTTAGCTTGAAATTGATTAGCCGGTTTTTAAGCATGAGTATTATCCAGCTGATAATAGTGTTATTCCCTTAAGCTTTCAAATAACTCTTTTAACATCGTCTGTTTCGGCACTGACCTTCTCCTTCAATGACCAGAAAAGTTGCAAGAGGGTATTCCGTTTAGTGTTTGTTCCACAGAGCTAACAACACTAGTTAAAGTGCTTGACCAATTTGATGCTTGTGTTAATATTTGGAACTTGTCACGGAAACAAGACCCGAAAAGAGACCTGTAGAGACGAACAACGAAACCTTGTAGCAGAGTCACAGTCCGTGATGAGGACATGGAAAAACCATTTCTGCAGACTGCTAAAGGGCGAAGACAACACGAATTCCGCTGTCAGGCAGAATTAACCATTTAACCTGGGCGATGAAAGCCAAACCCACTTAACCAAAATGAGGTAAGGATAGCAATATCCTAGCAGCCGGGCATGACTTAGTAGAGAGCATACACCAACTCGTTTCTAAAATTTGGTCAGAGGAAAGCATGCCTGATGAAGTGAGGTTTTAGGCCCGCACTAAGTCCACAACCGATCAAATATTCACACTACGGAATATCCTGGAGAAAACCCAAGAAGTCCAAATCGATATTCAGCATCTATAATCGATATTAAAGCCGCATTTATAGAGACGAGCTATACAGAGCCACGTCTAGTTTTGGCATCCCTGCCAAAGTTGTCAGATTGTGCAGAATGACGATGGAGAAAACAATCTCACCGAGACCTTTGATGTCAAAAAAGGATTTAGACAAGGTGATGCGCTGTCATGTGACCTTTTCAACATCATTCTTGAGAAAATTGTGCGAAACTCGCAAGCCAACACCAGGGGCACAATTTTCCAAAAGTCTGTGCAACTACTTGCATACGCTGACGACATCGACATCATTGGCAGAACACAGCGAGCTGTCACTAGTATGTTTGCAAGTATCAGTATACAGAGGCGGCAAAAATGGGTTTAGTATGGTGAATGAGGGCAAAACTAAATATATGCTGTCAACAAGAAAAGAACAACATCGACGAATCGGACAGAACGTCACGATAGACAGTTATAACTTTGAGGTGGTTAAGGAATTGATCTACCTCGGCTCCGCTATAAACTCTGATAATGACACCACAGCAGAAATCAAACGAAGAGTAACCCTTGCCAACCGCTGTTACTTTGGCCTAAGAAGGCAATTGATTAGTAAGGCCTTGTCGAGAAACACCAGGGAGACTCTATATAAGACCCTCATTATCCCTCACAGTCCTGCTTTATGGCGCAGAATCATGGACGTTGTCAAAAGCGGATGAAGATCTCCTTAGTCGCTTCGAACGCAAAATTCTTCGAGTTATTTTCGGTCCCGTTTGCGTTGATGGGCTTTGGAGGAGAAGATGTAACAGCGAACTCTACGAGCTGTACAGCGACATCGACCTGGTCAGAAAAGTGCGTATCACTCGACTAAGATGGCTAGGATATGTAGAGCGAGTGGACACCAAAACCCCGGCCCGAAGAGTCTTCGATTCCAACCCGGACGGAAAACGCAGTAGAGGAAGACCTCGCCTTAGGTGGCGCGCACAAGTGGAAGGGGGCCTCAACCTACTTGGAGTGCGCAACTGGAGGCAGTTAGCCAAAGATCGTGCTAACTGGAGAGGCGTGTTGGTTGAGGCTCGGGTCCAGCCCGGACTGTAGCGCCATCTAAGTAAGTAAGTAAGTTAGCACGATATATTTTTGGAAGATTTTTCCGTCGGCAGAAAACAATAGCATTATGGAACTGGAATGAACTGCTGCTCTCAAGATAGTTTCCTCTTCGATTGATGCGTGCGTTGTAAAGCTTTGGCTGGTTGATATGTCGCATCATGATAAATATCAGATTCGGTGGCATCTCTGGCAGATCAAGTTAATTCAAAAATTCTATTAGCCACTTCCTCTGCTTCCAACAAGCGTGATGACGGAAATATATTTGTCTCACTTAAAATGTTACACTCTTTAGGTACCTTCTATTAAGTTCGTAGACGCCTTTATTCTTGGGGGAAGAATAGCTTGTTTAATCAGCTAATTCAGAATTATATAATTGGTTTAAATTGGGATATACTTTTTCAACCTTTTCTACTTTTTACGAAAACTGGACTGCTAAATTGCCCTTTTATTCGTCCGTTTATTGACTGCAAGTATAGCGTCAAAAACCACAGTTTGACAGCTTAGGGCTAGTAAGCACTACGAGAGAGAACTTCGTATTTTCATTGCTAATATTTTAAAAATAGTGAAAGAATCCAGGAATATCGATTCAGCGTCGTGGACAAGAATTGCAAATTTCAAGAAGCTCTTTACATCGTAGGTATACATCTGTGTCCTCACGCTTACACATTTTAATTGACACAACAACTCCAGCCAAATGGCCATAATCACAGCGATGAGAGTTAATTGAATGGATTTTTGTAGGTATACTGATTTTTCGAACAAAATCATTCTAATCATTCTTAGGCTAGCCGCACATTGGATACGATTTCGTACGAATTTCTCTCATGCGAACATGTACGCATACGCACGAACAATCCCGACCTTCCAAGTAGGGAGCGCGCACAGTGGATGCGAGTTCGTCGTACATATACGTTCGACGTACGTATAGTTCCGACGTCCGAATACAATCCCAACTTGTTGGGATTTTTAAAAACGTTCGTGCGTTGAAACATTAACATATTTGTAGACACAAAAGGGGGTATGGGGCAAGGGGCACTGTCTATTTTACAGAGAAAATCGTATTCAGTGTGCGCACTCTCTTCGTACGACCATATTCATACGTACGTAAACGTACGATGTAAATTCGTATCCAATGTGCGGCTGGCCTTACTCATCAAAATTGCCGTTCAGAGCCCCCACATATGATTGTCGAAAAACAAATGCAACAACTTGCGTCACTGTCGTTTCACCCCCAGCCACCCCTGACTGATTCTGATTGCAATAAATTCTCGAAAAACCCATCCCACTTATCATTTATCATCATCCTTTCGTAGGGATACACTAGTCAACGTCAACGGTAATTACAAACTCTTTAACATGCGCTCATCGTTCGCTCAACTGTCAATTAAACAATCACAATTAAACATATTTTCAATTAACGGCGCGACATTTTTAATGAACTACCATCATATCTGAATGGAAACGGAAAGACAGTGAACACCTCATTATGCGGTCCGACAGTCACGTAAACGTAAGCCTGATAAATCAGCAATTCAGCAAACAGGACACGTTTCGATTAGCTTTATTGGACATCTGTCTGCCCCCTACTTACTTTGGAAGAATTAAATTATGCTCTCCTGCATTAAGATCAAACGAAGGGTGTCAGTCATGCGAGACGCGAATGTTTGCAATGTTAGCCATTAATGAACGCATAGCTATCCTTATCCATTAATTGGAAATGCGAATCGAAAAAGGTATTTTTGTTCTGCTAGTGAACTCCAACATCCTGCTCACGGAACTGCAGTGCATTAACACCGGAAGAATGGAAAAAACAGGACAGTTCAGGACAGAAAATAAATACCACCCCTGCACTAGTGTGTATACCTGCATTAATATTTATACAAAATAAGCTGCACATCCTTTCTAGAAAAAAGTTGGTATACTGTATACATACGATTTCGCATTCATTACGATAATCATAATTCCATCCTGGAAAAGGCTGATGTTGCTGCTGCTACTCGAACGGTAGGTACCCACCCAGCTGTCGCATGGACTAGTACCTACCGGAAGTTGGACGTAAAAATAATAAAATTTATGTGACTCGCTGTTAAACCCTAATCCTCCCATTGCGCACCATGCTACAGCATACACAATCTGAATTTCATAGCCATCATCCAGATCCAGGATCCAGCCACCACTGTCGCCTTTTGTTGTACACCAGGCCATTCCTATATATACAGAGCCATGGAGCAGAGCAAAAACCCCATAAATAGAGAAAAGCTTCGCTCCGAATCCCACTTAACACCTGTAAAAGTGTTTTCTTGTGCCACCCACTGTGCCGTAGATAGTTCCGGAATCGGGAGTATCTACCCCGCACTTGCTTAAATGCCCGGGGATTGACTGAATTGCTCGCATAAAAATCCCATTGTCGTGGGGCATTAAAAGTGTCAAAAAATGGAGAGCGAGTCGCGCGGAGCTTATACTCCTACACACGAACAAATGAAACCCTTCGCACAGCGCCCGTGCGACGTGCGAATATGATTTATGCGGGAACGATCATTAATCATCGGGGGGTTGATTGTACCTCATGCCGGGCGCGAGTGTTTGGATAGAGGGTTAATTACACACAGTGTCCGAAATGGTAGGTATGTACAAGGACAATTTTTAAACTGCTGCCGCCCAGCCAGAACACGACACAATACAAGAGCGAACGGCAGAAAGCTATATACACTCGAAAAAAAAGTCCTGTTTCGCTCCCGATGGCTACAGGACAGAGTGTAACCGAAACCTTTTGCGAGGAAATGAATGTTACTTTTATCGGTGTTTGGAGAAGGCATGTTTGGGTTAATGATGGCGTAGCTGTGCTTTAAAAGGACGACATGATGTGGCATTGGAGTCTCTGAAGGAGGGAGAAGTGGATGCCGGGATGTAATGGATAAACTCTATAGCGCGGCTGGTAAAGGTACTTTTATTGTCTTTTGTTTGAGAATATTTTTTTTTAGAATTGTGGATGCTGGAACTGCGGAACGTTTTGGTGGTAATTAAGTACGGAATGATGATTGGATTTTTGTTTTGTTTGGCTGGGAGGAAGGGGTCTGTACAATTGCCTGTAAGTACTGTAAAACGGCATTTTATGATGGAAATTGGATTTTTCTGGACCGGGAAAAGGCTTCAGTACGTCTGGCGATTTACTATATACACTTGCGATCACTAGGATGAGCCCCTACATTTTGCAATCGATTTTCAATCTTTATACCTGTTGAAAATTGTTTACCCTGAAACAGTAGGAGTCATAAAATTAAAGGGTAAGTAAAAAACGAGGGCTGGAGTTCCCGAAGATTAAACAATGAACTACCTAAAAGCGTAGGTATAAAAAGATGCGCCACTGCATTGCTAATATTTCGTTGCAGGAGTGTTGTACATCAGCGATTCTTTTTTTGGTAAGGCATTGAAAAGAACTCTTTTTATTTAGTTAAACAAAATATGGGTTCCGGAAAGACTTTGACACGGACAGAAATAGGAAAAATACATGCTTTCAAGGAGTTAGGACTCTCAGGCCAAGAAGGAGGCTAAATAGAAGTAATACTGTTGTAAACATCAGTTATCTTGCGGATCCACAATACAATACAGAAGCGACAACATTGCGAGAAAAGCGGTTAATTCTACGGTTTTCTTCAACTTCTGCTCTTCCAGCGACTAAAATAAGAGCCAACAGCGGAGTATCAGCCAGAATAGCAATGGTCCGAAGGATAATACGAAAAAGTGTTACTATACAGAGACGAAAACTTAAAAAGAAACCTGTTTTCAGGCAAGTACACAAGGAGCATCGAATGAATTTTGCAAGAGAACATGTCTCTTGGAACAATAAATGGAAACGCGTAGTCTTTTCGGATGGAAAAAAGTTTAACCTTGACGGCCCTGATGGTTACAACTTTTATTTCCATGATCTAAGAAAGGAGGAGCTTTTTTTTTTGGCAAGAGATCACAGCCGTACATTAGGTGTAATGGTGTGGGGAAAACGAGCTGTACTTTTTGTCCACAACAATGAACGGAAGCAACTACATACAAACGTTTACTGAAACGGTAATTTCCAAAAGTGAAACACATTTTTGGACCCCTGCCTTCGATACTCCAACAAGACAATGCCCCTATCCACACTTCCCAGGGTTGTTAGAAGTTGGATTCAATCAGAAGACGTGAAACTTTTGCCATAGCCGCCCTATTCACCGGACTTAAACATAATCGAAAATTGTTGGGCATGGTTATCGGTTAAAACATTTTTGTCTGAAAAGAAATAATTTTCATCTTCTAATTTTTTCATATTCATCTGCTAGTTTTTGTCAGCTTTTTTTAAATATTCGTCTGAAAAACTTGAAATTTCGTCTGAAAATGTGAAGAAATCGTCAGCATTATTTTTGTGTGAAAAAAATTGAATATTTCCTTTTACTCAAACTTATGATAATGTTTTCAATAGGTATCTATATTTTACATTTTTCAGACGATTTTTATATTTTTCAACGATTACCTACTATTTGTTTTCAGACGTTTTCAAAATTGTTTCAGACGTTTCCAATATCTGATATTCGGATGATTTCTATTTATTTTCAGACGATTTCTATTAAATTTCAGAGACGAAATTTGTAGAGACGAAACAATTGTAGCCCATGGTTATCTCGTAAAGTGTATTGTGGAAAACCCATTAATCCAATCACGCCATCTATTAGCCAGCATATTTACGAACGCTGAGTTGGCACTACCTTTCGGCCGCGGTTGACATTTCTCTCCTTGGTCAGCCATTTTGTTTTATCCTTCACTTTTATTCTCGAAGCCAAGGGAAGAGGTGCAAACCGCGGTAAGTATAGTTAAGCAAATAATTTCCTTAATCTGTAAAAAATCTTCCTAGAAATAAACCATCCATGTATTTGGCATTTGAGTTTGAGCGTGCGCTTTATTTCCCTAAACGAGAACAACTTTATTTCGCGTGATTTGTTTTATTCACGCAACAAATGCTAAGTCGAACACCACCTCGTCGCAGTCCACGCAACCACGGGATGGAAATGGAATCCAATGTGCTAACTACCTCCTCTGCCGTCATAAGTAGCGCCAGCACTGCAGCAATATGTGAAAGCCCTGCCCCAGCCGCTGCAGCCACAACATTTCCTGCTCTGATTCCTCCAGCCGCCGTTTCTGAGACTCCCGGGTACACTGCGTCGAATTCGTCTGCCACCACTGAGACTCCTTTGTACACAGTGCCTATACAAATGCAAAATAGTGCATTCGCAGCATCGATCTCTTCAGCCTTGAGTGGGACTTCTGTGGACGCTTCAATTTCTGCTGTAGCCACCGCAGTCTCTGATGTTACAGATAGTCCTACAGCCGCCGCTGCACACGCGGATCAAACGTACATTCGTTCTTTACAGGAACAGATTGCTGCGCTTGAAGGTCAGCTAAAGGCCGCGCAAGTCCGTTTGAAGAGTAGTGATTTGCAGTGTAATACGCTTAAGTTGGCAATTCAGTCGCAGCCATTGCCTCTACCACTAGCATCATTGCCAATTGCATATAGTCAGCCGCCAGCCACGCATGCACCGTTGCCATTTATTCATGCCCAGCCGCCAGCCGCCCACGTACCGCCGCCAGCTACGTATGGCCTGCCACAGTCGACAAGCACTTACATGCAGTCATCAATGTCACATGCGCTGCAGCCAGCTCCGCATGCACAGCCGCCAGCCACGCATGCACCGTTGTCATTTGTTCATGCCCAGCCGCCAACCACCCACGTACCGCCGCCAGCTACGTATGGTCCGTCACAGTTGACAATGTCACATGCGTTGCAACCAGCCCTGCATACACAGCCGCCAGCCACCTATTCATTGCAACCAATTGTATGTGCGTCACTGCCTTCGCATACGTATGCAACACCCTCGAGCGTGCAGATGACATCAAGCACATACGTATCGCCGCAGACGCCACATATGTACGCACCGTCGCCACTCTCGTACATACAACCACAGTGTTCTCAAGTTGTACAGCCGTCTAATTCAGTCGATGCCCCAAGCCAGCTATCAGGGTCCAACGTATACACCTTCACGCCACGTAAGGTTCAGGATCTTCCTCCGTTTTCCGGCAACCCAGATGACTGGCCGATGTTCTACAACACGTTCTTGCAGACAAATACAGCATTCAACTATACGAACTTGGAGAACAACCAAAGGCTACAAAAATCTCTTCAAGGTGAAGCAAGAGAAACTGTCAAATCCCTTTTGATTCACCCGGACAATGTAGGAAACATCATAGAAGAACTACGTTTCCGTTTTGGCCGCCCGGAACAGCTAATAAACAGTCAGCTGAGTCAAGTTCGTGAGATACAGCCAATCAACGAATCTAATATGGCTCGTCTTATTCCGTTCGCAACAAAGGTTAGGAACTTGGGTATGTTTCTGCAATCTGTCAATGGCCAGCAGCACATTGCAAACCCATCACTGCTTCAAGAGCTAGTCCGCAAGTTGCCTATGACAAAACGAATGGAGTGGGCGAGATACGCAACAATGATTCAGCCATACCCAACGATCGTCAACTTCAGCGAATGGCTCGCTGACGTAGCCAGGTTAGTTTGTTCCGTCCAAGACAACGAAGAAAAGGAGATGAAGAGACGCTTGCCTGTGTTACACACTACCGCAGAATCTCAAGATCTAAGATCTACAAGATGCTATTTGTGTCAAGAGGCACACAAAGTCAACGAATGCAGAAAGTTTATCAGATCAACGGTGCAGGAACGTTGGTTGAGTGTGAAGCAACATGGTCTTTGTTTTACGTGCTTGAAGAAAGGGCATACTACTCGTAGCTGCCGCGTGAAGAGTATTTGTGCCTCAAATGGATGCCAGAGAAGACATCACAAGCTCCTCCATGAAGACGTGCCTAAGCCTACTCCAATGAATGATGTTAGTCAACAAACTCCTCAATGCTCATCCGCTGATAGTGTGCTGGCTACTAAAGGGATTGTCAACATCGAGCAGAATATCTTGTTTCGTGTTTTGCCAGTGACATTGTACGGCCCAAACAAAGCCATTGACACCTATGCACTCTTTGATGAGGGATCTTCGATTTCGATCCTGGATGTGGCCCTAATCAAGGAAATGGGCCTCAAAGGTAATCAACGGCAGCTCAATATACAGTGGGTTGCTGGAAAACAAGCACAGGAGCCATCGTTGGTCGTTGACCTGCAGGTGAGTGGAGCTGGTATGAACAAAAAATATCAACTTCGTCACGTGTATGGTGTTTCGGATCTCAGGCTGCCAACTCAAAGTCTCAAGGATTCAGATCTTGGCAGCATCTCAAACTGTCTGAGGGAACTTCCTATGCAGTGTTATTCCAATGCCGTTCCAAAACTTATGATCGGGCTCGATCATTGCCATTTGGGCCTGCCGATGGAACTACGGAATTTTGGTGAAAACGGACCGTATGCAACGCGTACGAAACTTGGTTGGGCTATGTTTGGTCCGACGACGACGACTACACCCACTAGCACATCTGCCTGCCTCATGACATTCAACGCTGATGCCGCCCTGCATGACCTGGTTGGGGAATATTTTCAAACGGAAAGTTTTGGTGTGAGAGCATTGCCCCCAGTAGAATCCAAGGATGACATCCGTGCCAGGAACATTCTCGACTTAACTACAAAGAGAACCAATGGTCGATTCGAAGTTGGCTTGTTGTGGAAAGCTGATGATATCGTCTTGCCAGCCAGTTTTTCAATGGCACAGAAGCGCTTGTTGGGAGTTGAACGAAAGATGAAGAAAAACGAAGTCTTCGCCGCCGCCTACAGATCGATCATGCGAGATTATGTGGACAAATGCTACGCCCGTAAATTGCAGCCAGCAGAAGCCGCCGTTATATGCCCAAGGACGTGGTATTTGCCGCATTTTGGGGTAGTCAATCCCAACAAGCCTCAGAAACTGCGCCTAGTTTTTGATGCTGCCGCCGAGGTTAATGGAGTGTCACTCAACTCATACTTGCTGAAGGGCCCTCAGGAGTACCAGCCACTGCCGTCTGTTCTTTTTAACTTCAGGGAAGGAGCCGTCGCCGTGTGTGGGGACATCAAGGAGATGTTCCACCAGATTGGGATTCGCCAGGAGGACAGATGTGCTCAAAGATTTTTGTGGCGTGATGGAGATGACGGCAAGCAGCCTGATGTTTATGAGATGCTCGTGATGACGTTTGGAGCTGCCTGCTCACCCTGTGCCGCTCAACATGTTAAGATCAAAAACGCAATGGAGCACAGCAGCATACACAATCGTCGTGCCGTCAAAGCCATCACCGATTTTCATTATGTTGACGACTTCGTCGACAGCTTCGGATCCGTCGAGCAAGCCGTCGAGATTTCAACTCAAGTCCGAGAGATACATAAGGCAGCAGGGTTTGAGTTGCGGAACTTCAGTTCGAACTCGGAAGCTGTCCTCAGAGCCATGGAGTGTGCTCCAGCAGCTAACGAAGAGACGCTTTTGCAAGCGGAAAAGGTCTTGGGCATGTTTTGGCAACCAGGTAAGGACGAATTCCAATACAAATTGCAGTTTCACCGAGTGAGCAAGGACGTCATTGATGGAACCAGACGTCCCACAAAACGAGAGCTGCTCAGCATCGTAATGTCGGTGTTCGATCCGTTGGGATTCTTGAGCCCTTTCGTGGTAGCTGCGAAGCTGGTGATGCGTGAAGTTTGGCGACGGGATGTACGGTGGGATGAAGAACTGCCGGATACTATATGCACCCTTTGGCACAAATGGCGTCTGCAGTTGCCCAACGTTATGGATATGGGAGTTCCACGTTTTTACTTCCATGGTGGTGTACCCAGGGACATACAGCTGCACGTTTTTGTCGACGGAAGCGAAGATGCTATGGCAGCCGTTGCATATTGGAGGACTACGTACCAGAATGACGTGGTCGAGATAGCGTTCGTATGTGCAAAGACAAAGTGTACTCCATTGAAGCCCATGACCGTGCCTCGTATTGAGCTTCAAGCCGCAGTCTTGGGTTCACGACTCATGAAGACAGTACTTGAAGAACATTCCGTCATCGTCACACGAAAAGTCCTTTGGAGCGACTCTTCGCCGGTAATCAAATGGATCCACAATGAAAGCCGACGGTACAAGCCGTTTGTAGCCCATCGAATAGCCGAAATTTTGGAGAACACGGAACAGACTAGCTGGAGGTGGGTGCCGACAACCGAGAATGCAGCCGATGATGCCACGAGGGCTAAGAGTCACATTGACTTTAGTCCATCATCCAGGTGGTTGAAGGGCCCTCCTTTCTTACGACAACCGGAAAAGGACTGGCCAATAAATGTTAACGTCCAAGGTCACCACGACGTCGAGGAAGAACTTCGTCCAAAATACACCCTCGTCGTGGTAAGTAACAGCTTAATAGATTGGAACCGTTTTTCCTCTTTCAGAAGAACTGTCAGGACTATGGCCTGTGTCCTGCATGTCTTCCATCGCAACGAAAATTACGCCTTAACAGTTGACGAGTTGGATGTCGCTGAAAGGCAACTTATCCGCCAAGCCCAACGCCAAGCCTTTGGTGCTGAAATAAGTCTCATTCAGCGCGGCTTATCACTTCCAAAAGAGAACGAGCTGTTTAACCTTATGCCGTACCTTGATGAAGAAGACATCCTCCGCGTCTATGGACGCACTGACGCTGCCTCATGGTTGTCATATGCTGCAAGAAGACCCATAATCCTGCCATCCGCTCACCGACTTACAACGCTCGTGGTTGCGCACTATCACGACAAGATGATGCATCAGAATACGGAAGCTGTTATTTGCGAAGTGCGTCAGAAGTATTGGGTGCCCCGACTGCGCCAGGTTATGCGCAGAGTCATCGCAAATTGCAGAGT
Source organism: Cheilosia soror (assembly GCA_949372485.1). NCBI lineage: Eukaryota > Metazoa > Arthropoda > Insecta > Diptera > Syrphidae > Cheilosia > Cheilosia soror. The sequence goes on from OX443563.1 coordinate 101,714,965, forward strand.
CTGCAGACTTCGCAGAGCCATGCCGATCCCACCACTTATGGGATCCTTGCCCGAGGACCGTGTCATGCCGTACTTGAGACCATTTTCGTACACGGGTCTGGACTATTTTGGACCACTCACTGTCTCCATGGGTCGCCGCGTCGAGAAGCGGTGGATTGCGCTTTTTACTTGTTTGACAGTGAGAGCCATTCATCTGGAAGTAGCGCATGACCTGTCAACAGATGCGTGCATCATGGTCATACGCAATTTCATCAACCGCCGTGGAGTGCCACTAAGGATACGCAGTGATAACGGAAAAAACTTCATCGGTGCTGACCAAGAAGCCAAGCGTTTTTCCGAAGTTTTCGACTGCCATCGGATTCAAGACGAGCTGTCAGCGAAGGGCATCGACTGGCGTTTTAATTGTCCAAACAACCCGTCCGAAGGAGGTGCCTGGGAGCGCATGGTGCAGAGTGTCAAGCGTGTTCTGCGACACACGCTCAAGGAGGTTTCACCGCGACAGGATACTCTGTGCTGTTTGATGATTGAAGCTGAGAATGTGGTCAACTCGCGGCCCCTAACCCACCTACCAGTGACAGTCGACCAGGAGGAGCCGCTAACGCCCAACCACTTTCTGCTGGGTTCAGCTAACACAGCTCACACTCCTAGAACGCTGGAACCAGACGAGAAGCTATGCCGCTTAAGGAAGCAGTGGAGAGTCGCCCGTCAATTGAGGGACAGGTTTTGGAAGCGGTGGGTACTTGAGTACCTTCCAACTCTAACACGACGAGTGAAGTGGTGTCGAAGAACGAAGCCGATTGAGGTCGGAGATCTGGTCTTTATCTGCGACCCCCACATTTCAAGACGAGAGTGGAAGCGAGCCAGAGTTCAACGCGTTTACCAGGGAGCAGATGGTGTCATCAGGCGAGCCGACGTTCAGACGAACACAGGAGTTTTATCTCGTCCAGTTTCAAGATTGGCAGTGTTGGATGTCGAAGCTGATGGTGAATCGGAGCGATTCACGGGGGAGGGGGTGTGGAAAACCCATTAATCCAATCACGCCATCTATTAGCCAGCATATTTACGAACGCTGAGTTGGCACTACCTTTCGGCCGCGGTTGACATTTCTCTCCTTGGTCAGCCATTTTGTTTTATCCTTCACTTTTATTCTCGAAGCCAAGGGAAGAGGTGCAAACCGCGGTAAGTATAGTTAAGCAAATAATTTCCTTAATCTGTAAAAAATCTTCCTAGAAATAAACCATCCATGTATTTGGCATTTGAGTTTGAGCGTGCGCTTTATTTCCCTAAACGAGAACATGTATGAAGGCGGCAGGCAATTTGAAGACAAGGACACTAGTCGAAGCTATTCGTGATGCCCGGGCCCAAATTTCTTTTAATTATTTAAAAAAAAACTCTATGATTCTATTCCAAACCGTCTTATAATCATTATCAATGTAGAAAAACAAAAACATGAACGTAGGGATGTTCATTTGAACAGGCTCATTATCACTATCGTTCTTTTCAATGTCCTGTCTATTAGTTTCAAAATTTTCGGATGCTCCAGTAATATAAGGGTCAATTCCAATTCAATTTGAATGTCGGACAAATGATCTCAATCTTGGGCCAACCTTGAGTACGAATCCTTATGACATGCGGATTATATATATATCACGTTTTATTCAGGTTCTGTACTTTTGAATGAAACAACCGCATACCGCACCTATGGTAAGACGACAAAGACATAAAAAATTCCTTAAAGATAGGTACCTATTGATCTCCAAAAGACGTGAGCGAATGCATAATTGCAATCTACGGCAGGGCCAAGTTAAAAATATTATCATCATGCATGACAAATGAGGCAATCTTTCTCTTCAGTACCGGCCCTCCATAGTATACCTATACCTACTAATATGTTTTGCAGCCAACAGTTTAGTCATGTTGCAGTCACAGCACCAGCCCACACAGGAGGAGCAGGAAGCATTGATTGGTCGCTTGTTCTCTTGCTAAAGCATATATTTTTTAAAATGCTGACCAACTTTGGCTGACGTTCTTTCCGAGGCAGTCTTATTACTGCTAGTACAGCAGTTTATGTGCCACTGCTAGTTTCCTGATGTGATTTGGGTGTGTCCATCAGCAGGCATCCTCAATTGACAGGGTTTATGCTTCTTCTGGTATCTTGTTATGTTAATCTTCCCCTCTCTTCATATTAAACCCGAAGACTATATTCTCGACCTCGATCTCTATGGTTCTAATGCACTTAAAGTGTATAGCTACTTATGTAAAAACAGCTGGTAATCGAAAAGGTTTGAAGAAGACTGAAATCGGTAAATACTAAGTCATATATCTAGTCATGGTTCACATCTTACAATCGTCGCGTTCTTTTAGTTGAGTTTTATTTTTGAAATAAATGGAACGGTTCTGAAATTTTATGAAAAATCTGATTTCCAGAGTTGAGAAGTTTTCTCAATACAAGTAAAGATACAGATGTATTCTTAAATGCTTGTCAAACGTTTACACTGTTTAGGAAAAGACGCAATAAATGTTTCCCCCTTATCAAGCTAGAAGCTGAAGCTTACAATATTGTGTGTACACTATATCGTATTTGCATACGAAGTGTTTGTCTCTGCCTATCAGCAGAATGATAGAATGCAATGACAGTGAGATCGTTCAAAGTCTGAAATGTTGTCGGACAAAATCAACTTCCCTTGTCAAAACTTGAATTGTTGCTTTTGCCAAATTAAATATTGCCAAACAACTACTAAAACTAAAAGGTTCTTTATAGTTTGATAAGTGTGCTGTAAAAGATAGATGTATTGGATTTCAGTAGCTCAAGAAAAGCAATTCCGAAAAAAATTTTTTATCAATCCTGCGTGAATGCAAAGACAATAACATCGACATTTTAAATGGAATTGGTTTTTGCTCAGGTAATGCCTTAGTAATGCGGGGTGAGTGAAAAACTGTCCTTGTGTGCTCAAATATATTTTCAAAAGGATGCAGTGGCCACAACCTTCATTAATGTTCATTGGCTGTTCGAGCTAAATTTTAGCCCCCATACGAAATGCTCTCCAAAATTTAGCTGAGCTAAATTTAAGCGAATCCATTTAGCCGAGCGGAACGCTGCTTCAGCTAAAAACTCAAACTTTCATTTCAGACTGTACTGGATGTATCTGTCAAAATTTAGCGCGCTCATTAATGGTTCGGAATATTTTTTCAAGCTAAGTTTTGACAGGTCTGTAGGTTTTTTTTCCTGTTGTTATTTTGCGTTGCCGAAAAATAAATAAGGATGAGTTTTTTCAATGAATACCTACCTCGATGAGAAATCCTTTGAAATTGAAAATGTTGAGATCAAGGAATAGCAGACAAGGAAAAAAGAAAGTGCAACGGAAAAGGAAATATAACACTTTTTCGCGTCGATGAATTTTTGAAGAAATTTATTTTCAACGAACAGCTGTTTCTGTGACACTTCTATCCACAGCGCACTCTATGTCAGAATTTAGCTAGGATTTTAGAGAAAAATTGGAGACCCGCTAAAATTTAGTTTCGCTCGAGCAGCATACTTAGCTTAAAGCTTAACATGTCCATTTTTTTCATAGCCCTACGCGACAAAATCAAAAAAAAAAAAAAGAATATGGTACTACATTTTGTTCAAAAATGCTATACATTTTGTTGGCTTACGTACTACATTTGGTTTAGATTTTAGTGGCAACGCTGGATGCAGCTTTATCGCATCCTATATGCAAAACACCAAGTTCCGTATATTTTAAACAAATAAAACAATTGAGAAGCTTATATCGTATTTTTGTTGAATTTCAAATCAACTATAAGATTTAGTTCCCCAACTAACTTCACAAAAAAAAAAAAAAATCTAAAGCCACCCTGAACATTAAAAAGACATCCAGACAGATTGATGAGCTGTATGTGCAGTTAAACTAAAATACAGCATTCATAGTCGTCGACCAATCATATACTATGTAGTGGTAGACATATGTAAGTATATCAAAAACTCTGAAGCCTATTACAAAAGCTCTATACAACTACCACATCGGCTGAGCTCATTAGCTGCATGCTTTCCATTCACCCCAAAAACCACTGAGCCATAAATTCCGCTTCGCAATAATAATAAATGTAATAAAAGTAGTGAACAAGTAGTGCTCCGCTATAATGGTATCCGCACTTACCGAAATTTATTGCTTCAATTGAATATAGTCCTGCATCCTTTCTAGCAGCCACAACTACACACACCGACACCGCACACTGTCTGTTTACGGTATAACTCCATTCGGAGCTCACATTCATTCATTTCGGAAGTCCATGGTAAATGATAACTCCAATTTCCTCATTGGCCAGGAGAGTTGAGTGGCCCCAACCAAAAGCCTTGTCCTGTTTAGCATAATGCACATGACAACGTTCGTTTTGGTTTTCATGCAAAAGGACCATCATATGACGGCAATGCCAATTGGGGTGTGCAAAAATTGCTCGTGAATAATTTCGTGTCGCGCTTGTGTGTTTTGAAACAATTCCAAAAGTCTATTATATAGATGAAGCAGCTCTACATATACCTTTATAGGTTTGAGCAAAGTTTTATTGCAAATTTAGCATTTCTTTAGTGAATGCATTGATTGTTTGGGTATAGGTATAGGTTTGTCGTGCCAGGACAATAGGTGGTACTGTATAGTGTTATCCCATACCGCCACAGACGGGTACTCAATGAGCTTCCTGTTGTAGTTTGTCATTTTCAATTGCCGACGAAGTGCGGGGCTAACATCGTGGAGTGTGTTTTTGATTCTGAGTCTTTTGTGTTAGAAGCGAAATCAATTTGGGTTTTGCAAGTGTATGTCGTCGCGTGCTGGTGATTAGCTATAGAAAGATATGTATAGATACAATTTTTATTTGCACATGGTAGGGAGATAGTTTTAAACAAAATTAATCTCACAAAAGCAAGCTCTTAAAAGGAATAAGTTTCCAATGTGAAATTTCCTACAATATTTTACTGCACATATAATATTGTCGGCGACCCTATTCACAAATACACCTTAGCAAGATGTAATACCAACCAAACAAGTGATCTATTGTCCGCTGCCCCTAATTGTTCCAAATACCCCCAAACTATTGCTAAATATATACTTTTCTCTCTACACGAGGTGGGTTCCAAATATCTATGATTACTGTTACCGGTTGTTGGAAAATAATAAGACAACAGAAATTTATGTATGTACTATCAAACTCCTTGCAGAGAAAAATTCTTTATCCAATATTTGAATTTTGAGAATGTGGATGGAACCTGGTCCAACCATACAAAATGAACGGATGATTAATAATGCACTGTCTTAGTGACCATGCTATCTCTGGAATATAGGTTCAGGAGATCTGAAATTCTTTGCAGAAGTCAGACTTCCAAATATTGTTTAACACAGAAATCACTTTAAGGTACATATACAGTAACAGATTTCATTCAGTTAAGGGTTATGTGAAAAGGTAATGGCATTCAATATAGCTATAGCATTTTTAATAAAATGACAGTTTTAATAGGCCATCTGCTGTCCTTTCCAACGATAAAGCAATTTCGGGCAGACTGGGTATTCCTAAAGCTTTTAAGAACTATTTCATTTCGATATTTGTAGAAAATAGTACCGACGCCTATTAATTAACCCATCCTGTGCGTGCAGTTTGTACTTGGTTTGTAGACTCTTGTAGGTAAAAATGTAAATTCTGTGTTTTATTTCAGCCGATAAAAGGATTAGAATTTAGAAAAATTATGTAAGTTGACAGAAATTCAAGTTCTTCCGTGTTTGATACATAGACTTTAAAATCAAGTACTGAACATGTAGTTAGTTGATGACGTGTAGGACCACAATATCAGAAAAAAACAGCATTTTTTCTGGAGTAGGTAGGTATGCATGCACCTCCTGATTTACTGAAATGCCTTTGTTTAAAAATGAAACCGCTGATAAATTCTGCCTTCAATTAGTAAAATTTTTAAAAATGAAACAAGATGGTGAGTATCTGCTCGGTTCTGATTTTTTTTTTCCATTTCAGTTCAGTTCAGGTTTCAGAAATACAGATAAACGTCTGAATTTTACATTTGATTGCTCCTACATCCCAGATATTTGTGGAACAGGATAACAAGAAATGTACGTACATACAACTAGGATTTATTTTTAGTTTGGTATTACTAAAGTATTCGTAACAGAGATATTGCTTTGACAAATTTCAAACGCTGCATTCGTTTTGATTTGCGAACCGTTTAGGCCCTACAATGTCTTAAGATCCCATATGGTCCCAAAGAGTAAGGATTGACGAGGTATTACAAGTTTACGTTTTGGATATCTCATTTCGGAAATGAATTTTGATCCTTATACGCACCCCTAATAAATGGTATATAAGGATCTCTTCCAGTTGTCAAAGCTTAACTTAATTTAAATTCTTTAAGCTTCCCATCTCTATTACGATTATATAAAAAAGACTGCCGTCCGTTGTACACATTGACATAACTCGAGAACGAAACGTTCGATTTCTACGATTGGATTCGTATTGGTCCAAGGAATGACATAGGTAAACCTCCCGCTTTGTATACGTATAGACTGTGATCTGCTTTTTCTTGGGCCAAGGTTTTGCTCGCCGGATCCAGCATTTGCCCAAAGAAACACCAAACTTTGGTTAAGAGGTTCTCTTTACGTCAGTAATCAACTTATCAACTGTCTTATGATTAACTTAACAATGATTAAACTCCTAAGTTGAGGCTAACGTTGAGTATACAGCATGCGGCCCAACGAGAAGCGCGGTTCCGTATTACAAGAAGCGGCCCAGCAACAAGCGCGGCTCCGATCTACTGCCTAACCATGAGCGTGGCTCCGTATGTGGCCCAACGACAAGCGTGTTTATGATCTGCGGCTCAACGGCAAGCGTGGCTCCGTCTTAAGCAGGAGTAGTGTTGTTATAAAGATTTTTTCTAGATCTAACAACTTTCCTTTTCATATCTTAATTCATCTTAAATGCCAGTTATAAATAAACATAAAGAAATTTTGAAAATACATATACCCTATTTTCTAGTCAAAAACTAGGTGTGCCTGTGCAGCGTTTTTGAAGGTATTTTAGATATGCTCTGTTTTTTGAAATTTATATTAAATTTTCTGGATTTTGAAAACTGAGTTGGAACCCTATCTATATATATAAAAATTGAGCCTTAAAATGTTTGTCGCCGATTCACGCTTTAACGCATTTACCGTTCTTAACCAAACTTTCGCACATCTTTGGTATTGGTCCATACATGAATCCTGTGAAGTTTGGTCAAAAATGGACAAAGGGGCGTGGCACCCCCCATACAAAAAAAAACATTCAAAATCGTATATATCGAAAACCACCAAATCGATTGAGCTCAAACTTACAGATAATCTTAGTTATTGGCCCTGGAGTTGTCCTGTGAAGTTTGGTCAAAATTGGACAAAGGGGCGTGGTACCGCCCATACAAAAAACATTCAAAATCGTATATCTCGAAAACCACCAAATCGATTGAGCTCAAACTTACAGAAGATCTTAGTGATTATCCCTGGAGTGGTCCTGTGAAGTTTGGTCAAAATTGGGCAAAGGGGCGTGGCACCGCCCATACAGAAAAACACTCAAAATCGTATATCTAGAAAACCACTAAATCGATTGAGCTCAAACTTACAGATGATCTTAGTTATTGGCCCTGGATTGGTCCTGTGAAGTTCGGTCAAAACTGGACAAAGGGCGTGGCACCGCCCATACAAAAAAAAACATTCAAAATCTTATACATATCTCGAAAACCACCAAATTGATTGAGCTCGAACTTACAGATAACCTTAATTATTGGCCCTAGAGTGCTCCTGTGAAGATTGGTCAAATTTGGTCAAAGGGGAGCGGCACTTCACATACAACCGCTGCTGGTCCGATTTTCATTATTCTTTTTTTGTTTTGTTCGTATTGCTGTGTTTCAAGTTTAGGCAGAAAGAAAATTCCACCAAGTCGATTTATTATCATTTCTCGCATTTTACGAAAGAACATTATTACCTAAGACCTAAGCAATACAATTCCTGTGCACGGGCAAAGCCAGGCGGGTACAGCTTTTCGATAGTCTTGGAATTGGAATCCAAAGTTTTTAAAATTTGTAACATCGATATAAATGATGAAAGTCAATAATATTGTCTAGGCAATACAATTTCTGAAAAAAAAAAAACAAAAAATGTTGTGTAAGAACTATAGAGCATTACAATAAAAACAGTTCTTTTATTTAACTATTTTGCACTACGAAGTGTGCACGGGCTACGCTAGTATTTCTATGAAAAATTTCATAAAAATTGTAAAACCGTTTTCGAGATATGAATGAATAGGTAAAAGGTAAACCTATTTTGAATACACACTGATTTTTCTCAACATTTTTTCCCGATTTCGATATTTGAAACGATCTAATGGGAATAAGTCAAAAGATCGACAAAGGGAAGTACAAATTATTATTTTGAGTTCAGGAGAGATGCAATCCCGGGGCTGTGCAAAGCTCGCTAACCATTAACTTTGTAAGTTCTACTGTACTGCAGATCATCGATGTAATTTGAAAACTGAAATTACAATTAATGTCATTAATTTGGGTTTTTCTTTTTTTAATTCAGAGCATAGCTTGAACTGTTAAAAAAAGTTCGTGTTTCATTTTTAGCTCAGACACCTCAGAGCTCTGAATTTGTGTTTCTTTTTTCGTTCCAAGAATGATCAGAGCGAGCTTTATGAGCTCAGAATAAATTGATTGAATGGTGAGCCTTATTCTTCTGGGCAGTGTTCGTATAAGCTTGAAAACCATATCTGGTATTTTCGAAACTTCATATCTGGCACCGTCTGACCGTCGTCTACAGAATTTTGAAAACTGTTTAAGTTTTTCAATATACAGCCATGACCACATTCGTAACCAAAAAAGTAAAGTAAAACAACAACACTATCCACATATATAATTAAGGAAATATTCATTTTTATTTTTCATGAAATGTTAGTACAGTAGAATTATATTTATTTTTTAAATAAATAGACTAAAATAAAATATCACATTTTATTATGTTTAAAATTAAAATAAAATATCACATTTCATACGTCATGTTAAAAACTAAAAACACACATTTCTTATGTGTACTCGTACGTTAAAAAATAATACAAAATATTACATATATTTTGTGAGTATCAATACGTTTCGCGAATAGCCTCATTATGATCTTAAGTTAAGAAAACCGTCATACTAAAAGTATATCGATGAACTTAATTTCTCAAAAAGTTCAGCGGTAATATCTACGTCAAAGCACGCAACATTTTTTAACTTCAAGTAGTCTTTTGTAAGCAGAATTCCTGCTAAAGTTTCGGCTTTTAATCGGTTTCTTGTTTTTGTTTTGTTTAGGTTTATTGTCAAAAAAGTCCGTTCCACATTTGCGGAAGAATGTGGTAGTGAAAAAATTCCAGAAATGAATGCGGACATAAGAGGAAAAGCCATCGAATTATCACCCCTTTTTGTTAGACAAACATTTCTCCAAAAGTCCTGAATACTTATACTTTTAAGTGTTTCCCCAAATATTTCAAAAAAGTTCAAATGACGTATTTCTCGATACTGGGAGTCTAAAGCCTGTAGATCTTCAGAAGCTGATATATTAGGAAACAGACAAAATAATCTTAAGTCGGCTCTCACATTGAGGCAACAATCAATAAGCAACTGGCAATAGGAAACACGCAATATTATCGCTCACAGTTATTTTACATAGAATTAAATTAGAGGTCTCACATCAAAGCAACTAAATATCGCTCGAACGAAAAATGTTGCTGGTTGCTATAATAATTATCGCTAGCGATACAACGCGCATGTTGAAAAGCAACATAATATTGCTTCCTAGTAGCAATATTTGTCATTATTGACACATTTGCGCATACTACGTTTCGGGGCTCATTCGATTGAGTTTTGAAATTGGGTGGGATATGCTCTGAGTTCCTTAGCGCAAATATTTCCACCATGATTTATTAAATTAGTAAATGCAGGGTGCACCCAATATTTCCTTTTCTTTTGTCTTTTTTTTTCTTAAATGGAACCACATTAGAAAAATCGAATCATGGGAGTCGTCGGATGACATGTTAGTTATAAATTTCAGGCAATACAGTTGCTTCGATGTGAGAATAGGCTAAAATAAAGTTGCGTATTGCTTATTGACAGTTGCTAGTTGCTTAGTTGTTTATTGCTTGTTGCCTCAATCTGAGAGCCGCCTAAAAGTGAAGTATTAGTTTTATGGACAGTTTTTTCTGGATCTAACAAACCTAGAGCTTGAAAATGTTCACTTTTTAAATCAAAACGCTTCAAAAGCTGATCACAAAGTTCAATATAAAACGCCAGGCAATTTAATTCTTGTAATTCAACTGATGTTATGCGAGTTGTTTTCAAAAGCAATTCTATATTGACCGCCAAGTACAAATTAGAGACTTCAATAAATTATTGGAATCTTTATAGTCTACGTTTTCAACTTCTTGGAGTTTTAAATATTCAGGTTTAAGAAAGTTATCGAAAAATAAATAAAAACGACAGTGGTATGGGAAAGTAATAGTAGATTATTATTATTACGCAGCCACTAGATGGGTAATGTTCGTGTTTATGGTCGATAAAGTAGAGCTTTGCCTCTTTTAGTTTAACAATTTACATTTCTGAACTTATAAATAATAAAATGTTAGTTTTTATGTGAATGAGTTTAAATCTGGTATCCAGATCTGGTTTTGCTCTTGAAATCTGCTTATCTGGCAGATTATCAAATATCTGGAAAAACCAGATATATCTTGGCTTATACGAACGCTGCTTCTGGGTCTGGCACAGAAGGTAAACAAAATTAATAAATAACGATATGACAGCTATGTGCTCAAGTTTGTTTTATTAACAAATCAGAACGATCTGAGCTATTGTATCAGATACTGGTGCACTGAGCTGGGTTCAAAGCACGCTCAAAATGCTATAGCTCCATTCAGAGCGCAGTTCTGAACAAAAAAGGAAAAACGCCTAATGTTTGGCAACAAATTTTGAGGGCTAAGACTATGCAAATTTAATTGAACTTGTAATGAGTAATCTAAGAAAATTGGTATCTTCAATTCCATAAATATGAAGAATGGACAAATTTATTCGAAGTGAGTTCTTTTTCAATTATTTTTTTATTTCAAAGCTAATATCTTAACAAATCTTATTAAAATTCTACAAATCTTACAAAATGCATTAAAATTGAGTGAATATCTTCTCATCTGGAGACCACCTCAATATCTTAGAAAATAAGATAATTAAATCATATAACAACGCTGATGCAGGACAGCCAAAGATGCTGAGCTGACACTGCTGATTTAAGACTAGCTTCTCAAAAGGAACTTAGCCACCAAAAATTCAGAAGACTGACCCAAGTCAATTGGTACAAACAACAAGTAAACAAGTCTCCCCGAATGGCAATTTTATTCGGTTACTCATGCAATTTCGTCCACTTAGTCAGTGTGACTTTTAAGCGACGAATGAAAATCTCTTATGTCACATAAAAGTGTGACGAACGGCGACGTCCCGTTATAAGACACGCCCGAGAATATAACGAAAACACTTCAGTGAAAAACTGAAAGGTTTGCCGATACGTCAATAATTGCGGTTTTCGAATGTATTTAAAAACAAGTAAAAGTGTTATCATCGGCCTGGCCGATGCTTCGATACCCTCCACTGCATAAAAGTCATGCAAAATGTTTGCCATGCGAGTTAGTATGTGTCTAATATTATTTTTGTATGGGAGTTAGCAGAACTACTTTACCGACATAGTTGAATATACCTTCCTGTGGAGGGTATAAAAAAAGTTTTGAATACAGAATTTGTATTGACCGAATAATAATTTTAAAAGAAACAAAGCAACTCATCAAAGCCCCCCAGCCCAAACAATAAGAGCTAGAGCTGGCTTTTTCAAAAAAATTTCTTTTTATGGCCAAAGTGAGCACTGGGAAATTTCAAACACCAAATAGGGGAAAATAGGGGTCAAAGTTTATTTTTCATATGATCAACTTCAAACTCGGTTTGTGTACTCTAATACTATATGAAATAAAGAAAGTCAGTTTTTCTAATTTTGAAATGTTGTTTGAGGCCCGAGTTATTGGCAACTGGAAAAGGGGATTCGGTTTTTACGGGGAATAAAAAAAACTCCTTAAGAATCTAGTTTATGGATAATCAGTGATTGCTGATAATAGCTCAAGAGCATATATTTTTTTCAGTTGGGTGCCTCAAAACAGTTTCGGAGCGGATGTCGCAAACCAGTTTAAGCTATCGGACGTCAAGACTGTTCTTTAGAAGGTACTTTTCGTATAGTACTCTCAGCTGCAGCAATAAATGTTTTCAGATTGAAAGTGCCACTGAGCTTATATATCTATATTGGATATAGTACTTAATATTGATACTAGACTTGTATCCGCACAATTTAAGAAACTGTGTTCGACTCTACTTAAAGATCTATTATGGAATCTTTCTTTATAGATTATTTTTGCCTGCTTAGGTCCTTTAATATAATTCAGCAACTTTTACCAATTCAGAAGAACATTTTAAAGAATTCCATGTCCATCATTCACAGATTTGAATACTCTTTCAACTTGTAACTTTTACTGCGCTATACGAGCTCATAATTTTTTCAAGACTTTAGTTTTAGACACATCAGCAATTAGTTTAAGTTGCAATTCTTAAAATTCTTAAATATATAGAATTGTTGTTTTATGCTCATTAAAGATATTTTGATTAAATATTTTTTCCCTAAATAGTTACTATTTTGTTCGTACCTACTTCTATCTACTTATATTTTTTTAAACCTATTTAACCTACTCATTTATTGTCTTTTATGTATTTAAGTATCATTTTAACGGGCTTTCAGTGGCAATACCTTTTTTTTCCAGAGTATTTATTAAGTACATATTAACATTCTTTTGGAGAATGGCATGTGAATTTAAAGCTGACCATTTAAGTTCCCAGATTTTCGATTCCCTTGAAAAAAAAAGCTGAAACTTTAGATTGTTCATCGTTGTTATGTACGTCGAACCTTATTCACTACTATCCGGTCCCCACATGCAGGTATATTGCTTATAGTTGTGAGACAGGCAAATCTCCAACCCAGCGGTATGGAGTTCCGGTCCAGGAGCTTCTATCATGCACGAGTAACTGCTATACAATTCTTTGAAAATTAGCTAAAGCAACAATCGACATAGACATAAGGGAAACGTATTCCCATTTGAATATGTAAACTCCAATCGAAGCCACCCCCTGACCTGGCAGATTGTGCCCGCCTCATTCTGGATGCAAAAAACGACGACACCGTACCGAGAAGACGAAAGAACATCAAAACATGTTAGCAAATCGAATTGATTCAATGTGTCTATACTGAAGCCCACACTCTCCTGAAGAACGACGCATGGCATACCTACCTTACCTTTATTCCATCCGTTGAGGTACGAAGTACGTGTAGCATGGTGCCACTTCGTATTTCTACTTAGACTGACAGCCATATCTGCATATGCAGCACCCTATTATTATTCCATTCTCAATTGGAAAAGAAAATAAACACCAAGGTGGTGGTGGGTTCGACGATGGGGATGGAACCCCCAGTATAGAAGTGAACATTCGAATACCAACACCTTCTAGAACGGAATCCTTCTGATGTAACGATAATAAAACGAAATTGGTTATAGGTTAATGCAAAACTGAAACACCAACTGGGGTCGTTTCACATAGTACATAAGTGAAATACAATTTATTTTTTTTTTTTACTCTTTTTATAAAGTCAAAACCCTTCGTATTAGCTCAATCCTGTGACCCTTTCTAACCGGTCGCTCTTCGGCCTGAAAATTCTAATATAATTCCGCTTGTTAAGCAACTTTATTACTCGTTCCTTGCTGTCATATTGTCAGCAACTCGGTTGATCCAGAAAAAAAAAGAAGGAGCACCCCCGATGAAAAAAAGTGTCAACGTCATAACTTTTCTGTTCATTTAAGTTTGTGATCCTGCGACATAAAACTCAGTCGTCCATAAAAAAGTTGTTGTGTGTGTCCTTTAATATACAAAATTAAGCAAAGCGGCTATGGTAGGTATGGTACGGTATTGGGATGAAAATGTAATATGCATGTTTATTTACTTGCTCCTTCGAATTTACGATGGAGAAGGGCAATCCAGGAACAAGGATGTACGCTTAATTCGGCATTCCGACGGAGTACACACATTGATCCATCGCATGTGCCATGCCTACGCGCAATTTTTAACACGCTTTGCCAGAGAGTCGTAAAATTGCTAGGGATGTGTACACTGTACACTGTACATAGGGATAAAAGGCCTAACGAAGCATTTTTACCACAAATAAGGTTTTGGGTCAATATTTTGAGGCCCGCATTTTGGCTCATTTCATTAAATTATATTGTGTATTGTGTTAGTTGGGGGGGTCGTTTATGTATATCTGTTGGGGGATCAAGGACTAAAGTATTTATATTCCGACTTCTGAATGGAGAAATTAAGTGGATTTCAAACGCAGCACAAAAGAGTATTTTCGTTAGTATAACAGTCTTATGGCTCCACCTCCAAGTCGTGAGAGAAAGCTGTCTCCGGATGGAGGCATGGAGAATCTCAGATACGATTTTCTTAAAAATCTGTGGATAATGGCAGATGTGGATGGTATGTTCCTGTTAACTAAACAGGCCTATAAGTTGCACATAATTATGTAACTCCTTCAAACAGTTACTTTGACTACAAATTCAAGGAAATAACGATTATTGAATACAAGTTGGAACATTCGAATTTATGCCGTGGAAATATTTGACTGTCGTAGCGTATAAGCCACTGCAACACATTTTTACATATCGTCGGCCTCATAAGAATACCTCGTAACTCCACCTTTGGGGGAAAATTACTTTTTAATGCCATCTAATGGGATTTTTTTTGTAGCGCATTAGTCTAGAAAACCTCGCATCTCCCTGAAAACTCCAAATTAACTTAAATTAAGTTTTTGTGTAGCTCGTAACTCCACTGCAATTCTTTTCTCTGGCAGACCTCGTAACTCAGACAAAAAGACTACTCAGCAAACCTCGTACGTAACGCTTGTGCATACATACATACATTTTCAATGGCCCGCTTAACCATTAAGTGGGTCGCGGGTGTAGGTTACTTAAGTGGACTCTCCATAGCTCTCGATCCTCCGCCATCGACTCTAAACCATCAAGGGCAATCCCCATGCGGGTAGAGGAGAGATTATGAATTTTATCTAACCATCTCATCCTGGGTCTACCTAGGGGACGCCTGCCCGATGGTACGGATTCCATAGCACGTCGTGGGATCCTGGTCGGAGACATACGTTTAATAATGACCAAACCACCGAAGCATGGACCGCTCCGTGTAGCTGCTCGACATTGAGTTCCTCACGTATTCTAGTATTTCTAATGCGATCTCTACGGGTCACACCAGCAATACAACGAAGAAATCTCATTTCGGCAGCTTGTATTCGCGATCTTATTCTTTCGGTCATTACCCAAACCTTTCACCGTGGGCGTTGGACTTCGCCAGGGGTGCGTCTTGACCCCTCTCCTTTTCATTACTTATATGGACTGGATGTTACAGCGCAGTCTTGGCGAAGAACGTTTCGAATTGGGAGATCTGAGGATAAGTCATTTGCTCTTCGCTAATGACTTGGTCATCCTTGGGTCATCTCAGACTGAACTTCAGCCCGCACTCGATCGGTTTGTAGCCGTTTGTGTTGAAGCTGAGATGAAAGTAAATGTGAACAAATCTGAAGTGATGGTCGTCTCTAGAACGCCTGTTTAATGCACTCTGCATGTTAGTAGAGTCCCATTGGTCTTATTCACGAGTGACTCTTGTGCATGATTAGCAAAACTCCTAACTCCACTACTCAAAGTCGATTTGTTATCATTGATAAATATCGTTAGCTTTTAAAAGGATAATTAAAACCGTTCGCAAAGAAGACCATCAGATCCCTTTTGGACCTGCCGTCGAGTCTGCGTTAACAATTGGGGTCTTCTTAGACCCCGGATGATATATTGTTAATACTCGCTTGTGGTTAGACCAGCAATCACCTATGCGACCGTGGTCTGGGCAAAGACTAACGAAGTCATTACAGTTAAAAAGCTGGAACGGGTCCGACGTAGGTATAACGTATAGGGACTGCTTGACGGGGTGTCTACGCTCCACCCAAACCACTGCACTGAACGTTTCTTCGTGAAGCTGGATCACGAATTTCATGGTACTCGTGAAAATATCGTGGCCCCAAAAAAAGTACTATGAAACAACTTCGTGTAGGTACAACCTGTCCATGGAATGGAAGTCTTTTGATATTATTCGGGCAATCTAAACTCCAATGCGAGTAGTTTTAAAACCACAGGGATAGCTTTGAACTTTAAGCCCCTTTTGATATATGTTAGATATTAGTTTGTTCTATGATAAAGAGGAAGAGACTCAACCGAAACCTTCGAAACCACCAGAAGACTTCGACAAGGCGATGCGCTGTCATGTAGCTGCTTCAATATTGTTCTTGAGAGAGTGGTGCGCAACACCAACTACAATATGAATGGCACCATCTTTCAGAAATCCACACAATATCTGGGACATGCAGATGACTTGGACAGAACCAAACGAGCAGTGACGGGTGCCTTTTCCAGTATCGAGTCTGAGGCGAACAAAATGGGTCTTGTCATTAACGAGGACAAAACGAAGTATTTACTGTCATCGAATAGAGTCGATTCCCATCGGAGACTTGGTCAATATGTGACAATTGATAGACATAACTTCGATTTGGTAAATGAATTTATCTATATGGACTCTGCTGTTAACTCTGTAAATGACATCAGCACTGAAATCAAACGTAGAATAACTCTTGCTAATCGCTGCTTCTTTGGACTAAGCAAGCAATTGAGGAATAAGGTCCTTTCGCGAAGGACCAAGGAGACAATGTACAAAACCCTAATCATCCCAGTCTTGCTGTATGGTGCAGAAGCATGGACCCTCTCCCAGGCGGATGAAGGATCTTTTGGTATCTTCGAGAGGAAGGTTCTACGTACGATCTATGGACCGGTTTGTGTCGACAGGTAAAGTAACATTTGGCGGAGACGATACAACCACGAAATATACGATCTATAGAGCGACTTGCCATTGGTAAAAAAACTGCGTGTTCAACGGTTAAGATGGCTAGGGCATGTTGAGCGATTGAACATCGAAGCTCCAGCCCGGAAGGTATTCAACGCTATAAGCCTGAACCAGAAGCAAAGGCAGACCTCATCTCCGGTGGAGTGATAAAGTTGAAGCCAACGCACGCCGACTTGGTATTCGAAACTGGAGACAGCAAGCTAGAGATCGAGTAAGCTGGCGAAATCTATTACTTGGGGCCCAGGAGCATAATGCGCTGTAGCGCCAACTATAGTTAGTAAGTAAGGATGATAAAGAGGTACTAGGTTCTCTAACATTTTGCGACAGATGCAACATATTTTATATTATTTAGTGGACTCTCAACAACTTTCATAAGAGTAGAGCTATGTAGATAGCGTCTGACACATAAACCGCAGTCCGAATCCGCACGGAATATATCTTGGATCAACAAGCCTTCATATGCTGTCAAACCTTTCATTGTCGAATTAAGCTTCTTCAAACTCATATTGACCACATACAGTCCACCTCTCGTATGGGCACTGGAAATCATTGTCACTGTCTTTGGTCATGAAAAGGGTCGCACCGTCTGTACTTCTTCCTTATAGACGATCAATCTTGGTCGTCAAAGTTTTGACAGGGTTTGTGACAAGGTAGATACTTACCCCAAAAACTATCTATCTATCTATCTAAGCATTATTAATGGTGCAACTAGCTTCATGGAAAATTTCATTTTACAAGCAAATCTGCACGTATTAGTGCGGTTGTATTTACTGCATACTCCTGGGTAGATACGAGTAAATACCTGGCTCTACAGGTGGGTAGACACCCTAGACCTAGCTTCAAATATTCCTTTGTGTGAGTTTCTATTTTTGCGACGAATGGAAGGGACCAACAATTTTATGCCGAGTCCGAACGGCTGAATTGTGAAGCCTTTTCAGGACAGTCATACTCCAGGATGTTTGTCAGACGTTTGCGAGAGGTGTCGCCAGTAGAAAACACCTTAAGATGTAGGTAATTTGTCCTACAGTCCACTACACTAACCACAGTGCTACTGCGCCCACCTATAGGGTAGATACGAGTACCTATGTAATAATTATAATACCTTTGAAAAACGCTGCACCTCACAAAAAAATAAATATATATTTTTTTAATTAAACATACACCCCACATTGAGTTAAAGGACCAGCACGAAGACAAGCCCAAAACAATTCACTGACCATGCAACATCAGTGGCAACAATCTGTACACCCACTCACCTCTTGGATATAGGAAGCCACTTCAAAGATCCAGTTAAGGCAACATAAAAATAACACCACCCACGGCAAATGCAAATTTCAACAATCAACCTGACCAAACAATTCCGCTGTCCGAATGTCTTAATTAGTGCACCGGAAAATACACACAAAAGCCGGTACACACAATGCGATCTGAATAGAAACGCAAACGGACAGAACCCAGGTGCGTTGCATTCCATACCGGGAAAAACTTCCAATGAAGACATCAACCATTCCTCCCACAGCTGCAGCAACGAGCCGAGCATAGCTATGCAACATGACCACCATTTACGGATGACGGTTGTACTGAAATGCCGACCGACCATTGTCCTCTCATTCGTGAAATGTCCATTTTAATTGCAAGGAGTCATACACACACACACACACACAGTGCCACTACTATAACAAACAAGCCACAGCCACATATGATTCAATTTGAATTTTTATTGCTCCAACGTCTCATTGAATTGCTTCAGGTAGTCGGCCACCCATGGGAGCAGCTCCGCGATCCTTGTGTACACACCCGGCTTGTTTGGAAGCGCACAACTGATACCCCATGACACAACGCCTACGAGCTTTTTGTCCACTACCAGTGGCCCGCCGGAATCCATTTGGCACGCATCAATTCCGCCCGCAAGTACACCTGCGCACAACATGCGATCGGTAATAATATAATTCATCAAGCGGTTGCAGGTGGCCTGGTTGATGATTGGCACGACGGCGTACTGCACAAATTCCGCGACAGGACCAATTGCTGTATAATATCCCCAACCACTGACAAGAGCATCAGAACCTGCAGCTACGTCCTCTCGATACTGTGGCAGTGCAATAGGTTGGACACTGTCCGAAAACTCTATATCTCTCGAAAGGCGAATCATTTCGATGTCGAAGTCCATGGTTGATGGCGTGAAGCTTTCGTGGTATTTGACACTTTCAACTGGGATCAACTGGCCACCAAAAGACTTAGTCTTAGTGCCAACACGCACGGTTAACAGAGCCACGGACTTAGCATCAACAAACGTCACACAATGAGCGGCGGTCAGGATGGTGCGCTTATTGATAATCGATCCTCCGCACACATGTCGGCCGTAGTAGGATATGGACGCCATCCATGGCAGGTCTAATTCTGCTGCAGGTTTACCGCCTACAATTCGACTGGTAATTATACTGGCACCGTGAACGAGGGGTGCACAGAGGCCGCACGAAATCACAACTAGAACCAATGCTTGTCGAAGCATGTTTGCGTATATCAAATAGACTAATTGGGCTTTTATCGATCAGATGGCCGAGTCCAGATAAGGCTGCCCTGATGCCATTATCATGTTTGCTATCAGGTTACATAACAATGCGATAAGAGGTTTCAATTATGGTGATGTCGCCCCTTAGATATTTATGAAGTCACCCTCTTCTCTTAATGCCACTTGATGGAGAAGTGTTTTCTATACACTTCAGCTCTCCAAGAAGGTGCAGCTTCCGACTTAAGGTATTAAGATTGCATTAATGTAGGTACTGAAAACCTATAAAAAGGAATCGTTTATTTCGACATCTCATTGTCAATGTACGGCTTATTTTTATAGGTCCTCAATCCTCATGGACACCAGAAGGACTTATACCACTAAATTAATTGAAAATGTTCACTCCCTTCGAATTCAACGCATTAGAACGAACCTCAAGCCATAATGGGGTGTTGTAAGATCTGCAGGCTACAATCTGTCGGTAACTTCGTATCTTAATTCATTTAGCTAGTCAGTCACTATGCGACACAAAAAGACATACCTTCGCGTCGTCGCCCTAAATGGAACAGAATAGCACGACACAGCTTGATGTACTTAACCTGTTTATGTGAGCCTCAAAGAGCATTACGAATTGCTAGTGTACCAAACGCCCAAGGCCCCACTTGAGCATCCTACACCTGGATGGACATTTAAAAATGAAGTTGCAGCCAAACCTGTCAGTAAGTCGATTGATAAGTTTGAATGCTCTGCATTTTCGGTTGCCGGTTATTAGGCTGAAATGTATTGCCTGAACCGCTCAGTTCGTTTAAGCCTTAGAGTCCAATGTACGGTGTTTGCAATTTATACGGATGAACCTCGTCTTCAAGAAACAATAACAACGATACGGCGGTATTAGCGAACAAGCTTCACTACTTTACCTCACCCAAGTGTACCTACATTGGCTTTCACCAAAAACAGTCAACATGCGTTAAAGGAAACATAGCTTAAACAAAAGCCAACCACATACTCTAAATCAACTTTATTAGAACTCATCGTACTGCGCCAAATAGCTTCTTATCCACGGCACCAGCTCCGACACTCTGGTGTATACGCCCGGCTTGTTTGGCAGACCACAGGCGATGCCCCACGAAATAATTCCCACAAGTTTATTGTCCGCAACTAGGGGACCACCAGAATCCAGTAGACAGGCATCCCGTCCACCCGCAAGTACTCCGGCGCAGACCATACGGTCTGTAATGCCGTACACATAAAGACGGCTGCATGTCTCCTGGTCAATAATCGGCACATTGGTGTATTGCAAATATTCCCCCCTAGGGCCAAACATTGAGTATAAGCCCCATCCGCTGAGAATAGCATCAGCGCCGACGGGTACATCCTCTCCATGCTGTGGAAGTGCAACTGGTTGAATGAAATCCGTGAACTGTATATCCCTGGCAAGACGGATCACTCCGATATCATAGTCATTTTGGTCTACTTTGGGTGTCCTGTATTTTTCGTGGATCTTATAACTATCCACGGCAAGCAGCTCACCACCGAACGACTTGATCTTCGATCCAACGCGCACTCTAAGTTTCGATGGATAGGTATACTTCAGACAATGGGCGGCAGTGAGTATAGTCCGCTTGGTGATGATAGATCCGCCACAAATGTGCTGACCCATGTTGGAGATAGATGCCATCCATGGCAGGCTTATGTTGACCGCTGCTTTGCCACCAATAATTCGCGGCGAGAGAACACCACCCGCAACAAGCGATACGCAGAGGCCGCCCACAATCACAACCAGAACCGTCAGCGTTTGTCGAAACATCACTTTGTGAGTGCCGCTTTGAGCTAATTGGGCTTTTATCGCTTCGAAAGATCGATATCGCAGCACTGATAAGCCTGAATTGATGTCATTAGGTTGATTGGATTGTGATAAGAGGCGATGTCTCAAGCCTCAGCACTCAAAAGGCCACTTCAGGAGGAGTGTTTGACAAACATGACGAAAATATGTGTGCACACCGTCGCGTCGCCCACAGACCCGGTTCAACAGTTCTCCCCTCGTATTGATGATCTTGTCAATATTGAGTAATGCTTGTGTGGTTATAATCCACGATTAATGCTCTTTCGTTGGAAGGTGTGGTGACAAGGTGTATGTGCAAGTCATGAGACCACCATCGAGCTCTGATTAGTTTGGGGAAAGAAGGCGCAGTGATCTTGTCATGTGGATCGGTTTTGTTATCTTCCTTACGCAAGATCGCTTCGTATAGAGGTGTACTCCGCATAATTGGAATTATTCAAATGTCGTGCGGCTTAAGAGACATGAGTGAGAGCATGTGTGTGGGATGACAACACAATTGAGATTGTGGGATATTTTGTCCCCAATTTGTTGGGAGATTATCGAAGGCTGGTGGTGGGCTGCAATGAGTGCGGTACTAATCTTGTTAAATTGATCTTAATACTGTGGAGTGCCTTGTTGTTTGTGGATCGTTTGCATTATGTTGCAGTGTAAATCTCTTGCTATTAGGTAAACTGAAGTGGCTTGAATGGCTTACAAAACGCAAATGGAAATGACATTGAAGCTTTCACTCTATTGGGCTAAAGTCGAAGTTTTATGTTAATTGGAGCGGTAATTAATGTTTAGGTGTATTATTGTCAAGATTACAGTGTTTTACTTTGGACAATGTAGCTACAGGCACTCCTAGTGCAAACTTGGTATTGTAGTCATTTGAGTTGGTCAAATAATTGATCTTTATATTTTAAAGTATAAGCAAGCGTTTGGATGTATTTTTCATTCCCAACATGACATAAAGGGCAAGTTAGTACCTTATGTGCTTTAAATTCGTCAGAAGCTACAGGAAAAGTTAAAAAAAATCTTTGAACAGTTTGAAAGTTTCTTTAGTAAATATCTATTAGCGGAGCTATTCGTGTTAGCATAGGTCAAGGTACACACAAGACCCAAGTAAGCCTTTTCATAAATTCTTAAATTCCAAGTTGGCGATAAACCTTTACATTAGAACGTTCCCAAAGTATCGACAATTACCTTGGCAAACTGAGAATCATAAGATTAGTCAAAAATAGAGAAAAGGGCGAGGAGGAAAATGGTTTAAAATCAGGCGAATGAGGCGGACGGTGTAATATTTTAATATTTTAACTGGCAATTCTTCCTTTGACAAGGCGTGAATTGTGTATAGGTACGTTATCCATCTGAAATATCTATGGAATAGGTCCACAAAGGTCCTTTATTGCAGGAAAAGCTGCTTCTCAAAAAGTTTTGCAAAAAATAGTAGTAATTTTATTTGAAATTGCACCAATTACCATAACTCCCCCTAATTTCGAATGGTAACGGTTCAAAATATTTTTCTTCCCGGAAATCATGAAAGTAATAGTTGCAGTTGCAGGACCATCAAAATTTAACTTCTTTTCGTTCGAAAATTCGGCTTTGCTCCAATTTCTGGAGACCACTTTAATCTTACTATCCCATATGCCATATGAACCCTTGCAAATTCAAGGCCTAGGTTGCTTGCGTGCTTTATTAGGCGGTGGTTTTTTTGTAGTTTTGTAAATATAAGGTATAAAGTATAGAAAATAACACAACTCGAGTGGATTTGCTATAAAAAAAAGCCAATTCCATAATTTTGTTTGTAAATTGAGCGCCATAAGACACTAGTCTTTGAATTTTCCTCTTGTTTTGTGGTGTCAAAACCTTTAGGACCTTTTTTTGTCGTTGTTTCCATAAGATACCCTATTTTTTACAAAGTTTCATATCAAGTGTTCACTTCGATACATTTATGAGCCATTTGACGATTTGAAAATCTTTCCGAGGGGTAAGCTTTAACTTTGCCTTTTCTGCAAATTCAAATGAACTTTTTCCTGCTCTTTATTCGAGCACTTGTTGTTAACTAACCAATTTAACCGGTGCGTCTAAACAAGTGAACCGCACTGTACTGCAACTCAGTGATCACAATGCGACGGTCGCTTTATTGTAAAAAAAAAAAAAAAAAACATTCAATATTCAGTTAAAAGCTGTCCTGATCGACGAAATTTTTTTGTAGCACGAACCCGCACATAGCTTTATCGACGGAAAGGAATAAACCTGACGAGAAAACAGAGTTTTGAGTTAGCTTGTGAAAACCAATATTGGGGCACTTGGCTTGGCGGTGAAACAGAGAGACTGATTAAGCTGATTAAGCCATTACCAATTTTTTTATGAATTACCTCTTGAGGAAGAAAGAATAGTAAAGCGTGGGGTATATTACATATATAGAAATACAAACATTTCGTTCTTTGTGTAACAAAGTTAAATCAAGCTTTACTGTAATTGTTCGACTTCTTCAGGATTGGTATTTGTCTCTACTTCTTTCACTACTTATGTACAGGACTAGATGTTGCAGCGCATTCTTGACGAAGATCGCTTGAAATTAGTAGACCCCTTTTCCTAATGGTTTGGTCTCCATGAGTCGTTCCAGACTAAACTTCAGAACACAATTGACAGGTTTGTAGCCGAATGTGTTGAACCTGGGATCCATAGGGATTACGCGGATTTAAATGATTTTTATACCGATATTTTTTTTTCATATTTCCAATTTCACATTTCAAGAGTAGAGAGATTTGATTCGAATGAGAATTAGATTCAGCTTCTAGAACCCGGAGCTTATAATGACAGTTGTATCAGTAAGAAGAAATTTCACTGTAAACATTTATGATCTTTATTGGTCAAAGTTATTGGTTTATTTGTTCTGGATTCTAAAATCCTCCCCCCATCCAATGCCAGATCCAATTCCATTCGACTTATTTACTCTTAATGCGAACCAAATCAGATAGCACAACAAATGCTAAACAGCCCAATGCTCTGGCGACACAATAATGTCAACCACAAAGCCAACCCTTCACAAAGTGTTACGCATCTTTTGTCCAAAATGGATTTCCCCCCATTCCAATCCAACATACCATATACATAAACCACGTAATTTGTCATTTCAAAAACCTCCAACTACTCAATCTGTCGATTTGGAAAATATCAGACATACCACGACCGCACCAGACGCAACCACAACCGAAACCGACATTTGCGTTCGTCTGCATATTTACACAAAATGTCAAACAAAATTTGTGGGTAATCTCCAAAAAAGGGGGACGATGCTGCCACTACTTCGAGTACTATCCTTCGGTCCAACCCATAACATACCAAGGTCGTCTTCTTTGAGGGATGTTTTGCAGTTTTGCTCACTTTCCAATCCCTTAATTTGAATAGTAATTAAATATTAAAATTACAAGCAAAAGTCTTTGATTAAATGTTAAGCCCGAGAGTATACACTTTCCTGTTCTATGCAAATAGAATGCCGTCACCATTTTTGGGTGGGTTTATTTTATATAAGACGAACCCTGAGATGTTCGTGAAATCTGCTTAAAACTTTCAAATTGCTACTTTGGCTGAAGGAGAAGTGTACGACGACGTGTGTCTTTCCGCAGCTGCTGTCGTTATCGCTGTCAACATGCGACGGCATTTGACGGTGAACTTTAAGTCGCTTTCGCTATACTGTTGCGCCATCATAGCCGCAAAGTTTGCCCAAGAGTGCCGCGCGCCATAAAAAAAAAGGAACTAAACTTCTGGTCGTGGTTTCATCAAACAGGTGTTGCAGTTGAGAAGATATTTTTGGAAGCTGATTACAGTTGCAGAGGACACTTTTGGCATTTGTCTTCCTTGTCGGGGGTGGGTTGCTCAGTTCTGGGTACATTTTCATCCAATTAAATGTTTCATTCAACCGTAATGGAGTGTTAATGCCAACACAATGCTCATGCTATGGCATATGGCACACAAAGTGTAATATGTACGTAAAACCGTCACTATCAGTGAACAGAGATCGCACACAAATGTGTCCCACGGGCACGACGGTCGATGACGGCAACGAGGATAGCCCGTGTTGTGGGTGGTTCCTGAAGACAACACTATGTGCGACAAGATGGTTTGTATATTATTCAAAGAAATAACAGGTCTGCTCTGTGTCTGATGGCGATATAACTTCTACATCTACAGTTGTTTCTTATATGTCAATTGGAAGATGCCGTTACATGTTTAGAGATGAGTACTGCAGACCGTCTTCCATTTGCCTTTTGACATTTACAAACGTCTGAGTTTGATAACGATAAGTTATTCGTTACTCTGACAGGGTGTGTCAGCATTTTTTTAACTTGGTTTATCATTGAGTTAAAAATGTCTCTTATGGGGGAGACTCGACTTAGCAACGTATTAATACACATCCACCTTAAATATGCAATATAAGAGCCTATTAGATACATGATACCGACTTTGTAACTGTATCCGCTCTTTCCGAACACACTGTCGACCTCGACGCGGACATACGTATAGCTCTCCTAACGTTTTGACGATAATAGCATTTCCTTATTAAATATTTCATCGATGGTGCTATTGCTTTTTATCGTCACTACATCATTTTCACGAGAAAAACACAACGGCCCTCGATAAAGCTATGGTGCACCGTGCAGTCCACATATGGCTGCCATCTCCGGCGGAATCTCTGTTGTGCATCAACGACTTCATAATATTTACAAAAGTTATTGCTGGCCATATCGCGGATCTAATCTGCTACTCAGCATCGGTCCTCTTGTACCACAGGAATGACCGCGTGTGTGAGTATATGCTTGAGTGTGAAAATACCATCGCTAAGTATCTGCAAAGATATCTCTGAGCTTGGCTGGAAAACCTCCAATGCAAACAGTGCGCACCTATCTGCGACAGAATGTGTCGTTGTCGTCGTGGTCGAGCCGAGGCGACACAATAATAACATCGGAACGGTGTCCCGCACCACGACACCCTTAGGTGTCGCTCCGAAGCTCCACTGTCGCCGCGCCACCATCGACCCATCGGCATCGAGTACACCGATTGACCATTATCTGTGGACAATCTGCTGCTATGATCTGACATAGTCTTTTAATTTTAGCAGCGCGCGCACTCAAAAGGAGCGGGATCTATCTTCACGTGTACCTAGCAGTGGAGCTTCTTTCCATGCAGCTACTGCTGCTGCTGATGGAGATTCAGTGTTCAATCTGGGAATTTCGCGGATATTTGCAAAACTATGTGTGATGTGGTCTGGCCCGAAACGGGCAAACACACTATGACAACGCGCGACTACGACGCGATGTGACTATAGTGAGTGTGTTGTCGTGTTCGATTTGGGGAATTTCATTTTCTCAGACTTTCCCTATGAGA
The DNA here is from genome assembly GCA_949372485.1 of Cheilosia soror. Classification (NCBI taxonomy): domain Eukaryota; kingdom Metazoa; phylum Arthropoda; class Insecta; order Diptera; family Syrphidae; genus Cheilosia; species Cheilosia soror. The sequence continues at coordinate 101,741,821 of OX443563.1, forward strand.
TATCTTAATCCGTCATTTTGGGGTTATGTTGGCGGTGTTTAGCTGCGAAGCGGATATTCCGGGAATTATTCGCCTCACAAGGGGTCAGACGACTTCAGGGATTAGATTCGGTGTTCACCTGCTGTGTGCACAAAAAAGGTGTTAGACGACACTCTTGTCGGGACTTAGTGTATCGTAAATGGCAAAGGATTGGAACGTGTTGCAAGGTTATCGTAGATTGGATATTGGATTACATGCTCCTATAAGTGTGTTGTGCTTAATTGAAAAACGTATTCGGGAAAGTGTCAAACAATATTACGGATGTCAAAGCGTGATAACTACTAAACGTTGAGGTGGTGGATATGTGAGTTGCAAGTGTGTATATGCTTTGAAATACCGTTTGGAATGTGAACAGTTCAGATGCGCTGCCATGTGGTTATACGTTAAGTGAATACAAGATTGTGTGCAAGTGTCCGATGGGGTCACTTTCTTCCAAAGGCAGGCAAAGTCTAAGACCTCCTTTTGAGGTGTGCAAATGACAACCTCGTAAAAAACATAATTTGCCCCAATCAGGTTTCAATTTGAGTCGTCAACGGCAAGATTTGCTTAAGTGTAGAGTGTAATCGGCACTATTTCAAACATGAACCTGATTTAGGCAAGGAGACGCTCTATCATGCGACTTCTTCAATCTCGTACTGGAGCAGATAGTGCGCGGGGCAGGTGTCAACACGGAAGGCACTATCTTCAACAGGTCCGTCCAACTGCTGGGGTATGCGGACGATATTGCCATCATCGGTCGCTCCCAGCGTGCCGTGATAGAAGCGTTCACGGCGATTGAAGAACAGGCGAAATTCGTTGGGCTTAAAGTAAATGAGGACAAGACTAAGTACAACCAACAAACAAGCATCTGTCCACCGCCTAGGACAAAACGTCACTATTGAAAGTAACAATTTCGAGGTAGTTAAGGAGTTCACCTACCTCGGAGTAAACGTAAACTCCACGAATGACACCCTAGTGGAGATCCGGCGACGAATTACCCTAGGAAACCGTTGCTACTTCGGTTTGGCAAAAACAATTGGGTTCAAAACTCCTAACTCGAAGGACGAAATATGTGCTCTACAAAACCCTTATCCTGCCAGTTCTGCTTTACGGCGCCGAGTGCTGGACGATAAGCAAGAAGGAAGAGCTGATACTGCGCGCTCCTTCGAAAGAAAAATAATTCGGCAGAATTTTGGGCCTGTGTGCGAGAAGGGCGAATGGAGGAGAAGATACAACCGCGAACTCTATGGGCTGTACAAAGATGTGGATGTAGTCCAAAAAGCCAAAACACGTCGACTACATTGGCTCGGCCACATCGAGCGAATGGACAATAATGCTCCAGCTAAGAGGATCTTCGAATCCCAGCCCCCCGGTTCGAGAAGACAAGGAAGATCGAACCTCCGTTTCAAAGACCAAGCCATCGCGGATGCCAGAGCGCTTGGTCTGGACAATTGGAAGCAGCGTGCCCGGGATCGTAGAAGATGGAAGGCTGCATGCAGAGACTCTTCAGGGTCGGGAGCCCGATAAGTAAGTAAGTAAGTAGAGTGTGATCTCTGCGAATATAAATGGGCAAGAAGTCTTGATGAGCAGTGCATAAAGTTTTCTTTTTTTTTTGCCTTAAATGGCAAAATGACCGTAGAACAATTGCCAAAAGATGGTGTATAGACTGTTGTGAGCCAGGGTCGAGCCACAGGGGCAGCTTCGGCACAGGTGAGGTGGGCGCGGCATGCTCGCGGTCGCTCGGCTAAAGCTCGTCGGACGGGGTAGTTCATGCCCACTCACCGTATGCCACCTGCTCAACAAACATTTTTATACATGCCATTTTTGTTCAAACCAATAAAAAAAGAGAAGAAAGCTACGTTATGCGGACCTCGGACGGACAGAAAACTTTTAAAAGACGAATGAAACGATAGTAAGAGAAATAAAGCGGAAAAGAAAGACCCAAGAACTTCTGCCACTACCCTTGAGGAAGACCGGGAAAGAATTCGCGAAACTTACCCTAGCTATAACCTAAACTAAATCTATACTATCCTACAAAAATAAAACTAAGCCCTTATCTATAACTAAACTATCTTAAAACTATGCTGCTCTAAACCTAACTCGCAACTTTACCCTTCCCAATGTCCCTCCTAGATAGTGGTTCGTCATGAAACTAAGATATGCCTGCTGTCAGTGGCAAGGGTTGGCCAACCCACCCCTGGTCCAAGAGGACACTTCCATGACCACCTTCTGGCCGATCGCGATGAAGATAGCCCCTTTTATGATACCCCCAGTCACATATAAAGCTGCACCACGAGAGAGTTATAGGTCACATCCTGTCGTCCCTAGTCCGGTCCTGTCGTCGTTATGTCATGTTTACCTACAAAAGGACGGCCTTCCCATTAGATCCACACACCGAGAGCGAAGAAAATTTTAAACGCACATGTTCATATTTAAAATACCGAAACCAAGTACATATATTAAAACAATACAAAAAAAATGTGCCACGTCGAATCTGAGTGATCTTTGATCTAATTAAACTTATAAACTACTCGAATTCAGAAAAAAAAAAAACAATCAAAGAAAAGAAATTCAAAAAAACTAAAACTATTATGTATCTTAAGGATACAAAAAGGAATGAAAAAAAAGAAAAAAGGTCTGCTCTTAATACTAGAAAACTATTATCTATATTATAATTCAAAAATAAACCAAAATTCAAAAGTTACTCACGTTTTCACGTCCCCCGTTGTCCTGGCGCCAGCACAAGAAGATTCGTTGAGGTATTATTTTGGCACACCAAATGCCTTCTTTTTCTTTTCGCGCACAAAACTAATATTAATCGCAGAACTTACCCTAACCTTACGTTAAAACTTATTCAAAAAAAAAATTCAAAATCTACTGCAAAAATTCAAAAAAATTACTAAAACTTAGCACTCATGGCACTATGAAACACTATTCACTTGGTTTTAAGTTATGATAATTTTTTTTTTGTTTTTTTTTTTTTTTTTCTTGTTTGTCCCTTGGAGCACCTCGGTCCAATAAATGCTGCAGTCAGCTAATGGCTTTTTGTATGTTCTTGTCCTTTTCCGTTGAGTCGTTGTTACTGTAGTTGTTGGGTATGTTGGGTTGACGAGGGGCGATTAAATAGGCTCCCGAAATGCCAGACTGGTCGGATGCCGTATTCAGGAAGCGAGATCACTCACACCTTTATTTGGAAGTGTCTTGCGGGGTACCACTTGTTTCCCGCTTTTGTGTAGGAGGATCGCTTTTAAGGCGGTGAAATTTCACTTCGACCGAGCTGAACGGTCGCCAGGAGCAGTGTTCATGGACACTTGAGGTGCAGAGGCCAGAGAACCGTGCGATTAAACGGCTGAGTAAAATTCAATTCTCTATAAGTGGGGTAGAATTGTTAGGAATTGAACCACCACCAAAACCATGGTCAAACACCTACCTCTGCAGTGCACCTTTGTTTTCTTAGATTTTTGTAAGAGCCCTTTCTTCGTTCCAACTTCCGATTTACCCTTCACTGGTGATCTTTCAATGTGACCTATTATAATTAAATTTTCCTATTATCCCACATATAAATTCTTCTTTTTCTAAAGAAAGACTCACCTCAGCAAAAAAAATAAAAAAATTTATTTGTGCCTTAACTTTGCACGCCTCTGTCCTTTCTATGTTCGAAAGAAATTTTTTCTCAAATTTGCTACCGCAACTATGCACTGGCTAATCAAAAGAAAAAAATGATCGTGAGGGCCGGTCAGTTAGTCGGTCGTTGCTCTTTTCGGTATTAATTTCTATTCTTTTTTGCATTGCAAGTCTCTAGTCCTATTGTGTAAGTATTAGTGTCTTCACACTTTGCCTTTCTATTGCACTCTCTTCTTTAAATTCACTCAAGGGGCGGTGCCCAATGTCGGTCTTCTAATTCTCCACAACTAGGTACTCTTAAGAATTATCGATTATTCGATGATCCACAATAAAATAAATAAAATAAATAATAACATACCAAATAATACTTAAACACCCACAAAACATAAATATTGCACTAAATAATATATCGCAGGATAAACTATGCCTAAAACAATAAATAGAATAAACTCTAAGCCTAAATAAAACAAGATCATTTCGATATCTATTTAATCGATTGGTTATTAAAAATGGCGGCGATTTTCCTAAGCCCATTCGCTAGTCATGCGTAAGAGAACCAATCGATATTCTCTACATGTAGCAAAAGGTGTACAAAACGAACTGTCAGATTGCAGCGGGTTCGGGTTGACTATCACAACACACAAATGGATAAACATGAACGGCGAAGACGCAATCAATTTGGTAAGCAAATTCATATTTATAACAGCAAAGTTAACATAATTGTTTTATTCGTATATTTTCTTTTATTTCAGATGCTGTGCCATGTTGTTATGATAATTTCAGGTGAGTAAAAGCTTATAATATTGGAGATTTGCCTTTTTGGGTATTTGCACGGATTCAGAAAGGGAAATCTTCCAATCATAGTTCATATTTACAGTTTTTTTTCTAATTAACATTTTTCTTTGCAGGTATATGCCCCCGTAACAAGACCTTCAATGGCACTCACATGGCAGGACCACATATCCTATATCGCAAGATCGGCGTCCGCTAAGTTGAGCTACCTATTTAGAGCAAAGAGGTACTTCAGCCCCAAGCAACTTCTCCTTCTCTACAAAGCGCAGGTTAGACCAGGCCTGGAATATTGCTCCAACATATGGAGCTCGGCCCCAAAACATTCACTTAACCTACTTGACAGCATACAGAGACGAGCAGTTCGACTTATTGGAGACCCTTTACTCACATCGAATCTACAACCGTTGGTGCACAGAAGACAAGTCGCTGACCTATGCTTGTTCTATAGGTACTTCCATGGTAGATGTTCCGAGGAACTCAAGGATATTATCCCTCGAAATGCAATTTTTGGGCGCCCCACAAGACAGGCTGCTAATGCTCATGACCATATACAGTATACTTGACAACCGCGAGGACATCATCTTTCCAAAACTCCTTCTGTTGCAGGACAAGCAAACTTTGGAACTCGCTACCTGGGGATATATTTCTAGAAGACTACAATTTGCAGCAATTTAAGTGCAGAACTAACATACATCTGCAAGCATCTCAGGGCGCTGATGAAGCGTTTTAGGTTTGCCTTTCCTGGGGAGAAGTATTTAAAAAAAAAAAAAACTCACACCCGAAAGTTGTCCCTAATAAAATTGTAGTAAGCACGGCTCTAAGGGTTTATTGCTAAAAATCAAGATCCATAGTGACTCTTCGCCCCGGTGCACATTTGCGTTTTTTAACGCACGGTACCGCAGCGGCACCGCCTACGCATCTGAAATGGAAGTACCTACTGTAAGCTGTTATTCCAATATATCTCATATGACACCCAATTGCGTTCTGAATCTCGGCATACAAATTACGATATTGACCTCTTCAACTTTGAATGCAACTTTGTAAGTGCTTTCGACACGGTAATACATAAAATTCTTGGCACTATTCATAGCTTCCTTTCATGTCGAATCGTAATAAAACAGTGCCAATCTTCGGGTTCAATTTCAAATTAATTCATAAACTTACCACAGTCCACTTCCGCGGGGCCTTTCATTTCCTCAGCCTGGCACCATCACTTTATCCACCTCACAAAACCCAATTAAATAGAAAACAAATCGTAAAATAATTCTAGGCCTAGCTGAAACAACTCTATGTAAACCCCAAGCCCGATGAAACAGAGTAGTAAGTATATCACCGAACTGGAAACAAAGTAAACATCTTCGAAGTTAGTGGCAAAGGAGATCCTTCTGTCGGCCCATATGGCATACTTCCAGTTTCAGCACGCCATGAATAAACGTGGAAACGTTTTGCTTCATAAAATTTTATATAGCCCCAACAGCGCTCCATCAAAAGCCAAGAAAGCAACTGCAAACAAAAAATAGCGGAAGAAGCAAAAACAAGCACCCAACCCGAGGTGGCCAAGATGGTTGTGGCCAAGATGCAAAAGTGGTTCTCTTTTGTGTTCGCGCGATATACAGTCAAAGTCGCAGTCGCCAAGAACCCAAGAACCAATCTGCAATCTGCGTGTAATTATTTATTGGAGCCCCTTAATTGGAATTTAAGTATTAATTTGCTTTGGCAAAAGGTAAACAAAGCGCACACTAGTATAGGATGTGCAACATTGTTTCGACATACACTGCTTTGCAGGATGTACTGCGTGCGGTATATTGTGCTGCGGGGACAATTTTATTGCATTGAATTGTTTTAATCAGAAAGCGATTACTGGTATGCATAAAGTAGGTACATTCCGCGTTTCTTTAAAGGATAATATTTTGAGGAAGGATACCTCAAGATGGTGTCATAAAAACTTGATTTACCTAGTCTGGAAATATCGATTAAGACGTATTTAGGTGAACTCTTACACTTACTCCCATGTGGTATTCGTATGACATAATGTGATGCAACTGCCAGTCATAGTCATAGCTCGTGCTGTTATCTGCATTTAACAGAAGCGGAAGATGTGTCTGTGTTCTTGTCACCACAATATGTCACATGATACCCATGAAGTTTTCAAATGTTGGGTATGCATTTGTGATGTTGCTGATGATCAGGGTGGAGAAGAGGACTCCAAGAGTGCCAATTGTATGAGCTGATATTTTTGCCCCTAGGTACTAACGTCTGTCCTTTGCTTATGCACATTGAAATATTTTAATTTAGATATAGTTCAGTACATCAGGCACACGCTTTATAGGTTGTGTTGAGGACCACCACATGCAGTCATCATACGTAATAGGGGAGCACCGATAGCAACCACCCAAGTGGTGGGTAAGTCTTGCAGTGCATTATAAATCTCAAGCGTACAATACGAAAGAGTGTGTTTGAAGTGATACCATATAAAGTGGCATACTGAAGACGATATACAAAGCCATGACCCACGACTGAATTTTGACATCAGACGATAGTGGTCAGGTTTAAACTGACAGCGCTGTCATTGTTTGACATTATATGTTTTCCCGCAGCGATAGATAGTGTTTATATTGGCGTCAATACATTAGTTGCCATCTCTATCTGAATTCTACTGACGAGAAAGTTTAGGAGACTGTGTCATATCTGAATGTGTCTTATTCGATTGGGGATATTATGTAATGCAGTTACGTTGTCATCAGACAAATCCACATTAATGATATCACAAGTCAACATTTCTCCGTAGTTACCCCACTTCAAGCATTTTTGTTTAAATTTCGTCTGATATACTAGTGGCATTGTCAGAATTTATGAGCTTCATTTTAAAATCTCAGCCGACCACAGAAAACTAACAAAAACAACTCCGCCACAAGCTTTGAGTAACTCCGGCACACCCCCAAGCTGTCAGCGATTGTGTGCAACACACCCCATAACTTTTGTTCGAGATAAGCTATCGACAACTGCGCAACGAAAGTGTTGTTCCCGTTCTTCATCCCTGGTATATAGTTTTTGTTCTTCTCCCGAATACCGAATGAATTATGCAAAGTTTTCCCTTCTAGAGGCACTATAAATATACGGGCACTTGTTCCCACCACCCTTCTAAACTACAAAGCGTTAGGTAAGCGAACCAAACTGCAACACAAAAAATGTAATTTATTTTCTGAGACGTCAACTTCTTTACGAGTGCACTGAATGGGTATGCAGCAGCGAACTAAACTCAATGTAGAGAAAGCGTCTTAGCTGCTCCAATGCTTCCACTGTGTCTGCTGGCAGTGGCGGTACCAAAACGGCAACTCCAAGGGTTGAGGATAACAAGAGAGAAAAAAAAAATCAAGGGTGTTGCAATAAATCGTGAAACTTTATACCGCTCTTTCTCCGCTTTATGTTCCTCCCCGATGCAGCAGTTGCGAAAGAAACGGAATCCCTGTGCCTCCGAGGTCCTCCCATCCGGCGCTCCGTTCCAAAATCGATGCACATGTGCATAGGAGTTTGCTTTTTGTATTTCAAAATTTTGGGAGAATTTCGGATGAGAATAGACGTCATGGGGGCCGGGGAGCGTGGAATGCGTTATCGATTTCCGGGACCACGATGGATACGATGAATTGTGTAACACAAAAAAAAAACTAAAGTTTTTATGTGTTGCGCCATTTATCAAACGAACGGGAGGATAAAGCGATAGGTGGTGCAGTCTTTCTGACCGATATTTATACAGCTATCCTCCCATTCGATTTTCACATGTGTATTGAGTTTCCCTCAATTGTGATGACACCAATGGATCGACATTTCGTCGCCTGGATTTTATTGCTCCAAGTTGGGGATTGCGACGATTTTTCGATTCGAAGACTGTCATAAAGAATGCCAGGGGTAATTGAGCGAATCCGATGGCGGATAATAAAGAAATGTTTGCCAGTAGACACATTGCGCTGGGCCACAGTATAGGTAAGCTTTTGTGTTATCGTTTTAAGGGCTCTCTATCAGGTCTGAGGAACCATTTGAAGTTTGGGCCATTAAATGTTGTAACAATGCATAAAACGTCTGCATGGGGGAATTTCTGAAGGAAACTGCCTGACCTGAGATGCCAGCAACATACAAAGTCGAAGCTGTAAAGAGAAATGAAACAATGTTCGTTGGCTGAAACGTATAAGCAACTTTTTACGAAATGGACTTCACTGCAAAATTAATTGGTAAGGAACTTATAACCTGTCATAGACGAGGTGGTAGCTATAAGTTTTGAAAGTGGGAATCCCGAAGCCATATGCTAAGCACGGTGCATATTATGTAATAGATTATTTGTTAGGGTACTAATAGCAAGGTCAAGGTGTTGAAATTGCGCCAAGTGCTCCATCACGAAACAGATCTGGCCCATGCTAGATTTTAAACGCTCCAACGATCTTGTAGAACAAAAAAGATCCAATATAAGCACATTAGTAGGTGTCATCACGGGACACTGCATTATTGGGAGACATGCTCTTAGAATGCGGGCCTCCCTTCCAATGATTTCTGTAGAAGCTGTATGGACGAGGAGGAGGAAGGGACAATTCTTCACCTTCTATGCACGTGCCCAGCTCATTCAGCTCGTAGAAAAGTATATCTCGGAGAATACTTCTTCGACAACTTGCTAATACAAGCATAAGCTGCCTCCAACGCTTCATTCTCAGCTCCTCTTGGTTCAACGGGTAGTTGTGAGATCATTAGTTCCTGTGGTAACACAATGGGCCTACACTGGCCTAAGTGAGGCTGCACTCAATGCGGCCTGCCACTCTAACCTAACCTAACCTAATAGCAAGTTCACATCAGTTCAGATATCTTATTACGTTAGCTATGCATTTTGGTGTTTGCAATCGATATGCGCAAGTATTTTCATTTGCTCCTAGGTACTATGGGATCAGATACTTACCGAACCTGGGGCCCAATAATAAAACATGACAAGTTGACACGCCTAAGAAGTGTCCGGTAAGTTTGTCTACCAAGCAGTGTGCCTTTATGATACCCTTTATGATACAGAAATTTGTAGGACGTCGCTTTTACTATAAATCCCTAAAAACATACCTACCTGCCGCGTTGTTTCATAGACCTCTGATCAGCCTCCAAATTATGCGAATTTCCATTATCAAACAAAAATTAGTCGGTTGTTTTGCTGACTTTATGAAAGAGTATCTACGCCAAGAGATGCGTTTTTATCTACAGTTATCGTAGTTCTGGTTAAAAAGTAACTACTGCCTCTAGCCAAGTCTTCTCGGACACTAAGTAACCTTCATTATCATCAAATAGCTTAAAGTTATCTATCATAAACTTGGTGTTACCATTGCACTGACTTTGTCCTAAACCTAAAGTGGTCATTCTGTGTAATCGCTTGTCATGTCTCACGCACGTGACTGATTTTATTGACAGTACATTTTGCATTTGGTTCCGACAAATTCCCACGCGTGACGATATACGATTACTTACAATGTCAAGCATGTCGCGAATGACACATTTTTTCACGGTTCTTTTTGTTCTTCATGCGAATGACCGCTCTTTCGATTTAACAACATCACGGAACAGACTTAAAAATAAATAAATAGGTGGCGCAACAGGCGGGGGACGAATGGAAGGAACCTACCTACAGCTTTCTCAGGACAGTCATACTCTTAGATGTTTTTCAGACGTTCGCAGGTGGCGCAGTAAAAAAAAAAACCCAAGATGTAATTTGTGTTTTTTCGGGGATCGAACCTGTGATCCCTCGCACAGTAGTCCAGCACACTAACCACTTTTATGTAAAAGCCTGTCATACATAAACACTTGTCACTAACCTCAATCATTCGTCTCTGTGACAGCATGAAAAAGTAAGCATGGCATGGATTTTGGGATACAATGACACGCGCCTGACGAAATACGATTGAAACTCTGTAATGGGCTGCCTTATACTTTTGATCATCCCGGTTCCAAAAATGCACATAGTCCGGTAATTAAGCCTCAAAGGTTTTTAAGCTGAACAGGACGCAATGGGACTAAGATGGCATCTTTATAATCGCACACAATTAAAGCCTAGGACCTGTTATGCCAACTATTTGCTCATATATTTTAAATGCCTCTATGCTCTCGAGTGACCTAACACCGAATAGGAACTCCGTGCCAGCAGACAACATAACCAATTTGAATGTGAATGATTTCCTGATCTGAAGAGCGCGATAGCGATCACACCTTGAACACAATGTCAAAAATAACATACAGCTCATGATAGAACTAACCTGCAACAAAGTCAAAGTTCGCGACCACAATAGGAATCGATTCCCATTCATCTTAAAGCCAATCCTTCCTTTCCAACTTTGAATCATATATAGCTTCACTGAAAGTCGGCGGGAAGAATCTCAATCGATATTAGGGCGCACGAACTTTCACTCTACCACCAAGCACACCACTATTCCTTAGGTTCAAGCGTCAACGTCAACAGATTATTTTTATTTCAAATTCATCGACACTGGAAATGAATTCGAAATCTGGGCGTGTGCCCCGAGTGGATCGAGAAGCAAATTCTCCAAAACATAGCACACAGACTGACACTGTCCACACCTGGAAAAACGTCAAAGAGACCAGCCGTAAAACCATTCGCGTTCTGTCATCCCAGCGAGTGTTCAGCAAAAGAAAGCGCACTCATAATTCGATGGTACACTCGATCCCCTCCCACCGATGCTCAGTGATCGTAATTACAAACCTCCAAATCAAATTAACTTGTGCCCTTTAATGGAATCACGATCGAGACCGAGCGACGCGGTCCAGCATCACAACACAGATGTGCTGTGCGGCTTCTAACGAGTTATTAGTCCGTGAAGCGAAGAGGTGCGCCACGCCACATCGGGCGATGATGATTGTCAACAACAATGCATGACATACGCGATCACAATTTTATGATTGTCGCAATTATGTTCGCCGCTAATCTGCGCGAACCCTGCGCCGATGGTTCTTGCCTTTATATGTGGGTGCGCGAGTGCGCACATCAGTTTGGGCGGCCCAGCAAGCATCATGTGAGTATATGGAGGGCTTGGCTTGGCTCGGAATTGGAACTCATGAAGAAGACTCCAACTCCAGTTTGTACACGAGTTGGTATTCTACTCCACTCCCTCAAGGGAGTTCATATTATCGTGGATTGAGATTTGGGTTCAGCACTCAGAAGGCACGGGGGAATTAGCGCTACAATTAATCGAGGAGAAATTAATAATTGCTCTTTGGTGTGGCGTGTGCTCCGGTGGCTGGCGACCAATTTGTCATAGTGAAGCGTTGCGGCTGATATGTCATTTGTGACAGGCCGAGATCGATTTTTCGTTAGTTGCGTCGTCGTTGTGGGTGTCAACTCAACCATCTTCAACCGGATGTTCGTTCTGTCTGCGGATTGAGATAATTGATGAATTGTGGTTTGCGATTGATTAGAGTGATGCAAGTAGGCTCGTGATGGTTGGGGAATGGCAAATGGCTTCATGGTATTTAATTTATTCAAATGGTTTTTTTTTTTTTTGCTTCTTGCAGTCATGCGACCTCTAAGATATATACAAACATGTTCGTTTGTACGGAGCTCAAGGTATATAAATTCTACGCCTACAACGACTAACAAGACAACAAACATCAGTTAAATTTTAATTGACTTTAAGGAAGACTGTTTTGAAAAGACTTCATCTTCATCAGGCTTTTGTTGAATCAGCAGCCAACACAATAAAAGTCCACATCACTCGAACACTTTATGAGACCCACTACCAACTGGCAATCCATCGAAATGCCAGCCACTCAATTTCACCCCATGTAGGATGTCCATAATATTAAGGTCCAGCAGTCGCAACTCCTTCACATGGCCACAAATCAAATCACAAAAATTCCAAACCATCGGGGTTGACCGAGAGTCATAATCGAATAAAAATAACCATAAAACAAAAACGGTCCGGTCTGTCGGAATCATAATCATTGTCATTGGCCAAAGCGAAAGAGATACTCTACAGTCGTGAGTCGTGCCCGTGCGAGTCCTGACCACGATGACTGGAGTGCACTCTCTGCGCTATACGAACAACAACCGACTGAGGGTGGCTACTGACAGCCGCATTGAATGAGAAGATGACGACGATGGCCAAATTCATTGTCATCCCATTGAACGGTTCTCTGTGGGGCTACTGCAATAACAAAACGTAGCCGGCATGCAAAAGTGAAATATGACATTCGGCGTGGACACTCGATGTACACAAGCTGGTGGCTTCTTGGACACAGCCAGCGTCTTTCTCGGGCGTCCACTCGTTCCGCTATTCGGGACTTTATGACTCCTGGCGGACTGACTCATATGCGATCCATAATTTTCGAACCCATTCAATGGATGTCAGTGGTTTATTGTCGCAGTGACTTTAATCGCACATTGACTTGTGACTCTCGTGAGTCCAGCAGAGGGGTGTAGGGATAGAGCCAACAACTGCCAAGCAGGCCACGGGGCCACTCGTTTAAACTGCGGTAACATACTCGCAGGCTAGAGGCAGTAAAGGAAACGTGCTCAGCATCTTGGACTTGGTTAAGCAATGTGTGTCTCTATGTCGTCTCACACAGTCATCATCATAGTACTTGTATACCGCCGACCAGTCTTTCAAACGAAATTTATTGAGCGCTTAATTATGAATGCCAACCATATCGCCAGGGAAGAGCTCAGTCGACCAATGATTGCGCGGCCATCTAGAGTCGTGATTTCCACGAAAGCAATAATCGGCGAAATAAATTTCCATTGCACATCCATTATTGGCGGAACTCTAGCAAGGACAACGGCATAAATCCTAAGCAGAGCCATGAGCCAGCAAGCATAGCAGAAGCAGCTCAAGCTTTGCAAGTGGACAGATATTTGCTGCGGTGATTAATTACATACAGTATACGAAGGACTGAGGCGACCCTGTACTATATACCGCTGGGGTGAGCTTTATCCCTGTGCTGAGGATTTATGGGGTTAAGGAAGCCTTTTGACCGTATGGTAATGAATGGCGGTCATGATGAAATTCGGCCATTTAAATGCATTCGGCGCAATGTGCTTCTACTTGGCCCATTCCAAGACTTTTTCTAGAGCTACTTTGACGTATGAGAAATGTGTTTTGTTAGAATTTTATTGCCTTCGAAATGGTAAAAGGAAGTCTGGTCCTAAAGCATTTATGTTATGGCGCCGCAACCAATTAGATACGTGTTGCAATGCGTCTCTTAAAGAGCATCGATTCATCACCATTAAGTGTCAAGTCAATCTGGATGAATAAGTCTTATTTGTTTTAAATTGCCTTATCACTTTGTCCTTCCCGTGGCACATCAACATCGTCCTGATGACGCAATTACTCAGACTTTCAACAGAATTACCAATCTTTTTGCGAGTCCCGAAAATGTAATCCATTTAATCTGGGCCGTCCGCCACTGCCACCCACCATCACACTCGTTCATCAGATGCCTCACTCAACCCTTTCGTCACTTCATTAGCGCAACACGAGCGAACAGTTTCAAAAGAAAAGCTCTCCAGCTACCACCAGCACCCGCAAGACAGATAAAGTAACAACCAAAAGTAAACAAAAGTCCTTGATATAATGAAGGAGGCTCATGAGAGGATTAGGCACAGAATGTAGTATAATATCCTTTTCTGGGGAAGCAAAATATTAGCATTCTACTCGCTGAGGCTGAGAATTAGAAAATTCCATTCGGAGAATAATCAGCAGACAAATTAGATTTACCCGAACGAAAACTTTGTTTCTCTCCTTCATGTTATATGTCATTCGCTTTGACACATAAAAATGTACGTACTCCTTTGGAGAGAGAGAGAGAATGTAGGACGGATGGTTGTTTGTCCTTTGGCAAAAAGGAAGGCAAATATTTTGACTTTGTCTCTAAGAGTATAAAGCAATGTAAGGCGATGAGATAGGCTAATGGGGAATGAGGTTCGGTTTCAAATGGGTACAGAGCAGACGTATACTTTTAGACTTGGGATGCATTGTTTAACTATGGAAATCCCGTACGGACTTTAAATCAAAAGGAAAAGGTAGGATATGCAATATGGTGAGGATTACGAACATGCCTATATATTAAGAAGCGTTAAGGGATAAGCAGAACGAAATTGGAGAAGGGGATTTAACCAAGGACTATATGAGCTATACACTGACATCGAACTCATCTGAAAAGTGCGCATCGCGGCCCGATGAGTCTTCGACTGCAACCCTCTGGGTGAACGCCTCAGAGGAAGCCCCTACCCGTATAAGTGAAAGGGAACTCCAACCAATTTGGATGGCGCAACTGGTGGTAGGTAGAGCAAAATACCTCCCTAACTGGAGAGGCATATTGGTTAATGCACTGGTCCACCTTGGACTGCAGCGCTAAGTAATTCTGTATTATATATTTTAAGGGATATAAAAAACGATAATACCAAAACACACTCGACATGCATTAATACTGCTACCGAACATACATATCGGGAGGCGTGAATTTGGTAGAAAATATGGATGGAGGAATGAATAGAAAATGTAGGTACAATGAGAAAAAAAGCCTTCAGCAGTGCCATGCGAATACTGAACCAAATCGGGTAGGTCATATTGACGAAAATATTTTGTCAATCTTTGAAGAATTTATTATTCGAATCGACAATTTTTCATCAAATTTTTCGTTTTATTGAAAATTTAATATTCAAAATCAATAAAATTTCTTCAACTGTGGTCCGATTTAGTATTTTATTCAAACGAATGAAATTTCGTCATATTGACAAACCGAAATCATTGACTGAACTAAATCTCGTAGGTGATATTGAAGAAAATATTTTTTTCATTTTTGAAGAATCAGTTATTCAATAATCAAAAATTTTTCATAACATCTTTTTAAATTCATATGGATTTTCTATCGTATTTACTTCAAATTGAAGAAAATCAGTCAATGTGAAGTAGTTTCTGATCATAACTTTTATTCTTGAAAGTGAAGTGACGACAAAGTGAAGTCGTGTCAAAGAAATTACAAATTTCTCAACTCAGCAAACTTCACAAACACACTTGTATAAGAAAAACGCAAGTAAGTAATATAAATATTTTTCAAATTATAAACGTTGAGTTTTTATTATAATTTGTTACCCAAAGCCAGGCACGTAGCCAGGCCTTGATTGGCTGAAGATTCGACGTGAGTAAAGGGTCTCCAATAAGTCGAACTGCTAGTCTCTATATGCTGTCAAGTAGATTAAGTGAATGTTTTGGGGCCGAGCTCCATATATGGGAGCAATATTCCAGGCCTGGTCTAACCTTTATAGTAGGAGAAGTTGCTTGGGGTTAAAGTACCTCTTTGCTCTAAATAGGTAGTTCAATGGATATGTGATCCTGCCATGTGATTCCTGAATTGACTGTGACTCCTAAAATGTGCATTGAGTCGTTGGATGGATTGGATGGTCATCCATTTGGATCTGAGGAAGCATTTTTCCTAGGAAATGTTGTGAGCTGTGTCTTGTTTGCAACTGAAACTGAAATGACCATAATGGGGCTTGATATAAATTCAAATCTATAAAAATAAGGAGACTATGCCGGTAGGTATACAGTACCTACCAATTTGCAATTACCTTAGTGTATTTAGTGAAATAGCTTATTTCTTCCGCAGCCTTTCAAATGCATATTATGCAACTTTCAAAACTGTCACTAACAAACACGCACCAGAGAGCCGAAAAACTCGACTTCTACGCCTTTGTGAAACAAAATTCATTGAAAGGCATGACAGCATTAATTCCTTTGTAGAGCTCTTTAAATGCATCTCAATAAGTATTGAATAAGTGATGTCTTCGAAAGTATCAACGGTCCAAAAAAGTCAGTATAGTAAGCCTCATTGTATACGAAAAACTATTCAGTTTAGCGCTGCCCTTATCAGTTTGCCTACAGAACAAATCTTTAGATTTCGTTTCTGCAATCGACCGCACAAAGGAAGTTCTGAATTCACTTAAGGACATCAGAGAAAATGGCGGACATTTTTTCAGAGAAGCTTTTCAATCCGCATCCTAACTTGCCGAGGACTTATTTGAAGAACTTTATTGAAACAAACAACGCGTTCCAATCCAGAAACCTCTCCTTCTGAAGCCTATTTTAGAGTTAGTGATTTCTTGCATAGATTCGTTAATACAAAATCTTACGGACAGATTCATGGTCAACGAAGACCAACGTCCTACCATCGATCGTTTCAAGCTCTTCTCCCAGCTTTTGCTGCAGTTGAGCCTGAGCGAAAAGTTGCAAAAGTTGACACTTTACTTTGATAATGTAATTTCGTTATCAGCTGTGAAAGCTGAGTATCTACATTCTTTGGTGCGAAAAAAAAATCGTCGAGTGACCCTTCTACCGAAGTTTTGAAATTGCTTGATATTATGTGACCAGACTTACTTTAGACTTATACATTTTTTGCTTACGGTTTTAGCAACGCTTCCAGTAACCACAGCTAGTGTTGAAAGAACCCTTTCAGCTATGAATAAGATTAAAACAATGTCCCGAAGCGTTATGGAGAATGCAAGGTTAAGTTCACTTGCTATGATATCTGTTCATTCGGATATTATTGTGGATAAGGTGATTGATCTCATATCAAAAAAAATCAAGACGTCTTCTGCTTTGAAAAAATGTGACTAATAGGAATCAATGAATTGGAAAATACATAGTTTTTTGTTTTGTAAGACTTGGAAGTCTTACAGTCTATATCAGTCAATAGATATAGTCAAGTCTTAAATACTTACTATGTATCTAATCATTATTGATTTCTAAAGACCTCGAAGTCGGAGCGTTTGGAATAGAAGGGGTACGAGACTGTAGTTAATAATATACGGCTAATCCTTATTTAAGAGGGCATAACTATGCGTTCACAAGGACCTTATTGCAGCAGAGTGTAATATAATAAGCCTTACTATCTCGTAAACTCGGCCCACAGTCTTAGACGATCAGGCGTTAACCAGGCGCATAGCAGGTAAACACAAGCACATTCCTGGCATTGGGGTTTGTGAAAAGGCTTAACAAATGATCTGCTCAGAATAAGCTGATTGCGTCAAACGACCCGCGTTAGTTAATGCCCCTTATAAGATTATCCGATGTGTTTCTTAAAAAGCATAAGCTCGAAACATTTCCTTAAACATGATGGACCTTACCAATAATCACTTTTAGTCTTCAACTTAAATAATTTGACGGTCACAATGGATAATTTTATATGGAAATTTTCGCCATTGTGACTTTTTAAAAGATAGCCTGGACACTAAAACTGATTATTAGTACCACGGGATGTTTCCCAAATTAAGCCATCAACAGAACCCCGAATCTGTTCCAAATTCGTACATGAAAATAAGTTTGCAGATACACCTTCCGGCTACACGCACGTCCATAAATTGATTTCAGGACCACACAAGCCTCTCATCCAAGCAAACGCATCTCTTTGCTACGACTACGACATACAATTAGATATCTTGCTCACCAAACAACTCCATCAAAGGACGGTATACACTTCGTTAGTTATTGTGTCCGAAAATCTCCTTCCACGAGGTAGAGGGTAGAAGTAGAAAATATTTTCTCTGTAGCACATGCGTTACCAATTTACCATTTACCAATTTATTTCCAAGCTAATCCTTAAGTGGCATAATAATTTGAGCAGAGAGGAAATGAAACGCGTTCCGGAAACCCGCATCCAAAACCACCTTGTAAGCTACTTTCATTACGTATTGTTGTTGTTTTCAAGTCACCATTGCGGGGTAGGTATAACGTATAAGTGACAAAAAGAGGCGGCTTGCAGAACTTCCCGCTGTAAATTATTTAAATTAATCCGCCCTACTGCGTCGCCACTTTAGAGCTGCCCCACCGAGAAAAACAACACCTTTGCACCAGAGACGACATATCATGTATAGCAGACAGACACACACACACACATGTGTGAAAATGGAGAATATTTTCATAGGAAAATCGATTTCATGGGAAAAATCACACGTGACTCGTTGTTACCGGTCTCCAAGCTCCAACCCCCTGTGTCGGTGTCCTATGCGCGAGGCTGAAAAAGGTAAGCTTTTGTTTTAAGCGTGTCGTTTTCGTGTTGTGATGTTTTTATTGTTCTTCGGGTCGGGTGTCTACAGCAAAAAAAAAAAAATAAACACGTGTAGGAAAGGAAAGTGAATGTGTTTCGTGTTTAAGGATAGACATAATTGAATTTCACCCATCACATGAGTATGCATGCGTGGAACCCATCCGACAGATCGATGAAAAAGATTTTACGTCACAAGCACAGGGAAAACGCGGAATAAATTCCTTTTCCTCCCGAATCAAGGTTAATCTCGTTGAGAAGAAGGCAATTTCATTTGCAAAATCCCAGACAGTCGCATTTTTTGTCCTTGCAGATTAAAAGGGCTGACACAATCGAAATGAAAATGCTCATCTGAGAGCAAAAATGCTCCCATAGATAACATCTTCCAATTTTCTGCATGTGCTCTTGTAGTCTTGTATGCTTGTGCATAGCGTAGACTGACTTCAATTATTATATCCATTGTGCTTTCGCAAGGATATCTGTATTTGCAGCAGCGAAAACCGGCGCTAGACGACAACCAGCGACGACAGGAACACTGATGGTCTGTGATTAGATCTTGAAATTTCGCCGGCACAAACAACAAAAGGATATCATTTTCATTTGATTAAATTCCTTTCGGGCTTTTGTTTTGCGCCCGATGATTGTTTCCTTTCAAATGAGTTCGTCATATACCTCTACATATTTACATTTGAATGTTGAACGCAACGGAGTGGCACCATTTTGCATGTCCTTTAGCCAAATCGGTATGGATTTGATTTAAACAAAGACAACGGGCCTCTCAAGGAGGACAATCGAGTTAAAAAGGACTCTATTCACTAGAGAATGGAATTCAAATCAAGAGGTCCTTGAATCAGTTTTATATGTCCATGCGATTTGTTTTCGGGCAATATAATATGTTAAAAGCGGAACACCGCGCCGCTGTCGCCGTTAGGTACTCATTCGAGGAGGGGTTGCGTTTCTCTACCTGGTCACAATACCAGCGCCACTATACGCACGTATACGACCCATACTGCTGCTTTGAATTGCGTATCCTTTGCCTTTCTGTGGTATCAAATTACGATGTCACCATTGTTGTCGGTAGCATTTGAACTTTGCCGATTTCTTTTTTTTTTTTAATTAGCTCAAGTAGCTACCGCCACCACAGGGGATAATGTGTGCAGCCTTCTCTGCTGGGACTGCCAGGGACGAAGACAAAGGATTCAAGTTAATTTTTGCAATGAGGGCAGGAATAATTATGTTGACCTTGAAATAAAAACAACAAAATGAGAGGGCATACACAGTCACAAAGGCCCAAGCCCAACGAGTTAAGCGGTCAAATTTATGTATGCGGTGCGTTCGGGTTAAGGTAGGGTTGCGGCCACAGAAGGATGGGCATATGTTTTTATAAGGACTTGAATGAGGGACAAATATGTACTAGGGGAATATTGTTTGAAAAGAGCTATTGTGTTTGTTTATGTCTTTGAGAAGCGGTTCAGGATATAAGGCAGTGGCAGACTAAGATGCCATTTGAGAGAAAGAAATTTTGACGCTGGAGGCAAAAGGCTACTTTTTAAAGAGCACGGTCTTCTTTCTTAAACTAAGTAAGTATAAAAAATGTATGTGACAAGTTTATGTTTAGAAAATGATAGAGAGTGTTCAGAAGACAGAAGACAGAAGGCAGAAGACAGAATACAGAAGACAGAAGACAGAAGACAGAAGACAGAAGACAGAAGACAGAAGACAGAAGACAGAAGACAGAAGACAGAAGACAGAAGACAGAAGACAGAAGACAGAAGACAGAAGACAGAAGACAGAAGACAGAAGACAGAAGACAGAAGACAGAAGACAGAAGACAGAAGACAGAAGACAGAAGACAGAAGACAGAAGACAGAAGACAGAAGACAGAAGACAGAAGACAGAAGACAGAAGACAGAAGACAGAAGACATAAGACAGAAGACAGAAGACAGAAGACAGAAGACAGAAGACAGAAGACAGAAGACAGAAGACAGAAGACAGAAGACAGAAGACAGAAGACAGAAGACAGAAGACAGAAGACAGAAGACAGAAGACAGAAGACAGAAGACAGAAGACAGAAGACAGAAGACAGAAGACAGAAGACAGAAGACAGAAGACAGAAGACAGAAGACAGAAGACAGAAGACAGAAGACAGAAGAGAGAAGACAGAAGACAGACGACAGAAGACAGACGACAGCAGACAGAAGACAGAAGACAGACGACAGAAGACAGAAAACAGAAGACAGAAGACAGAAGACAGAAGACAGAAGACAGAAGACAGAAGACAGAAGACAGAAGACAGAAGACAGAAGACAGAAGACAGAAGAAACGATTTGTAGCCGTTTGTGTTGAAGCTGAGATGAATGTAAACGTGAACAAATCTGAAGTGATGGTCGTCTCTGTAGTATCGGCACTGTGCGATGCCAACACTTCACTATATAAAATGTAAAACAATGAAAATAAAGTCAAATTTATGTATGCGGTGCGTTCGGGTTAAGGTAGGGTTGCGGCCACAGAAGGATGGGCATATGTTTTTATAAGGACTTGAATGAGGGAAAAATATGTACTAGGGGAATATTGTTTGAAAAGAGCTATTGTGTTTGTTTATGTCTTTGAGAAGCGGTTCAGGATATAAGGCAGTGGCAGACTAAGATGCCATTTGAGAGAAAGAAATTTTGACGCTGGAGGCAAAAGGCTACTTTTTAAAGAGCACGGTCTTCTTTCTTAAACTAAGTAAGTATAAAAAATGTATGTGACAAGTTTATGTTTAGAAAATGATAGAGAGTGTTCAGAAGACAGAAGACAGAAGACAGAAGGCAGAAAAAATACGGAAAATAGAAGTCAATTGATAGAAAAATATAGAGCAATCGGCTATGAAATATTGGGTCTCTACAGTCTCCAGAACGCCTGTTCAATGCACATGTTAGTGGAGTCCCATTGAAACAGGTGGAGAAGTTTAAGTATCTCGGGGTCTTATTCACGAGTGATTGAAGAAGCAATGCCGAGTTTTCCTGTAGGATTGGTCAGGCTGGGTCAATTTTGAGACAGCTTGGTCATTCTGATATTAGAAGGGCTGAACTTGGTGTCAAAGCCAAGTCGTCAGTCTTTAATTCGGTGTTTGTTCCAACTCTTACCTATGGTCATGAGGTTTGGGTAATGACCGAAAGAATAAGGTCGCGGATTCAAGCTGCCGAAATGAGATTTCTCCGTAGTATTGCTGGTGTGACCCGTAGAGATCACTTCAGAAATACCAGAATACGTGAGGAACTCAACGTCGAGCAGCTACTTCTCCGGACGGGGCGATACATGCGTTTGGTCGGTCCAAAATTACGTTTTGGACATTTTTACATAAGACTTTATTTCATGGCACCGGTTTGGTCATGTTAAACGCATGTCCCCGACCAGGATTCCATGACGTGCTATGGAAGGCGTCCTCTAGGTAGACCAAGGATGAGATGGTTAGATCAAGTCCATAATCTCTTCTATACCCATATGGGGATTGCCCTTGATGATTTAGAGTCGATGGCGGATAATCGAGAGCTATGAAGGGTCCACTTGAGCAACCTACACCCGCGACCCACTTAATGGACAAGTGGACAATTGAAAATGATGATGATAATGATGATAAAAAATATTGTAAATTCGTCAATTCCTATCCAGCTTCGGTCTTTCATACAATATCTTATAAATCAGCAAATCCCTTCTTACTCCGTTTTATTATCCATATACGCAATCATATTCCACTTCTTGAAGTTGCTTTAGAATAAGGACTGTCAGCTTCAGGAAGTGTTTTCCTCCGTATACGCTCACCGGTCATCAATGTCACATTCCAGAGTAACAGCAACTTTAGAGAGGACCTTTCTCTTCCCATATACGAAAGCGCTTCCCTGACTCATCATCACATCAATTTAAGTCACTAGCCAAGTCACAGGCCGTATTTCAAACACATTTCACCAATTTTGCCTCATTTGCGTAGCATGCCGAGCGCAATTTCACAGAGACTTAAACTTGATTCAACCATAAATTCACACTTCAACTGAGAATGTAATCAGCTGCATCATTGACCTCGTTAATCACTCAGTTATCTTGCTTACTGCACATTCGTTTAATTTCGAGATATCATCTGATTGCCCTTTCACAAGTCCATACATTCATTGCGCCCTGTTCCGCCTAAATCGTTGTGTAAGCCATTGCCCTGTCCCCACATGGCGCGGACCAACAATCGAAGTATAACTTTTCGCTGTGAAAGTTCGATCGCACCTATATTCGAGTGGTTGGAGTTGCAGTGCGCTCTGCCAATAGTGTTATTACAGCCAGACCGCCTTCCGCGGGTGAATACTTTCCTTTTGATGTGTCCTCAGTGCTCAGCATCAAATTGAATCGGCTCGCAGCCACCAGGGCCCATTAATTTATGAGCTCCACTGAACAATGAGGTGAAAGATATAAAACGCATTCGAACAGCAAAACAATCAAACCTGGTGCCTGAATTGCTTGTACTCGCGCCACCATATCATTTGGGCACTGTGAAGCATTTGCTTGGAGCCATCTAATGGAGCACAACATTTCACTGCTCCTCTTCTGGGAGCTGGTGTTGCGGATGCGCCCCTCCGTCTTTGCCCTACCTGTTAGATAGATCCCAATAAATTTCACGGCTCGTTAGCGGACAATTTATGCGGTCAGAAGCCCAAGTCTGTGGGTATTGAGACAAAAGTAAAAGTAAAACTGTTGCAAGCATGTACCTGACCCTCTCAAGAATTCGCGAGGAAATGTCTTCCTGCCCAGCGGGCGGCAATCAGCGCATAACTCATATGCAGATTTGTCGGTTCTCACAATTAAACACGCTTGTAATTGTGTGCTCCATTGCAGTCTAATTTCCTGAAAGCGGCACTGCAGTTGGCGGACGAGACGTCTATTTTTTTTTGCATACGGTCTTGGCAATTTTCTGCTTGGTTTGTAGATTTGAAATTCATTCGCCATCCTTGCGGAGAGAGCCTCATGCAGATTAGTGCAGACATTTACATAATAACATACTCCAGTCAAGTTACAAGGTAATAACACTCTAAGAACATGTGCCGTGAATTTAATTTCTTCGGTCCGGAAAGCTGATTTATATCCAAGGTGTAAAGAGGCGGAAAATTGTAGCCAAAGTCGGAATGCCTTGAGAAGATGCATTAGCTGCATCCAAGGGTTAAGTCTATACAATTAATTAGCGTGGAAGTGTAACTGATGGATATGCGATGGAATGTGCCAGGGAAGGGCGTATAACTGAGATGAGAACGTGTCATTTTCGATCCTCCGTGATGAACTATTTCGCCTGGTTCAGATTAGCGAATACATTTTTCGATCTTATTAGACTGGACAAACTGTTATCTGTTCAAATGAGCAAGTTATGCGTGGGGCCAATAAGTTTCGCTATACCATTTCTATGCGTTTCCGTGTTTGAAAATATTTTGATAACTACAACATATTTTTTTATAGCGAAAAATATTAAGTGGATTTAAAATTTGTAGGTATTGCTTTTTATTTGTACAACGAATTTTGACAAAATTACAATATTATTCAAGATTAGCCTTTACTGTTGTGCCTAATGTCAAAAACGGAAACCGTAACCTCTAGGTTACCGCCCTTTTTAGGTTCCCAACATTCCAGTCTTTCAATGAAATTGTTTAAAGTGTGCCGATTAAAGAAAAGTATCTTGGACCTAATGTTCTTTTTAAGGTTTTGCAGGAGAGTGGGAATGAATGTCGTGCTTTTCAGGTAGGTAACCCCTACCCCATACGAAAAAGTCTGATCAATGCCTTAATTTGTCGTTAATTTGGGTGGACACATTTCTTGAGTAGTTGACTGACATTGCATCGTGGGGGTGGGCGGGGCGGTATGGGGAACAATGGCCGGATTCAAGAATCTAGTCATCATAAGTTGACTTGAATTGTCTGGATTCAAATTTGCCTGAACGCGAAAACTAACTTGAATTGTCGGTATGTCACTTATTGACAATTGTATTTTTAATTTTCTCGTATACGTAGTAAGAGAAAGATGTTGTTTTCGTACAAAATTTCTAACTCGAGATTTTGATGATGAACTCAAAAAAGTGGGTCTCGCAATTGTATTTTTAATTTTCTCGTATACGTAGTAAGAGAAAGATATTGTTTTCGTACAAAATTTCGAACTCGAGATTTTTATCAATTCTAATATTACGATGATGAACTCAAAAAAGGGCCCTACGAACTAAGTCCCAACTGGAACTAACTCCCACTAGTCAAAAGAACTAAGTCCCAGAAAATTTGGGACTTAGTTCATATGAACTAACTCCCATGATTTTTAGGAACTAAGACCCAACTAAGAATGAACAAAGTCCCAATATGAGAATGAATTAAAGCCCAAATGAACTTACTCCCAAATTATTTAAAATAAAACGAAAATTCACGACTTGAAATGAACTAAGTCCCAAAAATGTTTAATCCAGCATAGGTAGGTATATACTTTTGTTACAAGATACAAAATAAGGGTAAATTAAATACATATGTATAATAAAATATTATTATTGTAAGTAAACGTGAATTATATCAATGATCTTTGTGCGGCACAAAGGACATGTATATCCATCGTTCGAACCTTTGGCGATGCTGTCTGCTTGCAACTTCAAATGACATTCGCTGCAAATCATCATATGCTTGCATGGAAGAAGGACGATGTTTGGCTTCATATCAATGCAAACAATGTACAAAGAGTTGTCGCTATTCATACGGTGAACCTCTGTAGATACAGTTTCAACTTCATCTTTATCGTGATTATCATTCGTAAACTCCTCAAAAATATTCTCGACTGGCTCCATCTCGTAACAAATCTCATTTTTCTTGAATATCATTCGCAAAAAATTGTCAGCCGTGATCCTGCCGTTAACATTAAAGCCAGCTCTTTTATTTTCTCAAATTTTCTAAAGCTCAAAGCCAACTCAGTTTTTGAAACAACTTTTCTAAAGCTAAAAATTAAAGTTTTTTTCAAAAACTGAGTTGGCTTTGAGCTTTAGAAAATTTGAGAAAATAAAAGTTAAAAATTCGCGCGAATTTTTAACTTTTATTTTCTCAAATTTTCTAAAGCTAAAAATAAAAGTTGTTTCAAAAATTGAGTTGGCTTTGAGCTTTAGAAAATTTGAGAAAATAAAAGTTAAAAATTCGCGCGATAAAAATAAAAGTTGTTTCAAAAATTAAGCTGGCGCAAATTTTGAAATTTTATTTTCTCAAATTTTCAAAAGATAAAAATAAAAGTTGTTTCAAAAAAGCTGATCAGCCCGACAATTACAACGCAACTACTCATTAATAACTGCTGGTACATAATGCAAACCTATGTATGTACTGTACAAAATCTACAAACCGTATTTGTATGTCTGATTTACATTTGAACCCGTTACCATTCCTAAAAATTTGTTAAGAACATTTTTTTCACAAAATTTTTTTCTCAAATTGGGACTTAATTCCTTGGGAATTTGTTCATAATGAACTACGAACTATCCCCCAAAAATATGAACTAAATCCCACTGAATATTTGGTGGGACTTAGTTCATTTGGCTAGTGGGAGTTAGTTCCAGTTGGGACTTAGTTCGTAGGGCCTCAAAAAAGTGGGTCTCGCAATTCTGTCCGTCCGAATGTCTGTCTGTCCCCTCCCTGTATATTTATACCCGGTACCACACTGTGGCGAGGGTATATTCACTTTGGCATTCCATTTGTAACGCACATAAGGAGGCGTTGTAGGTATGACAAACTATATATATTATTGATCAGCATCACTTTCTTAGTCGATCTAGCGATGTCCGTCTGTCTGTCCGTCTGTCCGTCTGTCCGTCCGCACGATTACGGCCGTAATTTAAGAGCTATCGACTTGAAATTTGGTACGTAAGCTTTTATCCACCAAACTGAGGCTAAGTTCGAAGATGAGCAAGATCGGATGAAAACTACTACTACCTCCCATACAAAAATATCGGATTTATATAGCTTTTTGATGTTAAAAATTAAATTTAAATAGCTACAATAAAGATAGCAAGTTTAAACTTTGCACATATTGTTTTAATAATATTTAAAAAATTTTGTCAAAAAATGAGCTTGGTCGAATAAAAACTACCCATACCTCCCATACAAATATATATATTTTTAGCACTAAAATATTATTTTTTATTTTTACAATAACATAGTACCGGGTATTTGAGCTTCGGCATAGTCGAAGATAATTGTCTTACTGGTTTTTCTTTTTATTCTAGCCCTAATATTGGCGGTACTTCCAATATACCTACAAATTTTATGAAATACTAGCGTAGCCCGTGCACACTTCGTAGTGCAAAATAGTTAAATAGATAAACTATTTTTATTGCTCTGTATGGTACACAACATTTTTTGTTTTTTTTTTTCAGAAAGCGTATTGCCTAGACAATATTATTGACTTTCATTATTTATGTCAATGAGATAAATTTTAAAAACTTTGGCTTCCAATTCCAAGACTGTCGAAGAAGCTGTACCCGCCCGGCTTTGCCCGTGAATCGGAATTGTATTGTTAGGTCTTAGGTAATAATGTTTTTTCGTAAAATGCGAGAAATAATAATAAATCGACTTGGTGGAATTTTCTGTCTGCCTAAACCTGAAATACATACAGCAATATGAACAAAACAAAAGAAGAAGAATAAAAATCGGTTCAGCGGTTATCGAGATATAACGTCATCGAGTTTCACCCCATAGAAGATGTTTTTTGTATAGGAGGTATTAGATTTTGAATATTTTTTTTGTATGTGAAGTGCCACGCCCCTTTGTCCAATTTTGACCGAACTCCACAGGACCACTCCAGGGACAATAACTAAGATCACTTGTAAGTTTGAGCTCAATCGATTTGGTGGATTTCGAGATATACGATTTTAAATGTTTTTTTTTTTTGTATGGGCGGTGCCACGCCCCTCCGTCCAATTTTGACCAAACTTCACAGAAACCGTATAGGAACCAATACCAAAGATGTGTGAAAGTTTGGTTAAAAACGGTAAATGCGTTAAGGCGTGAATCGACGACAAACATTTTAGGGCTCAATTTTGACATAATTTGTTCATTGCGCCAATAACCATAAATTTATGCAAACTATAATCAATGGCATTATTATATCGAAATCCAGCACCATTCAAAGCAACATTAACATTGATTCGTGCAGCACGTTGTTCGCGTTGTTCAGATGAATGACCTGAACGTGATCTGGCCATACGTTCTCTTTGAATTTGATTTTGATATTCTCGCTCTTCTTGTGATTGATTTTGCCTTTCATTTGATCTATTTTGAGTCCTACGCGACCGATGACCAATATCACTTCTTCGCTGACGTGGCATTTTTGACACAAACTAAAATAAAACAATGAAATCTTCAATCTTGAAAATAAATTTATCTTTTTTTGGCCGCATAATAAGTTGATTTCAAATAAGTAACCTTAAAATAATTGAAATGGAATGAATTAAATAAAGCAATACCACAACAAAATAGAACAAAAAAATCAGTTTCTTTCTATGAACAAAACACGAAACACTTACGATTCACACACTAAAAGCAACGAAACGGATCTTTTTTCGGTGGCTTGCAATTCCAGCAAAAACACAAATTAATCAATCTGTTTCGAGAGCTGGTGGAGCTATAGAATGCTAATAAAAATATTAATACTGAAAAAAAAGTATTATGTATATAGTGTTTTAATTTTGGTTTAGGCAGGCTTGTTGGTCGCCCCTTTGTCCAATTTAGCCCAAACTTCACAGGACAACTCCAGGGCCAATAACTAAGATTATCTGTAAGTTTGAGCTCAATCGATTTGGTGGTTTTCGATATATACGATTTTGAATGTTTTTTTTTGTATGGGGGGTGCCACGCCCCTTTGTCCATTTTTGACCAAACTTCACAGGATTCATGTATGGACCAATACCAAAGATGTGCGAAAGTTTGGTTAAGAACGGTAAATGCGTTAAAGCGTGAATCGGCGACAAACATTTTAAGGCTCAATTTTTATATATATAGATTGATGACCAAAATTGATAGTTGAGTTAATGTATGCTTAACATGACTGCATACCCATTTTTTCGCTAAAAATTCCAGCAACGGCAGTTTTGAAAATTGGCTTTTTATCGAAAATGGTAAAACGATTTTTAAAACAAATTATTTTTAAGGTACTATTGTCATTCTTAACTTCATAGCAAACTCAATTTTTCCTTAAAAAGACTGCGTCCTTTTATATCCACCCAAATCCCAAATAATAGTACTTTAAAAAACTGCTCATATCTCTAAAACGCCATTTACGATTATGATAAAAATATTACTGTCAGGTAATGCTTAAATCCACAGTAATACCAATTGATCAGTTTTAAGGTAAACAGTTGCAAAACAGTGTTTTTCAACCATTAATGCGTCCTTCGATTTCCACCCCAATCGCTAAAAATGGTACTTTAAAAACTACACATATCTCGAAAACGCCATTTTCGATTTGGTTAAAAATGTAACTGCTAGGTAATGTTTATATCCTAAAGAATATGTCGTACTCAGTTTTCAGCTAAACAGTTCAGTAACAGTGCTTTTCGAATCCAACATGAAGATACTAAACTAGATTCGAAGGCCCTCAATGTCATCTTGTTGAAACTACATGCGGATATAAGACAGGTGACGGAGCTGAGATTGTATATAGAATGTTCAAGCCGCGCTTATTGCATTCGTCCACATTTAGTACTACTTGATCCTTTCGTTGTAAGTTGTGTGCCACTTTGTATACTTTGTATGAATCTGTCTTATGTGATGAGCTTAACCAGAGATAAGATCTTCGGTAGTGGAATTCTGTCTACCGCAAAAGGCAATGCCTAATGGCAAAAAAGTACCTTTGTAGGGAGACATATCCACTAAATGAAACGGACATATTCATATGCGAGGGATACATCGACTCCTTCCAACCCAAAAAACTTGCTGAAACAGAATATCCGCATTCAACCAAACATCCCATTGTTCAGCTGCCTAATCTACGAAACAGAGACCGCACTTTTAGCCTACCGAACTCAACAATCATCGCCAATATGCAGTTCGCCACAAGCAGATAGCATCTGCTGTGGGAAATCCCTCAACACAAACTGAATTTCCAAATATTTACATCGCCAGCGCCAATGGGCGGATAGTAATCACTCCAAAGAATTTCCAAAACTCATATCAAATGAAATTGCAGCTAACCCAGATGTGTGTTCTAGGCCGGTGGCTGTAGCGCAGAATATTTGCAGAGGATTTTGTTGAACAAGTTGCGTTTGAAATCTGCACATACGGATATTCTCTGTTCGCACAAAAACCCAATATTTGCGAATAAACTTCAAATGAAATTGTTCAATTCTGGCAAAACAATAGCCAAAGCAACCAAGCAAAGTGGGTCATTCTGGCCAATTTCGAGATGCGTCCGCAATGCGAATGCACGGTGCGTTTGCATGCAGACCACTCACACCACGCTGCATCAAGCCACAAAAGTGGATTACGTCTTCCCACCCGTCTTGCAACTGCAGGCGCGCATTAATCGCATAACTTCTGGGTAATCAGGTGCCTACGCACGAGCCTCGCACATGAATACGTAAGTACGCACTTAAGCGCTTACAAGTGTCACCTTTGCTTACTTAAGCGCCTGCTATTGCCTCTTCAAGTCCAATCATGCAGGAACATTCATGGGTTGGGGTGGGCTGGAGAAGATGGTAAAAAGTGGAAAAAGAAAAAAAACCTAACTGGGGAGCAGTCGCCTCTCTCTGTCGCTTGGAAAATCTATCGTGCGCGTAACACAAATCGAATTAAGGAGTCATTAAGTTGGCTGTTAGCTGTAGGTACTGTATAACTGCTCCTGTCACAACAGAAGTGCACTCTGGCGAGAAGAGAAGAAGTAGGTCTTTATGCATTTAGGCGGACGTAATTCAACTTGTCAACGAATTGGGTTCGCTATAGTAGAGTACTGGTAATACAATCTTTACGTAGGGTAGCTGAGTATACCGAGCAACACTTGTAATCCGCAGAAAATGAAATATTTTTTTGCTATTATTGCCTCCTGTGAATGCTTGAGGTGAAATTGTGGTGCTTCCGTGTAAACCCCGTTGATGTAGACCTGATGGGAGCAAATGAAGCGAATGGATTTTGGTAGCTATTCGCTTTTGAGTGTGCCTTGTGTTACCTCGTGCGGATGGGAATGGGATAAACTGGCATTGAAAGGGCTCTAAGATCAATTTTTTTCTATCAACAATTTTATTGCGTGTGTATAGATTTGATAGAATCCACTAAGAGCTTAAATTAAGCGCTATATGTGCGATATGCAAATTATGCGGAAGGGATCTGACAATCTGACATGTCTGCTGAAATGTATGGATATGCAATATTAAGGTCAAGCTGTTATTGGATGTATTTCATTCGATGGTAAAATTTCCAGCTTTTGAGATGGTCTATATAGCACTCCAGTGAGGGGAAATATCTTGGCGATGTCCTTGATAGACGACTTAATTGCGACTTACACAACGAGTCTACCATCAAGAGTGTCATGTGCAATCCGTCAAAAGTTCAACTACCGGAAGAAAACATATTGAATATTTTTCCACTGCGCCAACTCTCAGCAATGTCTGACTTTAGAGCTTTCGGATAGGAAGCACCTTGGAAGTTACTTTTTCTCAAGAAAATTCGAAACCATTTTTAGGTTCTAGAGAATATCATGTTGCCCAAAAAGTTTCACAAACCGAATGGTTGTGAGAAGCTTTAGACCCAAGAGAGCACTTTATTTTCATTATGCAAGGATGTCGCAGACCCAGTTTGTAAACTTTTGTTCAATGTTGGATCTTCTTAAAGCCTTTTCTGTCAATTATGCTCGAAGATTTTTACAAGTCCGAGTCACCTGGGATTAGATTATATGATTGGTCGACAGAGCCTTAACCGGCCGTGACACTGCGGCCTCTCTAAAGGAGCCTTTTGTGCCATCCCTGGTAGGGTCATAGAGCCATCTTTTTACTCCGGAGACAGTCAGTAAGACAAGTATCTTCTCTTCTTCGCCAAAGACTTTCTTTCTAAGACGGAAGAGAGGCGGACATTCCATGAGAATGTGAAGAGAGGATTCATCACTCTCTAGGCACAGTCTACATGTGGGGTCTGGTGAGTCTCCGATTCGGTGAAGGTGTTTTTTCATAAGACCATTGCCAGTAATAATTCCTGTCAGGATTTTTATGGGTTGTTTTTACCCAGATTAGTTAGAAATTTAGGATTTTCTGGGGGAGAATTTTTGGAAGAACTGTTTGGTGCAGTTCTGCCCAGGTGTTTTAAGCCAGAATCCATTAGATTCAATTTGAGCTAAGCTCTTAATGTGTTCCCTGAAGCATCCCTTACTGACACCGCAGAAGGGTTCAGGTCCGACGAGTGCCTTTGTCGCGCCGACTTTGGCCAGTGAGTCAGCCGTTTCGTTTCCAATAAAGCCCCTGTGGGCTGGAATCCAGTGTAGGATGACTAAGTTTTTCTTTGCTAGTTCGTAGATGGCCATGTAAGTTTCTAGGACCAGCTACGACTGTATAACATATGAGTTCAGAGCTTTAAGAACAGCTTGACTGTCTGAGAAGATAAATATGGTTTTACCACTTGTATAGGTATTAGAACATAGATTTATTCTAGCGCAGTGGTTGATGGCAAGTATTTCAGCCTAGAATATGGACGAGAACTTGCCTAGTTTGACTGAAAAGTTCGCTTGAGGCGATTCTCCAAAAATGCCAGATCCAGTCCCTGAATCCATCTTCGAACCGTCTGTGTACCAGACTAGATCAAGTCGCGATGGATTGGGTTTGTATTTTTCCCATTCTTCCCTTGGCGGGATGATGATAGAGAAGTTTTTATGAAAGCCATATTCCGGTAACATGTCGTCTAGGAACATGCTGAATGCACTTTCAGACTCCATAGTGTCAATCAAAGACAGGTGACCTCCATGATAGGAATAGGGGTCGATATTCGAATGGAATAGGCGATGAATGCTTAAGTCTTGCTTCCATTTGAATGTGTACTTGAACATGTGATAAGCCTAGGATGACATTCAGTGCAGTGGCCGGGGTGGACCGTAGACAGCCCGTCATGCAGTTTCCGGCTATACGTTGAATCCGTTCTAGCTTTTTGACTGTAGTGATTTCGTTAGTCTTTGTCCACCAGACCACGGCAGCGTCGTTAACGCCGAAAGTTCCACATCGTCGATGCAGGTCTGGATTACTCTTTTATTGAGCATAGCCATTATCCATCTCCCTATGATTCGGGACAGATTCATGTTGTTGAGAGCCCTGTTGGTGGACTCAAAGGATGTGTAATTGAAGGCTCCTTCAATATCCAGGAAAGCGACAAGGCAGATTTCCTTTCGGTTGATGGAGTACTCAATTTTAGTTACTTAGTCATTGAGTACTGACTCGGTAGATTTACCTGGTTGATATGCATGTTGGGGTTTGCTGAGCGGAACGTTTCCCAATGCTTTGTCTCTTATTGTGTCTATCAACTAGTTTCCCCATGCTTTTGAGGATAAAAGGCATGAGGCTGCGCTGATGGGCGATAGGATTTCGGACTTGAATCCGATTTTCACCTGGTCACCTGGGATAATGGACCCACAAATTTAAGGGCAGGACTATATTAAGCAAAATAAACCATTTAACCATATGTATATAGCGGCATAATAGAGTCAATCAAATATCTTACTTGATAAGCTACTGAGACGTTTTCAAGCGACAGAGGGCAAGCCAATTGCTCCACTGATCCCTTTATGGTCAAGAATATTGGTTATGTTACGAATTATGATTCAGCTCAGGGACTTTACAATCAAATCAAAATCGGCCTATTACCCAAAATTTCAAAGCGCTTTACGTCAAAAACCCTTTGCCTTCTAAAGTTCAGAAAAAAAAATAATTTGTTCATCGAAAGCAATTTCCATTCCATGCTTTCACTTCAAAAACATCGATTTCCACTGTTATTCGAGTTTTCGACTTGAAGATATGTACACACCCACGACCCTAAAAGCCAAACACACCGACACAACTACATATTAGATAGTAGATAGAGACCCACGCAGAAAAACAGCATCAACTGTGCGAAGGATGAAATTCAATTTTCTCGGCAATTCTAAAACTCATTATCTTCCTTTCTCCCTTCGCTGCCGCTGTGTGAATGTATTCTGTTTGTCCCATTGAAAAGTCGTTCAATCGCTGTTCCCTCTTTCACTGAAATTGGACACTATACCCTTACCTTGTCTCCCTTGGAAAGTGTACGTACACCATATAGCCATTTGATGCCTGCAATGCGCTTTGCTACTTTTCCGCAAAAGGAATTCACCTAATCCAAGCGTAATTCCACTAAACCCATCATTTTAACCCACTCAATCCACCGTGCACCCCACTGCCAATGGCAAGGATGAAAATTAAAAAAGAAAAAAAAAAGAAAACTCTTTAATGTCCCTCTTTAGCTGTTTTTATCATTTTAAATTTCGTTGGAGTTTCGGTCTGAAGCGCTCGCTGGGAAGACATTACACGAAGGATGGACATGGGACGCCTGTTGCGGTGTATTTAGCAATAATGGCCAGTACCACCTCCGGTGATTTTAATCACCGGTACACCGTAAATTATCGGTTAATAAAGCTGCGCAATATTAAAACCAATAAACGATATAATCGATCGGTGCGGCTGATAAATGTCGATCGGTTTTATGAAAAAGCGGTCACATGTGGCGAACGAAATGGAATCCGTGAGTGCACTTTTTTTTGCAGAAGATTGTCTTTATTATGAAAATTAAATTAAATATGCTTTCAAAAAACCAAACGAATGGATGTGGTTATTGTATGGGGTTTATCTGATCGATATAAGAAACTGAAAGGAGAAGAGTTGAATGCGAAAGTTGGAAAAAATGATACTGTTCCAGAACAGTATGATTATGCCTCTAACTTAAACCTAAGTATCAGTGTGTGACTTGTCTCAATGTTGGTCCTTCAGGCAGCATGTTCTTTTTTCTTTTTGTATAACTAACTGGGTTGTAACAGGCAATAGTGCGCTGCGGCTAACTAACGCAGGGTTTTTCAAAACCAGACATACCATACTAATGGAATCTTTCTCCAACATCCCCGATAAAACGGATGAAAGTTTTGGGGAAATTGACTTCGACACTCCGTACGAAGTACAATACCCAGATAGGGAGGACTGACAAAAGAATGAGGTTTCGAATGACAATGAAATCTCGATTTATACGGATGGCTCCAAAACTAAGGAGGGTACAGGATCAGGTATTTACTCTAGGGATATAGACCTACACGTGTCATTATACGACTTCCGGATACAGGCAGAGATTCCGGCCGTTCTGAAAGCTGTGGATCTACCTGACATGGGATCAATATCCAACAAGAATATCGCTAACTACATTGATAGTCAGGCTGCGCTAAAGGCGCTAGAGTCCTTCATCATCAAATCTGAACTAGTCAGGAGCTCCCACACAATGCTCAGAGCACTATACGCGCAGAACCAGGTCAGATTGTGTTGGGTACCCGGACACTACTGCGATATTGAGGGTAACGAACGGGCTGATGTTCTGGCGAAAACCGGAGCTGAGCTTCCACCTAATGAAACAATTGAGGGCATAAGACCACCAATAGCCGTGGCCAAGAAAATTATTCTCGAGAATATTAAAAACAGGGCAGATTAGAAATGGTTGAATATAGTAGGGCACAGGGTCTCAATAAGGCTCTGTGGCCTCAGCTGGATCGAATGGCAATAGGAGTACCTACTCTCCGGGCACTGTCTTCTAAGGAAGCACGCTATGAGATTAGGTCTAACAGATACAGACATGTGCAGGTATTGCGAAGACTTACAGGCCACAGAGAATATAACTCATCTCCTCTGTGAATGTGAAGCTATTACTCGGTACAGGAGGAAATACCTTGGTAGGTACTTCTTCGACAATTTGGAGGAGGTTGGCCTCGCGAACAAAATTGAGGCAATTTTCGCGTTCTGTAGGGAAATTAATTGTTTGGGTGAAGTGGTTTAGGTTATTTGACCGTTAAGGTTCCCCAGGGATGGCGATGGATCGAATATGGTGCCTAGTCCAATATGATAAACTCACATCCTATTGGGTTGTAATAATGCCTAACTTGGATAGGGTCACATGTGTCACGGTAATATAGTCAGAGCAAAATGGTTTTTACAAATTTGAAGATCACAATTAGCTGTTTTTTCAAAGCTTAGCTAGCCAACTCCCTACAGTTACAACCGCCTCGTTGCAGTGCAGTTCTATGTCTTCTATCGTTTTTACACAATCACCACGGCGATGTAATCTGCAATGCAAACCATATAATTGACGCTTCTCTTGGAATCGGTAGCCGCAGAATTTCGTCATACATAACGTTCAACCTCATCTAGGTTCGATCCTGATGGAACACCGCCAGTTACTTCATATTCTTTTATTCTCTCATCAGAATTATAGAGCCGTACCACAAACAAGAGAAATATACAGATGTAGAATATGGAACACATCGAGTTTATTTCTTTACCTTACTCTAGATGGCTCTAGTTGTTCTGTTTTCCGATTATTGTATGATCATGCAGTGCAACATGCATTACAATTGCAAAACCAGTTTACGCCACACAATTTTCTGGTAGGAAACGCCTGCAACGTGAAGGAAGTCAATGAGTGAGTAGTGTTTGATTCGAACAAAAAGGTATTTTCCTCTTTCTGTGTTTAGCTTGTGTGCTGAGGATATTGTTGTTGTACAGTTATGGGTTTCTGGTTTCTGACTTTCGTGTCCTGTATTCGATTTGGTGGTGGAATATGTTTGCTTTTTTCCTGAAGATATGATCACGGCACGGGGTTTGTATTTTCTTGATTCACTTTCTTTTGTTTTCATTCAGTGCAAAACCAGTTCTATTAGTGAGAACGTATGCTATGGATGCGCTTGTCTTTTTTTGCCCTTTTTTCAGATTTGACAAATTAAAAATGTTTAAAAGTAAAGACTACGACTACCGTGTTAAATGTTACATAATCTCTTGTCGCGCTCGGCGAAGCAGGAAGGTATTTAAATTTCCACCACGAGAGAAAGATGTTCTTTTAAAAAATGGAAAAAAATGAAATAGTTGCAATAAATATGTATGTATGTGAAATACATTTTGAAAAAGATTTGGTAATGATTCAGAAGCTAAAAAATGTGCACGACTGGGTCGCACGAAACTTTCTCGTTTATTGCTAATCTCGCAGAATCCCAGGGTCATTTCAGCTAATTTTACGTTTAAAATCATACCCACTTAAGATGTATGTACCTATTCAGGTTTAGTTACTGAACCCTTGTCTATTATAAAAATTGAGCCCTAATATGTTTGTCGTCGATTCACGCCTTAACGCATTTACCGTCTTTAACCAAACGTTCACACATCTTTGGTATTGGTCCATATACGGTTTCTGTGAAGTTTGGTTAAAATTGGACAAAGGGGCGTGGCACCGCCCATACAGAAATAACATTCAAAATCGTAATTAAATTTTGCACAGAGGTTTCCTTTATGATGCATACATCCACTAAGGAAGGATTTTTCGAAATTCAACCCCAAAAGGGGTAAAAGGGGGGGGGGTCAAGGTTTGTATGAGAACATTTTTATTTTTCATCCAATCGACTTCCAACTTAGTTTGTGTACTCTCTATGAGAAATAAAGAAAACTGTTTTCTCCGATTTTGGAAATTCTACCCTTAAAGGAGTAAAAGGGGGGTCAATGTTTGGATGGAAACGTTTTTATTTTTCATCCGATTGACTTCAAACTCGGTTTGTCTACTTTCAGTGAGAAATAAAGAAAACTGATTTCTCTGATTTTGGAAATTCAACCCTTAAAGCGGTAGAAGGGGGGTTAAAGTTTGTATAGGAAAATTTGTATTTTTCATCCGATTGGTTTCAAACTCGGTTAGTGTACTCTCTATAAGAAATAAAGATAATCTATTTGTCCGATTTTGGAAATTTTGCTTTGCTATCTTTCCGGTTACATTATGTTGCACAGTGTAGGAAGATCTGGGCAGTGTGGAATATAATTAAGGATTGGCTAACTAAGAAATATGTTGTGTTCCATAGATAGTGGCTTCACAAACAAATTGATCATATCTATATTTTTGAAGTATTCTCACCAATAGGGCGTTTGACATATTTTTCAGATATACTAACTCCTCCTACAGTACCTAATTCTTAGGTAGGTTTCCTGCGCGTAATATATATAAAAAAGACTGTGAAGGAATTCCTGTTTGCTAAATCCTGAGGACTGCGCGAGCGAAGGGCAAAAGCTAGTTTTTATAGGTATACAGTTTGTCGAGGAATTGCTTTTACAAAGGAAATCAACTTGTAATTTAGACAGTTTCTTTATAAAACAAAAAAACTTCTTTGATGTTTTACTTCATTTTTGTAATAAATTTATTTTTATTAATATATCTACTAACGAACAGTAACAAAAAATACTACATTATGAAAGTAATAAAAAATACGCAAAAATGAGTTTGTCAAGATATTTGTAACAACAATTTCGTGACAGACTGTATATAGGTTCAGTGACTAAACCTGAATAGGTACATCTTAAGTGAGTATGATTTTAAACGTAAAATTAGCTGAAATGACCCTGGGATTCTGCGAGATTAGCAATAAACGAGAAAGTTTCGTGCGACCCAGTCGTGCACATTTTTTAGCTTCTGAATCATTACCAAATCTTTTTCAAAATGTATTTCACATACATACATATTTATTGCAACTATTTAATTTTTTTCCATTTTTTAAAAGAACATCTTTCTCTCGTGGTGGAAATTTAAATACCTTCCTGCTTCGCCGAGCGCGACAAGAGATTATGTAACATTTAACACGGTAGTCGTAGTCTTTACTTTTAAACATTTTTAATTTGTCAAATCTGGAAAAAGGGCAAAAAAAGACAAGCGCATCCATAGCATACGTTCTCACTAATAGAACTGGTTTTGCACTGAATGAAAACAAAAGAAAGTGAATCAAGAAAATACAAACCCCGTGATTGTTCGAATCATGCTCATGCACCACTCATTGACTTTCTTCACGTTGCAGGCGTTTCATACTAGGTATTGTATGGTGTATACTGGTATTTGGATTTTCGTAGGCTGGTTTTATATTTTTTCTTGAACCACGTTTTGTTCTATCATTCTACATCTGTATATTTCTCTTGTTTGTGGCCGTACCCTATTCGCAAAGTATCGAGTATATTTGAATCCGGTAAAGGCATCCCAGGATACGTTGCCTATTCGCCGAATTAAACGAGTTTTTTACGTTCAGGGTTATAACGGCGCACTATTTTTTGGTGCCTCCTTTCCAAAACGCCCTCCTAGAGTTACGCGTTAAACATTTCGGAGAATAAGTCGCCCAGCCCTCCACTGTTCACTTGCGGAGTAAATTCTACCCCCATGAGAGAGTCTCGAAGTAAGGTAGGTATCAAGGAACTTCTTGAATTCTTGAATTCCGAGGTCAGTTGGGAAGAACACGACATATTAGTGCTACTTGAACTTTTCATCTACCTACCTAGCCACTCTTGCAAGGCTAAGTCAGAGCATTGACTCTCAAAAGTAATTCCCATCAGAATTGTTATGTCACTTTCAAAACATTTGAACTCTAAATAAAATTCACCCAACCATTTGAATAGCAGGTCTTACATTCCAAATGGAACAGTATTACTACACGATGAACCTACATCGAACTAAATGTGGGGGACAAAGACTATCTTTCGCCCTTTTCCGATTTATCTATAGGTTCTACTGTGTATTAAAAGCCGAGCAGATTACTTTTTTTGTTGGATGGGGAAAGCTAGGAAGCAAAACTATAGCTTAATTAGGTGCCGCTTTCGCTTGGGATATGCTTCTCGGGCATCCATTGGATTTGGATGTATAATATATCGTTAGAGAAGCAAAAACATTTACCTAGACTCTTTTCAAAGACTCCTTTCAAGGTCTGCTAAATTTGTACAGTCCATATTTCTTTTGGAAAAGGCATTATAGTGTTTCTGTTAGGAAGTAAACTTAAAAGTTTTAAAGGGGAATTGCAAGACGGAGGAGGTGTGGATATCAAACCACCTCCTTGCATCATAAAAAGCGATATTAGGAATAAAATAAATAAGGAAGCCGACCGGTGGTGGGAAGGCCTCACCGGTCACGCAGTTTCTAAGGCACTTTGTCCGCACTACGATCGTAAAAGATCTAGGGAAATCCTCAAACTAGGCAGGAAACAGCTCAGGACACTGATCGGCATTTTATCAGTGCACTGTTTTCTTAGAAAACATGCCAAAAGACTCGGGCTAGCAGACTCGGACACTTGCAGATTCTGCAATGACCTGCAAGCCGAAGAGGACATAACGCACCTATACTGTGCGAATGTGAGGCAATATGTCGCAGCATAAGGAAATTTCTGGGCAGGTACTTCTTCCAAAATTCAGCAGAGATAGACAATACCAACTTTAAGGCGCTACTTGGTTTTTGCAGGGAAATTGGGGTTTTCTCAAGGGCAAGTGTTTAGGTTTTTTTTCCATTGTAGGTCACTGCAATTGGTTCCCCCTAGGGATCGCGATGGGCCCTTATGGTGCCTAGTGCCGTATGAGACTTCTCATACCCCTTTTTAACCTAACCTAACCTAGCCTAACCTAAACTTAAAAGTTAGCTTCAAAGTCGTAGTTTAGCCGTATTTAGGATTTGAAGAAGTCTTTCAGTGATTGCAATGTTCTTTCTCAAGTTACAGACTTCTTAGGTATTTTTTTTTACTTTCTTACCAACCTTAAAAACGTAGATAAAGATCACGATTATATCGTCACCATCCTTTGTACTTTTATGAACGAAACATTTGGAATTTGCATAGCTAAACCATTTGGAAACGCCTTTCATGCGATATGGCTTCATCTGGCTCTTGTTCACATTTCCATTTCTTCTATTGCTGAGAAATTTCGATACGAACCGGATTAAAAGCAATCTATTTCCAAATTCAATTCAAATGTGTACACCCAACAGCCAAATCTATCGACAAAGTCATCAATAAACAATCCCAATCTCATCATCTATCCGGCCAGCGAACAGATTTACTCATTTAGGGTAAACACAGCGCTATTGAGCGCGACGATGAGATGACTCTTGTTCTTGTGGTGTGGCGTGTGGGGTGTGGGGATTGAGGAAACAATAAAACTGTAGAAAATCTCTCACAATTCGTGTCAATGGTTCAATTGACATTGGCAGCGCCAGCGATAGAGAAGCAGAGCCCTGCCGCGTTGTGCCGCCCTCCAGAAGAAGTATGGCAACAAAATCTATAAAAGTTTACTTTTTTTTATTGTTATTGGGGGACATTTGGAGCTCGAAGAGGTCGCCCCTCTCGACCGAAAATAAATTGTCTCAAAGTTTTGACATTGTAATTAAGTGTCCCCCAAAATGGGTATGTAAATGTTGGTGTATACGCGCAACGGGGGGCATTTGTTGAATAGTTACAACTATTACAAGTTATAGGAGTTTCAATGGTGCTATTTGATTGGAATGACTTTCGGATGGAACCGCTAATGAAGATGATTGCCCTAAATATACCCAATTGAATGACAATTTTGACTTTACAAAGAAATTCGAAGCAGTTAATGTTTGTGTTTGAGACTGTGTTTGAGCATTCGATTAGAAGTTAATGAATGTGTTTGGGAGGAGAGGTTATGGTGTTGTATATTGTGGTGTGTGTTGAAACTGTGATTATGAACATAAAAAAAGAGACAAACCACGCATGGTTGGTTAGTGTCGACTGCCGATACTAAAGGGTGTTTTTTATTTAGAGGTATAGAACTTTAAGTTGGCAACACTATTTTAACTGGCGGCTGGTTTGGTTTGGCATTTCAACACGAAATAGACTGACGCCTGAACACCGCTTTCAAATTGTGCAAATTTATTTTGAAAATCATGGTTCTGTTCGAAATACGTATCGCGCACTACGTCGATTTTACGGTCAACATAATCGTCTCACTTTAGGTTGAATGGATACGTCAAGAAACAAAACTGCCATATTTGGAGTGATGATAATCCTCAAGTGATGAGACACTGTTACATCTACAAAAACTGATTGTTTGGTGTGCTTTATGGGTTGGTGGAATAATTGGTCCGCACTTTTTTATAAACGATGCTGGCCAGAAAGTTACAGTCAATGGTGACCGTTATAGAGCCATGATTACTCATCATGACATGAATTGAACAACTATGATGTGCAGGGGCTCTGGTTTCAACAATACAGCGCAACATGTCACACAGCTCGTGCCACAATTGATTTATTAAATGAAACGTTTGGTAACCGAAAAGTTTCTCGTTGCAAACCCGTGAATTGGCCTCCAAAATCGCGCGATTTAACGCCGCTTCGCTTGACTATTTTCTGTGGTGATATGTGAAGTCGCTAGTCTACGCCGATGAGCCCGAAACAATTGACCACTTGGAGGACAACATTCGCCGCATTATTGCCGATATACGGGATACGGCCACAAATATTGGAAAATCATCGAAAATTGAACCTTCAGATTAGACTACGTCCGAGCCAGCCGTGGTGGTCATACGCCAGAAGTCATACTTAAATTATAATGCCAGAAGATTGTCTTTTGAATAAAGTAAATTTCATGTCAATTTAGAAAGATTATCTTTCGTTTATTCCATTTCAAAGTTCGGTACCTCTAAAAAAACACCCTTTATAAAGTGATGTACATAATGATTATGTGAAACCTAGTCTCCTCCAAAAATACCTGGTATTGCGAAGGCAAACCACACAACATGTCAAATAAAATTCCCAAAGGTCATTAATCCAACTTATTGTAAAAGTTATTATCGCAAATTAAAATCCCGCTACGATTCAATCTTCTCAATTAATTGCATTCCATTCACCGAACAAAGTTCCGCGCAATCGAAGCCGACAATCTAATTTAATTGAAGAACGATTCGGCGCGGTCTCTCTTTACAAACAAAAAAGATGTGTTTTTGTGTTCTCCATCCCTATACACAATTCGCATGGAAGTAAGAATGCAAATGAAATTATCCTTCTACTCAACTGGACGGTCATAAAGGATTCGATTTCTCCTTTTGCGGTCCGACTGCTGCTATCAAGATCACAGGATATTAACGTCACGTTAAGA
Source organism: Cheilosia soror (assembly GCA_949372485.1). Classification (NCBI taxonomy): domain Eukaryota; kingdom Metazoa; phylum Arthropoda; class Insecta; order Diptera; family Syrphidae; genus Cheilosia; species Cheilosia soror. Next base: position 101,784,477 of record OX443563.1, read on the forward strand.
AAATCCACAAACACATGCACTGCGCTCCATCATAATGGCCTCCCTAATACGCTCATATTCAAACTTTGGGGTGTTAATTCCCCGTGCATATGCGGCGCGAACACGCCACGCATAGGCATTCGTTTCGTATTATATTATATGTGAAACAAAGAGCACAACACGTGAATCAGCAATCAGCGCTGGATCTTCCAAAGTGGGAAACAAATGAACTGCGAGGCGAGCACCGAGTCCGCCTTTAATTACCCGTCAAGATAGAAAGGGTCATTGGGAGGATGGAGGAGCACAACACTGGTGTTGGTTGCATTTCCATTTTCAAATCGAAAATCGATTGCTTGATTTTTGGTCGTGACTACATTTAGCGATGTGGCTTGGAGGAGTTTCACAGGATTCTTCTGGCCAGAGAATCGCTCTCCTCCTGCAATGCCGCAGTTCGCCGACTGTCCGCCTTAAAGATCGCTCTAGCTGATGACGGGAAATTATTTTATTACAAATCGAAATTGTTCGAAGCAGGCGGAGTCGAAGGATGTTTTAATCCGCGTTTGTTCAGTCATTCAATAAATTCCAATTTTAATCATAATTACTTTTTTGCCAAGTATACAGTGGGGATCGCTGTTGATGCGCTTTGGTTTGTGCTCATTTTATGGGCAGAGGTGTGTAAAGATATAATTCTATGAGGCTAGAAGCTTCTTTAGCTATGCAACCAGACTTGTAGCTCAATTAAGAAACACGGATTGGATTGAATTCATATAGGCGAAGTGAACACAGTTGTCTTGATTACAAGTGGGTGTTTGGACCCATAAATATGGCAAATATTTTCCCAGACGTGCACAATCATCGGCAATTCGGAGGGGAATTCCTATATTAAATTATTAGATTGTTCTATAGATGGACCTGAGCATATGTGCGTTTGCCGTGGTCATTTGAAATAGAGGTAGGTGGCGAATTGGCTCGAAATGCCAATGGCCAAACTATAATTACCTTAGGAAGATGGAGATCCATATAAGGTGATATGCTTTGTTGATGAGTTCTTTTATGGCTCAGTAGCTAAGGCTATAGGGTTTAGCTTATCTGCCATATAAGTATGAATGTAAACGAATGGAGGTTAGTCCTGTAGGAATTTATGTAAGCTGTTCTATAGTGTGACAAAATGTGATTATACATTCCAAAAAGAAAATCAGAGCACACATCGGTAGACTTTGACTATAAGGTTAGGGTCGCAATGGAGGTCAGTGTAAATACTGCGAACTATTTCCAAATTACTTCTTAACATAACGCCTCTGGAGGGGTGTTCGTCGTTGACAATGGCAATTTGATTCGCGGACAAAGGAAAATGCTCAGACAAAGGCCAAGCTGTACGAACTCAAAACTGTTAAAAGTTACGTTAGCAGAACGGAATAAAGAACTCAACTTTCTTGGATCACGTTATAAAAATGAATAAAATTACTTTATTTGAAAATTAGCAATTTGTGTCTTTTTTGTGACATTTGAAATTTGACATTTGACATTTGGGCATTGTTGTTACTAAAGCTGTGTTCAGTAGTCTTTGGAATAAGGCTGCCTCCAGTACTTTACTTTGGAGACGTCGTAGTCTCCAACATTCTCCCCCGCCCGGGGACTATGCGTCGTCATTGCAAGTGTTATTCCCTCTTGGATGGTATTATTTACGTTCTCTGATTTGTTATACTGTTTCATATCCGCTTCTTACTTCCTTCAGAATTCGCCGCTGGCAACTCTCATAATCAGTACATGAAAAGAGACTCAGGTGATTGAATAAAATTTCATGGAAACAAATATATATATCAGCTTGTGAGCAAACAAATCAAAACAGAGAACATAAAGAAACAACACAACAAAAAAAAAACAATAACAGCATTGACGGGCCTCTTGCCGCCAACAGTTAGTCTGATGCGTTTACTTTTCCACGCACAAGACCGGTTCTCCCAATGTTCTCCATACACCGTGCATATGCACTCCATACCATGCAATCGATTGTGTTGTTGTTCAGTTGATTGAAGACGAAGATTTTCAACGAAAGCTCTATCAGTGCGATGCGAGTGCCGTTGTGTAGTAAAGTTGTTTCCATTGAGAGTTTCGTTCGCGCGACGGTGCATGCATATCATATCGTTGTTGTTTGTCGTGTAGTTTCTCCGTGGCGGTGGTGAAAAAATTTAAATTTAAAAATTCGTGTGCCGCTGAATTAAGTTGTTAATCCGGGTTTCCCATATTCGTGGTGTGTGTTAAAGTTGATTTCAGGTTTGTTCTAAGTGATTGTTGTAATTTAAAGCCAATTTTTTAGTGTTTGAAATTTCAAAATTCATTTGTTAAATTGTGGCGTCGGTTGCGTATACGTGTGTGTGTGTGTGTGTGTTCATGACTCGATCGGTCGATAATTTGAATGGACTGTATTAATGTGTTTGTTGAGTGCTTATTTGAGTCGTTTCCACAGAAAACGGATCGCTGGGATGGGTGCGTGTTGCCGTGTGGTAGCATAATGTACTGGCTGAATATAGTATGTAGGTGAGTTTGTATGCAATTTGGTACGTTTATTGATATTTCAATAATTAATATTGTGTGATGATTGATATTGTGATATTTAATAGTGTGATGATTAATATTGTGTGTTGATTGATATTGTATGTTTGAATTATTGTTGATACGCTAAGTGGAATTCTAGATTATTGTGTAGTGTTGTGTAATTCGTTGGTGGGTAGTGGACATAATTTAGTGATAGGTCGAAGCAGTTCTCCTTGCTGGGTTTTTACCTTCACCACCCTGGTTAAATGATCTGCTCCTGGATGTGTTTCCGTGATTCGGCCGAGGCTCCATCTAGCTGGAGGAAGTCGTTCGTCCTTGATTAGGACCAGATCCCCGACTTGGAGTTGGGGACACTGCTTCAGCCATTTGGGGCGCTGTTGTAGACGAGCCAAATATTCAACCTGCCATTGTTTCCAAAAATTTTGTAAATGGGCTTGTAATGTCATCCATCGGTCTTGATAAGATTGTTTCCCAATCATAAGATCAGGCTCAGGAACAGTAAAGAGAGCCTCTCCTATGAGAAAGTGCGCAGGCGTCAGTGCTTGGAAATCCTCCGGGTTTTCTGATAAGGGGCACAAAGGCCTCGAGTTCAAGCACGCTTCGATTTGGGTTAAAAGCGTGGTGAGCTCTTCGAAGGTGAGTGTCCCATTCCCGGCGATCCTTCTGAAGTGATACTTGACACTCTTGACACCCGCTTCCCACAATCCTCCAAAGTGAGGAGAAGCAGGTGGAATGAAGTTCCACTTGGTTCCCTGTGTAGATAACACCTCAGCAACTTCCTTCCAGTCGTGGACTCCAGCTTTAAGAAGACGACCTAACTCAGCCTCTGCTCCTACAAAATTTGTTCCACAGTCACTGTAGACATTGCTGCTGACTCCTCTCCTTGCTGCGAATCGCCGAAATGCTGCAAGGAATGCCTGTGTCGTCAAGTCGCTAACCGCTTCTAGATGTATAGCCTTTGTGGATAGACAAACAAAGATACAAATGTAGCCCTTGTAGCATTTGGCTCCGCGTCCTTTCCATGCCCTGATGGTGAGTGGTCCAGCATAATCGATGCCGACATGAGTGAATGGTCTGGAGCTCGTCACTCTCGCTGCTGGTAATTCTCCCATTAGCTGTTGGGCTGCCTTGGTACGAAACCGGTAGCAAATGGTACATCGATGCAGGTACCTTTTTAATGTCCGCTTCATGTTGATGATCCAATATTTGGTTCGAAGACAACAGATCATCAATTGTATCCCGCCGTGTAATGTCTTCTCGTGTGCATCCCGTATAATGATATCAGTCAGATGATGTTTTGAATCTAAAATTATAGGGTGACGTTGATTATAGGCTATATCAGAGTGTTTGAGCCTTCCGCCAACTCGGACGATTCCTTCATTGTCTGTGAAGGGGTTGAGTGCCCCCAAGCCTCTGGCCCTGCAAATCCCCTCGGGAAACATGTCGTGTTGTGCACATCTTGCAATTATGTTATGTGCTTTGTTCGTTTCCTCCGGACATAAGGGGCCAGAGACTCTGGTGTGGTGGGGGTTACGAGCGTTGTTGATGAAACGCATGCAATAACCCATCGTTCTTACGAGACGACCCAAATCTGAAAAACGTTTGGTTAATGAGATTATGTAATTTTCTGAAACCTCGGTATGATGAACATGTACAATATTTTTTCCTTCTTCCGTAGTAAAATTTGAAGGCTGATCAGGACATTCAAAACTCCAATTTTCCCGCAGAAACGAAGGCCCATTCCACCAAAGTGTCGCGTGTGCCAATGTGGACGGTAAGGCACCTCGTGACGCCGCATCGGCTGGGTTGTGTTGCGTGGGTATGTGTTTCCAAATTCTGGCCGGTGTTAGTCGTTGGATCTCGCCAACTCGATTTCTCACGAAAGTTTCCCATCTTGCTGCTGGAGCCCGAATCCAACTGAGGTTGATCATTGAGTCAGTCCAGGCATGCATAACTGCATCTTCCAGTCGAAGTACTTGGGCAGTGTAGCTGAGAAGCTTGGCAAGCAAAACTGCCCCACAAAGTTCAAGACGGGGAAGACTTACTGCCTTCATAGGCGCCACCTTGGATTTTGAAATCATCAGATGCATGTGGACTTTCCCCTGGTCATCCGTCGACCGTATGTAAACTGCAGCACCGTATGCCTTCTCTGAAGCATCGCTAAATCCATGCAACTCTATTGTGTTTGACGTGCTGAGCAGGTTAATCCATCGTGGAAGTCTTATGTCGTTGATAGCTGGCAGATCCGTGTAAAAGGCGTTCCATTCCTGCAAGATCGTCGGTTCTATTGTTTCATCCCAAGACAATTTTCGTAGCCAGAGTTGTTGCATGAAACATTTCGCCTGCAGAACACATGGTGATATCCAACCCATTGGATCATATAACCGAGCGATTGTCGACAAGATGAATCTTTTTGTTGGCTGTGGATTATTCACAGGAGTGAATTGAAAACAAAACTGATCAACGGCTGGTAGCCATTGAATACCTAAAGTTTTGACTTGGTTCGAACCTTCAAATGGTACTGCAAATGCAGACTCACGTTCTTCGATGGGTATTCCCTTAAGCAGTTCTATGTTGTTTGACGTCCACTTGCGTAAGTTGAACCCGGCTCTCTGTAATACCATCTTAACCTCTTTACCTTTCTCTTCAGCTTCCTGTATGGTGTCTGCTCCTGAAAATAAATCGTCCACGTACATCTCATCCTGGATCATCTTTGCAGCTCTGGGATACATCAGTTGAGCTTGCTTAGCTACTTCCATCAGAGTTCGTATTGCGAGATACGGAGCTGCGGCTGTTCCGAAGGTGACGGTCTTGAGTCGGAAGATCTTGAGCTGATCGAGAGGGTCCTTGCGCCAAAGTATCAATTGGTAATTTGAGTCCTCTCCTGTCACCCAAATCTGGCGATACATTTTCTCAATGTCAGCTGAGAAAGTAAACCGATACAGTCGCCATCTTAGAATGACATCGATGACGTTTTGCTGCAAGGTCGGACCCGTCATCAAATGATCGTTCAGAGAGCTTCCATCTGCTGTTCGAAACGATGCATCGAAAACCACTCTTAGCTTGGTCGTGGAGCTACCTTCCTTAAAGACTGCGTGATGAGGTAAAAAATATTGATATTTGGCTAAAGGTTCTTCTGTTACTTCAACCATATGGCCTAATTTCAGATACTCGTCAAGACAAGCCGTATATTGCTCGTGGAGTTGGATGTTTACTGCGAGACGTTTTTCGAGATACCTGAACCGTTGAATGGCCCCTTCGTACGACCTTCCTAAGACTGGATGTTTGTTTCCCTTGAAAGGAAGAGCCACCTGGAAATGGCCATCGGTCAACTGCTTAACGGTCCTCAGGTATAGATCTTCACACTCAGTATTCTCTTTAGTATCGATTTCCTTGAATGGAGCCTCTTCCAATTCCCAGAATTTGCGCAGTTCCTCATCGATGTTTCTTGTTTGAAGAAAGTTATAAATGGGTCTAGGCTCAAGTGGTGCCTTACCGAACAAGATCCAACCTAGTTTTGTATTCTGGGCAATAGGCAACGTTTCATCATGTGGTCGAACTAAATCGGGTAGCAAAACTTCGGCTAGAACATCACTACCTAATAATATGTCGACTGTAGATGGCCTATAAAAAGCTGGATCGGCTAAGAGCAAGTCGTCGAGGTGCCTCCAGTCACTAACTGGAAGCATACGGGCTGGAAGATGGCCCGACAGTGACTTGTAAATGAAGGCCTTGACGGTTGTTTCGAAATTTGTGTGTCGTGAAGCAATTACAATGTCTACAACCCTTTTGCATGTGCCACTGTTGACCATTCCTATACCAGAAACCTCAACATGAGTGCGTCTCGGCTTCAAATGAAGAAGTTGAACAGCTGATTCTGTGATGAATGTTGCCTCCGAACCCGAATCCAAAAGTGCTCGCAACGTGAATGTTTCTCCTGTGACAGATCTCACCTTGACAACCGCTGTCGCCAGTAAAACCTGCGTCGGTATATGCGACAGTGCATGTAGTGAATTGACGGCTGAATTCACTTGTACCCCATTAGATGGCTGAAAATTTGGAGCATTTGGATTTATGTTGGAGGTAAGAAAACTTTGGCGATGGTTTTGAGCAGCTTGTGCTGATGTGGAAGGTTCTTGTGCAGGTGTGAAAGTGGTTGAGGTCGAAGGTCTTTGTGGTTGGATAATCGAACTGTTTTGTTGATTTGACTGAATGTATTGCTGAGTGTGAGGAATTTGTGGTGCTATGTGTAATAGAGAGTGATGTGGTTGTTGGCAATAGTAGCATCTATAACTACTAGGGCACTGCTCTATCTTATGATTGTAGGCTAAGCAGTTGGAACAGAGGCCTATCCTGTCAACACTTTGTCGACGATCAGCGATACTCATCTTTAAAAACCGTTTGCATTTGCGAATAGCATGCTGTCCCTTGCTGCAAATTTGGCAAGACAGTTTTGGATTCTTGGCCTGCGAGTGAAAACTGATCCTATGAGGTGTTTGTTTTGGGGAGTCGGCACTAGATCTAATTTGTTGGGAACTAACAGCCTCTAAGGTTCGAAAACGCATTTCTAGGAATTGAGAAAATTCGGAAAATGTTGGCAGATCCTTCGGTTTCTGTCTAGCACTTAAGCGCTCTTCCCAAAGTTGTTGCGTTTTGTTTGGGAGTTTTTGGAGCAACACAAAAATGACGATAACATCCCACTCGTCTACCGGAACATTCAAGTTTTTCAAGCTATGGAGCACTTCTGTGGAGGTGTCCAAAAGTTGTTTAATTAGCTCAGATTTTTCTTGATTTATGGGAACCTGATTGAAGAGACACTTGAGCTGAGTGTTCACTAAGAACCGTGCATGATCGTATCTCTCCGTGATGATCGTCCATGCCTTGATGTAGTTGCCGTTATCTATACTGAGGTGAGCTAAAAGTTTTTGAGCTTCTCCTAACACACTAGATTTTAAATAATGAAACTTTTGTATTTCAGAAAGCGCACTATTATTATGGATGAGAGAGACGAATAAGTCATGAAATGGCCGCCAAGTTTCGTATGTGCCGGAAAAGGCTGGCAAATTAATTTTTGGGAGCTTGATGTCAACTTTGATTGAGTCAACAGGAGATACGTGTGATTTTGTATCCTTATTGTCACCTCCTTTGACTTTTTCGGCTGCGTCGAGCAGGTCCCCACGGTAAATCACATATAATTCACACAATTTCTCATAAATTTCTTCGACTTTTTCATAGATTTCGGACTCTTCCTCTGTGATGGACGTTAGAAGGGTCTTGTGAAATGCTTTCGCTTCGGTCATGTCATGCTCCAGCAACTCTAAGCGTCCAGCAAGATAATTGGCTGTTCTACGAGTTTGACTAACAGTTTTACCAAAATTCACCTGATCTTTCACTAATTTTGTGTAAATTCTATTTAAGGCTTTTTGTTCCATTTTAATTATTTAAAAAAAACAATCCTAATCACACAATAAAAGTAAGAAAAGTTCACTTACTTGGTGATTCTTTGTGTCCAGGTCGCAAGTTGAATTCGTCTTTGTCCTCCTGAATTGGCTAAATCGTTGGGCACACACACACACAGCTACTCCTTGCAATTTTGGGATGATGTTGCTTGCTGTTTGTTGAAAATGATGAAAATCCTTTGCTGTGGTAAGCTTCTTGGCTTGGAAGGACCAAAATGTTCGTCGTTGACAATGGCAATTTGATTCGCGGACAAAGGAAAATGCTCAGACAAAGGCCAAGCTGTACGAACTCAAAACTGTTAAAAGTTACGTTAGCAGAACGGAATAAAGAACTCAACTTTCTTGGATCACGTTATAAAAATGAATAAAATTACTTTATTTGAAAATTAGCAATTTGTGTCTTTTTTGTGACATTTGAAATTTGACATTTGACATTTGGGCATTGTTGTTACTAAAGCTGTGTTCAGTAGTCTTTGGAATAAGGCTGCCTCCAGTACTTTACTTTGGAGACGTCGTAGTCTCCAACAAGGGGCAAGATCAGCTGTTAATGGACACAGTGATCTGTGGGCCTAAGGAAAGATCAGGCGGTAAGAACTTACTCATAAAACGGTCTACATAGTGGCGAAAGGAACCACATCCTGCACGAGGTGTTGCAAACTGAATACAGGACATCTATAAGAGATCTATAAGTCTAGTTAAATTTAGCATTCATCTTTCGCGCACCCAAAGCTAGGACTTCAGAAACCTTTTCGAACTAAACATTTGCAAAATAAATCTTCTGATGTCTAATAAAACCTATGTAGAGTCAAAAAAGAAAAGTTAGTTATACAGACAAACTAGATATGGACGATGGCGACCAACACTCCACCCGAGTTCACAGATCCTAGTGAGCTTAACATTTAATTCAAATGCACATGGAGCACGATTTCTTAGAATAAAATAAATAACCAGGCAGATTGCAGCGACCTGCTACTGATGCGTTTTCAATAAAACAGAAGCGGCAAAGCGGGCGTATCAGAGGCAGACCTAGCATCAACGCGAAGTATTGCGGACATCATCAAATTGTTCAGGCTTTTTCTTTGCGGCATAGTAGCGAATTTGTCTATTATGAAATTTGGCATACGAATTGTGCTGGTTTTTGGTTTTACGACGACTCTGATCTTTTCAAGGACTAGGAATGCCACCATCAGTTACCAGTTAAGGCCGCTAGGAGAAGGAGTGTGAAATAACAATGGCGCTGCATTCCAAAATCGACCCAGATTGAAAACGTAGTAAAACAAGAGTTCGCAATAGAAGTAATGGCGAAGTGGAAGTCGATTTAGCAGAGAACTTAGTGTGTGAAGACGGGTGCAGTTAGGTAAATATTTAGCTCACTGTAAGAGCTCAGGTCTACCCCCTGTACTCTAGCAATAACTTTAAGTCCGTAAGATGTCGGAATTGTTAATTGTTTTCATAGTCATTGATTTCATATCAAAGCAAACATGTCCTCCATTCCTAGGAGATTTGTCATACTTTCTCCAGGTTTTCTTGAAGAACTAATAATGACTTCATTTCATATAAGAGGTCACTGCATTTTTTTATGTAGTATAATAAACATATTATGTAATAAGGTTGGACATTTTGTATCGACATAAATGCATAGCCGTAGGTATATGTATGTGTATAATGCTCTCGACTAAATGCCGATTTGGTCAATGTAAAAATTGTAGGTCCCCTCCATTCGTCCCAAAAATAGAAACTCACACAAACGAATGGTTGCGAGTTAGGCCTTGGGTGTCTATGTCTAGCCGCTTGTTGCGCCACCTACCTACTTATTTATTTATTTATTTAAGACTAGCTTTTGCCCGCGGCTTCGCCCGCGCAGTCCTCAGGATTTGGTACACAGATATTCCTAGCAGATTGAGTCACATCACAATCTATGGGACAAAACATATTTCTTTGCTGGCAAATACAGCGATATGATAAGCACCATCTTTAGAATAGGGGGAGCTTTTACCCCTTCATTATATTCCACACCTCCCAGATCTTATTACACTCTTGCAACCAGAAGGATGCACCACTTTCTAGCAGTATGACCCCATTCATATAGAATTCCGCTTGAATATCTTTGGAGTACGTACGCTGGAGTTAGATGAAGCGATAAGCATATTCAAGGGCAAACGATTTTGGGACGCATTACAAAGTTTAAAACTGATACGACGAACGGTTCGTGACTTAAGAAAAGGGCCTCCTTAAAAGAGGTCATCCCCAATAACTTGAGCCCCAAGCAAAATTTTCAAAATCGGAAAAATTAATTTTCTTTTTTCCTTCTAATAGTGTACACAAACTAAGTTTGAAGTCGATCGGATGAAAAATAAACTTTGACCCCCCTCTTACCCCTTTAAGGGTAAAATTTCCAAAATCGAAGAAAACATTGGCGCAAAATTATAGACGCCTGGTTTTAAGGGAGGTTAGTAGGCACTAAGTAGCGGCTCTCTAACTGCAAAACTGTAGCCTAACTTTTTGTTGAATTATAGACGCTTTTTTGCAATCCTACAACTAGTAGTGACTTTAGTGTAGACCTGACTCAAATTTTTGTCAAACAGGCTCACAAATTCACAGTTTGGGAAACCAAAGTCAGTTTCGGTGATTTGATTTCAACAAATTACCTATCATAAACTGACAAATAGCGAAAGGACAATTAAATATCAAATTAATTTTATTTTGTGATGGCTGCTGTGAAAGAGAAAGAGCAGGGCAGGAGCAGAGAAGGTGGGGGACAGTTTCCTCCTCCTCATCTCTACCAACAAATTCTACAAAAATTATTTGAGGGAGCACCAAGTCTATCACCTATCACAGCTATCAAAACGGTAATATTACGTAATACGGATATCCTTTTTAGATAACACGTTCTTCTTAAGCCATGATAGGGCTTCTTTAATCGCCATTATTTCCCCCTGGAACACGCTACAATGATCAGGAAGACGGAAGGTGGGACAGAGATGGAGTCTATCAGAGAAAACACCACCACTCACCCCTTCGCCAGTTTTTGATCCGTCGTCGGTATAAAAGTGAACCGACTTGTCCTCAAGAAAAGCCTCTCCCATCCCAGAAACACCTGGGGGGATGGTAGACTTGAAGAAAAGGTTTCGAAGTTGTTCAGTATGCGTGTCCAAAATCTTTAAAGCTTTAAAACAAACGGCTGAATTAGCAGCAATTTGTCAGCTGAAAATGTCAAGAGATGTGAGATGGGACAAGATGTCCATTGCTGCGGAGGGTGTTGTGCGAAGTGCTCCACTAATGCACATGCGGGCTGATCGTTGGACTTTGCTTGGTGAGAAGCAAATAAGCGTCAATTGGTGGAGCAACATCAAGTCAAAATCGTCATAAAGTTCTTCGAAAGGGTTTGACCGGGTTTTATATATTTTAGATTTTCTCAAAGTCTTTAAATATAATTATCATCTTCATTCCGGAAAACATTTTGTTCAATTTCGAGTTAAAATTCTCTAAACAAAAAATATTTTTCCCTCAAATTGACGAAAGACAGATTATTTAGTGCGTACTAAAAGATAATAGGTACTTTTCGTAGTTTTAAGTTTATTACCAAGTAACAACGATAAAGTGGGCTTTATGTTGACTATAATTAACAAAATACTAACTGACTTTGTTACGTACTAAAAAAAACTTAAAGTATACTTTATCTGACTATAATTTTGCGCCATTTTCTTTATTTCTCATCGAGAATATACAAACTGAGTTTGAAGTCAGTCGTATGAAAAATAAAAATTTTCCCATACAAACTTTGACCCCCCCTTTTTCCCCTTTAGGTGTCGAATTTGAAAAATCCTTCCTTAGTGCTTGCATACATCATAAACAAACCCTCTGTGCAAAATTTCCGCTTTCTAGAGCAAATGGTTTAGGCTGGGCGTTGATCATCTGTCAGTCGGAATCTTCATTTTTATATAGATAGTCTTCTTAATGAAATATTGGATTGCCTTAAACATTTGAATTACAATGACTGTAATAAAACATGCTTCCTGCGCTAGGCCATGCATTAATTCAAACTTCAACCAACTTGCATAAGTTTCCTCAACACTGAATCCAATTAAAGCTAAATCAAACAAAACCCTGCGCCAAATGCCATCAAATACCTCGTGTATCTAGACGATGTGATTTGAATTGAAAATCCAGCAGGCAACATGCACTAAATTAGCTTAAAAAAGTCTTTGCTATGATTTTCCGCAAACATTTGCAACCTACGTGACCACTCACACCGTCGCGTTCACTTGAAAACTTCACCATGGCCGTACACCCACCGTGTACTCGTTCTCTTGGTCATTAAATTTAATGCAATTATCGAGTTTGCAATTCCAAAAGTCCTTCACATGAAAGGAAAATGACACATTGCAGTCGGGGCTGACGGCAGGGTGCCCGCACGAATATTAATTACAACCCCATTTCTATACCCATACACATCTATATGTACGAGAACTATTATACCTTGTAGTAGGACTTGGATTAAGGGACTATTGACGGTCCCCCTCTCGCTCTCAATTACAAAATGCTTGAAATCGAGCTGCCTTCAAAGGGAAATCAAGAAATATTGTTATTTCTCCTTTATCAACAAGTAGCAATCAAAGCGGTGATGGCCAATAAATTCACATCCATTACACCCCATACGAGTATGTACCGCACATATGTGTGTTCCTTTCTGTTTGCTTTTATTCGATTTTATTAATTTGCCGTTAAGCAAACATTGCAACAAAATAATTTTACAAAAAAACAGCAGACTACAACGGACCGCTGGCGCTGCTGCAACGATCGATCCGGAGAAGGTGAAGTTCTCTTCGGTCGTTTCGTTCTTTGGGGGTCCAGCCTCCCGAATTATCCTTGTCAAAAGTAATTGAGAGAGACGTGTAAAATAAAACATCTCATTTCGGAGAACACGCATATACATCATCGGCTCTTCGTCGCTTTCAGATGAACGATGGCGATGAGTAGCCAGGTATGTGTGTGTGAAAGCCGCCACCATACAAACCAGTTGACGTTTAAATTGATTCGTGTATAAGCATTGTTGGCCTGTCAGGTCGGTATAGGACGCTGGGCCCACCTATAAAACCCATCAATCATGGGGTCATTCTGGCCAAAATCTTCGTATCAACTCTCGATAGGTGGAACATATTGTTTCAACCAATTTATCAAAACCTAAGGAGCAACAGACACGACAGTAACAAATGTTATGCCAAAAATACAAGAATTCACATGATTCTGCTGAGGTGGAGGCGGAAGGGCTTCGCCGAGTAATTCAAAACAATTATTCTCAATTTTGGCGATTAAAATATTTCTGAAATAATTGTATGAGGGATAATTTGGGAGGAACTCAATGGCTCAAGAGATGGTTATGAACTCTAGAGAGGCAAATACACTTCGAAGTGTATCGTATCGTTAGAAGGATGTCTAATATGTAAGTTGTAGGTGCATATGGGGAATTGATGTGATACTGGGAGGAACTTTGTACCATACATTTGCGCAGAAAGGTTTAGAGCCCGCCTATTTACGAAATGAAAATATAGATCAACATCGTTTTTCTGGAAAATCTTTATCTAAGGTGAAGTTTTCTACCTACTCAATTGGGATCTTGTAAGACATGAGTGCACTTCTGGTTCAAAGCTAGATATATCATCAAGTACCTATATTGTTTTTTGTTTAGGTCAAGTTTAATAACATTGACAACGCACTAGCTATACTAGCTAGTAGCTAGTATTCTAACAACTTTATCCTATGAGTGCATATCGTGATATAGGCTTGCTAATACCTACATAGATACCATAAACTCTGCGAATGAATACAAGTTTGTCCTTTGATGCCTATAGTAAGATACCTATCAGTTTCAATTCAATTTGATTTACTGGGCATAGTCTTGATCTTGACATTGTTATCACTTCAACAATAAGTCTGACGAAGCCAAGACGTCACCAGGAAAAACAAAACCTTAATCGGCATTTAGCGATTTCGTACCGGGGATAGCTGGTGTAAGTCAATGGATGCAAGGTTTAACCGTAGTAGGTCTCGAAAAGACCTTAGTCATCCCAGTCTTACTTTATGGTGCAGAGGCATGGACTCTAACAAAAGCGGATAAACTTACTCTTGGTTGCTTGGAGAGGAAAATTCTTCGAGTAATTTTCGGTCCCGTCTGCATAGAAGGTCAATGGAGGAGGAGATACAACGACGAACTGTACGGGCTGTACAGCGACATTAACCTAGCCAGAAGAGTGAAGGTCCAGGGGTGGCTGGGTCATGTAAAGCGAATGAACGTGAATGCTTCGGCCCGGAAAATCTTCGAATCCACACCCGAGGGACGGCGCAGTAGAGGAAGACATCGACTCAGGTGGCGCACGCAAGTGGAAGGGGACCTTAACCAACTTAGCGTGCGAAACTGGAGACAGCGGGCCAAAGATCGTGCTGAATGCCCAGGTCCACCCCGGACTGTAGTGCCACCTTAAGTAAGTAAGTAAGGTCTCGAAAAGATGTGCGCCTTCGCATTTACTGCCTCAGTTAACAATTTCAGATTCAAGAATGTTACCGGTTAATCCTAGCCAAGGCATCGCGAAGATCTATGTGTATTTGGGTTAGACAAGTATTTTGAGCTCGCTGCAACGAACCGCTGGATGTCGCCCAATGCGTCAAGAACTTCCAATCAAAATAGCAAGCTGCCATGAATGAGGACTACCCGTAGAGGAGCTCAAAATGACGGAAGGCATCTCTAGCTTTTGACAATAGAGTCTTCCAAGCTTCCATTTTCCATCGCTATACATCATTGAAGGAACTCACTGGAGGTATTACTATCTGCAGTCGAATTATAGAGCCTCTGAAGCACAACTAGGGCCCTACCTATCCTTTAGTTTAATGAAAGCGCACCCTGGGACTAGTTTATATTTCCTCAAACAGTGGCTAGTTCCAAAGCTATGGGAAGTTTATAAGCTGTAATGCGAGGAATACACCCAGCCCCAGTACACAACACAAATAGAGTGAAGATACAAAAAACCGCACTTTGGCGTGTTATTGTGGTCCTTTCAAAATTTTTTTTTTCGCGTTTTTGGAGTTTTTTGTTGTTTTGTTTTTGAGGCCTTTGTAGGTTTTCGGAGTGTTTTGGGTGCATTTTATTAACTTTTAAGGCATTTTTGGTTCGTTTTTGGGGTACTTTTGTGGAGTGTTTGGGGACCTTTTTTTTGTTTAATTTACAGAACTTTTTGGGGTGATTTTGGACCAATTTATGAGGGTGTTTTTGAAATTTTGTTGGCACTTCTGGGGCTTTTTGGATCGTTTTTGACATTCTGAGAGCGTTTATAAAGGATTTAAGGGTTTTTTTTGCCCAAATGATTTCAGCATATTTAAGCTTGACTATGGCACAAAGAATAACTTAGATGAGTTCAAAATTACGAGTAAATAGATATCAGTTGTAACCCTTATTTAACAATGTTTATATTAAAGTGTAAGTTAAGATTCTTAAAGGTTTACATAAAAAAATACTCATTAAATATGTACAAGGTGGGCCAAAAGAGATCACCCTATTGGAAGATGCTCTTATTTTTGCAAATGGCCGCCAATATCACATCTGTTTCGGCATTTGTGGACTAGACAGATGTAGAATACAAATGAACAAGCCATGGATCGAACCACTTCCCAAGAACGCGGAATAATCGTGTCTATTTTTTTGCGTAACAATTCGTCTGTAGTGTTGGCGCAGCGCGAATTCCGTCGCCGATTCCCCGGACGTCCGACACCGACACACTGCGCCGTTTGGCCACCAACCTTGAAAAGTATGGGACCACACGAGACGTTGTTGCCGCTGTTGCCGAGGATGTCGAGCTGTCGCCGGAAACATCGACCAGACGCCGTGCCACGTAATTAGCCATCAGCCGGTCGTTCCTACGGCGAATTTTGGTCAAAGACTTGCGCATGTTCCCGTAAAAAGTCCAGTCCATGCATCAGCTGCTGCTTGTTGACCGCCAAATGCGTGTAACCTACGCCAAAGCCATCCTCAATCTCGAGGACGAAGTGGGCGATTTTTCGACCAAAATCATAATGAGCGATGAGGCTCATTTCCACCTCAGCGGGTACGTGAAGAAGCAAAACTATCGCTTCTGGGGCACTGAAAATCCACGAGTAATGCACGAGGAGCCATTACACCCGCTCGAGAACGCCGCTGGTCAAACGACAACAGTGGACGGTGCGCGCTATAGGGCCACGTTAACCGAGTTTCTTCTGCCGCAATTGGACGAATTAGGACTGGAGGACATGTGGTTCCAACAGGACGGAGCAACGGCCCACTCTGCGCGAGCCACAACCGATATTCTGAAGGCGGCGTTCCCGGGTCGCCTCATCTCTCGTTTTGGCAATTTGCACTGGCCCGCAAGATCGCCCGAAATAAGCGTTTCAGACTTTTTTTTTTGTGGGGTTTTTTGAACAAACCCGAGACACTAGAAGCCCTCAAGGACAACATTCGACACGAGTGTGAGAATCTGTCGCTCGAAGTTCTCGCCGAAGTGATGGAAAATGTCATAAAATGAGCCCGTATGGCAATCAATTGTGACGCCGCCTATTTGGCCGATATCATCTTCTCGACTTGATCAATAAAATTCTAAAGGTTCAAATAAACATAATCAAAAAACAGAATCGAAGTTTTTCATTTAAAAAAAAGGAGAGCCAAACAACATCGGATGACTTCTTTTGGCCCACCTTGTAGATAGATAATCATGTCATGGAGACTCATGTTGGCTAAGTCAGTGGAAGCATTTAAAACTAGGTCACTTTTTACAAAACTTTTTCATTTAAAAAATTATATAAAATGTCTACAGAACACCATGTCGAAAACGGCTTGAGACAAGGCGACGTGCTATCGTGTACTCTCTTTAACATCGTTCTTGAAGCAATTGTACGAAACTAACACCAGAGGTACAATTTTTTAAAAGTCCGTTCAACTACTTGCCTACGCTGATGATATTGACATTATTGGGAGAACGCGGCGAGCTGTCAGTGGCGCACTTGCAAGCATCGAAACGGAGGCGGCGAAGATGGGTCTGGCTGTTAATGAGGACAAAACGAAGTATTTATATGCTGTCAACGAGAAGGGACTCTCAACATCGGCGACTCGGACAAAACGTCACGATGGACAGATACAACTTCGAAGTAATTAAAGACTTTGCCTACCTGGGCTCCACTATCACTTCGCAAAATGACATCGGCACAGAGATCAAGCGAAGAATCACTCTTGCCAATCGCTGTTTCTTCGGGCTAAGAAGGCATCTAAGAAGTAAAGCCCTCTCTCATAGAACCAAGGAGATATTATTAATCATCCCAGTTCTGCTGCATGGACCCTGTCAAAAGCGGATGAAAACCTTCTTGGATGCTTTGAGGGAAACATTCTTCGAGTGATATTCGGTCCAGTTTGTGACGATGGAGTGTGGAGAAGAAAATTCAATGACGAACTATACGGGCTATACAGCGACGCTGACCTGGTCAAAAAGCTAAAAATACAACGGCTGAGATGGCTGGGACACGTGGAGCGTATGGACAACGACGCACCAGCTCGACGAGTCTTCGAATCCACCCCTGAGGGACAACGCAGCAGAGGAAGACCCCACCTTAGGTGGTGCGCACAATTGGAGAACGACCTCAACCAACTTGGTGGGCGTAACTGGAGGGGCTTTTTGGTTGAGGCCGTTGTCCACCCCGGACTGTAAGCGCCACCAAAAGTAAGTAAATGTCTACAGACATTTTTTTTTTGTTTTTTGTTAATTTTTTTTTTTTAGATGTTAATACTGTAATAAATAATAATACTCCGTGATATTTATGTTAGCTTAAACTATATGTACCGCGCTTCTACCGTATATACCCGCATTGGCTCTTGTACCTATATATCTAGATCTACATACCAATTTTGCAAATGTTTTGAAATGTTTTATAGTGTATTCTAATCTCTGTTTTGCCCACCTTGCGCAATGCTAACCATCGGTTTTCCCAAACAACATTTTCCATCACCCAATAACCGGAAGGAATAACACCAAAATATGAACTAAATTCCAATTACTCCGGAAGCTAAATTACATTTAGCCTTTTTTTTGCCCAGTGAAATAAAAGTGTGTGGCTTAAAAAACCTCCCGACCTGAGCCTTCAACAATGAAACCGCTCAATTCCTGTCGACCGAAATTAACTCCAAAAAAAATACACACAGCCCACCTCGCGGTGTTTGCATCAACGTGTCTACATCCCTCAATGCTCTGGTCCAAATAAAAATCTCAAAAAAAAAGTGGATATAATAAACAGTCAGGTTGGTCCGAAATTAGATTTACGATCGTCGACCGATTGTCGCGCTATAAATATTTGCCGCATCGCTAGAGAAGAATGCCGTCAGTGATGTTGTGTCTGATGTGTTGTGGGGCTTTTCGTCGCCCTTTCCCTGTAAGCCTATGTACTTTTATGACAAAAAATCGACAAACAATAAAATTGTTCACCGATTTTATGGCTCGCCGTTTCCACAGATTTTCAGACTTTTTGTGATATTTTATTACATTCTGTCTAATTTACGGTGTATACGGGGGCCAATCAACGGTTACAACCTGCAATGTGTATGGTGAGATGACATTTTCACCCATTTTGATCCATACTATATGTGTTTGTGTGTTTGTGTAGGGTGTACTAAAATTTATGACAGTTTTTGATGTGCTGTGCCTTGGATTGGATTTCATTGTGGCATTTTTTTGGACATTTGCATTTTGCTTTGACGTTTTAATTGTCAACTTTTTTCGTCAAACTGTAATGAAATCCAAAGTGGGAAGTGATCGTAAATCTTGAATCGGAGAAATAAGGCATATTGATTAGATGCTAAAGAGCGTGGGGCTTCTAAGGTAGCCAAACGCTATAAATTTGTCATTTTATTTGTTTGAGTTGTAAAAGTTGCGTCGCAAAGAATTTCCGTTGTCAAAAAAGTTATAAATGGTCGATGAATAATTTGCGCCATGAATAAGATCATTAATCAGTGCGCTGAAAATAGATCTGCCCACTGTAAGAGGGGAGTTTGGTCTTCATCAACTGGAAAGGTACACTTCGAGAGGATTATGTAAATGTGACCTAAAACTATTTAATTGGCAGCTGGAAATATACTTCCACAATGTATGGAGGATTAAAAAGAAATAAATAGGTTCGGGTGCGTATAAAGGCGTTTTATGGACTATTTCAAATCCTTGAGTTGAGTTTAGTATAGCTGTTTATCTGAATTTATCCATCCATATAAATGGAGTTCAAGCAGGTGCAGTGGGCTATTAATAACGATTTTGTTATAGGTAGTATTAGTATCAGGCAATAATTTGAACTCCCATTAAATTATTGTCATCATATAGCAAGTCATATCGACACAAACAGAATGGGACGATCTTTATACTTCCAGTACGTTCAAGAAAACAATTTCTAAGTTAGATAGAGTTTGTGTCAATCTCCTTCTGAATGAATTGTTAAAAGCATAAATCTTTCTACCGCACCAGAGAAAAACAATGACATAAATGAGTTTTCCATTTCCACATAACCTAATGAAATATGTAAGATATTTGGAGTCAGGCTGCCCACCTGCAGCCCCCCTGGTTGGGGTTACTGTTTGATAGCCAGAGTATATGGCTTAACATCGAAAAGGATCATTTGTATGGTAATGTCTATTTAGTCCACTATAATGACTTAAATCTCTATATCCCCAGCCGGCAATAATGTACCTTGGGATCACAATATACACGGATGGATCAAAAAAAGATAGGTACGGGAGCAGGTTTTTACTAGGAGGCTCTGGTACAAATAGAATGCCGTGAATTTCAAGCTGAAATCCTGGCAGTAGAAAAAGATTCCAGATACATAGAAGCTAAGGCTAGTCATTTCCTCCGTCGGATATAACTATCTTCATTGTCAGTCAAGTAGACCTGAAATGAAAATTTAATCAAAAGATGTTAGAAAAGACTTCGATGCACTGATCAGTGATCACCATTAGGCGGCATTTTGTCAAACTCTGCTAGGTTTACGGACAATAACAATATAAAATACTTCTCTTGTTTGAAACATTGTATATATCATAGTCGAAGAAATATGTAATAGATGATGGTGGTCCAACTCAATCTGGTTATCAAAGAGGCTTCTGGCTCTGTTGCGGCCAAAACTCTCATTTACTAAGCTAGTCTTTCTCTGGATGTCTACGGTGACGGTAAAAAATCACGGTACACTTCGTTCTTGGAATCATGCTTCAAAAAGGGGGGATAGACTCCAACGATAGATAGACTGCGGAGATGTGGAAGAGGTTGAGTCAATTCAAAATTTGGTTTGCCACTGCGCCGCAGTGTAAATTGTAAATTGTAACAAGGAGGAAAAACAGAGCTTGGTAAAGCATTCCACATTCGTGTTGTACGGCTTATGAAAGAGTCTCTGTATTTCATAGTACGTCCGAAGATAGGCTGTATAGTAAACTGATGAACATTCCTAGCATGGCGAGTATTGTGGTTGAATTGCTGAAGGGGTGGAATGCAGCCGTCAATTTCGTTTGAGCACTTGTTAAAAAAGCGATAAAACAGCGAGAGGCACGTAACTTTTCTACGATGTTCAAGCGAACTAATAGAGTTCGCGATATTTATGTCTCCGATAAGTTTTAACGCACGATTTTGGATCCTATCCAGTAGGTGAAATATGGTTTTCGGCGCACCAGACCAGATATGGGAATTGTAGTCAAGTTTGGGGCGAATGAACGCCTTGTATACTGTAGCCAGATCAGAAGGGGTAAAATATTTCTTGCACCGTTTGAGAAAACCTGACATTTCGCTGCATTCTTTTCTTGGCGACTTTATGTATATGGTCATTCCAACGAAGGTTGTTATGAACGCACATACCGAGAATGGAAAGTCTTTCGGTTTCGGTGATGCAAGTGCTATTCATGGATAATGGCTGTAGGTTTGGGTTTCGCTTTAGAGACAGCAGACAGCATTGTGTTTTTGAAGCATTAAATTCCACTCTATTGGCTGAACCCCATTTTAAAATGCTGTCTAGGTCGGAATTTAATGAGCTTAACATACGTTGCCGTTCCAGTTCTACGGCCGAAGAGCAGGGACGTAAGTCCTGGAAAGAATATGAGAAGCTAAGAGTGCTGTCATCAGCGAAGGAATGAATTGGATTAGAAGATGCAGACAAGAGATCATTTAAAAAAATGAGAAAGAGAGTCGGAGACAGAACGGAGCCTTGGGACACCAGCATTTATATGGTGAGTTTCAGATTTGAAACCCTCCAAAACAACTTGAATTGAACGGCCAGAAAGGTGGTTTCTAATCCATTGAATAAGAGACGCATCGATGCCATAAGCACGCATTTTCGACAAAAGAGCTTGGTGCCAAACTCCGTCAAATGCCTTTGAAATATCAAGCGCAACAATCTTCGATGCACCGAAGTGATGGAGAGATTGGTTCCACTTCTCGGTGAGATAAGTCATCAAATCACCAGTGGACCTGTTGCCACGAAAACCGTACTTCCGGTCATTGAGGAGTTTCCGTGATTCAAGATATTTCATAAGCTGACGGTTTATCAGCGTTTCCATGACCTTAGAAAGAATGGACGTAAGTGCTAAGGTTCGGTATTTGGTGGGAGAAGAAGATTCGCCTTTTTTAGGGACGGGCTGGACAAATGCTACTTTCGACCTACTCGGAAGAGTCCAGAAGAATAGAACAGATGAAAAAGCTTACGCAGTGGTTTTGCCAGCGTGGGTGGAAGAACACCTCTTCAGAACGATGGGGGAGATACAGTCTGGACCAGCGGATTTATTTATGTTGAGATCATAAAGTACTCTTGCGACTGTACGGGTGCGAAAATGGATTGGTCCCATGGTAAATTCGACGCACTCGAGTACAGGTGCAGACAAAGCGCAATCTGGAAGCATTTCGAGCTGGCTGCGAAATGGGCAGCGAGCAGATTAGGTTTGCCTAAAGAGCTGACAGCTGGAGTGTCATTGTAAATGAGCGTTGGGATCGCTGATGAAGCCGAATTCTTAATATTTTTTTTATTAAATGGTTATTAAGCCGTCTGGTAACTTGATGGGTTTTTGCTTTGTTCTATCTTTAAAATAGGACTCGCAATGGACCATTAGATGATGGGGCGTTCTTCAGTCACACATCTTTCCTTAGCCTAACCTTGCCAATGTAATGATATGAGAATACTTGCTCACATAATCGCGAATATAATGTTTATTTCGAGAGACTCCATGGAACGAAATCTTCTATAGTGCGCCTAGAGATGGCCATTTATGATTCGGCGAACCTGTACTCGCCTGCACAACTTCAACCAAAGAGGAAAATAATAAAACAACAACAGCAACAACATTTGCAATTATCATTTCCGAACTGTCGCCCCATTCCCAAAGTTACCTACTTAGAAAATATCGGACTAACTTCTTCCCAACAACTTCGATTATAATTTGAAATCTATTTCCTATCACATTTTTGTGAAAAACAGTTTCCAACCAGAATCTGGTGGAAGAAAAACTTCAAAGACATGATAAGAAAACGAAACATCAACCTTGCCCTCGAACAAAGACTGAGACAAACGCCAAACATTGATCCTTTCTCTGCAATCACAACTTCACTCTCAAACAAGATAACCCTAGCAAAAAGATCCTTGTAAGTCTATAGATGTCTCCTGTCTCCCTCTACCATTGGACTCAAGGCAAACACAATTTGCAAATGATGTTTGTATATAATACAATTTTGCTTGCCAAGCATCGAGAACGAGATACAATCCACCACAGAGATAGAAACACCGCACTTTAGGGACCAGACAATCTGCTGGTAGACAAAGTTTTTCCTGCCAACTTTCTTTCAAGGACTTAGCAGAGTAAGCATAAGCAAAAGAGAGGACATACGGAAGAGTGCTCAAATTAAAATGATGCAACGCATATCATTCGCCAAGGGCAGCATTAACATATTCTCCGCACTGTCAATCAATTGGAGCCCATTTGACGCAAATGCTGCGAGCCTGACAGTGGGACGCTGGGAAACGCTTCCAGCATCGTAGAAATTGATATGACCATGAGATGGATTTTCTATAAATGCTGTCTATGGCGACGACCGAAATGGATGACAGGGATGTCAAACAGTCAGTCTCAACAGGCAATTACGTTTAAAGCCATCATCAGATGAAATGGGGGAATTAAAAGCATACAACAGAGCGAGTCTGCTGCAACTGGCCATGGCCACCATCTAAAAATCTGGCGAAGAAGATTTCCAGACGTTCTTGCTGCCGCCCGGTTGGATGGGTGCTTTTGCTTTCCACGGTGGTTTGGTGGTGCAGTCAGTTGCTGTGGATCAGGTTCAGGCAGAACAAAAAATTGTTCAAGTTGTCAGTTTTAATGGGATCTTCATGTTGTTTTGCGGCGCGATTGTTTTTGCTTTGCCTTTGTGCGAACGTAGCAAAATTCTGCGCCCAGGTTATAGATGGGCTTTTGCACTCCTACTGAAACACCCGTTTCTTTGGTTAAATTCTGCTTGTCTCCGGCAAATAGTGATGCCGTTGGGTGTTACGTAAGCACCGGTAGCCAGAAAGGAAAACAAGAAGAGTTGGTAGAAATTTTAAAATGCTGACTAATGCTGTGGGGTGACAGAGAAACTAGTTGCTTATTTAAATTAAAAACATTTTAAATTGTGCATGTAATTGATTTTTGGAGTGGACTCGCTTAGCTGTTGCTATATAAATAATGAATGATAATAATTATGCTCGGCGAATGCAAAAAATTAATTGTGAGAAAGCGTGTTACAAAACTGCCCAATTGCTGCCCCTGTCAGTTGTCAGTCAACCCCGTGGAAATGTTGTTATTCTATAAAATCAAGAGAAACAATGTTAAATCTGTCAAGCTCGGAAATTCGTTATCCAAGTGCATACGTTCATCTTATTTGGAGTATGTTTTGAAAAGACTTGTGTCCAGTTTCAAGACTAGCTGATAAAGTCTTAGATCGGACCTATCCAGTCTCGGATAGCCTATCTGCCGATTCAAGTGGCTGTTAAAGCCTTTATCCAAAAGATACACTGGTCGGCATAAGTATTTTGACAAAACTAAAGTTAATTCTACTCATAATTTGAACTTACTTCATGTACATTTTGGTGTCAATGGAAAGGTCATTTAAATTCCGTTTGAATGATATAAAACTTTCCTTAACCCATTAAGTACAAATTGAAAATTTATAACTTTTGTAAAAGTCTACTTTTTTGACTTTTTTCCTCGGTCCAAAAAAAAAAAAATATTTTGATGCAAAAAGTTTCTTCAAACAATTCTAATATTGACAGCGAAAAAAATTTTTCAAAAATCTCTTCGCTAATATTTTTTATGATTTTTTGAATGTGATGACTTCAGAAAAATTTTGTATGAAAAGGAGGAAAAAGTGACTGAAATAGTCATTTTTAGCAATATTCAAAAAATCATAAAAAATATTAGCGAAGAGATTTTTGAAATTAGGATTGTTTGGAGAAACTTTTTGCACCAAAACATTTTTTTTTTATACCGAGGAAAAAAGTCAAAAAATTAGACGTTCATAAAACTTTTAAATTCTAAAATTTTTAAATGGGTACTTAAGGGTTTAAGGAAAGTTTTGTATCATTCAAACGGAATTTAAATGACCTTTCCATTGACACCAAAATGTACATGAAGTAAGTTCAAATTATGAGTAGAATTAACTTTAGTTTTGTCAAAATACTTATGCCGACCAGTGTAAACAAAATATTTATTTAAAGTGGCTCGAAAATATATAGCATCTCGTTGACGGGCGTCGACAGCAGTCAGAAGTTTCTTATCATGGATTTATTTGAATTCTTAGTTGACGAATTCGATGAACAGGGTTTTTACATTTTTTTTTAGAAACTTTTCATTACATATATGAACTTATATGCGCTTAAAGTAAGCCCAAAATCTAGGCTTAATCTCCGACAATTTAAAGGTTAAATTAAGATGCTTAACATAGAAGAATGAAGTATGAGGAAGCTTAAATTGAACCCAAGATCATTTTATTTTAAGAAATTAAGAGCTTAATTTAAGATCATTGTAGACTTAAATTAAGCCAAAATTTTACATTTAGAATTTACAAAAAAATTCGTACATTATCTAGAGTAATATTTCAAAAAAATCGTATCATTTAAGATTGCACAGTTTTATTTGTTAAAACTCTTACTGAATCTCCGAATTTATTTTTGAAGAAAACAAACCAATTTATTTTTTAAAAGTCATATTTGTTTATTGAACAAAATCAATTACTAATTAATGCCGTCTATCTAGACATGCAGAATGACACATAGGTATGTGACTCTGACGTCAATAGAGACTGCCACATATCGTACACACACCTACACTGCTGGACAAAATAATAGGTGTGGGAACATATTTAAAAAAAAAAACTGATTTTTTTCATATTTTTTAATTTGTTTTTTGTTTTTACAATTATATTAATAAAATTTACATTATTTAAGATATATGAAATATATTTATCTGTTTATTTTTCGAATAATTAAAAAAAATAACAAAAACTTTTGGAGTTCTGTTTTTCCGCTTGGACAAAAAAATAGGTGTGTTCCTAAATAATCATTAATTATAAGTTTTTATTAAAATTGTTTTTTTTTTTTAACTTACTCTATTTGATTCCCATTTGTGAAGAACTCACCCCTTAATTTTTTTTCAGTTCATCCCACAAGTTCTGAATGGGATTGAGATCTTGAGATAGACTTGGCCATGAAACTACAGAGAAGTTTTGATCCCGAAACCAATCTTTCACAACACCGGCCGTATGTTTTGGATCGTTGTCCTGTTGGAAATGCCATCGGAGGGGCATGTTTTTCTCGGAAAATGGAAGCATGAAATTTTCCAAGATGTCCCTATATCCATATTTTGTCATGATGTTATTGACACGAAATAAATAACCGATACTATACCAGGAAAAGCAATCCCATACCATTATATTTGCTCTACCATGTTTAACAGTATTCAGTGTATAGCGAGGATGGTCTTCTTTTCCTTTTGATCGCCTTACGTTACGTCCACAATCCGAGGAGAACAAAATTTATTTTTGTTTCGTTACTGCACAGAATATTCTGCCATTTTTTAACCCCTTCAGGTCCGTTCCAACTTCTATGGCTTAAAGCAAATTATTTTCGGGACCTTACGTTCCTAGCTCTAAGGAGTGGACGACTCTGGCGACTCTTCCTGGGAGATTGAAGTTCTGTAGTCTCCTGTGGATTGTTCGTGCACTGATTGCATTCCCAATTTGTGCGCCTATATTCCGTGACGAAACAAACGGATTTAACTTCGCTAAAAGTAAAATGCGGCGGTCAGTAGTAACTTTTGGTTTTTTCGTCCTTTATCATTTTCTATCTCTAATGTTGTCTTAAGAGCATTGGTTACGAAGTTCTGTGACCTTCCTAGAGCATCTGCTTTAAATTTATAGGTTTTACCCTCACCCCTTAACCGCTGAATTAGTTGCCATTTTGAATTTAGGTGCAATTTGTGGAAGTCCTCACCTCTCAAATGTGTAATCTACACTGTATAGGTCCACCTCTTCGCCAACAAACTTAATCTGTTGAATATCGGATTGCAGCGCAAGAGATTGCAAGTGACACCTATTCCCCAACCTTAATTAGATTCCAACAACTCAATGATAGTGATATGTCACTGTCCAGGACAAGGCTTACTCCATTCCTCAAAAAGCATTCAACAGCGCCTATCCTATCTTAAGATCGCCTACACAACATTGTTGCCGATGATCGTTTCGATTGTGGCACACGATCACCTGCACCCACCATATTCATGACTCAACATACTAAACCATCGCCAACGTATATGCATCGTCGCTACCAACACCATTACCAATCAGATTGATAAATCGGAACATCGATGAAATTTTCTGTCGGGGTCCCCTCCAGATCTGTGCCGAAAATAAATACCATGGAACTGCGCCACGTTCGCGTTTCATTCTCGGTGCGAACTCATTAAACGCTTAACTGGCAATGTTGCTGCGAATGTAATTAAATTGTTAACAGGCAGCGCGAAAAACACCAACAACATCAACCCAATCTAATCTATTTCCAACTGCGATTTGATTAATTCGCAACATGGTGTTTCGCGGCAGGTTGAGATTACTCACGGGCTTCTCGCGCCGGCCGCCTTACCGACCGGCCGAATTGCAACATGATGCAAACGAGGGCTCATCGAACTCTGGATAAAATGTCGAGATAAATGTGGCAAAACGATTCGCGCAACATTCGCACCACTCGCTCGCTCGGTAATGTTCCAGCGCCGAGAGATCCAAAGCGAAGGCTAACAGGTTACTGACTGCGCCGCTGCTGAGCTGGGACTATTATTGATGGAGCATGCTGCTGCAATTAAAATTGCATAAAGGAATGCAATAGGATCCTCTCTCCCAGTATAATCCAATCCAATTCACCTGCAGTGATGGACCAACGACTGCCGATGGTGCGCGAGATCAATCAATGGACCAGTGCGCATGAGTAATGCGCTGTGTCTCTCCGCGGCAGTTGTTGCCGGCCCCCACACTACAATAAATATTTGGGCTTCGTTTATTGCTCCGAGGAGGAGGTGTGAAGCCAAGGTACTCGGCATCGACTAATCGCCCACAAACATCTCACTCTGGCAGTCGATGATGCATTAGCATTCGCTTATAGCCCAGCCTAGGAAATCCTCACTGACGATTATGAGACGGACAGACTGCAGTCGTTGTCGTTGCGAGATGCAAAAGTCGTGATGGAACCTTCAGTTTTGCGCGCAGACTTGGTGTGGTACTTCCATCGGGATGGAGTGGAGTTTGATTGAACTTATGGGTGGCCTTTTGCTTGAGGGCATTCTGTATACAGCCCGCCGCACCTCGGTCTCTCCTTGCGCGATATATTGAGCCGATAAAGCGCGAGTGATGAGTTCTACTCGACTCATAGGGTGATCTCCCTCCTAGGCCGATGATTATATTTTAATTACTTCACGAACAAGTGGTATAGGAAAACGACTCTAGGTGAACACGACCCGCTTTACATGCGCGATATCTGAGCCTAGGTTGCGAGTTCCCTGTGGCCCGGTTTTAATTGCTAATTTTGCTAAGTGCACTCGCTGTTGCGGCTGAGGTGGTCCAAAGGAAACTTTTCTCGATTGGCCCGGCCGACCGACGTGTAATTGAATCGAATGCTGAAGGATGTAGATTTTGAGTTTGCCATGGATCGGGAGTTAATGGGGGAAAACTTTGTATCTATGTGCTTTCTTATGATGAACTTTCGACGACGGGTTTGGCAAAGTTACGACAACTGGTTTGAGGTATTTTTTTTGTTGTCAATCCCCTCCACCCCAATTTGCGCTATACGTATCTGGAATACGCAATGTAATTTAGTTGAAGGACTGCCTGTCGGTATAGACTGTGCCGTTGCTTTGTGTCTATTTAACGTGATTACTATGCGAGCAAACATTGCCTTGGCATTGGCATTCACATTCGCAATTCGCATCTTGCGCCAGGGTTCTCTGTGCTCTGTGTTTGTTAATTGGGTATATACTTGGGGGAGCACGGTTAGAGGGCAGGCTGAATGCTAAAGTTTGTGTTTCCATTGCCTTTGCCTCATGAAAATTAGATGAGTGTATTTATGATGATGGAATTTCGAAAGGTGGGTTCGAGCGTGCTGCGGTTGGTCTAAGAAGTGGATTGAGATGTTTTTTTTTTTTTTGTATTTTTTCTTTGTGGGGTTAGCTGAGGGTATCTATCGACTTCATTAAGAGCGGTTGCCTGTCTGGGGATAAGAAAAATGAGTTGAGTGCTAGGAAATAAACTTTTGCCAAGTTTTCGAATAGAAGAGCTCGTAGGTATCTATGCGTTAAAGTGCAAACTAGGGTAACTATTGGATCGAAGGGATTTGAAATATGCTTAGGAATTAAAGTTTTGGTTTGATCTCTTTATGTAGAATGACCTATAGAAACTTTAGTTTTGTGAAATTTCGTAAAAGTTAGTAAATAATCACAGACAGTTATAGGTATAGGCAGGCAGCCAATAGGTTCTATAGTCAGAAATGCTCCAGAAGGAGTAAATAATTTCGAAGCGCTAAATAATTAAACTTATAACTGATACTGTCACCAATAAATAAAACAACATCAGAACATAATCCAAAAATACAACTCTTCGGTTCCGGCATAAATGGTAGCAAACCTGGGATGTTAAGCGTCTGTACATTCCAACATTCCTAAAATTATATGCGAATTAAAAGAGTCCACAAGAAAAACCGTTTTACGACAAGACTCACTATATGCGTGTAAATAATATCTAACAAACATTTTTTTTAATAGATAAGTACTTCTCCCGGGAAAGGCGAACCTATAACGCTTCAACCCCGAGATGCTTGCAGCTGTATATTAGTTCTGCACTTAAATTGCTGCAAATTGTAGTCTTCTGGAAATATATTCACAGGAAGCGAGTTCCAAAGTTTGCTTGTCCTGTAACAGAAGGAGTTTTGGAAAATTGATTTTTCGCGGTTGTCAAGTGTAGTGTACGGTCATGAGCATTAGCAGCCTGTCTTGTGGGGCATTTGAATTTCTAGGGATAATGTCTTTGAGTTCCTTGGACCATCTACCATGGAAGTACCTATAGAACAAGCAGAGCTCAGCGACTTGTCGTCTGTGCACCAACGGTTGTAGATTCGATGTGAGTGAAGGGTCTCGAATAAGTCGAACTGCTCGTCTCTGTATGCTGTCAAGTAGGTTAACTGAATATTTTGGGGCCGAGCTCCATATGGGAACAATATTCCAGGCGTGGTTGTACCTATGTGCTTTGTAGAGAAGGAGAAGTTGCTTGGGGCTAAAGTACCTCTTTGCTCTAAATAGGTAGCTCAACTTAGCGGACGCCGATATTGCGATATAGGATTGATATGTGGTCCTGCTATGTGATTCCTGAATTGACTGTGACTCTTAGAATGAGTCCGTGAGATGGATTGGATGGTCATCCATTTGGATCTGAGGAACTGTTGATTCCTAGAAAATGTCGTGAGCTGTGTCTTTTTCGTTGTTGGATACCAATTTAAAGTATACAAGCGTTACATCAAGTCAGGAACTTAAAAATTTAAAAACTTTAAAGGTGATAGTACACGGTATGTAGCACGCCACATATATATGTGGCTCTGACGTCAACAGAGAGTGCACAAAGAGAGCTTATACACGGTATGTACCCATTGGGACCATACGCTGACGTCAAAATTATGTCAGAGCCACATATATATGTGGCGTGCTACATACCGTGTACTATCACCTTAAGCTACATAATATACCGGATAATAGGAAAAGACTAACCCATTGCCCATTGTGAATCTAATGAATGAAATTATCAATTTGCAGATTTTATTTTATTATAAGATTAAAATTATAAAGAGTAGATAATCATCAGAGATGCGTGAAATTAACACCACCACTGACCACGAACAGCTCGTCCAGGCTGCATTAACACATACCCTCATCAGGTGTTCATTATGTGATAGAAGAGCATATTTAAAATTCAATTCAAAATGTTAATTAACTGCGATAACTATATTTGAGTTTGTTTTTGTATTGTTATGAATAGGTGTTGGTTCCCAACAATAAGACCACGATCAACAACCATGTCACAAATTATCTGGGCAAACCACAATCTAACACTCGCCCAGGATTACAGAAGTTGTGCACTGGGTTAGACATTGATATGCATCTTAATTTAGCTGCAATCACAGCTTGCACAAAATCAATGTTTAGCCCAAGGCACACTTCAGAAAAGGCACAACAAGAAATGCGTAAAGGAAGTAATTAAATCAAATAACTTTCACGAAATCCAGGAAGACGACATTGCACTACCGAACAACAAAAAACCACGCGAACAATAAACCAAACGTCAGATTTGCCATGTGCAATACCAACGAGAAGTCAAAGCATGCTATCTCCCTCTAGCCGATCGCAGATGCAGCAACCCATCTCGTTGTTCCGAAAATCGGTAATGAATGATGGCCGATTAGTAAACGAAATAGATTATGAGTGCATCACACTCCAACTAGCATCCGCAAGGGAAAAAATGTAATTGTTCATTGTAGTATGTGTTAGAATTATTGGAAGTAATTGTTTATGTATGAATAAGAATATTTGTCATGTAAAACCAACACTTACAAGAAGGGTTGTTGACCCTGGAAGGCCCAATCAGCTGGCCAAAGGTAAATAAAAACCGAGATTTCTTGGAAGGATGAAAGACGATTCTTGGTCAATTTTCGCTAATCATCTGAAAGCAAAAGCCACCTGCTAAAACCAGCTCTTTGTCAACTATAGTCACATAGTACAAATAAAATTTGAATTATTATAACGTTTTAAAAGTG
Organism: Cheilosia soror; assembly: GCA_949372485.1. Lineage (NCBI taxonomy): Eukaryota > Metazoa > Arthropoda > Insecta > Diptera > Syrphidae > Cheilosia > Cheilosia soror. The sequence goes on from OX443563.1 coordinate 101,815,868, forward strand.
AAAGTCTTTTTCTTTGTCGATTGCTTCATCTTTGCATCGACTTAAATAATTTTGCTTTGGGTAGTATCTCAGCCTAAAACAATAGGTATAAATAAACATTTTACAGTTTAAGCTACAAATTGTCTGTTGTACCTACTATAATGACCACAGTAAGAATAGAATGCAAGTGACTAAGGGATGTTTGTTGATACGACTCATAACGATTTGAGTTCTACTTAAACGATTCTACTTTTTGTAAGGTATAAACCTATCACATAAGAGTTTAGGTGGAATTTAAATCTCTATGAGTCGTATCAGCAAACGGCTCTAAGACATTGATATATCCCAACCGAAAAGTTGACCGCTTAAATACGCTCAATTTGGATGGCTGCTCTTACCTTTATTTGTTTCTTGTTTTCTTTTATAGAACCGGCGAATTTTGTATGAGAATCCTAGGAATTATCACTCTAAAAAAAAATCGTGTAATTTTACTATCATTAAGCGAGGAATCTACTTGCCTACTATAATTGCAGTATTTTTTCGCACGTACCTACCTATCAATTTTAAATATTTAATGCGTAAATCTGAAATCTTTGTTACGTAAACTCGTATTTGTACACTTAAGATGTTTAAATTAAATTTACATCTACATAATTAATGTTTAAAATCCAACAGAATTTTAGAAAGAAATGCTTATAAATCAACATAAAATGTGTAAATTTAAACCTTTTATGTTTAAATTTGTAGCAAAATTCGACATACAATGTGTAAAATCTAAAAAAAATTGTGTATGAAGAAGCTTAAAATTAGACTTTTTTTAATGTAATTTTGCAAATTCAATAGGTATTTAATGTGTACAATTAAACAACATTATACATCGTCAGAAAGTATATTCAAAACAATTAAAAGTGTTATCATCGGCCTTGATACTACTCCCCCACTGCAGTCAACCTGTCTAACGAAATAAAACAATCCAAAATGCTTAATATTTATTAAAAATTATTCGATTTAACAAAAAACCTGTAAGACAATTATCTTGGACTATGCCGAAGCTCAAATACCCGGTACTATATTATTGTAAAAATAAAAAAAATATTTTAGAATTAAAAAATTATATAATATATTTTGTCAAAAAATTTTAAATATTATTAAAACAATATGCGCAAAGTTTAAACTTGCTATCTTTACTGTAGCTATTTAAATTAAATTTTTTACATTAAATAGCTATATATTTTGTATGGGAGGTAGTAGTAGTTTTCATCCGATCTTGCTCATCTTCGAACTTAGCCTCAGTTTGTGTGGATAAAAGCTTACGTACCAAATTTCAAGTCGATAGCTCTTAAATTACGGCCGTAATCGTGCGGACGGACAGACAGACGGACATACAGACGGACATCGGTAGATCGACTAAGAAAGTGATGCTGATCAATAATATATATAGTTTATCATACCTACAACGCCTCCTTATGTGCGTTACAAATGGAATGTCAAAGTGAATAATACCCTCGCCTCAGTGTGGTACCGGGTATAAAAAATACTTCCGTAAAGAAAGTAAAAAAAGGTTTAACTGCTTCATTCAAAGGACTGATCAGTGATCACGTATGAGCTCGCAAATGCACCGTCACTCACAATTAGGGCTGCCAGATGAAATTTTATTAAAATCGGAACACTAAGGCCAGAAAATCGGGACAAATCGGGACATAAAAAAAACATACATTGTTATACATGCATTGGAAAACTAAATGTTTTTTAGCGCTACCTTTGGACTTATTTTAGAAATAATTGTCTGACCATTGAGATCTTCCTTAAAAAACGTAAGCAAACATCTTTACAACTATATTTGCAATTCATTTAAATAAAAAGTAACCTTTTTAGCCACGGGTACATTTTTTGTGTTTTTATATCAACCCAATCTTTTCGTGGTGACTGGTAAATCAGAAGAAGTAATGTCTTATAACACAATATTCATTCATTCATTCATTTTCAATGGTCCGCTTGTCCATTAAGTGGGTCGCGGGTGTAGGTTGCTCAAGTGGACCCTCCATAGCTCTCGATCCATCGACTCTAAATCATCAAGGGCAATACCCATACGGGTATAGGAGAGATTATGGACTTGATCTAACCATCTCATCCTTGGTCTACCTAGAGGACGCCTACCCGATGGTACGGATTCCATAGCACGTCGTGGAATCCTGGTCGGGGACATGCGTTTAACATGACCAAACCACCGAAGCATGGATCGCTCCGTCCGGAGAAGTAGCTGCTCGACATTGAGTTCCTCACGTATTCTGGTACATATTTCTGATGCGATCTCTACGGGTCACACCAGCAATACTACGGAGAAATCTCATTTCGGCAGCTTGTATCCGCGATCTTATTCTTTCGGTCATTACCCAAACCTCATGACCATAGGTAAGAGTTGGAACAAACACCGAATTAAAGACTGACAACTTAGCTTTGACACCAAGTTCAGTCCTCCTAATAACAGAATGACCAAGCAAACACAATATAGCAATAACAATTTTTAAGGACATCTACTCATATAAAACTGTTTTTCCTAACTGATTGGCGATTGGTGATCAACGCCCAGCCCAAAGGATAAAAGCTAGGAAGTTAATATTTTAAAACAAATTTCCTTTTTTGATTAAATTTAGCACTTAGAACTTAGCAGTGATTTGGGTAATTTCAAACTCCAAAAGGGGAAAAGGAGGTCAATGTTTGACGCGTAGTGAAGTGGTATGGTAAGTGGCGTGACAGTGCCGTGGTGACCAAGTGCCGGTGGCATACGAGTGTATAGCGGTGAAGTAGTATGAAATTAAATAGACGAGCGCTGAAGTGGCAAACAACGTATGACGCTACCGATTCACCAGTTCTTAAAATGTCATCCTATGTTAAATGCTATGCTTGGTCATCTCGCATGTTTTTAGTTTCCACTCGAAAATTAAACTCGTTCGAAGGCGACAGACTGGCATAACGCCACCTGAAAAATGCGCGCGTATTTCATCCGATCAGACTCCGTTATAGTATAAGAAATAGCGAACACCAATTTCACCAATGAGGGTTCAGTTTGTATGAAGAACATTTTCTTTGATCCTAGCGAGCACATAGTAAAGCGCATTCGGTACTTTTGCAACGAAAGCGAAGCTCATTCGAAAAAATGCTAGTTAATGTTCATTTATTCAACATAATTTAAGTATAGGTACTTTAAGGTCATATTGAGGCAACAAAAAAAGCAACACTTGTGATTATTGACACATTTGCGCGTACTACGTTCTACAAAGTTTTGGAAAATACGTCGGACGATCCAGTTTTCAACACAAAATTCGTTGAAGCGGTGGAAAAATATCCATGATAGCTAGAAATCTCAGGTAATCTGTTGCTTCGTTGCTTATTGCTTGTTGCCTCAATCTGAGAGTCGCCTAAAACAATACTCGTTATTAGAATCGACAATTACACTGCCACAGTTTGTTTGTTATTGCAATTGTTTTCAAACAAAGTAGAATAAAAAGAAAAAAAATCGGGACAAACTCGGGACATTGCCTAACAGGACTCACCGGAGTGCCGACTATGTCTTGATGAAGACGAAGAAACAGCTGAGCATATCATGTGTGAATGCCCGGCGCTCTTTGGTATTAGAAGGAAGTCATGTTTCAGGGAAACAATAAGTACCGAAGTATTAAAGACGACCTCTGCTGAATGCATCGTCAGCTACATTAGGATAATGTAGAGACACTACAAATTCTGACGCTTCAAGCTCAAAAGATCTTACAGGTCGAAGTGCTTTTTCTACATCGCTATGGCGAGTCAGAAGTTTAAAAAGAATAATAATAATAGAACTCTTGTATTGCATTATTTCATAAAAAAATAAACAATAATGAACTTAAATATTTCATTTCAAGGCAAAAAACACATTGCAAACATTTATCCAAACTACGACAATCGCTCCACATACGGTGCAACACAAGTTAGGGATTTCCCGTCAGTCACTTCTATATTTTTGAAATGATAAGTTTAATTCAAAATTACTTTTGTAAATTTTACGTGCAGGTATTAAATATTACTGAGGAAATTATATGTCACAATTTGTCTATGCCATTTTTCACGTACCTAGTTACTCTATCCAGCTATAACCGAGCACATCTTTCTTTATAGCACAGACGGAGTCCATTTTAAATCTAAATTCATGGATTCATGCTATTATGAATGTAAGTACTCGGATATAAAACTGACAATAAATGGCTAAAATGTAACTACCTTCAGGTTAAAGTGTAAGACTACTTGGATACTATATCTAATTTCAAACAAAACATTGAAATTATTATTAACTATTCGCCGCTAAGCATTGTAACTCGCTAAAGAATTCGAATGCAAATTGCCAGGTATTTAGTTTTATATCGTAAGTGCTTTTTGAACGTCGTTTCCCACTCTAAGCCTTACATCACTATTCAGCCATTATCGAGCCCATTAAGATGGACAAACATCACAACAGCCCCATAAAATATCGATTACCAAATGGCCGCTTTCGGCCGTCATTCCATTCATTCCCTCCAAACGACTCAGTATAATACTCAGCACAGCTTTATGTATTCATTAAGATCGTAAAAATTCCTTAATCTTTCCTATCTGCGCGGTGGTGGTGGCGATTCGCAAATAGTCCGTATTTGCAAACAAAATTATGTGTGCGAGCCCACCAGTGAGACGCCGGCCGCCGCGCCGGCCCGGATTCGACCCAAATTGAAATTCTTGCTCGCTAATGATGTTCGCAATTACACATTGCGACAGCGCGCGCTCTTGAATCCCATAAAGTAATTCCGAGGCAGAAAATTGCCATAATTTCCATCATCATCTTCATCTCCATCATAATCACCATCAGCTGCATCATCGGCAGGAGTTTATATTGCCATCGTGAATTATAATAATTCCATATGCCCCGCATGACTCGGCGCAGACCCTCAGCGCACAGCACGCACGTAGAGAACGCGAAGGCCGAATGAAATTAATAACAGAGAGGAATCCGAATCTGAATCTGAATCTCGATTCTCAGTCAAGCTGAAGACTGAAGAGAGTCGAAGTCGACGATCGGCCTAGTGAAAAACCCACAGATGCGAGCTTATACAAAAGCAGAGCACTTTAGACTGAAGCTGGAGCGGAGGATCGCAGACCATCAGCACACACACACACACTGATTCCCATGATCGCTTGGCTTGAATTCAATATTGAAAGTCCCTCTACTTGCACTCCATCTCCATATGCGATTCTCTGTATATGGGACGCGAGCAATTTATGATTGGAATCAAAGGCGAAGCGCGCGCATATACGATCAATGGTGCGGCTGCGCACATCCAACTAATCTCTACCGCTGCGGTCCGCGATAATAAATTATAGATGCGGACGGTTGGTTTTTTTTCGTTCACTAATTTGATAGATTGAATCTTCTTTCGGGGGAATCTATTTGCTTCTCTGATTGCTTGCTGGCGTTTTTGTGCCCGCTAGTGGGCTGAGTTGGTGCTCGTCGCTCGTGAATGATGCTGTTTTGTGTGCGCCTTGTAGGTGGATGCAATTAGCGGGCAGACTTTGCTGGGATATGAACGTCTTTTACGGCGCGTCGTTCGTGCACATGCGAGTTCATTAAGGGGCTCTCAGTTATCTATGTTATTTTTGCCAGGATGACACTCAATGAATTTGGAATTACCCCAGAGCAGAGTCGTTAAGATGAGATGGTTCATTAAAAATGCAGTAAAAACGGTGGTGCTGTATAGAAATGGAAGCCCAGTTCTAGAGAAATGTGAAACCAAATGGATACTTAAAATGTTCGAAAATGAATCGTCTCTTTTCGTTGCCATTATATGGCGGTGGTGCAGTGATCCGAGTAAGTATGCTGAGATATACGTCTGATATGGATTACTGGTGTACAATGCCCCATCAAGTGTGGGCCATAGCAAAGATCTGGTAAAGTCGTAAATGATCCAGGAATAGGTTCGCGATTTCTAACCCTGGCTTCGAAATATGAACTCGAATAATAACAGCATTCTCTGTTTGGTAGACTTGTTTCCCATCATAGACTCCTCTATCCTAGGGCATTGTTGAAAATGACAATCTTTTAAGTTCATTTGGTGTATTTACGTTAAAACCATTTATTTGTGTGTGTTACTCTTTTTTGGACAAATTTAATATTCCAGTACTACTACCCAATGCTTCTGAATTTTACAGGGCTCTGCTTCACTCAGACAGCTAGAATGCGAAAGCTGACATTCATATCTTTCTGTACCTATAAAAATAATTTGTATTGTGTTTGTCGCCAATGTTCTCTGTAATGCGTGAACTGATTTTGATTCTGGAAATTTTCAATGAAAGGTGACGTTAATACCATATTTTGTAAGTAAATACGGTATTTTCTTTGTAGGTGTATTGGTTCATGGGTTATAGAGGCGTATTTCTGTGAAGTTTGGTCAAAATTGGACAAAGGGCCGTGGCACTGCCCATACAAAAAAACATTCATGTGGTATGGTAACAGTGTAGGTTTAAGGTAGGTAGTTGCTTGGATTCCATAGTAAGAGGGAAACAAAGGATAGGAAATGCAATATGTATTATTACAAATAAGTAGCAAGTTCTAGGAGAGGGAGGACTTTTCTTTTTCTCGCCTAAAAGCGCGAAAACTACTGGACAGATTTCAATGAAACACTCAACGTGTATTTTTAAATGAACCAAATACATATAATTTTATGCGAGTGGGCAAGACGAGCACGGGTCCATCTAGTGCTAGTCATATATAAGCTCCAAAAGAATTGAAGTTTTCTTTGTACCTATTGACAATCATAAAAACATAAAAATCAACCTGTTCAGAAAAATAAGCTTGAACACCTTGAAACTTTTAGATTCCAATATGGAACAAGGGTATATTTCTATGTCTAATGTAGCCAGCATAAGTGGAAGGTGATATCAACGAATATGGAGTGCGTTTTACTTACTGGATGAAGTTAGCTGAAGTATTTCGGTCTTTGTCATTTTAAAACATGAAAAACATGAAATTTTAGAATTTATCGAAGTTCGATCACATCGCAAATTGGAGCTATAAAAGGATCGTATCGGTTTTACAACCTACTCTTAAGATGGACACTTGATTCCCTTCATATATAAATTAACTTTTACGTCTATATTATTACCACTGCAATGTATGGAGACCTCATCATTACAAACGTTATTGTATCGTTGACTTTTCCACCTGCAATAAGTTGCGACACGAGCACCCCGTAAACGTATCACGTAAAATGCATTCTGGGTCTGGAATAGTATACGATAGTATAAATATTGTTGAGGTACTAATAAGTCGTTGTAGGAAAATCCTGTAAGTATTCTTGATAATAAAGAATGGAACTGTATACCGACCCAAGGTTTGTGGCTTATTTTAGGAGGAGGAGCTTACATGGGCCCTTGAGGATAGCACCATTTTAAAACAGGGCTGCAATTTTATGATCTGTAGGTTGAAGTTCAGCTTGTATCAGTAGGTACTTTTGTTATAATCACCAATTATTAGCTCCAAATTCGCCAACCTCTCTACCTTTCTGTTTAGCGATTATCCTTCTTGGTGAACCGAAATAGCCATAGTTGTCAGTATTGAGTATATATAACTTTTATTTGTGTTTCTTGTTGAACACAAAAAATATATTTCTTTCTGTTCTTAACGAACAGAAACCAACTTTTAAATGAAACAACTTTTTTAATTTTTTAATATTTTTATTGAGCTTCGGATTCCTTACCACTGGTGGGGGGAAATCTTGGGCTTAAACGAAGTGTGATACAGAACTGAGTGGTCTATGGTCAGATGGACCCTTTATATAGTGCTTTTTTGTTTATGCAGCAATTTTGTAGATAAGATTTGTATTGGTTCATCATTCAGTTGAATCTAAAGTCAAGCGTGGGTTTGTTTATAATACATTTTGCTTATGCAGCATATCTGTGGATGATTCAGTTGAATCTGAAGTCAAGCGTGGGTTTGCTTGGTATTATGTTGCATTTATCTTTTGGGGACGCACAAGTAGTGTCTGATATAACACCTCCCCCTTTAGAGTCTTCTACGGGTCGGAAAGTGACCGTTGGAAGATTTACATTATTTATAATCTTCTTATTTCTATTTCTTATTTTTAAATGAACATAAATGATTACAATGATTATAATAGTTACAAAGATAAGGTATATAGTCCAACTTGACTTTTTATGTTTAAAATGAAGTTCTTGAATTTCTTTTAAATTATTTATGCTTTGATAATGTAGTTCTTGGAAAGTTAAATCTTCGGTTTTAGTATAATTAATATCTAAAATGGTATTGGGAATTAATGGTTCATGTTTATAGTTTTGTCTTTCGTAAACCTTATTGTTTACTTCAATTTTACAATTTTCGAATTTAATTAGGTAGTTACCTTTGATAATAATATTTTGATTGTTACAGTTTTGTTTAATTTTTTGTAATTTTACATTAATTAATATAAGATTGTTATTTCCTATTTCTAATACTTCTTCATTTAAATTTCTTACAAGTTTACAGTGCATTGATTTTTTAAGTATATTTTCAATACAATCATCATTTATTTTACTTATATTTTTCATGTATTTTGTATTTTCATAAATAGTCTGATCTTTGGTTAGATATGTGTTTTTATTTGTTGGTATTTTTTCTTTTTCCTAAATTGATCTTTATGAAGAATACGATTAGGATTTTTCTTAAATCTGTTTCCTTCTTCTAACGTGTATTTTTTGTTACATTTATTAATTACTTTCACCTTCTTATGTTTCGGGGCTATTTTAATTTTTAATCTTTCTGGTTCTGTTATCTTTGCGTAATTTTCGTCTATGCTAACATCATTTCTATTTATGTTTAATTTATTTAACATTTTAGTTTTACTTTCCTCGATACGCTTATAGATTAATTCATTATTGATATTATTGAAATGTACTTCTATAGGTTTTTCTTTTGTCGTTAAATGAATGACATTATTATAAGTGTCTATTGCTTTAATTGTATGTTCAATAGGCTCATTTTCCTCACCTGATTCTTGTATTTGGGTTAAAATTCGTATATGTTCATTAAGTGTGCTGTGGAGACGTTCAATGTCTGAATTACCTGTATGGCGATTAGCTGTACAATAGTGAACATTTATATCATTATTTTCTAAGAAATTTTTCAATGTTTCAGAAACAAAAGCGTTTTCGTTATCAAGGGTAATTTGTTTGGGTTTTTTCATATACGTAAATATTTTCATTAAAGCATTTAAAACGTCGGTGTATGTTTTATGTTTTATAGGTTCTATAGCTGCATATTTACTGAACTTGTCAATGCATGAAAGGTATTTTTTCTTATGGTTTAGGAACCATATATCTATGTGATAGTGTTCATTTGGATTTTTTGGGGTTACTGTTTTTTCGTATGGTAACTTAATCGGGTTTCTTTCGATTTTTGTCAAACATAGATGACAATTATTAATTTGTTTATTTATTAAGGTTTTAAAATTTGGTATATAATATTTTTGGTTAAGATCTAGATATACTTTTTCTATGCCTATATGGTTGTTATTTTTATGTGTTTTTAATATTATTTCATTTGCTTCGTCTATTTTAAGATCTTGTAAGAGTTTTGTGCTTCTGTGTAATATTTTAATTGATTTTGTATTTTCTAACTTCCATTTCTCTTGGAATTTTTTAAAGATGTCCTCATCTTCTATATATATGCCATTTAATATTCTAATATCTACTTCTTTAATTATATCTTCAAAGTCTTTTTCTTTGAATTCTTTGCGTGTGAATAGAATTCTTCTTTTCCCAACATGTGGATAAATAATTTTTGTTTCTTCGTCAATTGCGTTGACTTCAAGAATTACTTGTCGATTAAAAATATTAATCGGTTTTTCACTAATAGGGATTAAGCTTGAATTATCTGATTCTGCGCTGTGTTGAGTGTGTACGTCATCATCGTTATCGTTATTTATCATATTGATATTATTTTCTATTTTTATCCGGGACAGTGCGTCTGCTACTTTATTTTCTTTCCCCTGTACGTATTGTATTTCGAAGTCATACTCTTCAAGTTTGATCTTCCATCTTTGCAATTTACTATTTGGTTCTTTTAAATTTTGTAGCCATACTAATGGACGATGGTCTGTTTTTATAACAAATCTTCTACCGTTTAGGTAATGTCTGAATTGGGATGTTGCCCAAACTATAGCGAGAAGTTCTTTCTCGATTGTGCTATAATTGCATTCGTGTTTGTTTAATGTCCGTGATGCAAATGAGAGAGGACCATGTGTTTGACTTAACACGGCTCCTAAAGCAAAGTTACTTGCATCGGTTGTTAAAACGAAGTCTTTTGAAAAGTCGGGGTGCCTATTCATTAGGTCGTTTGTCATTAAAGCTTTTAATTTATAAAATGCTTCTTTATAGCTTTCATTTTCTATATTTATTTTACTATTTTTCTTTAAACACAAAGTTAGGGGTTTAATTATTTTTGCATAATCATTAACAAATTTACGATAATACCCGGTTAAACCTAAAAAGGATTGAATTTCCTTTATTGTCTTTGGGATAGGGAATTTTTTTATTGTTTCAATTTTTTTTGGATTTGGTTTTACACCGTTTGGAGTTACTATATGTCCTAAAAATTCTGTTTCCTTACGTAGAAATTCAGATTTGTTTAATGATACTTTAAGATTTGCATTCTTGAGTGTCATTAGGATTTTATACAGTGAATCCATATGTTCCTGTAGGCTTGAAGAAAATATTATTATGTCATCTAAATAGACATAACATATTTTTCCTATATAGTCTTTCAGGACTTCATTCATGAGTCTTTGAAAGGTTGCGGGTGCATTCTTTAATCCGAATGGCATTCGCAAGAACTCGTAGTGTCCAGTTAATGTATTAAATGCTGTTTTTTCTCTATCTTTAGATTCCACCTCTATTTGATAGAACCCTTTTGTGAGATCTAGTGTAGTAAAATACACTGCATGTCCCAATTTATCTAATATTGCGTCCATGTTTGGAATGGGATATTTGTCTTCTTTAGTTATGGTTAATAATCGAAAAAGGTCCACAATAGAGAAGCAGCAAACCCACACCAAGAACAGACAAATAACCAAAAAAAAGCGATACCGAATTCTGTCTATTTATTTTGTTGTTACCAGCTCTGTGTCCGAAATCCAAGTGACCGAGACAAATCAAAAATTCTTCTTCTAACAAAACTGTTTACAAATACATAATAGAGAGTGAGAGAAAATTACGGTAGATAAGATATGTACATGAAATTTTAACGAAATAATATTAACTGTTGCAAACATAGGGTGCATTGCACAATGTTGAAATGAACATAGACAGAAAAATATAATATAGTGAAACTAAGAAATATATAACGTAAACAAAACATAATAAATGTATAACATATTCTTAAACATTCCGCCGCCCCTGGAACATAGTTTCAGCATATAGGTAAAACTGCCAATTTGTGGATAGGCCGCACTAAGTTCCCGCTTGCCGTTTTTAGTGTTACGACACGAACATTCCCGTCTTTGCCCGGATGGGTGTCGATGACTCGTCCCATTGACCACTTCCCGGGAGGTAAGTTGGCTTCTTTTATTACCACCAGGTCGTTGATTTTGATGTTAGCCTTGGTTTGTTGCCACCGAGGTCGATGCTGTAGCGATGTCAAATATTCCATCTGCCATCGTCTCCAATAGCCTTGGATTTTGCACTGCAGCAGTTGCCAGCAGGATAACCGATTCGTGGGTACGTCTAATGTTGGCTCAGGAATAGCAGCATAAGATTCGCCTAAAAAGAAATGGGCAGGGGTTAGTGGGTCAAGGTCATTATCGGATATTTGGCACAAGGGTCGCGAATTTAAGATCGCTTCGATCTGGGTCAAGAGGGTGTAAAATTGCTCGAATGTCAAAACGTCGGTCCCTATAACTCGGCGTAAATGTTGTTTGACTGATTTCACTCCTGCCTCCCACAAGCCGCCGAAGTGTGGTGCAGAAGGAGGAATGAAGTGCCAAGATATACCATCGCGCGCTAATGATTCTGCTACCAGGGAATTGTGGTGCTCCGATAAAACGAGATCATGCATTTCTGACAGTAACCGAGCCGATCCGCGAAAATTTGTGCCGTTGTCAGAGTAAAGATGTGATGGCTTTCCACGACGTGCGCTGAACCGACGAAGTGCGGCAAGAAAAGCGTCTGTAGTTAGGTCACTCACTAGCTCGAGATGAATTGCCTTTGTTACCAGGCAAACAAAAAGTGCTATATATCCTTTGGATAGCACTGATTTTCGACCCGATTTCACTTTGAGATTGATTGGACCGGCATAGTCACACCCACAATGCGCGAAGGGTCGACTAGTTTGAATCCTTTGTGGGGGAAGATTACCCATCAGCTGGTTTATTGTAGTTTTTCTTTGACGAAAACAGCGAACGCAGTTATGTGTGATTGTACGCAGTAGATTCCGGCAACCCACTATCCAATACTCTTGCCGGAGTAGAGCAAAAAGCGTTGATATTCCGGGATGGAGAAACCGCGCGTGGGCATCGAGAACTATAAGCTTTGTTATGGTATGTCCTTTTGGAATAATTATAGGATGCTTTGCATTAAAGGATATGTTGGCTTCCTGAATCCTTCCTCCGACACGTAAAACATTTTCATTATCTAAAAAGGGAGATAGATTAATGAGCTTAGAGTTTTTAGGAAAACAACCATGTTTGTGATAGTATTCGATACATTCGCCAAAGTACCGATTCTGCAGCCATTTGATCACTCTTAATTTTGCGTCTTGGATTGACTGACATAAAGGCCGTTGTGTTTGCTTTCGAGATCTAGCGATAAATCGATATATCTGTGCGATGGTTCTGATTAGAGTATACCACGACGAAATCCGCTTGGAGAGCTCTTCGAATGGATGTTCGTGACCACGGGTGACCACATAAGACTCCTGCGTAATCCTTTTTTCTTCATGCTTACAGTTTACATCGTCTTCAAACTCATTTACTATGGGCCAATTCTCAATAGTTTTTTCCAGCCAATGTGGACCTGTCCACCAAATTGGATGTTCTTGGAGTTGCGATGGAGGTATCCCACGCGATGCACAATCAGCGGGGTTGCTTTCTGATCTTACATGAAACCACCTGTTTCGTGGAATGGTACTAAGAATCTCCGCCGTACGGTTACCCACGAAGACATTCCACCTTCGAGGAGGGGACGAAAGCCACGACAGGACGACCTGAGAATCACACCACGCGTAGACATTAGTGAACGTAATTCCTAACGAATTTTGAACGGCAGCGAGAAGGCGAGCGAGAAGAAGTGCTCCGCAAAGCTCTAAACGGGGAATACTGAGTTGCTTAATCGGAGCAACACGAGATTTTGCAGCGATGATAGTTGTTTTGAAGCTACCATCAGGTTCTTCGTAGCGCGCATAGATAACTGCGGCATACGCGGATGACGATGCATCTGAAAATCCATGCAATTGGAACGAAGCGTTGCCGAGGCCGATAGTTCGCGGTATTTTAATTTTTGTGAGCAACGATAGTTCGCTGCGATATTTACTCCATTGTGTAGCGATTGGGTCAGGAATTTCGTCATCCCAATCTAGTTTTCGATGCCACAACTCTTGAAATAAGATTTTTAGTTGCACAACCGTTGGGGCAAGGAAACCGAGAGGGTCAAAAATGCGGGCAACGTCTCGAAGTATCTGTCGTTTTGTAATAGGCTCATTAGGAGTATAATTTAACCGGAAACTAAAAATGTCGCACTTTGAGTTCCAGTACAAGCCAAGAACTTTTGTCCACGAATCCCCGTCTGAGTCCAGCGATATATTTTGACGAGAAACATCATCTTCTCCGTTCAGAAGTTCCGCACTATTACTTTGCCACTTACTGAGCAGCATACCACATTTCGAAAGAAGTTGAACAAGAGAGTCTCGTTTCAAAACGGCTTCGGCTAGCGTGTCTCCGCCTGAGACTACATCGTCCACGTAGAAGTCGTTTAGCAGAATTTCCGACGCAATTGGAAACTCTTCTTTGTAGTCTTTAGCGAGTTGTTCCAATACCCGAACGGATAAGAATGGAGCACAAGAAGTACCGTACGTAACAGTACGCAAACGAAAGTGTTCTAATGGTGTATTAGTTGATTTTCGCCAAACTATGCGCTGGAAATCAGCATCCTTTTCCGACACCCAGATTTGGCGAAACATCTTAACAATGTCCGCTGTAAACACAAACAGGTGTCGACGAAATCTTAAGCAGATAGAAAATAGGTTGCGTTGGATAGGTGGTCCAATCATAAGCGAATCGTTTAAGCAAAGACCAGCTGAATCTTTGTAGGAGCCATCGAACACGACGCGAAGTTTGGTAGTCGTGCTCTCTGGCTTTAAAACCGCGTGATGAGGTAGGTAGAACACGTTCGGTTTGGCGACTTCGGATTGCGGAACTTTTGACATATGTCCCAGTGTCAAATACTCATCTAAGAACCGAGAGTAGCTTTCGAAAAGTTCTGCATTTTTAGAAAATTTCCTTTCCATCCATTTTAGTCGCGAGATAGCTCCACTTAAGGTGTCAGAAAAAAGAGGAGATGACTTGAAAGGAAGGTCGACGATATATTTTCCACTCCTATCTCTCCGATGAGTTTGAATAAAGTGTTCCTCAATTTTCTTATCTTCGACAGATATAATAGATTTTGGATCAACCTCCTCAATGGTCCAAAATGATTGCAAAATCGAATCGATGTCAAGTTGGCACTGGTATGAGATAATGCTTGGCTCATGGATGGATGATAGTTGTCCAGCCAAAACCCACCCGAAAATAGTTTTTTGCGCTATTGGATATCCCCGATTACTTTGAACGACTCTTCCTTGTAAGATTTCCCACGCCTTATCAGCCCCTAGCAATATATCGACAGAGTTTGACTTGTTAAAAGATGGATCTGCTAAGTCCAAACGACACAAATGATCCCAATCGTCAATCGTAAACGAATTGGTTGGCAAGTTTGTGGTCACGCTGGATAATATATAAGTATCGACAGATATACTGAATGAATCACAACGTGAATTAATAACCAGTGAAATGAGGCCTCTGGATTTACCAGCACTGGTAGACCCAATACCGCTGATGGGTATACGAGCGTTTCTTCGTTTGAGCCCGAGTCTTTGAACGCATGACTCAGTGACGAAAGATACCTGTGAGCCCGAATCGATAAGCAGCCGAACTTGCTGGTATTTACCACTGGCATCTAAGACCTTACCAATAGCAGTTGGTAATAGCGTTTGTGGGATATGATCAGTTATATTGATCGAATGATTGTTGACGAGGTACTGCACTGCTGATGATGTCGTAGGACTATCGTAGGAAGTTGGAGCAATATTTAAAGCGTTGGCGGTGGTTCGGGGAATAAATTCACTACTTTGACTCTGATTTGTATTTGCCGAACTATTAGGGTTTTTGTTAATTGATTCATCATGAACAAGGCTATGGTGGCGAGTGTTGCAGGTTCTGCACCGAAATTTTGATTGGCATCGTGCCGAGGAATGCCCGCTTCGTAAGCAATTGAAGCACAGTTTGTGTATTTTAACGAATTCTCTGCGATGTTGTACCTCCATGCTTATAAAATCCGGACACTGAGGGAGTCCGTGAGCAGCATTACATTTGGCACAACTTTGTGAAGCCGAAGCGTGCATGCTCTTAACAACCGTATTTCGCGATCGGTTGCTTTCTCGGACGTTGACCTTACAGCTTTCTAAGGCCTCACAGCGACGGTCCAAAAATTCTAACAATTGGTCGATGGTGGGATAATCCTCACCTACGCTATCCTCAGACCACGCTTGACGAGTGTCAGGGTCCAGTTTATTTATCAAGACATAAATGAGCCATGGATCCCTGTTTAATGAATTGGTAGCCGTTAGACCTCTCACGATTTCGTCAGCCCCGTCTGATATTTTGCGCAGAAGATTAACATTGGAAGAATGGGTGGATGGTAGTTCCATAAACGCTTTGACATGACTGTTAATAATATGCCGAGGCCTATCATAACGTTTTTCAAGCCGTTCCCATGCTTGTTCGTATGTCTCATCGCATACCGGCAAGTGGTTGAGTAGACTCAGCGCATCATTACGAAGACACGACTTTAAAAAGTGAAATTTCTGGATTGGGGTTAAGCCGGTTTTATTATGGACTGCTCCCTCGAACATGTCCCGAAATGTTGGCCATTCCCGATAACTACCCGAAAACGGTTCAATTCGAATTGATGGCAAAGAGAGATCAGAATTTGTTCCAGAGGAATTTGATTTGTTTAGCGTATCAATTAAAACCTTCTGCTGCAAAGCTAACTGCCCTACGAGATCCTTGCTTTGTTCGGTTTTCTCGCGTTCCCTAATTACCGACAAAAGTGTGGATTTGATATTTAAACATTTAGCCTCAAATTCTTCGAAGTCTGGCATTGGGTCGGTGTAGCCTTCTTTATCCGCGAATTCGTACATTAATTTTTGTGTCGCATTGAATTCACTCCACAATTCCTCTGCCTTATTAAATCGCACTTTAAGATCCGTAATGGAGATTTTGTCATTAATTGCATCCGTATATGTGGCCAATTTGGTCAGCGAACCTTTGATATGACCGCGTGTTAGTCGAAGCACAACCAAAGACGAAGACGAAGAGGATTCAGTCATTTTCCTACTCGATATCTAACGAAAATTCCAAAATATTGACTAAACGAGAATGGGTTGCGTAGAGTGGTAAACTCAAATATCTGATGGGATTTGGTTTGAAGATCCGGCTCGAATCTGGACCAAAATATGGTTAATAATCGAAAAAGGTCCACAATAGAGAAGCAGCAAACCCACACCAAGAACAGACAAATAACCAAAAAAAAGCGATACCGAATTCTGTCTATTTATTTTGTTGTTACCAGCTCTGTGTCCGAAATCCAAGTGACCGAGACAAATCAAAAATTCTTCTTCTAACAAAACTGTTTACAAATACATAATAGAGAGTGAGAGAAAATTACGGTAGATAAGATATGTACATGAAATTTTAACGAAATAATATTAACTGTTGCAAACATAGGGTGCATTGCACAATGTTGAAATGAACATAGACAGAAAAATATAATATAGTGAAACTAAGAAATATATAACGTAAACAAAACATAATAAATGTATAACATATTCTTAAACAAGTTACGTTATTCAATTTTCGATAGTCGATAACGATTCGCCATTCTTTATTACCTGCGTGGTCCTCTTTTTTAGGTACCACCCAAATTGGAGCATTATAAGGTGAAGTAGAATGCTGAATTATTTTTGACTCAAGCATCTCTTTTATTTGTCTATCCACTTCTTTTTTGTGGATCTCAGGATACCTATATGTCCTTGTGTATATTGGAGAGTTGTCCTCCGTAGGGATGTTGTGTTTTACGTGGTTCGTAAAAGACAAATCATCTCCTTTTTTATAGAATGTTCCGTCACATTCTTTTATTACTTTAAACAATTTTTGTTTTTCTTCTTTATTTAAGTGATCTATTCGTAAATCCTTATTAATTGTATTGTTTATAATGGGGTCTATAGGAGAGATTTCGTTAAAATAGTTGATAGACTCTTCATATTCCAGTTCTTCATTTGCGTTGAAGAACAATGGTATGATTTGGTCATTCAATTTTAATGTTCTATTTTTA
The DNA here is from genome assembly GCA_949372485.1 of Cheilosia soror. Lineage (NCBI taxonomy): Eukaryota > Metazoa > Arthropoda > Insecta > Diptera > Syrphidae > Cheilosia > Cheilosia soror. The sequence continues at coordinate 101,833,541 of OX443563.1, forward strand.
TAGTTTATTTCCCCATTGTTTGGAATCAAAATGTTGTTTCCAATAATTCCATTATACTCTTCATTGAAAGTATATACTTGGAATTCACAATCGTATTTAACTGGTAGTGCAAATTTTGTTTTTGGTATTGTAACGTCTTTTGTGACGACTATTGGGTTGCCTGCTGTGCGTATTGTCATAGGTTTGATACGCCATTTAATATATTCTCTTGGTGAATCTTGTTCACGCAAAAGACTGTTAGTTGCTCCTGTATCAACTAGGAGTCTTATAATATTATTTGCTTTTCCTAATTTAATATAGGGAAGTGAGGTTCCGAGGCTAAATGCCGAAAAATTTGCTTCCTCTGAAATTTGTTCGTTTCTTGTTTCTACATAATTATTTTGTTGTCTAGGTTGTTGGAATCTTCGTATTTGAGACGATGATGGATCTACTTCCATTGGTTTAAGACGCTGTGGTTGCTGGTAATTTTGATTTCTATAATAATTATTGTTATTATTACCATAAGGACGTTGTTGGTTAGGCGCATATTGCTTCGGTTGCCAATTCTGGTTTTTATCGTTCCTATAGTTATTTTTGTTAGGGTTTTGGTTATGCCTGTTTTCTATTCTTTTATTATTGTACTTCTGTCTGTCTGTGTCACTATTTTGTCTTATGACAAACCCTGCGCTATTTAGTTCATGCAAAGCGAGTTCCATAGTGGCTGGCTTTAATGCATAAAGAATTGTTCTCATGTGTATAGGTAATCTTTCTTTAAATATATTTAATGCAGTTTCTGTATTCCTAGTAATATCTGATATGTTATTTTCTTGAAGGCACTTTTGGTTTAGTAATGATAATATTCTTTGAATGTAATTATAAAATTTTAAAACGTCTCCACCAAAGTGGGCGCTTCTTAACTCTTCATAGAGTTGATAACTATTTTTAAAACCACCAAAATTTTCTAATAACATAGCTTTGATATCTACCCATCTTGTTAGATGTGTATGTATCTCTATGGCTTGTCGAGCTTTACCTATGAATTTTGATTTTAAAATATTTATGCACATTTTTTGTGACTGTTCATTGTATGTTAATAATGTAGGAATGATATCATCTACATTTGAAATAAAAATAGGTAAATCTTCAGTTTTCCCATCGAAATTTTGTAAACGTTCAATATACTTAAGGGGATTTAATTCTAGGGACCTTAAATTTAAATTACCAATTTGTTGATCCGGTTGTGCAGCTTGTTGTAGTGCTGGATTTTGAGGATGTTGTCCTTGATTATTGTTCGCCAACTCCACTATGTCTGGGGATATGTTTCTCCTTAGGTTGATTCTTCTAATTCTTGCTATTCGTCTTCGGACGTCCAGTTTAAGTTGAGATAGTTTATCGTTGGGTTTCTTTTTCTACTTCAAATTATTTTTCCTCTACGGATTTCGTAATATAGGTCATATGCATTGACTGAATTACTAAATAATTTCTAATTAACAATTATTCAATGTTCGTTCAAATAAATTGTTTGTCACTGATTTGTTTTAAGTGTTTAAATCGATATTCGTTCGATTGTATTATTCACTTTTCACTTCTCAATGTTTGTGAGTCGTATCGACATTCGTTCGGTGTTTTTTGGTTTCACAAAAATGTTTGATCGCGAGAAAAAAAAAAAAAAAATTTTCTTTTTGGTTCGATCACTGGATTACCATATCTCTTTATAATTTTCACTTATACGTCTGACTGGTATCCTACCGACTGCGCCACTTTTATTTGTGTTTCTTGTTGAACACAAAAAATATATTTCTTTCTGTTCTTAACGAACAGAAACCAACTTTTAAATGAAACAACTTTTTTAATTTTTTAATATTTTTATTGAGCTTCGGATTCCTTACCACTGGTGGGGGGAAATCTTGGGCTTAAACGAAGTGTGATACAGAACTGAGTGGTCTATGGTCAGATGGACCCTTTATATAGTGCTTTTTTGTTTATGCAGCAATTTTGTAGATAAGATTTGTATTGGTTCATCATTCAGTTGAATCTAAAGTCAAGCGTGGGTTTGTTTATAATACATTTTGCTTATGCAGCATATCTGTGGATGATTCAGTTGAATCTGAAGTCAAGCGTGGGTTTGCTTGGTATTATGTTGCATTTATCTTTTGGGGACGCACAAGTAGTGTCTGATATAACATATATATATAGCTATAATTGTATTTGTTTGTGAAATTATAGCTCTGTTCTCCCTTTAAACTGTGAACGGTCCGATTTGTCGACATTGATGGGGTCGCATGAGTTATTCATTAGAAACTATAATGACTGTAATTCGTTATAGAAGAAGCTATTAAGTTGTGCTGATTTAACTTCAAAGGGGTTGTTATGGTTATCACATTCCAATTCGACTCCGTGTATAAACTGTATTTTAGTTGTTGGTCTGTTGGTTCTATTTCCATCAATCCAGCTAACACCCTTTTTTTGGCATTACTGTTACGTTTGCGCAATACTAGGACCACCGATTCGTACTTGTACAGCTCAGGAGTACCTAAATTTCTACAATGGTTACCCCTTTCCGTAAGAGCTGCATGTTTAATGCTGGTATTATCTTACATCAATTATTGTAGGTACACATTCAACCGGCACTTGGGCTATAGACGAGTCCGATCGGGGCTTTACTAAAAGCATACGCGTTGAGCTTTTTTTAAAGGTGTAATTTCTTTTCTATTGGCTAAAAATTAAATCGTTAAAATAACTGCACGCACATATGTATTTCCTACCAAAATGAGTTCCCTCCGATGCGGGTCACCCTTTCGTAAATTTAATTTCACTTTTATTCCACTTAACCAGTTGATATCACCCTTGATGGCACTATACTCTGTCCGGTAGCCCCTATCACTTTTCCAACTATATAGGTATAACAAGTGCTTAGTCACTATATAATGCTGGCTTAGTAAGTACCAAGTTTCTAATTTCGAAATGTTTTTGCCATGTTTATCGCAGAACAACTTGTATTTGTATTACGTTTAATTACACCCAGTAAACAAAACTCAAATAAATCATTACATCATCAGTTGTCTCCTATAATGGCCCCCCCGCTGCTCTGCGCTGGTGTCATCATCGTATAGCAGTAATTGTGTGTCCCTCCCCCAAGTCGGGGATCCTATAGTTTACTGCATGTAATTAGCGAAGGATTAATCGACCAAAACAGAATCAATATTGATTGCTCTGTTCTGTTTCGTAATTATGATGGATTATTTAGAATTAATTGTATCTCTGTCAATGCGACTCCACCAAGAGAGGGCACCAGCAGCAACAGCGGCCAACTGCTCAATTAATACGGGATTAGTCTGTAATACCGCGCGTGCTTTATTTACATTTTGATGAGGCGACAACAGAATTTTCAAAGTCTCATCAAACAAATTCCATCAGAAGGATGTGGGTGTAGAAGAGCCATACTAAAGCAAAAAGGGTTCGGTTGTTGTAAAAGGACCACTTTGCGCAGTACATCTGGAGTGTTCACCTTCCCATGCCATCTGCCAGTCACTTCGATGTCGGCTGTCGAATACAAATAGTTGACCTTTGCCAGCAGCACAACAACAGAAGTCGATCACAAGACCACTCCTTATACGACAAGTCACTGTAAACCCCTCTGTGTACCGACACCAACAAAGTACCATCATCATTACCATCGTAAACGTCGAATCCATAGTCATCGTCATCGGCAGATAAATGAGATGTAATTTCAATTCAATGGACAACTAATGCAATTCGACAGCTCGTTCAGTTTCAAAGACCGCAATGCTGGTGTTTAGACCGCTCTGGCATATATAGGTAGGTATTTCATCGTCGACCAGATCCTAGTTGGATCTATGTGTTTGGAAGAAATACTCCTTCAGCATTGCGCTGCACTACTTTTTGCAAAAAGAATGTAAATTAGAATGCCAGATGGATGGATACTTCACTTAGTCACTCACTCAGTCAGTCACTTCGTCTTCCAGCGCAGTCAAGCTCTTTCTGGGTACACGAGTTCGCCCGACTACGCGAGGTTTGCTCTGACTGCAATTTAATTCGAACGACAAATCAAAAATGACGCGGACGGGGGTGGATTGTGAAAGCGAAAGAAGTGGACTCCATGATGGTGTAGAGCTTTGTGGTCGGAACCGATGGCATCAGCTTGTGTCTTTTTTTGGCGGCTGACTTTATAATACATGGGGTGAGTTAATAAAACTTAAAGGGGATGCAAGTATGCGGTTCATTCCCTGAGCTATAGTTTACTTCAAGTTGGGGGCCAATTTGCAATTTCACTAAATGGGAATTGACAAGGTTAATTTGGGGGGTCAATGACTGCGCAATGTGCATGGCAATTGCAGGCACTTTCAAGGCCTCTCTGGGGCAAACGTTTTTGAGTGGGAAATAAACAAATTAATTTATATGACTTTGATGCAGAGTTTCGAGCTTGCTTGAGCTTGATTTTTAATTTGACAAAATTGTAGCAGAGTACAATTTACGTTCATGGGGAGTGTGCATGAGGGAATTTTAATTATGTATATGGACCAAGACCAAGGCAGTATTAAGGCAAAGCATTAATATGTAGATAATGTCTGTCTGTGTACAGAAATGCGAACACGTTTAAGAAGAAACTTATGTGAATAAGCGTTGCAAGTGTAATCACGGTTTTAAGCTTACTTTGAACGAACTTTAGTTACTTATAACTTTGCTTGAGATTGCTCTAGTTATTGTTAAAAATGTATGCCAAGTTTGGAAGAGGTGTCTCAACGAAAATCGTGCTCTGCGATCAGGGTAGTTCCTTTCGCAAAATGTCGTCCTTCGGTCAGGATACAGCCCAACCTCCGACAGAAATGAGCGATTCCATTTTACCACTGAACGGTGTTTCAGATACACTACAATATCCTTTCTATCAAATGTCCTCCCTCCAATTCAGACTCGAAATGAGAGTAAACCGATTGTTGCAGATTTATATGGTTTAGGGGGAATTGTGGAGAGTGGATGCAAATGTTAAGCATGAAGCTTGATACTGCAACACTTCCACGAGATAGAGTCCGCTACGGATGAAGCAGTTGCCAGAATCAAAAAATGGCTGGAGTCCGCCGGCTTAGAACTAGCTGATCACAAGACTGAGGATGTCTTGATAACCAGCCGAAAGTCTGTGGAATTTGCAAATTTCCGGGTGGGGAATCAAACAATCAGGTCTAAGGAGTCTCTTATCTACCTAGGTGTAATGCTCGACAACAGGCTAAACTTTTAAACGCACATCCAATACGCCGGCAGGAAGGCCTCATAAATGCAAGCAGCTCTTTCCCGAATGCTGCCAAACATCGGTGGACCTGGATATATCAGAAGGATTCTACTATCCAGAGCGGTCAGCTCAAAACTTCTATATGCTTCACCGGTCTGGGCGTGGGCTCTAAAAACAAACGAAACAAGGAGAAAGCTCTCGTCAGCATACAGGCTCTGCGCAATACGAACAATAAGGGGATTTCGAACAATCTCGGATGAAGCAGCCTGCGTTATATCGGGAATGATTCTCATCGACATTCTTGCCAGCGAGATGCAAAGGATCTACTTTAGGCAAACAGCCAACCGACCACCCCACCATCGAGGTCTGAACAAAAAGAGCAAACGGGGACTACCACCTTACGCAGTTCTTATCGGGGCACTCGGCTATCGGAAATACGTTCACAGATTTGGTCACGATAGCTCGTCTTTCTGTCCCGAATGCTCAGACGAAGAGGAATAAGATACGGAGCACGCAATGTTCCATTGTAGGCGCTTTGCAGTCGGAAGAGCGAACTTACCAAACCCCCAAAAGTCTAATAAGCTATAAATGTTAAGGTCAGAAGATGACTGGCTGGAGGTATGCTCCTTTTTAACGAGTGTACACGAAGTATTAAGGAGACTGGAAAGACTTAAAAGAGCCGAAATGGCGGACCCGGGGGGATTTAGCATGAGTTGCTAACCAGCCCCGAGAAGTAATACCTAACGGCAGTTCCGCGGGGAGAGTGGTTGTAGGAAATAGGGTGTGGATTAGTACATCAGGTGCACTCCTGGCATAGATTATTCGGGTTTGCGAATCGTGCATGTTGGTAGCACAGGCTACCGCATATTTAGAAGATTACCACATCCATTGGCGCAACTAAAAAAAAAAAAAACTTGATACTGCATGGACGCAAGGACGAGAATAAAAGTAGAAAGATTGCACTCTCTCAGCCAAGAGCACTTAAATCTATATACTACACAGCTGCGTAACCAGATGGTCTGAGGGCAATGAGGTCGACTTGGTGGAGAGCATAGACTAACCAACTCACCTTCAAGACTTGGCCGGAATAAAGTACATAAATGCCCTGATGAATGGAACTTTACGTTTGACAGATCTACAAGCACAAACCAGAGGTTGAAATATTGTAAACAAGATTTGTAGATACTATGTGAGTGCATGAAACTATATTGTTCAATATTTGGGCCGCCTTAAATCCCAGCCTACCTCATATTCGCACTACGATAAATCATAAGTCAAGATCGATATTCATCATCTGTTCCTCAGTCATATAGATGATGACAAGCTCCCTTTTCAAACTGCGACAGAGCTTAACGACAGATGCGTGTGGAATGAGCAATATACAGACGATTACACTGCGTAATACGGTGAAACGATTGTATTTAACGGCAGTCGTGCTCTATGGGGAAGAAGCATGGATGCAAAATTTGTCAACTGATTTTCGATTCTGTTTGCGCATTGACAGGTTTTGTAGGTGAGATGTAACAGAAAAATGTGCCAATTTGACTAGGATGGTTATGACATGGAAGCCGAGAGGATACTGGTGCTTTGGCCCAATAAATTTTTGACTCTAACCCGAAGAGAAGGACCCGCTAGCGTCCCACAAGTATTCGCTAGAAACAGTCGAGGCGCAGTTTAACCCAGAACTGTATCGCAATCTAAGTATAAGTATGTAAGTAACTAAGCTTTTGACCGTAATAACACTGTTGTAGTCATAGGCTGATACTTATCTGCACCATAATAGATACTTATCTTTTTTAAAGAATGTATATCTTTTCGTCTGCCAATTCCAATCGCTTCCCTATGCTATCGCTATGTAGTCTACACACCCCAAATAATTCCATCCCATAATAAAAGAGTTATCAACCATGAAATTGTGTCATTCGCACCAACAAAAGGCTAAAACACTCCAGCCAATAACTCCGCTTAGTCTGTTGCCAACCAACCAAAGTAGGCAATCAATTTCAATTTTAATCTGACCCAGCTGACCATTTGACCAATCATCGATTATAATCTGATGCCAATAGCCAATGCCACTGCTGCATGGCCAACAATGAGGCTCCGTTCACTTCTAGTGCACAAAGACACTTTATCAATGCGGCTGTGATGAGCCACAAAGTGCTTCCGCGACATATCGGCATTCGAGTCCGGTCATCTGGAAAATCACCGACATATTATTACAGTCTAATTTTATATCTCTTTGTTTGGTAGAGTCAGAGTGCCTTGGCAGCGGAACCACCACCACCATATAGGAATAGGCCCTGGTACTGGATACGTGAGCCATTTAAGGAACATAAATCCACTATTCGGCCCGCACCCCACCCCAACATGGGCACTCAAATCAATATCCATAATGCACCGAAATCGGAACACACATCGGGGAGTATACGAGTCCATCGGGAACCGGGACTGAGTGACATTTTTATGCTAGCAATCTATTTTAATGTCAACGGCCATCCGTACACATACAAAGTCTGTATCTACAGCTAGATGCGAGTAGGTTCTTCTCCCTTTTTTTCCATTTTATTCTGGAAGTAGTGTAGATTCGAGCGCCACAGCATGCATCCCAAGTGGATTTCTGGTTTAACTCTTAGTTGTTGTTTTCTGATTAATTAATTTGTTTTTGCTGTTGTTGTTTTTTTTTAATTATTTCCTAATTAATCAAGTCTGACAGGCATGTACGCGACGAAAGCATCGTTGGACGATGCTATGCTATGTCAACATATGGCTGGGGTAGTAGAAATAAACGCGGACATCGAGTCGAGTCGACTCGACAGTCGATGACGTTGGACGACTTAAGCGATGCGGTAATTTGTCATTTCTGGTTATTTAATTAATAATTGCAACCGACACATGTACATAATATGCACATGACACAGCGACAGGATGAGGTGGTACAACGAGTGCACGCGCACAGCTTCATATGCGACCATGCGTCGTCGTCGTGATGTTGGTTTTACTAAAAAGACGTTGACTACCAGATGTCATATTTGGACGGAACTGGGTTGTATTGTGTGACAGCGGTTTGACTTGAACTCGACAACTGTTTACGAAGTGATTTGCTTATCAGAAACATCTGGGGTTCATGTGGATCTTAAGATGGATTTGTATGTCGGTGCTTGTTCCGGTGGAACTGCGGTTAATTTGTGTGTATGCTTAAAATTGTCAACACATCAATTTGAATGCTTGTTAATGCAAATTCTTACAGTTTTGGGACTGAATGTCGCTTGAAGTCAAAGCAGTCATTTTGAGTCTCTGATTATGATGTTTGCACAGGACGTAGCAAAGAGATGCTTTTTCTTTCGGATAACTCGGAATTAATGTCGATTGGTTGTCAAATATTCGCGAGAGGTGAAAAAACCTTAAGGTGCTGTTGTAGTGTTGTGTTATATTTCGATTCAATTTAGAGAGAGCTGCTAAGACCTTTGAAGCAACCAAATGCACTGCATTCACTCTCTTATATATCGTTCATTTTGTAAGGGCCTTAAGTTATACAAAACATCACGATCGACAGCTATAACTTTAAGGTAATGCGGGACTTTATCTACCTCGGTTCTGCTATAAATTCTAACAACAATATCTCAGAAGAAATTAAACGAAGAATAACTCTTGGCAACCGCTGTTTCTTTGGGCTGAGAAGGCAATTGAAAAACTAAGGAGATTCTGTATAAGACCTTGATCATTCCAGTCCAGCTTTATGGCGCTGAAGTTTCGACTCTATCTAAAGCGGATGAAGATATCATCAGTCGCTTCGTAAAATTGTCGGTCCCGTTTGCGTTGACGGGCTTTAGAGAAGGAGATTCAATGACGAACTATCCTATACCTGCGAGTAAGTCGTTTAACAACGCAGTAGAGGAATACCTCGCCTTAAGTGGCGAGCGCAAGTCGAAGGCGACCTCAACCGACTAGAAGTGCGCAACTGGAGGCAGTTAGCTAAGGACCGGGCTAACTGGAGAGGTTGTTAGCTGAGGCCTCGGTTCACCCCGAACTGTAGAGCCGCCTAAGTAAGTAGATAAGGCCAATGAAAATTGTGCCCCTGGTGTTGGCTTGCGAGTTTCGCACAATTTTCTCAAGAATGGTGTTGAAAAAGTCACATGACAGCGCATCACCTTGTCTAAATCCTGTTTTGACATCAAAGGTCTCGGTGAGGTTGTTTCCGACCTTTACGGAGCAGCGAGCGTTCTCCATCGTCATTCTGCACAACTGACAAGTTTGGCAGGGATGCCAAAACTAGACATGGCTCTGTATAGCTCGTCTCTAAATGCTGTCATATGCGGCTTTAAAATCGATAAATAGGTGATGAGTATCGATTTGGACTTCTTGGGTTTTCTCCAGGATCTGCCGTAGTGTGAATATTTGGTCGGTTGTGGACTTACCGGGCCTAAAACCGCACTGATAGGGTCCAATCAGTTCGTTGGCAAATAGTTTCAGGCGTTCACACAATACGGCAGACAGGATTTTGTAAGCGATGTTAAGGAGACTGATGCCTCTATAGTTGGCGCAGTTTAGAGGGTCTCCTTTCTTATGGATCGGGCAAACAATGCTGAGGCTCCATTCTTCAGGCATACTTTCCTCTGACCAAATTTTAGAAACGAGTTGGTGTATGCTCTCTACCAAGTCATCCCCCGCTGCCTTAAAAAGCTCGGCCGATAAACCGTCCGGTCCTGCAGCTTTGTTGGACTTCAGCTTGGATATTGCTATCCTTACCTCATTTTGGTCAGGTGGACGAAAGTCTTGGCTTTCATCGCCCAGGTTGAATGGTTCATTCTGCCTGACAGCGGAATTTGTGTCGTCTTCGCCGTTTAGCTGTCTGCAGAAATGGTTTTTCCATATCCTCAGCACCGACTGTGACTCTACTACAATATTTCCTTGTTCGTCTCTACAGGTCTCTGTTCGGGCCTTGTTCCCGTGACACGTTCTTTTTACCTTTTGGTAAAACTTCCGAACATTGTTCCTGGAGTAACACCTCTGTATTTCCTCGATCGCGCGCTTCTCATGCTCTTTCTTTTTCCTCCGGAGAAGCCGGTGTTCTTCCCTCCTTTTTTGCTCGTAGAGCTCACGAGCAGCTCTCGTCCTTCTCTGCAGCGCCGCTTTGTAGGCCAGTTGCTTTGCTGCATGTGCTTGCCGGCACTCTTCATCAAACCAGGGGTTTCGCGGTGGTGGTCGGGTGAAACCTAGCACATCAGTTGCGGCTTTTCTGATGGCTTCTTGGCATCGATGCCACTGGTCTTCAGCACTTGATGCTGGCTACACAGGACTTCTCGAGAGGTTGAGGGAGACGCGATCGGCAAAAGTTCTGGCGGTTTGCTGCGATTGTAGCCGTTCAACGTTCAATCTTCTCACAGTATTTCCTCGTTGTTGTGGTGTCTGGGATATCCGCATACGTACCTTGGCTACAACAAGGTAGTGATCCGAGTCTATGTTGGCCGCTCGGAAAGTTCGGACATCTAGAATACTGGAAGAGTGCCTTGCGTCGATCGCAACATGGTCAATTTGTGAAGGTAAATTCAAGATATTTCAAGAACAATAAGAAATGAGTTTATCACAGGTTCCACATGTATACAACATCAACGCCTGTATGACCATAACTCATCGTCATCATCTCCAACAACCACTCCAATTAGTGTGACAAAAAAAAAAACACCACCGGGATTCATTCCCTGCAACCGCAGGAATTCGCTTTCAAAATTCCTTATCCACACGTCCTTGCACATAAAAATCAAGTTGTTTACAAGAGCCCAATTAAATTTAAACCACAAAAACACAAACCCAATCTACCTCTGTATAACGTTAAAATAAATCCCTCCAGCACCGATCCTGCAACGACTATACAACATACCATCCTTCATGTAAACTCGCTTCGCACTATACAATTGTCTGGCACCTGGGGCGTAATTGTCTTCATCGTATATGTCCTTGCGTTGTCGTCAATTTTGCCTGCTCTAATTGTAAACGTCCTGTGATTTCATTGTGTCCAAGTGACAAAAGACTCACTACCAACGCCATTCACATACACACAAAGCGACAAAATTAGCATCAACTTAGCTACAGTCACACTCTCCCACTATCCACCTAACGCAAACTAAAAACAAAATACCAAACACACGAGCAACCTGACAGGAAATTAAACCGAAAAGCACGATTTCAGCACGACTTGAGCAAAAAAAAAAATGAGAATTTTAAATTCATTGCGAATGTCCTTCCGAGTGTGAGATCGCATAATGCTTCATTATGAAATCGGATTTCGCTTCTCCCCACTTTGTTTAGCGTACTTTTTTTGTTTCCATTCGCACTGTATGCTTGTGCAACAGGATAACATGGATGCACACACAAAAGTGCATACCGAGTGCGCCTCGAGGACCTCAACGAAGAGGCTGCTGTTGCAACACCTACCAACCTACCAGAGCGCTGCGACGCGTAAATATGTCGTCTGGCTTGAATAGCTTCAAACTGAGAGCAGCGATGTGGTGTGAAAAAGCTTCTTCAAAAAAGAAAACCTTTTGAAAGTCATTTCACCGCCAAGCGAGCGCAGCAGGAACTTAGCCTCCGAGTGTGCAAAGGACACGGAGGTGTTAAAAGCAGAGCGAACAAAACAAACAAAAAAGGGAAATTAAACTGCGTTTACGACCGAAGGTCCTTGGAATACTTACAAGGAAATTATCTCGTTTCTCGTGTCCTTAACATTCACCCATGGAAATTGTATAGACGATTACTCGGGAGTACGGGTTTTCGTGCAGAGCACTTTATAAATCCTCTTTTGTTTTTATGGCCAAGCATTAAAGCGAATCCTGGAACACTGCTAAGCATTTACATGTATGGGAGAGCATAAATTAATTCCTTCTGTTAGCTTAGCATACATATAAACAACAGCACTAAGCTGGAGGCAAACAGCAGCATCCATAGGACGAATTTTCTAATCTGACAAGGAGTAGACTAAGACGAATGCGCAATAATCAGATTGCGGTATACAAAAGGGGCGGCGCGGCTCCGGCTGTGGTGTCCTTTTGGATTCTCTGTTATAATGAGTACACGCACACCATATAGACAAACAAAGAAACACAAAAATTTAGCACTCATATGATAAAGCACGTCACTTGAGGGCGATCCGTTTTACTACGGTCGTACATCCTGCGGCCAAAGTTTATTAGAAAAAAAAAAAATTACATAATTAGTTTGCCCTTGGAGTAGAACAACAGCTTTGCTTTCTATTCATATCGGTGTATACATAAATGTATCGGAAATTGGTGAGGTCGGCTGGAGAGGAAGGAAATTTCATTAACTTAAGAGAATCATTAAAGGATTTTGCGTGGATTTTGTGAGCAAACAAGCGATAACAAGAGCATCCTTTTGCGGGCATGTAAACATCCTAATGTCATTTCCCTCCGAATGTAATCATAGAAAATGTATCTGTTCCACTTGTATGGAGCACCAGTCCTTCAGGCAATGGCCTTTTATATGCTCGTACTTATGTTTGCCGCCAGTGTCGCCATCTCACCACAGTCCTTCGTCCTGGTACCTACTTTGTGGTTTGTCCTTCGATTTTAATTGGATACTGAACGAGGCGATGAGTATGTTGTCAGTGTGGTTGCGGTATACCACCAGCGAAATTATTGGCAAAAGCACATACGTTTGTATGTAGCAACCTACATAACATACATAACATATACCCCGCGGTAGCAACGATTATCTTTGAGAAGAGTTCTGCGGTTAAAAATGACAGCTTTGGCGATATATTAATTGAGAGACAAAGACTTTTCTGAACTTTTTCCTCCGGGGAGAAGTGGAGTTTCAAAGTTTACATACTTGTCCTGATAGGTGATTATTAGGTATATACTATACATGATTACAACATTAGCATGACTCCTAGTTATTGTTGCAAAATTTGACAGCTTGCCGTTTGCCGACACCGAAATGTGGGGAAAATTATATTGTGGCGCAGTTAGTTCTTATGTTGTGACGTACCAGAGCAGAGTAAGAGAAAATGCTAAGTATTTGTGGCGCAATCGTTAACACAATGCAACGACATGTAGTATAAGTTTTCACTTTTGACTATATGTCTCTTGATAGGTACGTATAAGCAAAGAAACGAAGCGTCCCTCTTATCGATAAGCTCAAACAACCATTTTTGAAACTCCCAGTTATTTCATAAAAAAATTACATTTTCTTGTGTAATTTTATTAGAAAACCTATGCACTTACGTCGGCGTTAGTAACTTTTAGTTACACATATATTAGGCGTAACAGGTCCATATGGATCGTAGGCCACTCTGAAAGAGATTGTTAGGCATGCAAAGACTACACGACTATCGGTTTTTTAAGGGTATACATGTCATAGCGCCCAGTGTCATAAGCCACTCTTTTAAAAGTGTCATAACGCCCGCCGGGCTTTAAATCACTTTTTTCCTTATTTCCTAATAAAAATTATGGTCTTATCTATATTATATAAAAATGAATGTTTGTTTGTCTGTAGATATGTCCTTTATAGAATCGTAAACTATGCATTTGATCATGTGATGATCTTTAGCAAAGTTGTTGTGCATGAGCCCACGAACATTACTGAGTTGGTTTGGTCAAAATTAGACAAAGGGGCGTGGCACCGCCAATACGAAAAAAAACATTCAAAATCTTATACCTCAAAAACCGCCAAATCGAATAAGCTCAAATTTACAGATGATCTCAGTTCTTGGCCCTGGAGTGGTCTTGTGAAGTTTGGTCAAAATTAGACAAAGGGGCGTGGCACCTCCCAGACAAAAAAAACATCTTCTATGGGGTGAAACTCGATGGCTTTATAACTCGATAACCGCTGGGCCGATTTTTATGATTCTTTTTTTGTTTTGTTCGCTGTATTTCAGATTTAAGCAGAAAGAAAATTCCAGAAAATTGATTTATTCTCATCTTACGAAAGAACATTATTATTTAAGACCTAAGCAATACAATTCCTGTGCACGAGCAAGGCCGGGCTATATTATTATAAAAACGTTGGAGCGTCTGTAAGTCCGATAAGGGCCGCTGAACCACTGAAGCAATCCGCCTTCATTCCTATTAAAAAAAAAAAAACAAAATTGAACAAAAATATCAAAATAAATCTTGAAATATTTATGTATGGGAGGGCTGCTGCCCCCCTGCAAACCCTCTGCTTGGGTTTACTGTCATATGAAGGTTTGGGGTGTTATTTCTTCTTTTGGGGCCTTATTTTCTAATGAAAATTTAGGTTTTTTTTTTTATCCCAAAACAATGACGCCCCAAGACGTTATGACACCGGGCGTTAAGACGTGCACCAGTTTTTCAAAGTTATGATAATTACTTAGTTGAAAGTGGCTCTCGATGGGAGAAACACTTAGGCCGCGTTATTTGGCCCATTGTGCTACCACGGGGATTTGGGGAGCTTTTTATTTACTGGCTACTCATGTCAACCATTTGCTGCAGGTTATAAAGCTAAGAATGTCAGCGGCGCTGGTATTACCTCTAGATCATTGAGAAAAAAGTTTCCTAAGTGAGCCTTTCTTAAATTGGCTAGGGTAGGGCAATGGGCAACTGCAAAGAAAGTTAATTTTTTTTTTAGGTGTAAATTGTGCATAGACACTATGAGAACAACGCGTGCTCATAGTAGTGTCAGATTCTTACTGACTAAAAACACCACCCTTCGATATAAATTGTAGATACTGAAACTAAGATATAACTTACCAACCAATTTTTCTATCAAGAAATGAAAACTTTTGATAGGTTACTCTCCAATGAAAAATCCTGCATGTTCCGCAATTTAGACGCGGTTAATCCTTATATCGCCAAGCCGAAAGGTTTTGTTCTTTGTAGTCGGCGCAATAAATTGCTCTCATCCAAAATTTGTAGGACTGTATTGTTGGTGTGTCCGATTAGTCGGTTTCTATGCTTTCACGCAAAGCTTCTAGTTTCAGCTTCGATTATAGGTATTCCGAGATCCCTGTAGATATCGTGAGTGAGTGATGGACTCGTCCTCCTCTTCATCTCTACAGCTTCTGTAGAAGTCGTTGCATTTGAGACCTAGCGGTTTCGCGTGTCTATACCTAATATGCAATGGCCAGAGATGACATTAACGACTTTCGAGACGCTGCATCTTTTAAGTCGAAGAAGCTCCTTGGATCTCTTTATATCCAGAGGTGGCCAGGTTAGCCTAGCATAATATCACAGTATTTAAGACGTTTCCACCTGAAACTTGCTCTGCTTGCTCCATCCGCGTGAATTATTTGTTTAGCGTAGGTAAGTGGGGCATACAAAGGTGCAAGGAAATAACAAGTCCCCGGGAGCTAATACCACCGAGGGACTCAGTTCCCACCTAGTGGGAAGTAAAACCACTTTCGTAAAGTGGACTTAGTTCCTATGTAAGGTGGAAACTAAGTTTTCTTATGGGAACTAATTACACATTAAAGGGTTAAATCGAAAGGGGGGGGGGGCATACTGCCTTCTGTAACCCCCTTGCTTGGGTTTACTGTCAGATTTGCAGTATGTGCAAAATTGGGTATATTGAAAGTGAACTAAAATTAGTACTTACATGGAAACTAAATCCACTCCAGGGTGAGGTTATCTCGTTAAGAGATACGAGATTCTATATTAGACCTTGATTATCCTATTCCTGTTTAATGGCGCTAAAGTTTTGGACTCTATATAAAGAGAATTAATTATATACTCGGCCGCTTCGAGAGCAAGATTTTCGGTCCCATTTGTGTTGACGTGTGTGGAAATAGGAGATTTAACGACGGACTATACGAGCTGTACAGTAAAGCGAATGGACATTAAGTAGGTAAGGAAGAGTGTTAGTGTTCATTTTCAATGATCCGCTTGTCCATTAAGTGGGTCGCGGGTGTAGGTTGCCCAAGTGGACCCTCCATAGCTCTCGATTCTCCGCCATCGACTCTAAATCATCAAGGGCAATCCCCATAGGTACGGGTAGAGGAGAGATTATGGACTTGATCTAACCATCTCATCCTTGGTCTACCTAGAGGACGCCTGCCTGATGGTAAGGATTCCATAGCGGAATCCTGGTCGGGGGCATGCTCCGTTCGGGGAAGTAGCTGCTCGACATTGAGTTCCTAACGTATTCTGGTATTTCTAATGCGCTCTCTACGGGTCACACCAGCAATACAACGGAGAAATCTCATTTCGGGCTTTATGTATATTATGTATATTTGGAATTAATTAATTGGAATTAATTAGTTACTCAAGTGCCTACTGGCGTTACTTTTTTTCTCTAATGTGTGTTGAGTTTTGTTAAAATCTGCAATATACAAAAGAAGAAGCTCTAATATGTTCTGTATGCTCCTGGGTTTTCGACGAACGGAGACTTTGGTAAGTGCAATAATAAGAATTTATTCACAGAATTGTTTGCCCATTAAAAATGTCCATTTACTTAATTTGTATACATAATCACTTAGAACTCGCAAGGCCGCACATTCATAGCTCTTTCTCGAATATACACCAAACTGTTTACGCTCCAATAAATCTCGCATTACATGTCTTCAATCCCCTCAAAGCAATCCGTCTATGCGGATCGGGATACATACAGTCCATAATCCACTAAAATATCAATTTCTCGCAATTGAACTAATTGCTCATCAATCGAATTCCGTCGGCATCGCTATCTCTGAATGTGTGTGCGAACCACATCTGTAATTACACTCGCTCGCTCATACCAAAATGCGGCGGGGTCCGGCTCCGGCGCACCTCGGTGTGTCTGTGCTGTGCAGTGCTTTCCCATTCCCGAACGCCAATCAACCCCCTGTGTATCCAGGAAAATTATTATGTGGTAATTTTATGGCCTGGCCGATTGTTACGCAGAGATCTACGGTTTGCGATAAGATTCCCAGCTATCGATAGTTGTGTCCAAGTGAGTGTTGTTGGTATGGTGGGGTAAATCCACTTGGCCATAGCAACAGCCCGTTTGGCCCCCTAGGCGTTGATTATGATTATTGTTATTGCATGCATCCTGGTTCCGTTCCGTCGAAATCTCCTTCACAGTCATGCTCCTATTTAGCTGAGATACGCTCAGGGCACAGAATGGGTACCTACTTTGTGCATAGTTACGGCCATTACCGAACCGAATAAATCATCCTTCGGAATAGACCTCCAATTATTTGTCAATTTATGTCTCCTTCAAGGGCAGCAGACCATAAATAATTGCTGCTGGCGATGGTGCTGTTATAGTGCTAGTCCTAGTGCGCTGCTGTTTCCTTCGTCTATATCTATCTGGAAGGATAATTCCATTCGGGCTTAACGTTGTGTATTGGGCGTTTTTTTTTTCCTTTTGCATTTTGTGAGTCTCCATCTCCATCTCCATCTCCAGGATCCGATTACTGGCTGCTATTCGTAGTCTTTTGTATATACGATTGTGCTGCTTCTTGGGATTTTCGTTTTCTTTTCGTTTTGTTTTTTTTTTTTTGGTTTGATAAGGAGGATTCTCTGCCTCGATGGATCAAGCTTGCTCTTGCTCATTCCTTACCTTTGTCAGAAGGACGCAATTTAACCGGATTGAATGGGATACCCTGACCGACGAAGAGTGCTGAGCAGCATTTCGACTGATGAAAGGATACCTTTCTTACTGTGTGGGTCATGGTGCGAAATGGGTGGTTGCTACGCTCCAATGGAATTCTGTCACTTTTTCCCAGAGTTTTGCAAAACAGGATATTGCATGACATTCAAATCGACATTAGTCAATGCTGTCTCTCGTTTCCTTTCCCTGTCTGTTGAAGTATGGGTAAGGAGCTTTGGATATTCAAACGAAGAATTGGATTGCTATTATTTTAATTTTCCGCACCGAAAAGGAGTTGGGCACAGTCTCCTCGGCGAGATGGAGTGAATTAAAAGGGACACATCGAACTGGGAAATACGAAAAACACACAGAAATTCACTCCTTTGCGATTTAGTCCTTTGAACTGCTTTTCCGATTCCCCCTCTCAGGAGTAATGTAATCCTTTTTTGTAATTTTATTTTCTCCTGCTCCCCTTTTGACACTGAAACCCTTCTTCGTATAAAATGTATATCCTTTTTGTCGATTTTATCACACGGGGTAAACAACAAAGCGTGAATGCCGGTGAATCAATTCGGTGTGGCGTGTTTAGTCCTTTCACAGACACCAGACTTGTGGAAAAGTAAATTCGTGGCATATTCGATATTGTGGGGCTCGTATACTCAGGGAATGGGTGTCTCTGTCTCCAGGAGACATTTTTTGAACGATTAATGGCTTTGGGAATGTAAAAGTATCTGTTTTTTTATTTCTTCATCCTCCGACTATATGGAGTTTTTTTTTTTACTGTTGGCGTTGACGCGCAAGGACGAATTTATTGAACGTGATTTTCAATTTATGGTGTCAGATTTTGTTGTTGAAGAACGACCCCAAGCGAAAGGAATGTGCCAACGACGACGATAGCTAAAATTGAGCAATCGTGTTGAAGCAGGGCATTAGTAGATCTCCACATTGGAGAAGGATATTTTGCAAATGTCTTTGGGGTGGGTGTGAAGTTTATAGCTGTCGCTGGACTTGGTGATAAATCTGTCACTAGAAATGGAGACGTTGGGTTTGATATGGAATTGATGTATGTATCGGGTCAGATTTGTGATTATATGAATGTGAAGCAATTTCTAAAGTTGAATGGGCGAGGAATTTCTATACATGTGTCCCTTGTTTTCACCATTACATCGCCAATGCAATCACCGCAAAATGAGTCTAAGAAAACGTGAGAATTGGCTAGGGTACACTCAAAGGCGCCAACCACCTTCTTGAGATAAGTAACAGAAACATCACTTGGAATCAATTCTGGTTTTTGCATTAACTGATGCTGACCTATTATACTGGTAAAAAATCTTTGAGTCCTTTTTTCGGAAACACTCTCGGAGTCATTACCTAGGTCTATTAATTCTAACCCCGCTGTGATAGAAAAAAATTTAACATCGATAGATACAGCCAGCAATCTAGGAGGTCCACTCAAAATCAATTTCCATTATTATGAGCAATGACACATCCGCGCGGGCAATGTACCCCCCAACAAGTACTTCTATAGCATCGCCTTATCAAGGAGCCTACTTTAAATCATTTATTATCCTCGTCGGTGAACTTTGAAGCGAGACTTTTACTCACAGCACAAGGACATCATAGACGGACAACAACGCGACTAAATGCGAATGAAAAAAAGCGCCCATCGTTGTTTGTCATACCGCCTGAGGCCGCTTCCAGATCTTCCATCAGCTCCTTGCATCATATCCCAGAACAATTTGTCACGCTGAGTAAAAAATGAGCGACCTTCCTGTGTCAGTGATTTAGCCGCACCGCACAACT
Source organism: Cheilosia soror (assembly GCA_949372485.1). NCBI lineage: Eukaryota > Metazoa > Arthropoda > Insecta > Diptera > Syrphidae > Cheilosia > Cheilosia soror. The sequence goes on from OX443563.1 coordinate 101,853,108, forward strand.
ATGAGATCGGCAACCAGCAGCAACCTGAACTGAATACGCAATTTGTTGGGCAATTTATTAATATTCCATTAACATACCTGCTCTGCAGAGCTCTGGGATCTCTCGCTGGTCTATAAGTGCAGCTTGAATGGGCACTGGGCAGCACCTCATCTTAGAATGCAGCCAGCCCGTAGGCGATCTGTGTGTGTGCATGATAGTGGCATGGTTGCCTCCAGAAATCTCCAACATATGATTTATGTGATTGGGCCAGATTTGAATCGAGCAAGAGAGAGTCTCGTTCTCGTATGGTCGGAGGTACATATACCTATATTGCGAATGAGCACACGGCGATAAGTTATTATCCTGTCCGATGAGTCTCCATCAGTGATTAGTTTCTTGTGATGCATGTCTTTGAATCCAGAGCTGCGATTCTGGTTTGCCATTGCAATTGATGAGTTATGATTTCTCAGAACTTCCTACTGCTACTGCCTCATATACTGGTGACTGGTGACAGTAGATGCTGGACCTGGACATTTGAAGGAGTACAATGACGGGAAGTAACGTGTTCTACGTATGATTGGAGAACTGATCAATGTTGTGAGAAATTTAGGCTATAAATTGCTAATCAACCTTGATAGGCATAGGTTCGTTTTTACATAGAGGCTCTTTTTTAACACAATCAATATGGAGAATATGCATATGAAGAATAATTCGCCTAACAGCATTTACACCATCAATTTGAATGTCCCCTTTTTCTTGTGATGACAATACCTACATTTATGCCAGGCCTTCGCGACTACCTATACAGAGCTAGACAATGCCAGGCAATAGCGCCTTAGGCACCCCCATATCCCCCTAACACTGGAGAGGGGTGATTTCAAGAGATCAGGACAAACAGAAGGTACTCAATGTCAAGTTGTTACCTTTCCGATCTGGGTGCTCATTCTTCGGTGTTTGGTCACACAACACGAGTATCCTGAACTCGGATTTCAATCACTGGCATTTGATAGAATCCATCTATAATGGATCAAGTGCGGCGGACCTCCTCTACCGCTATGGGGATTGTTTCTGATGATTAAGAGTCGGTGGCGGAAGATACAAAGTTATGAATGGTTAACTGGAGTATCCTAAATGCGTGTGTCGCTTGCAATAGATGGTGAGACATTCTAAATAAGTAATTCCAGTGCGAACCTTGGTTGAACTTCCTCAGCAATTGCGCATGGATCTGTGGCTGAGTAAAACCACAATTTCAGTGCCCGGCGCCTCGGAATGTTAGCCAACTTCGAGTACCTTCCAGTTCTCGCTCTGGAGTTCCGGATTGAGATGTCGGAGGTTTCTTTCTATCCTTTCCTTCGGGATATGCGGGCCGCGAAATGAAATCCGACATTTTGTTCGAGTGAACTCCAACAGGTCCTTCTTTAAAACAAGTCGCAAGCCGGCGTTTGCCCATGGAGCCTGTGTTTTCGCGACAAAGGTCTTCAACCAGTTCACCGTGAACTCATTGTCACATAGCAGGACCTTAAAGCCTTTGTAGGTCGAGAGTTGCTCAAAGAAGGGGGTTTGTACCTATTTGTTAACGATGCTGTCGTTAGCGCCATCCAGTATGCGCAACTCTATGAGCCTCCATTGGTCTTTACTCAACCTGCGGTCTGGCTTACTGAAGTCTACAATCGTTGGGGTTAGCAGTCATGCCCAGCTTGGCTTTCTTGGTAACCCTACTCGATGGTGGCGATATTTTATCATCGTGCCTGCCTCTCTTCGAACTTCCCGCCATCGGCTCGGGTGCTCGTCCGGGGACTGCCTCCGCGTCGATTGGCGGTCGCTTGAGTCTGTCCGAGACTGCAGTGGATGGCAAAAGGCTTTCCCTCCTCGTCTCGACCAGTCCTACAGCTGTTCGTCTAGTCGTCCCTGCCGTACTGGGTTTAGACTTAGTACCCTTCTCCTGAACGGTTGGGAGTGGTTTGGGTCTGTTTGCAGCTGAGGTTGATGGCAAACGGCTTTCCTTCCTCGCTGCGTCCAGCTCTCCACCAGTGCCTTTCGCCTGTCGGTCGCGTACGTCTGGGGGTTTGGAGCAGCTTGCAATCGGCTCGGAATCAGGTGATTTCGAGTCGGCTGCTTACCGAAGTCTCTCAGCAACTGAGGTGGGGAGCAAGCGGCTTCCCGCCCTCGTCGTAAGAGGTCTTCTTGCCTTTTTTGCCCGGCTTGAGCGTGTTGCGGGCTCTCTGCAGAGCCGCTCTTTCCTTGTCCGTAAAGGACTTCGGATCACGCTTACTAAACCGCCGAATTAGACGAAGTGCATTGCGTCTACGATTCCGTATTGGCGTACTGTCTTGTGGTCCACTATGCTCGTCTGGGGCACTATGCTCGAATGCCGAGAAGGACAAAGTTAAGCCCAAGTTATCCAGTCTTCTGGTTAGTCGCTTTTAACGCATTTTAATCCTTACCCTGAGCTAATTTAAATTTGATTTTTTTCAGTAAGACGTTGCGGATGATTTTAAATGCAACAACCCCACTCACTATCTGAAAATCCAAAATGTCGCCATAATTCAAGTCCAAACTCTGTTGTCACACTATCATCTCCAACAAATCAGCAAAACAGTTTTCTGCCAAAATTCGTCGTCCAATCTCCAGAATCTGCGAACATGCGCCGCGCGCCAGTTTAACTCAGTACGACATCTCGTTCCCATGAAAAATGATCCACATTTATAAGAGTCACCTTTCTGATCATAAAAACAGCGCAAAAACCAAAATCCAGAGTGAGCACCCGCAACGACATCACGCTGTACGCTCACGTGCACTCATATCCGTGCGCGGCAATCACATTGCAATAAAAACCGATTCCGTATCGCGACGCGCGAGCGTCACACAGAGAATGTGCAGTGCAGTCTCCAAGCATGGAAATGGAATCACCACAAGCCACACTGCCGCCATGGTCGTCCCGCCACGTCCAACGTCGCGTCGCATCGTCCACCAGAAGGCGAACGAGAACATTGTCTTCTTAATCTGGAAATTTATGTAAACATTCCTCGTTGCAAAACACCTGAACCTGCTGCACACAGACAGCGCACAGCCAGCAAGAGGTGCTCACGAAATTCCTCGGTGTGGAGCTGGAGTTGCAGGAACGACCATGACGGCGACAAAAAAGGCGATCACAGTGCAAAAATTGCAATTCACTCTGTCGTCGTTGTCGTTTGGTCGTTTGCAGCGGTACACTCATATAGATGGCGTAGCCGGCATAGTCATCGTCAGCCGTACAGCCATACGAGTGTGAGGACTAAATTTCTGGCAACCTCCTCGTCTGGGTGGAAAAGGATTCCACAGCACTTGGGAATTACATTCCACTTAGGGCACGGTACATGAGGACGGTATGCATCTGTGTCCAGGACGCTGCTGATACTGGCTGGATCAACTGGAGCTGATCGAGTCCGAACTCAACTCATATCACGGGAAGTGGTGCTCTCCGAGTGTATATGTATATGGCGAACCGGGTGCATTGCACAATAAAGTCGTGCAATTAATACATGATCCTGAATAGATTGCATTCGCACGACTTTTAAGTGGTACACGTGTTCCTGCTATCATATACCAGCCGCAGCGGTGGCTGCAATGGAGATGAAGAGCGAGCGAGCATCTTCCAACTTCCACTGCCACTGTCAGGCAGAGTCTTGCATTCTCGTTCCACGCTGCATGAGTTGGATTCTATAAGTGATTACGGGTTGAGTTGGGCGATTTATTTTTTTTTCCTGCCCGCTGGCCATGATGTGGATGAGAGCCCCGAATGTGCAAATCTGAGAGGAGAGTGCATCATGCCATGACTAAGCTTAGAATCACGATGCGCAATTTGGTGGTGTTGGATGATCTAACAGCTATCATTAGGTGGCAATTCATCTATTGCTTCATGATTTAGGGGTTAGGGTGATTGTGGTAAGGTGAGGTCTTTACATGGGATGTGAATGTGATATGAAGCTATTGGAACATAAGAAGTTCTTTCCATTTACGATAACAGTTGGTGAAAAAGTAATCTCAATTTGTGTATATGCTCATTATCTATTAGTTAAGCTTAATCAATGAAAAGCTTTAGAGATGTCATTGCCCATAATATGGCTCCGTAGTTCCAAAAATGTCAGTATTAAGGATTCTTTCATCAATATGTACGATTTTCTTTTCAGGGCACTTACAGCGCTGATTGTAAAATTTAAAACACAGATCAAGCTCGATTCCTGTGTCAAAACCAGGAAAATGTGATCACTTTATAGATACTGTGCACTGGATGAGGTGGTGGGTAGCTACATGACGATACTCCACATACTTTCTTAACTACTGCCCAGCACTCTCACACATCAGAAAGAGAATCCTTGTAACAGACTTTTTGCGATGACCCAAAAGAACTTTCCGACAGGTCTATAAATTACCTACTTAAATTTTCAAATTCCTCGGAATGGCTTTCCAATCCTATAGGAATGACAACGGATTTATGTACATTGATCTAAATGTGGTACCAGGTATCTATATGTTATATCGTGAAATGGTCCAGTCAATTTGACACCGATTTCTTCTTTTTGGGCTATGTATAGGTACGATAGAGTTACCGATAAACTGCCATTATCGAATCAGGGCTTGAAGACTAATGGCGTTATTTATTAAATGGAGTCCCAAATTCTCGAAGGAATGGCTCAAAATTAAGCCGACAGAATGCGCTTCGTAAAAAACCGACGGGAAGGTTACATTCATACAATTATTGTGTTTATATATTTTGAGAGGTGTCTTTCCCGACTTGCCTCGGTGCACCTTGTTTTTTGGGATATTTCTTTGTCCTGCCCTCATCTGTGCGTTTCTGAGGCCCTGGATGTGGTCTGTGTTTTTTAGGATTTAGATCCATCGGGGAATGGTCGGCTGATCCACACCTTTTGGAGGTGGAGGGTTTGTCGCTATCTGCAGCTTGACTCTGATGTGCTCTTTCAAGCATAATTTCTTCGCGCATGGTTCTTCTGGCTTCCTCCGGTGTCATGCCATCCCTGATCCGGGCTCCAATTCGTCTTCTTTGGGCTTTTTCTTCTAATTCTATTTGCCTTTTCAATACCGCGTCGCTTGGTAAGAGGTAAGTTGCTAACCTGAGCGTCATGTGTCTCCATCAATGTGGGTGCGCTAGTTGGAGGCTGTGCTGGAGATGAGATAGTGTCATCAGTCTCCATCTGTGTATGTGATACAGGCGACCGGAGTAGAACTTCTTCATTTGACTCCGTAATTATGTTTGTTTGTTTTTTTTTTTTTTTTTTTTTTTTATTTACTTGGTCCATATAATTCCCACGAGTAAAGCGAGAAAGGTTAGTCCGCACCCGCAGAGCTCCTCCTATACGGGTGTAAGGCTCTTTAGTACTAGAGGGCGCCCGGTATCTGGACCCGGTGCAGGGAAATAAGTCCCCGGGAACTTATTCTACTGAGGGACTAAGTTTCCACCTAGTGGGAAATAAAACCACTTTAGTGAAGTGGGCTTAGTTCCCATGTAAGGTGGGAACTAAGTCCACTTTCTTATGGGAACTTTGTACACATTCAACAGTTTATTTGCAATAGGTGCCAAATTGGGTGTATTGAAATGAAAGGGAAATAAAACCACTCAGAGTTTTCAAAATTTATTTCCCACCTTACATTGGACCTATGTAACTCCACTTCAAGAAAGTTGTTTTATTTCCCACTAGGTGGGAACTAAATCCCTCAGTGGACTAAGTTCCCGGGGACTTATTTCCCTGCATACCTCTGGACCCACCGTTAGCGACTGAGCAATTTCTGGACCTCCAGCCAGGTAGACCATAGCATGGTACGGATGATACCGTAGTCCAGCCCAGGATTTGATCTTAGTTTTCGGGTTACCTACATTCAGCTCTACAAGAGAAGTTTTGGCCACTTCTCTAGTCTAGCTCCGTGTTTCCCCACTTAAGCCGCCCCACCCCGACAAGGTGCCCAATCTTCGGTAAAGGTTAATAAACAAACTGACGGCCGTAAAAGCATTAAATTTTAAGGTTTTTCCCACTGCTCCACTTCTCGCGAAGATCCGAGAGTATAAAAGCTTCTTAGTTCAGCCGTTCGTCTCAAAAAATAAAAATTTACGCAAACGGAGCTAGGATGCCTAAACGGACCTGGTTAAGCCATTTATTTTTGTATTTATTATTTTCTTAAGTTGATGAAGTCCTTGTTCCATATTGAGATAGTTTTAACTATCGAAATTTCACAAAAAGGTATTTCCCACGATTTGGCCGCTAATTTTCTCGTAAAAGTTGCTGACAGAATGAGCTGATTATTGGTCTGCTCCATGAGTTATCCATTTCACTCTGGCTACGGAGTCCTTCTAGAAAAAATTGGAGTCATCTATACACACAGAACCCAAGCAGGATCCCTAACTACGATACGATTTGTTCTACGGTGAAACCGGAAATTAGTGACGGAACCATGCTTGTCGTCTGGCCGCTGATATGCTCAGCTACCCACTAATCAGTTAGCCTACAACTGTAGACTAACGTAGACCTTCGCTTGCCATGGGACAACAAGGTATAGCCTTCGATAAGAGGCACAATATAAGGTTCAGGAAGTTTATCTTTTACTTCGTCAAATAAATATTTTAAACTGAACGAATTTTATTCATCGGCCTATAATTAAAGACCATCGAAGCTTCCTGGTTCGCTTTGCATAAGGCATATACCTCTCTACAGTCCTTCAATTCGCCATAATTCAATGATGTGTGTACAATTGTACATCACGTAACTCACTTATGGGGTTGTCTCTCTCGAGAGAAGTATTTATTTAAGCCAAGCAAACAAAGCTAGTGAATGTGTTTTCAAGAAAATTTGTTTCTTTGTTCGCATAATAACACGTCCTATCTCTGACATTTGTCATGCTCAGGAAAGTCAGTAAACTGTATACAATTCCCTAAGCACTGGTTGACCTCATTTCTGCAGGGAATAAACATTTTATAATCTTCCTCACATGCACTTGACAAATTAGTCCTTAGAGCACTCCACTTGTAGTTATATATAGTTTGTCGCGAGTCCTTAAGTAAAATTCGCCACAAATTCATTCAGCACGAACAATAGCATACTCACAATGATATAGCAAGGCTCTCAATGACTTAAAGTGCTAGACAAACTTTTCCCCCATCGTTCGAAGATATGTAGCAAAATACTATAAAGAACTTTAGTGCGCTTTACCCCTGCAGGGTAGATTGGTGCCAATACCCTCTTTTTTTATGCCACACATATACCGCCATGAAAGCACTTACGCCCGCACCCCCTGCGAGGAGGATTCTCTTCGTTTCCACCTGCCACGCCCATGTTTACACCCTTGCGCTATACACAAATCCCCCTTCGTAAACTTTTATTATCAAATCCTGCAAACGCATTCCGCAGACACAATGACGCTAGTTCCACCGAATCGAACAAGGACGAAAGACCCCATCAGCCTGGGGCGACAACTTACATATTCGCTGTCGATTTGCTCCAACTCTTTTGTTGCTGGAAATGATGACGATTTCGTGCGAATAGTGGGGTGGCGTGAGTATCTACATTTCTTGAAAGCATACGGAACAAGAACTTATATGACGGCAACGTCCTTAATCTATTTTTCTGAAACTTTTTCGGCGTCATTTGGCGGAGTGGCAGCACTCCCCCCGTCAAAATGCATTCAATGGAATGAATCTAAATATGATTTTTGTCTTCCCTTATGCTCAAAGGAAACTCGTCGTCGACGTCGCCATACTAAATTATCTCTTTTTCGCTTTTAATTACAATTTCGTTTTCAATGCCTAATTAACCTAATTCCTTCCAGTAGCTATAGGAGGGAAGTCAGGGTTTTGCTCCGTCTGTTCCCCGTTGTGTGACATCAACAGTGTGCTTTGTACACTCCTCCACCATAACCATAGACCACATAAGGGTTGAATGAATATGTTTCCCGGGGTGGTTTGCGAGTAATACAGAATCTTTGAGGGAATTCCCGGTTCTTGTGTTTGTCTCTTATAAAACGAGGAATATAAATAAATTAGTAGTCGAGCGGAGGTTCGTTTTTTTTTTCTTTTCTTTTTAATTTTTTGCCGAACGACTTTTATTTGGTATATACAGCATTCTAATTGAAATTAAGGGAAGTGGGTTCAGTTTTAAGTCATGTTTCGTTGTAGCTTAATGAGTTAACTAAAAGCGAACAAGTCTTGCATATTAAAATATAGGTACATTTGGAGTTTGTTTTTTTTTTTGACAATTGTATTCCAGTTAATAATATTGTAAGGCAGGTTAAGGAAATTAAGGGTTTGGGATAACTGTATACGATAATACTTTGCGGATTCGCTTAAATTTTAAGCCGTTTAAAGAATTTTACGTGATTTTAATATTTCACAAATTTGTCGACACACCACATACGTCATACAGACGATACCGACGATTATGTTCTGGATGTACACCAGAAAAGTAGGGTAAAGGTGTCAACAGTGGATCAATTTTTACTTTTTGCGCCGTTGAGCTCGCATTTATAATAGTATAGCCATGACATTTTTTCCACAGCTTTTTCAATGTTTTATCTTCATTTTAAGCACGAAATCTCAAAGCTTTATTAATGCTGAGATAGTGAATAAATTATTTGAAATTACCCTTCCCATGTGATCCACTGTGTACATGGAGTGTACATGTACACACTGAACCAGTGCATGGTCCACATTGAAACAGGGATTTAAAATCCATTTATTCAGTAAAAATTTAAGTTTTTTCATTATATATTCATATTAGGGATAAACAAAAGAATAAAAACGAAAATAATAAAATAGAATAAAATAAAATGACTCATGCTTAAAAAAAAGTTCCGAGTTAATCCATCCACCCGGTGTGGCCAAGCCGAAAGTAACTGGAGGTGTGCCTAGGGGTAAATTAAAAAAAATAGCTGTGTAAAAACCAAATACTATATTTATGATATAAGAATCATTGATTCACTGTGTACTATGTTGTTCATTTCAGAAAAACATGTCAATAATTTATAAAATATTTCACCAAAGTAAACAATTCGACAAAAATTATTAAGTCTAGTACAAATATTAAACTTGAATGAAGTTACGATACACACTTTTTTAATAAGATCAAAAATAAAACAGAAAAAAAAATGACTAGCCTATGCTAAAAACATAAACATACGAGGATAACCGACTTCGACAATGCGATCGCGCAGACTTATGGTTTGTTGCGAGGGGAAGTGGAAATGTGTTCTTTTCTCTTTTCCAGATTCATTTCAAAATAAAAAGTGACATTATGAGAGCAAATGATTCACTGTGTACACTGATCCACTGCTGTGCTGACACATTTACCCTATTTAAGAATAAGACCCTAAGCTTAGCTTAAAAAAAGAGGATAAGAGACCTACAAATTTTTGCCTTATCCGAAAGGCTGATATTGATTTGAGTTTTCGTACAACATTTTTATGTTCAGATGTTTATCAGACGCTCGCGAGGAGTAGCTCAAATCCTGTAACAATAGAACTCCTTAAGCCAGTCTGGGAAGCCGTCACTAAAGCTTAAGCCTTAAGGCATGTATGCACTTGCCTCTCATCAAGCATAAGGTTTAATGATCGGTGAAGGAATTTTGCTGCATCAGTGCTTACGAACGAAAAAAAAAAACCATATGCCCGTAAAACAAAAGACCGTAATTGTATGGGGCCTACAACCCTCTCCCTGCGATCACTGTAGAATTTATAATGAGTGTAAAAAAATACGCAGGCTTTTTGAAAATGTTCGTTTACGGGCTTTTGTATTACAGGCTTTTATTTTACGGTCAACTTCGAAACCTGTGTTTGCATTTACGGACTTTTGTGAATACGGCCTAAAATTTTATGGTTAAATGTATCGTGCCTTACTAATCTCTATTAGGTATCTATTGCATTATTTTTCCTATTTTCCTTCTTGTAGAGAATTTCATTAAATGAATGGCAACAAATTAGGCGCTCACATAAAATACTATATAAGGTAGGTACATCTGTAACCCATGAAAGGGTACGAAATGTCACCCACAGAAAACACAAAATAAAATCGTACCCCCGCCCATATACCTGACTAGAAAGCTTCTTCAGGTTTCTGTTTATTTCTGCATCTCCAAATTTCTCTAAGATCTAGATATGTGACGTTGCAATGCAACTTGTCTTCTGTGCACCAACGGTTGCAGATTCGATGTGAGTGTAGGGTCTCCAATAAGTCGAAGTGCTCGTCCTAGAAATTGTTGTGAGCTGAGTCTTGTTTGCATTAAATACAACCAAGTTGACTTTTCCCCAATTCAAGATTTTGTCCAGATCATCATTTACACTCAAAAAATATTGGTTGTCATATTGACAATCGCCGTTGTTGAATTGATGAACACAGTAGTCAAATTGGAGGAACTCGATATTCATAATGAAAATCGCAATACAGTCAATCTGAAGACTGGGGAAGCAATCTGAACATCGCAGTAGTTAAATCTTAGGACCTGATTTTCATAATGGAAATCACAGTTTTGCAATTTTCAATTAGATTTTCAAGAGTATTGGGGCACTCCTGCATATATAGCAAACGAATTAGATGATACATCATCTAGAACAACTTGGATCGATCTTCCCAGAAGAACATTTTCCATCCATCCGCAGAGTTGTTGTGGTAATCCATAAGATGCTACCTTGCTTAATAAGGCTCTATGCCAGACTCGGCCAAATGCCTAATGTCCAAGGCTACGGCTCAGGATTGGCCGTGTTGTTCAATTGCTGCGTCCATTATCTATCGCTTAATCCGCTTGCGTTAAAGAGTTAAAATACCAAAATTATTCAACTTAAGTTCTTTTCACTGTATGATGCTTTTCTTAAGCTTTAAGGATTTACCCACATCCATCGCTTTAAAGATAGCCGCAGGGCCCAGTAGTATAATAACTCAACTCTTGAAAAACTGTACCTACTACTCGCATAAAATATATAAAATATCGCATGGACCTTGAAAACTAATCATGGACTAGAAAAGCACACAATCATCGTTTCGCAGGGCTGGCTAGGTTTTCATTTCAGCCATGCTGTCCATTCGCACTCCTCCTCCCACGCACACCCTTCCAGAGAAATAATAATTGCAACAACAGTGTTGCAGTTGCAGTCCTCCTAGCTCTCTGCATTCCCATTCAATTTAAGGGCATTTTCTTCACCAAACCCTAACCCCAACAGGCCAACAGCAGCGCAGCGCTATCAAAGGGCTCGCATTCATGCGACCGGATGGCAGTCGTAGTTATACTACTGCTTGCTCGCCTGGAACTTTTGTTGGGCTTCCTTGCACAGTTTCTGTGTTGTCACTGCTGTCGACTTTTGCTGGTGATAAATTCATCTTTTGCTGGTGACACTTCGCCCCCCTGCTTGGATGCTGCAGCCGGTCTTCTCTGCTTAGTGCAACTAAATCTCCAACTGTGTGACATGGCGAAAAAGTCCTTTCTCTGGCTTCGCAACTCCTCCACCGCTGCTCTCGGCTCCACTCCACCAATTGGCACAGAATGAAAATAAAAAAAAAATTTAAACAAAATCACTCTCGTCTTGTTCTTCGTTTTCTTGCAATTTTCCGCTTGTTTTGTTGTTGTTATTCCGATTTGTATATAAATGCTTTTCATATCAAATCCAGGGTTCCAGAAATTGCTTCATTGTCAACGCCTGACAATCGTTGGAGTATCTAAAACGCTCGTAGCTAGAATATTATATCCACCAGGCGACACTGAAGTGGGAAATAATAATTAGCGCATCGAAATTATGAACCAAATGAATGCGAAAGTGAGTGTGAGCTCGAACCATCGCATATGCACGGGCACACTCATATACCCACACCACACTGTGGTGTCTTCTCAAAGTGCCTTGTTAAATTCGTGTGATTAATTGAGAACATGTGAGGCTGGAGAGTTATGAGTGTTTTTCACTTAATTTATGGCATACGACGACACGATGGGAATTATTAGTTACCAACTAGAAGGAGGAGTGGAACTTCATCCCAGCATCTGGGGACTTGGTCCCACTGGAGACCACCACCGATTAGCAAAGATGTGCGGGTACGGTCTGGGGTCTGCTCTTGTTTTTTGCCGGTATATATTTTATGATGAAGTTCCGCAGTTGTTGTCGTTCTTCTTATTTTTGGACACACAAAGCTGTACGAGGAATTATTTGGGCAATCAGATGAATTTAATTGAGTGACCCCGATCATCTAATTGAGCGACACAGAATTATTATTCCTCAAAATTAACATACAAAGACCATACTATGTCTGCTGTCTGGATGACATGATTGATGAGCAGCAGATGCTATATGTATTTAGGGCCAGTTTCAAATGTTCCGGATAAAGTTTCGTATAGTTAACCGACACATAACGCTATCCACCAGATAAAAGTAGGTGATATTTTTTTTCTGTTTCATCGTCAAAGTCTCTGATAAACTATCAGGTAGAAAAATTTATCAGGCACTAATTGTTTGACAGGATTGGAAAGTATGTTTTTTATCGTTTATCACATTTTTAAGTGAATTGTGTTGTTCTAGTTTTGTTATTTAGCATGGATAAATTCATTCATTCACTCATTTTCGATACCCCGCTTATTCCTTAAGTGGTTCGCGGGTGTAGGTTGCGCAAGTCCAAGTGCACTGTCCATAGTCTTGATTCTACGCCACCGACTGTAAATCATAGAGGGCAATCCCCATACGGGTAGGAGAGATATTATGGACTTTATCTAACCATCTCATCCTGGGTCTACCTAGAGGATGCTTGCCCGATGGTACGGATTCCATAGCACGTCGTGGGATCCTGGTTGGGGACATGCGGTTAACATGACCAAACCACGAAAGCATGGACGGCTCCGTCCGGAGAAGTAGCTGCTGGACATTGAGTCCGTCACGTATTCTGGTGTTTCCACCATCTTCTCTCGGATGTTCTAATTCCAAACGTTCTTCACCAAGACTGCGCTGTAACATCCAGTCCATAAGCAATGAAAAGGAGAGGAGACAAAATGCACCCCTGGCAAAGTCCAACGCCCACGATGAAAGGTATTCACTGGGCATGGATATATAGTTAAACAAAATAGTGAAAATTCAGAAATCTTCATCGTCGAGGTTTTCTCAAAATAATTTAAGAATTCAAATAAATCCATGATATGACACTTCCGACTGCTGTCTACACCCGTCAACGAAAGAATGCTCTGAAACTATATTTTAAAAATATTTTGTTTAAATGTTCCGGATAGAGGCTTTAATAGCCGGTTGAACTGGCTGATAGACTATCTGAGACTTTAATTGTCAGATAATACTATCCAAAACATTTGAAACCGAAATATTAGGTTTATCTGACATATAAATTCCGGATAGGCTATCCGAGACTTTATCAGCTAGTCTTGAAACTGGCCCTTAGACTGCAAAATTTCGTAAAGACACCGTTTGGATGAAAGAGGATTTGTTATGTTGGGAAGATACTTTTGTATCATTTAAGAGAAGCGTTGGGATGGTGGGGTTGTTCTATTTAAATTGGCAGAAAGTTCAAGTTAGACATATTGCCAGGTTCCAAAAATTTAATTTTATGTTTTGGATTGTTAGTTGACCGCCTTTCTTTAAAAAATAAGCTCTATCTACTATGTGTTGCTGTGGACAACCATGTTACAGTTGGTTAAGCTTATATACCTTTCTTGAGATATTTTTTGGGAGCGGGTCAAAATTCTGTATCGACAAAATTTACAAAAATACAGAATTTTGATATACAGCATTTTAAAATACAGCATTTTGAAGTACAGAGTTTTGTTCATACAGAATTTTGAAATACAGCTTTTTGAAAACAGAATTTTGACCATACAGTATTTCAACCACAACCCATATTTTTCATGAGCGATTGGAAGATAATTGTTCAGTTTTGGGTCAGAGACATATAACGGTCAATCTATTATCGGGAAGACAAGTTTTTTTTTTTTTGTTTTTTAGGCCTTATGCCTACCTTTACCTTGATTTGGTGAAGTTCTATAGAGCCATCTTTTCACTCCAGTGGCAGTCAGTAAGACAAGGATCTTCGCTGAAGGTATGTCAGCAAGATTAGCTGAGGTAACGATTTCATCGCCAAAAATATTTTTTCTGAGAAGATGTCTGCAAGAATTCGTCTCTCGAAACGACCAATCTTGTTCTGTGATCCTTTCAGTTTCGTATACATTATGTTTTCCAAAATTGATTGCTATTGTATAATAAAAAAAAATAAATAAATAGGTGGCGCAACAGGCGGGTAGACACCCTAGGCCTAGCTTCTCGCAATCATTCGTTTTGTGTGAGTTTCTATTTTTGGGACGAATGGAAGGGACCTAAAATTTTATGCCGAGTCCGAACGGCTGAATTGAAAAGCTTTTTCATGACAGTCATACTCTCGGATGTTTGTCAGACGTTCGCGAGAAGTGGCGCAGTAGAAAAAACCTTAAAGATGTAATTTGTGTTTTTCCGGGGATCGAACCTGGCCTAAGCAAATAATATCTTGCATGAGATGCTGAAGATACTAATACTTGTGTAGTTCTTGGCTTTTAAGGTTGTTTCTTGTTTCTTGTTTCTAGAAAGCAGCATTTTACAATATTTTTTTCTTTCAGATATATTTTTCCAGTCTTTTTTGATTTTAACACTTGGGAACAGCACTCATCTGAGACGCTACCTGCTAGCTATCGCAATATTTCCTTGATCAATAATTCAAATATCCTAATGGGAGTACCTACCATCATAAAGTGCCTCCAATCTCCAACCAATCCAGCTTGACCTCTAGTTTCATACCCAGATGCTGTGTTGTGTTCATCTGCACCAAATATGTCCTCTGTACCATTCACCCTATACCATTTTGGCGACAAACATAGTTTATATGTACCTACTAGTAAGGAGCTTGTAAGAAACCATCTCTACCAGTGTGGTCACCTCTCTGTAATGGCGTATGAACATGCACATGAGAGTGATATTGTATACAGGTCAAGGGCTGCACGCTACACTCCAATTTAAGCGAGAAACGTTGTTACCCTTCGCTTTCCTGCATTCCATTTCCGATAGAAGCCTACACATACAGCCTAGATGTGTATTGTTACAAACTGGCCACTCGGCTAAAACAATGTAATTCTTAGCTTAGTCTGCGGTTAATGAGTTTACATCCTAGCAAGTGGTATTTCAGTATACATTCTCCCCTTCTTGACTGTAGAGACCCAATATTCCATAGCCGGTTGCTCTATATTTTTCTATCAATTGACTTCTATTTTCCGCATTTTTATTTTATAAGTGCGACTTTATTTTCATTGTTTTACATTTTATATAGTCAAGTGTTGGCATCGCACAGTGCCGATACTACATTGACCAATACTCAATTGCACAGACTCGATGTCCAGCTATATCTGCTTTCTAGCAGGATACGGTTAGATACTACCAGTTTTCCAGTTGGACATGGTACCTATATTTGAAGTATCAAACATTTGGAGAACCGAAAGCTAATTTTTTTTGTCGCAAAGAGATGCAGCAGTTCATCAGTCGTTTATCCCCCTATTTTTGGCCAGACAAATAACTGAAATGAAAGTCCATGCCCGTTCTTGTACTACGCCTGCATCTCTTCTTTTAACGCCTATACTGAGTACTTACATTACATATATGTACCTATATACCTCTATCCGAGTAGTCAACTTTTACCTTTCTATTTCTACAAAAACTAGTTCCTCAAATGTTAAGTCCCTTCTTCACACTAGAAGAGATATTCGGCCCTATCATAGTATCCGTTCGGAGAGTAATTTTCTCCGCAACGCAAATCCCAGTCGGATACTGAATTTACGTTCATAGGTAGGTAGTATCCGTTTTCCGAACGTGCATGGTGCATCAACGCATTTTGTTTACTAAAATCTTTCCGCGATGATTAGATGTCGGAGATCATCTGAGAAATATTCCAAAACGTAATAATTTTGAATACCAACGTCGCGTCGGTCGTTAGCAACGCTCGTTTAAGACATTCCCTTTGTTCTCGCACAGTTTCTGTCAATCTTAATTACCCTGCAGTTCCTTTTAACATCCAATTCGGTTTACATCCGCCTAACTGACATCTTTCTTGTTCGATTGTCACACCACCAGCAATCATCGCCAATTTATTTATCTTGCAAAACAACAAACAACACCTCCATAAGGCCATAAACGAGAGATAATCTCTTGCAAATTGCAATTTATCTCCTTGGCAGTGGCAGCGACCAACTCAAATAAAGCCATACTCGCACCGTATCTTGAACAAAACGAAAACCGTTTAAATCGCCCGCTTTATGACCGCGAATAACACAGGAAATGTCCGTAATTTGCATACACATTTAAGAAGCACACTGTCAGCCGCGAAGACTGCAGTCGACCATCATCAACATGACACATTCTCTCACCTCACCCGATACGTGATATTGATGTTCCGATGATGCGGCCGATAAGATCAAACACCTTCTGAACGAAATTCAGTAATAATCGCGACCCATGCACCCCATACTTTGCCATAAATAACCCCACACCTCCCGTTGGCTTTGGACGGGTTTATTGTGGCCAAGAGAAACCGCGAATGCCCCGTTTTTGAACCAATAAAGGTGTTGAAAACTTATTTACGACAGAATGGCCAACTTCATTTGAATACAAATTCGATTCCCTTCCCAACCTGCGGCGAGCGCAAAAGCCTAAGTTCCGTAGGTATGCCATCGATGCCGCGATTTTGTGTGCAAATATTTTTAGGGCCTTCAGATATTTTTGAATTTTTAATTATGACCCACCAATGTCACTGACTTACCCGACTCGACGCCACTACCTACACTTTTCATTCACTCACGCTGTTGCTTCGACTCTGAATCGGGATGCGAAGCTCGCTGAATAAAATATGAACTCCAAGTGACAGCTTGCGTCTTTTTGGCTTTTGTTCAGCAGTGTAAACTTTGCCCGACAATTTGTTGTCTTTGTGGTGCGATTCATGATTAATAGCAACTGCTGAATATTTAATAGGCAACGAACGAGCGCGAGTTGCTATTGTGTTGATAGGACATTTCTATTACTTAATTTAATTGAAATTAGCAGTTTGTTGAATTCGGCGGAATCTACAATTTATTGTGTGCCGCGCTCGTGTAGTGGGGGGCGAAGGGGAGGGAGTGGGTTGATTTTCTTATGTTCTCCTCTGTGGAACAGCACGAGGCACATTATGCGATATTGATTGATGGCCATTCGCCATTTGGGCCATTTGCATAATCGTGTTTACCAATTCAAATGGGGCCCATTTTAATGGACGTGGATTTGATGCGGTCAATCCGGTGGCAATATTTTATTGACCATTTTTGTCGTAATGTCGCATTAACTTCGAGTGTACAATAAATAACTCGTCGGGCTTCAAAGCTGACACCTGATGTCTTGTAAATGTATCTTAAGAACCTAATTATCAGAATTAATTTGTGTCCTAATTAAAAACCTGACAGGTGGATAGTTTCAGACAAAATATAGTCAATGTCTTAGATGGTTCCTGGTATTTTTAAAGATAACATATTGGTATTCATCAGAATATTTGACAGTGACATGCTGCCAAGTCAGACTGAAAAGATGACACTAGATGCTTTCGTGATTAAAACGTTTAAAAACTAAGAAGGTGGTACTACGCCTCCCTGATAATATCCATTCAACTTCACGTCTTCGAACCCAAGTTGGAAACATCCGATTAACTTAAATAATATCAAAGTATGGACCGCTCTGGCTGGGGCTGCCCTCAAGGTGGTGTTCTGTCTACCCTTTTATGGTGCATGGCAGTAGATTCTCTGCGGACGACTCTCAATCTTCCTGGAACCTACACACAAGCCTACGCGGACGATGTCGCCGTTCTGTCTGTCGGTTCAGACCTAAGGACTGTCTGCTTTCGGGCGCAGAGATCCTTGGGCTTGATCGATGACTGGTGCACAATGAATGGGCTTTCAGTGAATCCTCTTAAAACTACGGTTGTTCTCTTTACGAGAAGGAGGAATGTCACTGGTCTGACTCAACTTGTGCTAAAAGGTGTCACAATTCCGATTTCTGACGAAGTCAAATATCTGGGAGTAATCCTCGATAGAAAACTTCTTTGGTCCAAGCATGTTGAATCGAAAACCGATGAAGCGCTGTCGACTTTCTGGCAGTGCAAAGGCGCTTTTGGCAAGACATGGGGCTTATCTCCTAAAAGGATCCTATGGATCTATACGGCAATGGTAAGACCACTTCTCTCATATGCATCGGTTGTGTGGTGGAACAGGCTTTCGCGGAAACGTGTTATGGCCTCTTTCGCCAAACGCCAAAGAACGGTTTGCCTTGGCTGCACAGGGGTCTTCCCCAGCACTCCGGGCTCTGCTCTAGATGCTTTGATGAACCTCCCCCCCTTGATATTTTTATCATGGGGTGTACGCTGAAAACCATCTCCCGATTAAAGAGAGGTGGCTTTTGGTACCATGCGCATTGGAATTTTAAAGAACTTGTGCGAGAATTATCCTTTGACCCCTGTCTTATAGATATGCCGTCTGACGCAATGACACCAGAACGTCAACTTTCCTCAAGCAACGGAATGGCTTCGGCCAGACTCGGAGCCAGGGAAAGAATGACATCGTGTATTCACGGATAGCTCTAAAACCGGACAGGGGTCTGGTTCTGGAGTCTTCGTGGAATGCGAGAACACCCTAGACTACACTACCCCTTGGGTAACCATGCGACTGTCTTCCAGGCGGAGATTTTCGCTATCCTAATGGCTATGCGCTATATTGTGACAAACAGGTGGAGGGCTAGCAGCATATGCGTTTGCAGTGATAGCCAAGCTGCATTAAAAGCGCTGCTCAACCCTCTGACCTAGTCCAAGTTAGTGCTCGAACTCAAGCTTTCTCTGAACTTGGTCGGTAGGCTAAACACGGTCAAACTTGTTTGGGTGCCAGGTCACACTGGTATCCAGGGAAACGAGATCGCCAGGTTGGGTTCAGAAGATGATTTCTTAGGACCTGAACCTGCGTTGGGTTTGCCTGCATCTGTGGTTAGGTCATCCATTGATACTTGGGTTTCTCGTGAACACGAGTGTCGTTGGCGTGACTGTGCTATGTGTAGACAGACCAAACGACTGCGTCCGGACATCTGCAAGAGGTCGGCGTCTTGCCTTCTGTCTCTCAGGAGAATCGACTGCAGACTTCTTGTGGGCGTCCTTTCGGCTTTTGCCAAACACTTAAATGTGTTGGGCTTGAGTAACACCACCATCTGTCCTGCTTGTGGAGAGGATGACGATACAGCGGAGCACTTCCTCTGTAGTTGTCCTGCCTTTGCTCGCATCAGGTGGCGGATCTTTGGGGCTGACGTGGTGAGTGCCGAACATCTAAGCTCTTCATCACTGAAGCTCCTTCTCATCTTTCTTCGAAATACTAGAAAACTAAGTACAGCAATGTAAGGTGTCTGTTTGGCAGTACAATGGACCAGTAGTTGTGTCTGAGTGCTCCATCGGATAGTAACAACCTCCGACAAAGAAGAAAATGGACCGCTCTGTATGAGAAATAGCTACTCAGCATTAAATATCTCACGTATTCTGATGGTGTTCCTTCTACGATCTCTGCGAGTCGCACGAGCAATGCAACAAAAGGAATTTCATTTCGGCAGCTTGTATATCCACGATTTTATTTTTTGGTCATTTCATTATACATCCAAATTTCATCATAGGTAAGAGCTGGAAGAATAAACCTCGTCGATATACCAGGTGGTGGGCACTTGGGTAGTTGACAGTTCTTGTGTCCTCTAAACGGAAATATTATAACCCAAACATTTTAAATACTCACTGTCTGCCAGCCTGGGACTTTGTGGAGTATTTTATACTGTATATTATGCACCTCACATGAAGAAGACATGACATGAAGAGTTTCCGCACCTATTCGCAATGTTCAAAGTTCTAGGGCAGTGTGACAGTGAGCCATAGATTTTGTTTAATTTTATGCTCCTCTAACGGTACCACTTTTACAGACATAATGTCATTATTATTGTGGGACTATCATAAAACATCATCCACATTGACACATTTGATTTATCGGATTCTGACATTTATTGCAACCGACACGCTGAGCTTTATATGCAAAGCAAACAGTAAAGCTGGCGAAACCGACAAGTTAATCAATCGGTGTCACAGTGTCATGATTATTCTTCTGTGGCGGAAACTTGTCGGTGGAGGCGGTAGCGAGACAGCACAAAAAGTTCAGTCATTCTCTCATAATTCCACGTTCAACACGAGCACAAGCACACACATCGCACCGAGTTGGTTTTCCCATTTTTCTTCCTACCTTGCCTCACCTTAATGGCAATAATTGTAAAACGTGAGATTTTCCAAAATTGATTCGGCGGCGGCTGCGGTGGTACAGCTCCAAGTTGGATGCGACTTCGATTCTAATGTAAGGCGCGTAATATTCACCACACTCTGTGAGTTGATTTATTTCCGACTTTATAACTATGCTGCCGCACGGCTGTTGATCATGCGCATTGCGCAATGGCTCCAAGTCCACTTGGCCTAAACGGCTGTAACTATACTCTTGGGAACATATGGGCTGGCAAAGGTTATCACTACGGGCTGCTTGATTGGAGTCAAAGAGGTGAGAATTTATTACTGGAGTCTAGGCCAAGTGCTGCAGAGTGGAGTCGGGTATGCTTTTTGGCCAAAAAACAAGCCGGCATTGTATCGGAAGAGTGTATTGTAGTCGAAGTCGTATAGTGGCGGCGATAATTACCTCATTTGGAACGAGTAATTGAAGTATAGAGGTGCGAACTGCCGATTGCGAAATTCCGATTCCGATGATTTTTCGACTCTGATATGGGCGGGTGTAATATTTATTGGCTCTTGGATTGGCTTGGATTGGCTTTTGGGGGTGAGCGAGGTGTGTGCACGTTTGAACTACTAGCATTTTCGCTTAGCGTTATATGGTAACGTGGGTAAAAAGTATGCTGTATGCGCGGTTACTCTATAGTGAGTGTGCTTACTATGATCAACCTTCCCTCAGTAGGGGGAATGACGTGATTAAACGATGCCGGTGTCGGAGGTCATGGGTATCGTGCGGGGAACTGACAGAATGAGGAAACTTTGGTTAAAGAATTCTTTTTGCCGCGTATTTCGGTCTTAGGAAAAAATATGAGAAGTAAGTTATTATCCTAAGGGGTATTTGATCGCAGATCCCAATAATTAAACATTTGATTTGAGCAATTAAGCGAAGGCGGATGTGTACCACCATTGGGCGTTTTTTGGAAAATGTTTTTTTTTTCGGGTATGAACTATGAACTGAGTCATAGGGTGATGTAGTTCTATACAATCAGAACGCGTATATAAATCAATTGTATTTTTAAACTTTGCAGTCCGCTATACATGCTTGTTGGCCGCATTAGGATGTAGCCATATTCAAGTCGAACTAAGTATTATTCAGCTTACTACACCTTCGAGAATAGACAACAATCTAAATCTAAAACGTTTATAAAAGGTATTGGTCTAAATGGGTTAAAATTAATGAATGAATGTAAGCCATAGAAGCAACCCGCTGCGACTACTTCAGGCAAAGAATCAGCACATGATAGAGAAAACTAAACGGATTTCTGTGACACTTAAACTAATACCGAAACCGCATAGCAAAGTGCTGCCAGTGTTTTGTCATAAGAATTCCCACGCAAGTGCCAAAAAATTCCCTTTTTTCCCTCGCCTGGCACGAAAAAGTACCTCAGATTTTCCCACACATATTTTACGAAAGGAAAACAAAAAAACAGTCTCAATAACTATGGGGAAAAAACCTCAGTGTATTACAGGCAAAGCTCCACGCTATACTCAAGAATGAGCCAGGCACATCAAAAAATTAGCATCAAAGCCGTTCACATCTATATATTGCCGGACAGTCAAGCAGCTATAAAGGCTCTTAGCTCACTTATCAAATCAGTATTACACTATGACTATTTCAACACCCTTCAAAGGCTTAGAGCCAGCTTTGAAGGTTCCGGAAAAAGTTTCGGATAATATTATCCGACACATAATGCTATACGACAGATAAAGAAGTGTGGCAATAAAACCCCTGTGATACTACTGGTTTCTAAGATTCTTGTCTGTCAATTATTTATTTACAACTTCCCGTTCATAGTGTTTATGTATTATTTATATTTATTAGTGTTCATGATAAAAATTTTCCAAATACTTTTCACATAAAGACTGACGTAGAAATTTACTTTCTAAAAATTCAAAACTTCGAATAAATATTTGCTTAAGGGCTTTAAAAGCCGCACTTGTCTTTGTCTGTTAGATATCAATATCACTAGCCGAGATCTTTGAAAGCAAAAGCTGATATTCATCTGACAGATAAGTTCCAAGTTCCTGAGGCTATCAGCTAGTCTTGAAACTGGCCTTAGCCTCGGGAACAGAACCAAATTCGGTGGGTTCCTGTCCATGTAGGCTTCGAAGGAAACGAAAAGCAGACGAATTGACCAGAATAGGTTCCGAAACCCTTTCTGATATATCCCCAAATTGGCTAAAAACGTAGCCATAAAAAGCTGGGAACATACACAAAATATATGTATCTCATATTGGAAGAATATCCCAATCCCAGGTTTAACAATGCCCATAGCAGACATGATATCAGAAACATTGTATAGGATTCCTTATAGGGCAGCATGTGTTACACTCAGCGGAGGGCTGGCTATATTATATGCGAATTTGGAAGAAAGATCTTCTTCAGGGACCAACTGGACCCGAAAGATTTGAAAAAATCCTCTGCAGCAGTATCATAAACTTTACAAAAAAAGTGGAGAACCTTCTAGCCTAAACCCTCATTCTAATGTTTGGTACAATATGTAGATTTTAATCAGGTCGACGTGCCAGGACAAAAGGCTATGATAGGATAGTCTGTCTTCATTAGTTATTGCAATAAACAGGGGTGTGATTCTGTAAAATACGAAACGAAAACCGCTTTCGTTTTCACTAAACAGTAAACATGGCTCTATCATATATATGTGGCAACAGAAAGAGACGATATCGTTGGGTAGTTTTCATTTTACTTTACTTGGGCCAAGGTCTTCTTTCTTTTTGTGTCCATACAAGCGCCTGTTCATGAAAGGTGTCAGGTGTATAAAATTAATTGTCTTTCTGAAGTTGAACAATAAAATTAAAGTAAAGTTTTAAAGAACAAAAATTCCCTTTTGTTTGTTCTGGAAAACAGAAAGTTTCCCTTTTAGATCATAATTTTCGAGTACAAAAATTCCCTCAAAAAGGAAATTTCCCACAATCTGTCAGCACTGCATAGCATAGGTACGATACTTTTGCAGGCCCGCTTTTATAAACACTCCATTCTGTTTCTGTCATTAAATGATAACAATTCATGAAGCTTAGACTAGACTAGACATAGGACCCTTCGAGAGAAAGTTTTTTCGTAAAATGTTCGATCCCGTTTGCGTTTACAGGCTTGCAGGAGGAGATTCTTAACGACGAACTAGCTATACAGCGAGATGGACCTAGTCAAAAAATTGCACATCAGGTGTCTTTGGAAAGCTAGGATATGTAGAGCGAATGGACACTAGCGCTTCGGCCCGAAGAGTCTTCAACTCCAATCAAGATTGACAACGAAGTAGAGAAAGATCTCCTGTTATGTGGCGCCCACCTATGGAAGGGGACCTCCGACCCCAACCAACTTGGAGTGCGCACCTAAAGGCAGTTAGCCAAAGATCGAGCTAACTGGTGATGCATATTGGCTGAGGCCCAGGTTTATCCCGCACTGAGTAAGCAAGTGAGTAAGTAAGTAAATAGAAAAAGCTGTATATTCCAAGAACGCGTCTTGGCCTTAATTGCGATTAAATACAAAACGGTATCAAAATGAATTTTGAGAATCACGCCTAGACAATAAAAGCCACTATAGGTAACTATGGACCGCACTCTATTTCCTACAATCTCATATACAGGAACTGAAGCATAACTTTAATTAATGCATTTTATCTGTCCTACATTTTATTATAGTTTGATGTCCACTCCAATAGTCCATTCGCTTGTCTCGTTTAATTAATTTTAATCCAGATCCTCTGCACCTCGCAAATTTACTCACGTGTCGGTAAGTGTCCACTGATCCATAGCCAAGGAGCCGTAAAATTAATTAAAAGATGTCACATAAAACTGAAACGACCTCGTTCAATGCAGCATGAATCTAAGGATTCTACGAATGGCTTGTCCTTTCACAGCTAGTGCCAAAGGTTTTGTTTCCGTTACGTGGGACTACGCTTCCCAGCAATTAGCTAATTGATTTTAATGGCTGCTGTTAAAGTCGAAACTACTCTCATTCATGTCGTCCACTTGCGTAACAAGGACACGACCATTTGCCAAGCTTTAAGTCACGTTCACATCGCTTCTCCATACAGCTCGTACAAGAGCATACTAAGAGCAATGAGCATGAGGATACGAATGATTGATGGATTTTGCATAAGAAAATCAAAAGTCAGATGCAAACAAACAGAGCATGTCCTCGCTCATGGAACATGCAGAAGAAGGACCTTTGTGTGAGCGAACATGACAACAACGACTGTGGAAATGTGATGATGGACATCACACCAAAATGCGGACATAAATGTAAATCCACGCTGGGACTTGTGACTGTGATTGCTCTGCTCTGTGGCGGCCATTGTATTCAAATTTCATGAGCGGATAAGTTCTTGAGTAATGGTCGCTTTGTCATCATCATCAGCATCATCTTCTTATAGCCTTCGTCGTTGTCTTGGTCGTCTTCTGGTCGTTCCACTTGTTCGTTCGTTTGACATGAACGCTCATTTTGTGTGGAGAATTACCCGGAATGGGATTGTGTTGTGTGTATATCTGTGGTCTTTGAAGTTCTCCGCCAATATGACAGTTGCGCATTCGCACTTTAGTGCCATTGCGAATGCAAATTCCTTTCGGCTATATATACATCAGCGAGTCCGCCGGACTGTGGGGTGCGTTGTCCGAAATTGGGAATTGATGCAATTTTGCACTTTTCTGTTTCATTTTGCCTTCAATCTGACGAGAAGAGGGGAAATTAAGAAATAAGATTTTATGGCATCGGAACGAGAGAATATGCCACACACTGAGTGGCAGAGAAGCGTAGCCAAATGATAGCCATAGCCTTAATCCGAATATGAATTCTGTGGGAAGTGCGAATGGCGCGAATCTATATATATAAAAATTGAGCCTTAAAATGTTTGTCGCCGATTCACGCTTTAACGCATTTACCGTTCTTAACCAAACTTTCGCACATCTTTGGTATTGGTCCATACATGAATCCTGTGAAGTTTGGTCAAAAATGGACAAAGGGGCGTGGCACCCCCCATACAAAAAAAACATTCAAAATCGTATATCTCGAAAACCACCAAATCGATTGAGCTCAAACTTTCAGAAGATCTTAGTTATTGTCCCTGAAGTGGTCCTGTGAAGTTTTGACAAAATTGGACAAAGGGGCGTGGCACCGCCTATACAAAAAAACATTCACAATCGTATATCTCGAAAACCACCAAATCGATTGAGCTCAAACTTACAGATGATCTTAGTTATTGGCCCTGAAGTGGTCCTGTGAAGTTTGGTCAAAATTGGACAAAGGGGCGTAGCACCGCCTATACAAAAAAACATTCACAATCGTATATCTCGAAAACCACCAAATCGATTGAGCTCAAACTTACAGATGATCTTAGTTATTAGCCCTGAAGTGGTCCTGTGAAGTTTGGTCAAAATTGGACAAAGGGGCGTTTCACCGCCTATACAAAAAAAAATTCACAATCGTATATCTCGAAAACCACCAAATCGATTGAGCTCAAACTTACAGATGATCTTAGTTATTGTCCCTGAAGTGGTCCTGTAAAGTTTGGTCAAAATTGGACAAAGGGGCGTGGACCGCCTATACAAAAAAACATTCACAATCGTATATCTCGAAAACCACCAAATCGATTGAGCTCAAACTTACAGATGATCTTAGTTATTGGCCCTGAAGTGGTCCTGTGAAGTTTGGTCAAAATTGGACAAAGGGGCGTAGCACCGCCTATACAAAAAAACATTCACAATCGTATATCTCGAAAACCACCAAATCGATTGAGCTCAAACTTACAGATGATCTTAGTTATTAGCCCTGAAGTGGTCCTGTGAAGTTTGGTCAAAATTGGACAAAGGGGCGTTTCACCGCCTATACAAAAAAAAATTCACAATCGTATATCTCGAAAACCACCAAATCGATTGAGCTCAAACTTACAGATGATCTTAGTTATTGTCCCTGAAGTGGTCCTGTAAAGTTTGGTCAAAATTGGACAAAGGGGCGTGGCACCGAACATCCAAAAAAAACATTTAAAATCGTATATCTCGAAAACATTATTAGCTAGAACCTAAGCAATACAATTCCTGTGCACGGGCAAAGCCGGGCGGGTACAGCTTTTCGATAGTCTTGGAATTGGAATATGTAACATTGATATAAATAATGAAAGTCAATAATATTGTCTAGGCAATAAAATTTCTGAAAAAAAAAACAAAAAATGTTGTGTAAGAACCATAGAGCATTACAATTAAAACAGTTTTTCTATTTAACTATTTTGCACTACGAAGTGTGCACGGGCTACGCTAGTGATTAATAAAGTGTATAGAAAGGTCTAGTGAACAAGAATTTTTGAAGTGCACAACGAAAGTGACATACCTGATATAACACAGGTCAAATCTTCCAAAAATCGAAAAGCAGTTGGGCCGGAGAAGTTACCGAATGGAAAAGATGAGAAACATCGCGGGTCTAGATGGCTCATGAAAGAGAAAATTCTATGCCTAATAAAGTAATAAGTGAAACGTGAAAGTAAAGTTATGTTCTCCCCCTACACAAATGAAAGGGTGATACGAGAAATGAAGCCCTTCCGGGGTACTCCACAGTACGAATTCAGGAAAGCTCGTTCTTGATGCTATATGAAGAATAATTCGGAAAGACTTTCAAAATCGATTTGTGGCATCAGGAGATGAAGGGTAGGTACAAGGTGATATGCCACCGTACTATAGTCCTTCCTTTAACATTAATATAAGGGTTATCAGGTACGTAGCTGGTAATGATCGACTCTAGACTCAGTTACAAAGAACACCTTGCAATAGCTTGTGGCAGAAATGCTCTAGATGGACATGAAAGCGAGAGGACTAAGATAGTAAAGGAAAAATAGTTCGGTCAAGTATGGGGCAGTCATTTGGGATAAGTTAGTGGACATTACGTCTAAAGTAAGAAAAATTAACCACTGCCAAGTGCACTTAAGGACCATTCACAAGGGAGCGAACAAACGAATTGATGAAATGCGAACAAACCACTTTTTATGCATCCTTTAGTGCTTTCCGCGCGGTGTCAGACTATGCTATCTATATATGTATCATCTCGACAATGCTACCAGCCTATATCACTACAGTGGATCTACGACTCCCGAATGTGAGAGTTACTAGTTTAAATTAGAGATATCTTACCGAAAGTGAAGCACAATGACATTGGAGGAGGAATGGAACCAGTCTTCGATTGCATCGATGGGTTCATCATCGAATCAAACTCATACAAAAATGAAGAAGAATTTGATTCGTACCTCAACCAGCTTTTAACTGGATAGCTGCTTTAAAAATTGTAGGATACAATGAGAAAGAATCAATGAATGTCAAGTGCAGACCGCGTCTGTGAGCAAGCGCTGGGTTCGATGTTGAGCAAACAAATAGGGAATATAAATTACTAACTGGTCCCGTGAAACTAATATCTAGGGATAGCCCGTTAGATAGATTGATGAAGGTATGGGAATCGATCATAGGTATAATATTATCCCAGACTAGTGGTAGATTCCTCTAGAAGATTACACACCCTTCGGCGTCACCAAGAAAAACAATGTGAATATATAGAATCATAATCACAGGTACTGTTATACGAACTATACCCATTATTCCAGCGGCTCCATTCATGTTTAAGCAATCGTCTTCAAAACATAGGAAACCAGTCTCAGAATCCTTTTGACGGTCAGATGATCCCCTAAATGATTCCCAAATGTACCACCATTGGCATGCCTAATGCCTATACCACCATAGTCTAGGGCAACACCAGGAACCCTCCAAACAAAGCAACGAATTGTGTCTTTAGCTCTATAAAATTCTATATTTCTTTTTTCAAAACCCCTTACCTCCGCCTTGCCGCATGCATTTTATTTAATTTTTGCATCATGACCACATAACCCAGTCCACACAAGTCCACTTAATATGCAAATATCCGCCTCTCAACAGCCCATTGCGAGCATATCATCGACCAACAAGCCCACAAATAATCCTCGTAAAGTGTTGTAATTTATCGATGCTGAGTGCGTTTTTGACACAACAGATCATCTGCAGCCATCTTCGAACACCGTGTCTTAAAAAATGACTACACCACCATGCTACGGAGTCACCGGCGAAGGTGCGCGCTTAATTAAGACTCCTGAAATAAATAACCAACTGAATTGCGTTCACAGCCATTACGACGATGAACTAATAGACACTTTACGTCGCAACTGCAGCGAGATGGGCTCCGCTCATTAAGTCGCCCCCCGAACAACAGGCTGCCCGGTGCCGGTACCCATTTAATTTGTTTAGCTGGTACTAAACCGATGATTTGACGACGGCCGCTGATCGACTTGGTGGAGCGTTGTGCCCCAATTATAGAGATCGAGTCGAGCGCGCGCACCTTCACATGAAAAGCGTCCTTCGTAGTGGACCCATAAACTCTCATGCGGATTATTTAATTGGCAGAGAGCGCGAGGATCACTGTATCTAGCTCGTCGTGTTCTGTAATAATTTCTCTAGTTTATGGTATTCCGTGTTGCATGTGACACTCGCTGACATCCCATTGGAATGCGCAACCAAGTTAATGGCGAAGTTTGGTCGCTACTGGCAGTCGCATTCCTTTCGGCAAAAGCGCCACTTAAAGTTGTTATTTTCTTCGTTTTTGTTTCTATATATACGTTTGCTCTATCGGAAGGACATTCAACTTTTTAAGGACCATACAGCCATCGTTATTGCCATTGCTCTGCGTGTACACTTGGAATTCTATTAAAACTTTCTCCAGCTCGCATTTGGGCACTCTGTCCCTATATGTGTGTATGTGTGTATGTGTGTATGTGTGTGCGTGTATTGACTTTTCACTTTGTCCTTTTGAAGTTTTTTTTTTTTGGACAGGAGAAAGTTTTAATTTATTTCAGTTCTATCCTTTTGGCGTCCACTTTGGAACTGGTTGTGATGTTACGTCTGTGACGGCTTCAATGGTAAGAAATTACCACAAAGTGCCGATGGGAAAAGGAACCAACTCGGTCATGCGAATCGAACAAAGCGACTCGCACTCGCACATACCTACTGTTTCGGGGGCTTTCGATTGAATAGAGCTGGAGCTCTGCTTTTTTATGTATGATACGGGTTGGATCCGAAAACCCACCGTGCGTCGTCGGTCGGTCAGTCGTAGCTGATGATATCCCATGTAATCAGCTGCACACGGAAGGGTATATTGTGTTCATCATCATCGTCGTCATCGTATCGTTGTCGGTTTGAAAAAGACGGGAGCGATGATTCCCTTGAAGGTTTCTCGCTTTAGATATGGTTCGTCTTTTTTTGGCAACCGCATTTGGTGGCTTTGACTGCCTTTTATTGCTTTGCTCTCTGTCTTCGACCAATTCTGGGACCAGTCAACTGGAAATCATCTGAAGCTTTTCCGTTTTTAATTGGCGAATGAGCAAAGTGATGACGGTTACATGGAAAAGATTAGTTTCGCCGACAGACTTGAGTTACCTGGAGCGAATTTAATTCTTTTCAACAAAAAGATGCGCTATTGAGTACCTACCCAACTTGTGGACTTAAGGGTCGAAGTCTGCTTGGCTTTCAGGTTGTAACAGTTTGTGTAATGCTTGCTTTCCACTAATATGGACGGTCGTAGCAGGTTATAGCAAACCATTGTCAGCATGTGCATTTTTGATTGTAATTAAATGTCAGAGCCTTTGATGTAGTTTGCTATAGGGCGACAAACTCTGTTGAACATAATTCAAACAAAAGATGCTGGCGAGAATAAAACTTCAGCACATTTGGTATAACAATATGACTATAGAGGTATCGTATACTGGTTCGCCAAGTTAACGTAATCCGCCCTATCGAACTATCCGTTCGGTAGAAAATCTGAAACGAAAGTCAAATTCCGTTTCGAGCGAATACCTCGCTACGGCTGAATATCTAGATCTACGAAGTTTCTATAGCATTGTTTGTGATGCCACACATGCCTGCTGGTATTATTCGTTTTCCCTGCTTCTACTAAAAGGTGTCCCATTATTCACGCTAAATGTAATTTTGATAGAAAATACAGATTTTTAATTAGACAGCTTAAATTTTTTATTGACAGATTGGGGTTATGTATGGAATTGCACATCGGATTAATGGCCGCCACGGCTTTGCTGGCAAACGTAGGTACCTACTCTTTTATTGAAATTTTCTATGACTGTTTCGCATAAATGTATAGCTGAATTTCATTAATACATCGCCCAATTTCCTATTTCAATGCGTTGGTGGTCGTGGGTCGTGGGTCGTGGTTTGCGTAACCCTATGACTTCAAAAAACCCCAAGAAAAAAAATCCAATGGCGTTAAATCGCAAGATCTGGATGGCCAATTCTGATCGCAAAATAGGCCGATTGTACGCGAAATGACTCATGCAGTAATTGAATTGTTTCTCTTGCTGTATGGCATGTGGCATCGTCTTGTTGAAACCTATTGATCACATAGCTACATATCTTGTAATTTAGGAACTAAAAACTGGGTTATCATGTCACGATAACAAGCACCATTAATTGTTACTGCCTGACCAGTCGCAGAAGATAATGCCCCCAGCCCAATATCCGCGACAATTTTGACGATTATCGAAGCCATCAAGACGATTTTGTTCGAACAAACCTTCATTATTTTTAAACTATTGCTCAACAATGAAAATGCGTTGTTCTTTCGTATAGCGCTCCCTTTTTTGCCAACCCCGAACTGTCAGCTGTCACATTGTTATCTTCTTTCCGTTGGCATCACTGCACCTACTATTAAATGGCGCAAAATTCAAGTTTTGTGTGAATTATGGGACATCCTTTAGAATGCGTTTTGGGGTTTGGTGCGCGTAAAAATGGAGAACTGTTGGAAGAAGAAAACTGACCGTTTAAATAATAATTATTAGAGGTTACTTACGAAGAGAAGAGCGATGGATAAATGGGGTAGGGGCTCCATTGAACTAATTGGCAGATTTTGAAAAATTGTTAAGGGTTGTACCGAATGGCGACATTCTCCGGATCAGTAATATAAGTTACTTAACCACGGTGGAAGAGGTATAGGGGGAGTGTGCCAACTATAAAAGGAAAGAGACTTCGGAAATTCCATGTAATGACAATTCGTTGCCCGTTTTTAGGAACGTATCATTACCATTAACATTTGCGAACAGAGTAACCGCTAGTACATACAATAATAAGGCATAATTTGCTGCCGCATTTAACCTGCCAGTATTTCTATAAGGACCATAACTTAAATCAAAAACAGAAAAAAATGATTGTTAATGTAATTCCTGGAATACCTACAACTTGGCCAACTGTCCCCTCCTTCAAGGATAATAAAAATCTGTTCAAGTACTTAAAATGAACCGAAATATTTGACTTTTCAAGACCTTATATAGAATACTTCAAAAATGCATTACATATTTCGACTACTTTTCAACGATTGCACTTAAAAGTCGATTTCTAAGCGAAACACAATTTTCAGGGGGCAATGCTCCTTGAAATCTCTATCCCTGCATCGGTTGTTCTTGCAAAATCTGAACACACAAATTCCATAGCCCTGCAATCCATTCGTCCTTCTCAATACAGCATGGAAATAGAAAATGTTTAATACCAATGGATGGAGGATAAGAAGTGCACCAAGTCTGTCGTTGTCCATCGTTTACAATCCGCACACGAACCATATGACCATGGTCGGGGAAATGCACACATTTGCTCAGATTGTGCACATATCCCCGGACTAAGCACAAAATCGCAAAACCGAGTAGAAGGACTAACAAACAAGCAATATCAACGAATGTGCATTTTGCAACATAAAAAGATTTGGTATACGAGAGTGAAGAAGTATTTTCTGTTGTCATTGGTCTCATAAAGTACACGCAGACACTCAACTTCAAACGGACACTCAAGTCCAGAATATCATCTGGTCAAGGGAAAAAATGGAAAATAAGAAAATACGAAAAGTCGCAGAAGAACTCTTCTCCGGAAACCGGAAAGGACATTGCATCCCAAAAAGTTTTTCTTGGTGCACAAGTACTTTCGGCTGGAGTACCTTGATATATATTTTCATCCTCACCAGACTCTGACCATTGAACTTATTTATTCGTATTTTGCAAAGTTTTAATGGTTTGTTGGTCCTGAATGGGCATGGACCCGCCTCCAACAGGACTCGCCTTTCACCCACAGATTCTTGTTCTAATGTTGTGTATATTGTCTGTCCATTCAGCCCCCAATAAAGATGTGCTCCTGAGTGCAGGAGGCACCGCAGTTTTATCACTTCTGGCTGATCAAAATGGCGGAGCATCTCCATCCTGGGAAATGGGAAAGTGCCTCGAATGTACTTCTTCGCCTCCTTGTATATGGTTTATTATCATGACATGCCGAAGAAAGTAATTGCCAAGGGGAAACGTCTTTGTACAAATCCCACCCACCACATACGGGGTAATGGAAAAGGATACTACATGTTGCATGGATTTTAATTGGTTTCGATTGGAAGATGAAGTGGAATCGACATTGGACTCTTATTATGGAAGAACGAGTCCTGATGGACTTCAATTTATTTGTGTATATTTTTTCCAGAAACTTTTTCAATTAAATTCCGTATTTATTTTCCTCGGAAGGAGCATTTTTCAAATGAAAGTTTAATTATCCTTATTATCGTCTTCCTCTTCATTGTCGTGTTTTTGGTCCCGCGACGACGACATGTCCTTAAAGTAAAAGCCAATGTTGTTTCTCACCTTCACAATCTCCATTAAATCTTCATCAAGGATAAATTATGAGCACAAAACGAAAAAGGATATAGCGTAATGGGCTAAAAATAAGTAAGTACCTACAATGCCATTGCCATGCAGGGCTGTTATGCGGGATGGAAGGGCAGCTTGTGTTGAGGATGACGGAAGCTTAGCGGTGTTTCACTTTGCTTACATTTTTATACAGACTTTTCTTTTCTTTTTTTTCGTTTCAGTGGAGAGTGTGATCAGAACAAAAGCTTGTTATGAGGACTTGCGGATATCGATATCGGAGATTGAGGCAATTTACGATGAATGGGTTAGGATGTGGTTTATGGGGTTCAATTTGTGTGCGTCTATAGTCTATTAGTAGGTACAATGTATAGGAATTGGTAATTTAGGGTGGAGAAGGGTATTTTTTTTTTTTTTTAAGAATGTTCTCTCAATAATCCGTCCAATGAAAGTGCTTACTGTTAATTTGTAATAACTGTCACTGCATTCAACGGACGTAAGAGTAGGGAATAAACCATATGCGAAACTCCGCCGGTACCAAGCCCGGATGACGATACAGCGGAGCACTTCCTCTGTAGTTGTCCTGCCTTTGCTCGCATCAGGTGGCGGATCTTTGGGGCTGACGTGGTGAGAGCCAGACATCTAAGCTCTTCATCACTGCAGCTCCTTCTCATCTTTCTTCGAAAGACGGGAAAATTAAGTACAGCAATAAAAGGTGCCTGTTTGGCAGTACAATGGACCAGTAGTTGCGTCTGAGAGCTCCATCGGATAGTAACAACCTCCGACAAAGAAAGAAAGAAACTATATGCGTGGCTTATGGGTCACCTTCCATATAAAATCGTGTATATTCTACTCATTTGTCCACTATTCACTGATTGCTTTCCAACTGATGTTGTTATATCTGACAAGGGTAGAACCAGAAGTCTCTATATGATGGGGTTGGGTTATACGTTTGCCCGGTCGATCCCATTGCACTACCTGCGACATAACAAAAATTAGCGTTTGCTTCTTCAATTCTAATAGCAAGTGATGCTAAGCTTAGCTTTGGACTTGTAGCTTTGTGTTACAAAACTTAGTTAACTAGGATAAAAATTCACTTGTGCTAAAAGTAGGTACCTATACCTACCCGATGTGAGAGGGAGTGATGCTATATTATGTCCGTTTTGTAGACATCAATGGCCTCTGTTTCTGCACGAAGGATAGTCATTTGATGTCATGAATGTGCACGAAAATATTTGTCCATTTTCTAGATTTCTTTCAGTTGTTGACAGGAAGATCCACCCGGAGGGTAGTGCTACCTTAACTAAGTAAGTAACTATAAGATCCACCTCACGACCGACGGGAAGTATGGATCTCGAACCGAATTTTTGCGGGCGCTCTTTGATCACATATTTGAAGAGATAAGAAATCAGATGTCAAGGTTTCTTATCGGCCATCGCAGAAGAGCCCTTACTTTTTAAAACTATCGCAGACAACAATCTCCGAATAGCGCGACAAGTGTCAGCTCCCCAGGCTATTGCTTGGTAGATTCCTTCTCAAACGGATTTCTGATCAGGCTATATAGTTAGCAATTGACTCGGACACTTCCAGATTCTGTAGGCGCCTGCAAGCCGAGAAAGATATAACACATAGCACTACTATATGTGAATGCGAGGCGGTATGTCGCAGTAAGGACATTTCTGGGCGGGTACTTCTTCCAACATTTAGAGGAGATAGACCACAAATGGTTACATGATTCTGGTAGAAAAATTTGAGTTTCTTCATTTGCGTTTATAGGTGTTTTTCCATTGTAGGTTACTGCAATTGGTTCCCTGTAGGGATCGCGATGAGACCTCTCTCTCAGACACATATTTAACCAAACCTAACCTTGCAATGGACATATGTTACCATTTCAAAGTTTGTGACTAATATAATTGTCTATTTCGTCATTGAATAGTTGTATCTATTGCCTCTTGATCCGCGTTTAACGTTAAACTTGTTCACTTGATGACTAGAGGAACGATGTTGGCTCAAAATCCTATTACATTTCGGAACACCTGTTTACTAATATCTTCAGATTCCTCGTGAAGGTTGTGGTGGCTAATTTCTGGTGCTATATACCTATCCATAATAGAGCGGAATAAACATAGTTTTGTTTTCAAACAATTGCGCTTCGCTGTATTCTGGATATCATTCCAAAAGTCGACGTGGCTAGTTCGTGAAATCCGGATTTGATCGAGACTACCACAAGCCAACTATACCGTCGACTCCTGCGGGCCCAGGATTTTTCATGAATTGGTGCTGTCAAAATCAAAGGAGCGCCATTAACGCACGCATACTTGAAAAATCCTAGGCCCATGGTATAGCATGGAAAATCATTGCTGCCATTGATTTTGACATTTCACACCTATTCACCGACAGGGGAATTTATTCCGGGGAAAATCAGGTAGGTGCACGGAAGTCGGCGGTCTAGTTCTATGTGGTTTGTGGCTATCTTAGACATCCTAGATATTATGAGCTTTCCTCTTCGCGTCATTGATGTTCATAGCCACACCAAGTTTGCCCCATATACATCATTCTATAATGAACACCATCCACATTGTTGAAAATGTCAAACAGATTCCTCCAACGCTACCATCATATGGATTACTTCCCATTTTGAATCAATAATAAGTGAAGCTGAAGAGCAAACAACTGGATTGAATCACATTTCTTTAATGTTTCATGTGGTCTGTCCAGTTTTGTCTTCTCAGTATATACAAAGTCATTAAGTGGTACTTGCCAACACCAGTCCCATTCGACACCATATAAAGAAAACCCCTTTTATACAGCACTTTACAAGCATCACTTCAAATGTCAAACACCCCATTTCGAGGTGATCATGCAACTTTGTCACATGAAACATTTTTTCTTATCGACCGTTACCTCTAAATTCAATTAATCAACTAACAGCATTCGATACAAAATTTCAAGCGTGCTCCATGTTTGCATCATTGGAATTGGATACCTACTTCTTCGAAGTCTTGTTGGTAATCGCAATGAGCCCAAACGATACTTTTCGGCCCAAAGGAATCGCATCCACCTTCATCTGTCTGACTTCCGCGGACATTGCAACATTTTAGCAAACCCACCAAAAACATCATTGGATCGCTGAAAAATTATCTGCGGTTTTGTCTTTTCCACTTGCGACCATGTCGAATTGTCAACATGGTATTCTGCTTTCAGATCACGTTGCTCCTTGCAAATGGCATCATTAATTTGGCATTCCGCGCCGCAGAGGAAAAACGATCCTCCTTCGATGGGACGGTTTTTCTGGTTCGAAATTATGAATTCCTCAAATTAATTTATCGTGACAGGTGTGATCATAACTTTGCTTGGAATTTGCGGCCGAAATGCGCGAATGGATTTGTGTCCCATTGTTTCCGATAGTGCAACAAAAGGCCACTCAAAATTTGATCGCATTGTCAAGTGGCATGTTGACACCACTTTTCTCCATTCTCTGATGACTGAAACTGACGCGACCCATCAATGTGCAATAAATCATCATTAGCTGCCGAATGCTGCCGCCAGCGCGGCAGGCTATCTTTGTCAATTGACAGCACAATTAATTAGCGTTGACAGATGAAAAGCTCCAGAGAGGAGGGTCAACTGATTTCTAAGTATAGTCAACAGTGAGAGATTTTGTTGACTGCAACACCACGTGTCGTGTCATTTGGGTTCATACTTTGATCGTGAGCTTCTGCCCGCGTGTGTCTGTTTTTCTATCAATGGGCTTAATTAATGAATAACGACAGCGATACGATACGGCCGTCGACGTGGCGTTATGATGCCCCAGGCTCGGTTCCTCGCTGCTTACCTTCATTATTTGATGGAGAATGGTATGTCAATAGTGTGACCACTGAACAAAAAAATGTCATCGATGCTGAACAATGCGATGGAAATTAATTTGATTGATGGATCACGAAATCGAGAATCGTGGTAAACAATTTCAATGAAGTTGTAAATTTTGAATTCTTCGCTTTGGGTCAATTTACTCCGTTTTAATTAGAGCGCACATTCCACCAGGTATAGCGAGGCGTTAATGGCGAATGGAATTTTTATTATTGTTCTACTAATGAAAATGCAACATATCCGTAATTGATTAGCACAATATTTGTGGAGGCTAACATGCATCCAGCAATTGGCGCCGTAACGTTCCATAAAGTCAACCAGTTCTTTTTTTAGTTGAGCGATTAAAGTAGAAAGTAGAGTTTGGGTAAAGTTCGTTGAACTTTGGCGCAGTCTGGTTCAAATTTCTTTTACATTTTGACAAACAAAATTTTGATTTGATCGATTTGAGGTGGACGATTTTAA
This sequence comes from Cheilosia soror, assembly GCA_949372485.1. Taxonomy (NCBI): domain Eukaryota; kingdom Metazoa; phylum Arthropoda; class Insecta; order Diptera; family Syrphidae; genus Cheilosia; species Cheilosia soror. The sequence goes on from OX443563.1 coordinate 101,890,452, forward strand.
TTAACAACGTTTCTGATGGAGTGTAATGTGTGAGGTATCAGTGTGTATTTTTAAGTTAATCCGGAATCACTGGAGACCGGGTGACACCAGTTATTCTATATATCTTCAGATTTGGTTACGATCTGTTTTGTCCTAAATTTCCAGAATATTAAGAAGAATATTGCAGGCGCTTAGCCAACTAAAGTTCAACTTCCCCAACGAAACGGTTATAATAAGGAATTATGGTTAGAAAGCGACTGGAGATCGTATGCTTGAAAAATACGGAACGAGCTAAGATGAGTCATATAAGATCCTAAAGGCACCAAATAACAAGAGTTTATAAACAGTACCTAAAAGAAACTGAATTAGAAACAGCAGTTTTTTTTAGCAACAGAATTTAGCGACAAAAAATGGCTGTTTAACGAAAGAACGTAAGCAAGTCGATATTGATTGTTTCTGTTGCTGCCAACGACAGAAGTGCCAATTTGTAGTGGGAGGGAGTTTTTTTTTTTTTTTTTGTTAGCATTTTTCAGCATCTGTCATGGTCATCTCACATCTGGCTGCCTGCTTTAAGTATTTTGAGTTGCGAATTCGACTGCTAGACTAAACAAGTAAAAGTGTTATCATTGGCCTGGCCGATGCTTTGATACCCTCCACTGCATAAAAGTCATGCAAAATGTTTGCCATGCGTGTTAGTAGGTGTCTAATATTAGTTTTGTATGGTAGGTAGCAGAACTACTTAGCCGACATAGACAATTTTCAATACCAACTTGACGACGGTTAAAAAAAGTCCTCTCACAAAATTTCATTCACCTAAGTCGAGTCGTTTGGACGCTATCGTGATTTAACAGAGAGAGATGCGTGTGTCCAATAGCGGTTTTGTATGGGAGGTACCAGAACTACTTGACCGACATAGCTCATTTTCAATACCAACCTGACGACGGTTAAAAGAAGTCGTCTCACAAAATTGCATTCGCCTAGGTCAATTCCTTTGGACGCTATCGTGCTTTAAACAGACAGACAGACAGACAGACGGACAGACAGACAGACGGACATGGCTAAATCGATTCAGAATGTGATCCTGATTCAGAATATATATACTTTATAGGGTCTCCGGTGAATCCTTCTTGGCGTTACAAACGTAATGGCAAAGTGAATATACCTTCCTGTAGAGGGTATAAAAAATGTTTTTAGTGGACATAATTTCTGGATAGCTTTTGACAGAATAAACGGCAGCTATGTTCTTCTGGATCTGTTTTCGTTTTTTGCAACTGAGCGAGCAAAGTAAACAGAACCAGAATTTACTACAGGACGAAAAGCTTTCTATTTTGATTGAGTTTCTGTTCCTCTTTCTGTTCTTTTTCACTTGTAGGTACCTTAAGTGGCATACCTTAGCATAGTCGAGAAGTAATACCTAACTGCAGTCCCGTAGGTTGCGTGGTAGAAGAGTGCAAGAGATGATTCAGTATATCCAGAAAAACATAACGCGTGATGCCTGTACTCTGGCTAGCATACCTAAAGTATGTATATGTATCTATAGGTAAAGATGACGTGACCACCCTTAGAACGCATCCATATAATGAAATCTCTTGTTCCATGGAATTCAGGCTTTAAAATCTGGCCATCAGAAGTGCTTTCAATCGTAAGCTGATTGATCATATTGCGTATGGGAAAGCTGTCATACGTTGCCTGGAGAATGCGAACGTTCTTATAGTGACTTTTTTTTCGATTTAAGGTCGAATCAGTCCAATAAATCAAAATACCAACCAAACCACGTGGGTCTTTAAATATTTATAAAGCAGAGTAGCTAGGTATTTTGAATAGATACCCCAGAAAAGAGTGTACCTTCCAAATTTACTTGCATTAATCCTAAACCTTTCTTTGATGCTGCAATGTAGCTTCCTTTTGGTCAATAGTTAAGCTATATTCAGATGTCTGTCAGATCTTATAATATATTGTGGTTGCAAATGAAAAATGTGTACTAAATGTTTATAAACATGTGAACAAAAAAAAAACTTACCCCAGATGATGTTGGTAAATACCAACGAAACGTAGGGTGGAAAAATGGAATAGATTTAAAAAAAAAAGACCAATAATCCCAAACTGATCACTACCCAAACAAACGAACTTGGTCAACAGAAATATTGCATTAGAACAATTTTTGTCAAACACACGTTATAAGAAACAATGTTCTCAGAGGATTTTCAATGAAATTGTCAGGCATCTACCAATAGTCTGATGACACTTTTAGGAAATGACCACTGGTTCTCCGCACCTCAAAAAAATCTAATTCGTCTATCGAATTTATTTCCTCAAAAAATAAAGATATTGATTTTGTTTTTCAAATAACGTGCGATGCGTAAATGTAAAATATGTATAGCTAGCTACTTATAGAAATAATTATTTACAAGCGATTTTCCAAAGAAGTTCTCTAGAACTCTACTATTGATTTGCGTAGAATACAACGACGCTATTCATGCGACCTTTTTATTACAGGTATATCAAAGGGCATTTCAGATTTTCCATTGAGGGTCGTGGTATACGCCCACTTTAAACAATTAGATTTATTTATTTAGCAATTATCTACCAATTTTTTTTAACATATTGAACCTTCTTAAGCTAAGAGCTTGGCGTACATTTGAATCTGATTACTTTTCGTGGCTGACTAGATACATGCTTGATTTATTTTCTATATGAGGTAACTTGGCTCATTTTTTACATTAGGTTCGTTCGTGTACTTTCAGTATAGAAAAATGAAAAATGTCAAATCTCAAAAATCGAGAGAGAAATCTCTCAATTTCTAGAGAAGTACCTGAACGGTTTTCTTACGAAAAGTTTACGAAATGTCATTTCGACATTCGTAAAATGAACGTTAACGGCAAAATTTACAGAATAAGTTGGATTTGAATTTTTTATAAGCTAAAATACCTATTAAACCTACTTTTTTGAATGCGCTGATAATGTTCTAGGAACATTCAATTACAACTTCTTCCTCCGACATCGTTGAAGACGAAAATAAATGAGTTTTGTTTGTCAAACTTTTGAGATGTCACTTAGATGACAGTTTTCATTTTTCAGTAAGTCGAAATTCGGCGAGTAGAAAATTACAAAAAAATGAAAAGAGGGGAAATGGATTTCTCTCTCATTTTTTTCAATTTACTCAGTACGTGGTCGCATTTGCACAGTTTCTTAGCAAATTTTTAATAATTTTACGTTTGCAAAAAAGTACCCGAACGAACCTATTATTATGTTTTTGGTCTGATGATTTTTTTCGGGGTTGATATCACTGCTTGAAAGGATAAGCCGCAGAGGAAGACAAAGTCACAAACCACATAGAACTAGACCGTCGACTTCTCCCACATAACGGACTTTGCCTACAAGCTGCCTGCAGGCCCAGGATTTTCCATGTATTGGTGTATGGGTACTGTCAAAATCAAAGGAGCGCCATTAACGCGTGCATACTTTAAAAATCCTAGGCCCATGGTATAGCATGGAAAATCATTGCCACCATTGATTTTGACATTTCACACGTATTCACAGGTAGGGAAATTCATTCCGGGGAGAATCGGGTAGGTTCACGGAAGTCGGCGGTCTATAGTTCTATGTGGTTTGTGGACAAAGTCCTGTGTGCGACTTTCTCTTTAGATTGTTCAGTGTGAATGTTATTTTTAATTAGGAAAGAGCATATATTTCCCTGAACCTATTAAATAAATAAATAAATAGGCAACCAGTCGTTTGTGTGAGTTTCTATTTTGGGACGAATGGAAGGGACCTACAATTTTATGCCGAATTGAGAAGCTATTTCATGACAGTTATACTCTCGGATGTTTGTCAGACGTTCGCGAGAGGTGGCGCAGTAGAAAAAACCTTAAGATGTAATTTGTGTTTTTCCGGGGATCGAACCTGGGATCCCTCGCACAGTAGTCCAGCACATTAACCACTGCGCTACTGCGCCCACCTGAACCTATTCAAGTGACGCAAATAGTCCTTCTAAGAAAAAAAGTCTCTGAACCTATTCTATATCGACCCAAAATTTACGTAACTTGGATTTGGTTGCTTATTCCTGCACTACATAATTATACATATTTATATAAAAAATACCACCAAATGTAACTAAAAATAAACAAGCGAATGAGCTTTAGATATACGATATACCTACAGCCTACCTGTAGTAGCCAATTTTCATTCCATCTGTCTACCTTTTGCAGCATTTCATTGTAAAAAAATAAAACAGAAAATTCATTTCACTTAAATTCTAAAACCGTAGGCGTAGTAGGTATTAGGAAACCATTGGAGAGATTAAGCACTCAAAACCTCAAAAACCTCAAAACCTATACGTGCAACCTCCCATGCACTATATACACATACATAATATTCATAAACCAAACACTTTAAAATTTGTGGTTTTATGGTCAAAATCATTTATAAGTCTGCGTGTCTCTGCATACATTATTGAAATGCATTAGGCATAAAGTACACCCGATAGATCCTTCATGTCGAAAAATCCTTCAGGCCATAGATTGCTTTGAATTAATTTCATTTCCTTAAGCTAAAATATCGTCCATAGCATTACAACCGGCAGCTCATCTATTCAACAACATGTTTGTATTGCACACGCTCATATCCTTAGGTATGTCTACGCACAGTCTACGATTAGACAAATATTTTATCTTGCCAACAATTTGATTATATTAATCGAATTGACGGAGCTGCAGTGAATTATTTAAATGAATCCCAAGAACTAACAATGCGTTGTGACAGACAGACCTGCAATAGAGCTCCGACGATATAGATTCTCAAGACAATTATTAAATTGACTGAAACAATTCATTGTGACCAACCACACATTTATACAAATGCACATACACGTATTGGGGCTTTCGTTTTGTTATCCGATTGTGCAGAGGACAATATAATACCAAAGGACCAATAATGCATGAACTGAACATAGAAAGTGCATGCAATCGGTGGAATGAGCGTCAGTGCGGACAACAAACGGGATGGCAAAAACTTTCATTGTACAAAATGCCATTGGTTTCATACATATACAGTGTGGGTAGCAAGAAGAGAGCTAGAGGAGAGAAGTCTTCCAGGTGTACGCTGAAAATTGTCAATCAAACTGTTGGCCAATTAGCTACGAATGGGCATGAAGTGATAATTCACTTTCTGTTAGGAACTAGAGAAAAATAACAGAGAAAAGACGTCTAATTCTACTGCAACCAGAACTTTGTTGAACTACGGTGCGCTCATCAGTTAGACATGTGCGATATCGCCGAAAATCTAAAGCCCCTCTCCACTGTTAATTCCGTTCACCTAACCACGAAGATCCATTACATATTTGTTCGCGGAGTTGTAAGTTCATACAAGTGTTTAGGTTTGTAAGGTCTTGGACTTGGACTTGGTCTAGGTTTGTCGGTCGTACCCCGATAGCCAAAAATGTAAATTTTTACTGCGAATATCATCCAGATCAGATGATTCGTATGTCTGTTCTAGCTTTACCCGCCCGGCTTTGCCCGTTCACAGGAATTGCATTCCTTAGGTCTTATATGCATAATAATGTTTGTTAACACCAAAATACTACAGTTGAAATTTAGTGTAATCTACCCCTCAATGAGACAAATTTCACCATAGATGGCGTTTGTCCACGGAAGAAGTTGATCGCCATAAATGTCATTTTGACCATCTTTTTTTTATCGGCTTGTGGTAATTGTGGTGTCCGCTTAATTCGGTCTCTTTCTTTATAAAACCATCGTACAATAAAGACGTGTTTAAAATTGGAATACTTCTGACTATTTTTTTAAAATACGAAAAATGAAAGTAAATCGATTTTCTGGAATTTTCTTTCTGCCTAAACCTAAAATACAGATGTTTTTTTGAATGGGAGGCGCCACCCCATTTTGTCAAATTTACGCAGAACATATCCCAATGTAAGCTCAATTGGTTTAGTGGTTTTCGAGATATAATACATATTATGGATGTTTTTTTTTTGTACCTATGGCCGGACTATACGCCATTTTGAATGTGTTTTTTTGTTTGTATTTTCGAGCCCACGCGCCCCTTTGTACAATCTTCGCACTCCTGGGCCAATACCTAAGATCATCTGTAAATTTGAGCTCAATCGAGTCGGTGGTTTTAAAGTTTTAGGTAGCCCAACACAAATCACAATCATTTAGGTATACTTACATATAATAAAATTGTAGGTAGGCATTTTTTTGGCCGTTTAAAACTCGAAAGCTACTAGACAGATTTTGATGAAACTTTTTTTAAAATGTTCCTTAAGGCTGTGAGACTGCTATAGGCTATAGCCACGTGCTTAGGAACAGTTTTTAGCCCAAAATTTATTTTTTGAAGTGAAAATATATACATACTCATATTAGGTACCTTGCTACAAATGGATGTTTATACTTTTGCGATCGTGGGACAGGACAAACAAAAACAAAACAAGACTAGCATATACTACACATTCGAAAAGGGTTGATTTGTTTTCGCAGTGAGTGCTATGGTCAGTCGTATGTCCGATGCAGGATGGGGTTGGGGTGAGTGCTGCAGTACCTATAAGATTATAATACAAAACAGGTGGTATGGTAACAGTGTAGGTTTGGGGTAGGTAGTTTCTTGGATCCCATAGGAAGAGGGACAAAAAGGAAAAGAAATGCAGTATTACAAATAAGTAGCAATATCTAGGAGATGGAGGAATTTTATTTTTTTCCTAAAAGCGAAAAAACTACTGGACAGATCTTAATGAAACACTCAAGGTGTAATTTTAAATGAACCAAATATAATTTTGTGAGAGCGGGCAAGGCGAGCACGGGTCCAGCTAGTTTATAAAAATGATTGGAATGCTTACCATACAGCGACAACTGTCTGTATAGTCAATTTCCTTTGCGTTATAGGACTGAAGTTTAAAAACTATTGGTTTTCAGCTAATTCCACTTTACTGACTTAGTTGCTTCTACAACCGGAATCGCTCTTCCCATAGAGGCTATTACTACTTCACACTTTCTTGCTTATACAGGGTGGGCCAAATAAAAGTTTCTTTTTAAAAATGCAATAAAATTAATAAACTTACATTTTTTCCATGTCTTATGGCTTTATTAGTAAAAGCAAACATTCCCATTAATTACGGAATACAGTGTTGTTCAAGTTGCTGCCTCTGTTGGCTTCGAAGTAGCTCATTTTGTCACTCCAATTTTCCAACCCCTTGTTAATGATTTCGGGCTGTAGCTCAGGGATTGCTTTTATGATATTGACCTTAGGTGCTTGAATCGTTTCCGGATTGTTGGCATAATATCGGTTCTTCACGGTTCCTCACAAAAAGGCGTTAAAATCACAGCTCCGATGCTGCCAAGACGGCTGATAACATAATGTGAGAATTTGGTGCGCAATTGATCGAGCGGCATGGGCTGTTTGGCATGGCGCGCCATCTTGCATGAACCAGAAGTCGTTCAAATCCATGTCTTCAATTTCAATAAAAGAAAAGTCGGTTAACATGGCTCTGTAACGCCCACCGTTGACCGAAACGTTGTTCCCAGACTCATTTTCGACGAAATGGTCCAATGATGCCACCACTCCACAATCCGCACGAAACTGTCACTCTCTGTGAATGCATTGGCTTCTCGACGATAACGTGCGGGTTTTCCGAGCCCAGATGCGGCATTTTTGTTTGTTTACGTAGCCGGGAGGAAAATGCGCCTCGTCAGAAAAGATGGGTGCTTCATTGCGGCCAAAACTTCATTTCTAGAAACGCACTGATTGGGCTACACAGCACTCACTTTGGAAATAAGTTTTCAATATTTCCCAACGTTTTTCATTCGCAAAGTGACTCATTTCGTTCCGCGGAGGTATGATACTGACTTTCTGTCTAGATTTTGAGCGGGAAACAGCTGCCAGTGTCAAAATAACCTATGATTTAAAAGGAAACCACTAGATGGCCCACACTTTACTTCTAGCTTCTGACTAATGGGTGTCTTCAGCACAACCACATTTCTCGGTGATTGGGAAGCGAAATGAGGTATACAGTATACCTGTCAAGATCATGTCCATTTTCTTGCTGAACAGCCTGCTTGAAGGACGACCAATTTTCGGCAACTATAGGCCTCTTTTCCGTCCGCAACATCACTTTGGATCAGGATAGCAACAACAAGGATTTGCTTTCAACAGGATACCAACATAGAAAATATAACTATAAACCTCGCCAGAACACACCATACGTTCACTCCAATATTAAAGGGTATCTCTTTCCCTCTGGATATCGTTAGCCTGAAAGGCAGTAGGTATAGTAAATATTATAGTACGAGGAATGAGGATATGAATTCAATGATGTGATGGCCGAATGAAATTTTGATTATCCTTTTCCATTTCGAATTCATGAAAGACATTAGACCAGATGAGGCATCATCTTTGTCCAGAGCTAAAACATTCCGAAATGGCCCTCATTCTGGTCCCAATTGAAGTTCGACGGAATCCCTCGAGGATGGATGGCTGTGTGTGTGAGATTTATTTTCTCTGCACATTGTGTATCCTTATTTTTGTTTTCAAAACTGATTCGCTTCGTGGACATTCCTGCAAATTGTCGACACATTATACCAAGTATACTTCTTCTGCCTTTGCTTGCTAGGCGCATGGTGGCTCCAAGGCTGACAACCCACAGAGCGAAGGATATCATCATCGTCATCAGTGTCAATGCCATCGCCAATGACATCATTGGTATCGCCCGTCCGGAACGTGAAATCTTAAAATAGATAAACTTTTATGAAACACTCACCGCCCGCATATACACAGCTGTTTGGGGGTGGTTGTGTAATGTGTATAAATGTATAGCCCGAGAAGTAAACGTTTTCTAATAAATTGCCCGAAAAGCTGTTGCTAGCTATATTCTCTCTTCAGCTGCTCATCTTGTGTTATTACTTTTTGGCCACATAAAAACCGCCATTAAAATGTACACAATAATATGACCACGGAATTGAAACCATTTCCCGGTCCGTTTGCGGTCCCTCTCTGATAAAATAAAACAACAAGCAGAAAATTGTATCACTGGTAGATGTGTTTGCACGGGCGGCATCCTTAAAGCACTCGTGGTATCCTATGTATATATTTAACTTCTTCCCCATCAATTACTCGCAATGGCCCGAAATTGAAGGCGCCATAGCTAGTCTCCTGCACTTTTCCTTTTTTACTTCATGTGGCCAAATAGAACCCCTATACCCTAGTAAAAATGGGACCGGTCCTGCACCTTGGCATATAATATTTCATGGTCGCGTTTGTATGTTCCACTTCACTCAACGAAAAAGTTTTTTAATAAATTTCCCTCCGCCCCACCTTAAGCGAAAGGGACATACTACATACAGGATACGAACACATTTGCGTCTATAAAGAACACAGAGATGGGGTTGGTTACAGTCAATTTTTTTTTTTTGGTAAATGCTTTCAGAGAAGATTCGCTACGGAATGTGGCAAAAGGGAAGAGGAAACTTTCAACTTTCCATCCCTTTAATTAGAGCTGAATTTTAAGGCTCCCATCGAAAATGAATGAAAAAACAAAAAAATAGTCAAAAGGATAAAGGCAACTCCAACTCACTCACTCGAGAGTTCCACTTGATTCCCTTGGGAATCTTTGTTGGATATGCATGCTGCTGTATTCGGGATGTTGATGTAAAAAGTCATAAAGTTTGTCGGAATCCAGAGCCGAATACGGCAACGAAAGCGAAAACTCTAGGAGAAAACAAAACGAAAATTGTGTCCAAAGGACGAGTGATTAATTTTTGTTTTGGTTTTTTTTTTCATTTCGCCCGCTGCTGAGTTGCAGGAAGGGTGGGAGAATAATTTCAACGATTTGCGGTTCAAAGGATTTTTTTTCGTTGTTTTTTTATTTTGGAAATTGTTTTTGCAAAACGCGAGTAAATGCTATTGAATGTTGATTTGGCGCACATCGGTGGAGTTGTAGTGCGATGAAAATTAAAATGAGTTCTCGGCTGCATTTAAGGAGGATTGATGCGAGAGAAAACGATTTTTTTTTTGCCATTTTTTTATACTTGTTGGATTTTTTTTTGTAACATCAGATGGCGGCTAGGATGTGCACCTCATGGGAGAGTCTTTTATGTCTATGAACATCGGAAGTTTCCAGTCAGGCTTTTAGTTTGTTACTTTCGCTTGGCGGGAGTGATGCAGATGGAATTCCATTGGAAATGTTTATAATTGAAATAAATTGTCTCAGGGATAAAAATGTTGCCTGTTTTTTTTCAGATGCTGAATTCGGAGAGTGCTGTAGCACTTACATCTTAAGGTTTTTTTTTTGACTGCGTCACCTCTCGCGAACGTCCAACAAACAAGGTATACACTTTTGTGAAAACTTTTCAATTCAACCGTTCGGACTCGGCGAAATTGTAGATTCCTTCCATGCATTTCAAACTCAGCCAAAGGAATTGTTGTAACGTAAGCTTAGTGTGCCTATACGGACATGCTATTGACTTAGGAAGGGACATGGTTCACTTTGCACTATTTTGTATGCTCCCCAAACGGTTTTCTAAATTAGTCAATATTTTTAGTTTAGCCAATGTTAAGGACAAAACCGTACTCGGAAGTGTGTAGTGTAGAGATGGTACCCTTCTACAGCGCGGTTACTCCGACAATCGTCATTATCGTCATTTGTACAAAATTTTGAACGTCCCTTTATAGTTAGGTAAAATATATGTACAAAAGTTCAAAAGCCTAATAGCGATCCTCATAGGAGACACATTCAAATTTCTTCATATTTAATATAATTTTCGGGTTAAATTATTAAGATTTTTGTATCCATTAATTTTAAGATGAACTTCCAAAAATATATTTTAAGTTTACAATACTAAGATTAGATTATTACTTTTTTTATAAATCTGGAATATATTTTCTTATTAAATAAAAATAAAAATAAATAAAAAAAAATAGGTGGCGCAACAGACGGTAGACACTATAGGCCTAGCTTCTATTTTTGGGACGAATTCAAAGGGACCTACAATTTTATGCCGAGTCCAAACGGCTGAAATGAGAAGCTTTTTCAGGACAGTGATAATCTCGGATGTTTGTCAGACGTTCGCGAGAGGTGGCGCAGTAGAAAAAACCTTAAGATGTAATTTGTGTTTTTCCGGGGATCGAAACTGGGATCCCTCGTGAAGTAGTCCCACACACTAACCACTGCGCTACTGCGCCTGCGCCCACAATGTTAAATTATTAACTATAAATAGGTAAAAAACAGTGCGGCATTTCTTTATTATTTTATCAAAAAATTCGTTATGACTTTAAAATATTTATCGATTGTTGTTATGTATGTAGATATAGATGATGATTCGCGTTGACCTCCATTGGACGAAGTTGCTATGTTTACGTCACAGATAAAGTGAAAAAAAGAGAACTACTCAAATAACACGTCTCAGTAAAGCAAAAGCCACATTCATTCATTCATTTTCAATGGTCCGCTTGTCCATTAAGTGGGTCGCGGGTGTAGGTTGCTCAAGTGGACCCTCCATTGCACTCGATCCTCCGCTAGCGACTCGAAATCATCAAGGGCGATTCCCATACGGGTATAGGAGAGATATGGACTTGATCTAATCATCTCGTCCATGGTCTACCTAGAGGATGCCTGCCTGATGGTACGGATTCCATAGCACGTCGTGGAATACTGGACATGCGTTTAACATGACCAAACCAACGAAGCAAAAGCCTGTTGCTCTGAATTCAGGTCACAAGAAAAGTGAACCCAATATTTATAAATTTTTGTTTAAATAGTGGTTACATCAAAACAAGGGCTAGAGCTATAAAGATATTTTAAAAACAAGTTTATTAAAAGCCATAAAAGGAAGGACTTGAAAAGACTGGATGAAATGGTTTTTGAAGAAATTTTATGAATGGATCCTCCACCCAAAAAAATTTCCACTGTACATTTTACAACATGTGGCAGTCAAATTTACAATAAGTTGTATGTTTGTGTATTTAACAGCAAATGCGTTCATATTCACAATTAATTATAACTTTTACAGCGTTTGCTTTCATTTCAGCAATAAAATTGTTAAATTGATCGCAATTTCTTGTTGTAAAATTGACAGCGCGTTGTCAATTTTTGTTGTTTAATGTACAGGTATGAATTGGTCAAATCTACAACCACAGTGCAAAATGTACATACAAAATGCTGTAGAAAGTACGTGCAACTTGTGAAATGCACAAAATATACATTCAAATCTGCAACCATTAGCAGTTGCTACTACATTGAGTTGTGAATATGGCAGCTGCGTTTACCGTAACCCACTCGCCTAGCCAGAATATTTCCATGGTTAATGTACATTCCTTTGTTCATTTTCATTTAGTCTTCAAGTCTGGAACCAACAAGACGAATTATTAAAGTGCAAAGTTGTGAGGTTTTTTTCAAATGAATTCTGATTTGCTTTTTTGCCTGAAAATGCTGAGGATGTGGAGTGGAAGCCTGCAATTTAAATAAGGAAACAGTTCAGAATAATCCCGTCATAGTTAAGCGGCTACCGAAAAAACATTACTATTAGACGTGGAAGTTTTTGAAGTGGTGGGCAATTTCACATTGTCAAAAAGTGCTGTTTTTAGCAGGTAAGCAAGCTATAAATTTGTTCGTATTTCGTGTGTTCGTTCGTCGTCTGAGTGCCGTTTCTCGTTTAACTTGACCACATTATTCTTTTGTAACAAGGTCGTGGGCTCACTAAACGCAGTTTACTTCTGCTCAGATCGGAGCACATCTCCAAAATATTTCCGGACAGTGAACTTGGGTTGCAATTGGAGTTCTAGCTATTAGAAAATCAGGACCAGTAAAATACACTTGGACATTTAGGTATGAATATCTACTATCATCAGAATAGTAAACAATATACACATGTTGATAAAAATAGTAGAAATATATGCCAGTCTCTTTCAACAAAGGCTTGCTTGTCATTTTTAAACTTATTGTTAAATGAATCAGGTTTTTTAGGCAGAAAATGGTTTAATAGTTAAAAATGCTCTAACTGAAAATTATGAAAGTCTACCTTATTTAAATGTTAAATGATATGAACTTGAACATACAAAAAATCGTTTCAAGTAAATTTCTTACATACAAGGGAACTCAGTATAAAATTCAAAACTGTAATCAATGTTATTAAAACTTTTCAAAATATTAAATATTATTATTGATGAGACTCAAGAAGTATTTTTTGTATGCCATGATTATAAAATGTTGTATTTTAATTTTCATTATAGTTGCTATGTGGTTGATTTAACAAAAATAATTCATGATTATATTATTTTAAACATTAATAATTTTACAAGTCCACCTATTCACTTAAATAAATTAATTGGTGGGTCAAACGTTTTCAGTGTATTTCAATTTTTTGTTTTGTTTTTGTTTTGTATAACCAAACATAATGTAATTATGCCAATTATGGATTCATTAATATTATTACTTCAATAAAATAAATTTTAAATTATTTGGTGTCGTATGTTTTTTATTTTAGTGCATAGATTTTACAAAAAAAAATTGTGTATGAGACCAAAGAGCTCTAAAAATGAAAGCAAAGGGTATTCGTTTCTAGAAATCGAGTTGTAGATTTTACGACAGAAATTGCATTTTGACCGCAAGGTGTTGTGAATAATACAACCAAAATCCGTAGATTATAGACATAAGTATTGTGTATTTTACAAAGTCTGCTGTACATTCAACAACGAATGCTGTTTTATTTACAGTTTTTCTAGTTGTAAAATCTACAACAAATGCTCTCATTTTTATAATTTGGTTTTGGAAAGTACAACCCTGTCTCTGTTAAATTGAAAGCATTGGATGTCGGGTCGATTATGACAATGAATGCAGTCAATTTAACAGCGGTTTTCAACATTACTACAACAAATTTCTTTGGGTGTCCGACCCTTTCTGACTTTTTCCCAAAAATCTTTAATAAAAATTAATTTTCAAACAATCTTTAACTCGTTCAATTATAATGAAAAAATATGTACCAATTTTTACAAACGCTTTTAAAAATACAGTAGACGTTCGATATAGTGAACTAATAAAAACCAGGCCTGTTTACTATATCGAAACTGTTCACTATTTCGAGCGGATGTTTTTAAAAGCTTAATTTGATATAAATATGTTTTTTTTTCAATAATGAAAGAATGAATTACATTTTTGAAAAATAATTTGTCACCTTCATTTGTGTATTCTTTAAATTTAATTGCACAGATTTTTCTTGTATAAGCGTTTCATAACTAAAATATCAGAAAAACATACAAATGAACGGTAAATTGTTCTGAAAACTAATTGACATGCAGGCGCATTGTAAAACAACACATTTTTCGTTGAATTTTGCGAAAAAAAAGTTTGAGTTCACTATATCGAGATTTCCATAGTTCACTATTTAGAGTACCTACTCTGTGTAAAATGTTGGTGGTTCACTATTTTGGATAGTTCACTATACAGAGGTTCACTATATCGAGCGTCTACTGTAATTGGAAAAAACAAAAAATTTCGAACTATCCAACTTTTTCTCTTGAGGTGTCGGATCGGAGTGTTCAGTTACCACCGCTACCCTATATGTTTGTTTGGCGTTATGTGGTTCTTAAAACACAGAGTTGTCTCAAAAAGGTTTCAAAATCAATTAACGGTTCAACAGCAAAGCCGAAGCCTTCGATTCTTTCTTTTTCTGATAAAACGCATGAAGTCTGCCTTCGATGACCTAGGCTAACCATTCCGATTGCATATACACAGATGACATACAGATGGTATATTTGAACTGGTGCCTGGTGCTTAACAAAATTATTTGCTTCGTGGATTATTTTTTGTGTCCTTCTAGAAGCCTTTCACTATCTTAAAATTCAATCACGCTTAATGGCTATGATTTGTGAACAGTAGGCTTTGCCATTTCAGCTTGAATAGACTTACGACAGAACAACGCTTGCAAATTATGTAGATTTACTTCCAAAAATTGTGGTTCAATTATACCCAAACTTACTGTCAGCTACACATAACGCTGACATTGGATTTGTTTGCGTACTTTTCCGTAAAGGACCTGCGAACATGCCTCCATGATCATGGTCATCTCATGGATTATTTTCTATTGTTATGTTGAGGCCTCGGTTCATCCCGACATGTAGAGCCACCTAAGAAGAAGGTGGTGTAGGAATGCGTTGGTCTTCAACACAGTAATTGAAAAAATCACCTTAGTTTAAGAAAATGTTGTCATATTCAAAATCGAATTAGTTAGGAAGCTATATTTTAGACAGTTCTGCAATTATAAAATGACTGTACCTAGGTACTTACCTGAATAATAATTTAAAGCAATGTACCAAATTTAGCTATAGCTTAGCTATGCCTTTCGTTGAGAGTATCTCTAAGAAAATATTCCAGACATGAAAGAAAATATATTCCTTTGTAAAAAATGCCCAGCACAAAACTGAGCTTAAAGATATCCGAAATTCCGACGACGGCAACTCGACGTTGGCAACTATCTCGGCAAAATTAGGATTTTCTTGAGCATTACAGCAAGCTCTGGACTAATTTGCGCCGCTTGAATTAATGCTCAACAGTTGCTTGGCCAGCTACCGCGTTTTGTCATCAAAGCAATAAAAAGCTATCGTTGAGGCCAATTATTTTTGAACCATTTATTCATATGATAGGTAGTGTTTTTTCTCTCAAGTCAGATTAATTAAACGAAGGTCATTGTGCCTACTCATACAGATCGGAAATGATCAATCTATAAATTGAGTTTTCCATAATTAGGCATCGTCCCATTTTTATTACTTCTTGCAGTCCATTTTGTGACCAAAACCGTTTTCCTGCCATACATTAGTTGCCCTATTAGAAACAACCCAATAACTAATCATATACCTCATGCGGTCACTTGGTCAAATTTCAGATACAAATTTCTTGACTTGTGTGCTTAACTAATTAAATTCATACACACAGATTGGATTTAAGCATTTAGTTTCTCATATTTATCCTCACATTCGATAGCCGCTATGACACCTGATCGTTCCCAGTCGACCAACTTCAATAAATTTCATACCCAATTCAGCCTCCAGACCTGCTTAATAATTCAACAAAAAAAAAAAAAATAATAAAAAATTCTCATAAACTAATCAATCAGAACGCGTTTATAGGTTGTTAGCCTGATTAAGAAATATACAAAGCGGGCAATTAAAACCCTACCACCATCGGCCATCCTCCCAACCGAGAGAGGCGTCTCTCTTCGTGTCCGTAATTAACTACTTATCAATGTAAATTGACCAGCAAGTCCCGTCTTAGTGGTCATAAATAAAGAAAACTTCCAAATTAATTAGGTTTTTATTGTAAAATAACACATGCTTTATAGCTGAGAGGTTGTCTGGGAGCCGGAGGAGACTGGGATGGAGTGCCAAGTTCGCTTCTAATATTCTCGATCGAATTCCATTCCTCGTTGTCGATGATCTAAAAATACACAGCGTTCTCGAACAGCAACGTTTTCCTTCGGCGCCCCTCGCTAACTGTCAGCCTGTCAATTTAATTGTTTGTCCATTCGAAGCTACAGTGAATATTTTGACAGCAGGTGAAATAACTGAAAGGCACCGCAGCATATATGCCCAGAATAGGCCATGTCTGGAGGAAAAAAGGCACCGCTTCCAACTAGCCCTTCGAGGAGGTAATAACAATTCGACGGTGGATTTTTTTTTTGCTTCAAATGTGTAGTTAGCCGATGTGCTCACATATTGAATTATGTGGCCGAAATGGATGAATAAAATATTGATACAGATTTAACAGAGCCAGTCCCATTGGAGGAGCTTCTCTTCCCAGTCGCTGGAGAGATGTCAACTGGACGACAATAAAAAAGGGTTTCGCGGTTTCGCCTTACCAGAACGTTCATTATATTTGAGAGGCAATTGTGGGGAGAGCAAGCCGCAGCACTTTTGCTGCCGAATCTCAGCCGACTGGGACATAAATATTCGACTCCGTCGTTCGACAATAAGAGATTGTTATGTGCCAACGCATAGCGTAGCGACTGACGGCCGGCGGTTGAGAAGGAGGAAAGAAAGACGTACAATCATAGGGTAAATGATTTTAGCGTTTCATAAATAAAGTGGAACGCAACATGAAGGTCGACGTTGATCAGACAACCAGTTCGCATGGTATATCCTCTGACAATTCATTTTGATGTGAATTTATTACTATAATCCGGAATCCATATTGGCTGCGAAAGGAACAAATGAAATATTCATCGAGTGCGGTTTTCGACTCCGTTTGAATTATAGCCGAATCTACTTATACTGTACAGCGCGACCTAGTTAGAAAAAGGCGAATCAGTCGTCAGAGACTGCAATTAGTGTTTTTAGGACGTATGGAAGTAGCGGAAGTCTTTGCCTTAGGTACGAATGTGTGGCAGCCGACCTAACCACTTTGGAGGTAGCAACTGAAGCCATTTAGTCAAAGACTACGCTAACTGGAGAAGTGGAGAGTGGCTTTGGTTAAGGTCTTTTGCAGACCGAACCGAAACTTTGTTTCCGCGAAAAAACTTCAAAACTTAATTGACAACAGAAGTTTGGTAGCTTAGCCACTAAACGAGATAAGCTGAGCTGAGAAGTCTTATATGAACCCAATATTTGTTAATTCTCCAGTATCTTCCATATCTTCCATTTGCTGCAACGTAAAGGGTATTTTTGCCAGTCACTATGTTTCAAAACCAGAGTATAAAGTCGAGCAAACAGTACCTACAAACTTGCACTCATCAGATATATCCATTCAATTTCAAATGGTCCGCTTGTCCATTAAGTGGGTCGCGGGTGTAGGTTGCTTAAATGGACCATCCATAGCTCTCGATCCTCCGCCATCGACAAATCATCAAGGGCAATCCCCATACGGGTAGAGGAGAGATTATATGGACTTGATCTAACGTTCTGGATTGCCGCATTAATTCGTCCAATACACAAAGGTCTGATTTGAAATTTCGTTTGAAGTTGTCTCAAAGTAGGTATATCTTATATGGGGTAGGAATATTATCTTGTTCCACTAATGGCATAATTATGTGTTCTCTGGATCGATAATTAAGTCGCGGAAGTCGGTGGCTTAACTTAAGTCACTATTTAAGTGAAGTTTATCATTAAACCTGAACTGTGAAAACCAAATTTGTGTTAACCTTAGTTTATCGTTTGATCGACTAAGTCGTGAATAGGATTTATTAATATTTAACAGAAGATCGTTGCCAAAGTTGGTTGGTGATCTGATGGATGGGTCATAACTGTCAAGTCAATGATGCAATAGATAAAATTGAATCTCAAGTGATGAGGAGATCGATGAGGATAAAGCCATCACTCTCTCTGTAACTGCCACACCGAGTCTATGTCAATTAACTAACCGAAAGGCTCTGAATCCACTCCCACCATTAACTCGCTACGATGCCTCACTTTCTATAATAGGCATGTTTTTTTGAAACTTCGCCAGCCAGCCGTTCATTTGGACAGTTGCCAGCACAATTGCCAGCAAGATGAAGCCAGCCGAATGAATTTAGGCAGTAAGCCTAAAAGCATACCAGCATTTCGTACAAAATTATACATTTGGTAGAAAAAATATTAAATTAATTCTGACATTTTTCTCTGGAATATTGTGTGCATGAGATAAGAACGCATATGATTTAAGCAAATTGTGCGGATATTTTAAGCCACTTGTTGCTTTCAGCGCGACCTGTTTGTTCATTGTGAATTGAATTTAGCCAGCTGCCAGCCAGCACCTAAATTCAGCAGAAAATCAAGAGTTGTTGCCAGCAGGTTGTTGTTTTAATTAGCCAACTACTGGCTGGCGAGGTTTCAAAAAAACACAACTAATGTATATAGATTATCAGGATGGCTTGACAGTATTGCGAGCACTAGAAGGGGGACACGAAAGCTAATGCATTAAAACCCCTACCTAAAGGATCTTTAAGGGCAACATAATCATACGTCACTAATTTATAAATAACTCTATAGAATTGACACCTGCAAAAGCTTGAATTTTACCCGCCGAATAAGGGCTTTCTTAAAAAACGCCAAACTTAAATCAAATTCAATCATTATAACCGACACATTAAAATGTATTTCTTTCCACATCATAAACCTGGTTTATTCATACAGTGCTGCAGCAAAACCCCCTTCCGCATAATAGTTCGGATGAAACCCTATCTTGTGTTGCAATCAACTAGTAAGTAATCATTCGAGTCCACTTAACATCCCATAAAACGTCAACGCAGCAAAAGTTGTCACATCCTAAATTATCATTAGCAAACGTCTCCTGATAACGAGTCGCGGATCCAATCTGTGATATTACATGCGGTAACCACAGTACCTGGTCGAGATTAAATGAAATTCATTTTATTTGCATGAAAATGAAAACATCACCTCGAACGTGGACAATGACGACAACAATATCGTTGTCGCCACGTCGCGTCGCGGTCGTTTTCCATATGAAATCTCGCCCGCTCGGTGCATTTTGAGAGAGGAGGAGCATCAGGTGGACACAATCTTATCTCAAGCGACATTCAATAAACGATTACTACCCATGTTCCAATTGTGATTACCCAGCCAGTGTGCCAGAGTGGAGGATTCCGTGTCCCACTCACTACTAGCGTACTCTTTGTCCGGTTATCTCGCAAAGTTTTGTTGTTACAGCTTCGGTATTACCTTGTTCTCTATGCGCGGACTTCCTCCATCTTCGTGAAACAAGCGAAGACACCGATAAAAGAAAATCAAACAACAACGATAACGTCTGGGTCCAGGGCCGTATAATTATCTCCAAGAGACTTTATTCGGTCCTTTAAGATCCCATCCACCAGAATCACACTATGTGGTGTGTCTGTGTGTTTGCGCGACAGAAAGAGAGTGAATATCAGTTGGGGGCATCACATAAGATATTCGACGCGATACCTGGGGGAGTGTAAGGGGAAGATGAAAATATCACTGGCGATCGTCGTTTATGGCCTCAACAGGAACAACAATTTATGATAAGTAAATGTTATGTCCAATTTAAAATTGGAAGCACAGGGCAAATGGATATCATGGTTTGGTCGTAGGAATAAGATATGCGGAGTTCCACTACGGATATGGACTTTAGGTGGATATTTTGAATTGTCTGACATTGAAGTTCTGCGCGGGCCTTGGTTTCGTACTCCATGTCGTTATTGGTTATGGATGTGATGACAGGTTGCTGTAAGTTTTCTGGGAACAGTGTTTTCTGATCAATTCATAAATATTTTAGTTCGATTATAATATATTTTCTTGAGAAGGATGTGCAATTTCAAGGCTGATTTAAGGATAGCATCTTTTGAGAGATGGCATAGTGTAGGCGATATTATTTAGCACAATAGATGGTGTACTTTTCTAATGTTTTTCAGAAGGTTAAGAAGCACAACGCCAGTTTCACAAGTGTACAAGTACCTAAGGGACTTTTGTTTTAAACGAACAGAATAAAGTCAATCGACAAACGACAAGGCAAACAAAGAAAAGTTGTAAAAATTCTGCCGAAGAATTACAATGTTATCTACTATAACTTTCCAGTTTTAAGGCTGTATTTTCATAAAGTTTCAGGGGACATCACTTTTAAAATAAGGTTAGTACTCAGACTCACCCTAAAACAAAATTATTGAGGGCATAAAGTTAAGGCCCCACTCAAGATCTGGAACTAGGGGATAACAAAACGAAGACATGTTCCTATGAGAAACCGGAAATAAATTTAGCGTGGTATTTTTTTTTTTTTTAAATACTTCTCCCGTTTAAGGCGAACCTTTAACGCTTCATCAGCGCCCCGAGATGCTTGCAGATGTATGTTAGTTCTGCATTTAAATTACTGCAAATTGTAGTCTTCTGAAAATATATCTCCAGAAAGCGAGTTCCAAAGTTTGCTTGATATCCTCGCGGTAGTATAGAGATATAAAGCTGAAAGCCCAAAAAGGAGGGCCACCCGAGAAATTGGCAAGATAATATGGAACGGCGGTGGAAAATCTCATAAAACAGACTTTTCTAAAACACACGGCCACAATTACAAAATTACAGATGAGCCATACTTCTGTCATTGTGAAGCCAGATCCCAGAACACCGGATATGTGCTTCCAGAAAGTAAAAATCAAGCCTTAGAACCGATGCTTTGATACCCTCCTTTCTCCACAAGTATAGGTGATGCAGAATGTTAGGTACGTAATTTAATACGTACACAACAAATAGGCCTAGTGTTCAAAAAACATAAGTTCACGAGTAGCGGTGGTTGCGACCGACAACCAGCGCACAAGGCCAAGCCATCCATCCAACAACAATAACACGAGCGGTCGATATTCAGAGCAGTAGGCGACACTTTATTACGGCACCATAAATTCAACACAAACGGGCAGCCAGATGGTCCGTAATAAAAATCGCAACAAAAAAAACCCAAACGAGCAACATAACGCAGAGCAGCGAAGGAGCAGAGGAAGAGGAGCAGCCGATAACCCTATCATCATGCGAGACGATGCAACGGGGCCTGCGACCGAGATCGGTGATGTATGCAGGCACACGGCAGCTACATATATAGCAACGAGAGTGCCACATTTCGTCATTCTAAGTGCAGAATGCAAACGATACAGTCCACCCTTAATAAAAATACATTTTTTCAACCAATAATTGTGCGGTATTATTTTCTTCTTTCATTTCTAACACCTAGTATTTGTTTTGTATGGGAAGTACCAGAACTACTTGACCGACATAGCCCATTTTCAATACCAACCTGACGACCATAAAAATAAGACCTTTCACATAGAGTTTCATTCACCTAGGTCGATTCATTCTTGAGTTGTTCAAATCGAACTGACGACATAAATGCAAACAAAAACAAAAAAAAAAGTGTTATCATCGGCCTGGCCGATGCTTTGATTCCCTCCACTATGACCGACATAGACAATTTTTAATACCAACTTGACAACGGGAAAAATAAGTCATCTCAGATAATTTCATTCACCTAAGTCGATTTGTTTGGACGGTAAGGTGTTTTCAACAGACAGAGAGATACATGGGTCGAATATATGGGAGGTAACAGAACTACTTGACCGACATGGACCATTTTTAGTACCAACCTGACGACCATACAAATAAAACCTCTCACAAAATTTCAGTCACACAAGTCGATTCGTTTGGACGCTATCGTGATTTCAACAGACAGAGCGACACATCGGTCTATTAGTGGTTTTGTATGGGAAGTACCAGAACTACTTGACCGACATAGCCCATTTTCAACAGCAACCTGGCGACGGTAGAAAGAAGTTCTCTCACAAAATTTCATTCACCTAGGTCAATTCGTTTGGACGCTATCGTGCTTTCAACAGACAGACAGACAGACGGACATGGCTAAATCGATTCAGAATGTGATCCTGATAAAGAATATATATACTTTCTATGGTCTCCGGTGAATCCTTCTTGGCGTTACAAACGTCTCTTCCTGTGGAGGGTATAAAAAGAATACCTAACTAACAATCTCCAATCCATTTCTATTTCTCCACCAACACTATCTGATTGCATTGAGAAGTGTATATCAGAATCAAGACATCCACCGTGTCGCTCTCACCCAGAGGGCAGACGTGCCAAGGAAAACAAACAACCCTAAACAAATTAAGCCCCGAATTCAATTTCACTACTCTAGCCACGGGGGAATCCTCCTAATAAATAAAACAAAAAAACAAAACAGCGCACCACATGCATCGCACCCCGCACCGTCAAAACGGTGCGAATTTAACCCGCCAGCAATCGAACCAATCATACCGAAACCGAACGAAAGCCTCTCACGAGACTCCTCCAAATTACTGAACCGATGCGATGCGGGGATGGTGCTTGCCAAAGGACCTGCGGATGAATCTAAAGGCACACACTATCGCACTACAGAAATCGTATTTAAGATCACAGCAGGTAATATTGACAGGTGATCGCGAATATTTCATTAAATCTTATTTCGGCCACAGAGAGGAGCGCGCGTAGGCCGATCGTTTAGTTTCTGGAGAGAGATCGACCGCGCGATTGACCACGAGACGAGAGGACGATGCGTGAAGGGTGAAGCCATGTTTAAATTATGGTCAATCTGAGAAACATTACCGCCATTATGAGTTCTGTTGGCATTTCTCTTTCTTTTATTCGTTTGGAGCAGGTATGAACGTTAGTTATATATTCAAGATTTGATGTTTCGTGCTTTTGTTGGGTCTTTTTATTGCGTGATCCTTGTCCCCGGTCGCCACGGGCGGCACGGCGGCGACTCATTTGCCATATGGATACAGAGTATATCCTCGTATGAGTGTATATGCTCGAGAATTATTGCCTGGCAATAAAACGACTCATATTGGAAATTTATTTTTACGATTGCAGTCGCTTGTATTGTTTTTTTTTTTTACGAATGTTGATTATATTCGCAGTGGTGGGAGAAGGCAGCGCAAAAGTTTATTACTTCCCTTCCCAGGGCGGCGCGCATGGTAATTATAAAATTTGCAATAGAAAACATACCCCGGTTGCTGTGTATAGGCGAGGAGAAGAAGTTTACTGATTGCTTTGCAAACATGCTCACTGGAGCAACTTTGTTGCGGATGCTAATCGTTTTATATATGGTTGGTTGACTGGATAGATGTTGTTTGGATTGAGTTTTCAAACAAACAGAGATACATCATCCTTTACAATGCACTTGGATGTATGGTAATGTTCATGACTTCAAAATGGAGAATTGTTTTTTTTTTGTTAATTAAAATTCCGCTGTATACAGAGAGTTACATAGCATCGGGAGATGGATGTTGGTTCCTGTCGATAGTTTTATCGCCAATTTGCATTCCAATAATGTACTATGAGAAACATCATACAGAATGCCATGTTAGCGTTAAATTGTATGGATAGGTGGATAAGCCTTGCCAAAGGGATTTGAAGGAATAAGAAGCTGTGCTGTGTGTAAAGCGAATCCATATAAAATAAATGTGTGTATTGACGCTGTGGACCGACGAATTTACTGCTCGATTATTAAGTATTATTATAGCTGCAACTAAAGAGCGGAGGAGGAATTACGACCAAGAAAAGCTTACAATATTGTCAGATCTGTCAATGCTCTGACAATGAGCTTACAATAAGCAACTACCAATACAAAATTGCGCGTTCAAATGGTTGCAAGATTTTGTCCCAAAGTCTTACAATTTCATTGTCAGATGGATGTCTTACAATGGTCTGACAATGACTTTTCTGACAACGTTGTAAGGTTGAAAATTGTGTGTGCACACGGTCGGCAGATATTTGAATATGAAAAAATTGGTCGATCTGTTGTCAGACATTGTCAGATAAATCACAAAGTAGGCGCATTTTTTTGAGAATCTATAGCTAGCTCACTTTTACTTTTACATGCAAAATTGTTATACCTACATACTCACTTTTGGTTTTGTTATACTCACTTCCCAAAAAAATATACCAAGTGTCAGATAATTGTGGGTTGTTTTTTGTATTACTGATAATGGATCAAAATATTGCACTTGCGACTATTTTAACTGCCTACGTGTTGGAAGACAGCGAGGATGAGGAATTGTCTCAAAAACGACGTCGTGTTTGAACAAAGTATTGGGTGGTCCGTCGTCAGCAGGAGGGATTCTACTCCAAATTCCTCGTCGAATTGCGAGCTGAGGAGCCAGAGCTATATCGCAATTTTTTTGCGGATGGACTTGAAACAATTCGATGATCTTATTGCTCTGGTGACCAACATGCGCATGAGCGGGTGAGCGGGTGAGCGGCTTGCGTTAACTCTACGCTATCTAGCTACTGGCGATGCTTTTCGGTCTCTGCGGTACCTGTTCCACGTCCCTGTTTCAACGATTTAAAGTTACATATGCTCTGTTTTCGAGAGGTCTCAACTCACCACAGAGCTTATCAGGTCAACAAGATTTATTGCTATTTATTATTTATTGTTATTTAGTTATGTGTTCCCGTATGTGCACATATTGCACATTATGTAGGTATATGTTTTATCAAAAAAGTGCTTGAAAGAGATTTCCATAATCAATTTTTGAATCAGTTATTAGAATCGATAAACATTCTCCACTAGCCCAGTGTTTCGAGTAATGGCTATGAGTGGTGTTGGAAACGGATGTACAAATACGGCCAAACTTCTTTATAACGATCTTCCTTAAGCCACGTTTATAGCTTTCAGTAATATGCAAACGAAAAACAAACAGTTTTTTGCTTTTTTGGAGCACTTAAACTTAATCGTCGAACTCAATCTTGGTCTTAAAATGTTGCTTTTGAATTATAAAGTTAGTTCGTAAAAAAAAAAAAAATTAAGCAATTGCTGTCTAAATTTTTTAGGAACCGAATTTAAAATTTTTTCCGTTCGTAAAACTTTTTTCTGTTCAAATTCTCACTCAATTCCACAACAGGTTTCACTAAATTCCTATGATAATCCTATCCCTATGATTAAATATTTCAATTTCTTTCTGTTTCGTGTTTTTACGGATGCATTTTACGGATAGCTATAAACGACGCCTTAACGTAATTCTCTCTATAATGAATTTCATTTTGTTACCCTTACCCTTAAAATATATCCCATTCCCATATTAATTAATTTCTTTATAACGAAATTCTCTTTATAAGGAAAGGAACTGATTTTTTTGGCTCAAAAGCAAAAATGTTTCTTTATAATGGTCAAATTTGAAAAAAAGCTTACTATGATTTTTTTGTTTCTAATTTTAAAAATCATAAATCATAAAATCTAATAAATCATAATCATAAAATTATTATGATAGTGAAATTAAGTATATTTAATCTTTTAAATTTATATGTTCTATTTTTTATTTATTTAATTTGTTTATATCGTAAAATTAGGTCAACAAGTGTGTTATTTTTTGTCGGTTTTATTGTTTCTAGTCTAATTTTGTTAGCTTTGTTCTTGTTTGTTTGTAATATTTGTGTCCGAGATGTTTATGTATGGTTTGAGGAGAGAATCATTGAGATTATTCGTCTATTCTATTTTCTGTTTCATTCAATTGTATGGATGATAGTAACATGATAGATGGCATGAACAATATAAACAACGGTCGTATTGTGCTTAATATTTTTGCAAACTATTGTTCTGGGTTGAAAGTTTGTCACATTAATGTGCAGAGCCTTAAGCCCAGCATAGACGAATTTAGAGAATTATTTTCTTCACAGCAAGTAGACGTAATATGTGTTTCTGAAACGTGGTTGATTCCTAGAAGTGAAAACAATGATGGCGATAGTGATAAGCTTGTAGAACTTTTTGGCTACAAAATTCATCGGAGTGATAGATCCAGTAGGGGTGGTGGGGTAGCAATTTATTATAGGTGTTCGTTTAAGTGCGATATTATTAAAAAGAATGCGTCTTCAAGCGGCATCGAGTTTTTGTTAGTTGAAATATCCGACAATAGCCAGAAATGCCTTGTTGGCTGTGTGTACGTTCCACATCGTGATACTGTTCTTACAGAATTAGAGACTGAATTGTCCTACTATAGTTTAATGTATCAAAACATAATATTATGTGGAGATTTTAATAAAAATCTGCTGCAAAATGATATTAAATCAATTTCGATGCAGGATTTTGCTGTAAATTGTGGGCTTAGTATCAGACATAATTCTGTGCCTACGCATTACAGAGCTGGCTGCCGTCCTTCGCTCTTGGACTATTTTTTAGTATCTGACGAAAATGCAATAATATTTAATAATCAATTTTCGGTGCCAGGCTTAAATTCTCCTCATGATTTAATTGTTCTAACCTACGATATCCATATAAATTTTCATCAGTCACCGAAAAAACTAAGATTTAGAAACTTCAAAAATATTAACCTAGATGCCTTGCATTGCGAAGCCTCAAATTACCCTTGGGACTTGTGTTGGACCCTTTCGGACGTAGACAATAAAGTTGTTTTGTTTGAATCTATGGTTACAGAGCTCTTCGATAAATATGTCCCAATGAAAGAAGTTTTAGTAAAAGATCCCAGGCGCCCTTGGTTTTCTTTTGAAGTGAAAAAGCTTATGAGACTTCGTGACAAAGCTTATTATAGGTGGCAAACTTATCCTTCACCTGGAAATTGGACCTCATTTGTCAAATTAAGAAATGATACAACCGCCGAAGTACGTAGAAGGAAACAACTCTTTTACACTTCTAAGCTCAACGTTGACTTAAATAGCCGCGATCTTTGGAACAATTTGCGAAAGCTCGGTGTAACACATAAAAAAGACATTTCTGAAAATACCGATATTAGTCCAAATGCATTAAACAATTACTTTGCTTCTTCATCTTTGCCTACACCGGCTTTCTCTTCCAGTGTATCTGATCCAAATTTCTCATCTGATCTCATCTATAGTCGTCCAGAGTATTTGGGACCAAAATTTGTATATAACGGTAAATAGCATCGACGTTATTTTTGCTATCAGATCTGTTAAGTCCGTTGCTATAGGATTGGATGGAATATCGTTAAAATTTATTAAAATGATCCTCCCATTTGTGATCGATA